>CM060964.1:265141174-266431174 GCA_030765045.1 Tenodera sinensis
TTTTCGAAAGAACCTAATAATAGCTAACTAGGTTATTTAAGTATATACAGTGCCTACACGTATTTATATCAAGTATTTTCAAAGGAGACCATTCAAATGAGGAAAATATTAAATAACTATGGTATCATGAAATGTTTTGTAATAATAATAATAATAATAATAATAATAATAATAATAGTAATAATAGTAATAATAATAATAGTAGTAATAATAGTAATAATAATAATAATAATAATAATAATAATAATAATAATAATAATGTTAAACTTAAAAATGCTAATAAACACAAAATAATAACACATAATTATTATAGTGACAATTGTAAGAGAAACAATAATAAACAATGATAAATAATTAACAGTAATAAACAGGAGTAAAATAATAAAAGTATAACAATGCGATCTAACAATGACAATAATAATAACAATCAAAGTTCTAAGGCTTTCACGGCCGGTGTCAATACTAGATGCAATAATATTAACCGGGCTGAGTCGGTGCTGAGATCTCCACTAGGAAACTTCGACCTCGCCGCCACTGAAGATGTCTGCCGTAGTCGCAGACGAAACGTTTGGGAAGAAGAAGGAACCCAATAGACCACGGCCCACAAGCCCGGTTAATATTATTGCATCTAGTAATAATAACAATGACAATAATAATAATAATAATAATAATAATAATAATAATAATAATAATAATAATTAATAACAACAAAATACATTAATAACATTCATAAGAAACGAGGAAATGCCAATGAAACATTATGTGCCCTCATGCTTGCACTTTACAATCTGCAATTCAAATGTTAGACAATAGCACCATATACAGCAGTGAATTTGTTCCCTGGAAACTGAAGATCCTGTAAGTACGAGGTAAAGTGAGACCTTTTCGGTTGTTTGTACTGTTAGTGTCTGTTATCACAGACTGCACAGGCTAGCTCAACTGCCTCTCACAGCACCTCTCACTGAGAGGCAGAACACGCCACTGGCCTCTCTTACGCCGTGGAGTTCTGCAAATGTTTTAACGCACGAAAGGTTATCTACTTACGGCGGGGCCGGCTCCAGTGGGCCACCAGGTATAAAGTGGTTTGGATCTCTAAGTTTTCTGTACATTAGGCTTCTCTCTCTCTCTCACTCACTCACACACATATTCATTCTCTCATTCATATTTCCAGACTCTGGGAGGATGGAAATAATCTTAACTAGAGAAAAATTCCCACTCACCAACCGGGAATCGTGTTCCGTTCAAAAACTCGAATACACAATTGAGCTTCGTGGTATAAAATAACAAGCATTTTTAGAAACAGATGGGAGAGAGCGAGAGTGAAAGTAGCTTAACTCAAAATGAAAATTAGGATAAATACAAAACTTGTTATTAAAGTTCATCACGTTCCAAAAATGCGACACGAATATTTTCAAGAAGATCTCCCTACCCCGAACTACGTTTACATGGATCAGTTTTAGAAAATTTTGATTTTCTTAAAAATGGCTCTCAACGATTTTGATCAAAATACTATATATTAAAAGATGTTTACATACAAAATGTGTAGCTTGAATTTTCTGTAAATAGCTTGTAGCTTCCTTTTCAGTTGGAAGGAAATTTATGTGAACTTTCATAACTGCTAAACGCTAATCGTTTCTGCACAACAAATAATTATCTAAACACATAATTTATTTGAAATAACTTTTGGTAATATATTCCATTTTTGACATATGCGTTATTAATGGCTCGAATTGTTCAATACAGTCGTTCCCTTAAGGTCCAGTCGATTTTCAGTTGTTTCTGCGATTGCATGGAAAGAGTGCTTATGGAATTTTAAGGCCAGCACATGGTGTCCAGTTGACTATCACTGTTCTCTTTGCGTTGGTAACGAAATGCGTAATGCGCTATTTCCGGTAAGGTTTATCTCAATTAAAATGAAGTGGGTAGCAAAATGACCTTTCGTAAGAACAAATAATTAGTTTATTCTTTAATAAGAGACAGAGGGTAGAAAAAGACATCTAAATGTAATACATCCGATTTTTCACTTTGTGTCAAAGGTTATCTATGAATTAGGTCGGTATCGGAGATTTGTGTATTTGTAGCGCCCCCCCCCCCAAAAAAAAAACAAAAAAAAAAACCTGAGAATTTGAATTACATAGATAAACAGCAATACGATTAGAACAAACCATATTAGTTTTAATGAAAGCTGTTTCTAGCAAACTCTGCGTTTGTTTTTCACGATATTTTTGTCAACTAGGACTGCAATATCCAATGTAAAAGGTCAAATCCACTATGTTCGTGTGTATAATCAATCGAATTAGTTGCTGAACTAAGGCTATATTCGCAAATATCGCTAATGACTCATCTGCAAACCCATTATTACTAAGATGTTTTTGCTGCTATTATGTGAGTTTTAATGTTTCATCACTTCTGATATCTTTAAGTAAAACCTGGAAGTATCAAACCTTTTCGGGAGACAGGAATTTACATTGCACTTGAGAGGTGTCCGGTCATTTCGCTGTATCTGCTTTTCAGCGATATTTTAAGATCATGCGTAGCCTAGGATTTGTAACTGAATGTGTCATGACGGTCTTCAGAGATCTAGGGGAAAAAATCCGATGAAAGACACACACACACACACACACACACACACACACACACACACACACACACACACACACACACACACACACACACACACATACAACACACACGGACCTTTTTCTAAAAATGCTTTTTTTCATTCAGGGAGCCTCAAAACATGTATTTCCGGTGAAGTCTCAATATCGAAATTTTGGGTCAAATACAATACTTTCCCTACTGACTACGCAGTAGAGAATGTAAAAATATCGCTTTGTGCTAAACATATATTATTGTATGCTTTTCTGGTGCTCTGAACCATATTCAAACAAAACTTTACTTTTTTAAAAATGTGATCTAGACTCAAATTTCTGAGGGTTCTTCATATTATTGGGTCAGCTGCAATATATGTACTTCTCTATTGCAGGTGACGATTAAAGAAATATAACGAAAGAAACCGCTTGCGTCCTGTAGTGCTTACGGAAATGTAAATAACGTATATGTGACAAACAGAATGTAAATGTTCCGGTATCCGATGAATGAAGGGAAAAGTGTTTGTTACAGACTAATAGCACCGAGTTAAGTATAATAATTGATGCAAAGGGGACCAGTGCAGCACCGTGGGCGGAACAAGTGTGTGTGTGTGTGTGTGTATGTGTGCGCCGGCGTGGAGGTAGAGTCGCTGAGGCAGGCAGTAGTGATTGAGGCCGCGTGGAGGAAGGACTGGTATGGAGGATGATGCTGCGGGCCTTCGAGAACTCTTTACGAGGTGGTCCAGGGGACATGTTCCTCAAGCAGAAGAATCACCACAGGTCATGCTCTGGGGAGCATCACGGCAGCGGTATAGATAAATGGCGCACCCATCACCAAGACAGCGACACGGATAGCGGCCAGGAGTCGCTCACTAGGACATCTCCTCAGCCCATCCCAGAGGAATCATTGTCCTGCTCCTGCACATTGGGGATGAAGAGGAAGAAACGCAACGAGAGGATCGCTGAGCACGTCGCCGCCCAGCCCAAGAGTCGCCCAACAACATTACCCAAGACACCGCGATCTCAAGTGGCTGTCACTGAGGACACGCGCCCCAAGACAGTGGTTACTAAAGTGAAAAGTGTCGAAACTAGGACTCCTAAGATAGTGTTAGTGAACGGTAAGGATGTGGACGTGAAGGGTTCCCCCCGAGGGCGAAGTGTCCTGGAGCGTGTCAGGACATCACCTATACCTAAAGGATCTGTGACGCAGGACGCTAGAAGCTCTTTCAGGGGGCGGACTAGGGGCGTGGGACGAAAGGCTCGCCCACTTGGACAAGGTTCTGTGACGTATAGATCGTTATGCGAGACAGCCCTCAACAGTAAACCTTCTGGAGCAGGAATCCTCTACAAAGACTTGGCACAGCTTCAGCAACAGGTAAAGCTCGAGTGTAAACTTTCTTATGTTTAAAATATTGTTTACTTCCTAACTAAACGATTTGAGAGAACAGATTATGTCGCGTATTTACTTTTTCTATCCCTCATTATTGGATTGCATTCGACTCTTAAATTCAATATCAAAAGTTTACCGCTATAGTGAATAACAGTAGGTAAATTGTATTTTATGGTTTATTATAAAGGCAATAATGAAGCTAGATTTAATTATAAGTTTATGGATTTTATTCGAAGGATGTAATTTTGGAATAGTTTGTTGAAGAAATTTAAATATATAGCTTATTTTTATGAGTTTGTAACAATGAATACTTGGGATGTTTGTATAACTTTTCTATTAATTTTCTATCGTTTTTCATCCAAATTATTTGGGGCCCTAATGACCAAGTTGTCGACGGGCCCTTAAACCCAACACACTCACTCACTCCAAATTATTTAGCTTAGCAGGATTATAAGGGGCACCTAAATCCATCATTTTGAAGCATGTTTATGAACAGCAGTGCTCATGAATTAAAACTTGCTTAAAAATCAAAATTCGTTATTGGAGTATATTTAAAAGACAATATTATTTTATGTCAATCCCATTTATACCCGCCTTTAACTTTGTCATTTCGGTAGCCTTTTCTTAGTTAACTCGTATACATTAGGTTCTGAGTCTTTGGGTTTTCTGTACATTAGATCACACACATTCACATTCTCATTCATACTTCTAGACTCTGGAAGGGCGGAAATAATCTTGGCTAGAAATAAATTCCCACTCCCCAGCCGGAAATCGAACCCGGGACCCCTCGTACATTAGTCAGGTGCTCTACCGGCTGAGCTGCGTGGTCAGGAATATTAATTTTTGTTCACTACATTTAACACAAGGGCAGCAGTAAGTGTTAGGGTACATCTGGCCAAAGCTCAGTAGACCAAGCGGTTTAAAATAATAATTTCAGCCTTGTGCAACGGTCAGCATACTTCAACTCATCTATAAACTTTTGATTGCTGTATTGCATACAGCAAACATTTTAGCAAACAGCCATACCAATAAGTTAATTTCTTCAGTCAGAAATTGCTAAAATTTCAATACCCTTCCAGTGCATAGCATGAGATAATGCTTTGCGTAATTCCAAGATATTCTCGAATGTTCTGTGGAGGCTAAGTCCCAATATGGGTTAACAGAGAAATTATTTTATTCTCCACCCCAAGTTTTTACGAGGTTTATAATGCTCTAAAATTTGTAGTGACCTTTGAAATTCTCAGCATTTTAAAACTATTTTGCTGCATGGCCCCCCTCCACTCATAAAACGTATTGCAGGAAAAATGTAGAACTCATTAAAAATATAGCTTTTTATGGCGAATAATGTTCTTGTAATTCTTTCTGAATATGTTTTGGCGCGCCCATGTAACGTGCTTCAAAATATAGGTTGCTATTTCCTTACATGAACTTGTTATTTACAAACATTGACATGTGACATAAAGTGAATGTCGTTTTCGCTTCTTGCATGTAATCAAGACCGTATTACCTACTGAGAAACAGGCCAGCTTTTATCATAAATTGTTTTAAGATGGAACACAGAAAGTACCTTAGGGATAAATTGCAGGACACATATCACTTGTTGAGTAGGGAAAGTCATGTAATTACTATACAGCACAGTATTTCATTACAATAATATATTTATTACCCGAATTACTGCGGAAGAAGTTCAAATTAAATAAATCAAGGACACAAATAAACAAAAGTTCTCTAAAGAAAAATATAGTACTTCCATAATAAGCAAGTAATGTATAAAGTATGTTCCTGAAAATTGTTATATATGTAAAAATGCATTTTTTAAAATTCGTACTACTTGGCAAAGCGACGATCTGTATTGACTTGGCTGTCGAACTTTTATCTTGTTTATTAGAACAGTGAAATAATAGTAAGTTGGCGTATAGTCAGTAATGAAACACAAATAGATTATCTCTCACGCCTGCCGATATATGAGACGTTGTTGTCCTGAAGATATGATTGTATCTGAACAGAATGTACATACACTCTCGCCGTGTTTGTGCGATAAGCTCACGTAAACAGCTGGGCACTTTCACATTCTTTCCGATACGCCTCATGACTCTGCCAAGTAGTACCACTGAATGCTGCAATGTTGACGTAATGATGCAGTGACATTTAGCTGCACTGTAGCTTCCATTTTACTCTGGTACCAAAAGAGATTAAGTAAAAATGGGTTAAAAAACGTGAAAAAGGATATTAAATGGCAAGCGATTGGTTGGAAAAAGGGCCAAATTTTCAGAGCTGGAGCGAAATGGTTGCATCACCCCGGGAGGATAAAACTATGGCAATTATATCCATATGAGATCGGAAGGTAGAGGAGTAGAGAGGTAGAGGTAGCTGCTCCCAGGCCGAAAAACCGCCGGAGAATTTTAAGAGGCGTAAAGAGTAAATTTACTGTGTTTGAAAGCCAAAGGAAGCCCAATAAAGTATAAAATCATCTGCAATGTGTGTTTGAAGCAATATGCTATGAATTTATAATAATGTATAATGCTATGTGTTCTTCGAAGGGAAAATTTCATATCGATGGGTGTCCTTAAACTTTTGGTAGAACCTGTACGTTTAGAGGCATTCGTACACATGGTTACACGTGATAGCCTTCACATTTCAATGCAAAGTAACAGAAGCTGCTTCTTTAAAAGTAATATTTATTGACTACGCGCTGCATTTATTTAGGATTAATGTCTCTCTTGACAGCATAGCCATTAACCAAAATCGTTTACAGTTAGCTTGTAATTTTTTATTGGTTTACGCTTTTTTCTGATGTTATCTACTTGTAATCGTTCGAATCCTTGTTTGAAGTTAAAACTGTAGGTATAAATCGCAGTAGTTGATTTACATATCTTTATTAGCATATTGATTTGAGTTAATGGTTTGTGCTGTGTGACAGCGTTAATAGTATACTTGGTGGATGTCTCTGTGGTATGGCTGCCATAAAATAAAATAACATCACCATATGAACACTTACGGCGTGTATAAGAAGTGTTATTTAGCCTAGCTAATACAAAACCATATCACTTGGTGCTCGTGAAATAGTTTGAGACATGCGGGATGCAGGAGTGTAGGAAAGACAGGAAACATATCTGGTGTTAATAACACTACTAACCTCTTGGATGTTGTAATATTAATACTGACTGCTTTAATTACACAATTGTAACAGATTATAAACAATTACATTTCGGGGCTATGCTGTGAGAAAATGTATAACAATTCTAGTTTATGTGAAGGACAGCCATGTTATAAAGTAAATAGAACAGAATATTACGTCATTTTCTCTGCAAATTAGAAGAGAACCATACAGAGCAAAATTGCAGGGACTTTTTCGACACTTTGTTTCGTTTTTCTTTAACTAGTTTATCAATGTTAGGACGTAATATCTGAGAAACTTGTAATCAAAGACTGCATGTTGGGTTGTGATCTGACAAGGTGCTTTGGGATTTGGACTTCGATAATTTCATAACAGAACCAGACAGAAACACTGGCTGTGCCGTTTTACTTGTACTGGCCATGTTGTCATCGAGAGCGCCACACCCGACTGAACCCCAGTCCGTACTCAAAGCACCGTTTATCTAGGCAACATGGTATTACATGGCTCTCGCCTGAAGTCACGTGAACTGATAGGCTTGCTCTTCGTTCCAATTCGTCACACCGCTTGAAGCTGTCTTCCTCTGACCTAAACAAAAATGATTTTGAGCGAAAGAACCGTGTGTTTGTGTGTGTGTGTGTGTGTGTGTGTGTGTGTGTGTGTGTGTGTGAGAGAGAGAGAGAGAGAGAGAGAGAGAGGGAGAGGGCGGGAAATATTGAGAATGAGAGTGAGACCGAAAGAAACAATAGGATAACTAAAAAACGAAAGGTCGGACAAATATCAAATTTCTTATTTGAGACAGTTATTATTTAATACTATATTTTACAAGAAAACAATTTCGCTGTTTTTCAACTTCTCAAAAATGGCTCATAACTATTTTGATTAAATTTCTATACTACACATACTGCAATATTTTGTATGACTGATTTTGTTATAGTGCAAGTTGTACTTTAAATATTCCATGTGGAATGTGTACACTAACGGACAAGCTTAAAAGCTTGCAATTCCTTATTATTTCCATCACAAGAGATCGTAACCGCGACTTGAATGGTGTTTCGGCATAATATAGGTTACTAAGTACTTCTTGCTTAATTTTTAATCTTTCTTTCTTTTTTATTTTTAATGCTTCGTTTATACAGCCTTTAACATCGAGTGTCATATCGGCTGCTTTTACCTTTTGGAACAAATGGTCATCAGCAATGATGTGTGCTCGCTTACAGAGGTATCAGTCTTTGGGTTGATATTACTTTTGTTTATTACATTAAATTCACACTCTCACTACACGCACAAGCACAAGCGCGCGCGCGCGCACACACACACACACACACACACACACACACACACACACACACATATACATTCACACTGTCATTCATACTTGTAGACTCTAGGGAGAAAATAACCAGGCCAAAGGATAATTCCCATCCTCGAACGAATCTAAGCTGGGACCTCTGGATTTGAAGGTGAGCATACTAACCACAAGACCACAGAGACAGTCTACTTGGTTAATTTCCAATACTTTCTAGGTAAAATACAAGTAAATAACCTAACGTAGATAGGAGAACCATTTTACTAGATGTTATAGTTAATATGTTATGCCTGCGGATGTGTAATGCCCAAAGTAGGGTGACTGAATCACATCACATTTTATTCTTTATCTTGTATATTTTTATGGTGTAACCAGTTACCTAAAATAATACAAGAATGAAGAGGAGTTCATAGGCTTTTAATGTATTCCGGTGGAATAAATCCCAAACCAAAATTCAAATAATGCCTAGAACATGGAATGAAAAATAATAGACTGAACTAAAATATAGCAGTTCAGAAAAAACTAAGCAATAAACTATTTTTTAAAAAATGAAGATTTTGAAAAAAAAATTGGATAAGAATTAGTGATGGTTCAAATTAAAATAAATTATTGTAAATTATTATTTCATTTATTATAAAATAAATTATTATCAAAGTAATATGACTAAGTACATTATAAATACCTCCTCAATAGTAGAGAACAAAATGGTTATTTACATTGAAGAGGCAGAGAGAGATGGAGGGTGGGAGGGAGGGGGAGAGCGGGGTGAGAGAGATGTTATTTACATTTCTTATAAAGGAAGGTAATTGCACTGACAGAGTGACACTTAAGTTCCATTTCTTAAAATATAATTATATCTAACGTAATTTTAAATGTATGCAATGTCCGGAAGTCCACCAGATCAGCGGGTAGAGACTTCCAGAGACCAAATACTTCGAATGTAAACTTCAATGAATAAATATGTTCTGTAATGAGGGGTGGAAAGAATGTTGAAGTGTAGTTATGAAAAACTGGAAAACTTGAAGTTAAATAATCTGAAGTGGAAGTATGCAATACTTTTAAAAGGAGCAGTAGGGAAGTGTGATCTTCATTCCTTCGGGAGAAACTAAGAAAGGATTGCTAGGGTTGTCGTAACGCGATGAAATTTACAAGTATTCCAGATGAATCTAGTGAACACAATACGAACACGCTGAAGTTTCAGTTATTCTGAAACTAAATTAATAAGTCACAGTAAATCGAAAGGAGACACTAAAACGTTTGAATGACGGTCTCTGTGACAGTAAGGGTTGTAGGCGGAGGTTCAAATGATAAAAGAGAATAACTCAGTTTTAAACATAAGTTCCCCTTTAAGATCGAAAAGTATTGTGTAGAATTAACAACGAATCTCCAACTGGATAATTACTTATTTCTTTGTACTGTAGTTGTGTTGGTTTTCTTGGTGCCCTGCAAAATAAACAAATGTGACTATAGCCGTCAGATAACTTGTTTCGAACTTTTGGAGTTCATTGTTCCAAACCTTATTAAAACGATATAAAGGTATGCAGTTTAATTCGTTTTCAGATTTAAGCACAGCGGAAGAAAATGTCAGAGTATCCAGCTTGCATTAATTTAAACAGTAAATCGTAGGTAATGTAAAATTATAGCTTTAATTATAGAATAATTATTGCTTAATGTTCAGCTGACGCTCAGGAGGGCACCGAAGTTCTATGCAAAAGAGGAAGCAACACACTGCAGCTACCAGATAATTGCAAACTAACAAGCTGCAGAGATGAGAAATATTCAAAAGGGTATGGTTGCCCATGAGCGGAGAATACACAGAGAAGGAAAGGAGGGGGGGGGGGTGTAGGAAAGAAGTAAATTAATTAGAATACCTATACTTTCTCTGCTACCTATAATCGCTCCACTTTGATGAAAACACAAGCCAGTAACAACTAACCCGTTTGCGCCGAAACCAAAGCACACCACAAAATATTGTAACTTGTGTGGTGTGGGTGTGAAGTAAAGTAGACAGATGTAGTCGAGATAAAGAAACACTTTTATTTCCGTAAACAGTAACTTTGTACACTCGTTGCAACAACAAGAAAGTCTTTTCCGATTCTCCAACAGCACGGCTCCGAATTCGTAACACAAAGAACTAACTCTTCTCCGTCGGCACAACTCTCCACATCGTCTGTCCGTCTCCGTCGGCACGACTACTCAACCTTCACATACATCTGACTGTTCTCCGTCGGCACTACTCAACGCTTCACGTACGTCTCTCACTTACGTCTGACTGACTCTCTCACACTTTACCGCTATTTATATCTCCCAGGCACTATTCTGGAAGCTTCAAGAACGTTCACTTATTGCGCTGGGGTACAAAGTAGAAGATTCCAGTAGCCTCTATCCTTTTCTCTCTTTCGGCAAGCGCCCCAACAATGCGGCCATGCTCTGTCTCTTTCCTTCGGCTCCTTTGCGGTAGTGCCGACAATAATGCGATGCGTGACACTACGGTTGTCGGCAATTAGATGCGGCGGGCGCGGTGACAATATAGTACCTTAAATATTGCCGATTATCTTTGACATTTCAAGATGTATGATAACCTGATAAAGACTACTTGAATGTAACGCTATAGCAGCACTATTCCTAAAACTCCCGAGTGAATATCGTTCTGTTGCATCGTAAACACGAGACATGAGTCCACTGGCGTTTGCTTGTGCTAGTCGCAGCTGATACGAACACCAGGTTATCGCGGAGGGATACAAGATCTGGATCTAAGGCTGGAAAAAGTACAGGACGTAATCCAGCCCAAAAATTCGTTACCGAGATTACACCGAAAACAAAACGTTTTATGACTTCCTGAATTATATAATGCGCGCGCGTTTGAGAGTGAGAGAGAGACAGACAGAGAGACAGAGAGAGGGAGTGGATGAGAAACCAGCATAACTAAAATAAGAAAATTCGGTTTAATATCGAGCTTGGTATTTAAGTTAAGCATCTTCCAAGGATGCGAGATTTCCAAGAAATGTTCCCCACACCAAACTATCTTCACATGGATTTCCCCCCAGTTATTTTTGCTTTTCCCAACAATGACTCTAACAATTTTGACTTAAATGCCATACGTTTAAGATATTTGCATGAAAACCTTTATACCTATCTTGAATGTTCTGTGAATCGCCCGTGAATTCCTCGTTATGTTGAGTTTTGTTTTATTTGTATACTTTAGGAGGCAGACAAAATCGCACTATATAAAGATGTAGAGATGTAAAGATTTTTTTAGGGGTGGCTTTAACCATTTTCGAAATATTCTTTGTTATTAATTTTCGAATACTTACAGTTTTCTCAAAAGGTGAGTCGCAGCCTTCGCATTGTAGCTCGCTTTTCAAAAATCTGACTCGCTTTAACCTACTACTTTTATACCCACAAAGGACTTCATAAATGTGCAATGAAAGTTTATCTTGGTTAACAAGAAGTAGATAGAAGAATAAACCTTTTTAAGAATATTTGCAGAAGATACATCTTTTTTGTTTTTTACTAAGAACTTCACACCCTTTTGTGGTTCTCTGTTCTAAAATATTGTAAAGTACAAGCAAGGCACATCTTGGTGAGAAAATTAACCGTAGCTTCATGAAATATTTTTTATTTCTTAATCTTATCACGTTCATTTTTCGCACGTATGCCTGTAAGGATTTTGCATCCTTGTCCTCAACTGCCATAATAAACTATAGTTAACATGATTATTATCATTATCTAGCAAGGGATCCTCCGCAAGTAAGTGAATAACAACCTTAATTTTTGGTGTACAAGAAACTTAGTGGTAGTAGTTCGATTCATATTTTGTTGCTTTCGACATATGTGCCTTAATTAGGTGTATTTACCCGTGATGGTTCATTATTTCCACTCGCCAGTCTTTCAGTTTTTGTTAACAAGCCCCTGCTCGCTTCAAGCTGTGATTGGCGTTGAAAATGGTGTTTATGTAGAAGTTTATGTATGTAAGTGTATGTGTGTGTGTGTGTGTGTGTGAGAGAGAGAGAGAGAGAGAGAGAGAGAGAGAGAGAGAGAGAGAGAGAGAGAGAGGGGGGGGACTTTTTACACCATTGGAAAGCACTGTTCATAATAGGGTATAAAATACTCGTATGTCCAAAATTATAATGGGGATTAGGAGAGTTTTAATGTCTAGCCCAACGCGCTAAAATAATTTAAAATTCAATTTTTCGAGATTGATTGTATATAGCGTTTATGTCACCAAATTTTGCTCCTGGTTTCGCCGAATGTTATTAAAGGGTATTGTGGTATTACGTTGACACTTAGGGTTTAGAAGCTGACAGACATGATAACTAAGCTACCACACAACTTTCAAACAACTTCGCTTTTAATATTTGCCCTAGGTACTTGGTGTTCCCGCATTCCCTTCCACTTCTTGTAGTTATATCTTGTAATTGCACATGGTGCACTGCTAATGTTGATAATATTTTAGGGGAGATACAGTATGCATTACAGATATAAAACTACAGACGGCGGGGGGGCGGGGGGGTTCAAACTCTTGTATCTTTTCGTTAGAACTCCGCCGTCCTAACCACTCGTACACAAAGCACAAGTGATTATCTTGATAGGATTACTTTTACTATAATTTTCGTATAATTACACATGTGTAATCATATCAAAACTTTTTGTGCACCTTAAACCAAAATGTAGAAAAGTGTGCCACATTTAAGCTAATGGGTTCATACCCCAACTGTAGAATTTTTCAGTAGCTACCAAACATGATTCATGACGCATGCGACGTATTAGCATTCTATTATTTATTAAGACGTTAAATGTGATGGAAATTAGTAAAAAGGGACAGCGTTTCCTACGGAAATATACTAGGTACAATGTCATAGGTGTATGTATATAATTTATTATGAATATAGTGTATATAAGCAGTACAAAAATCTTTGGCAGCATTAGTTTCTTTCATAAAACAAATAACGAAACAAGAAATTTACATTTCTTAGATGGAAGTTGATATAAAGGCACCATTTGTCCTGTTGTGTTATTGCATTGTTAGTATTTTGTCGAACCTCTTATTCGTTACCTTTACAAGTACAGTAGAAGCCCGAAATAACGCAGTCCGAAATACCGCGGATTCGGATTTAACGCGGGAGAACGTATGTCCCCGAAAATATATCGTACTTTTTATTTGTTTGTTTTTATTTTTTTTTTTATTTTTGGAAAAGCTTAAAGTTTTCTTCAAAGAGTGGTACTGAATATACTTTTCGCTACCCCTAGCGTGGGCCTTGGCCACTGCGGCCGCTACCTTCCTAGCGTTGACCTTGACCACTGCATTGCAAAGAATTTCTCGAAGTAACGAGACATGCACACGGAAGAAGATATTCTGCATGTTAGTGAGGTGCACTGATTTCTTTAAGACAATGCAAAATTACGTAAATTACGTGTAAAATGGGTACTGTGTAATTGTATGTGCTGTATAAATTAAAATCGGTTGCAGGACTGGAATATATCCCTAGCATAAGTGGTATGTAATTGCTTTTAAAAGTGGTGTACTTTACCGTATATTACATACTTTACAATGTACTGTAATTTATTATTGCATGAATGTTTCCCATCACCTCCGCGGGATCGATTTTTGTCACTTTTAATCTCGCATTTGTGTACACCGCGGAATCGTTATAACGCGGGGCTGGAGCATGCCCCTCAACAACCGTGTTATTTCGGGATTCTACTATCTATTCTGGATTGTTTTTTGGTATTGTTTGTATTTCCCGCATTGACATTTTGGTTCACTATCGCTCCTTTCAGCTCAGCTATAGCCTCAAACTGTCCTCCAATAGCGAAAAAGATGGCTTGTAAATACTCCCCAAAAGTTTTCGATGAAATTCAAAACTGAGCTACGTGCTGGCCAGTATAAGGCATCGTTATCATTTTCTTCAAACTATGTTTTGGTTGCAACAGAAGAAAGTACAGATGCATTATCTTATTAGACCTTCTTCCCCTAAGTCCTCATGCATTCGAAGCAATTGTCTATAGCATCTCTGTGTACATACTGAAGTTCATTTTATTGTTCAGCCAAGCAATGCGTGTTTTACCGTTTCCGAAAAGGATGTCCAAATCATAACAACGCCGCCACCAAAGTGGCTGCGCATTTTGATCTGCTGCTCTATTCTAAGATCATGCCAATAATATTGAAATCCATCTGACCTATCTTAATTGGACTTCTTCTCATCACTGGATATCATTTTATCCCATTCTGAAGTTCATGATACATGTTTTCCAGAAAAATTCAATTTAGCCTTCTTATGGAAGGTTGTTATGAGTTGGTTTATGCAGCCATTTCTTGAGTGCAAGATGTTTCTCATTTGTCAAAATGTATCTGGCAATTCTAAATCAGGAACACGTCGGGAAAAATAACACATTTTGCTTTTTGCATAAGTAAACCGCTTATATGCCTCAGATAAGTAAGTTTTTACCTCACTTATCTTCTTACCATATCGTGCGCCCAATCTAACGAAATTATCAGTTACTGAATTAGAATGGTTCACAACTTGGCATTTGGTAGACAGTAATTATGATTTTCTTGTACGCATTGATTTTTGCTTTTTCATTACAGAATAATTGTTGTCCGCATGGCATAGTCATTGTAATAGTTTATGGTTTATGTAATACACGTCAAGTACTGGCACTAGCGGTGTCTGACTGCAGTAGAGGCACATACCTACGCAAACCCTAACACTACACAGAGCTGACTACTTTATACAGACTTCCAACATCTACCAAGTGAATCTTGTTTTCTTCTCATACTATACAACTAACATCAACTGAAGTACCATTTGTATGCATTTGTCAGTGTAAGGAATCGCATACTGTTGCAATGCAACAATCTTCCAACAGAACAAGTTCATTTTACTACAAATATCCATACCTTTATTCCGATTTGCACTACTCTATTCATATTATATACTTACAAAGTGTACAACGAATAATACACAAACAGTATGTCAGTTAGATCGATGTAACAATCAAAGCTGTTAGTGCTAGGAATATGAAAACGCTTTTAAATAAAGCAATTGAAACAGACAAGCTATTATAGTAGCAGTATAGGTATTTTAGCGTTCTGAAGTTATTTGAACAAAGTGGATAGCACCGTGTACGCTTTTCGTCACTTCTCGTTGCGAGATTCGCAGTTCTCGATACAGAACTTTGCGCATACTCGCCGTCGCACATTCTTGGTTACAAGGTAACAGTAATGAAACTAAACTTTCTATAGGTTCCTACACATCGTTTAGGTTTTAAAATATGCTATACGTACTAATGTATGTAGAATTGTTTCTAACAACAGTTAGGGCCTCTAACAGCTGAAATAACAAGTTAATGGATACGAGGTGCTTAACGTCTGGCAAGCAAATCTAAGCACGATGACTATACATAGGCAGTGCAATAGAAAGAACAAAAGTGGTGTAGATCGCTAACACACATTTCTGCGGAGTGGGTTAAAGACAGAGCTCAAGTTTCGAATCCCGCCGCAATAGCGATATACTTTTTTTTTCTTATTTCTTTCGTAAAGTGTGTAGTAAAGTCTTAGAAGGCTAGAATATTGACCGTACCACCGTCTTTTGAATGAATTTTATTTATATTACATTTTCAACAATAAGAATAACACCTATTTGTGTGTTTATTTGTATCTATTAAGGCTTAGTGTTGTCTTTAATAGCCCAGAAGTGATCGACAGTAATATTTTCACAGTTTCGTTAACATAATAAATTTTATTGTGAAGTACCACGTTATAACCATATAAGCAGAAATATTTAGAAGGGAGTGAAAGCAATTTACAGTGTGAAAAGGTCCGTGTGTGTTCGTCCGCCTGTTTTTTGAACATAACTAAAAACAAAAAGTTGGTTAAATACCAAACTAGGTGTTTAAGTTCAGTGTCGTTTTAGGATGCGAGACAAGGATTATCAAGAAAATCCCCTCACCCCAGGCTACCCTTTACATGGAACCTTTTTATAACATTTTGATTCTCTCGGAAATGGCTCTTAACGATTTTGATTAAAATACCATATGTTTTAAGATATTTTTATGACAAATGAAATGTATATCTTGAATTTTTTGGGAATGTCCTCCGAAGTCCTTTGTCATCAGGGTGACTTTTGCGTATCTGGTAAAACGTAAGAGATAAACAAAATCTTACTACGCAAAAAGTGTAGATCTCGTTAAAACGCACAATTTATGTCTAATACATTTTTGAGGTTAAGCGAACCATTTCGGAGATCTATTGCTTGTTATTTGTCAAAATTTTCCAATGCTTATATTTTTCTCAAATGGGAGGTGTTATTTATTTATCTCTTGGCCTTTCAGAGAGAACGGGATTTCAAAGCCATTAGTCAGCGACCAGTTTTAAAGGATTTGACTATCATTTAAAGTCTACTGTATTCCCATGTTCCTCTTGCACCTATAAGAACATTAGCAATAAGATAATGTCTGCAAATGTTTATCACGATTTACATGGGTGGCTCAGCTGGTTAGACGCTGGCCTACTGATCCCAAGGTCCCAGACCGATGATTTTTAAATGTGCTTAAAACGACAGCTCCATGTTCAGTAGATTTACTGGCATGTAAAACAACTTCCGCGGGACGAAATTCCGGCACACCGGCGACGCTGATATGATCCTGGCAATTGACAGCGTCGTTAAAGAATAACATAATTTTAATTTAACGATTAACATGAAGATAGAGGGATAATTGTTTGTAAGAATAGTTTGTACCGGAGGAAAGGTCATGTGAAAGCAACACGTCAGATTTTCATGTGTAAGGAAACATCTGTGCACTCGGGTTGCGCTTCACGGTTTGGGAATATTAGGGCGTTGGTTTTCAAACCCAGCTGAAAAACAGATGTGTATATTCAATACTCGGAGAACCCATCTTCCTTGCAGACATTTTAAACTGAGTTACACTAGCTTTGGTAGAACCTTGTATGTCCGCTTTGTTTCCACGTAATCATGAAATTCCTTTAAGGTAGGCAACTCAAACAATAAGATGCCTGGTCTTAGCATTTTAGAACAAATATCTACGTAGCGAGCTTTTGTTCTTCATATACAGCCATGCTAGGCACTCCGACAGCTACTCTCCGTCCTGTCTGACAGTTGAAGGCCCATCCGCGTTCTGTTCCCGTAATAAGGTCTGGTATTTACGGGATATGTGCTTGTCGGCCGTGTTCAAAGGTTTCCGGAGAAATCTTCTGTGTACTGTAGGGTTAAAAAAATCAAAGACGCTTGCGTTTCGTCTTCACAATTCTCCACAGAGAACAAAGAAATGAGCAGCAAGAAATTAACGACTGAGAACTTACCGAAATTAGCTTCATAATATTTCGAATTGCATTTTAAAATTTAACATATATCTATCGAATAAAGCTTTGAGAAGTATATCAGCCCCTATGGACCACTATGTATGTCCAATTCGACCAACTGCTATGAAACTATACATTTGCCTAGTTAGTCTGCTATAATGTGGGCACTTGTTTTGAAGCTGTTACATTCGTAACAGTTAATTCGTCTTAAAATGTCATGAAGGAAGTGCATGTAACAATAGAAAAATTGTGTATACATTGGTTATTCATGACGTGTTTAATAACTTAACAATTTAATGCTTTTAGTGCATAAAGAGCTGAGGCCTTTAATTGTGAAAACTCGGTTATTCGCTAAAATCAATAGATGATCCTGTATTATTCATAGAATTGGGCTTCTGTCAAACAGATGTTTAAGTGAGTATGATGGGCTGTGAGAACAGCTTTATTGATTCGTTAAACGCTACTAGTAGCATATACAGAGTCCTAGCATCAACTAGGATTGCGAGAAATACCTATAAACTATTTGCCTGTATAAAGCGTCCATTCCACCATGTACCATCGTCGAAGCAACCTCGCAAATATATTCTCGGTGGTAAGCGAATTTATCAAATGAACGTGCGCACCCAAGAAGGGGATTACTTAAAAAGTGTTAGCTAACGGTGCAGAATAAAACCGGTTTGCATTAATATGTGTTACTCATACATGAGAACGTTCAAATTGTGCATGCTACTTATTAGAATTCTCGGAGAAGCCAGGTTTGTGCGTGCAGCATGCACACACCCATCAAAATATAAATAGCTTTTTATGGTGAGGAAGGTAAATGTTTTCTGCATACATTCAAATATATGCATCAATCTTAAATACCTATACTTCGAGATTCGTGTGCAAAATATTTTGGTGAATTGATGCGCAAACTAACAATTAGTATTTAGCAATCCAGCGTTACTGTATATTTCTATTTCGGACCACATTAATTAACTGCTAGACAAAGCGTACGTTGGGATGGCAAATTTGTGTAAAAAAATTATGTAACGCCACGTTGTACACGTAAATGTAAGCAGAATGGGAAATAAGGATAGCAACAGGAACAATGGCTTTCTCTACACTGTAAAGCTAGGCAGTGAATACCTTGTGTAGTCTGGTATAAATGACCAACTAGTTTTCGGTGAAACGTCGGAGAAGAAAACAACTGGACCACCATCTATAACCCAAAAAAATATATAATGGAGATAACAATGCTGCCGTGAAAGCCTTTGCATTTATGAGAAAAGTAAAAGGTTTATAGGTCAAAAAATAATAGAACCGATTTCTAATTTTATCTGGACTGTAGTATTTTACACTCACATTGATGTAAAAATTGTGGATTTCAATGAATGTATATCCTAAAGAGGGAAATTTATGAAATAAAACAAGATGCGCAGACTTATTTACTACACAGAAGAAAGAACCCCAAATTTTAATCTGCAGGGTTGGACTTACGACCTATTGCAGCACATTCTATTATGGACTAAGTGAAAACTGCTTATATTTAAAGTATAAGCATGCTTTTAGGTTAGCTGAAAGAACTGAAAAGCAAGGCGGCGCCGTGGCCGAGCGATTAGAGCGCTCGCCTACCACCTAGGCCGGGGTTCGATCCCAGGGACCCGCATGTGGTACTCGTGGTGGACGAAGCGGCGTCAGGGCGGGTTTTTCACCGGGATCTCCGGTTTCCCCCGCCACTCATTTCACCAATTGCTCCATTATCACCTTTTAAATCATCCATTCCGTCTGCGTTTCATATCATCCTCTTCCTTACTATCATACCTGGTGCTTGACTAACCATCCGCTTCCAGGTCTTCACTCTGTCCGGTCCATAGGTTCCTCTGCTCCCCACAGGCGTCTTACCCTAGGCACTGGCTTGTAAGTCCTAGGGGTGTAAGCCCTACATAAGGGGAGGGTAATCAGGTAAAGGAAGAATTGAAAAGAAAGAAAAAAAAAAAAACCTGGCACCAATATCTGTCAAAGACCATCAAATATCAAAATTGGTTGTGAATAATACATTAAAGGGATATGGGGAGTGGGTCGTCTCTGCAACAGATGGCAGTATAGTTTTCTTTTGATATAAAAAGGACTGGATGGTCTAAACTCAACTATAAAAGAAAAAAGAAAGAAAGAAAAAAAACGAATAACTGGCGTGAAGTAAATGCGAACTTGCGCCAGTCACCAGAATGTGCAAGATGCATGCACAACAGGACATACCAAATGGAACTCGAACCGATTGAGACGCAGTCACCTGTTTGGCACGCCTCATTTGTAATAATAGGTGATATAAACGTATTCTACCCATAATTCGTTACTTTTATTTAAAGGGGAAGTATACTCAAAAAAGAGGCACGACGAAAACATAACACTGTATTTGATTTCCCTCTTTATATTGTTCATTTGTGAGTGAGTAACATGATAAAATCGTTTAAAACTGTCTTGCCGTTTTTATAGGATTATGTTTGTATCCCATCACAAAGTTTTAGCTTCAAAGTATGTTAAGCTACACGGATAAATATATTCCCTTTCCTTCAACTCATAAGAAACACAGATGTATTACTTAGTTAATTGAAAACCGATTTGTGTAAAATTTAATTACCCATAAATAATCAAAATAATACAAAAATATCTTTGTCGTTTAATATTTTGAAAATTAAAATTGAGCAATTGTCTTGTAACGGTAAAAAGTATATGCAATACAAAAATTGAATAAATGTCAATAAAATTGAAGGGACTAAAGCATTTGTAAGTACGTTAAATCAAAGGTAATGGGGCATAAGTATTAAACTGTATGAGGTACAGGTGTGAAACTGAATTGAGGCAAAGGACTTCTGGTTAGATTAGTTAATGCTTTCGTATACTCCTTCTTAAAGATAATTAAAACTAAATATTTAACTCCAGTTAAAGGCTAATATACTAAAACCTACATTTTTCGTTATTTTTCTTTAGAGGATACTAAACCAAGAATTACGCATGGCACGGTTGATCAATATTAATGATTGTAATACATTATTTATTAGTTTATTTTAAAATGCAATATACCAAGAGCATGGATTAGCACTGGCTGTACCTTGCTTGTGAAGCGTTCAGAATCGAAGAGGAAAGAATTTGACTTAGCATACTTTCTGTTCCCTTGAGGATGTATTAGCGTAGCTGGTGAATGATTATTTCCATGGGAGGAGATCCAAAGTCACACGAGCTCAAGATAAAGGCAAATCCATCTAAAATTCTAGTAGACGCTTACAAAGTCCAAACATCTTAAAAAACAGACCTTTGAAGGACGTAATAGACATTTACGTGCAGAAATGGAAGCTTTCTGCTTTCCATTGAAATGCAAACTACGTTGGAGAAGTCTTGTGACTCCCTTGGACTGCCAAGTGTGTGAGATGCTGCTTCCGATAGCAAGAATGAATTGTATTATTTCTCAGCCTGAGATTGCATACGCTGTTTGTATAGAAATTATTTATGGGAACTGAATTTCCTTTTTTCATCTCCGGCATTCCATTGTAAATGATGATAATGAAGAATCTTCATCACATTTTATTGTAAACAGGTATCCATCAGCCGTCCGCCATGACAGATGATCAGCCGTTATTTGTTAGCCTTGATTTATCCTCCACATAAATAAACTTGTTTTGAAAGTGTTCTCAGATCCCCTGCAAGTACCAAATTGCAGATTAAGAAATTTGCTTTTGAAAGCCATTCATGTAGAATTGTAGATCGTCAGTTTGATCACCAAGCATTTTTAAGACCCCAGATCAAAAGACATAAATCCACTAGGTGGTAAGTAACTTGTGAATGAAATTTCACAAACTTTTTCAAATTACGAGGAAAATTAATCACATGTTAATATGCTTAAGAGTAACTGCTGTACTAATAGTTTCAGAGTTATTAGCATTTAATTGGCTTTAGTTGCCAGTTGTACGAGGTTTCCCGCAATTTAAAACTTCCGCTCTTGTCATTTTGTTAAAAGAATGTAAAGATCAGTGTTATTGAAATGGATCGAAATATACACAAAAATTAAATGCACATAATATAGGAAAAAACTTTTAATTTTCGATCCTTTTACGACGGATTCCAATATTGCAACATTCCTGAGAAACGTTGCAAAGCAAAAAGCATTTTATACAAAGCAAAACATTGAACAGTATTTCAATCTGTTGCTCATTTCTTAAAATTTCCTCCCAGGGTTTTAAAAATGCTGTAGAAAGGTTCGTCCACTTTTAAGTCAGTAAAACTAAGATTGGAACCTTTTGATGTAAATTCTTCAAATTTCATTCCAAGATTAGCTTAAAAAATAAAAGCCGTGCATATTATACCAACGAACGCGTAATTAACCTTTAGAAAATGAGCAGAGTCCAATATTAAGTACAGTGTAAACGTACTGCAATGCGGCACAGTTTTCCACAACAGTAAATTGAGGTGTGTCATGCCGCAGGAAAGGGCAGTAGGGAAAAGTGAAAAGTCGAACTATTTAATCATCTTTATCGTAGTTCGCGTAAATCATTACATTTGAACTGTTCAAGCAATTGTTTTCATTACGAGTTAAAAACCAGGCTTGGCACATTGGATCAGGTGTTCAAATGACCTTGAGATGTACTCGAAGTGCCAGCCAAGCCGTAAGTCGTGCTACAAATGCAGATGGCAGATAAGACGAGAGGCTGCGCTCTGCTCTCTTCACACTTCCAATAAGTGTGCACTCACCTTTGAACAAACAAACAAACAAAAAAGTCTGTCGTTCAAGCTATAAAGCCGATTTCTCATGGACTAAATGTCGTTTGTTGTGTTTGGGACAGTATACTTTTGAATGTAGTGGTTTTAATGTCTTTTCAGTAGCGTAAATCCTGTTAGATGATAAAGTTTTCTTTGTTCCATCTATATCGTAGTCGAATTTCCTCACTATTTGAAGTCTGTACCGGAGTTTATAGTTTTGTACAGGTAAAAATCTGATGTGTTGCACTCACATGACTTTCTCTACTCTTGTACTAACCAGTACTAACCATTCTTACAAACTCTTATTCCTATATCTTCTTCGTGTTAGTTAAGATAAACGTTTGTACAAATTATCTTATTGCATATTTCCCTGTAGGTGCAAGGGGAATGTTAGAATCAGTAGGCCTTTTTTTTTTTTTTTTTTTTTTTTTTTAATAATAATAATAATAGTATTTATTTATTGTCGCTTAACTGCTAGTGGTTTTTCTGCGACACACGCACACCTTTTTCTAAAAATGCTTTTTTTTTTATTCAGGGGGTCTCAAAACATATATTTCAGGTGAAATCTCGACATCGAATTTTTGGGTGGAATACAATACTTCCCCTCTTACCAGTAGAGAATGTAAAAATGAACAACTATGATCCATCTCACAAAAGCTTTTAGTTTTCCGAAACTCACACACATAACAAGGAATATCTCCGAAATGGTTCACCCTACAAGAAAATTTATTCAGACATAAATTGTGTATTTTAGCAAGATCTACATTTTTGTATAGTATGATTTGGTCTATCTCTAACGGTTTACCAGTTATGCAAAAGTTGTCCAGAGTAAATACGACTACAGGGGCTATAGCCAGAAAATTCAAGATGTACATTTCATTTGTTATTTTAATCAAAATCGTTAGAGCCATTTTCAAGAAAATCAAAATTTTCAATGTGAAGGGTAGTTTAGGTAGGTTTATTTTCTTCAAAATCTTTGTGTGGCATCCTTAAAAGACATTAAACTTAAATATCTACTTTGGTTTTTAACCGACTTTTCGTTTTTGAGTTATGCTGTCCACAGTCTGACAGACTGACACCCACCCACCCACCCACCCACACACACACACACACACACACACACACACACACACACACACACACACACACACACACACACCCACACACACACACACGCGCGCTCGCACACACACAGATCTTTTTCTAAAAGTGCTTTTTTTGGATTCAGGGGGTCTCAAAACATATTTTCGGTGAAATCTCGACATCGAATTTTTGGGTGGAATACAATACTTCCCCTACTTACAGTAGAGAAAGTAACAATTGATGACACTGACGCCTCCTATGTATTCCTATAGGATACATAGGATAGAGGAATCTTGATTATTTGCAAACTGTTAAATTATTTTAACAAACTCCCAAGCTGACTGCGCGCGTAATGTGTGTGGGTGTGCGTGGGTGTGTGTGGATGAGAGAGAGAGAGATACGTCTCCTTATTTCATCACACTCCTGTTAATCCATTCATTTATTCTTAGCGATTCAACTACATCGATTATTATTGTATGCTATATACTTGATATGTAGCACAACCTTGGCTGATTTGTATATATACCATGAATTGTCATGTACAAATGCTAGGCTTACCTGACTGACATCAGTGACATGTAGTATAATATAATCGTATGTACTTTTTGATATTTATTGCAAAGTGTTTTATACAATTAAAAGCTACTTGTAATAAGAATGTGTTGCAAAAGCTTTGTATACACATGAGAAGAAAAAACTCGGTTATATTCGATAAAACAATACTTTTTTCTATTTTGTGAGTGCTCATTGATGTCATTTCGTTATGTACTTTCCTCAATGTTTGTTTCAAACCTTCTGCAATTCTTAGTGAAATAATACAAAAGAGAACTTTTTAAATCAAAATTATAAGTGAACTGCACTCTTCCGTAATCTACTAAGATAGTTTGCATATTGAAGCATTTTAGCACAAGAGGGTTAATGTGGAGTCTTATGTTACGAGAGCGCATCTGTTCAATAAATATAGATACTTAAGAACTATGAACATTTTATGAAACACTTAAAATATTGTGTTTTCCATGTATGAGCTTACGAGTAGATATTTGATATGTAGTTGCTGACAACATCCAAAAAACTAGGATCAGAGCTATTATTTTCCATTTATCGTATCCCAGTGATTTTTTTTTTGAGGGGGGGGGGGGAGGGCATTCTTTCTCTCCTGTTTGTCTAGTAAGTAGAGGAAGTATTCCATTCCAACCAAAAATTCGATACCAAGATTTCACCTGAAATATAGGTTTTGAGACTCCGTAAATAAAAGGAATAACAATTTTGCTTTCTTCTTTACTACCTAAAGAGTACAGGAAGTATTGTATTGCACCTAAAAATTTGAAGACGCAATTTAACCGGAAATACATATTTTGAGAACCCGGAAGCCCCCTCCCCAGTAGTTTTAGAAGAAGTCAGCGCGCGCGCTTGCTTTTGTGTGTGTGTGTGTGTGTGTGTGTGTGTGTGTGTGTGTGAGTGTGTGAGAGAGAGAGAGAGAGAGAGAGAGAGAGAGAGAATAGGGTAACGCAGATACGAAATGTTTAACTACCAAACTTGGTATTAGGTACAGTATCCTTAAGGCATAGGACATGAACGTTTTCAGTAAAAGTCCCCCACGCTGAATACCTTTCAGATGAAGAAATGTCCTTGTTTTTGATTTTCTCAAAGTGGCTGCTACGGTTTTGATAAAAATACCATCATTTACAGATATTTACAAGAGAAGTAAAAAGTATGTCTTGAATTTTCTGCGGATAGCCTGTGATGTGCTCTGCACTCTGAATGACTTTTGTATAACCGATAAACTGCAAGAGATGAAAAATAGCAAAAAATACTTATTGCACAAAACATTTAGATCTTGTTAAACACACAGTTTGTCAATTTTTTGTAGTGTTAACCTCTTTGGAAGTATTTCTTATTAGTAGTTTGAATTTTCAAATCCTTGTATGTATCTCAACTGGTACGTAATTCGTCATCCCCCACTCTCATGGTCATACAGACAACATGGTATTTCAAAGTTATTCATAGCGACATACTTAAAATGATCTCTTTACCTGCTTTATCCTACAACAAAATGTATAATGAACGTTTATGTGGATTAATAGCAAGATAGGAAATAAAGTATTCTCTCAAGCTTCCACGGCCATCGTTTAAAATATCTTGGCTATCCGGTTGTTGCCGCGTCAAGATGGTCGAAACGTCGGCATTTTATAATTTGACGCGGCAACAACCGGATAGCCAAGATATTTTATAGGAAATAAAGCTTTTGTAAGATCAGTTTGTAGATGAGTGGAGAAGGTCATGTGAATGCAATACATCAGGTGTGTGTGTGCGCGTGCGTGTGTGCGCGCGTGTGCGTGTGTGCGCGCGCGCCACACACACTCTTGCATAAACAATTAATATCAATGTATTCCAATACATGCGTTAATTTCGTAGAGAGCTCTGCGTTTGTTCGTGGAAAGCACCTTTTAATTATTATCAGTCATTTAGCATGTTTATCTTACATTTTAATAATTCTAGTGAAGCTATGGAGGATGATTAGAACTACATGCCAATCTTTCTGGATAATACAGAAGAAACTGTTTTATTTGCTGCATTGAATACTCATGTCAGGTGCACGTGGTGAATTTATTAATGCCATGTAGATTACCTCATCTTAAGGCATTAACACTTGCTAGCTGATGTTCTTTAAAGGAGGAGCAGCATATGCTTAGTGCCCATGAGATGATCTACTTCTTTTGGAACTTGCCGAGCTAAAGTTTCTTTATACTGTTAATAGTTCTTTTATAATCGTTTGCTGGAAACACACATTTTTAGAATGAGTGGGAGAGATATATCAGGCTCTAGCAACCAAGGAAAGTATTTAACCCTTTCATGCCTGAATTATTTTGCTACATATAGCAGGAAAAAAGTTAAAACTAGTACAAATAGGAAAAAAAGCCAATGTATCTTGTAAGACACACCAGGCATGAAAGGGTTAATAATCAGGTGTGAATACTTCCTCTGGTGTGGTGGCAGTTCAAAAAATGGAGATATTTGGGGGGAAACTATACAAAATAGTAAAAGTGTTTTTTTCTCAAGGGTTCCATTTTAAGCGGCACATGCAGCAATGGTGAACACAAAACATATTCAGTGTCATAGCCGGGATTTGAACCACGGATATTCCGCTTATCGAGCGGCTGCTTTGACCACTAAGCTACCATGGTCAACTTGCCAGTATGACATTAAATTCCGCAGCCGATTTGTACTTCCCTGGTGGACCACAAGGAAATCTCACATCAGAGATAAATACCCCAAGGGCAACTTTCAAATTGTAAGTACTTTATGTCCCGGGTTTAAGTAAGCTTTAGATGGTAATTATTATTTAATATTTGCCAACAAAACAAATAGTTATCTAATAACCCAGAACGTGTCTGTCGCCTATTGCTACATGCTGGTCGTGTTGTATGGAGGGACTGGGGAACTGCAGAAGGTCAAAATGGGTCGCAAAGGAGAGGAAACATATTTAGACCTAAGGGAGAGGATTGTTTCATTACATGAACAGAAAAAATCGTATTATTAAATATCTTACACCTTAGGAAGAAGTCGTTCGACAGTGCAGTGTAATTACACATTTTAAAGGAAGCCATGTGCTAATAAATGAAGAGAAAGTGGGCCGCCCACAGAAATTAAATTCTAGGGAACAAAGACAGTTGATGTAAATGGTGAAGAAAAACCCCAAATAGCCTTTTCTGAAATTGCTGCATGTGTAAAAGAACAGTGTGGGAAGCATGTAACGCCCAGGACAATAAGACGACTTGTCTATCGTACTGGATTCTATTCCAGGGTACCCAGAAGGAAGCCATATATCAGCAGAAAAAAATCAAAAGGAGTGTTTACAAAGGATTATGTAGGAACTGACAATGCATTCTGGGAAAGAGTTTTATTTTCGGATGAAAATATTTCATAATTATCAGCGAATGCGAATGTGCAGAAAGCCGAATGCAGCATTCGATATTCAAAATTTGCAAGCAACAATTAAACACAAAGGTGGTGGCGTTATGGACTGGGGATGCATGGCTACTTCTGGTGCAGGGGAAGTAGTATTCATTGAGGGAAATATGGACAGATGTGTTTACAGTGACATATTGAAAGGCAATTTGAAGAAGAGTGCCTAGAAGTTGAATTTAAGTGACAGTTACTACCATGACCCTTAACCCTGCAGAGATTGTCCGCTTGTGGTTGCCATATAATACACCATATGCACTAAAAATACGTGCTCAATCTCGAGATCTCAACCCTAGACCACCTATGGAGAGAGCTGGAAGACAGAATAGGAAAACACCACACATCTAGCAAATCTCAACTAAAATAGCTACTTGTGACAGAATGACATAATATTGGTGCAGAAACAACTAGAAAACTTGTCCACTCAATGCCCAAACAGCTGAGAGAAGTAATTTATAGAAGAGGTTAGCGTACAAAACATAAGGAAAGCTTTTTTTAAATTTTCTCTTTGTATGTTGTGCATATACACAATGTTGTGTTGCTGCATGAGTACTTATGTCCTCCTTAAAATTCAACCCATGAGAAGAAAGATTTTATGTATTAATGTAGAGCTAAGTAAATGTATTTCTATTATATTTGTACTTAAATAAGATGTGTGAAGTCCATATCGTGAACTTCGTTCTAGGTTTTGTGACCGGCAAATTCCCCAAAATAAAATTTTTAGGTTGTCTTTGCAACTACACGAATACTTACATCCATGTGTATATAAGTGGATAGGAAAATAAACTTGCGTTTGTAAGTATAGGTTGTGAAAGTTAATCAGGTTTTGTTACTACACTTCTGTTCTGCTGCTTTGGTTTGGTTTTTAGTCATTGCAGTTGCATTAACTTTGATTTGCATTGGATAGATTCACATATTCTAGTCTGGGTATGGACTTCTGATTGCTTTTTGCGTTAGAAATATAGGTATTTATTGTTTTATCATAAATACATTTAAGAACTATAGAACTCATTAAGAACTAATTGTTGCCTGTTAAGTTTTTTTTTTTTTGTTTTGTTTTTTTGTTTTTTTTAATAGCTCCTTTCATAACTTTTAGATCATATCGTGGAATACAATCTTTCTTTGAAAAACATAATTTTAATGTGCGAAATTGTAAATTCGCATAATGTAGTATTCGATTATCTGCGAGAACTGAGTTAGCCATCATTCTTATTGCCTACCCCGATCATTATGAACACCTCCTCGAACAATAGTATATGTATATAAATAAAGGAAAGTGAGAAACGAAAACGAGACGAAAGCAAAAATGATATGACCTCGCAATTTGTGGGAATAGTTTATTAGCCTCATTATTTACCAGCTTCGCAATCTGGAACCATTAGGTGATTTGGTTCCTTGCGTTTACAAATCTTTGAATAGTTCTCTATTTTTTTCTCTCTAAGGTATATAATTTATCGCCTGTTTGCACGCCTTGAATAATTCATGCACTTCACCCACTTTCTGGCGTGCTGTTTTATTTGTGCACTGATACTTGATGTTGGTAACTTTCCTCTCCTGGTAAGTTTGTCTCGAGAATCTAGAAATCCACAATTTTGCCCCTACGTAATAATCTAAGAGCTATTAGCGAAGAGTAATTAAATTTGCTATTTTCTTTGTAAACTTTCCTTTTGCCAGGATTAAGGGGATAATGGAATTTCAAACTTCCTCAGTTCTTAGTCAATATTTCTAAATATTTTGCCACTTTCTTCAAATAGTACCGTTAAATATCATTTTGAACATCTCTTGAATTTTTTGAATGTCTTCTTCATCATCTGCTTCTTGTTCTCTTTATGTTAGGTGTAACCGTTTGTTTAATACATTAATCAATACATCTTTCCATCTCTCTCTCTCTCTCTCTTTTTTTGTCGTCTTGAGCTTATTCTTCCTTCCGGAATTTTGTCTCTCGCTATTTTCACTAAGCGTTCACCTGACATCCTGGATATATGTGCATTCCGTTCCTCGTCTCTTCTTTCTATCCATTCAGTCACCGGTTGAATCTTGCATATCTCTCTGATTTCATCATTTCTTACGTTATCAACTTATCATACATTGTGTTTCCAGCTATCTTAACACGTTAATTTCCGTTGTTTCCATCATTCGTTGTGCTGTTGTGGTCTCTGCTTTTGTGTCTAATGCACAAGTTATTACTGGTCGGACTACTGCTTTATAAATGTTGACTTTTGTTTCTTTTCTCATATATGTATTTCTCCATCCTAGCTCATTAATGCGTCCAAATCTTGATTATTAATTTCTTGGGCTGGATTTCCTCCACTAGTAATGTTAACAACCAGGTAATTGAAATGCATTGCCTGTTCTATAATGTAGTTTTCAATTTCTAATTTACATATCGACGGTTCTTTACTAACCGTTAGTACTTTTGTTATATTTATGGAGAGTTTCATATTGAAGTTCTTACGTTTTCCATAAAACTCGTACAAACGTCTTTGCAGGCTATCCTCCGATTCTGCCATAAGCATAACACCTACTGTATAGCATACCAACTTAATCTTTTTGTCTTCCCTACTGTATTCCAATTCTTCTCTCATTTCTTTACTTATTGCATCCATCACGATGCTGAATAGGAATGGACTTAAGTCCATCGCCTTGGCTTACCCTTCTTTTATTGGGATATTCTCTGTTAACTGTCCTGTAATTTTTATTTGACTGAAACTATTAGAAGATACATGTTTTCTCTTAGTTTAATAATCTCATTCGGCACATTGTTATTCTCTAATATCTGTAAAACACAATGTAGCTCTAATCTATCTACTGACTTTTCAAGAACCACAAAGCGCAATATATGCTGGTGTGTGAAATTCGAATACTTTTTCTGTGATCTATTTAATTATGAATATTGCATCAATACAGGATCTACGAGGTCTTATCAGACAGTGTTATAATTTCTGATAATTTCTCGTGAATTAGTCTTGTAATCTTAAGGCCTGTATACTTAATAGATTAATTCCTCTTTAATTATCTAAAATTAGTTTATCCCCCGTTTTAAAAATTGGACTTTAAATGCCGGTCTTCCATTCCTTTGGAATTTGTCCGTTTTCAAAAGTTTTCTTTATTAGCTTTACAGTTTCTGCATGCAATTTTTCTCCTCCATATATAATTGTCTTATTCGTCGATAGAGCAGTTTGCGTTTCTTAGTTTATGAATCGGAGCGAGACGGGTGAGAGTGTCTCTGGGCTCGCATTTAGGATGTTCCGGGTTCAAATCTGACTTTCCCTCTATGATTTCTCCCTGCCGCCAGAGGAACACCGGCGATGCCCAAGGTTGTATCTTGTACAGCAAAAGAAATGTAAATAAAATATACAAGGAGCGAAGAATGCAGCTATGGCCATCTTTCAGAAGTTACTTAAGCGGGCAGTACAGGAAGGTGATCATCTAGGACACAGGCTATGGCATATACAGACTCAGGTATACCAAAGAAATTACAGGAAAACCTCGCGATATAACCTCGCAGTGAAGGATAAGTTAAATAAACATAAAATAACATAAAGCATAAATTATGGTAAAGAGTTATTCAAACATTTGTGCAATAATTTGTCCACGCAAAGTTCTAGATACTCGAGACTGATAAAAATGACATGGTGAGCTTACACTAAAATTAGCTGGTGTAACTCAGATATTATCAAGTAATTATTTTCTAAGGTAACGCTTAGACGGTCTTCTCTGTGTCGCAATGATTTTTACAGGTAACTGTGCGACCGACCTTGAACATAGCACGCTTCGTGACAAATACAGGTGCACACATTTTCCAGTTAATAGCATGTTTTACTTTTAACATCTCATAAATACGCTTCAAATTCCGAAGTATGGAATATGTATGCTTGAATAAGATTACATTTAATAAGCAAAATGTGCGGTACGTTATTAGCTACTACTTTGGGAAGTGCGTAGCTTCCTTAACGGTGATGCATATGAAGAAGGATAGTCTCAGGAGATCTTGCAAATGCAAAACAGCTCTTCAGCTATAATAAGTGATGTCCTTCCTCTCCGGGCCCTTAAACCCTAATCACTCACTCACTCACTCACTCTCCGAGTGCCATCCATGTCTTTAATTTTATGGTTATCAGGAAGCGGAGGAGGATTTCGGCACTAGGGCACAGTCGCCTGTTGCTCTTCTGGAAGCCTCCAAGTGGAAGGGCTGAAGCAAAGTACGCAAAGAGCGACCAGCTCCAGGGTGGCAGGCACGGACAGTCACGGTTCCTAATGTCTCCTATTAGACATTGGGAGCCAGGAGACAAGCTTGACCAGGGCCGAGCCTGTCCTCCCCCCTCCAGCGGAGTTTAGGAGAGAATATAGCGGGAATTGCAAGTATTGTGTTTAGGAAAGTCAGGGTGTATTGCTCTTGGCTATTTTGAGTGTTGTTCGAGCCGAAGCGCTGGGTCTTGTAGTGACTTGTATCGTGCGTTCCAGGTATTGTACTCGTACCGGTGTCAGTAAAAGTATACGCCGTCGCCGACGTTTGAACTTAGGTTCGCCAGTTTTCAAAGCGTGTGCATTACCTTTGTAAGTTCTCCTTTCGGAGAGGCCTCTGTGAGGTTCCGTCTTGTTGAACGCTAGTGTAAACAGCAAACTCCACCACCATAGACCTCGCCCGCCATCCACCCGCTTGATCCTTCGAGTCTGAAATACGACAAGGAAACGAAATGACAGGAATCGATGGATATGTAAATCCACAGCATTATCCCAACATTTGTTACCAACCAGGGTAAACCGTGAAGGGACCCAACGGCCGGCCGAACAGGGTACCAACCTCCCGACTTCCCGATTGTGAGCCTCACACATTACCGAGGAGCCTTCCACTCGGCATGTTTTGACTTCAGCTGTTATCCCCTGGCACTGCGAAGTTGAACCGGCTTCTATGATTAAACCGCAGCGAGACGTTAAAGCACCCCAACGGAGATGTGAGTAAAGATGAAGGTGAAAAATGTTTGGAAGAGGAGTCTCTAAGCTTAATGTCTCCAAATCTAGCCAGGCCATGTTATCATTGGAATCGCCGAAATGAAGAATAGATTGTTACAGTAGGCTCAGGTTTAGAACTAGGATATCCGGAATACAGTCAAACGGGCTGACCAACGAACCACATTATGATCACAGCAATGTTTTTACTCTCCCCACTGCTTGCCAACGGTATACGAAATGTGTTGCATCTAAATTAAAAGCAGAATTATAAAAATAAATAAATAAATATACACATACACATACACATACACACACATACATCCGTACGTACGTACACGCACGCACACACACGCGCACACACACACACACACACACACACACACACACACACACACACACAAATAAAAGTTCATATTTAAATAGGCAGCTCGAATATTTTCACGAACTTCTCCCACCCCAAACAAGTATGTAAAACGTCTATTTAGGGTTTCCTTGGTTCTAACGATGTTTATTAAAATACATATTACTATTTTAGTTTAAACAATTTGCCATGATCGTTTTTAAAAGTATCTGGGAACTCTTATTCATACTTGTAGAGTTGTATATAACTGAAATAGCATAAGACCATATATAGAACTTACTACACTACTACAGGAAAAGTGCAGATATTGTTAAAATATGCACAAAAGAAAATGCTTGCAGCACTCACCTTTTCCAAGGTATTTGAAAAAAAAATCCTGCATTTTTAGCAATACATTTTGAAAACGCGAAACTGGCTGGCATGTCGAGTTACTTTATAAGTAGTTGACTGTTATCACAAACTCCTCTTCACATACAATAAAATTAGTGTTGTACCGTGGTATTTAATTAATTGAAGTGCTTGAACGTTTTTGAATATTAAAAAGGATGCAAACAAGACCTTATAATTTTAAAATCATATTAGGGTAGTTAACTCTTGAGAAACCCGTTGATTTCGCGGCAAATGAGATACTCTTATTCATATTTTCCTACTAATTAAAATGTCTTCAGCTGTACAGCATCTTTCCATTGAAATCATGTCTCTAATCGTTCAAATTGTATTTATTTCAATCCATGTTTAATACATTTAAATAGGAGCACTACTTAAACAAGGTTCCGTTTTCCGTACTGTTTTTGGAAAATTGTAAATATGGATATAATATGGAGCAAATTAGGCTATAGCAGCACGCGTCTCCAATGCCTAATTGCAAAATTCTTCACTATAGTGAAAATCATACGATTTACACAAAACCAAAATGCTAAATTGTAGCGAAACTAAGCAACTAAGAATGAAAGCGAAGATGACCATCATATGCTTTAGGGAGAGTTGTCTTAAACCTTTTATATTTGAATTAGGATAACACGAAAAGTGGATTAAACTTTTTTCTGCTGAACTAAGCGCTTAACGACTAAAACGACATCATAATTTGTTCTTTCGCCTCATCCACTTAGGATGATCCACATCCAGTATTTCCACTGGCTGATTCATGACTTAGAGCAGGCCTGGGCAACTGGTACTCTCTGAGAGCAGCACGCTGAAGGCCTTGCACTGATAACTGTGTGACTTTAAGCATTTCCAAGATATTGTTTGCTATTGATTTGAATTTTCAAATAACTTTTCGAGCTATAAGTTGCTATTAGTTCTTTTCTCGTGGTTATGCAAATAGTGGGGAATTTCAAGTCATCACATAGCGACCTGCTTTTTAAAAAAAATCTGACAATCGCTTTAGCCCACTGCATCCGTATACCCCGAATGAAACATGTAATTAAAGTTGTTTACCAAGAAGAATAAGCTTTCGTAGAAGAGTGAGTAGTGAACGTTATGTGAATGCAACACATCAAATTCTTTGAAATACTAAAGTGATAATGATAATTCATTTCTTTGCACATTTTTGGGTTTACTGTGGCTTCAGCATTGAAAAGCGCATGACTCTGTCATGACACACAAAATGCAATTGTTTCTACCGCGATATATTTTCTGTCATGTGAAATAACAAATAATCGCACAGGATATAAACAAAATATCTATTTCAGTTATAGCCTTAAAGATTAAGATGCGAAAGGTGCATGGAACACACATTGGGTTTTTGGAAGACAAACGCCTGTTGGCGAGAGCGAAGGAAGTTGGCCGATTAGGTTGTGACTGATGTGAGAGTTCCAGTTTCACATGGTATGGAGGAGGAGAACATTTGCATAATTTGCCTGCTCGCGTTTACTTCACAGCTGCGACCCTCGCGGCTACCTGACGCACGTTTCTCTAGAAAATTGTTAAATACCACGTTGGGGCCCTTCTGAAAGGAAACTGAAGATTTCCTTACCTGTAGGTAATGTTGTTTACTACTTCCCAGAAGGGATAAATTACTCGTGCAGGAAGCTAATTATTTTTCATTGACACCTTAAAAGGCTCCACTGTGATCATCCGCTTCCAGAAACTGTTATAACCAAGCCCGGAATTTAGGTTCTGACCTATTTTATTCCTGACCCCATGCTCTATGAATATCAGTTTATTTTAGTGTTTTAGGTACCGACGAATAGTGTACTTCAATTTTATAGAGCCTAAATTGATCTAACTTTACGTTAGGGCCTAATAAGACCCATTTTGTGATATAACTTAAAAATATTAATTCGGTTATTTAAGCAAATGGGAGCACATTTATTTTTATAAAATACTTTCAAAACGGAAGACTATTCCAATAAGTAAAATGTTAAAGAATTAAGATCTTATAAAATCTTGCGTAATATTCCGGCATAATACAATAATAAACGGCAAGTAAAAGGTCCGACGTTAATTTGAATCATTTTACTAACTTAAAACTATTGTTGAAAGTGATTGTAAGAGGCACACGGCATTTCTGACGACGTTGTGACGTTTACATGCCGCAACAGTAGGTTAAAATTTGAGACAAACATTTCATAGCATTATTGGGTAATATGCATCAATATACCTTTCATTATAGGGAGTTCCATGAATGAACATATAGCTTGTCTAAAACGTACTGACATTCCCCCCCTCCCGAAGCAAAGATGCGTAATAGCACTGAGCAGTCCACTTGCCTAAAAGAAGAGTGGGGGCCAGTCTTCCAGTTGTGGTGAGGACAAGTTCGTGTGTTGTGTAGGTATTATACTGCTCCCTAATCTCGCCTACCACCTAGGCGGCCCGGGTTCGATCCCAGGGACCCGCATGTGGTATTCGTGGTGGACGAAGCGGCGTCAGGGCGGGTTTTCTCCGGGTACTCCGGTTTCCCCCGCCATCTCATTCCACCGGTGCTCCATCTTCATTCCATGTATCATCAGTGTCACCGCCTGCGGTGCCGTAGTAGTAAAAGCGGGCGTTAAACATTACAAACAAACAAACTGCTCCCTAATTCTGATAACCTTCTAGTCACTTGCTCCCCCACCACTCTCACCACTTCTCCTCACTCGCGCATACGGAGTGTCACGACGTTTTAGACAAGTTGTACCTATAAAATACAGTTTTAGTGCACTGTCAGATTTCAAGGTCGTAGCAACAATCAGTCGGAATCTCTATGGAGAAAAAGTGCAAGAATCTTAAGAAAATAATGGAAATCAATGTTCACACCTCTTACCTCATGAAGTAGAACGCAGTTTTCCCCGCTTTCAAGCTCATTTTAACGAAAGACAGAAGAGTGCCTGAGAATCTTTCAAAGTAGGTACCTATTTCATTGTTCAGTATCATACTGGATTCCAAAATGAGCACTGAAAACGTTTGCGGATGTAGTGTTTAAAATTAATGTTGTGTTTTTCAGTGTCATGCTAAAGCAAAATGAATATGCTGAGATTGTGTTTTCAGTGACTTACTAATCGTAGGTAAATTGAAGTTAATACTCTAAAATATATATTAAAGTTAAGGTTAATTTAACTTCTTAGAATTTAAAGTTAGTGTTTTAAGCACAATGGCACGTCCATTTATTTATACAAATACAAGTATACCTATTCCAAGAATCCTTTAAATTCCTTGGATCCAAATGACCTCGTCGACGGGCCGTTAAACCCCATACTCACTCACTCAGTTTAAATTCCTAAATTGTGCATATAAGATCCTATAAAAGCTAAATGGTTCCAAATATTTGGCACTTTTTTTCGGCAAAACGGTTCTTTAATGACAATTATGTATTTGACATATTTGTTACTCTCATTATGTAGAATCCCTGGTTAACATATGCCCGAAACAGCGCCTTCCACCTGGTATAATGTATAGTTACGATTCAGAAACTAATGCACGACTTTCCTGGGGAAGAGTTCAATTTGAGGAACGTTCCACATACAAGGATACCCATCAAAGCAGTACACTTAGATATTCCATACTATCCCAGGAACAAAATAAGAAGACAACATTGTTTGAAACATCTAAACAAATTTGTAAAAATGTTTATGGAAATTCAGAGGGACAGAAAACAGATTGCGTTTATTTTAATCATTGATGACGTGCAAACAGTGCCATTGGTGTGTCTGCAAACATCATGATTAAATGGAACAGTGTATATTGGGCGAGTCAAGTTTGTATATTTTAACAATATGTACTGCTTTATAGTTTTCCTTGCAATTCTGAAATTATTTGTAAAACTTCGCTGTAACATAATTTAAGACAACGGGAGCATTTGAAACAAATATAAAGTTAAAATAAGGTATTATAAAAGTTTAAATGTCACTACCGGTCATGAGTGCTACTGTAGGAATTTGTACCATAATATTTCCATTTCAAAAGATCATCATCTATTGTCAGTAGGTAAGAGCAGACAGATCGAGAACGCACTAAATGGAGCACTTTAAGCGGATTTTTTGCAGTCCTTTTGAATTTGTTGTAGTATTTTAGCGGGTTTTGTAGTCTTTTAGGAGCTATTTCTAGTCTTCTTTGCTGATTTTTGGTATCTCTTGGAGGATGTTCATAGTCTTTTTAGTGGCTTTATGGCCTTTTAGAGGATGTTCATAGTATTTCAATAGCTTTTGTGGTCCTTTGGAGGATGTTCATAGTCTTTTAGTGGCTTTTGTGATCTTTTAACAGGGTTTGCAACCAATCTCTCACGATTTATACTGGTTACAGTCTCACTGGCTTCCATTATAGTTACAGCTCGTTCCACGTCGTTACAGAGCATCACCTTCTCTTCTATACTTTCATAGTTTCACCTAACCTCAACATTCTTTTATGCATTTTATTATATCTTTTATCATAGCTCTGACACCAGCAGCGGATTTTCTAGCTTTTGATGCTGCAGTACTTATAATTTTATAGCTCATTAATTTCTCTGTTGGTGATGATTCTTTGATATTTTTACCAGTTATTTAGGTTTCTATATTTTAATGTGTAAGCACTTAGTTTAAGCTGGTCAGGTAGGCGCCCCTCATCTTTATTGCCAGGGCTTGGGAGCTGCACTAGAATTTGTTCATTCGTAGTAGTAGACTTTGCGCCTTCCTTTGTTGTTGTTGTTATTATTGTTACTATTATTACTATTACTATTATTATATTATTATTGTTATTGTTATTATTGTTGTTATTGTTGTTATTATTACTATCATTATTATAATAATAATAATAATAATAATAATAATAATAATAATAATAATAATAATAATAATAATAATAATAATAATAATAATAATAATAATAATTATTATTATTATTATTATTATTATTACTATTATTATTACTATTATTATTACTATTATTATTACTATTATTATTATTATTATTATTATTATTATTATTATTATTATTATTATTATTATTATTTCTTGATTAGATGTCTCATAGACGCTCGAAGTTGGTAGTTGAGTAAAGTTCAATCTTTTTGTTTTTTCTACACGCAAGCTTTAAGTACCCTATGCACTGTTCTCAACACTGGAATCTCCATAGGTGTATGTGGATACTCCATCATTAGCGATTACTCTGTCATCTAATGAAGATAGACATATTTTGTTAACTTCCACAGACGTGACATTATGCAGATGAGACTGAATTAAATTCATTCGATTTTTTATAGTTCCTCGGGTTTTAAGACTGTCTACATAGCTCTCAAGTGATGTACTGTTTAATGGCACTTGTTTTATGCCCTTAATCTTCTTGATCACACTTCAATCGATATCGAGTGCATACATCTTGTGTCTCAATCCAGCAAAACTATGAATGATTTTTCCATTATCTCCATCTTTAAATTTTCCCAGCACTTTTTTGTTTTTTGTAGTATGACATATATGGGTTGCCGGGTAATCTGCCGTATCCAGATGTTCAAGAGAACGTAGCTTATCCTGGCATATATCTCTCGTAGTCACTCGATGGATGGATGAATGAATGAATCAGTATCCATGTAGGTACATAAGTTTAAGCTTTTCAAGTCCATAATATGGTAACAGAATGTCACAATGGTAGCGATACATGAATGTTCTGGAGTTGTCCAGCACACATACCAATGTATATTTGATTGCTGAACATTATTTGTGGCGAAGCCATATGCACTGCAGGCTGATTAGGTCCATATATGGTTCGCTCGATGAATGTAGGCTTGGCAATCAGCTTTTCCAGTCTCTTCTCATTGGTGACAAGTCGTATATCCATTCTAATCCCTATATTCTCCATAATTTTACCAAGCATAGCGTTGTTGAAGAGCTTGTAGAGGTCCTTCTCAAAATTATTTCTTGACCCTTGTCGTAGTCTTATTGAATTCAACGTAGGGCTTTAACCAGCGGGACTGACGGAATTATAGCACGCGATGAATTTTTGTTAGCTGTAGTCCTTGGACTAAGTGCCTGCTAAGGTCCGAAATTAGCTTCTTTGTAGAGGAATCCTTGGGTTTGATACATTCAGGTAGGAACGGCAAGTCATTATGTAGATCTTGCAGTTCAGCCGCATACTCGACGTTAACTTCTAAAATGTATCCAAGAGGATCATCTTGTAGTGTTTCTAGATTAACTTCTTCAGGAGAACCCCACTTAAATGCTCCATTAGGAAGGGCGTGGCACATCGACCACCCACATTGGTCATTTGCGTCTTCGTATGTAATAAATTGAGAGAGTTTACGGGAGTCATACTGCTCGATGAAGATGTTCGCCTCCTCATACTGATGAGAAACCTGGCATAAACCTCCGCTTATACCAGATTGAACCGTAAGTAACTGATCGTAATCAACAAACAATTCGAGTTTAATACCTGTATACAGCAGCATGGCATCCCAATTAAGTCCGGGAGATGTGAAATAATGAGCAGGATCAATTTTATGAGTTTTTAACGTTTGGGTTCTAAATGTCTCAAAGGCATCAGCGAGGAGAAATACATCTGATGTTAAGTAGAGATCACAGTATTCGCCTAAGTTTCTGATATTGAACTGCTTCCATACATTCTGGGCGTGCTCGTAGTCCTCAATGCCGATTTCTTCTCTGTTTAATCTGTTGTAGAACGCATCCCTCGGAGGTAACGTGTCTCGCTCAAGACATCGCACGATGTGACGTGATCATAGGGGAATACTCCCTTTCGAGTCATCAGATCAATCTTTTTTGCTCCAAGGTACTTCAGCGTTTCGGGATACTTAGCCAGGGTTTTTACCAACTTCTGCAAGCTTGCACTCAGGAAACGGAAAGTATCTACAAACCTGAGTTTAATATCATTAATATACTTTGAGAATGAAATGTGTCTTTCTTGTGAGTTAGGAATAACCTCCACTCTTTCGCTGGTGCGGCCTAATTCCTTAACAATGAAGTGTGTCATATGCGCTCAGGTTGTGCATGAAGAGGAATATAATTTGGCGTTTTACAAGCCAAGTTACACTTATGCAGACTTCCACGATATTCGCCGCTTTCTTGGTCATGGTCGAGTACTTTCCAGTTCTCTTCTGTAAATTCTCCTCCACACAGGTAACATTTAGAATACTCAAAAGATTCTTGTTACTCATCCGCCAGCGTTAATGGGGCATTAGTTTTGTATAAGACACTAATTTTATTCGCCAACGCCATCAGGTCTTCCATGAATTTCTGAGCAGCGTCAGCTCCTCGGTAAACATATGGTTCTGTAGGAAGATCAGCCTGAACATGTTCAACACTATACGAGGGTGTGACAAACACAATAGCTCATTGGGGTATGTTTCTGATATGAAAACGTATAAGTTTTCAGGACTAGCAGGGCAGATGTGGTAAGGAGCGAGTATGCTCTTAAAATCTGCATAGATGGCATATGGCAGTCTCAGCATTCCTTTCAGCGTTTTTGAATCTGACAACAAAGTTCTCCTTACCAGGCATAACTAACCTAGCAACGCCATGCTGTCCACATATTTCTCTATGGTTCTCCAATTTTTCCAAACCGCATCGCCCATGCTATCAAATTGACTAAAGCAACGTTTGCATTACACTGCATGGATCTCGCTTTTTTTAAATGAATGAGCGTTTCTGAATCACATTTTCACACTGATTGCAAAACTGAAATCTGTTTTCGCGTACCACGTCAGAATTTTTTGCATTCAAATTTTATGTTTTAAATATTTTTCATAATGCACGTACTGTAGTAATATTACCGCGTGCTTATCGTTTGTTAGAAAGCCTCAATAGTTTATTATTTCAACTTTATTACTTAAAATGTGAAATAATATAAGTATTACTATGTTTATATTTTATATTTTTATATTTATTAAAATATACTAAGTATATCCGCCCTAGGGAATGTACAAAATTTTGTCATGGCGATAAGACATACAATGTTTATTCTTGGATATGTTTATCTACAGCATCAGATACATGCCATCTGCATCCAGTAGCACTGAAACTGAATCTCCAGTGGATCATACTTATGAACCAGACAATTCTGATGAGGATAAATGTTTTAATCAAAGTGAGCTTAATGATTTAGTGAGGGATTTAAATTTGTCTAAAGAATCAGCAGAAATTTTAGGCTCTAGGTTAAAAGAAAAGGAAGTATTGACTGAGGGTACATAGTTTTCATGGTATAGGCATAATGAGAAGGAACTTGCCCACTTTTTTGCTGAAGAAGAAAAGTTGGCGTATTGCTGCTTCAAATGTTATAACAAAAGTTATAATTCCAAAGAGTGGAGGTTCTTCATAGATTCTTCTCAAAAAGTCTTAAAGGTGTGTTGCTTCATAATGGAAGCATTAATCCTTCCATTCCTGTAGCCCACTCTTTTCTTTTAAAGGAGACATATGAAAATGTTAAGTTTTTGTTACAAAAACTACAGTACGAAAACCATCAATGGCTAGTCTGTGGAGATTTCAAGATTATTGGACTATTACTTGATCAGCAGACTGATTTTACAAAATATTCTTGTTTCTTATTTGAAAGGGATCGCAGAGCTAGGTTAGTACACTGGGAAAGGGAACAGTGTCCACGTAGGACTAATTTAACACCGGGCAAAAAAAAAAAAAAACAAAAAAAAAAACCTCTTATTGATCCCTCAAAAGTATTGTTGCCACCTCTCCATGTGAAATTAGGTTTAATGAAACAATTTGTGAAAACTCTAGATAAGCATAGTGGGTACTTTAAATACATTTACGTTAAATTTCCTTCATTATTCAGTGAAAAACATTAAAGCTGGTGTTGGTATTCGTTGGCCCACAAATTCGAAAACTGATGGACAGTCAGTTCGAGAATACTGTAAATCGAGAAGTGAAGGATGCCTGGAATGCTTTCAGAAATGCTGTTTTTAATTTCCTTGGAAATAAAAAAGATCCAAATTATGTTAACATAGTGAAAGTGATGCTACAAAATTTCAAACGATTTGGTCGTAACACGATTGTCAAAAAACATTTTCTTCATTCCCATCTAAATTGTTTCCCTGTTAATTTAGGAGATTTTAGTGAGGAATAGGGCGAAAGGTTTCACCAGGATATAAAAAATTGGAATTTAGGTATCAAGGGAATTGGAGTGTTCACATGATGAGGGGCTGCTGTTGGATGTTAAAAAGGGACTCTTCTGAACAACATCCGAGAAGGTCAAAGAGGAGAAAATTTGAAGTTCAATATTGATATAAGGTTATGAGTGCGCTTATAATTATTAATTAGTGAAAAATAACAAATTATAATTATCGCCTAGCTTTTCATTCAACATTCTTGTTGAAAGTAATTTTTATTACATTTCACAAAATTTTAGTTTCATTTCTGTTATTTATGAAGATTTTGAAAAGCTGACGTTTTGGGAGAAAATGGAGATTATTTTCGAATTCAGCACAGAAAATCCGTTTAGGATCACAGACCAGATTCAGAAAAAGCAAAAAATAAGTTTTGAAATGCAGAACGGTGTTATAAATTACACCATCATGTTTAGTTGTTTGATGGCGGATAAGCTTCTCAAAGTTCTTGATATAGACATAGTGATTCCTACCATTATTCATCACTTATTAATAGCAGGTCGCGGTGGTCAGAAGGCTCTTCAACAACTACCTTTATAGGAAACACATTATGCTTCTCATACAAGTCGAAAACATTGACAGACATACTATTTTTCTCAAATTTGGGGATTTCAGTCAAGCTGGCAGAAAAAGAGATGCATGAAAAATCATACTTTTCTTGAAGTTTCTTATACTTGCTAACGTTGTGTGCATTCTTATTGACAAAGTTTGCGAGGACAGCAACGTGACAGCATTCATCATTATAATTCTGAGGATTTATGCATGCCTACTTCGCCCCGACAGGTGATGGCAGTGGAAGATAACTGCTGCCTCGAAGTGGGTTGGACTTATTAATACGAAGTCGGACACCATCAGCCAATTGCTGCCTTTAAACTGAGACTCTTCCATCTCAGTAGATATTTTCTTGAATTTTACGACAAATAAATTAATGTACAAACCCTTAAGTAAAACTGAGCACTTAATTAAAATTTCTGTAAACGGATGTCACACCAAAGAAGTCATAACAAGTATACTTCTTTTAATTTAATTAACGCCCTTCAACGTAATGTCATATCGGACGGTGAATGAATGAAATGGGTAAAATGATGCTCAAATGAGCCCGAGGTCCATAGAGCTTTAAGTTACCCGACATTCGTCTTCTCAGGATAAGGGAAAACCTCGGAAGAAAACCTTACCCGGATAACTTACCCTAAGCGAGATTCGAACTCGCGACTTCTTGAACGTGAGGCAGACACGCTAACCATCACGCTACCGAGGCGGGCACATAACAGGTTTACGATGAGGTATAATCTTATTATTTCAGAAGTTTTCTTTTTGTTTCATTTTTTGTTTCGTCTCCAAGATAGTGTCCAAGTCACTTTCTAAAAACACGGCTTGGTTACGTGTTCTAACATTTTATCACTGATGTCACCAGCAGCATTAACGAAGCGGCATTCAGCCATGATGTTAATTTTAACACTTATGAAATCGTAATTCTTTTTTAACTATCGTTGATTTATCACGTGTACGCTGGCTAAAAGGGGTTAAATTAGGCAAGTATGTTGCACAATCTCTCCCTTGAACATTACCAAAGTTTAGTGGCTAGTATCTATTTGTTTAATCCCATACAACGCATCAAGTCAAATGTTCCATGTACTGTCAATGTAGGAAGAGAGTGAAAGCAAAGTGGGAAGAATACGCAAAACTAAAATGTAATAGATGAAGATACGTTTTAGAGTTCAAACCTCCTTTATGCCCCTTGACATAAAAATCGAAAGAAACTTGTAATGATTTGAACAGTCTTCGACCTATGTACTTTGCGAGTATCACATGTGTTTCATCCTACTTTAGTTTGAGACATAGTGCAGTTTATAATGTGTAAAGCACCTCAAAGCATATGACTGCTAAAGTGATTTACATTTGTAATGGTCTATAGAATTTCGTTAGTTTCTAGAATTATAAGGTATTGTTGGATAGTCTGGTATATACGTATTGCATTTTCTATCTTTTTCGTTCCTGTGAGGTTTTAAATGACTGGAAAAAAAGTAATAAGAAAAAGTATTGGTACGGTTTAGGGCAATTGCTTCTCTGTTTTGTATGTAAAAATTGAGTTTGGTGTTTCCCTTTTTTGTTTCAGGTAAGTGCATCAAAGTGCATACAACAGAACAGAAAGTAATACTGACTCCGATCTATCTTACGGTAAGTAATCCTCTATCAATAAAACATTCCTAACTCGGAACGCAATGCACATTTCCCAGGAGCATTTGAAATTGAGACCATGTATTCCAACGTTTGAGAGTATTTGTTACTTAACCTTCAAGCAAGTGAAGGGTTTCGGTTGAAAGAGAAAATGTTTGTAACTTCTATAGAAAATATCTTAAAATGTAAGAGCGGAATGTAACGGTTTAGGATATTATGATCTTGTTTTTAATCGTAGCAATATAATAACCCTTAGCGCAACAGCCTTTCGCGGACAAAGGCTTACCGCCCGGCCGCTGCGTCCCCCACAATTGTCCACTACAGGCCTCATGAGTGTAGTACAGACCTAGAGGGTGGGACGTGGTCAGTATCCCGAGCCCTCCCGGCCGGTTTTGTGGCCTTTGCGACCTGGGGTCGCTTTTTCGTTATCAGGTAGCTCCTCAATTAGCCCCTCAGGGACCTAACGAGGCTGAGTGTACCCAGTGGGAGAAAAATCCCCACGCCGGTGCCAGGGACCGAACCCGGGTTCTCCGCGCCTGAGGTAGACGCACTTATATTTAAACACATCCCGTCAAAATTTTGCATGCAATATAGTAACTCAATCTAGTATGTTGCACTCACATGACTTTCTCTACTCTTGTACAAATTGTTCTTATAGATGCTTATTCCTCTATTTCATGTTAATCGCGATAAACATTTTCAGAAATTATCTTATTGCTAATCTTCTTGAAGGTGCAAGGGGAATGTGGGAATGCTGTAGGCTTTAAGCGATAGTCAAATTCTTTTCAAGTTGGTGTCTGCGTGAGCACTTTGAAATTCCGTTCTGTTTGCATGACCAAGAGATAAAAAATGAATACCTAACAACTTCCCATTTGAGAAAAGTATTGAAAAATTCAGACAAATAACAAGGAATGTCTCGGAAATGGTTCACCCCAAAAAAATGTGTTTGACATAAATTGTTTGTTTTAACGACATCTGTGTTTTCTGTGTAGTAAGCTTTTGTCATTCACTTACGGTTTACCAGTTGTGCACTAGTCATCCAGAATGAAGAGGACATCTGAGGACATTCTCAGAAAATTCAAAATTTACATTTAATTTGCCGTCAAACTATCTTAAACATTTGGTATTTCAATCAAAATGGTTAGAGCCGTTTTTGATAAAAATAGAAAGAAAAAAAACCTTATCAAAAAATATTCCATGTAGAGGTAGTTGCGTTGGGGGATTTTCTTGAAAGTCTTCGTGTCGTATCCTAGGAAGATGCTGAACTTAAAATGTCAAGTGTGGTATTTAACCGACTTCATTTCTGAGTTGTGCTGCTAACAAACACATACGGACCCTGTTTTGTGTATCCGGGGACATCAGTACATTTCCAGTTTTTCCAGTGAAATCTCGATATGCAATACCTTTTCTGTGGTTGTTCAATTTGCATGCCAGAAGGCATGGCTTGCTTTGTCTTTGCTTTTATTCATAGTAATTGTGCAACCGTGTTGATGTCCGTTATACAAATTAGAGGTAGTTCATTTTTTTTACTTTCTCCACTACGTACAGTAAGTATGGGAAGTATTGAATTCGGTCCAAAATTTCGATGTCGAGATTTCATCGGAAATATATATTTTGGGGCTCCTTGAGTCAAAAAAGGAGCAGTTGTAGAAAAAGATCGTGTGTGTGTGTGCGTGTGTGTGTGCGTGCGTGCGTGTGCGTGTGTGTGTGTGTGTGTGTGTGTGCGTGTGTGTGTGCGTGTGTGTGTGCGCGCGTGTGCGTGTGCGTGTGTGTGCGTGTGTGAACAGCATAACTCAAAAACGATAAGTCGGTTAAAAACCAAAGTTGGTATTTAATATCCTTCAAAATTACGACACGAAGATTTTGAAGAAAATTCCTCCATACAGGGAAAATGTTTCGAAAAGTTTGATTTTCTCAAACATGACTAGCGATTTTGATTAAAATGCCTAATGTTTAAGATATTTTTATAGCAAACGAAATGCATATTTCGAATTTTCCCGCTATAGCCCATGTAGTCCTGTTTACTCTGGATGGCTTTTGCATAACTGGTAGCCCGTATTCTAGCCAGTTTGTTAGTGCGTGATGAGTATAGAAACAATAAATACGTCTATATTTTTTTCTTAGCTAAACTATAGTGCTGCTACCTGCCTACTTTAAACTCAACGTGTCACTTTTCCACAACAAATATCGGACTTTTAATGAAAAAAAGTTTTCTGTGGAAATATGGGCCTATGATCTATAATCTCACATACTTTCTCTACTCTCTTACCTTCGCCTTGCGTGAGTAAGTCTGCAATCAGATAGAATTTGCACAGTTCAGTAACTTGGTTACTTAGAATGTCAGTTTTCCCACACTGAACTCGCTGGTTTTCATAACCTCTCCAAAATCAGGAATACTAACCCTGTAGTAGGGTGGTAGATGATTCTCTCAAGCTTAAAATACAGATTATAATTTGATAGATGTTGGCTGTTAATACCAGCTGTTCAGTTTAAGTTGCCCTCTCCAGTTAAGCTTATCTCATCGTTCCGGTTTTTCTTATAGTGAACCATTGCAATGGATGACTGCAGTTTAATCCCTTTAATAGTTACTTATAACCATAATTGAACTATTCACCAAACATTTTCGACGTCAGTCTCGATCCTCGTGGAATATGTTGATTCCTCAGTAAAAATAAAGAGGCAATGCAGCAGTCTTCTTTGACGGAATCCATTGCTCACAGATCTCCATGAGGAGTGGTCCAAAGTGATGGACATAAACAAGTCACAAGAAGATCCGCTGCATCACTGCAGACCTTGACTGAAACTGGTTTTTGGAAAGAAATCTTCATGTCCTATTAAGTTTGAAGCGTGACTCCTCCTGGGCACATGACGCAACATTCATCAAATGCTTTGTATTGCATGATTAACTGGACATCCGCGAATACTTTTTCTCTCCCCTCGAAGATTTCATTTCACCCCTGTTTAGACGTCCTCGAAGTGCCTTAGTAACGCTGCATTGGTTCCAAATATTACTATGTTTTAGCACATTTCCCATATAATCCCTTATAGCTAACGGGGAGATGATCACAGACAGTCTCATAGTATCGAGTTATGCTGTAATTGCTCCATTGCTGTAGTAATAAGTTGATCACCAGCAAATTACTTTTAACTGGCACGTTTAGGACTTTAATAATTCGCTACCATATGTTTTCAAGACCAGCATGGAACATACGCACTTACAAGCGAACAATCTATCTGGACTTGAACAAGAACCTATTGAAAACACTTTTAAGACATAAAATGTTCGTCACATAAGCCGCGTGGGACTCGTTCCCAAGCAGCACTTTCTCTGACCAGGGCAAACATGTGATGGTCTAGTACAGTGGTATTGAACCCTTTTTTCCTCGCGTACCCCCAAAAACAATACTCAATTTCAGCCTGTACCCTTAGGCGTAGCCCTAGAGTTATCCTTAATTCAAATAATACATAACCATATCTAAAATGAATTATCACATTTATAACTTATTTAATACTACAGGATTAACTTACATAAAATTTTACGTACCCCCTAAGAAGTCTTTGCGTACCCCTGGGGGTACGCGTACCCCAGGTTGAATATCACTGGTATAACAGAGCAACTTAGGTGACAAACGAGCAAACCGCCAATCATTTAGGTTCCGTAGCATGTTTTTACTTTCTCTACTACTTGCCTATAGTAAGTACAGGAAGCATGCATTCCACCCAAAAGTTCGTACCGAGATGTCACCGGAAATATGTTTTTAGACTCCCTGAATAATAATAATAATAATAATAATAATAATAATAATAATAATAATAATAATAATAATAATAATAATAATAATAATAATAATAATAATAATAATAATAATAATAATAATAATAATAATAATAATAATAATTTATGAAAAGTCCGTGTGTGTGTGTGAGAGAGAGAGATAGAGAGAGAGAGAGAGAGAGAGAGAGAGAGAGAGAGGGATTGTCCTGTCTGTGAACAGCGCAACCTAAAAGTGACAAGGCTGTTAAATGAAAGTCGATTAAATACAGGTTCTGTATATTCCAATACGACACGAAGATTTTCAAGCTTACCCCCTGCCTACCGTTACATTTTAAGCAGCAGGGGAACTCATCTATTCCAGATGTCGTTAAGAAGAGGAAACACGTATAAAGTGCGCTTGCCGAATAGTATCAAAGTTAACATTGTCTTTGTTTGGATATTGCTTTTCCACATTGAACGTCCTATTGTATTACCATAAAAATAAACATAAAAGTAAATCCACACTCGACGAAAGACTGAAAATTAAGGGACCCTTCGTTTGAACATTGCTTTTCCACAAAGAACAACCTTCGCAGACCTCACAGGAACATCTTGGAAAGCTTCTGGAGGGGATCATCGGAAGGTAACATTTAGGGGAAGCATAAAATATCCCAGATATCAAACTGCTAGGATTTTCATAGACCCTCACCATCATAATTAGCATCACCATGACTTGACAGGCATGTTAAGGGGTGTGGAGCTCTGCATTAATGAGACATTTTCTACTCATATTTGTAGGTACAGTTTTTGGGAAGGTTGTATCCTTAATTTACAAACAGTGCTTGTAAATAGTGTCACAGCGCGTCGAGTTCCACCAATTTGGCTCCATTTGTTTTCAATTAAGCATTAAAGACGACCAAAATAGACCTTAAGAACCATCCGTGCGAAGTAACATATTATTGGAGTATTTTGTTCATTAGAACTACATTCTAATTTATTCACATGCTTCCTCAGGGGGTAAAGGTGTGAATAAAAACAGCAGTGTTATCATATGCATGCTATCATATTAGCTTCGTTTGCATCTAAGGTGAAGTACCAAGCGTTTTTTGTGTGAAATTCAACTCCAGAGGTCAGAGATTTCAGATAGGATCTGATGATGGGCTTTAGAAAATAGCTTTAATGTAAATGTCTGAAAATTGCGCTTCCAAATAATCTGAGGAAATGGAATTGCAGATGTCAGCGTTTCGTGCATATCGTGATGGGCTCTAGGTAATTTCCTCCTGACATCCCGTACAGTTCGGTCGATTTTCCCTGGAATTTTTAAATTGACTGAATATTGCTCTTCTCAACTGACGTAATTTTAAATATAGATAGGCACTGTTTAAAAGAGTGTGATAAGACAGGTGGGCAAAGGCCATATTCCCACGATGTGTACCAATATAGGCAAACACGTCATCCCTTACAGGCATCGTGCGGGAAAGTTGAAACGAGACGGAATTCGAGCGGACGACCTCTAGAAACAGGTTCCGTTGTATGACTAGCTACCCTGGCTTTCTGTCCAGTATGACTGCCTCCTGAATGTACTACTTCCAGAGAATTTATACTGAATAGCCAGGGGTGTATAACCAGAGCTAGTTTGATTTTGTTAACATCCTAGTAGTTGTTGAGTGTCGCGGTGCAGTTACAAATTTTAGATATTATACAAAAAAACTCCCTGAGCTTTTTAGAATATAGTTTTATCCAAATAAAGCATTCGTTATAGTAAGTGCATTCGTTTCGATTTCACGCAAGTGTTTTTAATAAATTTCTTTTCACCAGAAATAAATGTCTTGAGGCACTTTGAATGAAAAACATGTGATTTTAAAGAACTGTCTTAGTGCAGATGAGGCCAGACATCTCAAAACAAAATAAATATTTGAAAGTTGCATAGTACCTAAAATTTTCATTTCTTCTGCAGATTATTGATATGACTGCTAGCTGAATCCTGTAATCATTTACTGAGCTACACGCAGTTTCTTGTTGTGATTTCACAGAGCTGATGCTGTTCCTCTCGAGAAGCAATCATTTGGATTAATAATTCCACTTATTTGCCTCGCTTATCACAAATTAAAAGCGTTCTTGAGCTTTACTACGTGTTCATATCACATAGTGATATAAAAACGCTGAAAACAGCAAGGGCTCCAAACATGTTTGGAACTTCATCTTCTGATATAACATTTAGAATAGCTGTAGTATAGTTTATGATGTAGTTACTGCTCATTCTGTAGTCTCAATTTTGTGTTGAAGGAAATAGGCGCCTTTTATGAAATTAAAATGAGGTTGATGACAGACGTCTTATCTCTGAAGCTATTCATCCACAGAACCAAGGAAGTAGGGATTCTAATGTAATGATTTGTCTCTGCAAAAAAGTTTCACAGAAATGAAATACTTTTTGGACCGATTTCGTTAAGAGAAGGCGAATAATTCAGAAAAGGTTCACGACAGGGTATATTATCATTTTTAGTAACCAAAATCGCTTATTTTGGAATATTCAATCTTGAAACAATTTCATTGTAGAGGTTCGGAGTTCTTTGGATTACTCTCAAGTATTTCATATTTGGCCGCTGCACTATTGCTTTGTTGTAATTTTGATATAAAAGAAGTCATATCGTCTATGATGTTGGCTTTAAGAATCTCATTTTAAAATCACTGTTAAGTTTAATGCGCATTGAGGTAGAATTCACTCCGAAAAACTTTTAAAATGTCTACAAACTGTTGGCGTATATTTAGGAAGTGCACTAAATGACATACCTTTTATAATATCTTAATATTGTGAACAGGTTTCATTTATTAATTCATACTATGCTTCAGTGTTTGTCAGTTGTGTACAACTCAGCAGTAATGGGGAGCAGCTCATAGGCATTTTTGTGGAAACTTCAAAGTACCGTATACATGCTTTGTCGTGATTTCGAATATTGTAATCAAAATTGTTAGGTATGAGTTTTTGAGAAAATGATAAATCACAGTATTTCCCGAGTAAAAGATTGCTTTAAGCGCGCGAAATTCCTTGACATTTTTTGTCCTTCATCACGTTTAAAATACATAGAAAGTAAGGACCACATTGTATTCAATTTAGGTTCTAATAGCCTTAGTCGTTGCATAATGCAGACTACTATCGAGGTGCCTAATATTCCGAAGGTACAAATTCAAGTGGTTGAGATGAGTTGCCTGTATATAATTTTTCTGGTGTTTTCCGTTATCCTACAAAGGTAAATGACAGATGATTCTGGATTTTTGATCCTCGGGTGATTTGGACAATCATGGGTATGGTCAAATTACTATGGCGGTTGTTAAGAATCATTTTTAAAATGGTACTTCATTAAGTTTTAGACGTGTACGTGCAGTCCTGAAAATTTTGCAAAGACATACAACATGAAACATAGAAATTGTGTACATTATACGTGAATAACCTCAGTCTTTACTGTTCCAAGGAAATTTATCCTTCCCGAGCAATTAAGGTTACCAGACGTCCGGAAATTCTCAGACATGCCCTACATTTCAACCATTTGTCCGGCGTCCTGGGGGAATTTTTGAAAAATGTCTAATGTCCTACATTTTCAGAAACAAGCGGTGATCGTTAGAAAATGAACTGCCAACTGCGAAAATAGAAATGATTAATTGGTTGTTAGCCGCAACTGCAACTCGCTATGGCAACATGGCTACACGGGCTACGGTCAAAGACTGTGCTCATGCATTAGTAACATTGAATGAAATATTCGGAACGCAGCATTTGCATTCCGAGGTTAAAGATTGGTGTTCTGTGGTGGCAAAGCAACACAACGCTAATGTTCATAGAGTATTTTCACTAATAAGAGCACAGTTTCCAGATAAAAGGAACAGGTTATCTATTGATTCAGTTAGGTATTGTTTTATTGAAGTACAATTTTAAAAACGTCAGTTATGTGAAATTTCTTGACTGTATTTCAAACAAGCTAGATGTTTTGCGCAAGATTACTTCTTCAGAGAAGTGTAACTGACCGTTCATGATCACATTTAATGCTGTATGCTTCATGATTTTAAGAAAATATTAGTTTATATGTCTATGAGTGCACACATATTAATATATATGTTTGAGTTTTTCAATTTTTGATTAGCTCCTCCTTTTTAATGAAATTTAAATAATCGCAAATGAACGTGATTGAAAAGATGTATTAAATACGCTTGTCCATACTTCGATATTTAGTGATAAAATTCACTGAAATGCCCTTAACAAACACTGTTCGCATCTTGAATGTACTGACACGTGGTGCATGCATTTCTCTGTATCTCCCAGATAGTTAAGACGTCGACTTCGTGATAGCAGGCTGTGTGTTGAGATACCTCCATACCTCGTCTAGGCTGCTAGAAGAACTAATAAACAACCACCCCAAAAGCACACCACGCACCATTTAACCTAGTATAAACGCTTCTTTGGAACAGAATTCATGGTCTTCTCTCTTAACTCGTGTGTCATTGTTGATTACAATGCATGCATTGCATTCATTGCATCCATGGAGAACACGTCTTTGGCAAGAAGTTAGATTCAACCTTAAAGAATTCTTACCCTTCTTTTCGACCGTTAAAATAGGCTGTTGAGTGTTTAGACTTGTACGCAGTTCTATATTCTGTAGTCATTTCTCATAAGTCACAACAATAGAAGAGACATGGATTTATCACCAACCCTAGAGGCCAAAGAACAGTCCAAACATTGAGTATCAACGTGTGAATATGCACCAAAGAATGCAAAAAAGGTTTCCTCTACAGAAATGGTCATGGTTACAGTTTTCTGGGATTCTCATGGTGTGACGCCCATCAGGCTAAACGTCCAGACCTTGCGAAAAAAGTAAGTTTTTCACGACCATAAGCCACCTCACACATGGCAGGTATTGTTAGTGCAAAACTGCATGGTCTTCACTTCTAAGTGCTTTCCACATTCGCCGGATTTGTCTGTTAACGATTACTTTTTGCTCCTATGTCTGAAGAAATGGTTGAGTGGATGAAGATTCCCATCGAATGATGAAGTTGAAGTTAGATAGAAGCTTATTTTGCACATTTGGACAAATCTTATTTTACTGAGGTTATAGAAAGTTTGGAAAGTTTTTGAACTAAACGTATTGATTTACAAAGTGAATATGTTGGGAAGAAATCTCTTTAACCGTGCATTTTTTTGGTCAGGTCGAGACATTTTACTTCATTCTTATATCGCAAATTAAGATGGAACTATCGCTTAGATACAAATTCGTTGTTAGATAAACCTGCACTAATCCGAAGATTTTGTTAAACCGAAGGTCTCTTTTGCAAAACAAACCCTTTCTCTTGGGATAGAATAGAGGTTAATTTTCAATCAAGCCGCTTTATATTTTAACAAAGACGGAATTTTGATACGTGAGCCATATCAGGCAGTCAACATATCTGGGGTAAAGCAAAGCGTGACAATCGCATGTAGTTGGTTGTTCTATATGTTGTTATTTACAGAAGCCAGGTTTGCATTAGTCATTCGAAGGGATCGCTAAAAATAGCACAATAACTGTAGACAAGAAAGGCAAGACCGGTTGAAGTTAAGACTGCAGAACTGGCGGAATGTTGTCTCAGGAGTTTGTGCCATTTGGAGCTAGTTGTGTTCGGACAGTGGTTCTGGCCATCTGTCAGACGCTTCCGTTGTAATTATGCACATTCAATAAGGTATACTTTCTATTAAGTATAGCTTTTACCTGTAATGATCAATTGTAACTAAAATAAACAGCGTTTTAAATAGCATGAATGAATGACATGCTGTCTTATGTCAGTTATTCCTCCTTTTAATAGAGAGGAAGGTCTAAATATGGGGCAAGAAATGTATAGATCATACACCCACTACAAATTTCTGGTAATTACATCGAACTGAACTTACGAACAAAGACCAGAACGATATACGGTCGCTGAAATCCCAGGTTATTCTGGAGAGAAATTGTGTCGGTCAGGCTGTGTGTGTGGGTGAGGGTGGGTAGGTGGGTGTGTGGGGGTGGTGCGTGGGGGTGGTGCACTAGAACAAGATGTGCTGCTTATTAGGGTATTTCTGAGTAAGGTGTTTAATCCCGTTAGATTTCGTAATACATTTCGTCGGTCAGAGAAGATACTGAAGAGTGGAGACCCAAAATAACAGTACGAAAAAGAAAGAAAGGAAGCTAGCTAAAGAAGCTGTTAAGGATTTGAATACTTCTCGCACCGCATAGTTGTAATGTATATTAACATACATTACACTGAGTTTTCCTTTGAGCTGCTATGCAAAGTATTTTTTTATAGAATATGCAACTGGCTTCTTAGTTGTTAACGCAGTCATTTTAAGACATTTCAGGGGCGTTGTCTCAGTCATAGTTTCTAAATCGTATTTGAGATTCTATACACACCATGCGTCTACAGGGACGAAGTATGCACATACGAGTTTTCTGATTTGGGCATTTATTGTTGCGAACAATTGAATTTGTTTTAAATGCCATATCATTTTCTTTTGTGACAAAGCATACAACGTACTTTTGGAGAAGTTCAAATTGATATTTCAACGTTCAGTTACAGTCAATATGTGTGAAGTATACCAATGAATTTCTTTCCAAACGTTAATTGCAGGTATCTTTAAGAACTGTTTAAAAGTAACCCACATTTGGAACATTTTTTGCACAATCACTATTTCCTGTTATTCTTAAAGGGTAAATCGGAAACAAAAAGGCGCTTGGTTTCCACTGATTTAAACCATGTTTAATTTAGCAAACGTATTAGAGATATGATTTAAGTTAAGTTTAAAGGATGTTCACCAGGACAAGGAATCAAATGATACATATTGGAAGCTTCTCCACTGTCTATTGCGGATTAATCCGAATTACCGTGATTGCGTATAAAATAGCAGCAACTCATACAAACAACTATCATGGGACAGTGAAAACAGAATCATTACGAACGTTTTAGAATTACAATTTATGAGTACAAGCGGAAACCAAATTGCATGGCTCGCAACACGCCATAGTTGAGAAAGACTGCAGTGCTCTATGCCAGTATTCAGATGACGTTGTCCAAAACTAAAATTCTTAAAATAGTAGTTGGCTGACTTTGTCTCCAGTAAGTTCTAAACTTATCATTTGATTTGCTCTTCTCTAAATTTTGGACATTAAATCCTTTTCATTACTTTTCCAATCGAATAGAAATTCAATATAATCTTACCAGCATGCAAACGTTTCCTCCTCAGCCCCCCCCCCCCCCCCCACACACACACACACACAATTGTATACCAACGAATCTCAGATTTTTACATTTCTTGAAATAATTCGTGCAAAGCTTTTAAACTAGAATAATCAGATTTTGCCATTTAATATGATAGGAAAGCAACAGACAACCTGGGTCACTACAAGGACTAGTTGAAGATCAGTTATGATGAGCCTCGATTAAACTAGGCGACCTTTTTCCCGCTGTAGTACAGCATTTTTAGACGCCGCTGAATGACCCGTGATTAAATTCACTCGGTGGTCAGCTTTAGGCATTGGGGTTTAGATGTAGCAAATCAGTTTGTATCATTGGTGGCTCAGAGTGAATTTGGACGTTGTCCTCTAACAAGTTATCTGTTGGCGAAGTTATCAGCGAATAATATAGCTCAAAATAATACAGGCATTAAACACTATAAGTAGTGCAGCTCTCGTACGTATATTTACAGTATGTTATATTTACCGAGGTGGTTAAGGACTGTATCGCGAACCGGACGTTGCCAGTGCCAATCTTTCTGACTGAAGTTCTTACCAAATTTCCTCATTCTTCATAACTGGCAAATGCCGGGGAGGTACCTTACGAGCACACTTACGTCTGGAACGTTTCCTTCCCGAATTTCCTTTCCCGATCATTTCATTTCGTATAACATCAGTGTCCACTGCCTGTGGTGCTATATGCAGTAAGAAAGAATTAAAACACTATAAAAAGTAAATATTTAATTTGCAGTGCTGGTATAACAACACAATTCCCTGTTTAAAAGCTGTAGGTCTGAAATTATTGCAAAATTTATTGCATAGTTACCTACATCACTATTATGCCTTTCAGGGTCGTTTATATCTTGAGACAGCACTAAGTAGCTTTCCAAATTTGTTGTTGTTTTCACTAAATGAGTTTGCGTCCAGGAAAAGTACCTGTAATGGTCATACATCTTAAACTTTATATTGCGCCCTTCTTCCCCATAAAGCTCGCAATAAATACTGCTGTTACTCATTGCGCAAGATCCAATCATTTTTATACTTTCGTAGAGGAGGTTCGTAAGATTCTAGTTCCCGGACCTCCAGTTCTCCTTTGAGAAACCTGTTTTGGAGCCATCGGATTGTGAATGAGTTCCCGCACTGAGTTTGCATTCTATAGAGGTAACATTCGTCCCACCGAGTGCATGACATTACTTTAGAGTTTAGTCGAGTCAATCCGTTTTCCTCTCGGCGAAAACGCAATATGTAAAGAATTCGAATAAATTGCTGGTTGTACCGCAGTGGCTAAGGACTTTTCAGAAAAAGAGCTTTTTCTGCTTAAATTGAATTCTTTTCCTCAGGGAACTTTATTTCTCCGCTTCCGACGCTCTTTATAGTGTGTCCAGCAGAATCGTAAATTGAAGTAGAGGTATAACAGTTCAGGTAAGCTACTACATTTGACAGTGTCAGATTCCCACACATTCACAAGGTTTGTTTGCCAGGCTGCTGGACTTAAAGGGAGCTGCGTTCGAGTAAAGTGTGATGGTAGTTCTGGAACGTGTGTGCTGTCAGCTCTGTTTCTTCCTTAACTTTCGTCAGTTCCCTTTAATATCTACTAATAGAATAGGTAATCTGCCCGTTGTCTAAGTTTGGTAGCGGCAGAGAACAGAACAAAGTAAGAAGATTGATGTTTTTTCTCGTACGTGGATCACTACGAAAGTTTTGAGATGTGAGATAATGAAAGTTGATCCACTCGAATTGAATGCAGGATGGGATAGCCCCATCCATTATGGGTAAACTGGTATCAGGTAGTGAGATTCCCGCTCGAAGAATTCCAGCGGCGCAAGGATAAACAACCTGCGGCCCGCAAGTAGCCAGGGACCTGGAAGAGAGTAGTTTTGCTCTTTCCAGGTATGCAATTTATCATCGGGAACAGAAGAAAGTCACATGGGGCCAGATCGGGACCGTATGGTGGATGAATAATAAGTTTGACCTCTGTAGACTCCAGGAGTTGAACTCTGATGTTGGTCATGTGCGGACGCGTTGTCATGATAAGGAAGTAATCCCTCGCAGTCTCGTGCATGGCCGCCATTTTTGAAGCTTGACAAAAACTTTTGACAAGCAAACTGTGCTGTACCAATTAGCGGTAACCGTGCTTTGCTCCTCCAGAGAAACAGTTGCCACAAGACCACCCCTTAGGAGAAATTAGACCACCAATTTTCTTGTGGACACTTTGTCGGCATTTCAGTTTTGTCGATGGATTGTCATCACAGAAGATCCACACCGCTAATTGCCGCTTGGTCTCCGGATAAACTAATAAATCCAAGTTTTAGCATCTGTGACGATGCCAGAAACCCGAGACGAGTCCCCTCCTTCGGATCTGGTCAGCATTTTCACACTATTCAACACGTGTGCGTCTTTCTGTGAGGCACTCATCGGGATGTGACCCTCCTCACACGAAGGAATTTATGGAGGATTTTTAAAACTTCTGGCGATCCAATCTGCAATGTTGCCTCAATTTCTTTAAATGTTGTGCGATTATTTTCGTGAAGCATTTTTCTCAGCACTGCAATGTTTTCCTCAGTCACAGCCGATGTCAGATGCACGCTTTCCTCCTCATTTTTCACAGATGTTCGGCACCTTTTATATTCCTGAAACCACCGGAAAACTGTAACATGGGAAGGAGCAATGCCCTCAAAAGTCTGTGACAAACGTTCAAGACTTTGGCACTGGTTTAACCCACTTTTAAGATTGTAGGAAGTCGAGCGAAAATGCTCTCTTCTAAGCTCCATTGCAGGGGTCAAGTACTTGCGCGCCACAGGTTGTTCATCCTTGTGCTGCTGGAATTCCTGGAGTAGGAGAATCACGATGGGGCTATCCCATTCTGCATTCAATTCGAGTGGATCAACTTTCATTTTGTCACATCTCAAAACTTTCGTAGTGACCCTCGTACTTCATCTTAGAAGTTCTGAGGATTTTACCTGAAAAATTTATCCAGATTTGCGAAAATCTTAGGGAATGCCAGCGAGAGAACTTATGTAGGTTAGGTTACGAGCCCTACGTTCGAAAAGTTTGGTGATGGGGGCTACAATGTCACTGCCTCCAGGCCTCCACAGTAATGTCTTCGGGTTACCATTCCCTGGAGATGTTGCCTTCACTACGGCTCACGAGTCACCTCTGCCCGTTGTGAGTTACTCTTAGCTTCCTCCTCGCCTCTTACCCCCCGGAAAGCATGGTAAAACCACACCTCTCCAAAGTAGTCGTCTGGTGCGTCGGACTACTGAGCCCTCTCACCGCGACAAGGTGAAACCCACGAGAGGGTAAAATAAAAATTTATATTAATTTATTTCAGGCAAGTCCACTGCACAGCAAGCTCTTGAGCCACACTTTTGAGTTTTCTGTGTTTCTCGTGTTCATTTCCACGCAGATTTTTTAGTTCGCTGAACGCCGCTTCCCGGAAGTCTGTAACCGTATTCTGTCAAATAGAATATTACAAATACAATCGAAAGATCAAAATAAGATTTGTTATAATCACACGACTTTCTGTACCCGCTATAATTTATTCAAATGACTGTTTTGAAAAGTAATAATAACAGATCATAATTTTGCGTCTGCCTCTTGCTTTTCATAATTAATGGTATATATATTTTGTTGTAGTTGCACCGGAACATTGAAACTGGTGGGATGACGGTGAAATGTAAAGAAGCAGATCGCTACATGCTGGTCTTGATATTGCGCACTGTTGCGTGACTCCTCGGGAAGGGGCACGCACATCGTTTCAGAAGTGTATCCTCTATATTGGAAAATTCGGCAAAACAACATTAAACATGCCATAAACAGGTAAAGCTAAAAAAAGGGCATTTAAAACTATATTGCGTACTTTGTTGGATTCTACGTTTTTCTGTGTCTCCGGTAGTTACTTCAGCTTGTATATAAGATTTTCTAAAATTCGATAAGAATGAAGGGAACTTGTACAAGATATTCAGAGAAAGTGTGATACAGTTGTCATAGTAGTAAACGCATCATATGACATTTTTAATTAAAACTTTTTGAGCGTTGCTGAGAAAACATACCTATCTGTATAAACAATAGTTTGGGATGGGAATAAATTCATGAAAATCTTTTGTGTTGCGTCCTTGAAACATGATGGACAGAAGTGCGAATTTTGTTATTCATTGAATTTTTATTTTAAGTTATGCTGCTCACAGACACACAAGGATCCTTTTCTAAAAATTATTTTTTTATTTGTCTAGGGGCTTGAAAACTTGTACAAGCCGGCTTCTATCAACTTCACCTATTAAAAATATACGAATGTGCTCGGGGCTGTTCCCAATTTAGTGTTTTAAAACCGAGTATTCGACATGGTGTTCTTTAGGAGTAGCTCACCTAATGAGTGTACTTGAGCTGCGCTGCCAATGGGGAGGCCTTAACTCTTATGGGATGTAATAGGCTCAAGTCAATTCAATTCGACATATATCCTTGGACATCAAAATCTCTTTAGCAGGCTAAAGTAAGATGAAATACGCAGGGTCTTCAGGTTGCTACCCAGCTTTGCCAGAAAGAAACATGCCGACGCACTAGCTGATACTGATATATACAGGTGTTAATGAACTACATCGAAATAACTTGAGAGATTGTAGATGTGACTGATATAAGTAATTTGGGATAAGCAATATATGGTCCGCGGCTAAACATAACCCAGTTATATCGTGTTAAACGTATTGGTAACATATGCTAATAAATCGCTGTTCAAGCAAAGTCGGTTGAAAAATTGACTCAGAACGTCTTTAAAACTGTTGCCCAAGCATAGAAATATCCATTTTCAGGAGCTTGTTATCAGCGTTCTCAAGATTTAATGCCACAAAGATCTCTCAAATCTCGAACTAAACACTTGACCATGCGACATTGACTAAAAATCATCTGCCTTTTTGCGGTATGTAACCCACTCTAGAGACATTTAACTACTCTTGTCTTAATACGTAACGCCAAAAGCTATAGTCCCGAAGGTCATGGATTCGTTTCCTGCCGTGCAGTTTTTCCATTTTTTTTTTTTTTTTTTTTTTTTTTTTATTCCTTACGAAGGAGACGATCAACACTGCTGTTATTTCTTTGCTTCGGTTCACAACAGAAATCTGGCATACAGTACGACAATCGTTCCTTCGCACCTGTCAACTTTACAATGAAAATTCAGGTCGCCATTTTATGCAGTTCCTATAAAACTGGCGTAGTCTTTGGTGCTTTTATGTTTTTATGCGTTCTTTCATCCTTTAAACCACTTTCCGTTTCAAGTACAGCATATAGAATATATTAAACAGGATTTAACTTTTTGTTACTAAGGATTTTGATTAATTGTACTGGAATGTTGTAACAAAAATGTTTAAATTGAAGTAGAATTTAAAATCTAGACCAAAATAGCATTAAAATGCTCTGCTCAAAGAAAGAAAGAAACAAAGAAAAGGAAAAAAATGAACGACCCTAGAAATCGAAAACGTTAATCTTATACTCAAATGCTACTGTCAAAATCATTGCGCCAGAAAGGCTTAATTTTCGCGTGTTGCGCTCTCTAATGGTTGATATTAGCCAGTGGCGTACTGGCACTTTAGAAACTTATGGCCGTATCTTCGAAATTTGAACAAATATTCCATAAGTCTCCTATCTCAAATTACTTAAGACATCTCCATATTCCCTGAAAACATTTCGGTGTAGTTTATTAACACACACACACACACACACACACACACACACACACACACACACACACACACACACACACACATTTGCTGTTGTAGAAATGTCCGCCGCAAGTTGACTCAGTGGAAGCAATGCAAATAGACTATTAAATCGTTTGAAAGCTGGTGCAGAAAGAAATGCAGTGCAACGAGGAAGGCCATCGAGCAAGAATTGACACACCATGGCGTGTAACATGAGTAACGTAATTTGATATCTAACACACCCAATTCAGTATCGCTTTACTTTCTGATTAGCAGTCGTGATTTAGGTAGATTTTTAAGTATTCTTTTGAAACTCAGGAGGGCAAGGTTTTACGTGCCGTGTGCTAGTACCTCGTTCATAAATATCTCAGTGCTCACTGTTCAAATATGTATAGATATTTAGAAATGCCTGTTTAGATTGTGGGTGCTGTATGAAAATGGTGAAGCGATGATGATGTAGTTGTAGCTAAAACGTATATAATATAATCTTTACTTTATTCAACCAATGCTAATGTATATAACAGGTTAAGCTGAATCGAAAATTCGCATTTTTAAGACCTTTGTACTTCTGTATGTCCCCGGGTTACCTTTTCGCGAATGAATGATTTAGTTTAGTATGAAACTTGTTATACAAGATATATCTTTACTGGTGTCATGTATTTCGCTGACGTCGTCCCCCCCCCCCCCCCCCCCAATCATTAAAACAGTTAAAAAATACGAACGTCGGACTGAAAATCGATTGTTAGAGATATTAAAGAATATGCCCCCTCGTTATTACCAATAATAATTATTTGAATTAAATTGTCCGCTGATTGTTAAGTGTACTTCGGTTGTTTGTTGTAGAGCACAGATATAGAAGAAAATGTATTATATGAATAAACAGACCGATATGTACCTACTACATGTATGGCCTTGCATTCAGGAACGTGTCACGAGTACACGAGCTTTATGCAAATAGGTACGCCGACAGGTACCTTGTTCACGAACATTATCATAAATTCATCAACGCTTGAGAAAGAGTGTGGCTCATTTGGGAGGAGTTTTTCGGTTGTTGGAAGGCCAAGAAGGTACGAAGTATTGACTGTGATGAACGAATTCTTCATGATGTGGTCGCAAACCCATCAGATAGCATAAGACACGTTGCAATAAGGGAAGGCGTTATTCACATGACTATCTGGACAATTTTGCATGAAAATCTTCTTTACCCGTATCAACTTCAGCGGGTGCAAGGATTAAATGTGGCAGATTTTGAGTCAATAAGAACTGTTTGCTATAGCATATTACGATTGTGCTGTGTTTATGAATTTCTTAGCATGCACCTTATTTACTGATGAGGTTGGGTTTAGTCAAAACGGTAGCTTCAATTTTCATAACAAACTGGGGCCTATGAAAACTCTTTTGAAGTGCAACAGGACAGAGGTTTTGCCTAAGCGTTTGAGGTGGAATCATTCATGATCAGTAACCTTATTGGTCACTGTTTCTTTCCTATGCGCCTGAATGCCGAGACTTAACTACAGTTTCTCAGGAGTGAGTTGCTTCATTTAATTTCTGATGTGCCTCTGGACGTCATTCAGTGGATGTAATTTTTACACAATGGCGTGCCAGTTCATTTCAGTCGGGTAGTACGTAATTTCTTGAATGATAAATTTCCAAATAGATGGATTGGTTGAGGGGGATTCATTGCATGACCTGCTCGATTTCCTAATTTGAATGTAATGGAATTCTTGACCTGCAGAATTTAAAGTCCCCGATGTATGCCACTCCTGTACCGGATATTGACATTGAGAGGGCGCATCCACACTGGACTAACCGAAATACAAAAAACTCCAGTAATTGCAACAGAGTACGCGATACTGTGCATCGAAACGCAACCTTAGGACATGCATCGAAGCAAGGGAAACCATTTTGAGCAATTTTGTAACCTTCAATTTTGTCTTGCAACTCAGCAACAAGTGATTTTCAGACCCGCATTCATATGAACTTCTTTTACTGTTTTGATGTTGGAAAGTATTTGACACCAATAAAGATACATCCTATATTTGTCCTAATGATGGCACCGTCAGACAAGATTTGAAATAATTTTAAACTTGCATTTCTGTTTTTTAAGAGTAGAGAAACGCGAATATTTTCATAATTACTTAAAAAAATACACATGATTCTTCTGGAGCTCGATTTGTAGAGCTCGTTTTGTGTTAGTACACCAAAAGTAACGAAACTCGTACCGGTAACGCCAGAGGCTTAGCATACCATATTCCGAATGCTTGCATTTACAAGTTACTCTTCCTTGATCCAGGACCAACTGTTGGTCTAAATGTAAAACAAGTACAAAAAATTAAGTAAAATTTTTAAATATGAGATTGTAGAACATGCATCAAGATACGGTGAGTGCAAAGAGGACATAACATTATGACAGTATAAGCTTGTATTTAAAGTAAATTAAATTGCATGATCCATCATAAATATCATTGAATGAATAAACTTTGTGTTAAGTTTTCTTTGGATAAACTGCTCTGAGTATATTTTAACCTTTGTCAATTGACTATAAGGTTAAAATTATCTAGAAATACTCTGATGGAAGGGATAGAATTTTCAGACAAAATATGCAGTTCTAGCTTCTTGCTCGTCTCTCCTATAGTATTGCATATTCAAATTTTTAAAATTAAAAATCTCACATCTTTATTCTGAGTTCTAGTTTCCGTAGTCAGAACACAGTTGCCAAACTTATTTTCAAACTTTTAAAATTCCAATTCCAGAAACTGTTGTAATATAAAAGAATAAATGCAAAATAAATGCATGAAGTAATACATAGTAAACAAAAGTGAAATGATAACTATTTAATATTTTAGTCAAATTAGTATCCTATTTTGTACATAATTCCACATTTCAAAATGAAAATTTCTTTTATAACGAAATTCAACTTCGCGCAGATATTTAAGGCCTAAATGTGTGTTTTGTTTATATGCATAGTACTTATGTTATAGCCAGTAATAATTTGAACATGAAAACAGTAAGACTGGTGATAATTTATGCCAGATAGTTGGCGGTATTGTTGCCTTCTGTAACAGCTCTGATTTCTTTTAAAATTGACCAGTCTTAGTTTCTTACTGTAGTTTTCACATTGATTTTATTCCTTTGATCCACCCCGTGATATTTTGTGAGTCGTAAAAGTGAGATTCCAACCGAAGATCTTTGCAGTTGGGGAAAACTACAAGAAATTTGATTAAGATTGATCGGCATGCGGATGTAGCCTTAATTCTTTCCGAATGCAGCGTTACCGCAGAACCACGCTCTTTCGGATTATAATAACTTGTTTACATATACGCATTCTATCCCTTTCCTCTCTTGCAGTGTTCTATCACTATATATGGCGTATGGGATGGACTGGATGAGCAAGTCAGATGGAATCAGTTACGCTGCAGATAGAGCTACACTTTACGGAGATTAAAGATGCTTTAATTAGGATCTCTAGAAGGGTTAAGCTTTAAAGCCCCATTTAAAACTTCATTGTGTTGAGATTCTAGTAAATTAGTATGTATTAGTTTTATACACGATAAAAAATGTTTACTTCAAATTTCATCTTTCCTATCAAATAAATTTTAACTCATGATCATATCGTGGCTGAATTACCTCTTAAATTTAAATACGTATTTCCATATTGCCATTTACAAATTAAACCAATTGTGTAATAACAAAATTCACTTGAAAGCTATGATTAACATGTGACAACCTTGTAAAGGACCGCAGAACATTAAACTTCAGGTAGTCCAACATTTTGTGGTTATATGCTGGTGTTTAGTGAACATTGTGGAAAACATTTTAAGACTGTATATTTTTAGTTCTTCGTAAACACCACTATTAATTTCGTATCGCTTTGAAGCTAATGTTTGGGGCCTGGATTTCTTTGGCTTTGCATCTTTTCTCCCTGATGATACTGGGACGATGCTTTGTGGAAAATATACGTGGTGCTTAACATTTTGAGTGAAATTAAACTACTTTAAGGGTAATTTCTCTCTCTCACTCTATCTCTATTTATTTATTTATTTGTTTGTTTGTTTATTTATTTATTTAAAAATAAATCCAGTGTCATTTCTCGCGAGTTTGGTTGCATTATTCTTGTATTAGTAGAATCAAGTTTCAGAAGCTCAAAATCTAAACATTATTGGGAATCTATTAGAATGTGGCTCTATTTGTTAAACATTTGGACTCGTCCAACTAAACGGTTCATGTTTTTTGTAACATCGACATGTCCTCTAAAGGAATGAGGAGTGAACCTACCTGCTACTTTTGAGGGTCGCACCGTGCCTACTTTTACAGTTTTGGTATGTTTTATTGAGTGAGAAATTGTTAGATTAAGTTCTTCCTCAATTCTTGGATTGAATATCTTATTATTTCTTCACATAGCAGAAGTGAGTGTTTGAGGTGATATTAATATTTCGTCCTGCCGAAAGTAAAAGCAAGTATTTCTGCAAAGTTAAAAATCAAATAGAATTGGTGTGATCAGTTGCAAGTAACCTATGTCTTGTGGAAGGTGAAGCGGTCAAACTTGTCTTTGCTAAAATGGAAAATGTGTTGAACAAGAACAATGGATTTTATAGAATTGCGCCCTAATTACCTAGCTGTCGACGGGCCCTTAAACAATGCTCACCCAAATACTCACTATAGAATAGCAAGATTGCTAATGGACTGAGGCATGCGGTATTCCCTCAATGAAGAAGAGCTGGGAAACCTTCAATATTTGTTGCTTTAAGCATGCTGTTTCTGTTGATGTTGAAAGGAGATTCTCAATATGTAAGTGACATTAGTCGACAATATTCAGTCCTTCAAATTTGAAAACTTACAAATACTGTTTGTATGGAATTGTAATTCAGTATTCAGTGATAAAGTATAAATGAAGTGTGCGACATCAGCAAATGAACATACGTTTTATATCACTCTTTTAGGTATTTTTTATAAGAAATTATGGTCAAAGTTTTAATTTAAGGTCATTTTATAAAATTCTTTAGGTCACGAAAATCCAGGTCCTACTTATGTTAAATGTTTCTATAAATTATTTTATACCTCTTATATATCTATAAAATGATTCAGCAGGGAACGTGTGGCAGATTATGACTCGATTTACGAATATTAATTAACTTATTGTTGATTAACTATCGTGTCTATTAAGATTATATTGGGTTCAGTTTCTGGGTTTAAGTTGCCTTGGGCTATTAATATACCAGAATCGTTTCCTACCCTCCACAGGGTCGTAAGCTTGAATGCGGGTAAATATGGAAAAAAGCATACTTAATAAAACATACAGTTCAGCGAGTAATAATACCTTCAGTTGTTTCTGAAGTCAAATACTCTATAAAAGACAACGGGACTTTACCAATAAAATTAAAAATGTCAGAGCATTTATAGCTACATATTTTCAAAATGTACTCTGAAGAATTAAGAGTTAAACACTTATATGGAAAATCTGAAGTCTATGCCTGCAGTGATTCACCCATAAACAGAAAGATTTTAGAATGCTCACCTTAATTCCCTTAATCTTGTATAGATGTTAATCAAATTTGAAACATATCAGAAACGTTTTTGTGAACTTCTGTATATAAAATTTGAAATTCGTATTTGATATGCTTCATGCGTTGGGACAGGCGGTCAGAGTTACGCTCATAACTATTCCGCAATAGCGGACGCACCTAAAAACTCCGCAGCGATATTATACTGATCTAATCGTTCTAGAATAATTTGTTAATATAGATAATCGCTTGGTGATTCGATTTAGAAGATTAATGTACTCATACCTGAACACTCCGGCAAGTCATAAGCAAGCAGTTTCATAATGATAACATGCTTTCTCAGTAACCGTGATAGCAATGAAGTGTCACTACAAGCTTCTGTCACTTCAGAAAAATCGATCATGTGACCAAAACAATTAGTTTCTTGCAGAACAACTTAGGAAACTACTACACCACTATATAATCGGGTATGCAAATGAAGCCTTTTTCTTTTGTTGGACTATATCGTTCCAAGCTTTATGACACTAGTAAACGTTAAATACATATTTATCTTCCTGAGTTCGTTTAATGGATTTAAATGCCAGCGTCAAAAATGATGGTTAACGGTGAGTCTATTACTTGATTCCTCTATAATTATTACTTTCAAAATTTTTTCTATAGTTTTTATGAAAAGTTTTAAGCGAATTAGTTTTATAATATAACGCAGCTCCGTCTGTCTGCATTCGGGAAAAAAAAAAAAAAAAAAAAAAAAAAACTTTCGTGGATCCCTAATATTGGCATAGGGATTTTTCCCATCTCCCAAGGGATTCACTCACCTCATGACCTTGGGGACCGAATGAAGACCTACTTGATGGAAAAGTAATGGCCCGGGTCTTGGAAATCGTGACAAAGCGGCATGCTGTCACCATGCCATTGTTATTATAGTTTTTTTTCAAAACATGATAATCCTCAAAGAGGGCCGCTACCCCTGCCACTGGGTTGTAACCATTAGCAGATAAAAGGCGACCCCATAAACAGGGCGAGAGGCAGTGCAGCTGGTCTTCCGGTTCCGTTATACTTCTAAACTGCAAAGCTTGTAAACCCATACTTCAAAGTAACGCCAGCTTTGGTAGAAGAGTGGGCCAGGGTCATCTTGTTCTGAAAAGACACTATATTGCATCTGGCCATGCTGCCCTGTGTAAACGGAGGCACAAGGTGTGGCGGACGTGCGGTAGACATTGCCCCAGCAGGTCTCTTGGGCCACTGAGTCGGTTAGTTTGTAACAGATAAACTGGAGGAAATATTGCAAAAAATGTGTTGCACTCACATGACTTTCACACACACACACACACACACACACACACACACACACACACACACACACACACACACACACACACACACACAAAATGCCACTTTGGAGGGGGAGTTCAGGAAGTTTCAAAACATGTAGGTATACATTTTAGCAGGATTCGATCCTACGATCCTTGGCTCGATAGGTTAGCTACTGGTATCTTGCCTTAGATCGTATGGCCATAACTCGTGATGTCAAAGCCAAGTACCATTGGCATTGTTATCCAGATAGAACTAAGAAAAAAGCACAAGATGAAAACCTAAATGGAAAATACTAAGGGTGAAAGTTTCAAGTTAGAGCATATGAACAATTTTGTTTTTCTTTCCCTCGTAACTTAAATTTCTCTGTCCATTGGTGCACTTATTTAAAAAAAAACTAACAAGAGTTAGAACTTTGAAATTTTCAGGACATCTTTATAGATACACGTTAATTGCAACCATGCAACATTTTCGTGAAGTTTACGTAAATTAAGGTTTCCACATGGTTTTTAACTTTAACAAACAGCAAAAATGTGAAAGAAAAATTTATTCTAGCTGAACTACAAAAAATGAAGGTATTTAAAAGATTTTTTATGAAATATTGCAACTCCATGCACAAGAAGTGGTTGAAATTCCATTATCATCAGTGAAACAGGTAACCTGTAAAGTGCACCCATGTGAATTGGTGAAAGTAAAGATTTTTTTTAAATTAATGTGAAATAAAAAATATGTACTAGAAAATTTTTGAATGCATAAAACATGTTTTGTAATCATACTAAAGGAGGAGATACACTAGCATAAAAATGATATGGCTGTGATGATCAGAAATAAATTTATGAGCATTTGTTTCGGTCAGTATTAGGTCACTATGTTCATCTTGCCTTTAAAGAATTTCACACCGATATGGTTCACACCCGACCTTGGTGACCATTCCGTTTTTCCGGTTCACTAACAGGCAGCCAAATATTTTAAATAAGTATTTTGTTTGTTAACGGCGCTGTCAATTGTTAAGATCATATCTCGACCTTGGGATTAGCCAGCACCTAACCAATTGAGCCACTCAGTCCGACAAAGGGGCAGCCGTCTGAATGAAACGGTATTTAAAAAAAAAAAAAAAAAAAAAAAAAAAAAACTAGTTTTATAATGTAATGTTTCTCGTATATTTTCCTTTTAAAATAGAATATAATCTGTTCTGTATAGTCTAGTAAAGAATATGTCTCCGAAATACTGGAATACTGTTTTGAGTTGGATGGTATACAAAGTAGCAATGGTAATTTACTAAAACTTAAATAACCACTTGTAATATCTCACCAATTCTAGTATTTGAATGCCACGGTAGCCCAATAGTTTCGCAGCTCTCGTGCTCAGGTCCGTTGTTCGATTCACGGTTCTGGGTTGGCAATTTTTAATCGGCCCTATCGAAACCTTAACCTTTGACACACACGGGGATAATCCTGAAGAATGTCCCGTGGTTTACAGTTCACGGTAAAAACTGCAGGTCCTCTCGTTCCATCGCCATGCCCATCACTCTTCCATCGGAAGTGTGTCCATTCATCGCTTGGTTAAACAAGGTTTCCGCGAATATCGTTAACCATATGTACACCGTGGACAACACGGCACAGCATGTTGTTTACACCATCCGCGATACATTTGTGTAGCGGCAGCAAAAAGTTGTCACAAGTTCCAAATCTTGGTGTTACTAATCCATGTGATCAATCAAGGCGCTGTGCCGCGGACTTAGACAAATAAGGCGTTCCAGACACGATACTTTTTTTTCACGGATGTACAGTGAATTTGAGTGATACTTTATATTCTATTTTCAGTTAAGTTTGAATGCGTGTTCTGGCATCTCATCATGGAACTCAAACAAAGCGTATCACAAAGAATCGAAGACCTGCAGTTCATTTCGGCCGTGAAATTAGAGTTGCTTAAACTTGATTCAGTGCTCCAAACCATGTTAACAACAGATGCTTCTTGTAAGGCGCAGATAAATTAGTGCAGAATTGGGCTGATTAAAATATTTCGTATTTTAAATAAAGCGCATTATATTTTTTTAAAAGTACGCTTCTGGATATCACTCTTATCAGCAGCTTCTGAAAGCAGTGGGATAGAATCCAGATTTCGGAATAAAGAACACAGATTATGCTGCATATCCTATAAATGCATAATGAATCTAATTGCTTCTCTGTTTTTTGAAGTTGTTCAGCGTGGCATACAAGGCAGTAAAGACTTACTGTGTGTGTACACGTTATCTTTGGAAATTACAAGCATAATTTATTTTCATATGTTTGCTTCCACTTCTTCGTGCGGTTTACTCAACAGACAAAAGCGCCTTTGTCAGAAAATCGTACAGTTCCGCGTTTGTGTAAAGGCATATGCGGTCACATAATGGGCTTGCTAAACGTGGGAAAGAGCCTTACTTAATTGCTTTGTTTAAGAGGATAAGATGTACCTCACACTTCCTCATGTCACACGGGACACTTTCACCGACACACAGGCACACACACACACACACACACACACACACACACACACACACACACACACACACACACACACACACACACACACACACCGCATGCTGTTATTTCTCAACCTTTCAGAGCAAGGGAATGTAGGTTTTGCTATCTGCACGGTGAGAAGACATTTGGTGGTGATGCAACTACAACATAAATTCTAGCCACGGAAGAACAACCGAAGGAGATGGGTCCGCGGTAACGTGCGAGGCTCACATTGTGGAGGTCCTTGGGTTCGATTCCTCGGACCGGCAATTCTGAACATGGGTTTTTGGTGGTTTTGCCTCGTTGCTAGCCGCATGCTGGGGTGATTTCTCTTCTACCACCAATTTCCTTTTCCTCATTTCCCGTCATTTCGCTTCCCCTTTCATGTATAAAATAGGCTTAGGGGCTGTTTACTGTTGACCGGTGTCAAACAGGCGGCGCAGATTCTTGTTCATTGGAAAGTTGTTCTCGGCTTTGCCAGATGGCAGCCTTCTCTGAGCCGCCTCAGGGGGTCGAGTTATTACGTTTCCGCCAGAAGGAAGCGTTCTCTGAGCAGCCCGCCGGGTGATTGAGCCATCATAGGCCGAGGCGTTTCGGTACCTGCCTCTTAAAGTTCAATATACACGGACCGTACCCTACGAAATACCGGGCAGTGACAACGTAAACAAAACTGTTTCTTACGCGCACTCAGTCCAACGACGCATAGTCACGTACAAAGTAAACGTGTAGGTATCTGCAGATGAGCAGCTCATTTGAAATCATACGCAGGTCTACAATAAAATGCAGAGACAATACAATAAATACAATGGTTGTTAAATCTTGAAGTAGGTATTCTGAAAGAAGTTTCCTTACTTGTCTAATTCACACATATTCTTCATTGTCAAGTACATAATAGTACAATAGTACGCAATAGAATGCAGCTTCAAGGCATGTTCAACAGCGGGCTACTATCGTTTATGGAGGTAAAGGTATATCCGTCGGAACCCTCTTCCAGAATGTGCTTAATCTTGAAGAACATTTTAGAATTAGTATCTTCTCAAGTCCACTTATGAAAGCATCTACATCAGAACAGCCTATGCCTCCTAAATAACAAGGCCGTACTACTAATCTTTCCTTCGTGTGTGACGTCATAGGCAAGCGGCGATTCTCCACAGAACAGGAGCCATTGTGGTATTTGGTAATGCATCTGGCTTATTTGTTTAGTTGCGTTAAGAAGAGTGTGTGAAAAGCAAATAAAAGTACATGTGAACTGTTGTTTATAGAATCCCATAATGGTTCTGAAATGCTGTATCCCTAATTGTAGAGGGAATTGCGATACTAAGAACAAGGTGTATGTCTGTAAGTTCCGAAAAAGTGAAGCTCTGAGAAGAAATGGTTAAGAGCAATCAAGAGAGACCACTTTGAGCCCACTAAGAATTCAGTGGTGAATATTAATACTAGTATTGCATGTTAATATAATCAATATTTTTAAATACTCTTTAGTTACATTTTACACAGAAATCAGTTAGAACTGCTGGATAAGTTAAGGTTATGTGACGCAATGCTTTCGGTCTTACAATGTATTTGAAACGATCACAAACGATCTTGTGTATGTTTACGTAGTGCTGTACTCAAAATAACATTATGCCTCATATAAAACATATCCGGAGTATAATTTTCTAATAAATAAAATAATCATATGAACATTATCAACTTCTGGCAGCAGAAAATGCATTCAGATATAGGTTAGGTAAGTCTGTGTCTACTCAGGATAGCCGAATTTAATCATGAAAAGGACTGGATTTATGCACTTTTCTGCTGTTACCTATACTCTTAATGATTCCTGAACATACATATGTGGAATATAGTAAGAGTATTCATGTTAAATTTTTTTTTTTGAATTGCTACCTTTAGTCAAGCTATAATTAGTAATATAAACTGGTTACTTTGCAGTGCCAGAAAATGAGTCTAAACCATTACTACAGTATTGATTACAGTAGAAAATGTAAAACATTCACATTTATTTGCATGAGAGATTATAGGATTGCATTCTATGTTTAGGTTGTTTAAACTACAGTCAGCAAATGGAGTTCAAAGAAGCAGCATTCTTAGAAAACTGTGTGCTTAGGAACTAAAAAGCATACTAAACAGTATGAATAACTCACAACTACCACACACCTATAACTAAAACATACATCCATTGTGACTATGTCACCATGGTTTTTAATGTCATGCATAATGTAAGAAGGACTGCATAAAGAAATAGAAATTTGAAAAGTACTGCTGTTGTAGAATGTAGGTGGTACCTATCCTTGAAAAATAATTTACCTATTACTTGATATGACATTAAATCTTTACATGTTATATAGGGAGCAATTACTTAAGAATGACTAATTTCTTTTTTTAAAGTATTACGCTACATTGAATTTTGATACATACCTAGCTTCAAGCACTTGGGAGGTACATCGAGTATCTAATAAAGATTTAAAGCAAATAGTGGCCATAATCACATTCTATTTTGACATAGTTCTTAATATTCTTAAAGGTTTCCACTCTGTATTCTTTTTGCACTTCTTGCTGAAAATAACTATACATTAGTGCCTTGTGGGTTTATTATGAATTTTTTCACTGTGGAAGTTTTAAAGAATTCTTTGAAAATCTCATGGTGTAGCACAGTTTGTACACTGAAGATGCTGTAAAATAGTTTTTGAGAAAATAAGCTTTAAACATTTAGTCAATTTGTTTTTTAAAATTTTTCGAATTTGCTTAGCTCAAAACTGCTCTGCTGAATACATTGGACCCTCTGCAGCCCTCTTCTTCTGTTCAGCTGAAAGTTTTACCAGTTTTAGTCTGCTGCTAGTGGTTTTTTGCCCAGAATTTTTTATGCATGTTTATTGTATGTATAAGCCGTAAATACATTATACATTAGAATCTTATAAGAATTTTAAAATTTAGACTTGCACATTGAAATTGATTTATTTAACATTTAAAGATCAGCAAAATACATTGAAGTGACCGTTGTCATATTGTTGCTGGTAATAAAAAATTTCAGTTTTATTGAAATGTTCATAATTGAGGCAAATATTACCCACAAATTTTCATGTAAAAGTTTTTTCTTTCAAACCAAGGATCATAGGTGCACCAAACCTGATGTAGTGGTATATTGCACAAATTTCAGTCTTATGGGATAAAACTTGACATTTAGTGAGTTAGGTACACAATTGCATTAAATAGAACCATGCCCCCCTGCAAACCGACACACACAATCACATGACCCATTGACTTAGTAACAAGTAAAATTAAAATGGAATATGATAGTTTAAACATTGAGCTTTTTAAAACAAGAAATAAAAAAGAAAAACCACAAAAGTGACATTTCCATATTGTGGGTCAATTTTCACATGGCATTGCCTTAATAAATATTTTGAACCAGTGGAGCTGTTGTGAATTGTTCACAAGAAGAAATGTATAGCTTGTTAATAGTTGCCGAACATTAGAACTGATAGTCAACATCTTACCTGTTTCATTTAAATACTTTGCTTTTACTATGTAAGATTAATTTATATGTAGCAAATTAGGAACTGTAAACTATCCAGAGAAAATGGAAAAAAATTCTTTGGTTGGTATCAGTTCTTCCCAAGCTGGTGGATAAAAATTACCTTCCAATCTCAAACTCATTAAAAGTACATTGATTTGCTTTCTTGTGCTAAATTCATCACTAAGCAGTGTTTATATTGCTTTACTTTACACTGCAGCCAAGTAAAAGAGTTTACATACTTGTTTTCACTTCTTCAAGAAACATGACATGTTTGTTCAATAAATAATTATTCCTTTGTGATGAAAACATACTTATTTCTTAAAAAGAATGGTATGTACTAAAATTGTTGAATAATAGAATACTGGGTTTTAATATGTTTTCAGCACAATACAGCTGATAGTAAAAATAATGCTTCTAGTAATTAATATACATAGTACTTGAGTGGTAATGCAATTTATTGATGTTGTACAGGTCTGCCATTTGCATTTTATGCAAACAGATATTCTGTGGGAATCAAAAGCTGTAGATTCCAAAAGTAGAAAGACTCTGACTTCCAAACTGCCCAGCATACTTGAGCAAAACTTCCACATCCCATCGAGCATCTCCATCAGAAAAGAAAGAAAAAGAAGAAGCAAGAAGTTTACAGGCAGCTATTGACAATAGTTTACAGACATGAGTGAATTTAACAATAAATATTCCTTTAAAACATTTAAAGAGTTAGTAGAACGTCTAAGTAATATAAGCATTGGTGAAAAATGGTCAGTTATTGTTAAAGAATATTGTGTTATTTTAATGTACATCGATTGTGAAAAAATTCCACATGATATCTTGTGTATAGTGATTAATAGAAATTTGAGTGTCAGTTTCTTTGTAAGAGGTCATGAAATCAATGCCAAGAAGATCTGACAGTTGTTCTGAATTTTTGGTGCTAAACAGAGAGTTAGCATGTGGCAAAGAACACTCTTTAATACAGAAATTAGATAGGGGAGGATTAAAATATCCTCAGGAACTGCCTCTAAAAGTGGTGTTGTATACTTATGTGCTCATACAGAAATTCTTAGCTAACGAAAATGCTGCTATGTTTTTGAGACTCAAAAACCTAAGAATCACTGCTCTTAAGTTGATTTGCACACAAATCTGGTCTCTTGAGGATTTGATTTTGGAGGAATTTTGTTCTCAGCTTCCAGTAAAGATATCTGGGAAAAAATTATTTGGATGTGTGTAAATATTTTAATGATCAATAAAATTATTGCAAAATGGTGAACAATGGTACAGATTAAAAAAAATAATAATAAATAAATAAAATAAAAGGAAACTGTCTACTATTTCTAGAAAAGTTAGCTTTGATTACAACAAAATTAAAAAAAAAAGTTAGATTATGTTGCAGCACTTGGCATTATTTTAAATGTTTATTATTTTGCATTCTAGTTTATAGATGTACATATAAAGAAACGATGAGTTGTAAACAGTTTGATAAAACTGTGGGCAATTATTCCATGTATATAAAAGGAAATTTAGATTCTGAGAATGCTTGAAACATATTGTATATGTCCATAAGCAAATAAATTTTTTATTATTATTATTATTATTATTATTATTATTATTATTATTATTATTATTATTATTATTATTATTATTATTATTATTTTATTAATATTTTATTATTAATATTTTATTAACTTGCGCCATATAGTTTTTCACGTCGAACAACACTTTGGAACAAGTTCGCTGCTACTTGCCGTCACGAAGTTGCTCTATGTGCGCCCGCCTAGAAGCAGTGACGTCATCGTTGAGTTGGAAGGCCTTGTTATTTAGGAGGCATTGGAACAGCAGGCTCTTAGAGTTTCTGCCACTCTATGCAGACCATAGGCCAAACATGCACATGTATCAAATTTAGATAACGTTTTCGTGTTTCTTTACCAGCCTTTAACATAAATGATTCACCGCCAGTTACTGAAATGGAATATTGTCATTTTAAGGCCCATCAAGCTACAAAGGTTATAACGATGTTTCAAATAAAGTTATCACAAGTAATATCATAAGACGTCTGACCTAACCGAAGGGCCAGGCCATCGAATGATATTTATCTGGACTATTTAAAAAATAAAATATGAATTTAAATTCATTCCTCGTCGATGTGGCTGAAGAGGCGTCTATCCCTCAGGGTCAACCTCGACGGGCGTTTTTTGATGTTCTGAAAAGGGTGTAATGCGTTGGAATACGACAGGAGCAGGGTCTTGGTTTCTCTCCGGGTTCTCCTGGAATGAAACACGAGATGAACTTTTTGTGGTTTCTAGAATCTCTACAAGTTCACTGCCCTATGAGTTTCGAAATACAACCACTTTAGTTTTGTTCCGGCTGATTGTTCTCTGCGATTGGTGCCATATTAGATTATATTAGGTCCACATTCCCTTAATTGAAACTCTTTGACCGTTTCACACGATTCAGGTTGGCTTATGTATGCGCGTAATCTTTAAGTACCAAGTATGCACTCGCTACTATAAATAGACTTCAATCATACCTTTAAATAATATTCAATTAGTACCTTATATCTCTCAACTTAGTGCAAAATGCCTCGCCCGTATTTTCTGTAAACTACATAGCGTCTCTTTGAGCTACTCAGTGATAAGGTTCACCCTGCAAGCGACAGCGCTGGACTTACTAGAAATTCTCCCAAACACTAGTTTTAACGCAATTGTGGAAAGCCTCTGGATTTCCTTGTACAGACACATATCTCTTTCTCCTGATTGGCCATTTCAATTTGACTTTAACTTAATTGGTTCTCTCTTTGAACCTTTAAATTTCAACGGCAGTGAAAAATCCATTGGACACCCAGCTCCCTAGAAAGACGGTTAAACTCCCTCACGATACAAAGGAAATGACTAACGTTTTATTGCCTTACGCTAAGAATATAACGAAAGCTTTACCGAAGTGATTGTTTTCTTAAACCGAAAACTCGCTGATTTCCATGCATAACTAAGCCTATGGTTACTAAGCAGCCTTTATAAAACTTAAAACATTTGCAGTTTTCGAAGGGCTTTCGCATGATCTAATTTCCAACACGATCAGTTTATAAACAATGAAAATTATCAGATTGAGTGGTGATTAATTAGTAATATTTCATTAATTATAATTGTTTAAGATTCCAATTTTGGACACACGTAATGAGGCGGAAATACCACTGCAGATCGATACACCTAGCAACAATGGCGTCTTATTTCTTTTCGTATGTTGTGAACCGTCTTCTAGGTCCAAGATTCGGCTCATTATTTTTGAAACGAAGTTTAGGTGATAAAGAAAGTAAAAAAGTTCGAGTTAAATAAGTTTGATATTCATCTGAATGTTTCATTAGGGTCTGGCTATTCTCTCTCTCTCTATCTCTCTCTCTCTCTGTGCCATATGATACGCATTTTTTGCTTATGCTTTTTAGGGCATTCAGAGGGCCTCAGAAGATGAATTTTCAGTGAAATCGTAACATACATTTTTGATAAGGTAAGCCTTCCTCAGGTAAACGGTAGAAGTATTGGACTTGAATTGATTTGAACAGTTTAGTGTAATGCGTAAAAAATGTAGTTGTTGATTAACAACTGGCGTAACATTTTCGTAAATTACAGTTGATTTTGAAAGTTTAAAAAATGGAAAAATTCATACTAGCTTGCAAATTTTTAAGACAAATTTTCTGGTGTATAGGAGTTATGTTCGTATTTAAATTCAGTGGGCTATACTTAAACACTGTAAATGCTAGGATTGAGTCTTCCGTCTTTCCTACATTAATCATTACAAAAGGCACTACCTTTTTTCCAGCTAATTTAAGCATTTATTTTCTTGAAGGAATAAATAACAAACCTTGAAGGAAAATAGCACTGCACCTTGCAGTACCAAATAACTAAATCCAAACAGAAAAACAAATGCAGTTATAAAATAAAAACAGCAATAAAAAAGAAATGGTAGCTGAAGGCCTTAAGCATTAAATATTGGGAAGGAGAAGACAATGCTGTCGCAGTTCTTCTCTAAACGCGGCACGTCTGAAACCGCCAAGAAAGAGTTGGCCTATAACCCACAACTCATGAGGCAACACCAAGTTACGAGCATACTTTCATGTGGTAATACGTTTCTTGTTATGGGTAAGCCTGCGCCAACTTTTCGGCACATAAATTCCCCAGAATATTCCTACTGCTCGTGCCCAAGGTACTAACTTCGTCACCCAGTGTGAACTTTTTGGAGCAGTGGAAGGCCTCGGGGTCACAGGTGGCTAAGTGCAATTAAAAGAATGCTCAGCAGAGATTAAAGATGTTCCACACATATGAGGTTATTAAAGTTTTATTTATAGAATTTATGTAAGGGATGAAAGAAAGATACATTAAATACGATTTTAATCTGTGTTGAATTCTTATTTTGAAATGAATTTTACTCATTTATAGCTAGGACATCTACAAAACGAATTACATTTTAAAAAATCGGCTTTACTGAGCTATGCACAATAACGTCTTCACCTTATAAAGTGTAAACAAAATCAATTTGATTTCCATCATCCTTTCCAATTACGTGTTCCACATATTTTCTTAAGATGGAAAATGAACGGGCGTCACGTATGTGTGGATGGCGTTTTCTGAAATAGTGCTCTCCTTATAATCATGCACACAAGAGCACAACGGTTAATGACGATTCCATTTTGAAAAATGATTCAGTAGAAGCAAACACTGAATGAAGAAAGAAAATTTAACATTGACAATTGATTTGCTGTTGCATTAATTCTTGAATTATTTGTATGTTCTTATAAGTGAATTTCTTTAGTTAATTCATTGCTCCGCGTCGACTCATGTGCGTGTCCCTACATTTATTACGCGAAATGTTGCCCTATCTGTTACGCTGGTTTATACCCCAACCGCTCGCTCTGAAGTCAAAACTGGAAGTAACTATACTTTAGGCTTGGCGTCTTCATTCCTTACATGCACACAAATTTAAACATATGAAACACCTGTACGTGATTGTCTCTCGCCTCTTTTAACGTTGAAATTTCCAAACTTCACATGATGCCACCCGAGGCTAGCGCGAAAGACAGGCTACGGCGCGCCTGTCAAATTCCCCTGTGACGCCACAAGCATACTTTTACTAGCAAAACAGACACTGAATCGTAGTGACTGTACGTAAATGAAGTTTGTAGATAGGACGTAATAAATATGAAAAACGTTTACCAATCACTGTTCTTGTCATGTGTAAGTTACGTTAGAGAAATGCAATTAGAATCACTGAAGTATTACAAATCTGATTCGCCTTCCTATACAAGATTCTGATTGCAAATATGAAGTACAGAAGTTAGTGGTTCGAATCCCCTGCATGTACTAATTTTTTTTACCGTGTAATACAATTTACAATTATTATTCTGAAAACTTATTATTTTCATTTTTGTTTTATGTTTTATGGTATTGTTTGATGTTTCTTTATTGGTGAACTACAACTAGGTAGTTGTTTAAACATAACTATAGGTAGGTGCAATTGAAATAAGCAATTATTTATGCTTTAATAGAGGGCTTGGCAAAAAATGTTTATATTGTCTATAGCCTGAAAAATGCTGTCACACAACAGGATGTAGTAACTAATAAGTCTTGGGTAAGTTACAAGCAATTTCATTTTTCACCAGATGTTTAATTTGACATAATTTGTCTGCACATTTTAAATATTCTATTGAAGTAATTATATATAAATGTAGCGTTCCTGGTAGATAATAAATAATAATTTGAGATCGAAGCGTAAAGAGCCTGTTAGAAAAAGCCCACAGAAAGGCAAATACATTTTATTGTATTCTTTGGAAGTTCAGGTAGTTTGTACGTCTCTAAAGTCACATGTCTTTTCCTAATTTTAGAAATTACTTCTCAAAATGTACTTCAGAAATAAAAGTGTCAATAGCAATATGTTCTTAACAAGCGTATTACGTTAGAATAGCACTGTGCTTGAGGCAGACCGATAACGGCATGCCCTTGTATAACCTTAGTGTTCCTGTGCATAATGAAAGATAATGAATCTGACACGTAGGTGTTAATGAAGCCGGTCTAATAACTAGGCAGATGTTGGTGCTACTGGTTGTGTTCTCTGTTTCTCTTTTATTCTTCCTTCCATTCCTCGTGATGCGTAACAACAAAAAAGCCGACAGTCTTTTCACCTGTCCAAAAGATACCTCTTGCTAGAGAACTTTTGCCTTAACGCATGTAAAATGATCCAACTGAGATGTACTTGACAGCACAAATCTGTTGTTAACGTTTTTATGTGGCGTTTTAAATACCAGAGAGGAAGTAAAAGTATCAATTTTTATATGATAAAATTCGCTCGGGTGTACATTTTTTCTACTTTGACGCTCAGCTGGCAATAATTTTCGCAAGATGTGCACATTTTTACTTTACGTTATAATAGTTATTCTTTCACATCTGCCCTTTTTAAGCAAAGCTTGGAGAATTGAATCAGAGGGAACTCCAATCTAAAGCTTCGACTTTTCTTGCGATCGCTCTACCATACTCAGTTCACTGAACATTTTACACATGATTTATGTATTTCAGTATACCTTATAAAGTGAAGGTCGTCTCCTAAGCGCGGCGGTAGCGCTTCTCCATGTCAAGCGGAAGACACTGGTTCAATTCCCGATACCGACGTGGAGGTTTTCTTTCGCTGGGAGATCTGTTCTCGTATGCAATCAATCTGCAATTGAGGAGCTACTTGATTGTGAAGTAGTGGCCCCTGGTTGCGAAGATCGCATATGCCGGTCGGGAGGGACCGAGGTGCTGACCACATGCCACCTTCCAGTACTGCACCCCACTCATGACGCCTTTAGTGGGCAGAGGTGGGGGACGGAGCAGCCGGAAAGAGTTATTACGATGCTGGGTTAGTTATTTACCTTTAAGGTGATCTCAGTAACTGAAATGCACGTTGAAGGCTATTTGCAATGTTGAAAGTACTAATAGCTTTGCAGGCTTCATGTTAAATGTTGGAATTAATTTGTGTGTAGTAATTTGGCTTTAACTTGAGCCATCTGCAGGCTGAGTATGGAAGTTAAATAAGATTTGGCATTTATATAGCATGCCACCGTGGAATCTTTGGCTTTCTGTGCTGATGAGTTACCATGAGAAACAGAAACACGTACTTATCTTTTATGTTATTCTCATATTTAGGGTTGTCTTAAAAGAAGCCTTACTAGTTCTTGGAATTTGACTAAGGCGACTTATGTGCTACGAGTATATGCTTTTAAATGTCTGCGCCTCTTAGTTTTCCACATTATAATAATCACACTGCCGCACATACACCAAGTTTGGAAAAATACATTAGTCAAGTTTGGTTACTGCTAAAACTTCCAACAATATTCTTCCCTGCAATGCTTGGTAGACATAGACCAGCGTTGTTGGCTTCTTCGATCAGATAATATGGAACGCTTGGGTGAAGGAGAATCGAATAGATACAGTTGGTTTCAAGCATTCTAGAAGCTGCAGCAGGTTAACTAGACTTTCATGCACGTTTGAGAGAATCTGACACTAATTGGTACGCAGATGCTACATTGAGTTAAATAGACCTCAGTTCTTCCATATTCTCTTAAGGATGTGCAATAACTCTCTTTTACATCATCTCTTTTACACTGCTGGCATACTCAAGAAGAATAAGTTGGAATATCTCGGTTAACAATGCTTGCAGAACTCGTAGCACCGAATTGACAAGTAGGAAAGATTTTTGTCACTTAAAAATGGTTTAATGTTCACTTCTCTGATAATTCTGAACGTGTGCGGACGAACCTCTCAAGCACAATTACCTCTCAAGTAATTCTGTTTAGTAGGTAGCGTACAACGTTTTCAATTCTCAAGTTTTTAAGGTAAATTGAGGCCCTGGTTTTATGCATACCTCCTTCCAATACATTGGAAAGGGACTAACAATAAGACACTTCTATGTGTACAATAATCTTATTATTGTCTGATGATTTGAGTTTCCACCTCGACACTTCCACACTCTCGATAATTGCGAGCAAATAATCGCTGATTTAGCTGTTTGAAAGCTTTTGAAATGAAGCACGACGAAATATTCGGGTCACGTTTGTGTTTTAGTTTATTAAAACCGAAATTTGAAATGGGCTTTCGCTTGTGTAATTGTATTCTTTTTTGTAATGGTCATATTATACCTATGGCAATCAACACTCAGAATGGCCAAGGTCATCTACAGACTTCACTACAGTGGTGATGATTGTTAATACTCGAGAAGCCGGGCCTACGACGAGTAAAGAAATTCTAGTAGCTCGTTTGGTATTTCCAAGTCAATGATAGGTACATTTTAACGTGGCATCTTCAAAGGAGAAAGTTCGCTGCTTCTGCCCTATAATGCAAGCCTGCGTTGGGAAGCTGATGTAGATTTATTGACCGATTACAATTGGGAAATGCTCCTTTAGCATGCGTTAAGTCCGGACATTAATCTAAATGATCTGAACATAGTTGAAACTCGACACATCCGAGAGTTGAACTTCAAAGGAGAGTTAAGCGCAATCCAACAGCTACCTTAGCGTTAGGAGTGCATAAATTGAGTTTTTATTTGTCGACGCTCTTTAATGCTCAACGTCCTATTCTATAGTGCGTGCCTAAAGTCCCATTACCCCACCTAAATGTGTACTATATGGTTTTTCTTGTTGTGGGTGACATTGGATTGTGAGAATTGTCGACGAATCTGAGTACACCCTGGAGCAAGGAATTGTCAGGAGTATCCGGGCCCATGAACGTCCTCACACTGAGAAAACATTGAGAGAGATCACAAATCATTTCAGAATTCGATTTAATAGGGATCCACCACTGAAACTAGCAATATTACATTGGGAGAAGAAACTATTTGAAACAGGTCCATGAAAAACAAGACAGCGCTCTGGAAGACCAAGGGTAGACATGTGTGCTGGAGCTGCAGCAGCAGCAGTGGAACGTTCACCGGTAATGGCACTACGCAAGTGATCAGCGGAATTCAACATACTAGTAACAACATTAAAGCGACACATGCAGAAAGACTTAGGCATAAAACCGTTCAGACCCTCGTTTGTGAATGAGTTGAGCGACCGAGACCCGGAGAAACAACACGAAGCATGCACGCGGCTATTAAAGGTGTTCGACACAATTCCAAAACGTGGAAAATTGATGTTCTTAGACGAATGTGCCATCTGCCATATTGCAAAAGACAGAAATGTTTACTTCTGGATTAAAGAGAACCTGCATTACTTTGAAGAATCGGAAATGAACCCACCTCTTGTGATGATATGGGCAGCGTGGCTGCAGCACATGTAACGCGCCATATCGTTTTGGAAATCCCCATACCCATTAGAGTGTGCACGTGAATCAGAGAAATATCTCTCCATACTCGCGACTGGTTTGTATGGCAATTGAAACGTTTGGGACTTCTTGGTAGCATCTGGTTCCAACAAGATGGGGCTCCAGCGCAGTTCACTGTAAGGGAATATCTCGCTAAAGTGTTCAGAGACAGGTGGATTGGAAGAGCATCACCAGCGTTACCAGCACCTCTGAAATGGCCACCCAGAAGTGCGGATTTGACATCCTGTGATAATTCGTTATGGGGACACATCAAACAAAGTTGCCCATAAGCGTTGTCAGACGACTGATGAACTCAAAGATGCTGTTCGGAATGCGTTCGCTTCCATCACACCAGCAATGCTACGCAAAATGTCGCACCGCTCCTGGAGGCGAATAATATAATGCCATGAAAATAACGGTGTGCACACTGATCCCTTGGACTAAATGGTGATTTACTTGTAATATGTGTCTTCTGTCTCATCCTACACATGCTGTTTACCACTGTTTAACACTTCGCACGTATGTCTACACTTTAGGTGGGTGGTAATAGGACTTTTGGTACACACATATTGGGCGTGAAAGACCGCTTAATTTCGCTCTTTCAGGCTTGAAGCTTTTTTGCGTGCGTAAATTTACGACGCGGGACCACCATCTTCACTTCGTCCGAAGGTAGCCATTCTTAGAACTTTTACGCACGAAAAAACCCACCGCGGGGTTTGAACCGTCACCTTGGGAACCGGAGGCTAGCATGTTACCACTAGACCACGGAGGACGACCCCGTAGCGTTAGGAAGCACTAATTTAGCTTTAGGGAGATTAACATCATAAAGAAGATTTGAGAAGAAAAATACATTATTTCTGTGATCATCCTTATCGAAAGATACCCTGCAAGGACAAGGCATACTTGCCAATTGTTATGGTTTATCTGTAAAATGAGCTTAAGGGGATGTGTTTCTATGATCACGGCAAAGGAGGCGCTTTTTTCTGTTGCATTGTAACATAAGATTACAGACTGAATGCATCTTGCTAATTTGTATACAGTGCGATATCAGGCTAGAGCTTATCGTGTGTCTGTCCATCACATCACCCTTCATCATTCACTGGGCTGGGATTCATTGGGATAATGTTGACCATCCCTGAGACCCAAAGGGCTCAACAAGCTGCGACCTTGGGAGCTGTGCATCGAATCTTTTAACTGTAGTAAGCTATATCTCGGCAAAAATTGCTATTGCATTCATCAATGGAGGCATGAAGTAAAAGTTACACGGAGGAGATCTGTGCGGTACTCGTTTTCTTTGTGAAAGTGCAGTATGTTCATTATATGCAGCTGCATATATCATATTGCAGATGATCATGCCCGATAAAGTAAATAGGCAGTAACGTGCGATCATAGGTTCAGTCCCTTTCTTTGGCATGCAAAAGTACGTCTTTGTTTCTCTGGCGTATTACAGATGTGGCCAGGGCTATAGAGCTTTACCCAGAAGTCCACGATTGTGTCATTGTGTGCTGCGCTGCTATGCATTTGATTTTGGAAAGAAAACCAGGCGATGTAATGGAAATGAATAAAGAATTGCATAGGAAAAATAAGAAATGCAGAGAAAGGGATACATGAGAGCCAGTGAAGGGAGCAAGCAATAAGGTAAAGATGTGATTATGAAAATATATTACGTAAAATAGTAAATTGATTAACAGTGCTGTCAATTTAAAGAAAAATGTTTAAAAAAGAGTGAGGAAGAAAAATAAGGTTAAAAAGAACATAGTGGACATGTAATGGAGAAATACATTTTGAACACTAGGCAAGAATAGCATTCAGGTAATAAAATGAAAGAAAAGATGGTTAGGAATGGTTTAGATGATTAAAGGCAGCTTAAATGATGTGTTTGTGGGTTTAATATCCTGAACTTCACAAATACGCACTTAATATGTATGGTAGCTGACGGACCGGTATGCATACAACGTTACAAGACAGGAAATGCCTGCTCCTTCGCGAACGAACAACCTCGTGGTCATCCGCAGAAGCACATTCCATTCAGAGAAATCCTTTCAGAGGGCGTCGCCATGCACAAACCGACACGCGGCTTTTAACAGTTCACGTCCGCTTCTCTGTACGTACATTTGGTGACCCACGAACAGCACCCATCAAACTGATCGCAGCCTTTCAGCAGCTTAATTTCTGGAACTTTTCCAGATTATGTTTCGTTGAAAGAACGAATGGATGTCAGATGGTGATTGCAATGCAGCTCCTCGTTTTGATCTGTAAAACCCTTTTGTGACAAAGGCGCTAAAAATACCAACAAGGTGGGGACGTCTTACTTTCATGTATGTGTCTTGCTCCTTTAGCTTCATCCCCTTTTCTCTACAACTAACGTAAAGAGGAGGAAGATAAAAATAACAAATCCAAATGTTTCAGTCTGTGATATCTATCGCCTGCATTCGTTCGGGATATAGGTATTGGAGTCAAATCTGCCCATTAACCAACTGACTTTTTCGTACTTTCCCTCAATGGATAAATACTTACCCGATTACCTAGTTAATTCAGTACCACCAACAGACAGACTGACTGACTAGTTCCTGTGGAACATAGGGTACCACCCGGCCGCTGGATCCTCTACCTCAGCCCACCGCAAGCATCAGAACGGGGTCCAGTGGTGGAGAGTGGGACGAACAGACAGACGAAGCAGAAATATAATATATGGTACGGAAAGATGACTGCCCAATGAATGTAGTCTATTCTTAGTAAACATTACGTAACATTCAAATTATTTTATTAACAAAAGCAGTTTTACTTTTTATATATAAATTAGGACGTATTGCATTCCACCCAAAAATTCGAACAAAGATAACACTTAATCCACGTTTTGGGATCCTCTGAACCCAGAAAACCAACATTGATACTCGAGGCCGTTAAGGCACGGATTCTTGATTGGGAGTATCCGGTTCAAATCCCGCCAGGATTGCCCACCCTGATTAAGGTTTTTTTTTTCTTCAGGTTTTCTCCAGTCCTCATAATTGGCAAATTACGGGGAGACACACTGAACTTAGGCTTGGAACGTTTCCTTCCCAAAATTCCTTTCAGCGGACAAAGAGGAGCAGGGTCCCCCTAAAAAAGATAACAATGCGTAAAATTACAGTGGCCAATGCGTAACCGAGCCAAGATCGTCTGTTCGCGACGAGATATGCGAGATGAGGTTACCCAGTTTATTGGAAATTCTTCCATAGCTCTAAGCTTAGTTCCACGGAGAGTTGACCACTTTTCGTGCCAGCATGACAACACTTCAAGCCTAAAGTCTTCCGAAGTAATACGAGATATGGTAATACTGGGCTTTGTGGTTGTCTCCTTTGCTGCCAAATTCATTACCCGGCAAACCTACGTGACCAGGGATCAATGCACACACCACGCTAACGCCAGAAGCGCATACAACATGGAGGGCGTCCTGGAAACGTTGTACGATAGGATGGTAGTTATACAGCTCACGAAGGCTCTGAAGTGCATTAAGAGAATCACTCAAAATTAGGCAGTCACCAAATTTGTGACGGCGCATAGGTATATAAAGGGTTAGGTATATGGCACATGCTCTTCAGTGGAAGTACTAATATAAAAACCGAATGTATGTGGTTCGCTTCCATAAACATGGGCATATCTAACATCGTTGATCAAATGTCGAGTAACTAAGCTGTGTTACGCCGGTGCTCGTTTGAGCATTCATCTCATCATTCATATATTGATTCATTGTCCGATGTGAGCAATGTGGTAATTGAGGTTAAATTCATAAATTGAATTCTGCGCTTTAGTATTTGTTTTCTATTCTGTATGTTTACGAACATATTAAAAGAAAGCTAATATTCCAATACTTCATATTGCAACAGCGGCATAAAAACGACAGGATACTATAATAAATCCGGCCTAAGAAAGCCACTTAACATCAACACCGCTAATGCATAAAAAGTAGCAAAACATCAGTAACATTAAAAAATAGATCTATTTGGTTTTCTTCCTCAGAGAGCTTCGGTCAGGAACCAATCAGAACGTTATCTGTGGTCACGTGCTTACATCCGCTATGAGCGTTTGTGTACTTCGAGTGGCTTTCTTGTTTCGACAGCACTATAGTAAAAATTGAATGTCTTACTTTTCTTTTTTTAAATTGTCTAAAGAAGAAATTAACAATAGAAATTCTCAAGCAGCGTTTACCTACCGTAATGTTTAAACCGTTCTAAATCTAACTCCCAGTAAAGAAAAATAGCGCAATATTCTTGTAATGAACGCAGTAGGTATAAACTTATATCTTCAAATAATATCCAAAGATTAATTAGAGTAATAAATTTCAACATAGTGAAGAACACAAGGCTTTATTCGTATCGAAAATCTGATGTGCAATTGGGCCATAAACATATTACTCTTTTTTTGGTGCTTGCGTGAATGCGACTTGAAGATTTTTGTTTCCATCCAATGCTTATATACCAAAATGTTTTATATACCAAGGATTTTAAATAACTACTCTTCCAGTTATTTGAGTGAAAACTGTTACATCGCTCGTTTCTAACTTAATTTGAAGATGCTGTATTTCGAATGCGAATTTTTCGAAATTCAACTTGAGAAGTCAAGTTTATAATTCTTTCTTTTTGTTTCATTTGTTTAGCCACTTTTAACTTGTATTGCCATTTCCGGGGCTTTAAATTGAGAAGCGATTATAGCGCTAGTTTACTCGAACTACATGTTACCGTTGGAGTGTATTTTTGTTTTGCATCCGAGCGTTCTTTGTCTTTCAGAGTGTTAGTGCAAATCATATTTTTGTTGTGAATTCGAAATGGCTCAAATATTTTTAAGATGCCCTTAGGCTGTTGGTTCAATAACAGTGAATTATTATTGTATATTACAACCAATCTGTATGCAAGTGCTATAAAAGATGGGAAAAATCTTTCGGAGCTCTTTTATCAGTATATAGCGATACCCAACGTTGAGCCGAAATGTTCCAAATTTCATTGTTGATGTAATTTATGTTCCAGCGCTGCAACATCGGTGCCATCAGCTTGTTGAGGTGGTTGCTTTATCCATCAGCGAATCTGATTGGTCCACGCAAAACACAGAAATCTCCAACACCAATAGCCGAGGTTCTTAACATACGTAATCGTGAACGGGAGTTCTGTGGTTCAAATCCCGCCAGGATCGCCCTCCATGACTGAGCTTTCTCCAGGTTTTCCCCAGTCTCCAATAACTGGCAAGTGCCAAGGAGATACCTTAAAGAACTGGAACTTTTCCTTCATAAATTTCCTTTCTCAATTATCCTTTTATTTCATGTATCATCAGTGGTCATCGCGTTTGGTGCAGCATGCAGTAAAAACGGGCGTCAAACATTATCTTTAAAAAAGCACGGGGATTAGCAGACGGTTTAGTGGCCAGTCCTTTGGGCTTAACGTTGTCTATATTTACATGTCACTCGCTGCTGAGTTACTGTTGAATTTGGTAATATGTGTTTGTTAGGAATTGTATTTTGGTGAATGTCTTCTGAAAGTTTGAGATCCGACGTGATGACAGAGGAGGGAACACATGCTAAAAGCGCTAGGATTTTTTTTTTTTTTTTTTTTTTTTTTTTTTTTTTTTTTTGTCATCTATATGTTTTCCTATGTGAAGATTCGGTGTCTAAGTATGCATTACAAAACTTTATTACGCTGGAGAACATATTCAGACACTATGTAAACATCTATTAGACCTCAACTGTTTCATTCCGTTTTCGCTGCATCATGCTGTCGTTGATGGGCAGCCTGGTGAAAATCGCAATACACTGTATCTTTATGTGGGTCCCTCTTTCTTTCTGCCCGTCCTTGTAAGAATTTAGTGAACTGTGAGTGTAGGGCTTTATGCCTTGCTTAACTAATATCTACCAAGCGATTTGGCCAAATTATGATCTAGTTAATCTCCAAGAGGCTTCATTTGTTTACAACACGTGTGGATGTTGAAGAGCAGCAGGTGAAGAGGTGCAGGTGGGAAAGTAAACATCTGTTAAGAAGAAGCAAGGTTTTCTCTTCGTGGCTACATGAAAGTGAATGTTGAGAAGCGCCTACAAGAATGTTTAACATTCTGAGCACGTGGACTCGCGCTTCCTGCGGAGTCCGCCCAGTTTTGTTGGTCGAACTTCACCTCCTCCTACTCCTCATGCTCACGCCATCCCTAAATCTTAATCTCCAGAAAACGGCTTAAATACGCTGTTTCCACAGCGCTACACATTGCACTGATTACTTTACAGTGTATGCGATGCCGCCTCGGTATCCATGCCAATTCTCCGAAATTACTTTTCTGCTCCTTTTAATCCTTTCTATACGCAACTCAATTTGGAATATTTAAAACCTGACTGTTACATTAACACGGCTTGCTCTACCCATTCTTCAACAGACTTTCCTTACAAGCTTATCCTTCTTCCTCCTACCTCGTTGTCGACGGGCCCTTAAACCACACACACTCACTCACTCCTCTCTTCTTCATGTTGATCGAGGTAGACATTTGGAGGAATGGTTTTATTACATATTTTTTGTAGGTACATACAAAGGGAATAAGAGAGTATAGTAGTCTTATGTGATAGCCAAATCTTTACGAACGGATCACTATGGGATGGCTTTGAAATTCCGTTCTCTTTGCATGAACAGGAGAGAAAAAATAAAGTAAGATAAAAAAGCGAATAGCGATTTTGTAGTTATAAATTAAAGCGAATTTGACGATTCAAACCAACAATAAAGAATATCTCGAAAATGGTTAATGCCACTAACAGTTTTATTTTACATAATTTTCATTTAACGAGATTTCATGTTTGTGTAGTAAGTTTTGTCCATCACTTACAAGTTATAAAACATTCATTCAGAATGTAGAGGACTCCAGAGACTATGCAAATATGTTAAACATGTGGCATTTAAATAATTGTTAAAGCTATGTATATTTGAGAAAGTGAAAAAGGTAACCAATATTTCTTCATGTAAAAAGTAGTTTAGGCTAGGGGGAGGTATTTACGTGAATTTTCTTCATGTCACATACTGGAAGTCTGAACCTAAATACTAAGATTAGTTTTTAACCGACTATTCCTTTTTTTAGTTAAGCTGCTCACATACACACATTCACGGTCCTTCCCCCCCCCCCCCCAAAAAAAAAAAAACTTTCTTTTCCCCCCAAAAAGTACTTTATTTTCATGGACAATATGCAATTTAATACATATATTTTTGATGAGATCTTGATATCGAATTTCTGGGTGGAGTATGATCCTTCCTCTACTCAGTATACACAAGTAGTTGGGAGGCCGCAGTGTAGCTGAGTGGTTAGACCATTCGCTTCTCACCAAAGCGGCCCGTGTTCGATCCCAAGCAACCGCATGTGGGATTCGTGGTGGACGAAGTGGCGCTGGGGCGGGTTTCCTCCGGGTTCTCCGGTTTCCCCCGCCATCTCATTCCACTGGTGCTCCATCTTTATTCCATGTATCATCAGTGCCACCGCCTGCGGTGCCGTAGTAGTAAAAGCGGGCGTTAAACACTACAAAAAAATATAGTGGAGATAGTAAAAAGGAAAGCATATGCAGTTGTAATCGTGAATCTGCTACATCACATCAAATATTATATTGCGTGTTTACATATACGAAGGCTTCACACTCAATGAGAAGCTGCTTTAACAAGGTAGGATACTCTATTTAACACACACACACACACACGCACACGCACACACACAGACACAGAGAGACAGACAATCCAGTTTTCTAGCCGATTTTATAAACGTTTACTATACAACGCTATTTTGTTTTTCACCTTCAGAAACATAAATGGAACAACTGGCACATTGCTTCTTGGTCAAAAATCCGCCAAAAGCGAAATGGAGAAATTGTAAACTGCAACCCGTTAAGATACACATTAAAATTAGATTCTGTACAATCATATAGCATAGAACAAATTAAATATATCAACTCTAGCTTGAATTAGGTATGCCCTTGTATTTGATACACAATATATAACTTCTGTCATTTGATTAATAAATTTAAAAGCTCTAAAGGTGACTTAAAGAAGTCTTAAACCCTAAGAGCATACGATTAGTAAACTTTCAAAATGGAAACAGTCCATGTATAGAAGTGGATTAGAGTCAGTTAAAATACCCAGGGACACCAGGTTTCAATTAGCTGAGTGGTATAATGAACATACATGTGAAGTGGTAGCGCGAGCACATATCCAATTTAGTAAGTAGTTTAATTCCCTCCTTTGAACTTGGAGTACGATATTTCGGCGTATAATATTATTCAAATAGGGTACACAGGTTAAAATTTCTTTAAGATTAGAAAATAAACTGAAAATCGATGTTTGTGGTGGCCTACTGGGTGCGCACTCAAAGAAAATCAACATTAAATTAAAAAACGTGCTAAACATTCGTGGTGGTTTCCTGGATGTATTTGTGAAAGAATTAGCATTAAATAATTTTAACTATTTTTCTAGACCACCAGATACACATTTCGTTAATGATCACATTATCTATACTAGTATTTGAGTGAAATACTTCCGCTCAAGATTATAACTGAATAAACAGTAAAGGAAATTGTTGACGGAATAAGGTTTAAACTTTCGAGCTTGGGGTTCGCCACACTAGTTTTATAGCGCTAATGCACTCCACCACATATCAGCTTTGTCAAATTGCTTAGCAGAAAACTGACACACCATACAAATGGACACATGTATAACAGGAATAAAACCAAATACACCATGTCAAAGGTTTAGTATGCATACAATATGCGGCAGAATCGGCAGCATATTCCACAAGGGTCAAGTAAAACTACTAGTTCAACTTCGAATATTTAACTACTGAGAATATACTATAGATTCATTGTGTAGCCCTACACAATGTATCCAATGTTATAGACAAGATTTTTTGGAGTACCTATGACAGAAAGTTCTGCGAACTTCTTAACACCTTTGCAGCATAACCTGTTTTGTTTCCAAACATATCAAACTAATTTGTTGTATTATTAGTTATTAGTGATCTTTAGTAATTGTCAGAATAATGTGCATCCCTTGTAACGTTGAACTGGAACAGGGTTTTGGTCGATTGCATATTTATCAAAGTATCTATCATGGCATCTCTGAGAGATTATTAACTTGTGAACCTAATCTAACGGTATTGACAGACGATCTGCAAGGAAACAAGATACTTGGAAAAGTAACTCGGAGAGAACGAGAATTCCTCCCCCACGTGAGCTTTTAGACCAAACTCCACAAGCAACTAGTTCTTGAATTTGGGTTGGGCGTCCATTTCCGTTCTGATAAAGAAAATGGATATCTCCATTTACAAAAACGTGTTGAGAAATCGTCAGTTTTTTTGTTATTTCAAGTATTTCCATATGTTAATCACAATGCATAAAGTTCAGGTTTTAAAAGCGTTCGTTGGTGCAACCAAATATTTGACCTTTTTCATCTGTCTTGCTCACTGTCTGGAATTAATTCCTCAGTGTGTGGGTGACTCAGGGGTTGTGCTTGTTGTGCTTATTAATGTTTATATACTTTCTGGATTCCAAACGATTGGGCCAACTTAGCTTAAAACTATTTCCTTACATCCATTAAAATGTTTCGAATGCATCATGTGTTCACTCGTGGACTAATACTGTGTTAATCCCCCCCCCCCCTCCCACCAAAGTATGTGATTTTATTGTTTCTTGGTCCTGTGAACATATTTCATACTGTTGGCGTTGCCTATATTTCCCAAAAAGTCATTAAATTATAACATTGTTATTTCATTAGAACATTTTTTGAGAATGACATTTTATGAAATGTCTCCTTCTCCGGCCTAAACGTGGGAAAAGGTTCTATTACTTCCTTTCTCTCTTTCTTCTGAGAAACAGTTGTAAGGAGTTTTGTTGAAGTGGCATCAAATGGAGTATTTGTGTGAGAAATTAAGTGTACTCATAGAAGTTTCTGTTAAAAAAATAGTTCAATCGTTTCCATTCTGTGGAATAAAATCATCTGCAGCGTTGTGAATAAAAAAAATCTGTGTGTTGCACTCACATGACTTTCTCTACTCTTGTACAAAGTATTCTTACAAACGATTATGCCTCTGTTAACTACATTTTAATCCAGGTAAACATTTGCAGAAATTAACGTATTGCTAATTTTCTTATAGGTGCAAGGGGAATATGGTAATAAAGTAGGCTTTAAGCGATGATCAAATATTTTAAAGCTGGTCGCAGTGTGTTGGCTTTGAAATTCTGTTCTTTTTGCACCGCCAAGGGATAAACAATGACTAACGCGTTCCCATTTGAGAAAAGTGTAAGTACTGGAAAATTCAGACAGATAACGAGGAATATCTCTGAAATGCTTTTTTCTTGTCCCCACCCCCCCCCCTCCCAAATGCATTAGACATAAACAGTGCCTTTTAATAATATCTACATTTTTTGTGTGGTAAGATTTTGTCTCTTTCTTACGGTTTATTATTTATGCAAAAATCATCCAGAATGGAGTACTTCTGAGGAGATTCCGAGAAAATTAAGGATATACATTTCATTTATCATGAAAATATCCTAAAACATGGTACTTTAATCAAAATCGTTAGCCATTTTGGGAAAATCAAAATTTTCCAAAAGTGTTATATGTAAAGCGTAGTTTGGATTGTCTTGAAAATCTTCGTGTACTATCCTTTGAAGATGCTGAACTTAAATACAAAGTTTGGTATTTAGCCAATCTTTTGTTCTTGAATTATACTGTTCACAGGCAGACGGACACACACACACACACTGACTTTTTTGTTTTTCCAAAAAATTCATCTTTTTGTATTCAGGGGACCTCAAAACGTGTATTTCCAGTGAAATCTCGGTATGAATTTTTGGGTGAAATACAATATCTACCATGTAGGGTAAAGGTGCCTGTGATACTTTTTAGTAAGTGTTGCGCAGTGTTCATAAATGAAAAGAGGTTATTTTAAACCAACTCAGGAACATAGTTTGAACGTTTTAGAACATATCTTACTTGACTGTGAATTGATAAGTTGTACAAAATAGTAAAATAAGTATAGGAATAAATTCTGTGATGATGGCTCCTGAATATGTGATTGGAGTCCTAAATGCGTGATAGTGGTATCCTAATTCCGTGAGATTAAAAACAATAGAAATAAATATATAAAACCACCACTTATTAACTTTACACTGTTCTCTATTACATTGTTACATTAGTGCTAACATAGTACATTGATATTATAAAGGACCTAAATATGAAATTCACAGGACTTATTCTGTCCAGAAATGTTGCATCACAAAATAAGGAAAAATAAGTTAGAAATAAAGTTAAGTTAAAACAAAACAGAAACAAAAACTGTTCCTCTATCAATTACTAAACCAATACAGAAAGAGATTAAGTAAAATAATGAGATCCTTCTGGTGCAAAAGCATCAGTTCTGCACATAAAGAATACAGGTAAACGTCTTCATTATAATTTGTGATTTGCAAACACTGACATCTAGTGGTTGCGGAAGATGCGTCGTGTGGGATGGAAAAATAACCAAAAGTGTTACGGTTTTCTTCAGCCAATTTCAGTGCTTCTGGAGACAAATGTGAGGCATGAGAATCCATCAACAGAAGGACAGGTCTAGCAGGTGGAATTGATCTGATGAAGCTCTGCATCCATTTTACAAAAACTTCACCGTTTATCCAACCTTTTGGAGTAACTTCCACCATGGCATCACAGTGAGCACCAGTTTTTAATACTGGGATGTTCTTTGACGATTATTAGAAGTGCTCCAGACTTCCCAGCAATATTACACAACCGAGGATTGCTATTGTTGTCCCCTTTTCGCCATAAACTCTTCTGTAAATGTATTTTTTCCAATGCTTGTCACAACCTTTGATGCAGCTGTGACAAACATTAACCCTGTTTCATCACAATTCCATATTTAATTAGGGGAATTTCTCAATGACTCTCAATATGATCATAAAACTATTCAATTAAGACAGGATTGCGCAAGATGCGCGATAGCTAGATAAAATTTCTGTTGTTCTCATTGTTAGGTTGATTCGTTTCCTAAATTCTGTATACCACTTCGTTCTGGCGATTTTCAGCTCAGAAGTGAACCTTTCTGTTGCTCCACAATTTCTCTCCAATTCATATGCCTTTCATGTCCAATTCGGGCCCTTAGACCCGACACACTCACTCACGGTTCTTCGTGTTAGTTGAGATAAGCATTTGTACAAATTATCTTTCAAAGCTTTGAGATCTCGTTCTCTTTGCACGCTGAACATAAAAAAAAAAAAAAAAAAAAAAAAAAAAAAAAAAAAAAAAAAAAATGAACACGATGTTCTATTTCACGAAAGTTATAAGTTTTCCAAAACTGACACAAATAACAAGGAATATCTCGGAAATGGTTCACTCTACCAAAAAAAAAAAAAAAAAAAAAAAAAATGTGTGTTTTAGTGAGATCTACATTTTTGTATATTAAGAATTCGTCTATCTCTTACGGTTTACGATTTATTCAAAAGTCATCCAGAGTGAACAGGACTATATAGGCTATAGCCAGAAAATTTAAAGTACACATTTCATTTGTCATTCAAATATCTTAAACATGGCATTTTAATCAAAACCGTTAGAGCCCTGTTCAAGAAAATCAAAATTTTCTATGTAATGGGTAGTTTAGGGTGGGGCTATTTTCTTCAAAATCTTCGTGTCGCATCCTTGAAGGACATTAAACTTAAAATACTAACTTTGGTTTTTAACCGACTTTTTCGTTTTTTAGTTATGCTGTCCACAGACTGACACACAGGCTGACAGACACACACTCACACACGGGCCTTTTTCTAAAAATGCTTTTTTTTTTTTTATTCAGCAGGTCTCAAAACATATATTTCCGGTGAAATCTCGACATCGAATTTTTGGGTGGAATGCTATACTTCCTTCTACATACCAGTAGAGAAAGTAAAAATCTGATGTTACACTCACACGACTTTCTCTACTCTTGTACTAATCATTCTCACAAACTCCTATTCCTATATCTTCATGTTAGATGAGATAAACATTTGTACAAATTATCTTATTTCTTATTTCCTTGTAGGTGCAAGGGGAATATTAGAATACAGTAGACTCTGCGATAGTAAAATCTTTCAAAGCTTTGAGATCCCGTTCTCTTTGTACGCTTCACATATAAAAAAATGAACAACGATGTTCCATTTCACGAAGGTTTTAAGTTTTCCGAAGCTCGCAGAAATAGCAAGGAATATCTCCGAAATGGTTCACTCTACAAAAGAAAAAAAGATATTTAGACATAAATTGTGTTTTAGCGGGATCTACATTTTTTGTATAGTAAGATTTTGTGTATCTCTTACGGTTTACTAGTTATTCAAATGTCATCCAGAGTAAACAGGACTACATAGGCTATAGCCAGAAAATTCAAAATATATATCTCATTTGTCATACAAATATCTTAAATATATGGCATTTTAATTAAAATCGTTAGAGCCATTTTCAAGAAAAGCAAAATTTTCGAAACATTTTCCATGTAAAGGGTAGTTTAGGGTGTGACTATTTTCTTCAAAACCTTCGTGTCGCATCCTTGAAAGACATTAAACTTAAATACCAACTTTGGTAGTTAACTGACCTTTCGTTTTTGAGTTAGGCTGTCCACAGACTGACACAAACAAACACACACACACACACACACACACACACACACACACACACACACACACACACACACACACACATTTTCGGTGAAATCTCGATATCGATTTTTTGGGTGGAATACAATAGTTCCTCCTACTTACCAGTAGAGAAAGTAAATAGGGAGACATACATATAACGAACAACCCTCGAGGAATACCTTCATTCAGACATAATCTCGAATATGTATTGCAAAGAATTAGCTTTTGTATGTTCTGCATACTTCCGGTGTATGCTTCCGGTTATCCGGATAAGGTTTTTCTCCGAGGTTTTCCCTTATCCTGAGAAGATGAATTGTCGGATAACTCCATGGACTTCGGGTTCATTTGGGCATCATTTCACCAATTTCGTTCATTCACCGTCCGATATGACATTAGGTTGGAGGACGTTAGTAAAAAAATGTGTATCAGCTTGTACCATCTTTTAGTCCACTTTTTGATGTACCTGGTAGAAAAAGATAATCAAAATGACATAAAATTCTCAGCATGTCTCGTGCGTGAAGACAGATGGACATTTCTATGATAGCATCAGCATTCCCAGGTTTTCTCTTTGGTGCCAGTCAAGACCCGTAAGCGGTGCAGGGTAGTCCTTTGTCCGAAATTCCTGGTCGTGTCTTAAAAGCAAGAATGTGAGACCAAATAAGGCAAGGTAAGACAAATGGCGAGAAAGGGATGTATCCGACCGGTAGCAGCAGATCTAGTTAGTTGAGTACGTGCCCGTCTTCTGAAATACGTTTAAGTTCGGATCCAAGTTCTGGCATGAACCACTCGAGCCTGCTTGCCATCGTTACTTGTGTCCAAATATGAACGTATGTAAATCAGAAACGAAGAAAGTGATCGTGTCCACTATTAACCTATAGGTGTGTAGGCTACGTTTAAATGTTATACTGCATTTTAAACAATTATATAACTTCCTGCAGAGGAACCGCGATCCTTGAAAAGTATGTATTCCTATAAACATGTGGTTTGTAGAGCAAAGTTCCTTTCCAGCTCCCTTTTCTTTTCTTTGTTTCTGAATGAAAGTTTGTGACTTTTGCACTTGTCTGGTTTATATTTAAAGAAATGCGACATTATAAACATATCCAAACTCACTGTAAATAACGAAATGTTTGTAACTACATTATATGAAACCTTCAATAACTTTTTTTTTTAATTGTTCCATTTATATCCCGCCTTTGACTGCAGAGGTCATATCGGTGGCCTTGCCTATTGGCAAATGGTGTTACTCGTTTAACAGTGGGTTTTTCGGTCTTTGGGGTTTTTATACGTTGAATTCACTCACACATTCACACTTTCAGACTCGGGGAAGGATGAGGAATAATCTTGACTGGAGAAAAATTCCTACCCCCCTGCCGGAAATCGAACCCGGGACCCCTAGCACGTTTGATTAGCTTTTGTTTCTAAATGACAGCATCGATCTTCTCATTTTAGACAATATATTGATATTTCACACGCATTCTAGTAGCTGTGAAGTTTTTTTCAGATATGTAGCCTTCTGATCTCTTTCTCTTCGATCGGCATTCTATTTCTGTCTATTGTCGCAAAGTGCTAATTCAGTTATGCAATGATTTTGTGGAGTTCGTAGTACTCTAACGTAGCCGTAATCCTATTTACATTATATTCTTGCCTCATATATTAAAAGATAACTATAAACAGGAGTAGCATTACTAATTAGTGCAAAGTCTGCTACCTATTTATGAAGAACTATGTAGTGAAGATCAAGGAAAGTTAATCCTTTTTCTTGACGTATCGACAAAAGCAAGTTGACTGCCCGTCCTGTGTGTTCCTGTGAACAGCATCTGTTATCCTTAGCTTAAAATATTACCATTTATTTTTAAACACTTGTTAGTTACCTTCAGGCTAAAAGACCGTAAACCACTAGCACTGAGCAGTTTGTGCTAAACATACATTATCATCGGACTGCAGCAGTTCATTGGAGAACCCCATAACCTCTCGTTGTGCCTTTTATTGATGACCTTTCGACCCGAGGTAGTGCTCGAGATTCCAGTCCAATTTATGGCTGAAAGCAGATAATGGCATTGGTTGGTCCTGTAGGTACTACCTTCTTTAAAGCCTGTTGAGTGCAGTTTATTTTGGAGTCTGAGAGCAGACGGCGCCTCTGAACGGGTCAAAGAACCGGATGGCTTTTAGCGCTAGGGATTCCAGACGACTGGCTGGATGGCGATAAAAAGCAACCCTCCTGCTGCTACAAGCACGCTTGGTGTGGTCGTGGCACTTTCACCGTGATTTGTGACCTATAAGATTGGAGGCAAGAGATGCAAGTCGCTCGCAGTTTGACTTAATGTCCTACTTTTACAAACTTGTAAAGATAATATAATTAATAATATGCAGAAATACCGAGGCATACTGATCTTATATTTGAATTGAAGAAGATCGTGATTGTGCGCTCATTTTGTGGCGAAAATAATGCGGTAACAATGGTCGACATTACTATTTACTTATATTTTGGGAAATAGTACCATTAATTATTTGGATATTAACTACCCTCGGCTCCATTCACAATGAAATATTAAGTGATAGAAACTTAAAAATTAGATGGCTTTAAATAATATCACTTGTTATTTAATTGTATATATGTATACTTAGAATTTCTTATACACACTAAAAGCAACAGTTAAAAGTATTTTTTCTCAGTTTGAAACTGTATAAATTATTATATGTCATAAGTAAGTTTCAAATGGATACCAGAAGGCCCATCTGCACTTGCAGCTTTTGATTTAGATTTTAGATTTTCGCCGTGTAGACTGTGTTAAACTGTTGCCGAATTGAAAGGCAGAATGGGCTTCCATTATTTATGTTCTCTGATCTAGCAGCAGTCTCACTATTATTCCACCTTCAACATGGACTATTCCTCGTGCTCCTGTTTCAATGGTTGTCTGTATTTGCTTCCTAGCAAATCTTATAGACCACGTAGTGTTTCTTGAAAATATAATTATTTTACGCATTTTAAATAAGTGAAACTTTGGGACTGTTACCCAGGTCGATTCAACCATTACTGTGCGTTACGGTGCGTCGTACCGATGAGCTTAGACTACAAACGTACTTGCCACAGGGTATTCTCGCACCTTAAGGGACATTATGTGGTACTTGTTTCCTACTTTCTATACCCATTGATGGACTAAGTGTTGTTAGGAACTCTCATAACAATATCCCCTTTGATTTGTATTCATTAGAATGATAATTGTATTTCTTATTATATCTGTAATGTATATATGACTTAACCGTGCTGAGCGTGTGCCGTTTTATATTGTAAATTCTGCACCTCACACTTAAGCACATCTTTTAGCGGAAGCTTTTTCCTCTAAAGATTGAAATTACTGTGAAATATGTCTACTTCTGTGTTCTGTAGCCAGTAGTCCGTTACTTTGCAAACAAGTGGGAGTTTGTTTTCTCCATTTTTACTTTGAACAGTTTTTTCCCCCCCTCTTTTTGGTATAAATCACCAGTTATGAAGATTGCTAAATTATATTTTAGGATAAAAACTAATGTTAACTGCTTTTGTTGATCTCTTTTGGTGCTAATAACATAGTTGGTTTGTTTGAATAAATTAATTGCCGATATATTTTAATCAAAGGATGGTGTAATTGAGAAAAAATAGTCAAACTTATTAATAAAAGCTTATTGGATAAAATATATCAGTGAGCTTAAAAGGCTATGTCTGTACATTCTGTAAGTTTTAATCTGATATGACTTCTAAGATAACTGGGTCATGCATTTATCAGATTTAACACTGGCAGGATATTACTTTTAATCCTTCTTTAAACGTGAATTTTGTTATTCATTTGACTCTTCAGTTGAGTTAAGATGCCCACAGTTTTACAAACTTACATAGATATTTTTCTAAAAAATGCTTCGGAAATTTGGAAAATTTCAAAAAAATTGTTTCTTATGAAATTCCTAAATTCGATGAAACATAATACCTGCTTCATCTGCATAAGCGGTAAAGAAGTGAAATTCGTGGATGCAAGGTGGGGTACTTAACGATGATATTTTAATAGTATAATAGATAATCATTCATTAGAGTTGCATAGGATATAAAATTAGACTGCGTAAGAGAGAGATGGATTGATGTTAGTAATAGATCAGGGGCAAAATGATTTTCTTGGGCAAAAATAAGATGACAAAGATGAAATGTTGGCCCGCTACGTTGAAATGCAAATGGAACGCTGCATTGTTCTCTTAAGTGCAAGAAAAGAGAGAGGATTTGAAAACCGGGTAAGGCTGTAGGAAAGTGGTGATTATATAGCGCTATGTAGGAAAGATACCAGAGCAATGGTGGAGAAAACGAGTGACGGTGCTAAGTGGGGAGAAACAGTAAATCATTTGTTGTTAAACTGTATTCCTGTACACATAAACCATCAGTATGGGTTACAAGGGTAGGTAGAAACAGAGGTAAAAGATGTAGTTTTAAAATTGTATTAACAACAGTGGTGCAAAGTAGATAATTTATTCTCCACATCCGTGACACACTTTAGTAACTAATTCATTCAGTTTGGATAATTTGTTTTGTTCCATTGCAATGTGGCATAATTTCAGTAAATGTTTAGATAGTGCGCGTATTGCTGGAGGGTGGAATGGTCCCTCACCAGAAAAGCTATTAAGCAAAAGCACTTATGATTGCGTCCGAAGAAGTGGTAACACTAGCCAAGACCAGCGCTTCGCCAGTCATGATGGATGTCCACTGGACCTCGCCAAAGCAATTACCGTATTTGTCGACTTTAATTAGACATCGTATTCTTTTTTCTTCCAGTAACCTCGAGTTGCCTTAGAAGATAAAAGAGAAGTACCATATAGAGCCGATATGATGTTGCCAATGATATATTGTGGTAAATAGAGTTATCGGCTATTTCAAGCAGGTACATTACGCATGTATCAACAATTGTCCTTAATAGAAAAATACCTTACAGAAGGTGATGGACTATACTTTAAGCTCTCTGTACCCTCCTTCCACGATGTAATGGGAGCTCGAACATAAAATGGAAATGGACTGTCTTTTCCCCTCCCTATGTATTTCTTTCTGCTGAAGACTATCAGAAAACTCTCTGCACATCGGACTCCGGCCTCCTTTGAGTAATCATTGACTCGGCATTAAGGTCGTCTCATTAGCGCGGTGGTAGCTCTGCTGCTTACCAAGCGGGACACCCGAGTTTGATTCCTGGTACCAGTGTGGGAATTTCCGCTGGGAGACCTGATCCCGGATACACTCAGCCTTATTAGGTCTCTGAGGAGCTACTTGATGGAAAAGTAGCGGCCCTGGTTGCAGAGGAGGGTAGACCGCATAACCGGCCGGGAGAGTTCGGGTCGCTGACCACGTACCACCTTCCAGTACTGCACCCCACTCATGACGCCTGTAGGCAGAGGTGGGGGACGCAGCGGCTGGGCGGTAGGCCTACGCCCAAAAACGGCTTTTGAGCCTTGGGTTATTAATGGGCACTAAACTGTAAAAAGTCCCACATGTCACATTCTCACGTTTCTACTAGTTACAATTTCACATAATCGCTTGTATATTAACAGTATTCTTATATAAAATGCTATTCTTGCGCTATGTTATGCATGCTTAACTTTTGGCTGGAGATAATCTCCAATTAAGCAATACATGCGTGATTCGGAAACAGAACACGAGGGGCTCTAATGACCTAGCTGTCGACGGGCCCTTAAATCCTAATCACTCACTCACTCACTCACTCACTCACTCACAGAACACGATTTGAGACTTTGTCGTTCATCGGAAAAAAATGCTATTGTTGTCATGGTAACTCAGTTGATTGGAGCAACCGCACGGAAAGCGAAAGATCCGTGGTTCAAATCCCAGGCGTAGCATTGCGTTTTTCTGCCTTTTCGACCTTGTTGTACACACGGTTTGTGTGAATGAAATTAAGTATCGAAACGTCACATTTTGTAAGTCGTCGAAGGGGTGGGAGGGGTGGGGGTGTAAGAATCGCTTAGATTGCTATAATGCATGAAAGTTCTACCCGGGAAAACTTAAAATACGTAACAATAACTGCTTTGAAAACTACCTACTGCTACAGAGAAGTTATTCGACATAAATAATATATTTCAATAAGTTCAACATCTTTCATAGAGTGTGAACGGCAGACGACAGTGACGGCAACGGCAACACAGAAAAGGCTCGCGGTCGGGGTGCCTTACACTACAGACCTCATATCAAAGACGCTCAAGGTCAGGCTGCCTCGCGCGACTGTTTGTGAACACGTGACAACAATCACAGCGGAAACACAAAGGGTTTTCATAAATCATTCGAGAAGTATCCGGAGGCCGGCGTATTTGTACAAGTTCCAGAAAGGTGAAGTTCGGGAAATGTCCGTGTTAGGTCATCCTCGCTATATAAGAAGACGAGTCAACGAGAGTTTGAGTCAGTCAGTTTTTAGTTTTAGTGTGTGTGTCAGCTGTGTGTGTACGGACCTGTCGAAAGGAAGACAACGAAGCAGTTAGTGAGTGCTGAGTGATAGTATCGTCCAAGTCAGCTGTTTGAAAGACAGAGAAGTGAAAAAAGACAAATGAGGGAATCAAGGTTACTAGAAGAAAACATTTGTGCGTTGTAATATCACGAAAAACTGTAGACGGTGTTAAAGTCAGTAAAAGAGAACTGTGTTGTGCAAAGAAAATGAAGTGAGAAAAATAACTGGACTAGACTGGAATTTTGTCGTTTTTGTTACAAATTTGTAAGTATTTATTTGTTTTAGTTATCTGATATTCAAAATAACACAAATTTTATTCAGAACGTGTAGAACACACCTGGGCAACTGGTACTCTCTTAGCGCAGCTTGCTCACGGCCTTGCATTATTAATTGCATGTAGCAGGTGAGAGAAGGACGGTCGCTCAATCTGTTCAGTGAGTTGCCCAGGTATGGTATAGAACTTCGTAGGTTTTCTAGAGAACATTCAAAGTAGTGTGCATTGTATTTCCCATGCAAATGTCTTTAACATAGTATTTTTAATCAAAATCGTTTGAGTCATGTTTAAGAAAGTAAAACCTAACAAAACTTCCAATGTAAAGAGTAGCTTGGAATTGGGTGAGAGGCTTCTTGAAAATCTTAACCTGGCTTGGTTAAAGAGGCTCCAACTGCAACATCAAATTTAGCATTCCTCCGACTTTTCGTTGCTCTCTCTTGCTCCCTCCGGCTGGAGGGCGCACATCTTTTTTTACACGCTTTATATTAGCTTCACCTGTACGATGTATGTGTGTGCGTGGGTGCGTGTATGCGTGTATGTATGTGCGTGTGTAGTGTGTGTGTGTGTGTGTGTGTGTGTGTGCGTGTGTGTGCAATGTTATCTTATGTATGTGTGTAATGTATGTAATGTGCGTGTGTAATGTGCGCGTGCGCGTGTGTGTGTGCATGCGTGTCGGAATCCTTCAATGTAATTTTCAACAACTTAAATCATCTGATTCACTTGAAAATTTGCGTACATGTCAAGGATCGAAGACAGTACAATAATATAATAATGTCAGACCAGGATCTTCAGGATAAAAAAGTGGCTTAGCTTAATTTATTAGTAAAAAATTTTCACCAACTTGAGTGGTCTGATTGACTTGAAAATTTGCACACATGTAAAGGACCGATTACAGTGCAATGACATGATGACTTCGTCCTAATGTCCTGACCAGCATTATCAGGATAAAAAAGCGACTTGGCTAAATTTAACAATGTAACGTAATTTTCACCAACTTGAGTCATCTGATTGACTTGAAAATTTGCACACATGTCAAGGATCGGTAACAATACAATATCATGACTTTATCCTAATGTCCTGACCAGGATCACTAGGATAAAAGGTGACTTAGTTAAATTTATCAATGTAACGTGATTTTCACCAATTTAGATTCGTCTGATTGACTTTAAAATTTGCACACGTGTCGAGGACCAATGGCAATACAATAGTATCATAACTTTGTCCTAATGTCCTGACCAAGATCATCAGGTTAAAAAAAAAAAAAAAAAAAAAAAAAAAAAAAAAAAAAAAAAAAAACTACTTACATAAATTTATCAATGTAACAATCGTTCGACGTAATTTTCACCAACTTAGCTACCTTCATAGGAAGTAGTACAATTATGACATCCTAGACGTCGCTAAGGCACACTTCTACTTGCACCTTGAAAATTGCCTTAATTAACTAAATACATATTTATGTATTAGATGACGTAGATGTGCAGAGAGAGGACCTGAAACGAACACGAGATCCAGGGGAAATATCGCGGACCGGAGTTCACACAGGGCCAAGACACCCACAACAGCTGGCAGTTTAGAAATCGATACAAGTTACACTGAACAAAGGAATGAAATCGCTTGAAAATATTAAAAGACGGAGATGCCCGGAGAAAAGACATGAGAGGGACACGAGATTTCGGAGGAAGGATTGTGGATCGAAGTTTACCCAGGGCTAGGGAGTCCACAACGGCTGAGAGTGTAGTTAAAACAGTAGTTGTAATATAATACAGTTGCAAAAAAACTATTTGAAAATTTTCAAAAAATGGAAGAAATTTTAAAAATATTTTAAAGTAAAAATTTTGAAAAAAGATTGAATAGAAAAATGTGGAACTAAACAATTAAAGATAAGTTATATTAAAAAAAAACTAAAAAAGACACGCTTTTATAACAAATCGAACTAAAAAGTAGAGAATAATTTTTATTACGAAGAGATTTTGCTATAGCGATATAAAGTCAACTAGTTCATTAAATTTCAAAATTTTGTAATAGTTTAAAATAAAAGCTAATTTATATAAAAAATAATAAATTTTATTGTAAAAAAAGCATGGGGTGTCTGATATCAAATGTTACAAATAGTTCATTGGTAGCTATGTATAAAAGTAAAGATATACAAATATCTAAAAAGCACCCCACGCTTTTGTACAATAACATTTATTATGGCGCCTAACACCTAATGTTATAAATAGTTTATCGGTAGCCGTTTATAAGAGTAAACTTATGATAAACGTATCGTGAAAAACACCCCACGCTGTTTGCAATAAAATTTATTATTTTGTTGAAATAAATTAGTTTTTATTTTAAACTTATTACAAAATTTTGAAATATAATGCGCTAGTTGACTTAATATCGCTACGGAATAAACTCTTCATACATCAAAAGTATTTTCTACTTTTTAGTTCGGTTTGTTATAAAAGCCTGTCTTTTTTTAGATTTTTAAACTATAATTTATTAAAAGATGCTTTCATTTGTGTTAATGCACTTAAAACGTGTATTTTGGGGGAGTATAAGTATTTCTGTATAGAGTCTGGCATTGCTTTTTGTAATTATTATTATTATTATTATTATTATTATTATTATTATTATTATTATTATTATTATTATTATTATTATTATTATTATTGTTATTATTGTTATTGTTGTTATTATTGTTATTGTTATTATTTTATTATTATTATTATTATTATTATTATTATTATTATTATTATTATTATTATTATTATTATTATTATTATCATTATTATTATCATTATTATTATTAGTACTAGTACGATTACGATTATTATTTATTGTTGTTGTTGTTATTATTATTGTTGTTGTAGTAGTTGTAGTTGTTGGAATTCATTAAACATTTGAATTGAAAATGCAATTTAGAGTTTGCGAACTTAATAATAGTTTGGACAACAAATAAGAATGGTTTCCTTGCGCAAATGAATAGTCGAAATGTAGATACAGCATTTCCCAAGAATGGGATATTTAGTTTTGCATAATTAATATGATTTTGAATGCAGATTCTCCTTCCAAATAAGGTTTGATGAATTCGCAAGAAGTTAGCATACTTCAGTTCTGAATATTTGATATGCATTCATGTAGAACAACAATGCAGCAGAGACGTCTACATTGGGCACAGATGTTTTCCGATGATAAAAAAGGAAAATGACCTAAATTATGTAAAATAGCAGGCAAATTAGGAGAAACTATATCTACCACTTTTGATGGATACAGAATTTAATAGTGTTTTGCGATATTAGTATGTAAGTGTCTTATGCCACCATCGAGGAAAAGTTTGAAAAAACGAGACGAAGTCGGGTGTTGGCATGTACTTAACACATGAACGAGTATATTGCATTTTTGTACGATAGGTATTTATAAAAATTGAATTGTATTAACTGAGGTATTTGCTGAAGAAGGTTGAAAGCAATGCACCTAGATATGTTGTTAAGGGGACAAAATGTTTGTAAATAAGTATTCTTCTCCGTGTCGCCATATTATCTTTTAGTTTTGTAGTAATGCTAGCTATTAGATTTATTTTTACTCCATTACGGAAAAAAGTAATAGAGGACATGCCCAAAGATTTGGTAATAGAAGGTGCTTGGAAAAGTGGGTTTGAGGAGTTAATACCGAAGTAATCAATACGGAGTTACAAATGATTAAAAGAAAAATGTGTAGATATTAATGAAAAGAATGTATTTCTAATTAGTAGAAAGTTATCTCCACATGTAGAAAACACACGTGTACACAGGAGCTGTGACATCAGTTCAGACCACTTTTTAGTACTTAAAAATTAAATATACCAAAAATGGACATATATAAAAAGGAAAAGTTAAAAACGGAAACAACATACAAAGTTCACCTGCTACAACAAGAGAGTATAAGGAAATTATACTGCGCACTCCTGACTTTATATATGGACCAGAGAACCATAAGTATGAATATAGATGACGAATGGCATGACTTTAAAGAATTACTTTTAAAAGTAGTGAAGTGCTAGGAAAAATAATAAATAATAAGAAAAAGGCATATTTGAAATATCTGCAAACAGTCTGTAGAAGACCAAATAGAATACAAGCATAAAAGTGCAATCGCAAAGAGAGAAGTACGAAAATTTAAACGTAAAAATTGGGACAAATATGTAAGTACCATTGAGCAGGATTGTCATGGAACTCAAGACGTAGCATATACATAAAATGATGCGACATCTAAATTCAACTGAAAGAGATACAGCACAAATAAAAAATATTTCTGAGGAATAGTGGACCACACACTGTCTTAAATTATGCACAAATGAAGACGAAACATATATTGATCCTTCACTACCTACCTACAATGGCAGAAGTTGACCTTATTGAGATGGATGGACTAGAGTATATGCTCAGAACATCTAAAAACAAAAAAGCTCCTGGACCAGATGATTTGATATTGAGCTTTTAAGATATATGCCGGATAAAGTAAAGAGAAGATTTTTAGAAATATTAAACATCTGCTGGAAAATCTGTAAAGTCCTAGAAGAATGAAAAGAGGAAAAGTACACTCTATTTTTAAAAAAGGAAATAGGAATGAATGCCAGAATTATAGGCATATGCTTGTTAAATACAGGCTATAAAATATTTGCAAAGATAATAACTCGTATGTTAAATACAATAGAGGAATACATGCTTTCGGAAGAACAAAATAAATTCCGGAAGGGACGTTCTTGTTCAGACTGTATATTTGTAATAGAACAGACAATCCAGGAAAGAAGAGAGTTTAATCTGCCAACTTGCATATTATTTATTGGTAATGAGAAAGCATTCGACTGATTAATACAGAGGAAACTTTGTGAGGTAATGTATCAAAGAGGCTATCCAGAGCATCTAATAAGAGCTATTCAAAGCTTATATTATGCAAAATATATATAACAATAGTGATAAACTAATTAAAACAAACCAAGGTGTTAAACAAAGCTGCCCAGTGTCCCCATCATTGTTTAGTATATATTATGGCAAGAGAAACTAAATGTAAATTTTTAAATGACAAGGCCTTAAACACCATTTTGTATGCAGATGACCAACTAATGTTTAGTAAAACAGACGACGAACAACAAATGGCAGTGCACAAATTAAAGGAAATAGCTAGTATTTATAATATGAGAATTTCAGAGAAGAAAACAAAAGTGATGGCGTTCCAAGGGACAAACCACTTAAGATGTAAGATAGTAATGAATAACAAAATAATAGAACAAGTAAATAATTTTAATTATTTAGGATTTAATGTATCCTACTGCCAAAGGAACGACATTAATATAAAATTAAATAGGTTTTATAGTATGTGTGGAACAATAAGAACACTGAGAAATAAATCAAAAACAACTCAATTACAATTTTATAAAACAATGGCAGTTCCCATATAGCTGTGATAATTGGACTCTTACCAGATCACATAGAAGAAAGATAGAGACAGCCGAAATGAAATTCTTACGTTCAGTATTAAGCTGCACACTTTTAGATAAAAAACACAGCACGGAAATCAGGAAAGATTTACAAATATACATATAAAAGACAGAATAAACCAAACAAGAACAAACTGGCTGGAAAGAATGCCACAACACAGATTCCACAGATGTTACTTCGGTATCAACCAAAGGCAGAAGAAGAGTGGGACGTCCACTTACTAGATGTGGAAATAGGCCAAAGGCCTAAATCCATGAAAGCAGAAAAAGAAGTATTTTCGTTCTGAGAAGTCGTAAAGTGACGAGTCCAGCAAGTTTGTTCATATGAATTTCTCTAGGAGCTATCGTTTATACCTTCGGCAAGCTATTATTACGAAAGCATGTTACTTTCTCTACCAAGTACACCCGTGGAAGAGAGAGAGAGAGAGAGAGAGAGAGATGTCTGGAACGCCAAATTCGTCTTAAGTTATACATGGAATAGAGCCTTGTTTACACCATCCAGATGCAGTTGTGTAGCAGCAGCAACAAGTTGTCACAAGTTCCAAATCTTTGTATTACTAGCCCATATGATCAACCAAGGCGCTCTGCCGGGTAGGGCTTAGACGAATTTGGCGTCCAGACATGATTGGGGGATATTTTCGAGGGAAGATTTATGTAACTTTTTGAATAATGCTGTGAACAGTATTATTTATTTTTGATAAATATATCAAAATAAATGGTTTTATTGTAGTTGTTTTCTCCCTACTAGTGCATTTTGATCATATTCAGCGCTGAGATTTCTCATGTTTGCATAGCAACTAGATTAGATGTGGGATTGTCAACTTACGATCCATGTCAACAATATTAGTAAGTAACAAATTAGTTTCGTGGAAAAAACAAATTTAACGGCTAATCGCCATTATCTCACTTGCAACTGTCAACTGGATATGCAATTGCCAAAATAACTTAAAATGGATGCTTAGGAACAATACCTACATATAATATTCAGATATGACTTGTTCTCAAAAGCAAGCACATTTCTAATTTTCAACATTTTTTACGATTTTAGATACATGTCATATATTATCATTGCAAGTTTTGATCAAGAGTTGATGCTATTAATACGATGAGGCACTTTCATAATTCACAGGTTGATTAGTAAAATATGGAAAAGCATAAAATTGAGCTTATCTTTTGTGATTCGGGAGTTGCTGTATGTGGAGCGGGAAGCCGGATTCTATCCCTGATACCACTATGTCACCGTCAATACTGCCCATGTCTTCTACGAATGGAAACAAAATATGCAGCTTTCGTTTTGTTATCCCGTCTTCGGCTATAAGGTCTGGAATCTTAGAATGTCAAACGTGAGTTCTATGTTAATTGAAGTAGGCGGGTATACATATATAACAATTTTCTCGATAGGGGTTCCATAACGTATTTTCTTTATCAGAGGTTTAATGGCAAATTGTTTTGGGAACCATAAGTTATCTCGTGCCGCATTTGGAGAAATTAGAGTTTGTCAACATTCAGGGCGGAGTATGCTGTTTCAAATGATGTTGGCGGCGCCGTGGCCGAGCGGTTAGCGCGCTCGCCTACCACCTAGACGGCCCGGGTTCGATCCCAGGGACCCGCATGTGGTATTCGTGGTGGACGAAGCGGCGTCAGGGCGGGTTTTCTCCGGGTACTCCGGTTTCCCCCGCCATCTCATTCCACCGGTGCTCCATCTTCATGTATCATCAGTGTCACCGCCTGCGGTGCCGTAGTAGTAAAAGCGGGCGTTAAACACTACAACAACAACAACAATTCAAATGATGTTAAACTATCAGATTTTAGGTTTCATGAAGTTGTTATGCGTTGTTAACAAGGCTATCTCGAAAAACAGTAGTTTTCTCACATCGTTAGTCTCTGCAAAGTTGCCACTCCAAAGTATATTAACCCGCGAGTATGGCAGGTTGACGTTCTTAAGGACAAAAGGTGTGCCATAAAAGTTCTGTTTCTGGAGCCTCGCCAAATCAAGCCCCCCATCCTCGGGGCTTTCACGCGGCGGCTTCATTTGCAGATACGAGGTTGTCTCACGGTAGTTAGAGAACGCCATTTGGCAGTATCGATAGAGAATCTCCACAGCCAAGTCAGTCAGTCTGTCAGTCGGACGACCTCCTGTCGACCGATCCGAGTTGGACGAGACTTGAATGTTTAAAATGGAGAAGGGAGGATGTGGTAGTTAGCATGGCGTACAGTCTCACGCAGCTCGTAATGTACCCCATGTTGTATCTTGAACTTGGGACATGCCTTACCGTAAATGAAATAGTAAATACAGAAATGTTGTTTAAGTATGGCCCACAATATTTTTGCAATTACTTGTCTCGGTTACGTTTGGCGATAACCGGCTATTGGTTCCTATTGGCTTTCTGTGAATGTAGGGCGGGGCAAACGGGTCGCGTTTTAATCAATGCCGAGGGCATGTACACCCGTGGACAAAAGAAAAGTCATGTCTGGAACGCCAAATTCGTCTGTCCTACACGGCTGAGCGCCTTGTTTACACCATCCGCGATACCGTTGTGTAACGGCAGCAACAAGTTGTCACAAGTTCTTCATATGATTACCTTCTCCGATGGGAACTTACACCCCCTGGGACTTACAAGCCAGTGCCTGTCGGGGAGCAGACGAACTTATGGACCACACAGAGTGAAGACCGGGAAGCAGATGGTCAGCCCAGCACCAGGAATGAAAGTGAGGAAGTTGATATGAAATGCAGGCGAAATGGATGACTGGAAAGGTGATGATGGAGTAATTGGTGGAATGAGTGGCGGGGGAAACCGGAGAACCCGGATAAAACCCGCCCTGACACTACTGCTTCCACCACGAATATCACATGCGGGTCCCTGGGATCGATCCCTTGTCGATAGACGATCTCAGCCGCAGCGCTTCCTGTCACAAGTTCCAAATCTTAATATTATGACTAGGCTTCGGACGTGGTTGCTATTTCGTTGCACTTTGACTGGAAAATAGTTACTGCGCACAGGGTTTCACTGCAACCTCCCTCCTCCCCAAGCACTGCCTGCCATTCACCCTAAGCGCTCGCTTGTAAACAACGTACCGCTCGGTATAGATACTAGAAGTGCACCTATCCTAAATGCATGTCCGAAGCCTAATTATGACATACGACCAGGGTTTGGGGTTTTAGTAAGTAAACATAGGAATTATATAAACAGCACGGATTTTAGAGCCGGTAGGTAGCGCGAGGGTTGAGGAAACGAAATCCCTACACAACAGTCTGTTTCTTGTTACTGCCGTGTTTGTTTTCGCTGCATATAGGCAAGCAGAGTAAGAGAGCCGAGACAACATGCCGAAAGTAAAGAAGGTTCAAACGTCAAAATCATCATCACAATTACCATTTCTTGTGGAGGAATTTGGCAGAAAATATTTCAGCACAAATGGCGAAACCATCACGTGTTAGGTATGTCACATAGAGCTTAGAGGACGTGTTAAACAGCACTGCAACTCAATGAAACACAAGAAACATGTTGCGTTATTGGAAAAAAATAGCGCAGAAAATGTACCATCGTCCTCCTCAGCTCGAAACTACAAAAACGATTTGTTTGAAAATCTGTGTCATACGCTAATAAACAAAGTGCAGCACGCTTGTTTCAAAGCCTTCATAAACAAGTATACCAATAGAAATATGCCTTCGGAAACACAATTACGTAAAACATATTTGCCAGTGGCCTATGAAAAGTGCCTAAATAATATCAGAGATGTGGTACAGATAAAAAGACTTTTATATCTATAGACGAAACTAAAGACGCCGCTAATAGGTCAGTTGTTAATGTAGGAACCCTAACGCTTGACGGTCCGGGTAAAAAAATTATTTTAATGTCCAAAGAAATTGAGGAAGTTAACTATTTTACAATGACGAAACTGTTACGTTATTCATAGTCTTTGCTGTGGCCTACCAGTATTAAGAAACAAAATGTTTTGCTACTTGTTACGAACGGGGCATCCTATATGAAGAAAGCTGCCACAGCAACACAACAAGCATTTCCAAAATTAATACATTAAACTTGTCTAGCGCATGGTCTTCACCGAGTTGCAGAAGAAATTAGAACATCTTTTCCGGATGTTGATGTTCTTATAGCCAGTATGAAGACGATATTTTGCAAGGCAACTTCCAGAATCAAGACATTTAAAGAGATGGCACCTGGAATTACCTTGCCTCCACAACCAAACGTAGGTAACTCGGTGAGGAACATGGCTACAGACTGCAGTATATTATGGTCAACATTACGACAAAATTATAAACATAATAAACGTACTTGACGAGCAGAAAAATGTAATACGTGCAGTGAAGGAAGAAATTACACCAGCCTTGTTAGAAGAACTTTCATACATTTTAGAGGAATTTCAGCAATATTGTAACAGCAATAACATATTTACAGTCATCTGCACTAAAAATGCCCGAGGCTGTTGAGACAATAGAACAAGTTTCAGAGACACAGAGTCAAATACCAGCGAGCACTATTAGGGAAAGGGTGACAAATAAACTTAAAAGTGTTCTAGAGAGGAATACAGAAATGTGTGAAAAGAGAGATGTCTTACTCCATGAACATGCTCCAGCTTCCTCGATATTTCATGTATTTTGTACGCTCCTGGTACGTCATGTGATGTAGAACGTTGTTTCCCAAATACAAAAACTGTCGGCGAGCAAATCGAATGCGATTTACTTTCAATGCATTTAGAAAATACATTATTACACATTGCAATAACTGTGTTAACGATAATGTCTCTCGGTAAAATGTCTGTTATTAAAACGTTAATAATACTGAAGTTTATTGCATGCTACAAATGACTAGTAGTAACTCCCCTTAATCCTGGTGTTTCTACCTTTGAAGCAGGGTGTGCTCTGAGTACCTTCCACTCTTACTTATTCACAGGAACTTTTTTGGGATTCACGGGCGTACATGACGTACTACGCATATGGGAAACAAAGGGATACTATTAACATAAAACATGAAAAATTACCCTTACCTTACTTTTCCATAAATATGAGATTTTGAGTCACCGTTGGAGGTCAAGAAAGGACAAATTTTTACAGCTCAAAAGGGAAAATTCTGCACGGTATGGAACATCTGATAACCCGCCTGTCATTTATGAAATGTCATTAATGTTCGTTCATTTTCCACTATAGTTCATTTACTGCGATGAAAGTAAAGTTAGTAATATGTGTATTCATCCAGCATTTGAAATGGAGACGAGTGAATAAGAACAAAATAGTTTTCTGGCAGCTGAAAAAAATCGTCGAAACTTTGTCCAAAATCATAAAGAAAATCATAACGATCAGCTGCGATTGCAAGTACCCATTGCTTGTCAATGTTTCTGCAACACGATATCACAATCAGTGTGAGGCAGTACGAATACGCTTTGCAGAAACTGAGACACCAAAAAGCGAAACGCCCTGTAATGTATAGGAGAATGTAATCCTCTCCATGACAACTCACGAGCCCACACTTGTGAGTTGCTAAGACACGCTTTGGGGATTGGTTGCGTCAGCAGATAGAAGTACTGCCGAAATGGAATTGGCTGTCTTGTTTCCAATGTAATAAATACGCAAGTATTTATAGATTTTAATTCTCTTCTCAGGTAATAAGGTTTATTGAATAATTTTCATTTGACAATGCACTCTATCTTGCGGCGAATAACGTTGTAAGAACATTGCGCTTGACTTTGAAGCTCTCTTGACATCATTTCTTCCGGAAATGATCAAATTTCAAGATGCAACGCGTTGTTGTTTTGGCTAAAAATGGTTTTGCCATTCTCAGAAGTAAAAAGAGTGAATGTGAAGTATTCTTCTGCAAGCATTTACTATCGGATCAGAGAGTAACCCAAAGTCGCAAATTGAGTTTCGCAATGCTTGATGAAAAATGTTAAAGACCATATAATGATTATTAAACCACATGAATGTAATTATCCACCTGATGTCGATAAAGTCTTACACAGTGAAGGTATCACAATGGATAACTGTAAGTAAATTTGCTACACAACCCTTTTACTTTCTCTACCACTTACCTATGATAAGTTTCGAATAAAAGAATGATGTATATATTTCCTCAGAAATGTGTATTTTGTAGTCCCCTGAAAATCAATTTTTAAAAGTAGTCACGCATGTGTGTTGTGTGTGTGTGAATGAGAGTGAGTGAGGTGAGAGTGAGTTGGTCGGTCGGTTGGTCGGTCGGTCGGTCGGTCGGTCGGTCTGTCGGTACGGTCGGACGGTCGGTCGGTCGGTACGGTCGGTCGGTCGGTACGGTCGGTCGGTACGGTCGGTCGGTCGGACGGTCGGTACGGTCGGTACGGTCGGTCGGTACGGACGGTCGGTACGGTCGGTACGGTCGGTCGGTACGGTCGGTACGGACGGTCGGTACGGTCGGTACGGTCGGTACGGTCGGTACGGTCGGACGGTCGGTCGGTCGGTACGGTCGGTCGGTCGGTACGGTCGGTCGGTCGGACGGTCGGTACGGTCGGTCGGTCGGTACGGTCGGTCGGTCGGTCGGTCGGACGGTCGGTCGGTCGGTCGGTCGGTACGGTCGGTACGGTCGGTCGGTACGGTCGGTCGGTCGGTCGGTACGGTCGGTCGGTCGGTACGGTCGGTCGGTCGGTACGGTCGGTACGGTCGGTCGGTCGGACGGTCGGTCGGTCGGTACGGTCGGTCGGTCGGTACGGTCGGTCGGTCGGACGGTCGGTACGGTCGGTCGGTCGGACGGTCGGTCGGTCGGTACGGTCGGTACGGTCGGTCGGTCGGTCGGACGGTCGGTACGGTCGGTCGGTCGGTACGGTCGGTCGGTCGGACGGTCGGTCGGTCGGTACGGTCGGTCGGACGGTCGGTACGGTCGGTCGGTCGGTACGGTCGGTACGGTCGGTACGGTCGGTCGGTCGGTACGGTCGGTCGGTCGGACGGTCGGTCGGTCGGTACGGTCGGACGGTCGGTACGGTCGGTACGGTCGGACGGTCGGACGGTCGGTCGGTCGGTACGGTCGGTACGGTCGGTACGGTCGGTACGGTCGGTACGGTCGGTACGGTCGGACGGTCGGTCGGTCGGTCGGTCGGTCGGTACGGTCGGTACGGTCGGACGGTCGGACGGTCGGACGGTCGGTCGGTACGGTCGGACGGTCGGTCGGTCGGTCGGTACGGTCGGTACGGTCGGACGGTCGGTACGGTCGGTACGGTCGGTACGGTCGGTACGGTCGGTACGGTCGGTACGGTCGGACGGTCGGTCGGTCGGTCGGTACGGTCGGACGGTCGGACGGTCGGTCGGTCGGTACGGTCGGTCGGTCGGTCGGTCGGTCGGTACGGTCGGTACGGTCGGTCTGTCGGTACGGTCGGTCGGTCGGTACGGTCGGTCGGTCGGTACGGTCGGTCGGTACGGTCGGTACGGTCGGACGGTCGGTCGGTCGGTACGGTCGGTACGGTCGGTACGGTCGGTACGGTCGGTACGGTCGGTACGGTCGGTACGGTCGGTCCGGTCGATCGGTCGGTCGAACAGTATCACACAAAGCGAAAGGTCAGATAAGTATAAAAAACTTGGTTTTGAAGTCCGGTGTCATCCAAGGATGCAGCATTTCTTCCAACCCAAACTACCCCTTATATATGGAAAACTAGCTGGCTTATTCGACGTTGCACGATTAGCTATTTTAAACACAAATGACTAATGAATTAGTGTAATTTAACTTGCGCCTTCGTCAGGAAATTGCCTAATGATATGAAGCAGTTGTGAATTCTCCCCTTAACTCATTATTATAATTTGGTACGTCCCTGACTATTTCAAATAACGGAACACAAAAGAAAGTGAACCATCGGTAGAACGTCTGACTTTCTCCGACAGTCTTCCAAGTCCTGGAAATGCTGCATAGGGTGTAAGTTACCTTTGGCGGAGGAAGAATCTCGATGGGAATGGTCGAGTAATTTTTAGATAATTACAGAGTTTAAACTTTAAAATTTGTTACCTTCTTTGTGGTCCCATAGTTATTTAATATCATAAATCCCTATATCTTTCACGTAATTCAGAACTCCTTAACATATACAATGAAATAGTATTCCGCAGTCCAAGGCATTGAATTGTCCTCTTTGAAAAACTCACATTCTGCGACCTGCGAGAAAAATAATCTTCTCAGTTAACATATATTCTATAATTAGGGGCACTCCTTCTACGCATTAACGATAAAAGCGACAAACATATTAAAGGGACTTTCCATTATCTTTCTGAATTATGTGATGTTGATCAGTAAAGCAATATTATTATTTTAACGATGAGTGCAGATTGAAGCGAAATTGCCTTATTTTGCGAAACACGCGGAATTCCAGCGATTTTGAATATAAAAGTTAGTTCTCGCTTTAAGTTCATTCCAGTGAATTGTTAAATTGCAAAAATGAATAAAGTAAAACTCAATTAAAAAAATAGTGAAGTAATGGCTGATGATGGACGGATTAACATTCTTGGAATTTGACCATTCTGTCATTAGTGAAGTGATGGTCTGGATAGTAAGGAATGGATTAGCATTCTTGGCAATTTGCCCCTTTATTACCTGACCATACTGAGTGTGAAGAGATGGCCCGGGGTTGGGAAGCAGACAATGATAGGGAATTCTCGGAAAACTAAACGCTTTGCAAATGATGCCTATAGGTTATTTTTAAGATTGAGTGAATTATTTCATCCAAGTAATGTTGTCCAAATAAATACTCAAAATATTTTAACCGTTAGGAGAAAAGTGCAACAACTTCGTCACTTCAAACTGCTTAAAGAATGAAATATTATTGCAGCGTATTTAGCTTTGAAAGATTAAATGTACAGCATGTCAATGAGAATTCTGACCAGCAAATTGATATTATGCAGCCATTAAGGCACTAAAACTAACGTATTTAGATTTTGAAAATGCTATATTAAAATCAGTTTGGATTCCCTGTTCATCAGTCGATGCCAGAGGTATTTCTCAAGCTCAGTTTAATTGTTAACGACCGAAGACGGTTGATGAAAGAAAGCAATATTGTAACATGTGCTATATTATCTTTCGCAAAGTAAAAGTGTGTAATGATTAATGTGTATTTTCAGTGTATCAGCGTCCTATAGTACCAATAAGAAATACAATTAAAGTAACATTACTGTTTTGTAGTTACTGTAGTTTCTTTCATTCTAAACTGCAATACGTTAAAATGTATATTAAATACTTTTAATAAAAATGCACTACCACCATAAATATATATAGCAAGATATATGTACACTAAAATACAAGCCACATAGTGCGAAAAAAGAAAAACTCATTTCACAAAATTCGAAAAAAATGAATGCTAGAAAATATTCCCTCGGTGTTATTGACCATGAATTAAAAAAAAATATCGCGAACTTAAAGCGATAATGCAAGCCATATAAAGCGAAAAAAGCACGAAAATTAGAACTAATTTCGGGAAATTCGAAAGAAAAAAAATAATAATAAATAATAATAATAGTAATAATAATTAATAGTAATAATTAATAATAATAATTAATAATAATAATTAATAATAATATTAATAATATTAATAATATTAATGGGAAAAAGGAGTCCCTCTATCTATAGTATACATTATAATATCGGTTCTCTGAAGTCTAATGTTAGCAGTTTTATCCCTTTGTACAATTACTTAGAATGCCCCGAGAATCATGAGAGCAAAGCACTCAGCATAACGTGGCAGTCGTTCTTTGAACTTCAAGGCCCCACAAGTTTTCTGTAGGTCACAGGAAATCGATCACTCCACTGTCGTATTTGTCACTCAACCGTGAAAAGAATTGTCTGCCCACCACCATACTGTGGAAGTAGCGCGTCTATGTCACATTTAATTGCTCTTGAGTTCGAAACTGGGTTGGGGAGATTTACCTGAATAGACACCTATCCTGAGAGGACATGTTGGGTAATTCTAGACCAGGGATCGGCAAACATGTACTCAATGAGGGGTGAGTATGACGTCTCAACATGCAACCCGCAATACACCTGACATAATGTAGAACAGGGGGTGGCATTGACCTTCGTTCAGAGTCAGTGCTGGACTCGCTCGCTACAGAGTACAATAAGAAATAGTACACATACTTGAATCCAGCTACGAGTGGTCTACGATACTTTAGGTAGGCCTAGATATTTGAGCAATATATTTCAATTCACTTCTATTTGCAATGTACCATGAAAATCTAGTGATATATCACAAGTAGCCACTCTCAGGATAGCACGCAAATTAACATCGCGATACAAGATTTTTTTTTTGGATTCAGTTTCTTTCCTTCTACATATTTCTTAAATGCTTGAGATAATTCTGTCCCTGTCGTATGTTCCCTAAGTGGAATGACTTCAAGCATATATTCTTGTATCGAGAGGTTGTTAGTGACTCCACGAGTGAAAATTACCAATTGTGCTGTGTCAACGTTGTCAGTGCTTTCATCCAATGCGAGAGAAACGGCTATAAATTCATTGACCTCAGTTTGTAGTCTTTTTTTCGGTTATTTCTGCTATTTTATGTATCCTTCTCAGTATGGTTCGTGGTGATAATGCAACATTACTAAAAATATCATATTGTTCAGGGAAAATTATGTTGGCAACTTTACTCTCACATTTTTTATGAAATCTCCATCACTAAAACACCTCAGTGACTGAGCAATCTCCAAAGCAACAGCATAGCTGGCGTGAAGTTGTTTATAAGTTGTACTATTTGAATTAATATTAGGTGTATTATCTCGAATATTGCTCTTTGAGCTGTTGCAGTTGGTTCGTCCGATCTAGATCTGAAAAAAAAAATGAATAAACGATATTACGTCAGTGTTATGCTACTTTAAATCGTGGTGTAAATTTATGAATACATGCTTGTCTATAATTGTATGGTGATCTTATGACATGTATCATAATGCCGCTTGATGTTCCATTGATGCGTATCTTTTTGAACTTTAGAGCACAACAAACACCTTACGTTCCTTACATGATGAGAGAAGAAATAATCAAAGTGCTATTCTAGATATCAAATTTAATAGACCAGGAATAATTACATGCGCTCTAAAGCGCAGAAATTTATCTTTTAAGTCTTAGTATTAAATTATACTTTGACAGACATGTTTAGAAGTGCAGGTTAATACGAGAGGACAGTTCGCCCGTGATCGGTGTATATGCAGTGTCAGTTAAGGCTGCGTGGGAGGGGGAGGGGGAGCCCCTGACACGTCATACTTGCGAGGCCTCATTGAGTACATATTTGCCGATGCCTGTTCTAGACTCTTAGGACCTTGAGCAATATTTTATATATTATTCACCGCTCGATTTGACCTGACCGTTTGAAATGCTTAAAATTATCCCCCTAAAAGAATGAAATTTGGAAATTTGGAGCCAAAATGAAGGGAATTATGTACGGCATGACGTAGGGCATCTCTTAGAATATCAGGCTTAAATGTGCTCTCTTGCTTCAGCACTATTGGAAGATTCGCTTTTTGTTTGTTTGTGTGTGTGTGTGTGTGTGTGCGTGCGTGCGTGCGCGCGCGTATGTGTGTGTCACACACATAGGTTTAAGGCTGTCTAGATTTTGTCAAAAACGATACCAAACGTAATATCACCCCGTAAACTTAAAGCATACTTTTTATAATGTTATTTTCCTTTATTTGTGAATAAAACTCAATCCCTCAACGTTGAAAAGAAAGTAAAGAAGAAGTGATTTTATTGTGAAGACTAGTTTCGCATTGTTGCCAATTAATCTTAAATTTAGCCTCTGCCGTGTTGTGGCCTAGAGCGCGGCAGCTCTGGTTCCCAGTCATGGAATGTTCCCGGGTTCGACCCAACCTTAGGCTTGGAGCTTTTAAGCACGGATAGTTTTCCATCCACTGGACTACTAGTAGGAGCCGAAGATCTTTAGCTCCAGGTGCAAGGGTCTTCGAGCTCTTTCCAATCCTCACTAATATACTACTGCTGCTGCCGCTACCCTAGTGAGAAACAGTAGCGTCGCAACTTTCTCTCAGACACTTCCGTGGTTTATATTGAGTGATGGTTATGCAGGTTTAAAATTAAAATTTAAGGAACCTTATATCATGAATTATTCTTTTAGTTCGTCGCACTGTAATTTTGTGATTAGTTACAAAGGCATGCATATATACTCGTGTATAATATATCAGATAAGCACTGCCTTCTTACCATCATCAGCAGCAGTAGCAGTATCATAACAAGCGTTAGGCCATATGGCCTGTTACGATCTCACAAAACCGGGATTTTCTTCCCACCTCTTTTTGGAATGTTTCAAGGATCTCTTTCCAGGGGGTTGATTATGGAACATAGCTTTGGTGATTCTATGAGATCTCATCGTCTTAAATGACTTATCCAGTTGTTCTAACAGGTGTGTGTAAAGTGGAGAAAAGGCTCCAGTGGCAAGTTCTTACATTATAACTTTATTTCGTATATGGTCCCATCCCTACAGTTCTCACAATACTCATTTCATTTGCTCGTATTCTTTATTGGAATTCTATGATAAGTGGCTGAAGATGTAATGTATCATACTGTGAACCCGGAATAAGAGATGACACTTGCACTGAAAGGAACCTAGATATATAAATTGCTGAAATATCTTTGAAATGCCCCAAACATGATGAGAATTGTAAATGAAAGATATTCAGAAGTGTATTTAAAAGTGAAATGTACGACCTCTCCTTTGAAAAAACATATCGCTCTAGTTACTGGTGGAATAAATCAGATTAATTTGCTTAGAAGGTATATCGTGTAAACAATAAAATATTATATAATAGCGTCCCTAGGCACGATGCTAATATGTCTCATCCATAGTAAAATCTTAAGTACATTTCCAAGTGAAGGCCACATGCTGATGCCATTCTGTTGTCTATTATCTACTCATATTAATATTTATACAACAAAGCATTTCAACAGTAACGGTTGTTGTAAAGATTGTTTAATTTTGTGTTCCAGGCGAAATCAGAGGAGCAGTTGGCGAGCGAAGTGGCATGGCTAGAAGCCGAGCGACTGTGGCTGGTCCACAGGGCTGGGTTTTCAGCAGCCCGAAGGCTAGACCAGAGTGGAGAAACCACAGACAAAATCACGATCCGCCTTGAGGGCAACGGAGAAGTCCTCAGTGTGGACGATGACGACGTCGAGAAGGTAAGTCTGCGTCTGATTCAATTTTAGTGTGCTGCTTTGGGATAGTGGACATTTTAAAGTAACTATCCAGTAGAAACAACAAAGATTGTGTCTTAGTTTACTACATTCAGTTCAATTCAATTTTATTGAAATTCAATATGGCGTAATGCACGATTGAATCTAGTCAATGGTAAAAAAAGTACATATAAGTAGCAATAGACAAAATAACAAACTTCGGTCACTTTCTCTAGCTCCGTACATAAACAAACAGCGTAACGGTGCGTTTTGAAAACAAGCTCATACCCTGCCTTGTCCTTCCGTGTTTACTGTGACAGTGTAGGCCAATCACAAGAGTTAGCTCCCAGAACATTACCGACAGCGAAAGCTGTTTACATCCACAAACCAGGTCAATTCCCTGACCAACCTCAACGCAACGTTGTCGAGTTACATCATCTCTGAAGTAGCAGCTTTACGTCTTTTAAGTGATTAATTATTTCGTAACCCAATGTGATGTCCCATAATTACTATCGAAGCTATGTCAGAAATAAATTACTCTACGCATCTTACAAGTAACAAACTGTTATCTTTGCACATTCTTGTAGTATCACGCATCCAACTTGGTTAAAAAAAACTATTTATTTATTTATTTATTTATTTATTTATTTATTTATTTATTTATTTTTGTTTTGTTTTTGTTTTTGTTTTTGTTTTTTTGTTTTGAAATCGACAGATCAAAGAATAAAATGCCATTCGACTTTTTTGTTTGTAATGCTTCTAGGAAGCATCTAGTAATGACTTCCCTTCCACTCTATATAAACTGAAGAATTAATTTGCGAACCTATGACTTATTTTACCATTATGATCTTAAATTCATGGTATGAGATTAGAATGCAATTCTGATGGTGTAAATAAATACTAGGACTTATAGTTGTTTCTGTTTATGTTTGTATTCTGTGATGGACAAATTAAATAAAATTGTCACGGGTTTCATTGTAATTAACAAGTATACAGCGTGCCCCAATCAAGTTTACTTCTCATTCCTACATTTTAAACCATCACTTTTTAAACATTCTGTATACGCTCTCTGGTTCAGAATAATTTAGCGTGTATGTCATGTTTTCCCTGAGTCATTGTTTGGCTAGAATACTCAGTATAGTTTTCCTTTAATATCGTAATTTGTGTTTAAGTGGACGTATTAATTTCTGGAAATAGTCTATTCTTTGCTGCACATATAATAAATACCATGAGCTCAGTGCATTGGCAAATGGCATACAAATGTAAAAAATTTAATTTCATCCATAATTTCTTTGAACATAATTCACATAGGAGTGTTTGAGCTAGCGCTGGAACAGGTGAGAGGGCTTGCATAAGTCGCTTCCTCGATGAGTAAGTTGTTTTTATTGCAATTAAACTCCGGGATTACAGTTGCATTCAGAATCAAGAGCAGGAAAACAATAAGCTACAAGCACATAAGCTACAATCGGAATATATTACTTTGCTTCTTGGACCATCGTTTATAAGTTGCTGAAACGTTGCAACAATATTTAAGTTGGCAGTGACGGTTAGAATGTGCCAATTTTTTAATATCAAATGAATTCACGAGGTATGGAGTAGGATTAAAAATGAGCTGAAATAAGTTAACAATTGAATAGCATATTTCATTATATGTATTCTGTTGCTTTCCGATACCACGACATTCCTATTCCAGCCAAGGCTTGGAAAGATATATCAGATGGAGCCTTGTCTAAGCTGCACCAGAGTCCAGAAGCAATTAAGTTGAGGTCATGTTGAAAATGCAACTGGCTGCTATGCACAAGCTGGTGCATTTTTACTGAAAAATGCGATTTTTCTCAAAAAATGGACTCCTGTAGTACGGTCAATAAGCTTGGGGATTCATTTCGTAACTGCGATTCAACGCATATGATTTAAATGTGACTGGCAACTACTTCGGCAGGTAATATACCGATCCTAGCGCTTTGCCATTTTTGAAAGCTTCTTGAAGCTCTCATGAGTTGGGTCTCCTCCACAGTATCAAAACGAGTACCCATTTGCTTCAACTTTATCTTTGGCAAGAAAGTAAAGCCGAAGATAAAGGAGGTAAGGGGCGACGACGGGCGTGGCACCGTCGCAAAATTGAAGTGTTATGTGCTGGCGCATTGTCATCATGGAGCACTCATTTGTTCTCGGTTCAGAGTTTGGTGATTTATTTACACCTTAAGTTTTCCCTCATACATCTCAACGTATGCAGTTAAAAGCAGCAATCTTTAACTTGAGGATGCAAATCGCGATGAACGTGAGTGATCAATGTGTTCTTCCATCGATCGCAAGTTATGTTTTCATTTTTAAAACATGAATGTCCTTTAAAACTCTTCGCCCGACTCTTTGCTTCATTGTCTTGAACATTTCATGGATTTCAGTGGGCAATCTCTCGGGTTTCGTGCAGTATTTGATGTTGGATCTCTGCTCCAGTCTCCAACATTTCATAAATGCGCAGTTTTAGAGGTCACAAAAACATTGTATAACACAAATGAGGAGCGTTTTTGCAAAAGTCGATAGATGCAAAAATCATGATTTCACGGGAATCGCAGTTTTCATGTTAAACATATGCTCGTACATATATGATTTATAATAACGTTTTTCACATACATTATTCTTTGTTGAGGGCAGTGCAAGTAAGTTGTAAAACTGTCTGCATTTTTTACTATTTGTCTGTTTTACTCACAAAATACTAGTTATTTTTTTCTTTAATTGGATAGTTGCAGTCTTTCCTTAAATGAGTCTCGTTACAACATTAACAAGACTGGACGAAATCACTAGTCTAAACACAAAACAGCAATGTTCACAAGCCTAATGGGACTCATCTGCTAGAACAGTACTATAGATATACTTTGCCTCATCTGTCACTTCACGAGTTTCTTAATGTCGTTCTTTCTTTAGGCACCACTTTTGACAGAACATGGAATTTAACGTATTGCCGCATGTTCAGCTTGTGCTTTTAATACACAGCTTCCACTGAACATGTTGTGCAGCGCGTGTCGGAAGAAAATTAATTTGATAAAAACATCTGCTTTGCTCCAAAAAAGGACCACGACCATTACCATCATGAGTTTATTATTCTTAGTAATAACAGAATCAGAAATCAGAGTGGATGGTAGAAGGGCCATTAGTTGATACTTTTTATCCCCCTCTAGATTTAACAAAACAAATCTAGTACTGCGGATGCGACTTGGTTACCTCTTAGTGATTGAGTTTCCAACCAAGTAGTGTTTAGTATATTATTTATTGTAATCTACATACAACACTTTGATACAAATAATAATGATCCAACCAAGTATAGAAATTCTTTCTTTACTTGCGTCTTCGAATGAACTATAACACATATTCCCTGCCTCTGTGCTGTGGTAGTAGCGTGTCTACCTCACATTCAAGAGGTCCCGAGTTCGAACCTCGGTTATGGTGAATTACCCGGATGATTTTTTTTCCGAGCTTTTCACTTATCCTGAGCAGACGAATGTCGGGTAACTTTAAACTCTGTGGACCTCGGATTCATTTGAGCACCATTTCTTTCATTCAATTCATCACATTGGAGTACGTTAATATACCAAGGGGGGGGGGGGAATGAATGACACATACTAGGCTATACAGCCATACTGTTTTGCATACAACACTTTGGCAACATATAATTCTGACAGCGGTCGATTTTGCTGCATATCAAAACATATCTTTATTGCTTCTGGATTATCATCCTTCATAATCTTGTAGAATTTGTCTACACCAAGTTTATTCTTTCTTTCTTTCTTTCTTTCTTTCTTTCTTTCTTTCTTTCTTTCTTTCTTTCTTTCTTTCTTTCTTTCTTTCTTTCTTTCTCTCTTTCTTTCTCTCTTTCTTTCTTTCTTTCTTTCTTTCTCTCTTTCTTTCTTTCTTTCTTTCTTTCTTTCTCTCTCTTTCTTTCTTTCTTTCCTTCTTTCTTTTCTTTTTTTATTGAACAAGTTTGTCTCTGTTTTTATTTGCAAAAGGGCTACCTTGCAGATTGAACAGGAATCTCTTAGAGGCATTTTGAACAAGTTGAAACAATGGTAAAATATATATTTATACTTCGACAAGGGGAAACTCTCAAGTCCCAATTTTTTACATAAATTTGCCCACGTTTTTTAAACAGTGTGTTCTGGTGGTAGATATCCTCGGCTAGATTTTCCCCTCGCATAGTGGCTCTCTCTATATTTGTATGGCTTCATGTCATATTTTACTAGTTTTGCAATATCATCATGCTTCATACACGCAGTATTTCGTCTTCTGGTTTCTTTAAATGACTGTACTGTAGAATGAAATCTGTTTTCCAGTACAGACAATCGGTCCTTTGAGAAACCAGTTATAGCTTGGAAACTTGATGCACAAGCCGGTAATATCTGTCCATCTGTTTTCCTTAAACTGTATTTTATAGATACATTGTTTTGTTTTTGAAGACTTTATCCGCCAACTTACGCTTTGGTGATATGAACTTCATAAGCAATTTATCTTGATCTATTTTGCATAATGTATATAATTGGTTGTGAAACACACTAATGTCTTCATGTGTTAACTCTGCCTTTACAAAAGTTCTGCTTTGCTGTAAGAGTTAATATCAAAGAATTTTTTATAATCATTTTACTATTACTAATAATAATAATAATAATAATAATAATAATAATAATAATAATAATAATATATATATATATATATATTAAATACAACTCCAAAGAGGATACCCATACTCGTAAATGGGTAGAACATAATGCGAGTAGTTAATTACCAAACAATATTACGTATTTCAAATAATAAGTAAACCTATAATCATTTTGCAAAGAAAGACATGAATATCTCAAATAGTAATAGAACAAGAAAATAAAACAAATTACAGATAACCAATAATAAACATAGACATAAGAAGCAATGCAAAGTAAACAAGAAATCATTGATGTTAAACATTTATATTTAAAATTTATAAGTAGGATGCTTATACTAGTCTTGTTGATAGAATATTTCACTTAATTAAGATAACTTATTAGGCCTATATTACAAAAGATTTTTTACTCACTGCAATTAAAATTTCAAACAGGGTACATAATTTTATTTTATCTTTAATAGCACAATGACTTTTGAGAGGGCTGGCAATGTTTTACTTTCACAACTGTTTAAACGTTTGGTTCAAACTGTGAGAGTGCACACAGAAGATCACTTTCAACATCTAGCCGTGTTCGGTATTTTGATTTGATGTGAGCCAGCATAGAGAACCCAGACTCAGATATGTTGATAGAAACTACAACAGCCTTGAAGCTTCCATGGCAACTTATGGGTATACAGGGAAATAGCTTAACCAAAATTCTTCAACACTCAAACTTAGAAACCCCGCTTTTGCTTGGGAATCACATTTTGGTTCGATTGTCTGCTCCTGAAGGAAATCAGGAAACAACCCCAGTATCTCGTATCAACGGAAGTTGCCGGCTACCTGAAGAAATTTCTGGATAAAGTTCTCTAACTCACTTTTCAAATTTAATGGAAGATTTTGGGTGTCATCAAGAAGCTCCTTAAACATGGGAAGGACGTGAAGTTAGGCTATGAACTCTTAAGGGGACATTGCTATAAATACATTTTTTCCAGGAAATCTTACATTGAATCATTAGTCTTCAAAATATTTCTCTCCCTGCGGTTTCAAATTCAAAAGGCTGAGCGATTCAAATAAGTCTGATACAGTCGCAAAGTGGTGGACGTATTTGTCATCTCTTAAAGTGCAAGTACGTATAGATATTTTTTTAAACTCATCAACAGTGTTTCAACTTCAGATTTTAGGTTATATAGCCGAGCGAGCATGCTGCTGAGAACGTCATTGTGTTAGTGTGGTACCAGAATTTGTTGGTCACTACTTCACTCTTGACCCAAACGCTCATTATATAGTGTTCACAGCACTAGATTTGACACTGTCCACTACTTCGATTACTAACTGAAAACAGTTTTAAGTGTTTCAAGCAGTCTTACAAACCGAATTTCGTCTGTGTATGCTACAATGCGAACCAATGATGTTGGGTGTTTTTTTTTTTTCTTCTTCCAAGGTGAATAAATCTAGAACGGCAACCTGTCCTGGCTTGTGAGCCATTAGTCCATACTCCAACAAGGCTCTGCCAAGGAAAATTGGTAAGTGACGAAAAGTCACATAGAGTACAAAAAGCATCTACGATTCATCCCAAGGTTGCGGGTTCAGATCCAGGCCAGACTGGTGGAGTGTTGGGAATTTACAGGGTCGTTAACAAATAAAATAATTTTTCTCTGATTTTGTGGTTGTCAAAGGAGGTTGGGGCAAATAGTTTCTCTATGAAGCGTTTTCCGTCAATATATCTTACTATAAAGCAGCAACTGAGAGCTAGAAGCAAATAATGGAGATTTCTGTACTTCTTTATTACTTTTTTTTTAAAATCTTGCGCCATTTCATCAACTACGCTCTACTGAGTATTTTTTTTTTTTTTTTTTTTTTTTTTTTTCAAGTCTCCTCTCCAAGTAAAGTACTCCATCCAGTTAGTCAGTCTGGTTTTATAAGTGACCCACCTATCGTATATGGTTTCTTATCTTTCGCTGTAAGCAAAGTGAGCTTGTAAGACACTTCTATGGCCTTTACGTTCTCTACTTGAAAACTTCCACTTGAATCAAGTTTCAGTGGTTTGATAAATTTTTCTTTTCATAAAAACACTTGCGTGGTGTGTCTTCCAAGGCGGGATAATTGGTAGTCAAACGGCGTCCTAAACGTCCTGGTCTCATTGCACCATTACTCAGAAAATTATGAAAAATAACACACTGCGGCGAAAGACAATCATTTTTCTCGATGTATACACGTAAAGCCGGATCTTATATACTCATCACTGTGTTCATCATTCTCTGGTTATGGTATAGTCGTGCTATACTCAACAATGATTGGAACACAATAACGAACATCAATCGTATGTTCTGTACATGTAAAGGGTAGCCACAAATCGGTAGAAGAATTGCCATAGTCGTGGTGAAAGTTTCCCTAGGAACACATCTCGTTCGCTTCCAGTAGAGATGCTGAAGGATCTAGCTGTGTCGGGGCAAATTACTTTAAGTACAGGTCAGTTTAAATGCGGTTAGATCTAGCGGTGACGAAGATAACTGTTTGCAGTAGATTCGTTTCTGAGATCTACACGAGAGAATTGTGTTTGTCACAACTGTTTGGCAAATTTGTGTTTAGTTTTCATTGCTCGCCACGCCTCCCTTGGAATTCTCCAAAGCCTTCGGGGGATGGAGGGCACTCCCCAGGTTGAGAAAGTTGTTCTAGGCCATGGAAGCATTTTATGTTTGGTTAAGCTTGTAGTAGTGATTGGTTCTTTCGAACTCAAAGGATGGGGTGCTGGTTCCTTCTAACTCAATTTAAATATTCGTATGTAAAAACGCCCTAAGTGACATGTTCCTTTCAACTAATATGGCATGTTCTCAATACCAGTCTGTGTGTGCTATAGTGGTTAGTGGTCCACCCCACCTCAATTAAGGGTGAAAGCTTAACATGTTTATTACTTTTTGAACAGGTTCTCTGCCGCGAGCAAAGTGCCTTACCTAGCCCCACTCTGTCTGCTTGCTCCCTTGCAGGCAGGCGTATTTCTTAGCAACCATCTTCTAATCCCAGAATGCTTAGGCGGTATCTGGCTTAACACCAGTTCCTCCCTGCACTACCTTACCCTACTCCTGTAGGAGTAGCTAGTGCATGGTAGGGGAGGCGATATAGATCCCTTTCGGATGATCGTCACCATGGCTGGCGGAGGAGGGGCCAGCAAAAAAAAAAAAAAAAAAAAAAAAAAAAAAAAAAATATATATATATATTGTGACATGGCTTCTCCATGTCATTAAGACTCTTTGATTTTCAAGGAGGTTGCCATAGAGACAGTTTGAGTTGTTGAAGATGAAGAGACAGAAACTAGTATGGTGTGAGAGTTTGAAAAGATTAAGAGACAGAAACTAGTAGTGTGGCTGTACTTGAAGCTTGAGAAAATAAAAAGATTTGCTAAATTTGTTACATTTAAATTTGTTACATTTGGTGTCAGGAAGTGGGATATTCGGAAACCAGGATGATGGCAATGATGAAAGAATTATTTGCCAAAATGGAAACGAGAAACGACAACCTCGCTGCCGAGCTGAAAGAGATGAAGACGGAGCTATCGGCGAAAATTGACGGGCAACTGGCTGGCGTGACGGAAGGCGTGGAAGAACTCGGCGAAAAGGTGGAAGACCTCTGCCAGCACGTGGACGTCGTGGAGGACGACGGGGAACGTCTTGGCGCCCTGGTAGTAAGAGTTGACGAGAGCGTCAAAGTACTGGATGCCAGGGGCAGACGGAATAGCGCGGAGCCGGGGAGGGAGCACCTAGTGGCCGAGGCGACAGTTGCGCCCGTTTCGGATGATATGAGGGAAAACGTGGAACAACTCGGCGAACGGATTGGCGTGACGGAAGACGTGGAACAACTCGGCGAACGGATTGGCGTGACGGAAGACGTAGAACAACTCGGCGAACGGATTGGCGTGACGGAAGACGTGGAACAACTCGGCGAAAAGGTGGAAGACCTCTGCCAGCACGTGGACGTCGTGGAGGACGACGGGGAACGTCTTGGCGCCCTGGTAGTAAGAGTTGACGAGAGCGTCAAAGTACTGGATGCCAGGGGCAGACGGAATAGCGCGGAGCCGGGGAGGGAGCACCTAGTGGCCGAGGCGACAGTTGCGCCCGTTTCGGACGATCAGCAGGGAAGCGCACAAGCAAACGAGCAACACGCGAGAACCGACTTGGCGTGTGACATGGGGGGACCGTCGGGGCCATCCAATCACCTGACGCATAGTGCCGTGAACGGAAGAATGGTGGACATCATCGTGGACGGCAGGATACAGGAGAGGCCGTGCCGAGCACGAGTGAACACGAGTGCAGCGGTGGACGCGACTCGCGCGGATGTGGTGGGGTTTGTTGCCGGACCCATCGGAAGCAAGGTGGCTGCGAAGGTGCGCCAGAGAGGTCGGCGGACATGGTACCCAGTGAGCCGTTTCAAAGTGCGCAGGATGGCCCGTCAACACACCAGGAAGAAGGGCAACTGGACGAGGGACCGTCAAGACCGGCGGTACTGTTGCAGAATTTCGAAGCAGGATGGCATACATCGTCCTACCTGGACCAAGGGACACTATCCAACAGCGATACCTAGGATCGTGCCCCCTGGAGAGCGAGGTCCTACTGGCCCTCAAGGTTTACAAGGATTCCCTGGCCCTCAGGGTCTGGTAGGCTTGCCTGGAATGAAGGGTGAACGTGGATTCCCAGGAATGAAAGGTGAACAGGGCAATCCAGGACCTCCAGGACAAGCTGGTGCACCAGGACCTGAAGGACCTAAGGGTGACTCAGGCTCTCAAGGACAACATAGAGGACTTCCAGGATTACCCGGCCCAACAGGACCTGCTGGCCTCAGAGGTCAGAGAGGTGCACAAGGTGAGACAGGTCCACCAGGGAAGCCAGGCAGTGAAGGACCTCCAGGACCACAAGGTATTGCAGGACCTCTAGGACCACCGGGACCAATTGGAGAACAGGGACCAGAGGGAGCACCAGGTAAAGCAGGAACACCTGGTATTGCAGGAAGACCGGGAGATAAGGGACCTGTAGGACCTTCAGGACCTCCGGGAACTCCAGGGGCACCAGGTCTTCCAGGGCCACCTGGTCCAAATGGACCTCCAGGACCAGCAGGAGAACGGGGTCTTCGAGGAGAAACTGGACCACAGGGTGTAGAAGGGCCACAGGGAGCTAGAGGAAAGCCAGGACCTCCAGGGCCAGAGGGAGGTAAGGGTGATAGAGGAGAAGAAGGTCCAAAGGGTGCAAAAGGACACCGTGGTCTCGTTGGTCTACAAGGGTTACCTGGACCTCAGGGACCTCCAGGAGACAAAGGCATGACTGGACCTCCAGGATTGTCGGGAAAAGATGGTGAACCTGGAACTAAAGGTATGCCTGGAAGAGATGGAAACCCAGGACCTCAAGGTATACCAGGACCACCAGGCCCTCGTGGACCACCAGGAGAAGAGGTTCGATGGGTTAATCCACCGGGGCGCAAGGGAGATGCCGCAGTGATAGTGCTGGTCGGGACGACCAGCTCTGAGGAGGGAGCAGTGTGACATGGCTTCTCCATGTCATTAAGACTCTTTGATTTTCAAGGAGGTTGCCATAGAGACAGTTTGAGTTGTTGAAGATGAAGAGACAGAAACTAGTATGGTGTGAGAGTTTGAAAAGATTAAGAGACAGAAACTAGTAGTGTGGCTGTACTTGAAGCTTGAGAAAATAAAAAGATTTGCTAAATTTGTTACATTTAAATTTGTTACAATATATATCGGAAAATGACCACAGTGACCACCACGAAATATTAGAGCTACCACATCCTGATCATGGGAAACAAGAAGCGAACAACACGGAAGACCAGCAAAGCCGCGCTGAAGACTTGCCGTGGCCCACGCTGTTTCGCCACCAGAGCGCCGCAAGTCACTCCTCAGTAGGAGTAGACGTCAGCATCTCCACACCAGTCGCAACTCGCTGCTCGACGCGAGCAGCCGCAGAGGTGCCCACACCCGCGCCGCTAACACCACACTCAGCGTGGATGACGCGACGTCACAGCACAGGCAACCGACGACACCGCTGATACACGTTGAGCAGCTGATTGATTTTCAGCACGACGAACCGACGCCACCGCCGACATACATCCAGCAGCTCCAATGACGCTACCGCCGATCCAAAGCCAGCAACACCAACCGTCGCCGACGCCGCCACCACCCACAGCGCAGGCCTGGCGACCCAGTGTAGTGGTATACGGGGTGTCACGGGACCTTCCGTGTCGCTACCTACTGACCGCCACCAAGGCGACACGGATCGTGGCCCAACATCGATGGTCCGGCTGGAATTCGTGGACCTGGGCGAGCGAGAAGCGGCCCTGGCTGTGGGACTGTCCTTGTTAGGGCAGCGCCTGCGCGTGAGGCAAGCCGAACCAGTCGTCAGGTCCCCTGTCGCCAGTTCGGCCACGGGACTGATACCTGCACAGCCGGCCACAGGTGCGACTACTACAGCGCCCGGGCCCTTACAGCTCAGTGCACTGGGCACGATCTCCGACGCCGCCGCCGGTACTGCGCCACCTGTAATGGCTTCGGCCATTACACAGGCCGCGCGCAGTGCCCTCTCCATCCCCACCGAGCCCAGCAGAGATGCACACCAGTGACCCACACCGCTCCATAGCCAGCTCCAATAGACCTACAACCAGCGCAGACAGCTCAGACTACATCACCAGCAACAACAGTGTTCATACCAACACCAGCACCGAGAGACGACGCTGCACCAGCCGCCCCCTCCCGGAAACCTGCCTGGCTGGACGCAGCCCAGGATCTCCATTCAGAGATCCTCAACATCAGCTCCCGAAGAGCCACCCTGGAGGAGGCCATCACTACACTCACCGCATCTATCACCAGTATACATAGTCGCTCCGCCTCACCAGAAGACCGACATTGCCACACCACACCAGCTTCTCCAACAAAATCAACAGTCACACCAGATGAAGACTCCATCCACACTAGTAGTACTCCGACAACGTTCCAGGGGCTTCTACATCCATGACGGCCGCAGCTGCGACGAGCTTTGTCGGCACATGAAGTGTACAAACTTCCCAAACTGACACCATTACTTACAAACATGATGTTTCCAATCACCCATCATGACCATCTACTTCATTCACCAGTTACTACAGTGTTTACCACTCACCACTATTACCATCACGAGCAACCAGGGGGCATTCAGGATTTAGGTCATGTTTGTCCTCTGGCACTTCAGTAGTCACTCGCTGTTACTGCCACTGGCAGGCAGCTTTCATCTGTCACCACAGAATGTGCAGGTGCTTTAATGCGGTACTGCAGCAGTGAGGTTGGACCTGAAGACTTCCGGTGAGGTTTTTTTTTTTTAATAGTGAGTAGTACTGCCCTGGTTCGAATCCAGGGTAGAAGTAGGGCGTAAGTGCCTTTTCCCCCATCACTAACACACACACACACACACACACACACACACACACACACACACACACACACACACACACACACACACACACACACACACACACACACACACACAAAGGAAAAGATAAAAAAAAAAGGAAAAATGGAAAATATTGGTTGGAATACAAATTTTACAAGCGCTTTGCAAATAAGTATGTTGCTATGTCGGGAATGGATGACTTTTAAGAGTGAGTACGGAGAGGAAGCGCATCACTGCACCTACTACCACAAGGAGTCATGCTACGGTCTCATGCATTCAATTGTATGCACATGCCTTCATATCACGACTAGATGTCTCCTCGAGATATATGTACAGAAAACTGCCGCATATGCAGAAGAAGCTACTTGTAAGTAGATCGTTTTTAATTCCCTTTCTTTAGAAATACTATTGTATAACAGATTTTTAAGTAAATGGTAAACATGAAACATGGATATTTTTTCAGAGAAGCGGATGACGAGCATCAAGAACATAGTGGTGTGGATGAGGTAGACGCCTTTGTTTCAAGACATGCTGTTCAGTGCCATTGGGGATTTTGTAATGGCTACACACATGCAATCCTATGCGGCAAGCCAGAGGTACATGACCAAATGACATCGTACATTCTGTGTAACGAAAACTGTGGAGTCTACTCAGGCAGAGAAACTTAAAGTAAGCAGTATTACAGGGAATAATTGAATGTACTTCGCAATGCGGAATCGTTGAATATGTAATCCGAAAACATTATTCTTGTTCCAGAAAACGCATGACATCGCCTATTCCTAAAGAGGACGTAGATCTAGACAGCACAGGGGTGGATGAAGTAGATGTAGGTATCCCAGAGCGTGATACCCTCCCAATAGACGATCTGTTGTAGGTAACTCCCGAGCATTTACCAAGTAAACAAGCAGAACTCCGCAAAACATTGCTCTAAGTATTCAGCCATATACATGAAAGAACCTTTATTGCATAAAAAATGCAACTACTTTAACACTCTATCTTAACGCATTTTTCAGGAGATCAGCTTTTTCCATTACGAAAACCTAAATTTCTAACAAAGGCAATATACCAATGTTTCAGATCCAGCAAATCTTTGTAGAAGAATACCTTTACCGATCTCCATAGGAGGCTCTGACTCTGGAAGACCGAATGACGCGACTTGACAACCCCAAGAAAGATGGAAGCAGCAGCACTCGTGCTCCAAGACGCCTCAATCTCAAGAAGCCATAGTGTCAATGTTGAACTATTTCATGACATTCCAGTGATCTTCATAAAAAAGCAGAAAACAACTAATTTTTGTACATGACATTGCTAGACTGGCAGATAATTCAACAAAATCTCCAAATATTCCAAACTTTCCTGAAAGTGAAAAAGTGTCCGTACAGTGCTTACAGCGAAAATATATTCTCATATAATATCATTGCGTTTATTCAAAATGAGACAATAAGACTTTTGAATACAATTTTAAATAATGGTGAAACACTTTTAAATTGCAGTGAAATATCACAAGTAAAACACTTGACACCTATATTGATAGACATTTGCGGAACCCGTCAATTGCAAATGACGAGATATGTGTAGGGACAAGGAGTTGGAAGAGGAAAATGCTGGAATTGTATGAAAAGAGAATAAGGAAATGATTATCGGCTTATAACATATTTTTATTCACTAAGAAACCCTTTACATATCTTATATTCCTTATGAAAACCCTAGCTTACATTTGGAAGATTTTCAAAATAGAGAACGCATCACATGAGTCGGGGTTTGTGTGTAAATACTTTGCCATGTATTATCAGACAAATCAATGAGGTTTGTGCGGGAATATTTGCACTTATTTGAATTTCAAGTCTAATATTGACAGCGCCATTTACAATCTCCTCAGGCAGATGTGAGCAGTCAGTGTTAAATATCGGTGCATATATCAGAAAATCCTTTGTTTTCGACAAGGGGTAAATTGGCTCTAGCGTAATAAGAGTTTTGGAACCTGGAATACATTTCATATAATGAGGCAAATTTGGAGTTTCCAAAGTCCAGGTTCATGTCGTGGTAGGGATAACATTCACTGGTGAGGTAAAGTCTCAAATTTGTTATGTTGCAATGATCAAACGTGGAGCAGTCCTTAGGTGCATTATTCAATCTTGAAGTCTGCGCTTACACAATAACAAATCTTGGTATCTCCGACTTCGATGTTATTGCAACGTTCCATGTGAAGGATCTAGTTTGCGGCACGCAGGTTGGGTATGAAGATTCATAGTTCGAAAGGCAATATGTAGCGGCCTGTCCGACTTGACAATCTTGAGGATCTCCACCTTTTCAGCATCTGAAAGACGTATTGCAGCCATCCTCAACTCGCTGGGCGTAAGATTAACACTTGCATTCACATCTCCATCAGATACCACAATACAGTTCTTAGAGCCCTTTGATCGAATGAGGATCATTTCAAACTTGCTATTGAGATTGAGGTCCTTGTAGTAGGTATGTGCCAACCTCAGAACTATTGCCAGAGGCACTATAGCTGGAGTGCTCCACTTGCAGAATGCGCAATATCCACATCTGCACCAGAGGAGGAGAAGGATTGTAGGTTTAAGGGCAATCAACTTCAGTTAAAAAATATAATTACCACTAAACAGGAAAATATATAAATATACAAAACAGTGGCAAAAACCAAAATTAAAGGAAAGTTATAAATTTGTCAAAAGAGTATAAAATTACGTATCTAAAATTTCAAATCCTCAATTTCACGTTGCACTGCGTTAAAAACTTAAAAACTATCAGCCGCTGTTTTGTCGTCCGCTATAATCTCTGCAAGTTTGGCAGGCAGCTGCAGAGAATCTCAAAGGGGCGCTACAGAGGAACACTAGCAGCATGTGACGCACTGACGACTAAAGGTTGTTACACGGCGGACATAGAGGGGCAGGGTCCCTTTTAAGTAGGTAACGATGCGAAAAATTGCAGTGGCCTATTCGCAATCGAGCCAAGCTAACCCCCTCGCAGTGACATATGCGACAGGAAGTTACCCAGTTTATCGGAAGTTATTACCGCAGAGAGCTGACCACTCTTCGTGCCAGGACGACAGCACCGCTCTCCGCACTTCAAGTCTAAAGTCTTCCAAAGTAACACATGAGATGGCAATACTGGGTTCTGTAGTTGCCACCTTTGCTGCCAAATAGGCCATTTCATTCCCCGGCAAACCTACGTGACCAGGAATTCATGCACACACCACGCTAACGCCAGAAGCGCGTAAAACATGGAGGGCGTCCTGGAAACGTTGTACAATAGGATGGGGGTTGTACAGCTCACGAAGGCTCTGAAGTGCACTAAGGGAATCGCTCAAAATCAAGCAGTCACCTAATTTGCGACGGCGCACATATAAAACGGCTCGGTAAATTGCATACAGCTCTGTAGTAAAAATGGAAGTGCTGTTAAGAAAACTGAATATGGTTCCGTTCCATCAACATAAGCACATCCAACACCGCTGGTGCTCTTGGATCCATTGGTGTAAATAAAATGTCGTTCAGTGTAGCCTGACAAAGATTGTAAGAAACATGTGCGAATACTACTTATAGGTATAGTGGACTTCCGGTGTAAAAGTATCTTAAACGTATGGCGTTTTAATCAAAATCGTTAGAGCCGTTTTCGAGAAAACAAAATTTTCGAAACATTTTCCATGTAAAGGATAGTTTAGGGTGGAGGAATGTTCTTCAAAATCATCGTGTCGCATCCTTGAAAGATATTAAACTTAAATATCAACTTTGACTTTTAATCCACTTTTCGTTTTTTAGTTATGCTGTTCACACACACACACACACACACACACACACACACACACACACACACACACACACACACACACACACACACACACACACACACACACACACACACACACACACACACACACACCCGCGTGCGCACAGACCTTTTTCTAAAAATGCTATTTTAGGATTCGGGTGCCTCAAAACATATATTTGCGGTGAAATCTTGACATCGAATTTTTGGCTGGAATACAATACTTGCCCTACTTACTATATGCAACAGAGAAAGTAAAAAAAAGGTTAATAACGTCCCATTTCATAAAAGTATAAGTATTGCGCAACTCAAAAATAACCAGGAATATCTCCGAAATGGTTCACTCCACAAAAAATTCATTAGGACATAAATTGTGTTTTAACAAGATCTGTATTTTTGTGCAGTAACATTTGGTCTATCTCTTACGGTTTATCAGTTATGCTAAAGTCACTAAGAGTAAACAGAACTACTTGGATCATAGCCAGAAAAATGCAAAATATACATTTCATTTGCCATAATTTTCCACGTAAGGATTAGTTTAGGGTGGAGGAATTTTCTTCAAAATCTTGGTCGCATCCTTGAAAGATTTTAAATTTCAATACCAGCTTTGGTTTTAATCGACTTTTCGTTTTTGAGTTATGCTGTTCACCGACAGATACAGGGACCTTTTTCTAACAATGCTTTTCTTGGATGCAGGGGGCCTCAAAACATATATTTCCGGTTAAATGCCGACATCGAATTTTTGGGTCGAATACAATACTTCCTCTATTTACTATAGGTAGTACAGACATTAAAAATGGACACAGAAGCTGTATTATACTTCAAGATATAGTAGCTGCTAGAAGAACAAGAATTAAACAGAAGACTCCTGGTTCAGTTAAACCTAAAACAAGGGAGCATCAGTAGTAGTGATTGGTTCTTTCGAACTCAAATGATGGGGGACTGGTTCCTTGTAACTATGTTTATATATTCTAATGAAAAAAAAATGCCCTAAGTAACATTCCTTTCAACTCAAATAGCATATGCCACACAGAATGTATCGCCTGTAAAATAATGTGAGAGGTTTAATCGTCAACCACCCTCGTCATTCCATTTTCTCTCATCTTTGGAGATGTTAAAGGGGCGATATTTGCACCCTCGCACCACCCAAATTGTATCCCCTGCGAAATTATATGACAATTTTAGAAGCAAAAAGAAAAAAAAAAGCGTGTTCTGTTCCATTTAGTTTTTCGAAATCGGTTGATCAAAGAACAAAATGCCATTCTATGTTTCTGTTTGTAATGCTTCTATGAAGCACATATTAGAACGATTGTAATGACTTCCCTTCCACCCTGTACAGAGTCCACATTGAGACTTCTCATGCTGTAAAAGGAGGCTATCTTGCCCTGCTTTTCAGTTATGACTTCATCGAATTTAAAGATGGAGTTTTCTTTAAGTTCAGAAGGTTGCACGACACTTCCTCCGTCTTCATAGGTATTCACTTCCATTCCGTCAATGTTTTAAGTAGCCTGATCAGATATTGATACTTTGGTTGATGCAGGGACTTTGAATAAATATACAAGTTTTCAAAACCTAAATCATTCTTATGAAGCAGCATACTCAGTAATACATATGTTTTTCCTGCGGTGGAGCTCCCTAGAATTAGAGCTCTGACATTACCAGGAAATAGCTCTCCGTGGCGATCACGCCTAAAATGAGTTTCGAATTCTAACACCTGAATAGGCAGCCAGCATTCCTGCTTAACAAGCATCACCTTAAGGACTACATTTAAATGCATGCTTAATGTTTATATATACTAAATATCCTGTATCTTCTGATTACCTGTTATGCTCTTTAAGGGAAAGTACAACGCATTGATGGGATAGCCTCGATAAAAAAAGTATAAAAGGTCCGTGGGAGCTAAGAGGATAAAGATGTCGAGAGGCTCGGGTTTAATTAATACCGTTTGAAGCACATCTGACTGCTTACAGATACTGTGGGCATGGGACAAAGCTAGAAAAACACCTAAAGAGATGAGACCCCGGGATCAACCCGCCAACGAAGCCTGTAAATACCATGACATTGCCTACGCTTAGCACAAGGACACTGCTATGAGAAATATTGTAGATAAGATCTTGGCAGAGAAGGCCTGGAAAAGACTTCAGTTATCGAACGCTACGTTAGGCGAAAAGTTGGCTCCGAGGCTGGTAACAATTATGAAGGGCAAGGTTGCTGTTGGTGCTCGCTTGAGGACGAAGAAACATGGCGGATTTCTGCCTTTCATACCAATGTTGCAGCCCTAGGTGCTCCGACTGGAGGTGCAGTTCAAACTGCCACAGCAGTGAATAAGAAAAATGCTGCTGGTAAACAGCTTGCAGAAATGATGCGGCATAACAGAGATGGACACAAAAGGAAAAGGCCTTCGGCAAAGAAGAAGGCGAATAAAAAGAGAAGAGGAGGTTTTCTACCAATGGCTGCATTGTTACCACTTGTTTCCAAAATTGCTACGAAAGTAAAAGAAAATAAGGCTGCTAAAGGACATGGTCTGGAGATGACCCCAAAGCTTGGGTCAGCGGCATCCGTCGTCATCTAGAGGAGGCTGGTTTATTGCGCCTGACCCAAGGTATAGTACACACAGGTTATTGAGATACCCCAAAAAACAATTTTGACATTTTTCCCCATAATGGTGCAGTCTGGTTATATTTGGTGATATTCCATCCGTTAGGTTGCATTAGTACTGCCGTCTGTTCGGAACATATAACCATGGTAAAGTTACGGTAATAACTGGTGTTATTGCGTCTGTTATGTTGCCACAGAAGCCCTTGTTTATGAACGCGTTGCAGAGGCCAACGGATAGATTTTAAAACAAGATTCTGTGGACGTACTACTCGTGTTTGCGTGATTTTTATCTTGAATTCTTTTAGAGCAGTATATGCAGTTATAGTTACTGTTGTTTTTGTGTTCGCTACGCAGCAGTGCATTAAATATATATTATGATATTTAATGCTCGGAAGTGATTTTCTGTAAAAGTGTTATTGCAGAACAAGATTTGTCAAAGGTGAGTACGTTCTTTGTTTTGTGATAACGATGTTCAAGCATTATCATCGTTTGAAAACATATTTTAACTCAATGATATTTGAGGTTAGAAATGCCTTTATTATGTACGTTGGCAGGACTGCTTTTTGGGATACTTTCGTCTGCTGTTTAGTGTAATGTCGGCCATGTTGAACTCTTGGGAACTGCCGATAAACTGTTTCCACTAGATGTAACGACCTAGACCACATCTTGTGTTAAGAATCGCGCTCTTATTATTGCATTTAAAGTCGTGAATAAGAGAGTAATTCGCGAATTGTTTTCCGTCTTATATGTGTGCTCTTCAATTGTGAACATTTGAGCATGAGTTGTACACTTGGTTACTTACTATTAAAGCAAAATGTAGGTTAAGATTTGCGCGGATTCTGGGACTTAGGTGGTAACCAGGCAGATCACATCCAAGAAGTCACGAAATAAATCAGAGCTAGAGCAGTTAACAAAACTGCGTTTCCATACCGTTGTTGCAACAAAAATCAAAGTAAACTGTTGTGTGGCCGACAAACTCAAGGTAAGAAGCTTCCAACATTAAAATTTCTCTAAAAAAAAGCAGTGTGTAATTAAAGCAGATCCCTCAAAGCCCGCACTCAGTACTACGATGAACATTAAAAAAGTATGCCATTTTTTAAACATCAAAGTTTATGAAACTGAGTTCTGGCGGTATCATAATACTGAACAAATATTCTGTTGATCTATGCTCAAAAGAAAAGTGAGTTTGGAATTCTAGCTGTTATGAAGATGTGAATAACATTTATAAGGCAGCCATAAAACAACTATTCTTGTAATCACATAATATGCGAAAAATAACCAAAAATGTTTGGGATAAATCCAGGAATAGAATTTTCATTGAATAATTAATATAAGCTCTTTGTTGAGCTACATAACAATGAAATGGAAAAGAACAGAGCTTTGCTTTCTCATTTGGTGCGGGCTGTATATTTTTAGGAAAACACGTGCTTTTCATGGTCACAATGAGAATGAAGGATTTCCAGAGGCAAGCATATTGAATTAAAGGAATTAGCAATATATGACGCCTCTCTAAGAGCACACGGAAAAGGCGACCTTTTTTCGTGCAACTTCACGCGATATTCAGAATGACTTAATTTAAGTGTGAATTGAGAAGTGGAATTAAGAAGGAAATGTTTGATGCCTTCTTTGTTTAATTACAGTTAGATAAAACTGCTGGCATTAATAGTGAGGAATAACTCTGTGCCGTGCGTTACCGATACGGAAATGCTGAACAGAGGTTTATTTGATTTACAATTGTAAGTTCTGACAGAAAATCAGGTTCTCTTTTGAATCATGCTCACAGTATTATCGAATATTTCTTTCAGAAAATGATAAAAGATGAAAACTCCGAAGGGCAATTTTGTAAGTTGGGTCATATTTTAACGAAGTTTACAATATTTGTTGGGTTACATACCCGAGTGCGATAGTCAGGCACGCTACTGATTAACATATATGTTAATGGAAAATATTACATGAGCTGATACTGACACTGACACTGCGTGCAATAAAAGTGCAGATAAACAGCCAATGGATGCCCAAGATGCAGGAATTCATATTTCGCTCCCTGCCTCAGATTGCGAAGGCCCCTCTCGTGAGAACACGCAACCGGAATATCACGGCACTGTAAAACGCTCTTAATTAAAATCTTTGCTTGACCCTGTATGTATTTCTAATAAGGTGTAAAGCATACATATATGGAGTGTTGTTGAGTTGGCGAGTGCTAAGTAGACACTTGATAGCTAAGAGATTTACTTACCTGGGAATCAGGCTAGTCCTCTTTCGTCCACTCGCGTTATATCTAAATGCATCTCGTAACGGTAACACGATTGGCTTTATAGGCAAATTTAAGTGGCTGTATCTGTCGAGCTTTGAAAAAATCTGCAAAATTTGGGTGTTTCTAATTACGCTACGATTCAAGTTTGATTTCACAGGTTGATTCAGAAGTTAGAAAACATATAGATGCAATATACAACTAATTTTTGCATTTTTTGCATCTATCGACTTTTGCAAAAATGTTCAATTTCTCTCAAGATAAAGCTATGAAATATGCTTTAACTCGAGAAGTTTGTTAACCATCATGCTACACGCACATGACAGTCACTTGATTCACCCACTCATAGCCAGAACCCGGATGTTTATGACATATCATAGTTGTTTGTTTGTTTTTTTTTTTTTTTTTACTTTCTCTACTGGTAAGTAGGGGAAGTATTGTATTCCACCCTAAAATTCGATGTCGAGATTTCACTGGAAATATATGTTTTGAGGCCCCCTGAATCCAAAAAAAAAAAAAAAAAAAAAAAGAATATTTAGAAAAAGGCCCTGTGTCTGTCAGTCTGTGGACAGCATAACTCAAAAACGAAAAGTCGGTTAAAAGCCAAACTTGGTATTCAAGTTTAATGTCTTTCAAGGATGCGACACGAAGATTTTGAAGAAAATAGCCCCACCCTACACTACCCTTTACATGGAAGATTTTTCGAAAATCTTGATTTTTTTGAAAATGGCTCTAACGATTTTGATTAAAATGCCATATGTTTGAGATACTTTGATGGCAAATGAAATGTATATCTTGAATTTTCTGGCTATAGCCCCTGTAGTCGTATTTACTCTGGACGACTTTTGAATAGCTGGTAAACCGTTAGAGTTAGACCAAATCATACTATTCAAAAAATGTAGATCTTGCTAAAATACACAATTTATGCCTCAATACATTTTCTTGTAGGTTGAACCATTTCGGAGATATTCCTTGTTATTTGTGTGTGAGTTTCGGAAAACTTGCTTTCGTGAAATGGTACATCGTTGTTCATTTTTTTATATGTTACGTGTGCAGAGAGAACGGAATCTCAAAGCTTTAAAAGATTTGACTATCGCACAAAGCCTACTGTATTCTAATATTCCCCTTGCACCTACAAGGAAATAACCAATAAGATAATTTGTACAAATGTTTATTTTAACTAACACGAAGTAGATATAGGAATAAGAGTTTGTAAGAATGGTTAGTACAAAAGTAGAGCAAGTCATGTGAGTGCAACACATCAGATTTTTTTCCATAGAAAATATAAGCGAAGCACAATTTTATCAATGGTGATTAAAATTATGCTATTCTCATGGGGCATATGAAGCAATACTTTGGCCTTTTTAACATTTTTGTCAGTTCCTTGCCATTCTCCATATTATAGTCATATTTTCTCTTAAATTTTAGTATTTTTGTCAATGTTATATACTTCTATTCTAGTTTAGCATATTGCTTGCAGTCGTCCCCAAAACCGAATTTTTTATCTCCTAATTCTTGCCTATAATATTTCTTACAATTATCTTTCTTAAAAATGTATGTTTCGGCGAATTTAGAGGGAAAGCTGTATGTGAGTTGCTATTGTAATTCTTCTTTCTGATCGCCCTTCAAAATGTGAGATTTATTTCATTCTGTGCAGTTAGCTCTGGATTGAACAATTAAATTCAAAATACAATACAATTAATAGTATTTATTATTGAGTGTGCTAGACTTTTAAAGTTTAATTTCAATATAATGTTAATTTAAACAGCATTTAGTTTTCGAAGATTTCGAAAATACATCCAAAAAGATTTAGGTCGTATTTATCGTCATATTTCATAATTTTTTTCGGTCGTAAGTGCTTGCAATTATCAGGTCCCTGCTCATAAATGTTAACAGCCTAAGAAATTAGCGATCGCACCTCGTACGTGCTTAATCTGGGTGTTCAAATAGTGCAGCCTAATAATCTGTGTGTTCCTGTTCCTCTTAGCACAGTCAATACAGGTTGCTCCATGGATGAAGCTCCTTTTGCATTGGAGAGCTTACACCAGGAGATATTCAGTATTAATTGCTCCACTCTGTCTCTGTCTCTCTCTCTCTCGCTCTAATATATACATCATGTTTGAACAGGAGCAATATTTTTAAGAGGGACAAGAAGCGGTAAAATAGGAATATGTGAAATGTGCGGTGAGAAAGAAAGTATAGAACATTATTTGACAGAATGTAAGGAATTAGCATTATGGAGGAAAAAGGTTTGGGAGAAAAAATGGGAAAAAATAGAGGGGAAAATGGTAGCCATAAAAATGTTAACAGTGAAAGAGGAAAGGAAGGCTAGAAGTATAGGTGAGTTTTTGAAGAAAGTAAGAGAAAAATGGGCAAGAAAAGTAAAGAGTGTAAATGAAGAAAGCAGAGTGGGGGAGAGGGACAATTAATTAATATAAGATGGAATAGATTGATCAGAGCTACCTGGGAGGCAAATGGCCTGGGTGCCATGCAAACCAAGGTAGCAATAAGGTTATGCAAAATTTGTATGTAGTTTAGGTTAGAGTAGGATAATTGTAAAAGTTATGTAAAAGAATTGGTACAAATAAAATTCATTCATTCATTCATTCATTCATTCATTCATACATCATGTTTACACAAAACATTGAAATCGGTTTGAGTCTACCTTCCACATTCAATATTATTAATTTCTAACTGGATCTCAAAACCGAAGTTTCTAACCAGCAATATAGGATCGAATGCGGCACCGAATGTTTAATGTGAGTCATGATGGTATCGAAATTATACAGCCATGGATGTCACGAAGGGAAGTCAAGAGCGCCCCCCCCCCCCTTGGAAATTAATAAATGTAAGGTGCAGTCAATGGCTGACCGTTAGACTATTGTTATACAGTAAAACCTGCCCTAAACGGAACGCGATCGTTCCAGTAATATTTTTCCGTTTTCGCGTGTTTCCGTCTTACAAAGGGTTGTAGTAGAGAAAGTAAAAATAGAAGTGTTCTGCTTTTAAATTTAACGAGTCTCAAAACATGTATTTCTGGTAAAATCTTGGTATAGAACTTTTGGTTAGAATACAACATTTCCTCTACTTATTGTTAGACACTATAAGGAGGTACGTAGTAGGGAAAATAACACGGTTGTAGAAGCAGTTTTTGGAAGCTAATTGCAAGTGAGAGTGTGTAGAGAAAGTCATGTGAATGTAACAGACTTTTTCTGTAGACTCAACCTTCTTTTGTTTTCAAGTAAGGTAAGGAGAGCAAGTATATAGACAGTATAACACGGAATAAGATTATTACACTATTTCTGTTAAATATTATGTGTGCGACAATAAGTGGATCGCTACCGACTCCTTCAACAATAGAGTTTCTTTGTATATAGCTTTATAGATCGTATTCTGTCCTTCTTTAGGTATCGATAAATTTGACAAAAATCCTCGAACGTATGAAGAAAATGAAGGGAAGAGAGAGAGAGAGAGAGAGAGAGAGAGAGAGAGAGAGAGAGAGAGAGAGAGAGGGGGTGGGGGGGGGGGGAGAGAGAATATAAACTATTTAAGCCAACACTTTTAAAGTTTAGGTCTCTCAAAAATCTTCATCTGAATTATTGTTACTTAAACTTCTAATACCAATAGATTTCCTTGGCAGTACCTATTGTACCACATATTTTCTTTCTCTCGATGTTGATGGTTAATCTTTTATACTGTAGTAATGATACCGTTGTGGAACATTGGCCATGGAAACACCACGTTCTTCTGTGCAACTGGAGAGAACGACTAGGTTTGTCGAAATAAGAGTTTTAACCGTAATTCCTAAGAATACGAATCTTAGAATTACCGTCTGCGCCAGGCCTTTCCAACTCGAGCATTTAGCAGTGCGGCACTCTGTAGCCCTGGTGCCTTCCCCACGTAACAGCTACTGCTGCTACATGTGTACGACAGACAATAAGATTAGCATTTTGTCTCAGACTCTCTTCTCAACGCAGATGTGGTGCTATACTTTGTTCAGAGCCTTTTGAGACAGTAGGAGGTGCAGGTAGGCAGCAAGTTGCTCGTGCTGCAGGTCACTTACGCGTGCTGGCACACTGGGATAGCAAAATACACTGTTGCAACATTTGCGTCCCTTTCAGACTTCTGCTACATTGTTTACGTGTTCATCCTTATTTATTTGTTTATTTATTCACTTAATTGTGATTGCTTTAACAGCTTTTTCTCACACTGGGACGATCAATATCAAAATATAAAAAACTAGAGTACATGATCATTAGGGCTAGGAAGTTCATGCATTTGCATGCTTTTTCGTAGGGGTTAAAAATGTATACTTTTACATTATGTGCACGAATTATGGAATTTTAAGTTATTTGGACGTGATTTTATGGTGCATATAACTGCATATTTTCTTGATTTTGATAAATGCATATTATTTCAGTACTATAGCCTCTATATAGCATATTTTAATGATTTTTATGTTTTTTTTTTTCCCCACCTGGGTTATATTTTTCATATTGGTAGTGTTGCATATGATGATGTAACTCGCCAGGTGGCGAGAAGCAATGCTGAGTCATGTTGTTATGTAGTGAATCCCCTGTTTCCATCCTTTCATTATATGTTTGTGCGTAGAGAATAATCAGTGCGTTATCTGAGAGGTTTATATTAACAAAGATAAAGTGCAGGTCAACGTTTTGAGCAGCACGATTATAACAACGCTTGCCTTTGCGTGGTCTTCAAACGTAACAGTGTTGTGAACTGGTTCCCTCCAAATTAAATTAGGCGTATAAAATGTTAAAAAGCTCTTCAAATGCGGAAAATAAAACCAACTTAGAGTGCTAGATTAATTAATTTACAGAAGGATTTTTCGGGTTATTTAATATCTACAGGTAATAGGGCACTGTTTTGTGGAGCGTGTGACAAAAATATAGGGAGTGAGAAAAGATTTCAAATAATTCAGCACATAAACACAGCAAAACATAAGGAGAATTTAATCAGAAAACTTGCAAACAAATAACCTGTTCTAAAACAATTAGTATAGTGTTTAGGAAGTAGTACTGAATTTTCCTATGACTTGTGCCAAGCATTTTTAGCTGCTGATATTCCCTTGTTCAAAATTAATCATCCGATATTTAAAAACTTTCTTGCCAAGTGTACTCAACATGTGCCTGAAGAAAGTACACTGCGTAATACTTATGTAGGACATTGTTACAATAACGTATTGTCAAATATACAAAATGAATTAGCGGATCAGTTTGTGTGGTTGTCTGTTGATGAAACCTCTGATTCTGAACGCCGTTCTATTGCTAATATAATCGTGGGTGCCTTAAATATTGAACAAAAGACTACAGCTCATCTCCTTAATATGTGCAAATTGTCGGCCACTGACAATGTAACTGTTACACAGTTTGTGATGTACTCTTTGAAATTACAATGCCCATGAGGAATCGAATACACCTGGTTGCTTTTATTTGTTACCTTATATGGTAAAATCAGGAAAAACTGAAAGGTATTTTTCCTAACTTAATTCATATAGGTAACTTGTTAGGCACACGCTCTTCATCGAATTTCTGAGACTACGCGATTCTTTCCCACTGGTAGATAGATGTGTGTCCAGTACATAGAGAATTTTTGTTAAATTTCCTAAAAGAGTTAACTTGTTTAGATCAACAGCACCTAATATCCGACTTCCTCCTGCACCGGTGTTAACTCGATGGGGAACATGGGTCGATGCAGTTTTATATTATGCTGAGCACAGAAATAATCGAAGAGGTTAATTCGTTGGACTCGAACGATGCTTCATCAATACAAACTGTGCAAAATATTCTGTCAGGCACTGGGTTAAAGAAGGATCTTAGTTTCATATCTGCCCATTTTTTCTGTCTTACCAACAGCCATAACGGCATTGGAAGCTGTAGGATTTCCTTTGCATGAATCACTTTCTGTGCTTGAAAAACAATATGTGATCTAAGTTCGGTTCCTGGTAGCATAGGACAAAAAGTGAAAGAGAAAGTGAATTATGTAATTTCAAAAAATTCTGGTTTTAAACAGATGTGCGATATTCGAGACATCCTCGAAAGAAAACCATCTGTCACACCAAGAGTGTTGACTCTCTCTGTGAAACAGTTAACATCATTTAAATATGTCCCTATAACATCTTGTGACGTGTAAAGAAGTTTTTCACGTTACAAAAGTGTTTTGCCAGACAATAGGCGTTTTACTGTTGAAAATTTGTGTAGTGTTGGTTGTGAACTGCAATTTAGCAGTTAATACTAGCAACGGAACCACTTCTGCTTCAACCTCTAAGGAATAAGGTAACTTTATTATTTACACTAACTCGTTTACTGCAAAGGGACATGAACTGTTTTATTGAAATAGTGCATATTTCTTGGCATATTTTGAAGTTTTTAAGAGCATATTTGCTTGCATATTTCAGTGTTTTTAAGGACATGAACTTCCGAGCCCTAATGATCATATTTACTTGAGCTGAATTACTTTTATTTATTTCTCGTACTACATACGACCCCCACAAAAAGAAAGAAGGAAATACAAGCAGAACAAGGAAACATTATTTACATTGACATAGATATGTACATTGGCATTTACTCAATCTTAGTATCTTATGGTTTCTTCTTCTTCTTCTTCTTCTTCTTCTTCTTCTTCTTCTTCTTCTTCTTCTTCTTCTTCGTCATCCTCCGAAGATGACGAAGAAGCCATCAATCTTATAAAATTCACGAACGGTTTTGTTTTCATCGCTTTTGTTTTCATCATTTTTATTGGAGTTGTGTCGTTCTAAATATTTAATTTGATGGTTCTGATTACTGTATATCTGGGAACGCCAGTTGCAGCCGCAGTATGTGCAATCGGCGAGTCACACTTGCCGTTCCCTCCTTTAAAGCAATTGTACACATTTTGAATATGTGCCGTCTGGTTATGTACTGGTTTTTCCGCGTCCTATAGGCGAGGAACTTGCTTTATAAGTAGCAGGTGCATTACCTGTACCACGGCCGCCACATATTTATACAGGTTTAAGAGTGTTTTGTGCAATCTCTATTGTGCGCCATTACTCATGTCAGAATGACTGTATAAACCTTGCAACTCTGCCTGAGTTGTTTTGGTTCCTATACACGTGCCGGCCTTGCGATGCCCTTATCTCCCCTTTCCACTGTCTCGAAAGACTCAGAATAGAGTACTGCTTGGCAAAGCCATGTGGTATATCGGAAAGAATGTGAAAGTGCCGAGCTGTTTACGTGAGCTTATCGCCCATACAGAGCGAGGCAGTGTATGTACACTCTGTTCAGATACAATCATATATTCAGGACAGCAACATGGCATATATCGACAGGCGTGAGAGATCGTCCATTTGTGTTTTATCACTGACTATACGACAAGTTACTATTACTTCGCTGTTCTAATAAACAAGATAAGAAGCGATCGTAGCCCTCGATCACCAAGGTCAATACGCCTCGTCACTTTGCCAAGTAGTATAAATAGGATATTGCAGATATATTCAAGATGTTCGTCGCCAGGAGGGCTTCAAATCATACTTTAGGATATAGCAGATAGCGGAGCAGTTACTATAGCTTCTCCTTCATCACAAAATATCGTTTGATTTTTCATGGAAAGATTTACCTGTATTTTGTTGTCAATACCGAAGGAAAAGTAAACTGTTGAATTTGTCAAAGAAATTAACGATATAGCACCTTAACTAAAAACACCATCAAACTTCCAAACAACCGATAAAGTTACAGTGCGATGCAATCCTAAACGACAGGTACTATCACTACAGCGGTGATTTAATTACATTTTACAAAGGTGTTAATCAACAGGAATTTCTCAAAGTTCCTGTACCACCTTAAAATTTGTGTCAATGGTCGATACAACTTATGCACCCGAGCAACAGATGTTTTCAATTATGAATTTAAATAAAATTAAAATCAGGATGCTGCTTTAGAGGCGGTACTACAAATTTCTATTGCCAAATCTATTGTACCGAATATTCATAAATTAGTTGCCGCAAAACGATGCCAAAAATCTACCGGTAAATGTACACAAGGGTAACCTATATATATATATATATATAGGTATACAGAATAAACGCTGTGTTTGTGTGTTCACAAAATTGTCATTAATAATAATTGTTTTGGTAAGGACAGTGACTTGACGACCTATCCCATTCAACCGTCAACGCAACATTCAATCCACCACAGGTACTTGAGTACCGCTCCACAATATGTTCTTGGTTCTGCTTCCGCCGCTTCACCTTCCCCCATCTCTCCGGTGCCCAGCTCAGCACCGGTGCTACTGTCGGTGCCGGTCGGGGCGCTGGCGGCACCTCAGTTAGAAAGACCTGGTCTATGCCAAGAAAACTCCAATATCCTATATTATATTTTATAACAAAAAAGGTTCGTCAAATTGTATTTTGTGAAAAACGACCAATGATTTTGGTTAAATTGTCATACATTTGAGACATTGACATGAGGAATAAAGTGCATGTCTACTTTTCCATAAAAGGGCCATCAAGTTCTCTTTGTTACGATTAATTAATGTTAGGTATATGATTTTGTATAGTAGGAAAATGCTAGGAGCTAAGAAAAGACTACAGAAAAGCTACAGATATCGTTGAAGTAGAATTATGCGTTTCGGAGGCCACACGTTGGTGAGACAGTTTGAAACAGAAAGTACGTGTTAACCACACGTTGATATGACAGTTTGAAGCATGGGCGTCGCGTAGGGGGAGGGGGCAAGGGGGACCATGCCCCCCTTGGAAATTAATTTAATGTGCAGTCAATTCATGACTATTAGATTACTGTTTTAATTTAGATGTAAAGAATAATTTTTATTTAGCACAAATTGTTTAATTGCAACCTTTCAATATGCGGCCCCCCCCTGTAAAAGTCTGCCGATATCCATGTGTACAGTTTGTCCCGGCATAAATGATTGCTCTTATAACGCAATAATGTATCTCTGTAATGATTAAAGTAGGTCTGGCTAACTCTTGTAGCGTGAGCGACATTCGGTCCCATCAGTGGCGTATGCTGTTGCTTAATTGTAACGTATTACCAATACAACATTAAATATAATTAATGTATAATGTATAATTTTCAGATTATAATAGTATTTAGACTTACATCACTTGGAAGCCTATTAATTTGCACTAAACTAAAACAATTTGCAATTCACTTAAACCTGCAGAACTGCTGACTGCGTACAGTAGCTACAAAACCAGAATGAACATGGGCCTAGCCAATACAGTGGTGTTGTTCTCTCGGCGTTGCCAGTTTTAATCGCAAAGCGATTTGGGTGTGACAAAGACAGTCAAATCTTCCATCCTTCTCATCCTTCCATCAGCAACTGGCAACGCCGAGAGAACAACACCACTGTATGGGCTAGGCCCATGTTCATTTTTGTTTTGTAGCTACTATAGTTACATTACTATTGAAACTTGCAACCTTTTATTCTGCATTATCTTTTCATATCCGGGCTCTAAATGGGAGCATTGCAATCGGAATGTGAACACTAAATGTTGATCACTTAAACTACTGCATGGAGAACTTTTATATGTTCACTCTACTGAAAAGTTGTTCACATGAGTATGTTGTGCCAAACATAGCAACATATGACTACCAAAGAGATACAAATTTGGAAAACTCACTTTTGACAGAGGTGTGTTGTTCTGGAGATCGATTAATTCTAACTACCAGGTGCGTGGTGCGTCTATAACATCAAAGTGACAATTAGAGCGGCAGAACCAAAGGGGCTTTTTCAGATGATTCGAGAAGCATCCGGCAGCCGCTGATTTGTAGAACTTCGAGAAAGGTGTCGGTCTGGGTGACTTAGTTGGTTAGAAGCTGGCCTACTGATTCTAAGATCGCGGGTTCAAATCCGGCCCAGACCGATGGTTTTAAGTGTGCTCCATGTCAGTAGATTTACTGACATTTAATAGAACTCCTGCGGGACAAACCTCCGGCCTACCGGCGACGCTGATGTGATCCTGGCAATTGACAGCGTCGTTAAACAACAAAATAGTTTAATTTCGAGAATGGTCCACGTTACGTCATACTCGCTATATAAGGAGGCGAAGCAACGAGCAGAGTGAGTAAGTTAGAGACAGGAGTCAGTCAATTCTTAGTTTGTGTGTGTCAGCTGCGCGCGTGTGTTTGTGTGTGTGTTTGTGTGTGTGTGTGTGTGTGTGTGTGTGTGTGTGTGTGTGTGTGTGTGTGTGTGTGTGTGTGTGTGTGTCAGCTGCGTGTGTCGTCGCGTCGTGAAGGAAGATAACGAAACAGTTATGAGTGTTGAATGATTGTATAGCCAGAATTAGTGTTTGAGAGACAGAGAAAGTGAAGAAAGACAGTGGAAGGAGTGAGTCGAAGTTACAAGAAGAAAACAGTTGAGTTGTAGTTTCACGGAAGACGAAATACTGTGTTAACGTCAGTAAATGAAAATTGTGCTGTTGTGCACTCAATTGGAGGAGAATAAAGTGTGGGAGAAAAGTAACTGGACTGGATTTTGTCATTTCATTGCAGTATTAGTAAACAATCTCCATTGTCTTTCCATGGTCTTCAGACCATCAAATCGGATTGTGAATTTTATCAATACATCTTCCAAAATGTCTTGTATTTCTTTAACACTTCAGACGATACTTTAATAGATAACTAACTAAACCCCGGCGCAACAGCCCAAGTAGGGCAAAGGCCTACCGCCCAGCCGCTGCATCCCCCACCTCTGCCCACTACAGGCGTCATTGTTGAGGTGCAGTACTGGAGGGTGGGAGGTGGTTAGCGCCCCGAGCCCTCCCGGCCAGTTATGCGGTCTTCTCGACCTGGGGCCGTTACTTCTCCATCAAGTAACTCCTCACTTGGTCCCCCCGGGACCTAACGAGGCTGAGTGCACCCCGTGCCAGACCTCCCAGAGGGGATAAAATCCCCATGCTGGTACCGGGGATCGAACCCGGGTCCTCCGCGACAGAGGCAAGCGCGCCTTTAATAAATACAGACTTTAAATTTGGGAAATGGTACAAATTAGATTGCTCTATCTGATAGATCCAGATTCGCAATTTATCCATAAAAGCTTTTTGATCACCAATCATTGTAATGATTAAATTATCTTCTCCTTGCAGCTGGATATTCGATTTATATAAGTACAATGTTAGATCACTCAAAAATGCAAAGTCAACAAATCCAATATTTGATGCCAAGTTCTCTAAACTCTTATTTTCTGATCTTATTAATAAAATGTATATTTCGCACCGTAAGTTGAAGCTGCGCTCAAGCACGTTCATTTTCTTTTGTAATGTTTAACGGCCGCTTTTACTACATACGGCACCGCAGATGGTGACACTGATGATACATGGAATGAAGATGGAACATCGGTGGAAAAACCGGAGAACGCGGAGGAAACCCGCCCCAGCGCCGCTTCGTCAATCACAAATCCCATATGCGGTTGCCTGGGATCGAACCCGGGCCGCTTTGGTGAGAAGCGAATGGTCTAACCCAGGCATGTCAAACATCACTCCCAGGCTGTGAAGAGAGGAGTCCACCCCTTCTTAACTGGAGTAGCACGCGCTAGTAGAACCGGTTTTTGCTTTGTTTTTCTCGCTCTCCGATTTGAAGGGAGGAAAAATTGGGGGATATTTTCACACTTGGCGAGTGCTGTTTGACATGCCTGGTCTAACCACTCGGCTACGGTGGGGCCTCACGCACGTTCACCTGCTTAGCCATCTAATTTGGGAATGATATGGCAGATGTAAAAAAATCGGAATCTGCATCTTATAAACAATTCCTGAAATTGCCTATGTCGAAGTGAATGCAACCTAATGGCATTCACAATTCGCACAAGATACAGTACTGTATCCAACGTTGCTGATTTTGCACACAGTGCCTCACAATTAATAAAACAATGAACGTGCATTATGCGATTTGGGTTTATTCCATTTTCTGCAAGAACGGCTCGAAATCTTCCTACAAATGTGACCCATCATGAATGGCACTTCATCGGTGGTAATGCAAACTAGTTTTTCAAAGGGAAGATTAAAGTTTTGTATTACCTTCACTACAACATTAAGCACATTCTTACCTAGTCTTCTGGTCCTGTAACGATGCAAGATTTAGAAGTTATTTACTGATGGTGAAATCTTGATCAACTCCCCTTAGAAAACAACTGAGTGGTATCTTTTCTGTCATTACACTCTTCTAATGGCAATCAGTAGCGGTACTCTAGCTTTCCGATTTTCGTTTTCAGTTTCTCCTCCAAATTGAAAACCATTTCTGCATTTCGCTTAGTGACTGTTGAACAGGATAAGCGGAGAGTTTTAAAAGAATTTACTAAATCAAGGCAATTTCTTTAGAGGCAGTTATTAAGCATTCTTTCATAAATCTGCTTCAGAGATTTGAAGTTCTGTATATGTATGTATACTTTTAAGTGTACAAAGTGTATATTTATTATTCATAAATTAATTGTACATTAAATTATTTTCCTGATGAACAAAATATCTATCCAGCCAAGGTAAATGCACCATGAAAATTACTGACTTTATTTTTGAAACATTTAGATACGTGAACAATGAAGTAATATATTGAGTGTTGCATTGCATTCACATCGATTTAGTTTTACTTGCTGCTTGCTCTCTCTATACTATTGAACATAATAGCCTGTGGCATAATACACCTAACCTGTTTCATTGGTGTCCAAGTTCTGCTGCCGGTTTATCATTTTAACCACAACTAACAGCTGTTTAAAAATAATACATAAGCAGTCACTTCTGAACTGTAGGGTAACAGGGAGAATGGTTTTGTCACAGCAAATGTGGGAATTATCTCAACTTATAGTAAAAAGAATCTTGAAATGGTTGTATTTATATATAATTTGTAGTTTAGCAACACTGTCAATTGCCAGGATCACATCAGCGTCGCCGGTGTGCCGGAATTTCGTCCACCAGGACCTCTTTTACATGCCAGTAAATCTACTGACATGGAGCATTTTTAAGCACACTTAAAAACCATTGGTCTGGGCCGGGCTTGAACCCACGACCTTGGGGTCAGCAGGCCAGCATCTAACCAACTGAGTCACCTAGACCGACAGAAATGGTTGTAATAATGCACTTGTTTTGCAAATGTGGTCCCTAATTTCTGCACAGCACACTCTGGTTTTCTGTGTTTTCCATAAATGAGTTGTGCCCAGCTATCCCATTATTCACAGAATTCTTAGTATGGTTGGGGCATTGTGCATACTGAAATCTCTTCAAAATGTTGGTTCCATTAATTCTGTACTTATAATGAAACTGTAACCAAAAAGTTAATGTAACTTTCGATTTTGGACAAATGGTGTATCTGATAAAGTGTAAAGAAGCTCTTAAGTCCAAAAGTTGTGCTTTTATTAGTTATGTATGTAAGATTGTTTCATTTTTTCCCTTAATAATGTTGATGTATTTCACATTAGATTTTATTTTGAAGTTCATGTAGAGCAGTACTCATAGGATGTTTCCATGTTTAGTAATAGCATTTTTTTTTCTCTTTAATTACAGGCGAATCCTCCACAGTTTGACAAGGCAGAGGACCTGGCACACCTTCGTTATCTGAATGAATCCAGTGTGCTACATACGCTGAGACAACGTTATGGCAGCAACCTCATACACACTTATGCTGGAGGCTCAATGGTTGTCATCAACCCCATGGCACCACTTGCCATTTATTCTGAAAAGGTATATCAGTCATGTTAGTCATGTAGGAATTATCTATTTTTGGAAGTATATAGCAGGTAGGAACAACATTACAGATCTTTTAATGAGCAAAAGCTATAGAAAATATGAACATAGTGCAGTACAGAGTGATCTAGTAGTGTGTCAGTATGCTGGCAATCCTGTGGTTTATTGATTCACCCTTTTTACATTTTTGTGTGAGCATTGCTAGTAAAACTATAAATAGCTGATTTAAGAAGGTTAATAACAAACAGTCTACACAAAAACAGGAATAGCTATGCCAAATTCTTCATAATTGTTTATTAATTTGTTCTTTCCCTAAACAAACTACCTTTCTGGGCAGTGAACAATAAAATATTAATCTGCAGTGTTCTATTCATTTAATATAGATGCTCCTACCTCTAGAAAATATTCTGCAGATATACATTAGTATATTTCATAGAAACTTTTATTTTGTAATGAATTCTCCAGCATACAAATCTGTGTATAATTTCAAGCAAATCATTGGCATGAAAGAGGAATTCAGAACTCTGTCCAGGAGGATTTTTATTATGCATCTAATTAAGATTTTATGAACTTTACTGTGGAAAGAACATTAATTAATTCTATTATCGTGAAGAACATTATTTTATAAAATAAATATCTTAGGACATATTTATGAAGGTAAAGTTTTATAACTTTAGACACAACTTGAATAATAAATGTGTTATAAAATATCATTTAGTTTTATCTATACATGTAATGAAACTGTAACTGTAATGTTTCTGGTCATTTTTAATGTATATTGGCCTGCCAAGAAGCCAAAAATCACATCTAATGGTTTGTGGTTGCTTGTTTGTATGTATGTTATCTTTTTACACAAGAATGGACATACCAATTTTTAGGAAACTTGGTATACTGGGTGCGGAGGAACATCATGTAGAAAATTGTAAAGTAGAAAGGCAGCACCAAAATAAATATTTTGAGGATAGGAACAAGAGTTCACAAAGGTTCTTTCAATGCACCACTGCATCAAAATTAAATCCATTATGTCAGAGTCTCTGATTGTGAAATCTGTTTGTGGCATATCAGCTGTAAGCAAAACATACTCTTGTACAGTGCTATTCACTATCACTAGTGTGTTTGATGTTCAATCCAGCATTTGTGTTGTGAAGTCCACTGGATGTTACAGTAATACTGAATGCTCATCTTATTTGTCACAAAGAGTAGCAGTTCTACCTAGATGTAATATGTAGTTAGTTTTTCATTGTATACAATACTCGTGGGTTGAAACAGTACATATAATGGGTGTTCCAAAAGACTCCAAACCGGCTGTGCTGTGTTTTATCTGTATGCATCCTCGGCACTCGTCGCTGACTGCTGCTGTCATAGAACAGTGCAGATGAAACCATACAACATTTTTAAAGGCTTTACTTACCAATGTTATTAAAACAGATGCTGAAACTGGCCATTGTCATTGTCCATACATTTTTTGCATCTCTCTAGGAAACTATCCATCACTCGCTATATTTCACATTGAGAAATGCTGGCAATTTCCTGGCGGATATTTTGTTTTAATTCTTCCAGGGTGTTTGGGTTTGTCTTGTATACTTTAAGTTACACCAGAGATGGAAATCACAGATTACCTGGAAATCTTTCTGCAAATTTCACTTTCACTTGGCAAGCTGACTGAGTTAACACATACGAATCATAAATAAATACACGCTGTGTGGTAAAAAACAAATGCTGAGCCATAATACACTTTGTGACTAAGTACAGGACAAAATAATAAAGCACACTAGTAATAACTCAATCACACAATATCATGTCAGCTCAATACTGCACTTTCAGATCAGAGAAAAACCAGTCAACCACGTGACCTTGTGTACAGCAGCTGCATTATCGTGTTGCCTGTGTGCAGTGGAAAAACACTATACAGCAGTTCAGATTTTTTGGGTCTCTGTATATTTTTCATGAGACTTGCATTTCATTTTGAATGAGAAATGATGTTGCATAAAGTCAGATTTCAATTATATTTATTCAGCGTGCCTGTTATTACACTGCCTCTATGACTCCATGCATCTAACCACTTCTTCTTCTTTATCTGATTATCCTCCCCTTATGTATGGCTTATACTCTCTAGGACTTACAAGGCAATGCCTAGGGTCAGACCCCTGTTGGGGAGCACAGGAATCTATGGACCAGACAGAGTGAAGACCTGGAAGTGGGTAGTCAGGCAAGCACCAGGTGTCATAGTGAGGAAGAGGATGATATGAAATGCAGGCAAAATTTATGAATTTCCATGATTATGGAGCAACTGGTGGAAGGAGTGGTGGGGGAAACTGGAGGGTCCCTGGAATCAAACCCGGGCCACCTAGTTGGTAGGCAAACGGTCTAACCACTTGGCCATGGTGCCACCCTGCATCTAACCACAAAACGTGTTTATACTCTACAATTTTCTGTACATCATTTTTCTGCGTGATGTCCAGTATCATGCCATATGTTCTGTTTAGAGGATGGCATCTTAATTACTTCCTCTAATGAGGTGCACAGTTAAAAAGTTGGAGTATCTCACTTATTTTTCAGCTTTTTAAAAAAATGCTACATAACAAAAGTTTCTAAACATAATGCTGCTGACAGATTTTATTATTTGCAACATTTTGGTGCTGTTTTTATAATTATGATTTGATGAAGATGAGCTTTTGACTCTTTCATTATCTCGGGTCGTGGTACTGGATGGAATGAACATACACTCGGGTTTAACTTTAGTGAAATATTTTATTCGCACCTTCTTGTTCACAGTATTTAAATCGTATTACAGTAGTAAGTCTTTTATTTCAGTGAATCGACTTCCCTAGCATCGCTGAGATTTAATGTCTGAAAATTTAGCGATATTTCGCTAAATGTGTTTTCTATCACTTTACACTTTGTCTATTTTACATCCTTTTATTTAATCGCACACTTCGCATTAACTAACTTATTAAAGTTAGCTAATGTTTCTCTTATTTTACACAAATTAATGGTCTTTAAACACTTAGTAAATTTACTTTCACTATTTTATGACGCGCACACATAAAAATGCGTCCACCTGCACCAAAGACACAGACGCTATTAACTAGACAATTGGCGCCACATTACACTTCTTTTTGTGTACATCCGCGTATGCGTTCATCAAATAGTTCCTGCATTGTTAGGGAAGCGATCCTTAGCCATTCTCCCTTCGCTTTCAATATTGAACACGTATAATTCTTTTATTTATACATATATATTAAAATTAAATATGGAAATATTTATGACGTCTTTAAACAAACTTAATTGTTTGTAACAATGAACATTAGTACCACTTTTTCGTCATTTAACCAACTCATGCCAACACCAAAAACAAATTACACTCTTAACAAATATTCACATAAACGATTTTCTTTTGGGGTCTTACAATATCCTGTCTCAGTTTTGATAGGATGAATATTTAAAAGGTTACACCAATTTTTTAATTACCATTATTTGTATACAGACGGTGGTATCCAATCTCTGATAGCAAATTGTGAATGTGATGCTGCGTTTCTGTGTGCACAGCAAGATCAAGCATTTGTGAGACAAACCAACCAGTTCCTGTGCAACCTTTGTAGCAGTGGGATGTGTGTAACTCAGTATACCTAAGCAAATTGAACTATATTGGTAAGGCTACATTACTGCTCTTTCTGAGCATAGTACTGTTATTCTGCTATTATTGAAGCACGCAAGAAGCAAAATTTTGTTGTGTCAAAATTTCAGGATTAGCTCTGTGTTGAATAAAACGGGTAATATCCCTCAAAACTGTTTACACCATTATAAGGAAAACTTTAAATATGGAGAAACATTGCAAAGGTTGAGCTCATAAGTTGTTGCCATGCTACATCTTGAATATAGCACCAACAGCAGCAAGCTCTATGAGAAGCACCAGGCTGGAAAAAAATGGAAATTTGCAGCCACATTAGTTAAGGCATATATGGATATTTGTAACTTTAACAAACCCCATGCAATTTACTGCTGACCAAGGGGTGGAAAACATTTTAAAAAATGGTATGCAGAATGCAGAGAAAGTTTCTCAACAGGATTTATAGTCATCACTGGTTACTGCTACAATTGGAAACTGATAATTCGTAGTGTTGCTAAAATGGCCAAAATCAATTCCAAGTATTATCAGGATGAAATTCTCACCCCAACTTACCACACTGAAATCCTGGCTCTGTATGGGAGAGACCAAAACAATTTCACACTTCAGTTTTGACTCCCACATTCTTGCAGAGAATGGAGCAGGAAACTGGAATACACACTATTCTGTTCCTCAACATCCCAGTGAAATCTCCTGATGCCTCTCCAATGGATTTTTGTGCCTTTGGGCTCTTGAAAAGGGCATTAGGAGGTAGGTGCCCTTAAACAGGTGATGGACTTTGGAAAGCATGTAAAAAGGAATGGGAACTTCTGGACATGACTGCAGTATGCAAGAGCCTGCTCCAGTGGAAACAAAAGTGCTGAGCGATTGCTCAAATGAAGAGACAGCAAATACAGCATGACCGGTGGTGGAGACATGGCTTTTTGTAAGGTAGGAACAAAGGCAAACTTGTTATCAGAGATAGGAAACTACCCTCTGTGTATAAACCCTATCATAGAAAACAGTATATTTTGAATTGCATCCCAAGGATAAGGGAAAAGCATAAGTTGATGTGCTATTTAATTGTATCTGCATCTTAAGTATTTAACTGAAATTCAATATAATGTATAGGTACTAAAATAAAATGTAGACGTTGGCAATTTTGCATACCTAAAACATCTCCTCAATAATGTATGGTGTTTGCAGGTAGTTCACATGTTCCGAGGCTGCAAGTCAGAAGATATGCCACCACACATATATTCACTGGCACAGTCTGCATACCATGGCATGCTGTCCTCTAGAAGGGACCAGTCCATTGTGTTACTTGGGCGCAGTGGCAGTGGCAAGACAACTAACTTCAAACATATATTACATTACTTGGTGCTGGCAGCGGGTTCTGTCAACAAGGTTAGAAGCCTCTCTCTACTTTGATATCTGCACATTTCTTGGTGCATCTCAGGCATGGAAAAGTGAGCTGAATGTATATGTACTTAAAAATAACCAAACATCCTTTATAAGTAACGGGTTTCTTTGTTCTCTGTCAGTTTTACTGCAGATCTTAATCCAGTATCTGCTGTGTTAACATGCTGTAATCTTAATGTAAATTAATTTTGAGACAGGGTTCAATATTAAACATTGACTTATTACAATTTTATATTCTGTATATACAGTAGAGTTCCACTAATTTGAACTAATTGGGACCGAACTCTGTTTGGATTAGCAGAAATACAGATTAGTGGATTTTCATCAAATATGACAACATATTGACCTTAAGCATTTATGTGTTTGACTGAAAGTAGGAAATCAGTACAGTATGCTATAATGCATTTTACAATTACATTCTGAGGCTCGAAAACCAATTACTGTAATGTTTTTATAAGCACTGTTGGGATCTATGTAGCACGAGTAGCCTGCTGAAAGTCAGAATAAAATTTGGCAAAACATTACCTCTTCAAGTGGTTTCAGTTTGTTGCATCAAACGATCACTGACTTCACTTCTTAAGTGTGGATTTGATTTTCCATTTTGTTTCCTCATTAACATAAAAAAAAAAATTGCATTCAAACTGTAGGTCTAGGCCTTCCAATTTTTAGTTTTTGTGTAAAAAATTCTTTGTTTACTCCTGTAGCATTTATTTAATGTTTTTCTGTGCTAATAAATTCACGTTTTTACTTGGAAAAACTAATTAATGTTAATCTTTATCTTTTCTTGTTTTAAAACTCAAAACAAATTTGGTAGATATTTTTACTAGCCCTTTTTGGATTAGGCAGATTTTCAGATTGGCATGAATCTACTGTACATTTTTTTTTTTTTTTGAGTTGGCGGTTATGCTTACAAATTAAACTTAATTACTGATGGACATATTTTGGAAACTGTTGCCCCCATCTTTAATCATGTCTTAAGTAACCAGCTCAAAAGCAATATAAAATTGTAATTTTGTATCACTGTCATTGAATTCCTTCAAACATTAATTGCTGATTTTTTATTTTATTAATTTATTTTATTTTATTAATTTATTAATTTTACTTTAATTTATTTTATTTATTAAGTTTATTAATAAGCACACTTTCTCTCACTGTTAATTCTTGGACTTAATGAAAAAACTTCTTGGAATATTTTAGACCTGTTCAAGAAGAACCCACTGGTCTAAATTTCCCTCTAGTCAGTTTTCCATATTACTGATGTATCTAAATTTTTGTTTTGCCCCTTTTCATTTGCATTGCTTCAAAGAAGCACAACACCAAAATTAGTTGAAGTGTTCTGCATTGCTAATAAGGAAGAAGAAAAACAAGTTGGATAAACTACCTGCTGAAGGATGTGCTGGAAGGCATTGTGAGGCTTTGTTGCAGAGGAAGACATCAACTTATTGGCAATATTAACGCAAATGTTCTTATGCAGAAACAAAGAGGAGGCGGCAGCTGGGTTTCCGGTACGGAAAACTATGATTGAGTGATTATTAATATGTTTTCAAACTGAAATGCTTGTTATTCACTACATAATCTACTTGTAGAATAGTTTTATCTTGAAGAAATACTATTTTTGACAGAAATGATCTGTAACCTACTCGCCACCAACTAAACTAAAAGTCCAACAGCTTTTCATATGTTATACTTTTTATGTGCATTATTATGAGCTCATTATGTGTTGCTTAGTTTTCAAAATGTTTTACCACATTTGTATTATAGTATCACTTCTTTAATACATGTTTTTCTTTTTCCTTTGATTTAGATTTATCTGATTGCTTAATGAACTGTGTCATTTTTTAGATGTATTGTTAATCACTAGGACTCAGATTTTAAGGAGTTGGCATGTTTTTGGTGATGCTAGGGTGATGCTGTGTGCAAAATATACATGCCTCATGACATTTTGAGTGAAACTGAACCATTTTTGTGGGCCATTTTCCTGCATATTTAAAGATTTTTTATCTGATAGGACATTTTTTACAGGTTATAGGTAATTTTAAAGCCATTTTTGAGAGCAAATTCAGGCTTTTGTAATTTTTTGCAAGTTTGATTGCACTATTGTTATATTAATTTTAGAAGCAAGTTTCAAAACCTCAAAATTTAAAAATTCTTGGAAGTATGTTTGAATGTGGCCTTTGCTATGCATATTTTGTTAAACATTTGGACTTGTCCAACTAAACGGTTCACTTCTCTTGTAAGACAGACTTGGTCTCTAAAGAAATGTAGGGCTGACGGTTGTATCATGTGTTATTGTGCTTACTGGTAGAGTGCAATCATGCATATAGCAGAAGCTAGTAGCAGAGAAAAGATTCACTATAGAGCAACATGTGAACACAGAGAAATATAAACACAGTATTCAAGCAGGAGGACAAAGAAAAGTGCCACAGATGCTTCGGAGAGCTATGTGAAGCTTCTGTCCCAGCAAATATTTCATTCCACACACTGAGTAACAGTGTGCTCTAAGGTTACCTGTAGAAATACATTGGAAAATCCATCCCAGATGAGTCGACAGAAAGAATTACAGTAAACAGTGCTCAGAAAAACTATCAATGTCATATGATCAAAACTTGACAAGAAGAAAATCTGAAATTCAATGATGGAACCACAGATTGTCTGAGCTCCTATATTGTATATGTAATTGTTGGGGAAATGAATGAAGAAAACTGGAATGTTTCCTTATAAATTCTGAAGTCTTGGAGAAAGCAAACCATAAGTAACTTATTTGATAGAACAATGAACTTCTGTGGTTTAACAGTATCCAGCATGACTCTGTGCTACTCTTTCTCACAGATGCAGCACCATAATGGTAGAAGCTGCAAACTTCCCTAAGGGACCCTGGGATTGAAATTTGAATTTTCTATATTTTTGTAGGTATGAAATCAATACTTTACACTGTGTGTGTACGTTATAAACTGCTACACAGAGTTCCACCACAATCTGTTTAGCACTTCTGAGGGAATTAATTATTTAATTTATTTACAATGCACATATACCTTAATAACCGCTAAAACATAAAAATATGGTGCTCTCTAAAAAGCGGTTACTATTACTGCTATTGTTCTCTTCAGTAATATTGGAGAGCAAGAGGATTAATGACTTCATTGTCAGAAATCCAGCATTAGCTAACAGTAAATACCTTAATATTCAAAATATTCTATTTGCATCAAAAATTAAAATATCACAACAGTTTTATTATTTTATAAACCCTAATTGCCCAACAAACACCATCAATCTCTAACATGAAGAAAAAATAATTATTTTTAAAGTGATTAATTTCTTTGCCCTAAGGGACATTGAAAATACATATTTTTTAATCTTTTTTTATTTGATTTTTTAAAGCTAAACAAACTTTCTGATTTTAAAATCAAAGACTGAAATTAAAGCCACAAATGCAACACATGCTAGAAAACTGCTAGCAGCATATTATAAAATTTAATGCAGATGGAGCACACAGTGTATTAAAATATGTAAATCGAAAAAGTCCAATTTTTCTACACACATGCATCATAATCATGAGTCAGATTACCTGTTTGGCCTAAATCTGCCCTGCTTCATATGCCACACCTTCCTATTTTGTCTAGTACTCTTTCTCCTCAGATTCATAGCTTAACCACTTCTTTCTACTGAAATTGGTTATTTCTGAGCCCTTTTTGACCCTAATTTTGTTCATATACTACCGAAAGTGTAAGTAGAAAAGGAGCGTTTAAATGTAGTGCACGTGGCATTTAAAGCCTGTGCTAGACTGTTAAAAATGGTGGAATCTTAAGAATGTCACTCTCAACTTCAACTGATGACTGAAGGTTTGGGGAGCATTTATATGTGTAAACCTAAAACTTGTCAGTATGATAATTTTTTGATCATTTTTCAGTCCCAGGGTCCCGACACTGTATTCAAAGACAGTACTTTTGGCACAAGCTTGCCATGAGTTACAGAAGTAATGGGGTGTAATTTTCCAGATGTGGATAAATTAATCAGAAATGTAAAAAAAAAAGTATTTCTGAAATCACTTTCTCATGTGAAAACATTTCAAAGTGAAGCCGTGGGATACCTTGACCTCCTGCTCTAGTACTCACTAGGTGGTGACCCTGCTTAGATGCCTGTAATTATTATTGTGAACAGTTTGAAATGTTGAAAAAGCCTATAGAGTCCTTTGATAGTGACAGTGCAGCATCCAAAGAAATATCCCAGGTGCTTTTCTCCAACTCTTAAATTCAAGGGAAATTGACCTACCTAAAATCTAATTTTGGATTCCTACCACGCATTATCACTTTCCTCGAACACTATAGATGTTCTATGCCAACTCAAATAGAATTTGTGAAATCAGCTGCAAGTAATCTAAGTCTTGTGTAGGGTGAAGTGGACAAACTTGTCTTTGCTAAAATGGAAAATGTGTTGAACAATAACACTGGATTTTATGATACAGTGGATAAGATTGCTAAGGTACTGTCAGACAAAAACTATTTGTCTGATGAAGAGCTGGAAACTGATTAATATTTGTATATTAAGTTTATTTATTTATCTTTTGTGATGTTGAAAGAAGTTTTTCAGTGTGTAAACCCCTATTATTTGAGAATGAACAGTCCTTCAAATGTGAAAGCTAGAAAAGATTTTTGTGACATATTATAATTCACTACTCAGTGATAAAGTCTAAGTGAAATGTGCAGATAATGAAGGTAATTTTTAAATCACTTTTAATAAATTTTATGGTCGTAAAGTCATCATTTTAAAGTCATTTTTTAATATTCTATACGTCATAAAAATCTGTGCCCTATTTATCACAAAGTGTATGACTTAACTCAGTCACCACATAACACTACTACAGGCAATGTACCAATGAAAGCTACTGCTGCAGCCAATAGGGCAGTAAAATTTATGACCAACCCCTTGCAATGATCCTTGATGCAGTTGACATTGTATGTTTCCAAAGGACTCATGTTACATCCAAATGGCCTAAATTTAGTTTCTATGGAAATATAGCATTTTCTGAAACCATTGCATGCCAGGGATCATTTGAATAACATTTCCATTTTAAGCAATTGTAAACAGTTTCTGTTTCTACATTGAGCATTTTTCATTCCATGCAGGAAAAATCTGATGAGTTGCACTCACGACTTTCTCTATTCTTATACTAACCATTCTTACAAACTCTTATTCTTTTACCTTCTTCATGTTAGTTGAGATAAACATTTGCAGAATTTATCTCATTGCTCATTTTCTTGCACGTGCAATAGGAATATGGGAATACAGTAGGCTTTGAGTGATAGTCAAATCTTTTAAAGCTATCAAACTCGGTTCTCTTTGCACGGTTAACATATAAAAAAATGAATAGCAGTGTTCCATTTGACAGAAGTATAAGTTCTCCAAAACTTACACAAATAACGAGGAATATCTCTGAAATGGTTCACTCTACAAAAACAAAATATTAAAAAAAAAAAATATTTTGGCATTAATTATGTGTTTTAGCAAGATCTACATTTTTTCTATAGTAAGATTTGGTCTATCTCTTACGGTTTACCAGTTATGCAAAAGTCATCCAGGGTATGTAGGAGTACATGTGCTATAGGCAGAAAATTCAAGATATACATTTTATTTGTCATAAAAATATCTCAATCAGATGGCATTTTAATCAAAATCATTAGAGCCATTTTCAAGAAAATCAAAATTTTTGAAAAATGTTCCATGTAAAGGGTAGTTTAGGGTGGAGAAATTTTCTTCAAAATCTACATGTCAAATCCTTGAAAGACATTAAACTTAAATACCAACTTTGGTTTCTAATCAACTTTTCGTTTTTGAGTTGCTGTTCACAGACTGACAGACAGGCCTTTTTCTAAAAATGCTTTTTTTTTGGATTCAGGGGGCCTCAGAACATATATTTCCAGTGAAATCTCGACATCCAGTTTTTGGGTAGAATATAATACTACCTCTACTTTACTATACATAGTAGAGAAAGTAAAAATGGTATGTAAAATATATAACTAATGCCAGCATTAAATAATTTATTTTCTAAGATAAATTCTCATTTTTTCAGGTTCAAATTTGAGCTAATTTCATTGCACATGGAGGAGCTGATGTTTTCAGTTTTGGTTTTTAATGTAATTTAGCTAATGCACTTGCTGTTAGGCTCCAATGAGGTTCCTTTTTTTATGTTTTGCTAAAGTAATACTGCTTTATATTTTATTATTTTAATTTTATAAGCTGCAAATTTTGTATTGCTGACTGGATTTAATTTGTATTTACTAACTTTTTTTTTAATTGCTGTTAACTACCTGCTGCAATTTTATTCAGTATATTATCAAATATTTTCACATGTTGCAGGGATAAACACAGAGTATGTATACATCTGTTTCCATTTATTGCAAGGACTGTTAATCATAAATGTTTGTAACTCTCAGTTTTATCATTAACAGTAGCTTAAAAGGATTTAAAGCTATTTAGTTCAAAGTAATTTTTCTATTTGGATACTACCGACATTTAAAAAGAAATATTACTTCCTGCAATATCTTAGCATATTATTATTATTATTATTATTATTATTATTATTATTATTATTATTATTATTATTATTATTATTATTATTATTATTATTATTATTATTATTACTATTACTATTACTATTATTACTATTACTATTATTATTATTACTATTACTATTACTATTACTATTACTATTACTATTACTATTACTATTACTATTACTATTACTATTACTATTACTATTACTATTACTATTACTATTACTATTACTATTACTATTACTATTACTATTATTATTATTATTATTATTATTATTATTATTATTATTATTATTATTATTAAAGTAGAAGGTACCGTACATAATATTATAAACAAAAAGCAATAGGAAGTTACATGTAAATGTACATAATTCAAAATTTGGAATCTAATTCCAAATGTCAGTGTAGTATGAGCAATACTTTTATGATTTTTAAACTTTTTTTAACTTTTTGTTGCAGATTCTCACTGTAGAGAAACTAAATGCTTTTAGCTTGCTTTTGGAGGCATTCGGCAACTCTCGAACTGTCCTCAATGCCAATGCTACACGCTTTACCCAGTTGTTCAGTTTGGATTTCGACCAGTCAGGACAAATAGCTTCTTCGTCAGTGCAGGTAATATGATTGTTGTGAATTTTATAGGAAAATAATCCAGTTTTCTTTTTCTTTTTTTTTTAGTGTAACCATTTTTATGATAAGGTTTTCTTTTTATGAACATGAAACTTTATTCTTCTAAAGTATTTGTTAACAGTATTATTAACTTGTAACATATTTACTCTGTTTAAATATTTATTACTCCTGTCATTCTACCCTAATTAGTAAACTTGCCCAGTTCACTACTTTAAGTAACTTATACTCTATTATATTCAATGTTTTCATGGTATTACACTAGTCTACAGTGATTTTGCTACTGAAACAAAACAACTGAACCAATCCTAATTTGAATGTGCTGATTACAGATTTGAAGTCATTTTTGCTCTACCACGTCACAATTTTAAAATAATTACAATTTACATTTATTATTACTGTTAAGCAAATTGTGATAATCTCATTGCATATTCAGATTAATTATATCATATTGTTGTCTTGGCCCCCTTGATTTAATTAGTCAGTTGTTTTAACATTTCAACTGCTTCTCATCAGGTGTATTCATTTTCCCACCAAAAATTGTTGATTTCCATTAAAGTGGCTTTATTTGTGAAGGAATACAGAAAGTTGAAGTAAAATAAAATATAGTTGATTTAAGTTCATGTAACATTGTGATGTAAGTAAATACATTAGTAAATAAATTGTAAGGCTTTTCTGTTAATGTTTTATGCACTTAAATACCAAGATTCAATATATATTTACATTTGCTTCACATAACCTATATGAGCTTCACCCATGAAAGTTAATGTTTACTTTTATTGATAATAGTGTCCATTTCATTTTAGAAGTTCAGAAGTTAATATGATGAATAAAAGAAGCTGTGTTAACCACCCAGACTACTTCTGCTATATCTGTGGGAAATTTACACCACATAGGCAGCGTAAGAACATGACAGGTTAAGTGAAGACTGCTTACAATCATTACTTCGCCTGCACCATAGGAGATGATGACATAGTCTGGGCACCTCATTTTTGTTGTACAGTATGTTACACTGGTCTTACACAATGGTTGTCTGGGAAAAGAAAATCTATGCCTTTTGCTATGCCAATGATTTGGCGTGAGCAAAAGGACCACATCTCAGACTGCTATTTTTGCATGACAAAAATTTCTGGGCTCTCACCAAGAAACAAATCAAAAATTGTATACCCAGACTGTGACTCTGCTTTGAAAATAGTGCCTCATGATTCAGAGAATCCTGTACCTCTTCCCCCCAAAGATTTCTCCCTTGAAAATGAATTGTCTCATGAAGAGGAAGCGACAGAAAGTACTACTGATGCTGCTACTTATGAAGGCGAATTAGATTCTTCAAAACCTCATTTACTAAGTCAAGATGATTTTAATGACTTGATCAGGGATTTGTCACTTCCTAAACAGAAGGCTGAAATCTTACTATGTGTTATTGCAATGATATAAATGCCCTCATCAAAGAATTAGGCTATGTACACCAACCCCATGAATGGAGGCTGTTCATTGACTCATCTAAATTGAGTTTAAAATGTGTTTTATTACACATTGGGAACAGTAAACCATCAATACCTTTAGTTCATGCTACAGGACTGAAGGAGATATGAATCCATGGAGATTCTCCTACAAGTAATAAACTACACAACATTTAAGTGACACATTTGTGGAGATTTAAAGGTTACATCACTTTTACTTGGTCTACAGTTAGGCTATACTAAAAACATGTGCTTCTTGTGTTTGTGGGATGGTCGTGATGACAGTAATAATTTTAGGATCCAACACTGGACTCCAAGAATTGAACCTACTGTTGAAAAAGACAATGTAAAGCACAAGGCACTCGTGGACCCACAGAAGGTATTTCTTCCACACCCTCACATTAAACTTGGTCTAATAAAAAACTTTGTGAAAGCTATGAAACATGATGGTGAATGTTTTAAGTATCTAAAGGAGAAGCTTGGGAGATTGAAAAGTGATGCAAAATTGAAGGAAAGAATCTTCATTGGACCAGAGATACGACAGTTGATGTGTGACACTACGTTCAGAACCAAGCTGAGCACTCTTGAACTCGAAGCTTAGGACACATTTGTGCTTGTGGCAACTAGGTTTCTAGGAAATTGTCAATCTGATAATTATACTGAGCTAGTTCACAAAATGCTTAGAGCTTATCAAAATCTAGGTTGCCGTATGTAATTAAAGTTACATTTTCTGCTTTCTCACCTTGACTTTTTCCTGCCAAATCTCGGGGCTGTAAGTGATGAACATGGTGAGAGGTTCCACCAGGAAATATCAACCATGGAATCCAGGTGCCAGGGTCAATGGACTGAGCACGATGGGTGATTACTGCTGGTTCCTACAGCGATCACCCACAAGCCAACATAAAAGGAAAAGTAAAGGTCTCAAGCACTTTTAAATAGACTTTCTGGTGCTCACTTCACGTTGTAAGTCTGCATTAATGTATTAAAGTATTTAAAATAACTTAACATAATAAATATAAGTTTATTTCACTTGCTTTATGGAACAGGTATTTATATGAGATGTCATATTAGACTTAATAGCTACATTCTCACAACTCAAAAACCTGATGTGCTAGGAGAAATCTGACTTCAGATCTGGAATCAGTGCATGAATTACCATATAAAACATTTAAAGTTTTGTCAGTAGCAGACAAAAAATATTTTTTTGTAGACTAGTGTTATAAGTGACTTTTCCTCACAGTGTTAATCATAGAGCATAAGACAGCTTTGGAGTCCTCCATTGCTGTTAGCCTGATGCAGAATGTGTGTACTTTATTTCTAAATGCCATACATACCATCGTTAAACTCATTTGTTTTTTCTTACCTCAAGATTGTGCTAGCAGAGAAATCTCGAGTTGTACGACGACCTGATGGAGAACCCACTTTCCACATCTTCTACCGATTGCTAGCTGGTGTGGAGGGTACCTTGCGTAGGGAGCTTCATCTGGATAATATCTCAGCAGAACACAATCTCTTCATGACTCCACTGCAAAGACATGAAGACAAACAGAAGGCTATGTTGGAGTTTGCTCGTGTTTGTGCAGCCATGCAGACTCTAGGCATCTCTGAAAGTGAAAGCAAAGTGATCTGGTCTGTTCTGGCAGCCATTTATCACCTTGGTGTTGCTGGTGCTGTAAAAGGTTAGTTATTACTCAACTTTTGTTTATGTATTAAAGAATTCCTAATGAGCAGTGTATTAAGGTACAGCTTTCTTTAGATATGGCTGGTTATAAAATACTTCAAACATAAAAAAGAACATTGCTAATATGTTATTTATTTCTTCTTGTATTTCTTTCATATCTGGTATTTACTTTAAAATCTGATGCAGAGAATGTCAGGTAGGGTGAGCACATGTTTTGAAAGAAAAAATACTGGCTAGCTAATATATTATAACATATATATATACAGTAAAACTTGTTTATCCGGACCCCTTTAAACCAGATTTCCCTTAATCCAGACAAGCATCCTTAAAAAAAATCTGAATTTGCAAATTGCTAACTTAAATTATAGTACTGCACTAAGACAAACTTAAGGAAATTGTCCATTTTATTTTTCCACAGACTATACAATAAGCATTTCTTAGGAATGCCAGGAGTACATCAGTGACAATGGTACATTAGGCTGCCCTCCTTCCCACACCCTTGCTGTACCTATGATAGGGCTTACAACTCTTGTCAGAAGGGTTTTGTTTAACACTTGCCTTTCTCAGTCATTAAGCTAAAGAAACAAATCGAGTGCATAATGTTGTTTAGTAAACCTACAATATCATCGTGCAAACATAAGCATAAATTGTCCACAATACACAAGAAACTGAAAATTATTGAAAGGCTTGAAAATAATGTTACTGTTGTGTGTGTATGTGCAGAATATGGAATTGCAAAACAAACAGTTTCGGGTACAAAAAAGAAAAAGGGTGAACTCTGATCATTTTTGATTAAATGTGATGTAAATGAGGAAAATTGTCAGATTAAATGAATGTGGCAACTGGCTGAACAAAAGTTAGAAGACGTGACACACAAGTGGTACAAACAATTTTGTGCAAGGGGAATTGCAGTCAGAGGTGTTGAAATTCAAGCTGCTGCTGCTGAATGTCTTGTGAAACAACTTGGTATCAATGGATTTTTTGGCTAGTTCGGACTGGTTATACAGATTCCACAAGCATCATAACATAGTGAACAGAAAATGTGTGGAGAGAGCTTAAGTACTGATGCGTCAGCTGTTGACCCATTTAGAGAAAAACTAAAAATTGATTGTTCAAAAAGAAAAGTTAGATTTGTCTCAAGCATATAATGCTGACGAGGCAGGTCTATTTTGGCGTGCCTTACCTGAGAACATGCAACCCTCCTAATCCTTAAAAAATACTCCTGGACAAAAAATTTGCAAAGGATGCGTTTCTGTGTTATTATGTGCTAATGCAGATGGAAACCATATTTGAAAGCCAATTGTTGTAGGTAAAAGTAAACAGCCAAGAGCTATTAAGAATGTAATGTCCACATTACCTGTGCATTACTACAATTGAAAAAATGTGTGGTTTATGGCAGACACCACCCATGATTGGTTTCACAACAATGCTGTACCTGTAATAAGAAGGCACCAAGAAAGTAAAAACTAAAATGATGTGAAAGCCATAATCCTATTAGATAATGCATCTGCGCATCCAGATGCAAAGAAACTGCAGTGCTGATGGTAAGATCAAATGTGTGTTCTTGCCACCTAACACAACTTCCCTGATACAGCCGATGGACCAAGGCATTATCTACACAGCAAAGCAGTTGTACAGAAAGAAATTCCTGTCTGAAGTTTTCAAAGTTGAGGAGCCTCTGGACGGTGAAGATAAACAGATGGAAAAAACACTCCAGAATATAAAATTGTATGATTTCAGATGCATGATTTTCAATTTTGCAAGTGCAGTATGTAGCATTTCGAACTCTACATTGACTAATGCGTGGAAGAAGCTTTTGAATGATGACAGTATTGAATTGGACACCAGTTTAATTAAACACTGGTTGCCGGTGGCAAGAAAGCTGTCACAGTAGACGACATTGAAGACTGGCTTGACAGAGATGAAGACGATCCAGGCTATCAATTCATGACTGATGAAGAAATTGTGGAAAGTGTAAGCAATGCAAGGGACACTAATAGCGAATCTGAGGTTGAGGATGTGGATTTCTGAAAGCCGAAAGTGAAATTAAGTAAGGTTAAACAGCATCTGAATTGTGTAATACACTTTGTTGAGAAAACTGAATATAAACAGATTTCCACATACTACCATCATATGAGGAATCTTCATGATCTCATTGTAAAAGCAATGTGTGATAAACCAGAAAAGAAAATTGATAGTTTCTTCAAATCAAACAAAGAATATGTAATTAAAATCAGGTGGGCTTATTTTATCTTATGTTCTAATAAAATTATACAGGACATACTCCAATTTTGTTAACAATTTTTCTCTGTGGTATTTATTTTACTTCATCCAGACTTTTGACAATCCAGACAACATTAACCCCCAATCATCACAGATTAATGAGGTTTTACTGTATATATACACAGGATATAAATGAATACCACTGCACGAATTTTACTGGTAATAGATGGTTCATAAACAATCAATTTGACATAGGAAACCTGTGGTCTACGGCATAAGGTTACTAAGTTATACATATTCAAAATATTTAGAGATTGTGACTAATAAATCATAACCAGAAAGAAATATGCAAATAGTAGCCATTGGAAATGAAATAGTGTTTATTGGGCACCTAGTAAACTTGTATTTTGCCTCTCTGAAGAAGCATTTCTAAACTGTAGCTTTTCCAAAAGCACTTAAATTGTGGACTTAACATGTGGCTGCATGCCACTGAAATGGATAACAGGTTGTGGCAAACAGCTAATGGAGCACAGGGCAGCTCTAAATTGTGTGCTTGGCCACATTGCTATGCCAACTGACTGTAGACCAAATAAACCCGAGAAATCAAGTTCAAACCCAGAGATGGATAAGCTTGTTTTTTTTTTCCTTTCTTTTCCATCTTGATAGCAATGTTGGCCTTATGCTTTAAAATAGCAAAATACCCTTTTCATATGCAATGCACGGGGTATTGTTTACTTTTGCTTCATCTCACATCTGATAGCCTAGGCTGGAGGATTATGTATTGACATTGGTCTGAAGCTGTCAGTTGGCTATTATTGTCCATGTAAATAAGAGCAGTTCTCGATTTAACACTTAACCAGCTGTAAACGATCCACAAAACATTGGACCAACCAATAACATAAATTACTATCACTTTCCAAAGGAGGCGCTGAGTATTTATGTGTTAGCTTGACAAATGCTAATACTGCCAGCAGGTGACCCTAATAGCCCTGGAAGACATTAACACCACTATGTGGTGACTGTTTCCTTTGTCTCATTTCCTATTTGCCTTCAGCACACAACATTACGTTGAAGCAGTTGAATAGGTACTCTGAGACATGGAGCACAATTACACTTGCAAGGATTTACAGCGAAAAGTCTTCCAGTAGACTGCAGCTGCATCGGACTACTTTCGTATATATAGATCAGCATTTGCAAGAATGTAGTTCTATGGTGGCAAAGAAAGCAGATTGCAGTGCAACACATACCCATCACACTCTGGAGTTTGAAGAATACATACTGCGTTTACTGGAAGAGGAACCGTCAACCACACAAGTGCATGGCAAGTCTTGCATGAGGAGCTGCTCTATCCTGTCCATCTACAAAAGATGCAAGCCTCAACTCCAGAGGATTGTGATTTATGCTTGCAGTTTTGCAAATGAGCAGCCACCAGAACAGTTTTCAGTGGTATTGTTCACTGTTAAGCCATGTTTACCAGGCATGGGCCTATCCTAAACTACAAGAATAGTCACATATGAGCATACAAAACCCCCATGCCACTGTGTCAGTCTGGGTGGCTCAGTTGGTTAGACACTGGCCTACTAATTCCAAGGTTGCAGGTTCAAATCTGGCTCAGACCGATGGTTTTTAAGTGTGCTTAAAAATGACAGCTCCATGTCAGTAGGTTTACTGGCATGTAAAAGAACTCCTGTGGGAGAAATTCTGCTGATGTGATCCTGGCAATTGATAGCGTTGCTAAGCAACAAACAAATTTAAAAAAAAAAAACTTGTGCCACTGTTGAGAAGAGCCAACAACAGCAGTTTATGGTGAACATATCTGTTAGCATTGTTTCTGACCACGTAATGGAGCCATACCTTCTTCCTCCTCGGCTGCATGGCAACACGTATAAAACATTTCTGAAGGTTGTACTGCCAGCTTTTTTGGAAGAAGTACCACTTAATATTCATGCTCAATTGCATTTCCAACACGATAGAGCTCCTGCACATTATGCTATAAATGTATGGGAGCATCTAAATTGAGTCTTCTCCAACCATTGGATCGGAAGAGGCAGTCTTACTGTGTCCTGGCCACCCCGTTCATTGTATCTCAACCCCATGGATTTCTTTTTCTGGGGTTATCTTCAGACTACGGTGTATTCACCATTAATTTATTCTGAAAAGACACTGGTTGCCCACGTTATTGCAGTCAGTGATGAGATTTGCAACTCACCAGGAATGCTCAGCATGGTTCACAAATCATTTCTATGTAGATGTTGCCTATGCATTGGTGTTAGAGGTCACCATTTTGAGTAGTTCATTTGAAATCTGCACCTAGTCATAATTTGTTTCCTTACCTTTGTTCTGCTTGTGTCTACCTATTGTATTGTAATATTAATATCAGTTCAACTGTTAATAGCTTCAATTTCCTTAATTAACTTGAACCATCTGTTTAAGTAGGTATGCAGTTTTCAGTGTGTATCTACTATTTAGGTCATGAAAGAGTAAATAATAAACAAATTTGAAATAAAAAGCTTAAACATTAGTTAAATAAAAAATTACAATATGACATGAATGTTTCCTGCAAATCAAATGAAATACAGCATGTGCTTAAAAAAGAAAGAAAAAAGAACATTAAAAATACACTGCCACAAGGATTTGAATGCAAGATCTTAATTTGTGTGTACCTTTGCCATCCTGGCAACATATCCATTACGCTAAATACTCAGGGTACGAAAACTATCCGCTTGTTTTCTCATCATGCATTACAGCTGCAGTGGCATGCATACCCCCACACAGTTTTAAGGCATAGTTCTGTAATTTGCAATCCTAGACCATAGGTTTCCTGTCTTAAATTGATTGTCTACGAACTACCTATTACCAGTAAAATTCATGCAGTGTTATTCATTTACAGCCTGTATATGTATATATAAAATTCTCTCGCTCATGTGGTTATGGTGAATGTTTTCTTCAGCAAACAAAATTTGCTTTTGAAAGCAATCTATCGGCTCTCATAGAAGATACTGAGTAACTAATTAAGTAACCTACTTGTGAATGCTATAAGATTTCAATTTCAGTGTGTTGGAAACTCAGAATATTAAAAATAGACTCCATCCTAGTTTACCCACAATGGAACTCTCTTCATTAGCTCTTCCTACATCCTTTGTTTGCTGCACTTTTTTAATAAATTTGGCAGTTCCTGAATGAGGATCCCCTTTCCTAAGTTCTTTTGTGCAGCATCATTAATTTTAGATGGTAGATTTTGTTTAAATTGGTTGAAATTTCATCATAATGTTAGAGAGGAGTTCTTTTATGTTTCTCAGGTGCATGGTACAGGAAAGGTAATTCTGAATATATTTATTTCAATTTTCAGTTTATTGTTTCATTTAAAATACAATGATTTTCCTTTATAACTATAGCAGTAAGATTGTTTGATGCATTCAAACCACGCTGGCTAATTGAACAATATATTATATCTATGGTGATACACTCGCTGAAGACTGACTGAATACTAGTGACTAAGTATGTAATACTGAGGGAAAATGAACTCTTTTGAGAAATGTCCTATATATATGTCCCTATTCTAGAGACTATAAGATGAGCAATTTTTCTGAAAAATAACATTTTTAACATTTGTCAGGCCAAAAAATGTTTTATTAGTTTATAAAATCAAACTGACTTTTAAAATCCCAGAAAAACATCTGAAATTTCTTGTTTTCAGCTGGAACAGGCAGCAGTAGTCGCTGGCAATTCTCCAGTCCACAGGCAGCACAGCAGGCAGCTAACTTATTAGGCACCACAGTGGAGGAGCTGGCACGTGTTATGTTCGGTCAGTGCTCTGGTGGATTAGGTACACCTTCCACTCCTCGTGCTCCATTTCGTACCCCGTCTCCAACAGATCGGGGCATAGATCGTGATGTCACAGGTCTGGAAGCTCTGGAAGGAATGGCAATAGGATTATATGGAGAAGTGTTGAATGCTGTTGCAGCACTCATCAACAGGTAATATTGTAATGTTTCCAACAATATGTTTTAACAGCATATATTGTATAGTTACTATTAGTAATATTAGATACTAGGAGTAATTAGTAGGAATGTTTTAATGTATTTCAATTCATCCACACAAAACTTTATCCATGGAATTAAGGGCTAATTTTCTTGCGAATGAATTATAGAGTCTTGATAAATGCAGGGCGGTGCTATGGCCAAGCTGTTAGACCATTCACCTTCCACCTAGGTGGCCCAGGTTCGATCCCAGGGACCTACATGTTATATTCGTGGTGGACAAAGCAGCGTCGAGGCGGGTTTTCTCTGGGTTTCCTCCCACTCATTCCATCAATTGCTCCATCATCACCTTCCCATTCACCTATTTTGCCTGCATTTCATATCCTCCTCTTCCTCACTATCATACTTCATGCTTGGCTGACCACCCGCTTCCAGGTTTTCACTCTGTCTGGTCCATAGGCTCCTCTGCTCCCCGACAGGCATTTGACCCTAGGCATTGGCTTGCAAGTCCTAGGGGATGGCTAAGTCCTAAGGGACAGGTAATCAGGAAAAGAAGAAGATAAATGGAGAAAAAAAACAAATGTTATCATTCACTCATGTTTAAATTCCAAACTTGTCTTACTAATAATAGGGCAGAGATACTTATAATGACAATCCAAAATGAAATTTGGATAAGTATTATAAGGCTCTTATGTTTTAAGTTTGTGTCACTTTTATAGGTTTTGGATATCTTTGCTGTCTTTTCACCAGATGGCACAAATCAGACAAATTACAGCATTTTGATCCAGAAGGGATTCAAGTGCTGCAGAAGAGAAGGGAATTATACTCCTTATACTTCTATATTGCGTGATGACTAAAATGTGTTTAAAAATGGCTTTTAATTATACACTAGGCTCTCTCACAAGCAAAGATGATTCCACAGTAATAGTGAATGAGTGAGTGGGTGGGGTTTAAGTGCCCGTCAATGAGGTCATTTGGGCCCATCTACAGTAATGAAACCTCTGTAATGTTGTAGTTACATGCTTTCTAGCCAGTCAGCAGTAGTCTGTTTCAGAACTTATGCCACTCCCCCTGAGTTATAAATCAACTCCATTTTGTGGATCTCTTTGGGATTCAGGTTCTGAAGGAGAATCTAGCAGTGAAGAATAGGGTGAGATATGTATTATAGTGCATTAAGTTCAACAGTAAAATAATAGGTTGTCTGGTTTGTGCCACACCACCATTCCTTGCAACCAATTTCCTTTCCCCTCCTTGTGTGGCAACTGACATTTTACTGACAGAAAATTTGTTACTGACAAAAACTGAGTAAAGGCCAGCTAATACTAAATAATATGAAGACCACATAATAAGAACATTCTAAGTCACAAAAAGTTACTTCGGAGATATTAGCTTTTCAAAGCTTATCAGCAAATTACATTTCACATATTGAATACACAGTAGAGTCCCGCAGATTGTAACCCCGCTAATGTTGTGACCAGGATCATCAGCATAAGAAATGACTGAGCTAAATTTATTGAAAATAGTGCAATTATGACACCTTAGATGTTGTTAAGGCACTTTTCTACAGGAACCCTGAAAATTGCTTTAATTATATATATTGGTTGATGTAGATGCCCAGAGAGAGGGCCTGAGAGGAATGCGAGACCTGACAGAAGGATCATGGACCGGAGTTCATTCAGGGCCTAGACACCCACAACAGCTGGCAGTTTAGAAATCGACATAAGTTACACTGGACAAAGGATTCTTTTTTAAATTTATCAAAGGTCCATCAGCAGTTTCCCACTTTACAAACCGGGCAGAAACGATAAATAAAGTGACACAAAATAAAACAAAATTACAAATAAAGACATGACAAAGAATTGAATCGCTTGAAAGTCTTGAAAGATGGAGATGTCCGGAGAGAGGACCTGAGAGGGGCGCAAGATTTCTGGGGAGGGATATCATATAAAAGTTTACCCAGGGCCAGGAAATCCACAACAGCTGGTGATAGCATAACTAAAACAATAATTTTAATATAATGCTGTTCCAAAAAAGTTATTTGAAATATTTCAAAAATAAATTTGGAAAAAAATTTCAAATTCAAAAATTTTGAAAAAGATTTAAAATTAAACATTTTGAAAACAATTTGAATAGACAACTTTGAGACTAAAAAATTAAAAATAAATTATGGTATCAAAAAACTAAAAAGACACGCTTTAATAACAAAGCAAACTAAAAAGTAGAAAATAATTTTTAAGTATGGAGAGTTTGCTCTTTAGTGATATGAATTCCACTGGTTCATTATAATTAAAAATTTTGTGGTAATAGCAGTGGCAGTTGCAGTGGCAGTGGTGGTAGGAGCCAAATGCCCCGGAACTTGGATATGAACTCCATTCTCCTTCTTGCTTTCTAATATAGTTGTAATGTTAAGTTTAATCCAACTAGGGCTGGGCACACATGAAGATGTTCTGCTGTCATAATGGTGTTTTCATTGTTGCACAGGACACACTTTGGTGATGGATATATCGATATTCTGTGCAAATGTGCTGCCAAACCATCATGTCCTGTTATTGTGCGGAATACAGCTACTGCTTCCTGTCCTGCTTCGTCTAGCACCTAGCCAGAGATCTCAGTATGGGGCTATTTTACCTCTAGATTTAATTTTCAGAGGAAGCATTATCATGGGGCGATCATCATGTTGTTCATTTAGCACCACTCTGGGTCATGCGTGGATTGAGGATTTCCACGGTTGCAAACAACTTTACCCCTTCGATGAAATAAGAATGGAGGGGAAAGATGAAAATGGAAAAGATCACCTCGACCTCGAATACTCAATACCTTAGGGTCTGAAAATGGATCAAGGGTTTAGCCAAGGGAGGCTAGAGTTAAAGTTTAGAGGGAATATCCATTATGGTCGCTTTTTACAACCTGTATGGACTACAGTGGGACTATTCTATTCCCAGTTGCCATACAGGAAACATTTTGTTATATGTTTAAACTAAAAGAAGTTATATTAACAGAATAGTAAATTTGATTGTAAAAAAGTGTTGATTGCCTGACATCAAATGTTATAAATAGTTCATTGGTAGCTATTTGTAAAAATAAAGATATGATAAATCTTATTGTAAAAGGTGCGCCATACTTTTTCAATAAAATTTATTATTTTGTTAATATAATTCTTTTTACTTTAAACGTAATTTTTTAAGTATGATGAACCAGTGGACTTTATATCACTATAGAACAAACTATTCATACTTAAAAATTATTTCCTAGTTTTTAGTTTGGTTTGTTATTAAAGTGTGCCTGTTTAGTTTTTTGAAACCATAATTTATTTATATATTTAATACTCCTTTCTCTCCAGTTATGACCTTTTCCAATAGTATACATTTATACTATTTGAACTTAGGTAAGCAGAAGGTCTGTGGTTCAAATCCCAGTTGTGGCATTGAATTTTCAAGTTCCAGTTCTACCTCTCAAATATATGTATACTGTTTATTTCCATTAACATTAAGGAATAGCCTTGAGAACTGTAACAATTGCTTCTTCACATTGTTTGGAATATATTATGATACTTTTTTCAGGAGTATATCAACACCCGTGCATACAGTGTCCTCTTTACTGGTGGTTGATACTCCAGGATTTCAGAATCCTGCATCTTGTGGACAGCAAGGTGGGGCTACCTTTGAAGACCTCTGTCACAATTACCTTCAGGAACGGTTGCAACTTCTATTCCATCATACCATGCTGGTGGCCCCTCGAGATCGATATGCTCAGGTTAGATTCTCCTCTATACAGCTACATTGTGTTTATATTAATTTCAAGCTTTTTTACCTGCATGAGGATTAGCATAGCCTTATTGAGAATACCTGCATATGCTCAACTCTGAATGAGCTTTCTCTCTCTCTTTCTCTTTCTCTCCCTCTCTCCTCTCCTCTCTATCTTTCTCTTTCTTTCTTTCTCACTCTCTTTTCTTTCTTTCTCTCTCCTCTCTCTTTCTCTTTCTTTCTCTCTCCCTCTCTTTCTTTCTCTCTCCCTCTCTTTCTTTCTCTCTTTCTTTCTTTCTCTCCCTTTATTTCTCTCTCTGTTTCTTTCTTTCTTTCTTTCTTTCTCTCTTTCTTTCTTTCTCTTTCTCTTTCTGTCTTTCTTCTTTCTGTCTTTCTTTCTTTCTTTATTTTCCTTCTTTCTCTCGTTTTCTTCCTTCCCTCCCTCCCTTTCTCCTTCCTCCCATCCCTCCCCTCCCTTTCTCCTTCCTCCCCTCCATCCCTTTCTCCTTCCTCCCCTCCCTCCTTCCTCCCCTCCCTCCCTTTCTCCTTCCTCCCTCCCTTTCTCCTTCCTCCCTCTCTCCCTTTCTCCTTTCTCCCTCCCTCCCATTCTCCTTCCTTCCTCCCTCCCTACCTCCCTTTCTCCTTCCTCCCTCCCTCCCTTTCTCCTTCCTCCCTTCTGCCTGTCCATCCGTCTGTCCTTTCTTCCATCCTTTCCATCCTTTCTTCTGTCCTTTCTTCCTTCCTTGCGTCCTAGCTTCCATCCTTGCTTCCTTCCTTCCTTTCTTCCCTTCTTCCTTCCACCCTCTCTTCCTCCCTGCCTCCCTGCCTCTGGATATACAGCTGTGGTGCTGACACCTCTCTATTGTTCCCGTGTAGTGAATTTTTAAGATGAGAACCAAGATTCAAGCAGTGGTAAAGTACTTTGTAAAGATAGGTATGAAAGCAAATAAACTTCATGCAGATTTTTGAAACACACTGGGGGACTCTGCTCCTTCATATTCAACTATAATTAAGTGGACCAATGAGTTTAAATTTGGTTGGGATAGATTAGAAGATGACTATGTAGTGGTCGGCCAAGATATCACCACCCCAGAAATGATTACAAAAGTGCATGATTTGGTTTTGGAGAGTCGCCGAATCAAAGTGCAAGAAATATCTGATGCTCTAGAGATATCATGGAAAAGGTATATCACATTTGGACTGTGGAATTGGGTATACAAATTATCTTGGAAGTGGGTCCCACAACTGTTAACATATGATCTAAAATGCAAATGTCTGAACAATATTACATGGGTCCACTACTGTATCCCAGACTCATAGCAACAGTCAAAGCAGTGGACATGAGCTGATTCTTCACCACCAAAGACAGCAAAGACAATACTGTTAGCTGGAAGGGTTGTGGTATCAGTGTTCTGGGATGACAAAGGGATCCTGTTGATAGTGTATCTTCCCAACAATCATGCAATTATGGGAGAATACTATGCTAACCTCCTGGACCAACTACAGCAAAAAATATGAGAAAAAAGGCCAGCTTGTAGCAAGAAAGAGGAGCATACTCCATCAAGACAATGTGTACCTGCATACATGTATGCTTGCCATGGCAAATGTTCATGAACAGAGGTGTTAATTGTTGCCACACCCACCTTATTTACATGAAATGGCTCCATCACACTTCCATCTCTTCCCTAAGCTCAAAAATTTCCTTGGTGGATGGAGATTCTCTTCTAATGAAGAACTTATAACCAGAGTTGATGAGTATTTTGCAGACCTGGAAAAATGTAATTTTCAAGATGGAATAAAGGCATTGGAACATCAACGAACCAAGTGCATTAGTGCAGACTACATTGAAAAATAAAAATATTTTGGATGAGGTCTGTTATTATTTAGTATGTCATTCTGAGAACTTTTCAAACAACCCTCGTACCGTAGAATAAGATTGGTACCTGTGAGATGAACAATGATTCATATTTCATAAAATGTGCTAGTATAATTAACAAAATATTATCATGCTGTTTGAGCAGAATGGACAAATTATTTTTTATACTCAAGGCAGTCCAATTATCACTAATAACTAGATTACTGAATAAGTGTGTATAAAATTATATGTGTATGTACTGCCTTCTCATGCATGTCACTTTTCTGTGTAGGAGCACATAGAATTAAATCTGGATGATGGAGATTCATGCTCTCCAGGCCCACTTGTGTCTCTGCTGGACAGAACATCCCAAAACTCTATGGTGCGGACATCACAAACAGATCTGCGAGAGTCAGATAGGCGAGGTCTTCTTTGGCTACTGGATGAAGAAGCAGTGTATCCAAATGCTAGTGATGAGGGTTTCTTGGAAAGATTGTTCCAGCATTATGGGGACAGGGGTAGGTTTTTCTGAGAATAATATGGTATTGCATTAACAACTATTAATAAATTACTTACTTTAATTAATGAAAATGCAATTTTGATGACTGATTAGATACAAATTAAGAAATTAGGCATGTACGAGGGTAGTTCAACTCAATCCGGGACTTTCTTTTTCCTCAAGTTTAAATGGATGCCTAGGCTGGAGGTTTTGTATGCAGTAGAAACTGGTACCTGTGTTCTGTTACTGGTAGATGGTGCTCATTTCCCACGCTTCTAGATAGACCATTATTCAAGAGGGCAGACAATAGAGTTAATGTCTACATGGAACAGTGTGTTGTGAGAAGTTTTTAGTGAACGAGGCATAAAACCTACTGAAATATACAGAAGTCTTCAGGCTCAGTAGGGTAATGAGACATTCAGTCGCAGTAAGACATCTCAATGGTGTTAGTGCTTCAAAGATAGCCGTATCTATATTATTGACAATCCCGGTCATGGTGGATCACAGCCTATGATGGTCATTCCTGATAAACAGGGAATCATTCACGTTGATTTTTTACCCCATGGTGTCACTATCAACAGTGAGTATTAATGCCTTGCTCTGCATGATGTACACAAGCGTTTACGGAAGAAACGTCAGGATTTCATCAGAAAGGGTATTCTCTTTTTGCAAGACCGCATATCGCTCAACACACAGTCCAAACATCATGGAGCTCAGCTAGGAGATGTTACCATATCCCCCCCCCCCCCTCCTTATTATCCTGACTTAGCACAAGTGACTTCTATCTGTTAGGGCCCTGAAGGAATTCCTTGGAGGACATTTCAACACTGATGATGAAGTAAAGCATGATGTCCTACAATGGTTCTGTTGTAATACTAAATCTTTCTATGCCAAAGCATTCCAGGTGTTAGTCAAATGCTGGGATAAGTGTCTAACTGTAACTGGAGATTATGTGGAAAAATAAATCCACTTTCCAAACGTTGAATTTTATTGTTCTGTTTTTTTTAAAACAAAGTTCCGGATTGACCTGAACAACCCTCGTATTTAGAAATCTGGACAACTTATACCAACTGTAATGCAGTACTTCTATAAGATTTGAAACTGCAACTTAATTTTTCAATAAATTAATTGCCAGTATAAATTGTTTTATTGTATAAGTATGAAAGACAAACATGAAAGAAATACTAACATGAGAGTTACATTTAAGAGGTAGAACTGGAACTTAAAAATTCAATGCCACAACTGGGATTTGAACCACAGACCTTCCACTTACCGGGCAGCTGCTCTACCACTGAGCTATTATGACAAACTGCCAGAATGGCATTAAATTCTCAAACCAGTTCGTATTTCTCCTGGTAAACCACAAAGGCAGTCTCACATGAGAGACAAATTACCCCAATGGTGACTTACTATTGTAAGTACTTTATATCCCAGGATTAAATAACCTTCAGATGGTAATTATTATTTATTTATGCCAACAAACTTACTGTTGGTGTTTTTAAACACACAAGCCGTGTGTGGGCAAAGTTTAAGAGGTAGAACTGGAACTTAAAAATTCAATGCCACAACTGGGATTTGAACCGCAGACCTTCCGCTTACCAGGCGGCTGCTCTACCACTGAGCTATTGTGACAAACTGCCAGAATGGCATTAAATTCTCAAACCAGTTCGTATTTCTCCTGGTAAACCACAAAGGCAGTCACAATAGCTCAGTGGTAGAGCAGCCACCCGGTAAGCGGAAGGCCTGTGGTTCAAATCCCAGTTGTGGCATTGAATTTTTAAGTTCCAGTTCTACCTCTTAAACTTTGCCCACACACGGCTTGTGTGTTTAAAAACACCAACAGTAAGTTTGTTGGCATAAATAAATAATGAGAGTTACATAATTAAGATAATCATGTTGTAATAGAAAGATATATTAGCCAAAGAAGTATTGTAAAACAACATCTGAGGAAAAGATAAGATTTTAAAACAGAAAATTGGTATTAAATAAAATGTGATGTAAATAAATAATATTAATGTCTATCAGTCATAAACAGTTGAATGTGCATAGTAACACAGGGAAAGCAACAGTGAGTTTGGGTTGTTGAAATAGGAGAAAATCAACATTCTTGTGTGAACCACAGAGGATACCTGATGCAGAAGAATGCCAAAATGCATATTATAGTGATTAATGTTGTGTGTGGTTGAGAAGAAGAATTCCACAAATTAGATTTCAGTTTAAATGAGAAGGCTCTAAATGTAAATTATAAATCCTCTGCCAAAAATGATGCATAGAGTGAAAGTATTATATTTTGTTAGAGTAGTACGTAGGTTTATCTCTCTCACATGATATACGAATAATAACTTTTCCACCTTATAGGAAAGTATTCCTTAAATCTAAGTTGCTAATAAAAGGTTAATAGGTAACATTGTTGCTTCAATAATAGTGCAACATACTCTCACATTATTACCAGCAAGGAATGTGAGTAAATATTCAATCTTTGTTTCTTGAGATTTTGTTCTTAGAAAGAAAAAAGTGGAATTACTGACACAAATTATTGTGAAAAATCAAGAATATTAAATTTCTTGTATTCTTAATTTCCATTACAGAAACAGAATACTTATCAGAATTTGTCTGTTTAACAGGGCAAGAAATTAATTGCATTTATTATAAAGATTCCAGCAATGTTAAACAACAATATAGAACAAAATAGTTCTTCTATAGTTCTTGTTCAAGAAGTAATAGTAAACTTCCCTGAAACCCAATTCAGTGTAAGGAGTCTCATATATGAGGGTTGAATGAAAAGTAATGCCTCCACCTTCATAACTCCTCAACAAATGGTAGCACTGGTGTGCAACAGGCACTGTCTTGTTCAATTTACTCTCCTACAGTTCCAGTTGGCAGGAAGCCTTAGCATTGAACGGTAGTGTTGTTAAAGTGCAAAGTATGGAACCCTCAGGCGGTCAATCAATGTGATTTAAGCAATGTCCAGTCATGGAATTCTTGGCAGCAGAAGGTGTCGCCCTAAAGGGGATACATCAGAAAATGCAAGCTGCTTATGAGATTGTATTGAGTATTGTGCGTCGTTTGGCAAGTAAATTAAAAGTGTTGAGGTGGGATTATCTGACTTGCATGAGAAACAAAGAGTTGGATGTCCACTGACAGCAACCATCCAGTTTCACAAGCAAAAGGTTGATGGATTGATTCAAGTGATCGTCGTATCACTCAGAGAAATTTCAAGCAATCAGCATTTCACAAGAACGTGTGGATCACATTATTCACATTTCTCGAAAGGAAAAGGGAAATGTTTTCCTGCAGCATGACAATGTCAGGCCACAGGCTTCACATGCCACCACTGCAGAACTTCAGAGACTGGATCTCACCGCCATACAGCATCCTTCACACAGTCCAGATTTAGCACTGTCTGACTTCCATCTGTTCCCGATGATGAAAGAAGATCTGCAGGTACTTCATTATGCTTCTGATGAAGACTTTGAGGGAACTGCAAGATGCTGGTTGCAAAATCAGAATGTCAACTTCTTCTGTGACGGCTTCAGAAAACTTGTTCATTTTTGGCAGAAATGTATCCAATTGTCTGGTGATTATCTGTAAAAGATAAAGAGCACTTTCTAAGGATTATTTCTGCATTTGGTTTATTAAAATATTCCCATCCAAACCCAAGTAATGAAGGTAGAGGCATTACTTTTCATTCAACCCTCGTACGAGAAAAAGCTAGCTGGAATACAAAACACAATAGTGTATAAATCAAGTGCAAATGCTTATACAAATGGCCAATGGTGTGTGGCACGAGTTCCAAAACTGTATTACCATAAATTAAAGCCTTTAACAAAGGGAACCCAACAGTATGGTGCACATATAGAATTGGGAAGTCAAACAAAATAAATATATAAAGAAAGTAAAACAAAACTTGAAGCTTGCAAGAGCATCTTGATCATCTAGAATGACCATTAAGAAGCAAAGAGAGAAGACAACAGTTACTTAAATAAGTTCAAAAACACAAGTACTCCCAAAAAATTTTGAATGCATTAATATTAAATTAAACAAAATAAGTGTATATTTTGTAAATGTTTGTAGTTACATTTAGGAGTATTGCATGCACTTAAGAAGTTGAAAAATAGTTCAGGCAAAAATTAAGAAAATGAGCTAAGAAAATTAACAAGAAATGTATTTCACCAAGAGAACAGATAGTGAGGATAGGGCAGAAAAGATAGTGCTAACCAGAAAACCTTAGGAACTATAATTAGTTTGTTGAAACAAGTGAAACTTGAAATGACAGAAATCATTGAAGAACAGAAACAGTTAAAGAAACATCAGAAAAAAACAGGACCATATAGCTAAAGGATAGAAGCAAGATAAATTAACAGAAGAACAAAAACAGTTGGCTAGGGAATAGAAACAAAAATCTAGAGAAATAAATGAGAAACAAGATCAGCTAGCTACTGAAATAACTAAAACACAAGGGTCTTAGCAGCTGATATAACTGTAAAGCAAAGTCAGTTAGCAACTGAAATAACTGTAAAACAGAGACAGTTAGCTACTGACATAAATAGTAAAATAGGGGAAGTTAGGTCTGAATAGGTTAAATTTCAGTCAGAAATAATTGCACAAATCAAGAATATGTTCAAAAATTAACTCAGTGAAAATAGGAAAAATTGTACTGTCATAAATATCACTGTAAACACTGAGTTTGAGAAGCTAAAATCAAATTGTGATACCTTAACTGATAACGTAGCTAAAGAAATGGCAGTAGTTAGTAAAAGCTTGTAAACTATCAGAACAGAAATGCATGCACCACCAGAGTGATTACAAAAGTAACAAACAATCAAAAGTAAAATGGAGAAAGAAATTGCTAAACAATTGGAACTAGTGACGGAGAAAGTAAACCAAATGAAAAATCATATAAGCTATAAGAGGTTGTGGACATACTTCATGTTTGCAATGTACCTGTAAATAGTGACCATGATGACACAGTTACCCATGACCAGGAAAATGGGTCATCACAAAATTATAAAATGTACCCAAAACATAAACCACATTCGTGGCACATAATTCTTGCCTAGTAAAGCACTCGTCTGAACAATTAATGTTAAAGATTAGCAGCACCAGCTCTCATGAGGAACAAGGATATAATCCCAAGCAATTCTTTCAAAAGATTGAAGAATATTTTAAGATTACAATGATTTTATATAAGTTAAGGATGTATGTAATAAGAAAACCTTAGAAAATGGGTAACAGAATGCATAAGAATGACATTGTTGGGAAAAGAAACATTTAGAAATTTATACTTGACACGTTACTGGGGGCAACAGATAAGAATTGAATTAGCCACAGGTACATATAAGCAGCCAAGAAATATTAGTTAAAATGTATGAGTAAGGTGATTACAAAATTGTCCAAAGTAACATAACCTAGTAAGTGAAACTAAAGTATAATCAACCTACTCATAAATTTTAACTAATTTGACAAATCATCACTGTTTTAAACACTTCCATAAATCATATGCAAAAGGTTAAGAAATAACCTGTACCATAGCAGATATTTTCCAGAAAACATTCAGAACAGTTTTATAGTTGCAAAGCCAATAAATTTTTTGTATGTCAGAATTACTGACTGTGTTCCAAACAAAAGAAAGGCAATATGCATCCAATCAGTGGGTCAACCTAGACATGAAAATAACCGACCACACATGCAAAATGGGAACAACAATGAGAGCGACCACGACACAACACAAATCAAACAAAATCAAAGCTCTACATAATTTTAAAACCAAAATTCATAGAGGTGAAGGGAGGCACAATTACCTAAAAAGGAGTAACCAACCTTCCAATGATTCAAGAATATGTTATAGAAATGTGGTGCCATGATCTGATGGTAAGGGAAACAGTGGATTCTTGCTGCCTTAGGTGAGCAATGGACATGGTAGGAATGCCAAAATAAACTGTATGATGTGAGAGTTAGAATTAGGACTGAAAAATTCAATGCCATAGCCAGGATTTGAACCATGGATCTTCTGCTTTATGTATGGCTGTTCTAACCACTGAGCTACCATGGCAACTTGTCAGTATGACATTAAATTCCCCAACTGATTCGTATTTTTCCTGCAGACCTCAAAAGAATCTCAATCCTGAGATACATAACCCAAAGGCGACTTACAATCTTAAGTACTTTATGTCCTGGGTTTTTAATTAAATAATCTAATCTGGCAACCATTTATAAGGTCAATCAATTAATTAATGAATAATTGATTGTTTTAAGCACTCAAGTCATGTTTGGGCAATGTTTGAGAGGCAAAATCAGAACTGAAAAAGTCAATGCAATAGCCAGGATTTAAATCATGGATCTTCCACTCAGGACTAAAAAATTCAATGCTGTATCCAAATCCGGGCAATGACATTGAATTCTTCGGTCCTGATTTTACCTCTCAAACTTTGTCCACACACAGCTTGTGTGTGTGTATTTATTCAGTAATTGATTGACCTTACAAATGGTTAAACTGTATGATGTTCCTTAGTGGCAGTGACATATGTGCAAATAATGTATATCAAGGTGTTCAATACTGAGGACATTTCTAAGGACCCCAGAGAAATTACTAACCTCCAAGACCTGAAATACATGATACCTTTGAAAGGGTACAGAGAGAATACCTTGCATATGTTGCTAGTAATAGAATATAAAAGACTGGCAGTGATGCCAGTCTTCTGACAAGAACTGGAATAACCTTTCGGGAAATTAGAATAAGGTTATGCCAAGGCTCTTGTTCATAACCTTGACTTGCTTAATTCTACCACTAGGAATCCCTTAACTAAATGCAGTAACATTAATGTGGATAGCAAACAAAGAAACACATATATTACAAATTTGCATATAGAACTATTAAATCCTCTTCAAATACAAATTTATATAAATGACACACATTACAATGCCTTAATTGATACTGATGTGACGTAAGCATGCAGTGAAGAATGGTTTATTGATTTGTGGCACTCAAATGGCACTTACAGTACTTACCAGCATGTAATGTATACTGTAGGGTAACGAAAAACAAAAAGAACATCTCAAATATCAAGTGATGTTAACTGCGCAAATGAATGGCATTATTAATTTATTTCATCAGACTTCTACAATGGAATGCAGGTGGTCTCACACAAACAAAAAGAGTAGAACTGAATAAAATTTTATTTGACTATAATATTGATATATTTTTCATACAGGAAACAAATCTAACAAATGACCAACTTAAATACTTATATTTTACTGTTTTTCTACTACACCTACTACCCAAAAATAGACAGATAAGTAGTGGAATATTAGTTGGAGTCAAAAAGGATATTAAATCCTCCTTTGAAATTGTTAAAGAAATGGATAACACAGATAAAAGTGAATTAATAAAGCTAAATTTTTGGGATAACAAAACACATCTACATTTATACAGTATTTACAATCCTCCCAGGAATGAACCAGATCTTATTGACCAATTAAATAAAACAATCGTAATTGGGGATTTCAATGCTCATTCTAAAAGATGGGGTTATGAAAAAGTGGATTCTACAGGGAAGATAGTGGGAGAATTTTTGAATACCACAACTTTTGAACTGATTTATAGTAAAGAAGATCCCACAACCTTCATACATTACTCTGGAGCAGGCAGTAACCCAGACCTCTTGTTAGCTACAACAGATATTGTTTCAAAAATTAAAAAACAAGTTATAGAAGATCCAAGTTCTGGTCACAGAGCAGTAATTGCTGATATAAAACTAGATGATACAAATAACAGTCAATGTCACACGAATCTGTATTGGAACTTCAAAAAAGCAGATTGGATCAAATATAAACCTGAACTGGAACATAAATTTAAAGAACAAACAAACTCACAGCTACATGACCAACCAGATCATTTGAACAAAAATTTCTGTAAAGTCATCCTAGAAACCGCAAAAAAACATATTCCTCGGGGAAGAATTAAAAATTTCAAACCCCTTTGGAACCCCCAGTTAGAAGAACTGAAAAAGCAAAGGGATATAGCTAGAAATACAGCTGAACAAACAAAAATCATATTGGATACACAAATATGGCGGAAGAAATGTGCCTCACTAAAAAAAGAAATTAATACTGCTAAAAAGAATTACTTTAATAATTTCTTAGAAAAAATGGATTATAGGACAGATGGTAACAAAGCTCATAAGTTCATAAAAAATGTCAAAGATAGGAAAGAAAACAACAGCACACCTATCATACACAACAATAAAATATTAACAAATGATGCAGCCATAGCCGAAACATTCAATAAATATTATGCTAATTCACATAAAGTAACAAGAAATAATAAAAAGGAATGTAAAGAATTTAAGAAAGATTTGAAACAAGAAAGAGAATGTGATCCTAACACTCAGTGCAATATCTTTTTTCAAACTTTTAATATGCAAGAACTAAACATTGCAATAAATAATCTAAAAAACAAAAAGTCTCCTGGACCTGATCACATACATCCAGAGTTCCTAAAAAACCTTGGAAAAACAGCATAACAACAACTACTGAAACTCTACAATCTATCCTGGAAAACCACTGTACCTGCTGAATGGCGAAAGGAAATAATTGTTCCACTCTTGAAGAAAGACAAAACAGCGTCAGAGATAAAAAATTACAGACCAATAGCTCTTACTAGCATAATAGCAAAAGTGATGGAAAGAATGGTGTCAAACAGGTTAAATTGGTTTCTAGAATCAAAAAATTTAATTTCCCCATGTCAAGCTGGATTTAGAGAGTTCCACTCTACAAATGAACAAGTCTTACTTCTCAGTCAAGAAATCAAAGACTCCTTCAATAGAAAAGAAGATAATTTATCAGTTTTTATTGATTTCCAAAGTGCATATGATTCTATATGCAGAACAAAACTACTAAAGAAAGTAAAAAAAATAGGGATACAAGGTCCAATGTTTTCATGGCTATGTCATTTTCTAACACAACACTTTATTGCAACCAGATATGGAAGAAACATATCTAAATACAAACAAGTACAACGTGGCTTACCACAAGGCGCAGTACTCAGCACAACACTTTTTAATATATTTATTAACGATCTGCCACAACAAATACAAGAATCAGGTGTGAAGTGTGCACTATTTGCTGATGACTTGGTAATGTGGACTTCAAAACCAAAAAGCAAAAGTACAGAACTAGAAAAAACCATGCAACAATCCTTAACCAAATTACAAAGGTGGACCAAAGAAAATTTAATGACTGTTAATACAACAAAATCAAACTACCAAATCTTTTCACTAAGAAAAAAGCCACTAAAAATATAACTAAATTTTGAGGGTCAACAATTACCAGAAACAAAGGAAGCAAAGTATTTAGGAGTTACATTTGATACTAAACTTACATGGACCAAACAAATAGAAAAATGTCTAACAGGAATGAAGTGGGGATGTTCCAGAGCAACTCTTAACACAACATACAATGTGTATATAAAGCCATTATTTACTTACTGCAGCGAAGTTCTTGTAACAGCAAACCCAAAAAAAATTCAAATCTTTCAAAACCAAAGTTTGAGATTAATTACAGATGCTATCAAAACCACACCAATAGCAGCTATGGAAATACTAACCAACCAATGCCCCATTGAATATGAAATGGAAAAAGCGGCTCTTATTCAACACGAAAAGCTGATCAGACTCCCATTCAATACATGGCACAAGAGAAATTTTACACTAACACTAAAGACTCAGGAGAGCTTTCTTTCCAAAATTCAAGACATCAAGAAGAATGTATACCTTCCTAATTCAAAGGAAAACTTCATATCTAAAGTCAATCCGACACAAACATTAGACATTACATATTATTTCCACCTGACCGAAGAAGTTAAGAAAAGTGATACTCCAACTAGTGTTCTAAAATTATTGGCATTAGAGACAATCCATACTAGATTTCCAGAACACGAATGGCTCCTTATTTATATTGATGGATCATTAATATCAAACCAAGATGGAGCAGGTGCTGGAGTCACATGTCACCTCTTTTCCTATTACAGATCTTTAAGTTATGGAACTACAAACTTTGATGGAGAAATTGAAGCAATTCGAATGGCCTTACAAAATCTTTTGTACAGAATTTCACATTTTCAGCAAGCAGTTATTCTCTCAGATTCCAGGGCAGCAATTATAGCAATTACTTCCAAGTTGTCACCAAAAAACCAAACAATTATAAAATGTTGGAAAATCCTTACCCATCTAACAGCACTTCAAAAACACCTAGTCTTCCAATGGATACCAGCTCACTGTGGACTGAGTGGTAATGAGAAAGCTGATTTTCTTGCAAAAAAGGGTACAGGCAATGTGCAGAAATCAACAGTTAATCTACCATTTTATGCAGCTAAAAGATTAGTCAACTCTGAATTCAAAAAAATTATTGAAAAATATTACTATGAAAAATCAAAAAATAAAAGATGGGAACTACCAAACATTCAAACAGTAATTCCTGAGTATCCTCGAAAAACAGCAGTTGTAACCTTCAGGTTGATTACAGGACATGATTGTCTGGCAAAACATTTAAACAGAATTGGGATATATTCTTCACCACTCTGTCCTCTATGTGATCTGCAAGAGGAAATGGATCGAGACCACCTTCAAATATGCCCGGCCACTTCTAATGCCCCATCCATCAGTGAAAAATATTGGAGAGCAAGAGGACTAATGACTTCATTGTCAGAAATCCAGCATTAGCTAACAACAACAACAACAACAACATTTATTTCATTAGTAGTACCAAGGCTATAAATAGATGTGATAATAAGATGTAATCTCCTACATCATAGGCGAGCCAAGCTAGATTTTGATGACCAAAGGGTAATAATAAAAGATAAGGATGTAGTGTTTCCCTTACAACAAGAGGAATTTTCAGTAGGCAGATCATGTTGCGTGGAGGTAGAGGTAGAGTAGGTACGAAAAGGATTCCACACTGAGCCCAAGCTGGCTATTGCATGTCAGAGCTGTGGGAGGAAGGAAATGAGAGTGTACTGCAGGCGTTAGGGAATCTGGGTAAGCAGTGAGACAATGGGAGGGTCCCTAACGTGTGTTGGAGGTTCTTCATCTGGACACTAGGGTTCACCAAGCAGTCACCAGCCTTATGGGTTTCGACAGCAGCCCCTCCTCAGCAGGTTTGGCAACTACTATACCGCCCATCTGTTGAGAATGGCAGTTACAGTGCACACATCCCTCATGGCAGCACTAACTCATCCATCATCAATGCTTCTGACCCTTAAAGACTGGATTGGAAGGAAGGTGAAATGAAATGGAGGGATAGAAAATTTGGGGGATGCAATTATACTTCCCAGCATTTGCCTGAACACCCAGGAAAACCCCTCCCCAAAAAACATGGGTCAGGAAGGTTGGCCACAGAAATTGAACTACCTTCTGAATACAAGCCTCACATGTTACCATGGAGCCAAATTGCTCGGTATGCTGCATGGTAGATTGCAAGCTAATTATAAATGAGAATGAGGGATTTTTTGTTAAATATATAAATATTTTTAAATATGGTATAACAATAATAAATGAAATTCCACCATCAAATGTTGATGATGCATTTCAAAAAGATTCCTGCTACACAGCACAATGTATAATGAATGTTAGAGAGAAATGTAGGAATGCTCCCATCACCATATCATACAGCAAAGCCGCCGCCAACAACAACAACAACAACAACAACAACAACAACAACAACAACAACAACAAAAGGCAAGATGAGACTAACATTACTTGGAAGCTGATAGAAACGAAAGTTGAAGAAAATCAAAACCTCTATTTCCAACATAAATTTGGCACTTGTTATGTTTATGAATACACTTTTAAAGTCATAGACTTAAAATCATTACAAAACAAAGGGAAGAAGAAGGCATTACTTTCAGACTATGCTATATGAATGAATGAATGAATGAATGAATGAATGAATGAATGAATTTTATTTGTACCAATTCTTTTACATAGCTTTTACAATTATCCTACTCTAACCTAAACTACATACAAATTTTACATAACCTTATTGCTACCTTGGTTTGCATGGCACCCAGGCCATTTGCCTCCCAGGTAGCTCTGATCAATCTATTCCATCTTATATTAATTAATTGTCCCTCTCCCCCACTCTGCCTTCTTCATTTACACTCTTTACTTTTCTTGCCCATTTTTCTCTTACTTTCTTCAAAAACTCACCTATACTTCTAGCCTTCCTTTCCTCTTTCACTGTTAACATTTTTATGGCTACCATTTTCGCCTCTATTTTTTCCCATTTTTTCTCCCAAACCTTTTTCCTCCATAATGCTAATTCCTTACATTCTGTCAAATAATGTTCTATACTTTCTTTCTCACCGCACATTTCACATATTCCTATTTTACCGCTTCTTGTCCCTCTTAAAAATATTGCTCCTGTTCTCATCCACGCCAGCCCTTCTTTTTCCTGTCTGTTACAATAATCCACATATGGTTCTCGCCCCCATCCTCTTTTTATTTGCTTGTAGAATTGTAATGATTTCTTGTTTTCTAAACTTCCCCATATCTCTTGCCTTTCTATGTCTTCTACCCTACACTTTACTAGTTTATCTACATTACTTTCATTTCTTTCTTCAAGTTTCCATATATCTCCCATTCCTATTTTCTCCATAATTTTTCCAACCCCTGCCCACCAACTGTTTTCATTCTCTAGATTTTTTTGTTGCTTCATACACAATTTTAAAATTTCTCCATCTTCTTTAACCAAACATCTATACCAAAATTTTATTATTCTCTCCATTATTATTCCTTTCCTTCTTGTTTTCCCAAGCTCTACCAAGGCCACTTCTCTTGGCGCCGATCTCGGTAGTCCCAATAATTCTTTGCAGAACATTCTATACATATGATCTACCTTCTTGTTTATATCTGTGGCCCCCCAGATCTCTACTGCATAAAGCATTTTTGATTCCACTACTGCCTCATACATCCTTTCCAGCCACATGGTTGTCATCTCTAACTTGTATTTGCAAATTCTGACTCCTGACATTGCAGCTCTCCCTTTTGCTTCTATCTTTCTTCCATGTGCCTCCCACTCTCCTCTGTTATTTAGCCTCACTCCCAAGTATTCAAAATCTGACTATGCTATATGCAACAGTTAACTTTTAAATGGGCTCTTTGCACCAGGAACAAATAAGATTGTATCAGCCCACTCAGTGGCCTCTTGTGATTTGTCGCAGTGGGTGTGCAGTATATTACATCCTCTCCACCTTTACTCTCTTTCTTTCTCTGACACACACCACACAACTCTAATTCACAATTCATATGGGCAATTGAGCTATCATGTTTTGCTATTTTTTGTTTTAAATTACCAATATTACAAGAACCATTATTTGTCCAGATACCATTTCTCTCACTCGCAAATAATAAGCATGGAAAACAGCTTCTCTTCTAAGGATAAACCTGAAAGATTTATGTCCTTCAGTTTTGCCATGCTATTCATTTCCACACTTTCATAGATTCAAATTTCCCGCTATGTGCAGACACAACTACTTGCAATTTCCCATCAGAAACACAAACATAACAAACAGTAATAAACACTGCAACAAAATAACTATTCCAAACTGAAGTATTGGCCTTAGTAAATTATGACATGAAGAGTAATTATATGCATTTATAATCGTTTAATAAAACTAGATGTAATTGTGTTTATAATATTAACATAACTGTCATTTTAATATAGAAAATGGCTACATTATATTTTGAACCATCATGTTAGCTAAGTACCTAGTAGGTTCCGCTAAACAAGAGGAAGGGAAATGCTCATATAGCAAGGAAAATGGAGAAAACTTATACAAGAATGTAGTACACTTGCACGGTAAGAATCACATGTATTGTTCTTGTCGGTTATGCTGCCTTAATTTGCCATACTCTTAAATGCAAGCTTTGCACCGCTCCCCATGACCCCTCACCATAAAACTTCCTTCGCCAGTTGCAAAATTGGATTTATCGTCTCTACAGCTTGGTGACTGAATGCGCTTACATTTGGTAAAGAGGGTGTGGGGAAAATTAAACGAGCAAGTTCCTATAGAAGAAAGTTAGACATTCAACCTTCTTATATGCATGTCTATAGATGCAAATACACACATATGGAAGAAATTAGTAGTGCAGTTGCGAGTATGCGATCACCCAGGAACTGCCACTGAGTCCACTGCATACTATGAACAAGGGAATCCATGTATCTACAAATCACATGTCATGGAAGAAACAATTTTGGTACCAATACATACAGCAAATAGAAGATATGATTAACTGTGTTCTGAGTCCTATAACAGGATTTACTCCAATAGATTAATTCAATAACAAGAGACTAGTTGATACAACTATGCAACTGAGGCCATCCACATTACTGAAGCAGATAGCACAGAAAGCTGACTATGCAATTAAAACCATATATCTGACACACATTGAAGCATATCAAAGAATGTTTAGCTAACCATTATGATATGATTTTGATTTTAAAACAATATTAAAAGTAAAGGTAGACCTACCTCCCTGAAATCTTGTATGTGAACTTTATATTATGGCAATCAAATTCAGGCCAATAAAATTAAATTCTTTAGAATTCAAAATCCAAACTCATATATTTTAAATGCACTGAAATCTGTAGTACCTGTATTTTATAAAATATTTTCAACTGGGTGTTGGTGCACTAAGATTCCTTGTTGACCAAGTAAGGTTGTTTATCTCATTCTTATATATTCTTCACATCCTGATATGTCAGTTTCTGTAATATCCCATACATGTGTCACAATCAGGCATAGGAATGTCCAAGTATTAAAGCTAGAATAAAAGGAAGTTAAGCTAAATTGCTACCAGAGTTTACCTATGATGTTAACAAACCACTCCCTATCCCTGCTTGGTCAATTGGTGTGTGCAGATCAATCACAGAACCATGCTTTACCTGCTGTGAGCAACTCATGGTCACTATGTGTATCTTCTATGTCTTGATGGTGGTTTGAGTATTGCTAAACTTGAAGCAAACTACTTGAGAATTCCTAAGCCTGATTGTGATAACGTGCAGCACACAGAAAATTTAATACATTTGAAACAGCCTCAGTAGCAGTTGTCCTGTTTGTTGCATTGATATATTTTTTCTTTTTATGATTTTGCTATTTCCTTTACTACTTTCAAAGTAAAAATATTTTGATAAGAAAATGCTTTACATTCACATGTTAATGTCACAGATCACCAGCTATTACTAAGGAAGGCTCCTGGCACAAACCAGTTCATCCTACAGCATCTTCAGGGTACAAATCCTGTGCTATACACAGCATCAGGATGGCTTAAGTCTTCCAGGGAGAATCCAATTGTTCGCAGTGCTGTCACTTTACTTCAGGAGTCAACTAGGTAATTACATTCAGCACAGTTTTCATTGTTGCTTAAATCTACTGCTTGCTTGTAGTAAGTTGTATTCCACCCAAAAATTTAATATGTAGATTTCACCAGAAATACACATTTTGAGTGTCCCAAATTAAAAGGAAGGAATTTTTAGAAAGCGGGAGGAGGTAGAGAAATAGACAAAGAGAGACTTAAAAGTTGGATAAATTCCAAACATGGTATGTAAGTTTAGTAACTTCTGTGGATGTGAGACACAGAATATTTGAGAAAATCCCCCACTCCAAACTACCCTTTACATGGATGATTTTTCAGTATTTTCTATTTTCTCAAAAATGGCTGTAAAAATTATTTTGATTAAGACGACATGTTTAAAATATTTGCAAAGAATATGTTCTACCTGGCAAAGCAACCAGGCATATTGACCTTGGTCAGCAGAATGGTGTATTCACTTGTTATCTGTTTAGTAGAACAGTGAAATATTAGTTGCTGCACAGTCAGTAAGACAACACAATGGATGATCTCTCATGCCTGCTGATGTATGACACATTGCTGTCCTGAAGACATTATTGCATATGAAGAGAGTGTGTATACACTGAATCGCCGTATATGTGCGATAGAGTCACATAAATAACTGCAGTTTCACATTCTTTCCAATATCCCTCATGGGTTTGTTTCCTAGTATATCTTGACTTTTCTACAAATAGCCTGTGAAGACTTCTTCACTCTGAATGAATTTGGCATAATTTTTTAAATTGGTAAACAATAAGAGAAAAGCTATTACATAAGAAAAGGATCTCATTAATACAAAAATTTATATCAAATGAATTTTTTGTGGCATTAACCATTTTGGAAATATTTTTATTTTAATTTTTCAAATATTTTATCAAATTTGTGATGATAGAAGGAGCATGGAATTTCAAAGCCATCACATAATGACCCCTTCCAAAACATCTGACTGTTGCTTCAGTCTACTGTGCCCTCTAATATCTACAACAAAACATATGATAAAAGCACTTCTGCAAATGTTTAACATGAAATAGATGACTAAACTTTTGTAAGAATAGTTTGTGGAAAAATGTATTGAGAAAGATATGTGAATATAACATATAAAACTTTCTTTTTTAATATTGTTTGAACTTGAATTAATCAATATATACTAATAGAAGAGCATTTTGCATATCAGCACATAGTTTAACTCAACGTTGCTGTTTATTTCTGCAATATGAGATATGCTACCGATTCTGACACAAATAAAAATATACATTTAATTATGTAGTAGCTTAATTTACCAAATAGAAATTTGTCACAATTTCATGGCTTTGTCAAGTTCAATATAGTAAAACAATCATTTAAATATTATCTGTTATCTAATTCTACATATTATTACAGTTTAAACAACTAGTAAATTAATTTACATTTTGCTACCTACTGTATACAGAAGAAAACATACTACAGCATGGTAGTCCTATTTACGTTTGATTAAATAACTCCAGAACTTAGGCAAACTATAAAAACACCAATCAATTAAAAAGCTCCTAACCTGTTTTCTGAATCCATGTGGATGCTTTTTTTTTTTTTTTGTTAACATCCTCCAATGTAATGTCATATTGGCGCTAACCATCGCGCTACAGAGGCTGGCGGATGCTTGTCATTTATTTTTGTTGAAATTAGATTATACATTTGGATTCCTGTGTGTAATAAGGAATTAACCTTTTTTGTCATTCTGGCCACTTGTAAATGAATGTTATTCCTATTTCTAGTCAAATGCTCATGAATAGTGCTATTTGAGTAGAAGTAGTTAATGTTATTATTTGTAAAACTTTTTGTAAAGTATATAAACATGGTAGGGTGAATATTTTATTTTGCATAAAATGTTGTTTAAATTGAACATATTTTGTATTATAAATAGTTTATTTATATCTGTAGAATTTTCCCATAGGATTGTGCCATAGGCAGTGGCGGTTCGTGACTTGTTGCAGTGGGTGTGCAGTATATCCTCTCCACCTGTACTCCCTTTCTTTCTGACACACACCACACCACACAATTCTAATTCTAAATTCATATGGGCAATTGAGCTCTTATGTTTTGCTACTTTTTGTTTTAAATGACCAATATTACAAGAAGTATTATTTTGTCCAGACACCATTTCTCTCACTCGCAAACAATAAGCACGGAAAACAGCTTCTCTTATAAGAATAAACCCAAAAGATTTATTTCCTTTAGTTTCGCCATGTTATTCATTTCCACACTTTCATAGATTCAAATTTCCCGCTATGTGCAGACACAAATGCATGCAACTTGCTGCAGAACACAAACATAACAAACAGTAATAAACACTGTAACAAAATAACTGTTCCAAACTGAAGTATTGGCCTTAGTAAATTACGATGTGAAGAGTAATTATATGCATTTATAATCGCTTAATAAGACTAGATGTAATTGTGTTTATAACATTAATATAATATAGAAGATGGCTACATCATATTTAGAACCATCACGTTGGCTGCCTAGTAGGTTCTGCTAAACTACGGGAGGGAAATACTCATAGCAAAGAAAACAGAGGGACTTGTACGAGAACATGGTGTGCTTGCGCGATAAGAATCGCATGTGTTGGCCTTGTCGATTATGCTGCCTTAACTCACCGTGCTCTTAAATGCAAGCTTTTCACCGCTCCCTGTGTACCCCTCGCCTAAAAGCTACCTTTGCCAGTCGCAAAATCGGGTTTATGCGTCTCAGCTTGTTGACCGAATGAGTTGACATTTGGTAAGAGAGCGCAGGAAAAAAAAAAACGAGCAAGTTCATTTACGTACAAGAAAGTTGGACATTTTACTTTCTCTTATGCATATCTATAGACATTCTCATGCGGAAAAAATTAGTGGGTGTGCAGTTGCGAGTATGCAATCACAAAGAAACCACCACTGGCCATAGGCCAGACATGTCAATAAGGAAAAGAGAGGGAGGGTAGCAACTGCTCCCACACCACATTATGGAATGACACAGGATGTTCAAGTCCAAGCTGTACAATACCCCTCATTACACCATTGTGTGCCCATACAAATACACAGCACATTGTAATAGTAAAAAATGAACCTCATTTGTGCAGATATTTTAAATAATTTAGTTCTAGGTCAATGGCTGTGTTTTCTCATTACCAATTTATTTAAATCAGGTGTCAAGACCAGTGGCGGCTCGTGCCTTACAAAATAGGTGAAGAAGTTCACTTAAGCATGCTGAAAATACAATGCAAAGCCGGTGTACCGCGGTCCAATATTTTTTACCGAACGTTTTGTATCCAATGGAGCTGTACACAAAAGAAACTGTCACACTATGATTCATTTTAGTCCAATACATATGACAGTTGGCGTAGTAAGCGAGAGAAATAAACATGGTGGATGCAAATATATACAGTTTTGTTTTAAAATCAAATTTAAACGGTGACCCAAACAATGTACAAAAACTACCTGAGGAGCATTGTTCTTGATTCTTTTTTGAAGTCCATTCAAATGTCTTGACATAACACTCGCTCCATCGTAACATTGTGCTACTAATTTACGTTCATAATGAAATTCTTTAAGAACACCATGCAGCAAAAGGAACAATGTTTCTGCGGACCTGTCAACACTCACACCATGAAATCCGAAAAATCGTTCAACCAATGTGCTCTCTGTATTCACGTATCTTACAATGATAGAGCACTGAGACTGTTGACAAATATCTGTAGTGTCGTCAACTTCAACAGAAAAAATCTGAGACATTAATTTCAGGTCTGTAAGTATTCCGAAATACATCCAATCACCTAATTTTTTTTTTTTTCTTTTTTCAAAAGCGCTTAGTTGTAATTTACTTTTAAATGCCCCGCCGAATCATTGTGCTTGTGAAGAGAACGGGTTATATTAATGAAATCTGTGAATCTCTCTTTGTCCCACACGTTACTTTTGTTGCTAAAAAGTAAACAAGGCCAGCAGAATAGCGATTGCAAACTACGGCTACTGCATAACCAAAAAGAGTTATCGAGCCAAGAGCTTTTGAATTTAAGTCTTACCTATTTTCTTATCCTTTCTTTTAAGGGCTATATTAATGATATCAGTGGGCCGCTCAAAGTTTAAAACATCCTTCTTGTCTTCATCTTTCCACCTGGAAAATGGGGTTTCTAGCAAATTGCAAACTATATCGTTCACTGGATTCATGACAAAATACTTATATTCCGTAATTTAAATATTAAAAGCACTGGAGTCCAGCAAACTCGTAAATTATACCTACCGTTCACAGTTATGTAAAACACCACGTTTTAAGTTTACATCCAGCTCTTCCTCGAGGTAAATGAATACTATCTTCTAAGCGCGCGAAAACAGAAACCATCCCCTCTACCGTGTTCTGTGCCTCTGCCCCAAGGTAACTAGAGAAAGAGAGCCTCTGCCCAAGTGAAAATATTTCTTGCTTGCTCGAAACATGTGCATGCCCGTGTTATTTCCCCGTAGTTCATCGTTTCGTGACGTCATGTTGCCATGGCAACCAAGCTGTTTAGTGCCACAGTTTCTTCCGTAACTCTGACTGATGCACTTGTCCTTGAAACCGATCTGAGGGTGCCCTCTCACCAATTTTCCCTGCCGGCTGCCAGGCTGTAAGTTCCAAACAAAAGAAGGGTTGGTCACTGACCCTGCTACAGCTCCTAGCAGTTGAAATTTGTGACTAAACTGTTAGAATGGCAGTAATAATGCCAACATTAACGAAAATAGAATACTGCTATTTTCAGGTGAAAACCTCTTCACCTGCTTCACTTGAATAACCGCCACTGGTCAAGACGAACAACTTAGCCATAGAACATAAACTAAATTCATATTGTTAATATAGATCTGGATCTGCTGTACACATGATTAAATTTTGAAATATGGTAACTGGCCGTAACAGATTGACAGATTGTTGAATGGCCCCATAGGAAGTTTGTGACAGCTTATTTTTATTGAGTCTGTTGGAGAACTGGAATTTCAATTCCTCAGCCCTCTGTTGTCAAGTGTGTCCTATATGACAATAAAATTAATTATAATGTTGAAAAATGTGATAGCACAAGTAATATGATTTTTCTCATTCTGAAAATATTAATTAATGTGCAGTGTTATGAAATGATTATACGAGGGGCATCTCAAAAGTAAGTTGCACTATTTTTTTAAATCTGCGCGGTAGGCGGGAAAAGTCTGAAAGTCCCAGGGAAAATAAGTATGGGTGTAGTAGCAGCACTGTAAAATTCCTAGGCCCCTAAGTTTATTGCTTGGACATTAAAACGGCAGTAACAATGGAGACAACACTCGTTTCTACTGCCGATTGCGAAGTTCGTGCTGTAATCAGTTTTTTGACGGGAAAAAATAAATGTGCGACTGAAATTCATTGCGAGTTGTGTAATGTTTATGGAAAAGACGTTTTGTCAAGACAAATTGTTTCTCGTTGGCCCCAATCGTTCATTGAAGGGAGAATAACATTACACAATGAGCAATGAAGCAGCCGACCCTCCACTTCCCGCGCTCCGGACATTGTTGACGATGTTCGAGCAGTCGGGAACATCGATCAGCGCCATACACTTGATGCAGTTTTGTTTCAACTTCCTCCTTATATTGAAATAAGCCGTGCATCACTTCACAGGATTATTTCTAAGGATCTGTGTCTATCAAAAGTGTGTGCAAGTTGTGGAAACGAGTGGATGAGGCAACTCCAAAAAAAGGCTAAAGTTGTTGCATTGGCTGGCAAGTTCATCACAACAATATTCTGGGATTCGAAGGGAGTACTGTTAATCAATTACCTGCTCCATGGAACCACGATGACAGCTGCTCGCTATTGTTAGGTGCCGAGAAAACTCAGAAGAGCCATACAAAACAAAAGGTGGGGAAAGTTGAGCAAAACAGTTTTGCTGGTCCACAATAACACTCGCCCGCAAGCTGCTCGTGAAACTCAAGCCCTTTTGAGCAGTTTTGATGGGATGTTTTCGGTCATCCACCTAGTGCACCTGACCTTGCACCGAGTGATCACCATCTTTTTCCGGAGCTGCAGCAACATCTTGGGCGATGGCGCTTCATAAATGACGAACTGAAACAAGAAGTGAATAGATGGCTATCCAGTTTGGCGGGAGAGTGGTTTGACATTGGGTTAAAAAAACTGTTACCACGGTATCAAAAATGTATTGAGGTTGAAGGAAATTATGTGAAAAAATAGGTACTGAATGTAGCTTTCAAAATATACCCTTTTTAAAATATTTAAACATTTTGTTATTTTTTAAAAAAATAGTGCAACTTACTTTTGAGACGCCTTCATATTAAAGTACATAAAAAGTAATAATAATTACTGAAAATATATAAACATACTGATATAATGATCTTGCCATATTCATTGATATGTTTTTTGTTAAAATGGTGTCTAATATTAAAATGAGATATATATTGCATAATGAATAATCACCACCCTCCTAGCACAACATCCCTTCTTTGGCCAAGGCTTACCACCCAGCTGCTGTGTCTCCCACTACAGGGGTGCAGTACTGGAGGGTGGGACGTGGTCAGCACCCCAATCCCTCCCAGTCAGTTATGCAGCCTTCGCAGCTACTTCTTTATTCAAGTAGCTCCTCAATTGGACCCCCCCCCCTGACCTAACGAGTCTGAGTGTACCCCATGCCAGACCTGGGGGGGGGGGGGGGATCCCCATGCTGGTACCAGGGATCGAACCTGGGTCCTCCGTGCCAGAGGCAAATGCGCTACCAACTGTGCTACAGAGGCAGTCAATGAGTAATCACACAGTAAACAAAATGACTTTTCATTATATAAAATACAAAAATAATCTTCCCATTTGTGATGAAACGTATGCATAGGCATTCTGAATGTCCATCCTGTATACTAGTTTGAACTGCACCGTGTAGCCTGCTGGCATGAAGGGAAGTACACAGCTGAATAGGGGAGGTGACTCCTAGGAGACACTTAATGACATGCCTGCCATACACAAATTCTGACTGCACATAGGAAAAATATATAATTTTTATTGTTTGAAGTTGCAAATGTGTTTTAGTTCCAAGATCATATAGTGCATTGTGTTAATTTTAGATGTAATGTATTTTATGTGCTGTTTCCAGTTCAAGCATTTATCAATAATTATTCCTAAGAATTTTGTGTCTGATGCAGGTTCAATTATGTTGCTATTATAAGTAATTATTGGTTCAGTATGGATATTCCCTCTACTAGACACTGCAAACCTAATGCATTGGAATTTATTGCAGTTGAATGTAAGATAATTTGAGGATAGCCATTGCATTAATGTTTCCATAATCGCATTTCCCTTTTGTTGCAATTCTTCTGTTTCTCCTCTAAGTATACAGCTAGTTTCATCAGCATACAGTATAGTTTCCTCATGAGGTATATTTTGTGGCAAATATATGTAAACTAGGAACAGTAGTGGTCTGAGATTAGAACCCTGAGGGACCCCCACCTTCTACGATTTTACAGTGCAATCTAATCTTGTCCATTGGTTTCATTTCTTATGACTATGACTTGGTTTTGATTATTGAGGTATGATTTGAACCACATATGGGCAATGCCTCGTATACCAAATGCTTTGCTTAGATCCATAAATAGACCAAATGTGGGTTTACCTTCCATTCTATTGGTCACTGAACACATGTTTTTTTCAGAAAAGGTACAATTCGATTACACATTACTGTTCGCAATATTGTTGAGAATTGGGATTGTAGGGAAACTGGCCTACAGTTATCAACATTTTGTGGATCATCTCTCTTGAATATTGGGACTATTCTGATTGATTTCAGATTGTCCGGAAATATTCCTGAACAGATTGAGTTGTTATATATACCCATTAGTGGGGTTGCAACATAATTCATGGCACATTTAATTGTGCATTTCGGTACTTCTTCAGGACTGGCCAGAAAGCAGTTTCTTTCAGATTTTATAATTTTATTTCTCTGCGAGTCACTGATTTAAGGAAAGTGCTATTTTCATTTCTGATCAATTTAGGATGGGAGATATTATTTGTGCCAGCTTGTGGCAATATTACTGAATTCATAAGTGTTGAACAGATCATTGAGAATTTTAGTGATATATTGCTTTATTTTTATTTGAAGAGTTAAGAATCTTTGTATCAGAGTAATGTTTTTTGCAGCCTTTATTACAAATTTGCTTATATTGTTTAAAGTATTTTGTGAAACTACCTGTTTATTTGTTTTACTTATTTCAAAAAGTAGACACTTCCCTTATTAGAATTTGTAATTCCTTGGGTGATCCATTTTTTTCAATTGTGGACATGCTCTACTTGGTGGTATTGAAACGATGCATGAAAGTTGTCAGGAATTTCTGGGACTTCAAGTCCACGGTTGTTGAGCATTATACATCTGGCCAGTTTTCTTTAGTTAACAATGAATCAAAGTAATGTGAGTTTTCAATGGAAAAACTTTTCTGAACTATTTTGGGCGAGATCTTATGAGTTGTTTGAATTGCATCCACAAGGCCTAATATTATGCTGTTATGATTTGAATATCCAGTGTTAATGTTTGTTGGTTTGAAATCTGTGACAGTTTGATGTAGAATCATTATGTCAATTGATGTGCTTGTGATGAATGTCAGTTACTCTCGTAGGATTATGTATAGCATTTTCTAGATTGAAAGATTCTAGAATTAGTTTTAGTTACAAAGTCAACATGTAAATCACCACAAATCAGTATGCTTTTTGCATTTCTTTTTCAAGTTTTAAGCACAGTTTTTAGTCTATCTAGAAATGTTACAAAATTTCCTGATGGAGGACGATATGTACATACAATAATTAATTTTAAGTCACAGATTTCAACCACTATATGCTCCAAGACTTTTTCTTCATTTAAGTTGGCAGTTTTATAATTAATATCCTCCTTAACTGCTATTATACCACCCCCATGAATACAGTTTTCTCTGCAATAAATGACTGCAACAGTATAGTTTGAGAGAATAGCATGATTTAAGTTAAGATAATTACTCTTCAGCCAATGTTCAGTGAAGTAAGAGACCTGAATATTTTGTTGAGAGTTTAAGAATATTTCAGTATCCAGGAGCTTGTTGGTACACTTTGGTGCAGTATATTAAAATTACCTTTTGTAGGTAGGCAACTATGTGCACTCAGATGATGCACTATTTACCCTAAGTGTGCAGTTGCTAGATATTGCTTCATGCCCAATGTTAGGACACGCCTTACCTTTTGTTAGTGTCTCTTCAATACAGTGAAAATAATTTCACACAGTAAATTACCAAATCTAAAAGAGCCTTTGCAATTGAGATGTACACCGTCTCTAGCATAATCACTAATGTTTAGCAGAAGTTGCTGTCTAACATTGTTCAGTTTCTTGAATTATTCAGTTCCCTATTTATTGTTACTATTTTCCTCTTGTTTACATTGTGACACCTTGGCACATCACTTATTATAATTTTTGCACCCTGTGCTTCATTCTTAATAGTTCTCACCACTTCCATGGTGTCCCCCATGATTTCCTCTGCATACACTGCCGATTCAAGTTGTTTGATCCAGTATGAATCACTACCACTTCTGGCTTATTTTCCTTGATGATAAGGTGCTCCATCTTGGCTTTCAATTCATTGAACTTGATGCCTGGATAGCAGTGAACATCATCACCTCTCTTACTGCAGTATTCACCAGGCAACTTGAATAATGAGTCATCAGTCACCATTAGTTTTTGAGCATGTTAATGGACAGCAGTTCCTTTGTTGTTTGGATGAGCTTTAGTATTTCTTTCATTTCCTAAGATTGTGCACCAGTAGTCACATATTGCATGCTCACTTCAGGTTGCCTTCTGGTTTTATTTATAATTATTTCAGCAAAGATCTCTTTTTCTTTGCAGCATTCTTACTTGCAAGTTCAGTTCTTTGTTTTCTGATTTTAGTTATGCAGTCAGATTTGCCTTGTAAGGCCTTGTTAAGCACTATATTGGATTTGAAACCATTCTGCTTGCTATGGAAAGGGATCCTAGAACCACACCAGCAAATTGTAAAATTTACATAACTATAGCTTCAACAAAATTTTCAAGAAGTATGACATAACTTTGGCTCCACAGAACAAGTGTACAATTCAGAATTTGCTTGCTTCTCTTTTTAAAGATTGAATACTGTCAGAACAAAAATCAGACATTACCTAATAAGCTGCAAAAACTGTAACCTGATGTATGTAGGTAAAACAAAAATAAGCATTGAAACCAGAAGGAAAGAATACTTTTGTTGTATTACCAGTAAACAAACAGAAAAAATGGCTGTAATAAATCATTTTTGGACCGCAAACTATGACATCAGTTATATTGATTCAATCCCATAACTATTGAGAAATACCAGTATGTCTACTGAACTAAAATTTTGGGAAAACATCCATATCATTAAAAGGATGGAACACATGATTAACTTTGAAATCCTGCTATTGAACAACCTCAGTAGTTTAATCACAAGGAAACCAGATGATGTCGCTTCTGCAACCAACATCTGTAATGGTGTCTCCAGAGTTGCCATTCAGACCAAAGCTGAGGATGGAAGCAATAGCTTCTGAAACATGTTCCAAATTTGAATTGAAGTAAGTGAAGTTAGTTTCATAAACCAACTCAACAATTCCTTGTCAAGTTCAAGGAAAAAACTTATTTAATGCAATTCATTCCAATTGAGATTTCTGCTCAGGTTGTCTGGATTGCTGGACAGAGTATGAAAGCAGTTTTATTTCTAAAGAAAATTAAATTGAAATTATTAAGATGTTGTAAAGCTACTCATAGGAAGTAATGGAAGATTGATGTTCAAGGTTAAAATTAGTGGTAACGGCTAACCTCATACATAGATACATACATATGTATAATAGCATTGATATGCTTATTACTGTTGTTGAATGACTGTTTGAGTATGTTTGATATTTGTGTTTAATTCAATAAGAAATGTTATGTTTATTTATTTATTTATTTTATTTATATCTTGAATATGATCAAAACGATAACCTAATTTAAACAGAATATTAAAGTATAACCTACAGAGTGATCACAAAGTCCCATTACTCACTATGTATGACATAGATGGTAATGAATAGTTGTGTCTAATTGTGGGATCATGGCAGAGAACAACTTTGAGGTAGTGTGACTATTCTTTATTTATTCCAGGGTCTCTGTGTATACACCATTGTTTTCATAACAGAGTATGATTCTTCTCCATGCACGATGTGAAATTCTCCTCAACATTGCTGCCGTGATGGCAGTAAGTGCACATCGAACAGCATCCTTATGTTCGTCAACTGTCTCATAACGTGTAGCAGCAACCTTCTGTTTAATGAAACCACATAATGCATTATTGCAGGATGAGAGATCAGGACTTTGGGGTGGCCATTCCAAAGGGGCAGGCAAATGGACAGAACCACATCCGATCCATTTATCAGGCAATACCTCATTGAGATATTCTCTAACCACAATAGCATAATGAGCTGGTGCCCCATCCTGCTGGAACCATTTGCGACTGAGCAATCCTCGATCTTGCAGATATGGAATAAACCAGTCACGTAACATGGTGAGATACGTAATTTGATTCACTGCACCATCAAAGAAATATGGAACTACCAAGTGGGTTGCAGACATTGCAGCCCAGATCATGACATGTGGTGGGTTGTGTTCAAGTTCTTCATAGAAATGTGGGTTTTCTTTACTCCAGAAATAAATGTTTCTCGCTTTTGCACTGTGATATATTGCACATTCATCCAAGAAAAACACTTTCCCCCTCGAAGGAAGAGTTGTAAAGACATTGAGCATTTACACACAAGCCTGATGACGTTTTTGTATGTCACTATCACTCAATTCATTTACAAACAAAGGTTTAAATGCCTTTAACTTCAAATCCTTCTTCATATGTTTTTGTAATGTCAAGTATGGAACTCCCAATTCCTGTGACCACTTATGAATGGACCTTTTTGGTGAACATCCGACAGATGCTGCAGCCTCCACATATGTTTCCAGTTGTGTTGCTGGTCATCCTGAGCAAGGCTTATCTTTTATGGAACCAGTTGCAAAAAGCTGTCTCTCCCACCGTAAAACTGTTTGTTTTGGTGAGGAAGGTTTCTGAAACCTTATAGTGAAATCATACTGAATATCTCCTTGATTTTCCTGTATGCTGTCGTTCATGAGCCCTCGTGCTCATTACAGTCCATTCCTCCATGGCGTAAGTGGACTCATCTGCCATGAGTTAGATGTATATCAACATCTACAGCAATAAGAAACAATAATTCATTAGCATCAATTTAATACATACAGAGTAATGGGACTTTGTGGTCACTCTGTACATTACCTGAGGCTTGGGGTACATAACTCATAACTCATTTTATTCATCCTTTAAGTACATAAATTAAAGGACACGTCAGAAAGTATACATACATCTTTATATTTACATATATATTTACAACTTGATTTTCTTTGCCTTAATTGATTTATTCTTCTAGATTATAAAAAGCATTTTCTATTAAATATTTTTTATAATTTTTAATGTACATTTGTTATTTTCAATGATATGTATTTCTTTAGGTAGCTTATTAAATAATAATTGTTTCCCCATACTTCTTACATCTCGATTATTTAAAGTACCCCTTAATGTAGATTTAAAATATTCATTATTATTTCTTAATCCATACTTATGAACATTGTTATTTTTTTGCTCCTCTTTGTCCAATATAATGTTTTTTATGCTTTTATATATATATATATATATATATATATATATATATATATATATATATATATAAAAGCATAAAAAACATTATATATATATATATATATATATGCAGGGAACAGTTAATATCTTATGCTTTTTGAAAATTTGTCTACACGAATGCCGCTTATCCACTCTCTCCATTATTCTGAGTGCCTTTTTTTGCAACGTGAATACCTTTTTCTTGTCTGTTTCCATGATATTTCCCCAAAGAGCAATTCCATATTTTATGTGGGAATAAATGAAAGTGAAGTAAATCTGCTTGACAGTTTCTTTATCCATCAAGTTTCTAGCCTGTTTCATTATATATTTCATTATATATATATATATATACACCTTTATTTATTTTTTTAGAGATATGAACTACATAGCCTTCATTTATACATTCACATTAAATGCCATAGAAGAATACACCTATGTAAATGCTTTTATTATCTATCACCATGTGAACTGTAACCATGTAGAACATTTTGCAGAAGCGATATGCAATTGTGCTTTATCTTAGCAGGTAGCTGATGCCATGCAGTCCTTCTCTGAATGCCTAATTGTGGGGTGTGTCATTAACATTGTTTGTAATTCACCAATTGCATGTTTGTATAAGAGAAAGATATTATTTGGTTACTTTTTTTCTTTATTTATTTACATAGAACAGTGGACAGTGGAAGTAGAACCTATCCCTTTGCATATTTTACAACACCTTTCCTAGTTTTTCACCCATGTTTTCAAGAGTAGTGTTCAAAGACTTTGGGAAAGCAGTCTTACTAAAATGCACATGTTCAAACCCTAGTTTCTTTATTTACTACTGTACATTACATACCACTAATGTATTAATGAAATTACTAGAACAGGGTTGATAAAAATAAAATGTGAAAGAGGATATTTGCTTAAAATAACTAAAATTGTTCACATATTTTGCAGAGAGGAAGTTAGCCAGCTTTTCATCAGTGTACGTGGACCAGGAGTATCCAGTGCTCTTGGTGGATCTGTGGTTGGCATTGAGGGCACACAATCCCTAAGGCGAGCATCCAGTATTCGTCGCACTTTCACAGCTGGCATCAAGCGGAAGTCCATTTGTCTCCAAGTAAAGTTTACTGTAGTAAGTAATATTCTTTTATTCTTTTATAAGTAAGGAAAATGCAAATAGCTATACGGCGCATTGTAAACTTGTTGAAATTGATACCAAATGAAGGATAGCTGATACATAGAGCCGTAAAAGTGTAAGGCTTTTTAGAATTATTTTCCAAAATACATATACAGTAAAACCTGACTAAACCAGACCCCCTATATACCGGAAACCTGGACAACTGGAAAATAAATATTGGAACAGAGCTATTTCCTATGTTAAATAACACTCTAAACCAGAAAACTGCCTAACGCGGAAACGGAATAGTTTTTTTTTCTGGAACCGTTTGCAGAAATAATCTAAGACAGACATTCATTATGCTTAATACATAGTTACGTGCTTTGATAATGAACTTGCCATGACTGAGGACATTCAAAGTGCAGCAGATATTGCTGCTGGAAACAGCAGTTGTGAAGTCATGGAAAGAATGGACGATGATGATGATGATGATGACGACGATGATGAAGCCAATGAAAAGGAGCCAAAAGTACGCGCTTTTAGAGAAGCATTAGGTGTTGAGAATGACCTGCTTCCAAGAATGTTCCAGAACTCCTGAAGCTGATGAAGGATGCAAGGGAGATCATAGAGTGTTCTCTTGTGAAGAAGCCGTAACAGTGTACTTTGATGGATATGTGGGGGAAAAGAAACTAATGGAGAAACTGCAATTATGTATGACATCTAAGTTGAAAATATAGCAAAACATACAACTGAACTTATTTTTTATTTACAGAATTTTATTTTAAATTATTCCTTCAGTTTAATTCTATACAGTAATTTTTGTACTTTGTTTTACTAAAATATGTACAATCCTTTGTAAGAGGGAAACCCGTGAAAACAGAAAAATATTACTGGAACATCGCGTTCTGTTTTAGGCAGGTTTTACTGTAATTGTGAAAATTATTAATGGTAGTTATGGTTCTTTCATACTGTGCTTTTCTTTTTTTTTCTTTTTTTAAGCTTATTACAAATGCTACTGCATTATTTTCACTATAAAATAAAACTTATTGCTATTTGTATTTATGATTGTTCATTAACATTTTGACTGATGAAGGAAAAATGCATAGCTTATCAAACTATGCTGCAACTATGTTGAACCTGATTTATGTGTATATTAAGAGGAAGTACTTGTAACTCAGAATTGCTCACCAATGCATCTTATTTTGTTTAAAGAAAAAGCAATACAGTGGGCCTATACATGTGCAAAATCTTACAAACATCAAAAATATGTAGGAAGAAAACATTCTTTTGAACTCGGTCCTGCTTTAAAGAAGTCAGTGAATTTGACTTGTTTCACTTTTCTTGCATTAAGTGCACACACCTCATTTTGTTACTGATGAGTGTATGTAGCATGGTATAAGCAATTCATAAGTCTGAAGCAATTTCAGTTTTGGTTTTGTGTGGATTAAGTTCTACCTCTTGTATGAATTTCACTTTCTGATCTAGTGTATACGATTTCCTCTTTCTGCTCTCCATGACTGATTAAAACCAATTGAGAACTGAAAGACAAAACCTCTGTTAATCAGTAAACACAAGATACTGAAAATGTTTATCTTTACTTCTCGTTTGTTGCTACAAAATTGTCACATCAAAAGCTGCTGGGTCTACCAGCAAATGTCTGTCATTTGTTCCCACGGCTGAAAGCCGCCCACTCAGCTTGCATCTTGGTCAACAGGTATAAGGAAAATGCACCTCCACTTTATTTTAAGATAGTGTATGCTGTATGTTCATTATAATTACATAAAACTCAGTTGTAATTCACTAAAATTTAATATGTACGTATAACAGGGAATTACATATAAGAGTCATTCCACGTCAAATCAAACAAAATATGGCAAAAAATGACCTTGACCTCTCAGATTTTGTTGAAATTTTTTTGGTGCTTTGGAACAAAATATATTTCACCCGTGTTTCTTCGTTCTGTATAAAAAAATTTATTTTGGCAGATATTAATTTTTGAAATGTCCCAAAAATTGCACGCTCCTCACTCTTCGATCAATCATACCTCCGATTGTAATGGAGCAAATTACTTGATCTTTGGCTCAAATTAAAGATAAATTGCAGTATTTCGTGAGGTATTTATTAGAAAATTTTATTAATTATTATTAATATTATATTTTATACGATTAAAGTTTTAAAGTTAGATAATAACATAAACTCGACTATTTAAAAATCTGGAAAAATAAACTAAAAATACAACGAAGTTTATTCAATATTCTCAGAAAAAATCAGAATGGAGTCTCTAATAGTTCAGTTGTAATTAACTTTGCAAATCAGTGCAGCGAATTCGCGTGGCAGCGGTGGCGGCTACAGTAACCTCACACAATTGCCACCTTCCATTGCGTCAACTGTTCATTGCTTGAGGTTCCATGAACGTTACAACAGTATAGTAAGGAGAACACTTCTAGCTGACACTATTACATGTACACTATTAGCATCTAAAATGTTTTTAAAATATGCATTTTAAACTAATGTTTCCATACAACACACAGCTTTATCTCCTTATTCGAAAGAAAATTGTTTCACTAAAGCTTCAGTTTTTGACAGTTTTTTTCAGTTTCAAGTTTTTGAAGGAGTGTAATTTTAAAGCACAGCTGGACCCATCGTTCTTGGCCCCTGACCTAGAGTGGAAGTCCTGTTGGTGGATCCATAGCTTTCACCTCTTTCATCAGCTCATATTGTATAATTCTGCGAATGAAACCATGCACAGGGGGAGGGAGGGGGAAGGCAGTGATGTCTGCATGTCTTGTTAATTCAAAGGTGCCTTTTAGTGCAGCGTGCAGTTGAAGACATAGACCTTTGCGATAAAGAGTGAATATAGTGAATTTAGACCTTTGCGATAAAGAGTGAATATAGTGAATTTGTGAGACATTGATCATAGCGTAAATCAATTATGCCACCTGTAAGTTCTAAATCAGGGACCAAACATTACACAGTCAGAGTAGAGAAATTATTTCAAATGTATGGACGTACATAAAGGAAGAAGCTAAAAGCAAAGAACTGTTTACATCAGAAGATCTTTTCAAAAAAATTCAAAAGTTCAAAAGCACGTATCAGATGCCACAGGAGTATCAGAAAGAAGGTACATCCTGGAGACATTTTTCTGCATGGACTGTACTGCCTTAGTAAGAAGAAGCTATCTGACTAGCATAGCTGACCCGGTAATTCGCAGGCTGTCTGCAGTCACCTGGCTTGTTACTCGTGCGTGTGCACTTGCAGGTCTCAAAAAAAAAAAAAAAAATTGTAGCAAATGCACTAATGCAAGCTCCATAGTTTTCAACATCTTATTTTATAGATAAAATGTCAGGGAATACGTGTGTATTTTTTTTTTGATTTTTAACACATCGATTTAAATTCTATTTTTGGTTTTACAAAATATACCATCAAAAAACAGTCCAAACTTTATGTGTAATAATGATTGATCGAAAGTTGTTAAAAGTGTTATATTTAACCTTTCCAGTGCGCCAAGCCCCAACTCTCAACTCTATATGGCCTTAGAGTAATAAAATATTTTATATTACGGTGCGCGCAGAAATTGCTTAGTTTCTAATAGCCATAACTAAGCAAGTAATTTAAAAATGCGGAAATAAAAAAATACGGTTCTCCTTATTTGATGCCTATTATTCATAAAAAATTTTGAACCTCCTACAAAAAAGGCGTGTTTTACAGGTGTGGTTTACCAGGAGAAATATGAACTGGTTTGAGAATTTAATACCGTTCTGGCAGTTTGTCACAATAGCTCAGTGGTTAGAGCAGCCGCCTGGTAAGCGGAAGGTCTGTGGTTCAAATCCCAGTTGTGGCATTGAATTTTTAAGTTCGAGTTCTACCTCTCAAACTTTGCCCACACACGGCTTGTGTGTTTAAAAACACCAACAGTAAGTTTGTTGGCATAAATAAATAATAATTACCATCTGAAGGTTATTTAATCCTGGGATATAAAGTACTTACAATAGTAAGTCACCATTGGGGTAATTTGTCTCTCATGTGAGACTGCCTTTGTGGTTTACCAGGAGAAATACGAACTGGTTTGAGAATTTAATACCATTCTGGCAGTTTGTCACAATAGCTCAGTGGTTAGAGTAGCTGCCCGGTAAGCGGAAAGTCTGTGGTTCAAATCCCAGTTGTGGCATTGAATTTTTAAGTTCCAGTTCTACCTTTCATAACAAAGAATGTTTGTTTCTCATCACCATGTGAATTATAGCTATGTAGAGAAGAAGACTTTTTATATAGTATAGTTTCAAGTTTTATTTAAGTCGGTTATACATCCAAAGTTCATAGCATATCTCTTCACTTTCTTAAAATTCTGGACATATTGTAAATTATTCAATGTTAATTCATAAGTTAGGTTGGTTGTTATATGTTCAGCTCAAATAATTATTTGAAATAAAACATGAAACTATTTAAAAGTGGAATTATTAATTTAGAGCTTGCCTTAAACATTGCCATCTGTAGGTGTAACAAGGCGCATAGCTCTTAAAGAATATAAGAAAGTAATTAGCAATTCCGGGAATCAAAGCAAGTACAGAATTCTGTAACAGAGCAGTTAGCTAGATTGGTGCATTTGGATCCCAAACAAGGGCCAAATTTTTTAAAATAACCAGCGCAACATATAAACCATCAGAGGAAGAAAATGGAAGGAGGTACCGCTCCATCCATCAGTGAAAAATATTGTAGAGCAAGGGGATTAATGACTTCACTGTGAAAAGTCCAGCATTAGCTAACAACAACTTTGATTGTATGGCTGTTAATATTAGTAACCATACTAATAATAATTGGAAGGTTAGAAATGAACCCAGGGCCTGGATCTTTGGAACAGAATCTGTTGGCCTTACCGAAAAAAAATGAGCAAGAAATTGATAGAAATCAGAAAAATGGAGAAAAGACTGGAACCCAAACTGATGGAGAAAATAGACGAACTAAAGAAACAATAAAAAGAAGAATACAAGGAGGAGTTGCGAACACTGGAACAGAGAGTAACAGATTTGGAGAGAGAGGAGAAAAGGCATAGGAAGTCAAATATGATAATGTTTGGACAGCGTGAAAAAAGAATATGGCAACAAGCAGAAGAAATCATAAAAAAGAAACTATGTAGATTTGCAGCTCCAAGGTTTCAAAATAATTGATTCATTTTGACTATGGAGAAGAAATTCAAGTAACAGATTGATGCTGGTAAAACTTAGCACCATGATGTTTAAAATCTTAGTTCTGTTAAGTGCAAGAAAACTTAAAGGTACCAAAACATATAAAGAGCAGCGCTTTGGGGAAAAAGGAAAGAGAGCAGAGAGAGTCTAAAATAAGAACAAATTAGAAACTAAAAGCTTCACTTATCTTAGTAATATTGCAAGTTCTTCTGTTGCTGACTAGTTTCAAGTTGCATCTAACTTGTTTGGATAGCTTTAAAAATGTGTTGGATGCAACTTGAAACTAGTGAGCAATTGAAGAACTTGCAATATTACTAAGATAAGTGAACCTTTTAGTTTCTAATTTGTTCTTATTTTAGATTCTGTTGCTTCATTGTTAATAGCTTCAATTTTCCTTGATTTAGAGCAAAGAGAGATTCTACTAAATGAAATGAGGGTGGTTAAAGAATAAGAAAAAAAAGCATATATTAGAGACCTAACACTTTGGATTGCTGAAAGAAAATATGTCACAACTCCACAATTCTTTGACATTCAAAGAAACCCACCTCAGCATTCGGCAGAATGAGAACTAGGCAGGGTGGCAGAGGAGGAGAAGCATCAAAAGGAGAAGGAAGAACAGTGGCATCATTCCTAGCAATGATATCTTTTAAGTAAATCAGGTTTCATTTTTTGTTTTCAGTACAGTGCTGTGTAAAGTGTATGCAGCTGTGCTGTGTGCTGTGTATGCAGCATATTCTTGTGTCATTGAACATACTTGTCATTTAAATTACTAATAAAAATGTGTGTTATTGTTATATCTTTCTGTTTTATTGCAGGATGGATTGATAGAAACGCTTCGCCGCACCAGATTGAAATTTGTTCAGTGTTTCTTGTCCCACCATAATGCAGGGCTCACAGGACCCAAACCCAATACTGGAGATGATGGGATTATAAATATACCATTGCTTAGGTCACAGGTTGGTATAGTATTTTAGCAATTTTGTACCATCTGTGTTGTAGCTCTCTAGATACGCTTATAGTTTGGTCAATGGAATACACCTCTGAGCAGTTACTCTTAATGTTCAGCCATTCTTCAGCATTGAACATTTTAGATTTACTTCATATAATAAAAGCAGAGAAAGGTCCCAGTGCTCTCAGATTTTATTAAGGTAATTGTGTTCAGAAATTTTGGCTTAAAAGAAAGCAAAAATATAAAATTTTTTGTTTGTCATTTTTTTTCTCACTCGTGAATTTTGGCAAGGATAAGGTATGATATTTTTGTTTTTTTAAAAATAATAATAGTAATAATATCAACTATTACCAACTGTAACAATTACACAATTTTCCTATTTTAATTTGTTACCTTTATTCATGCATCTGTTCCACAATTTATCAATTCATGAAAATCTTTTTTTTTTTCTGGCTGTTTTCTGTAATTTGTGATATAATATTCCTTAGATATCATATTGGTACAGATGTTGTTTTAGGTATACAAGAGCATACAGGAGGCCAGTATAACAGCCAATAATATAAAAGTTATATCACAAATGTGGGCCTAATATTACATGACTTTATCAGAAACAAAAGTACAACCATGTCAGAATTTACTGCTTAAAGTATTGGAAAATTCAAACTAACAATACGAACTTTTTTCAGAGATATTAATATCACAAAATGTTTTATTTGATGTGAATTGTATATTTCAGACCTATATTTTTCCAATAATAAGCTTTGTCTATCAATTATGGGTCCCATTATAGAAAATTATGTTAAGAATGAGCAGGACCTCACAGGCTTTTTACAGAAAATTCAAGATAGCTAAATAACTTATTTAATGTGCTTTATCGCACACACACACGTACGCATGCATGCACACAGTCTGAAAGAATAAAGATAAAAAATCTAATGTGTTGCACTCACATGACTTTCTCTACTTTTCTACTAACCATTCTCACAAACCCTTATTCTTATAATTGTTATTTATTTATGCCAACAAGCTTACTGCTGGTATTTTTAAACACACAAGCCGTGTGTGGGCAATGTTTGAGAGGTTGAATCAGAAACTGAAAAATTCAATGCCATAGCCGGGATTTGAACCACGGATCTTCTGCTTGTCAAGCGACTGATCTAACCATTAAGCTACCATGGCCAACCTGCCAGTACAACATTAAATTCCCCAGCTGATTTATACTGGCAGGTTGGCCATGGTAGCTTAATGGTTAGAGCAGCCACTCGATAAGCGGAAGATCCGTGGTTCAAATCCCGGCTATGGCACTGAATTTTTCAGTTTCTGATTCAACCTCTTAAACATTGTCCACACACAGCTTGTGTGTTTAAAAACACCAGCAGTAAGTATGTTGGCATAAATAAATAATAATTACCATCTAAAGGTTACTTAAACCCTGGACATAAACTACTTATAAATATTGTAAGTCACCCTTGGGGTATTTATCTCTGATGTGAGATTCCCTTGGAATACTGGGAAAAAGTATGAATCAGCTGGGGAATTTAATGTCGTACTGGCAGGTTGGCCATGGTAGCTTGGCCATGGTAGCTTAATGGTTAGAGCAGCCGCTCGATAAGCTATGCCATTGAATTTTTCAGTTTCTGATTCAACCTCTTAAACATGGAGCAATATGAGTTTAACATTGATTTATTTCCCATCATTTAATTATTTGCTTCCATGTGTTAAAATTCCAATGATTTTAAACTTAAAAACCAATTGTACTGTTTATGCAGTTTCCCATATAAGGACGAATAGCTCATAAACTCTTTGCACAAGCAGTATGAAAATTTGCATACAATGACAAAATAACCTTACCAGCATGTAGTTAAAATTTCAAGACAGTTTAAAGAAATGGGAATTTTAAAATCCACTTTGGACTGTGTGTGTCCCTCATTATGCTTAGGTATTAAGTGAAATGTTCAGTTATAATTTTTAATAGCATAAAGACAGGGTATTTTCTGTACATTAATGCAATCAATGCTGGAGGTTCTGTGATATTCTATAATATTGTGTAAATTGTTATTTTGAATAACAACCTTCTGTAATATATAATAATAGGAGCTGGATTGTATTTTTTCAGCTGCGAGGTGCTCAGATTCTGGTTGCAGTGCGACTTTACAAACAAGGTTATCCACATTTCCTGCCCCTCTCAGAATTCCGTCGTAGGTTTCGATTGCTTGCTCCAGCAGAAGGTCGTCCAGCAAGTCCTGTGCTGGATGAACGTAGAGCTGTTGAGGAAATGCTACTTGGCATTGATGTGGATATTGCAACTTACAGAGTTGGCCTGAGTCAGGTGAGATTTATGTTCTTTAATGCATCATACCAGTTCTAACGTTCCTTTTGACAGTGCAAATAATGCGGTCCTTTTGTATTTATAAAGAAAACTTGTTCTGGGATATAGGTGGGTTGGTTTTTAAAATTACATAGTTTGCCTTTCAAGCCATTGTTTTTTGAGAAGCAATGATTGACTTCTGTAAAAGTGAATATATACATCCTGCAGCATATTCACAAGTAACTGCCTGTTGCCACTAGGCTACATGAAAGGGCAATGCTCACTACTACAGATGAACAGAATCATGATAGGATTTTACTTAGGTTCATCATCCATTCACCTTCACAAAACTGAGTCATCTGCTCATGTTACTCCATTAAATGCAGAAATTCTTCTCTTTCCAACACTCATTCTTGATATGATTTATGTAAAGGAGTCAGGTTAACATTCCCCCTAACACTGAAACCTAATTCTTAAATATAACAAATATCTAGAACTCTAAGCTCCACTTATCTTAATATTTGCTGCAAGTTAAGGGAAATTAAATGTAAACTAATTTCATGATGTATTCATCATAACCTCAATGCTCTTGTTTACATCAATTGCCGTCATTACAAATGCTCAATTACTTAATATTTCTGTGTTTTACCAACTACTGAAAACAAAACAAACCTGTTAACTGAAACAATCGGCAGTATTTCAAAATTCATAACACGGCCGTACATTATGAAATAAATATATTTTCCCAAACCATTAAAACTATGGGTCCAATTTAATTGTTTTAATAATTTAACGTCTGGATTTATTTCATGATTAAATGGCCAAAAATGATCTGCCACAGCTGACTTATGAATCTGTTTATATTTGATATTTCTAAAATGCTCTTTCATTCTGGCTTCCAAATGACATGTAATTTTACGAATGTAAACTGTGTCGCAATCCAAACAGCCAAATTGATAAATACCACATGTTTTATAATTTGGAATTTTATTCTTTTTAGAAAAACTTAGGAAATTTTGTATATTATATTTATTTTGAGGAACCAAAGTCATTCCATGTTTTTTATGTGTAAAATCTGTATGAGAACCATTAATTACCACAGTGTTGATAATTTGCTTATATGCTGTGCTAATTTCTTCCTTATTAGGTGGTATATTTATTAAGCTATAATTTAAACTATTAAAAACAGTAAATTTATGTGAGAAAAGGATTTAAACTTCTATTATGTAATTATCAGTATGAGTAGATTTTTAATAAATGCCAAAATTCAATTTATTGTTATGTTTTACTATCTTTAAATCTAGGAACATAAGACAGCCATTGTTTTCAATTTTCAAAGTGAATTTTATGGCTTTATCTTATAAATTTAAAAGTTTTAAATCATTATTTATATGTTTATTTATATGTTTCTTAGGAACAATAGCAAAAATATCATCCACATATATGTACCATGTTTTAAAAAAGAAAGGGAATGCTTTAGTGCTTTGTATTTCAAAAAAGCTCATGAAAAGATTAGCAAGAAATGGTGAAAGTGGACCACTCAATGCCAAGCCAGAAGTTTGTTGAAAGACATTTCCGTTAAAATTGAAAAAAAAAATTTGATTCAAACAAAGATTGGTAAGCATCACAAAATCATCTATTAACTAATAATCTATTAACAGTTTGTCACAATAGCTCAGTGGTAGAGCAGCCGCCCGGTAAGCGGAAGGTCTGTGGTTCAAATCCCAGTTGTGGCATTGAATTTTTAAGTTCCAGTTCTACCTCTCATATTTTTCTTTGTTAGGTATTGTTTTCACTTCATTTAGTCATTATTCATTCTTATGTAATCCTGGTTGTGAAGTAAAAGTTCTACTCTGTAAATATAATGAAATTCATCCAGAATTATAATCCTATATCCTTAATCACTTTTAGTATAAATTGTCTTTTTCATTCAATGATTTAATGATCTGAATATTATGATTTCCGTTAGGGCGATTTTCACTCAAATTCTACAAGATTGTACTGCATTTCATTTTACGTAGTCAATGTTTTATCCATCTCATTTAAATCTTGATTGACAATTGCAGTATCTGCAATTAAGGTGTAGTGTTAATTTGGTAATGGCAATGTATGAGTTATCTCTTAATGAACTACAGCTATGTAATACTTGCAGCCAATAGTAGCTTTTATTTTTATAATATGGCATGGGATAAAACCTGGGTTAGCACAAGAACACACAAATACTGCAAAAAGCTGAATACAGATAAACAAATAAAAACTTAATAACAAAGTGAAGTAAGTTTGAACAAAAAGTATCAGCAGCACAGCACATAAATGTTGCTGAGGTCTTACAATTCATAGGGTTACCAGATGTCCAGAAATTCCTGGACATGCCCTACATTTTAACCATTTGTCCAGCATCCGCAGGGAATTTTTGAAGTCTCTAATGTCCTACATTTTCAGAAAAAACAGTGATCGTTAGAAAATGAACTGGAAACTGCGAATGTAGAAATGAATAACTGATTATTAGCCACAATTACAACTCACAATGGCAACAAAGCTACAGTCAAAGAGTATACTTATGCATTAGTAACATTGGACGAGAGATTGGGAACACAGCATTTGTACTCTTAGGCAAAAGGTTGGTATTCTGTGGAGGCAAAACAACACAATGCTAATGTTGAAAGAGTATTCTCACTAATAAGAGCACAGTGGACAGATGAAAGGAACATATTATCTATTGATTCAGTCGAAGGTATTGTTTTACTGAAGTTGTTGTTGTTTTCTAGTGCCTTGCATCTGGCAATGAAGCCATTAGCATTCGTGTGTGTTTTACTGAAGTACAATTTTAAAAACTTCAGTTGTGAGGAATTTCTTGATTATATTTCCAACAAGCTAAATGTTTCTCACAAGATTACTTCTTCAGAGAGGTATAACTGACTGTTCATGATCACATTTAACACTGTTTCAGGATTTTAAGAAAATACGGGTGTATATGGCTATGGGTGTGTGTGTGTTTATGTTGCATGCATGTGCGCACATGGGCATATGTGTGTGCGCACGTGTCGGTGTGTGTGCATGTGTGCACTTCCATGTGTGTCTTTTAGATTATGAATTTACATTATTTTTGCATTGAGCGACAATGTCCTACATTTTTTATCATTGTGTCCTACATTTCCATAAAATAACATGGTAATCCTAACCATTCATTATAAGAGATTTAAATAATTGCTTGTATTAACAAGCTGTCATTGCTCGATTCATTATGGACAATTAGTTGAAATACTGAATTCATCAGTATATCAATTGATAAGCTAGATTGAAGTTAAGAGACAATAAAAAAAGCAGATTAGTTGTTTGTTTACCAGTTAGTCAATATTGATTGTGACTTTACTGAAAAAAGAGAATAGGTGGGGTATGGTCCTAGTTTCCTTCTGTACACAAACGTGTGAATGCTTCTCATTGGGTGGAACTCCACAAAGGATGATGGAGAATACAGAAGTGGGTGTGGAAGGTCACCTGTAATACAATTTACTTCCTGTACCACAATTATGTAACACATAGAGTAGTGAATGTGGAATGGTGTGGTCATCATACAAGGTCTCCTATAGCTCTGATTTGCATTGCAGCTTCTGTGTTTGTAAGCATTCTGCAACTGTTTCATTGTTGGGTGAGGTGGGAATTTGACCATTCGATTTGCTTATAACATTATAGAGTTTAAAACTTAATGCCCACTAGATTTATTCAGCTGTATTTCATTGTTGGCATAACTGATATTTTTAACTATCTTCCTTTCATAGAAGTTTGAAAACAGTGTTGCTGTAATTTTTAACCTTAAAATAATTCTAGAATCTTAGAATCATTTTACCTATGTATACATAATACCACAGACAATGCAAAATTTATGTACTTCTTAAATTACTTTTAATGAATGATAGTTATTTTACATATTAGTTGTACATATTCTAATAATGTTAGCACTGATGCATAATATTAGTATTATTGGTTTTTTTTTTTTCTTTTTTAATTGAAAAGTGAATATTGTACAAGAAATTGTAATAGTTTCTAAATGTTACAGAACAGGTTTGCGGTTTATCTTGTAAATTCATTACTCTTGATAACAAAACAAGGATGATTAACAAAAGTTGCACCTTTCTAAGCACAATTCAAATTCAGATTAACTTCACTTTGCATGAGAGGTAGAACTGGAACCTAAAAATTCAATGCCACAACTGGAAATTTGAACCACAGACCTTCCGCTTACCGGGCGGCTGCTCTAACCACTGAGCTATTGTGACAAACTCCCAGAATGGCATTAAATTCTCAAACCAGTTCGTATTTCTCCCAGTTGTGGCATTGAATTTTTTAGTTCCAGTTCTACCTCTCAAACTTTGCCCACACACGGCTTGTGTGTTTAAAAACACCAACAGTAAGTTTGTTGGCATAAATAAATAATAATTTCGCTTTGCATATTTATGTCCCACCCAATTTTGGTTTACAAACTCAAATCAGCTGTCAAAAAGTGATGATAGCTGAGCTCTGTTATATTATATGAATCTCACCACAAAGGCAAACGTGATGACACACCAACATGTCATTTAGAGGGACGCAGTCATGAAATTAGGGATGGAAGAGTGTTTTCATGGCACATTTATATTGCAGACACAACAAAGTTTCAATAACACAAACACTGTATGCTTGTATGCAAGCACAAAAAAAATACAAGTACTATTTTTATTGCACACTAAATTGGTGATTGTTGTTTCAAATATTGGGGATTGTAGGTCATATAGTAGAAATAGCAATTGTGTGGACTTGGAAGGATTTATATAAAATAAATAATGTGCTTAAAGAAATGGAAGTATTATAATCAAGTCCATTACATAAATACTTTCAAACTTATTTGTTTGATAGCAATAGAAGGATGAGAGGAATGCTGAAATAGACTGAAATGAACATGAAGTTAATTGGTTTCTTGATTCAGTAACCTGTTTGAAGTTTTCATGATGAATCACATTTGCACTTAGATCTGATGACATTCTATATATAAACTATCTAGTTTTTAAATTTAAAAATATATTGATAATTAGAAACACATTTTGCTCAACTTAGTTGTAATCTTATAAATTTAAACGAGCAATTCTTGTATATATACCATATATTCCGTGCAACTTGGAAACGACTCTAACGATTTTGATCAAATTTTGTATTCAGATAGGGTTTTGCTTTTTAAGTTTATCTATATAGGTGTAATTCCTGAAAAAAATGTGATTTTTTCACCAAAAAACAGCATTTTTACTTTCTCTACTGGTAAATAGGGGAAATATAGTATTCCACCCAAAAATTTGATGTCGAGATTTCACCAGAAATACATGTTTTGAGGCCCCCTGAATCCAAAAAAAGCATTTTTAGAAAAAGGCCTGTGTGTGTGTGTGTCTGTGTCAGTCTGTCAGTCTGTGGACAGCATAACTCAAAAACGAAAAGTCAGTTAAAAACCAAAGTTGGTATTTAAGTTTAATGTCTTTCAAGGATGTAACACGAAGATTTTGAAGAAAATAGCCCCACCCTAAACTACCCTTTACATTGAAAATTTTTCGAAAATTTTGATTTTTTTTGAAAATGGCTCTAACGATTTTTCTTAAAATGTCATATGTTTGAGATATTTTTATGACATGAAATGTCTATCTTGAATTTTCTGGCTATAGCCCCTATAGTCTTATTTACTCTGGACGACTTTTGCATAACTGGTAAACCGTTAGAGATAGACCAAATCATACTATACAAAAAATGTAGATCGTGCTAAAATACACAATTTATGTCTCAATAAATTTTCTTGTAGGGTGAACCATTTCGGAGATATTCTTGTTATGTGTGTGAGTTTCAGAAAACTTTGAACTTTCGTGAAATGGTTCATTGTTCATTTTTTTATATGTTACGTGAGCAAAGAGAACAGAATCTCAAAGCTTTAAAAGATTTGACTATCACACAAAGCCTACTGTATTCCAATATTCCCCTTGCACCTACAAGGAAATAAGCAATAAGACAATTTGTACAAATGTTTATTTTAACTAACACGAAGAAGATATAGGAATAAGAGTTTGTAAGAATGGTTAGTACAAAAGTAGAGAAAGTCATGTGAGTGCAACACATCAGATTTTTTTATTCCCTCTCCTACAAATAATTTATACAATTTCTTGAATTTTTTTAAATATAAATGCTAAGCATTACATTCACACTATTTTCTCTACTTACTTTTAGGGAACACATTCACATCTCTTTGTCTACTCACTCTTCTACGAACAATTTTCATGAAGAACGTTCATAAAAACATTTTTTTATTCACTCTCCTACAAATAATTTATACAATGTCTTGAATTTTTTAAATATAAATGCTATCTGTGACATTCACACTGTTTTTTCTACTCACTTTTACGGAACACATTCACATCTCTTTGTCTACTCACTCTTCTACAAACAATTTTGTTTTCGCTGATCGCTTTTCTTTTACAGAGCAACTTTCGAAGGATCACTATTTACTCTCAGGTTAACGTCATATAGCGCCATCTCGTAAATTTTTTAGGTACAGCTTGAACCATCATTCTTGGCCCCTGGCCTTGACTGGAAGTCCTGTAGGCGAACCCATAGCTTTTTTTCTGTTTCATCAGTTCATATAATTCTGCAAATGAAACCATGCACAACAAGTGGGGTGGGGAGGGGGAAGGCAGTGATGTTGTCTGCATCTGAGACAGTCCTAGCTAATTCACAGTTCCTTTTTTGTGCAGCATGCAGTTAAAGACATAGTAAGCGTTTTGTGATAAGAGGTGACTATAATGAATTTATGAGACACTGATCATAGCATAAATCAATTATGCTACCACTACTTTCTAAATTAGGGTCCAAAACATTACACATTCAGAGTAGCAAAATTGTTGCAAATGTGTGGGCATACTTGAAGAAAAAAGCTAAATGCAAAGAACTGCTGACATCAGAAGAGTTTTTCAAAAAACTTTATCAGATGCCACAGGAGCATCAGAAAGAACAGTGAAAAGAATTGTTCAAGAATGCAAACAACATGAAAATCAGAACAAATCTTTTTGAATTCTAGGCAAAATAAAAAAAAAGAGAAGAAAAGAAAAAGAAATCTGATGTGTTGCACTCACATGATTTTCTTATTTCCTTGTAGGAGCAAGGGGAATATGAGAATACAGTAGGTTTTGAGCAATAATCAAATCCTTTAAAGCTTTGAGATTGTGTTCTCTTTGCACGGCTAACCTATAAAAAAATGAATAACAATGTTATATTTGACAGAACTATAAGTTCTTCAAAACTCACACAATTAACAAGGCATATCTCTGAAATGGTTCACTCTCCAAAATGTTTATTGAGACATAAATTGTGTATTTTACCAAGATCTACATTTTTCTAGAGTAAGATTTGGTCTATCTATTACAGTTTACCAGTTATATAAAAGTCATCCAGAGTAAATTCGACTACAGGGGCTATAGCCAGAAAATTCAAGATATACATTTCATTTGTCATAAAAGTATCTCAAACATATGACATTTTAATCAAAATCGTTAGTCATTTTCAAGAAAAACAAAATTTTCGAAACATTTTCCATGTAAAGGGTAGGTTAGGATGAAGCAATTTTCTTCAAAATAATCAAGATAAATAATTAAATAAATAAGTAAATAAATTAATAAGTAAATAAATAATAATAAATATGTATATCAAAGTAGCTCAGAGTCTCCCTAGGTGTATGTCTATGTTCATCATTGGACATCTTATGACTGAAATGATGATGATGCTATGAAATATATTTTATATCTATTTCTGTATATCTTGTATCTTGGAAATGGTTCCAACAATTAGGATGAAAATTTATATTTAGTTAACATTTTGCTTTTCAAGTTTATCTAAATAAGTATCTTCTCCCAAAAAACATGATTAAAAAAAAGGAAAAGAAAAGAAAAGCTGAGCGAGGCTTGGTCGCCCAGGTGCTAATATTAATCACAGCACCAGTTTCAGAGGTCTCCATCATTCGGCTGTTCGGTGTACTGTTTTAAACACATCAGTTTTATACCTAGTTTTTGCTTAGATCCTTGTTCTTTATTTGCTCTGACATCATGATTACAAAGTCAGGCTCTTCTCAACAAATTGTGCCATGTTTGTTGGTGAGCATGCTAAGTAGATTGCTCTGAATGCTTCCCTCCCTTACTTCAACCATAACACTGTTTATAACAATGTGATGTGTCTGCATATTATAATAATACATTGCTGACTTGTCTTTAAAAACTAACATGTATTATTCAATTAAAAACTGAAGCTATTAAAAGTGAAGCAAATTAAATCTACTAATAAAACAAATATATAGAGACTATAGGCTTCACTTATGCTTTATACTATATATAAAAGATAAGTGACGCCTATAGTCCCTATATATTTGTTATATGAGTACTGATATGCATCTTCATCTTCCTGACACTTTGTGCAACCAAGAGATAAAAAAACAGAACAATGACCTGCCCCCCCCACCACCCCCAAGGACCTTCCATTTGAGAGAAGCTTTAAGTATTGCAAAACTCATACAAATAACAAGGAATATCTCCAAAATGGTTCATTCCACAAAAAATGCATTTGGACATTACTTGTGTGTTTTAACGAGGTCTACATTTTTTATAGTAATATTTAGTCTATCTCTTACGCTTTACCAGTTATGCAAGAGTAAACAGTAAACATGGGCTATAGCCAGAGAATTCAAAATATATGTTTCATTTGTCATAAAATTGTCTTACAAAATTTTCAAAAAATTTTTCATGTAAAGGGTGGTTTAAGGTAAAGGAATTTTCTTCAAAATCTGTGTGTCGCATCCTTGAAAGATATGAAACTCAAATACCAACTTTGGTTTTTAACCAATTTCTCGTTTTTGAGTTATGGTGTTCACAGAGACACACAGACTTGTGCACATGCACACATGGATCTTTTGGATTCAGAGGACTTCAAAATGTACATTTCCAGTGTAATCTTGACATTGAAATTTTGGGTCAAATACAATACTTTCCTTACTATAGGTAGTAGAGAAACTAAAAAAGCATGGCAATCATGATAAACACTCACTTTCAGTATCAGGAAGAAGAAGATTCCTTTCTTTTAAATGTGAAACTAGAAGCTCAGCCTGTTGCTTCAACAATTTGAAATTACAAATAAGATCATGGAGATCCTCTTGAAAAAAAAAGATGTGGCTCATTTGATTCACAGGGGATTTGAAATGTTGGGTCATCATGCATGGCGGCGCCGTGGCCGAGCAGTTAGCGTGCTCGCCTACCACCTAGGTGGCCCGGGTTCGATTTCAGGGACCCGCATGTGGTATTCGTGGTGGACGAAGCGGCGTCAGGGCGGGTTTTCTCCGGGTGCTCCGGTTTCCCCCGCCATCTCATTCCACCGGTGCTCCATCTTCATTCCATGTGTCATAGGTGTCACCGCCTGCGGTGCCGTAGTAGTAAAAGCGGGCGTTAAACACTACAACAACAATCGTCATGCATACCACCTCCTCGGACTTCTGGGTGTTTGTCGCTGTAATCTTCACACAATATCACATTCTCAAGAAACACTATTACCAGCAATTCTTTACTGTGACATATAGGTCTTAAAGCAGATGGTAAATTAGGATATTGCACAGTTTTATTTGTTCTAGAGCTGATTCCCACTGTTTTTGATATACAGAAATAACAGTCTGTTGTGTGATCCGTTCGTTGCCTTCAAATCATGGGGATACAAAAGGACATGTGACATGATCCTTTTAGCCAGCCTGCCAGGAGTGTAACACATCTCCAACAGCATATGTGGGGGGGCCCATTTCTTGTCTTGGTCGCCAGCCTTACACCCAAAATAAAGTTTAGAACATTTGTTTTTGTGTTTTACAATTTCAAAGTTAATTCATTGCAGATATAACAAAAATATTTGGGTTATTTATACAGGTGCGAGGCATTTCATTTTCTGAATTTACAGAAAACTATAACCTTGACAAACCCACTACAGTGACTCACTTCAGAGCTCTCTCAATACTGTGGCTGATACAACGTGTTGAACATGACTCATAGACCTCCTTTGTATCCTGATAGTGAATTTTGGAGCTGAGGATCATGTATGATATTCTTTATAGTATTTCAACTATTTTCCAACAATTAGATCTACAAAAGAAAATTGCAAGCAAATTAAGTAACCAACATGCAGCATTTTTCAAGTTTTTTGTTGTATTTTTTTTAAACATAGAGGGTACCATATCATGAAAACTGAGCCCAAAAGCCAAAAACAGATTTCATTTTCAAATTCAACAATCACAACTTAGCTAAGAACACAATTCACATTCTTTGTGAAAGAAATGCTGTTGACCAGTATTATTTGGAAACTAAAATACTACTGAAAAGGTAGAAACAGACTGAAAAATTCAATGCCATTTAAACTGAAGCAGATATTATGTATGTTTAAGCCAAACAATCATTCATGACAGCTTCATTTTATTAATTGGCTGTTTTTTACTATGTAACCTGTTATCAATTTGTGGAAATTATCATTTTTGTTAACATTGCTTCAATATTTCAATCATATTTATGTAATTGATAATTGTTTTGCATCATACCATGTTTGGAGGAAGGTGTGAAATATAAATTGTTATTTGTGATATGACTGAAATTACCTTCAAATCATATACACGCGTCACATGATGTCAATGGAATAATTCTGACAACATTAGAAAATTTATTATTAAGGGGGATAAGAGCCAAACAGTATTGCTATAGTTACATATAAAAATATTCCAAACAGCACTTGGTCAATGGATTCCTGGAAGACAGAAGCCATTTTTGGTAACTTATCAAAGAATTGTAAATTGTATGGTTTCGGACATGCCAGTTAGAAATGTTTATAAAAGTGAAGAAATATTGTAACAACATAAAAATAATGGTGCTGTAAAATAAATTAATTTAATTGGAAAAGTCAAGCCTTTGCCTTATTCCCTGGCCATGAGTACCTGAGATTAGGATAAGAGTTCTCATCACTCAATGCACCACGTAGTAAAAACAGCTGCACCAAAACCATGGATCTTTGACTTTTCATGTCATGCTGTAACCAACTATTGCAACATGCCATCATAATATACAACTGATGAAAATGAAGTGTTTAAAACAGTGGAGCACATGTCATCATAACATTAAATTCTTGAGTTACCCAAGTAGTGTTGCCAATTACATATTTCCTGCAAGTGTGTATAACAATGTGCAATAAAAGCCTAAGTTAAAATAAGTTTCTTGTGAAAGGTTCCTTTCTAGGTTTCCCTTTTTCTCGCAAGTAAAGGTGAACTTAGAGGAGTATAGATCCTGGGATCATTTGAGCATCATAATCATCACTATTCACTGTCTCTGTAAACCTTAGTAGTTGTAAGAGGCATTAAACTCTTGAAAAATAAATACATAAACTATGATTATGATGATGATTGATGATGATGATGACGATGGCGACAATGACGATGACGACGATGATTTATGATTATAATTATGGTAACTGTAACTGGATAAAATTGATATTGTTAAAGCATCCTTTTTTTTTTTCATTACCCTGAAAGAAACAACTCTTTAATCTTATAAGGCTCATTTGATTCAAATGCAGAAAAACTTAAGCAGTTCACAGGATATTAATAAGGAAATAAAACTACTTTCATATATCCTATGTTATCTCTTACTTCTGTCTACCTTGATCTTTCATATCATTTTGAAAATATGGACAACAAAATAAACATTAAATTGTGATAAAATATCAATGGAATTTGAACTCTGAAATACAGAACAATTTATTCCTTCATGCCTTGATGAATATTTTGTGTATCCTCTTTGGGGTCAGCATGTCATACAGGGTACAGATTCCATAATTTATGATAACAGCATTGTAAATGAGATTGAGAAAGAGAAACCAAAGCAGCAGTATAGCTAAGAGCAGTGTACATGTAAGAGCTAGAAGTTTTCTATGCATTTGCTGGGAAATAATAAAAGTAGAGTGATTTTTAAACAAATTTTAAGACTAGAATTCTGCATTCTATGATTAAATATGTATTTGGTGTCAATTTAAATGTTGTTTTAATTATTAGAAGTACTTTTTTTAATGTTCATTTTTTCAAATGTATCTATTCCAATAAAGTATGAGCTTAAGGCTTGAATAAATTTGTACAACCTCTTTGTCATACACATAATTTAAAAGCATTGCCATAATTTTAATTTTAAATCTGTGAAAGTTCAAGTGGATTTGAAAAAGAAGTATTGAGTTTTGGTTTTTAGATGGCGCATTTAATTTTTTAAATCCAAAATTATTTACTTATTTTAAACAGGTCTTTCTCGACTTTTTAACCATTGCTTTCAGAACAAGTAGGTATTAATCTCATAGCTTGGAAATTGTGTCATTGTATGGCATTTGAATGTGAGTAAAGGAGTAAAATTGAATGTGCAAAATAGAGCTTGCAGTAATATGATGTGACATAAATATGGTATGATTAAGAGCACCTACAAATATCATAAAACACTTAACATTTGACCAACACATTTAATGTGTACAGGTATATAAATGTGGTATAATTTAGGGTACCTCCAAATATTGTATGACTCTAAAATTGGCCAAGACTCCTAATGTCTGCAGGCATTTAAATCTGTCACAATTAAGTGTGCCCCCAAATGTCATTGGACTTCAAATTTGATCAAATCATTTAATATGTGTAGGTATGTAAATGTGACATAATTAAGGGTGCCTTCAAATACCTTTGAGCTTTAAAATTCTGTCACCATAAAGATCTAAAGTTAAAAATCATTACATTAATATTAGTACACAAAACTAAGCTAAACATTAAGTAGTATTATCATCATCACCGTCACTGTCACCATCACCACCGCCACCACTACCATCACTGCCACTGCCACCGTCACCGCCACCGCCATTGCCACCGCCATTGCCGTCGTTGTCCTACTCCTCCTCCTCCTCCTCCTCCTCCTCCTCCTCATCATCATCATCATCATCATCATCATCATCAGTTCTTTATTTTGAATTTGCTAATACCAGTAAGCTTCATTTTTTGTTTTGCACCTTAAACAGATCAAAACCTTAAAATAATGTGAAAGTAACTAACATAGAACAGTGCAACAACACCAATTAGTTGTACTATTGGACAGACGTGTTCACACCCATCAGTCTTTCTCCAAGGATGAATTTTTAGCTCTTTTATGTGGCAGGTTTATTTCAATACTATTGTTTGAAAATATCAGCATTTCTCCAAGTTGCAATAATAATACCTTTCCCAATATTTAAGTAAAATGTTTAATAAAGCATTTGAGAAGTATTTGTGTAAATAGAAATAGCTTGAACAGAAAGGCACCAGAGATGTCTAGGACTTGAATAAGTCATTGAATAATGGTGGATGTCTCTTCTGGAGATGAACAATACTAAAACAGGAGAACCTGTGTAACAGGCTGCAGTGACCTTTACTCAACTGACTGATGTGGGAAACACTGACTGGTCATGCTCTATGTCACTCTACTCTCACCTTGCCTTATAGTACTACTCAGGTCTGCTGCTGAACTCTGTTGTTACTGCTTCGTGTTGCGTTTAAAAATAGCATATAGGTTTTGGTATTGAAAATAAGTCTTTGGAATGAAAGTCAAAATAACCAAAATTTGCAAAGCCTGAAAAGTACAGGATGCACTAAAGACCTTATCAAATATTAGTAATTGCAAGGTTTTGTTCAAAGTAAACTGAAGTATATATCCTTAAAATTATATTTTGTAATTGGTATGAATTTCACACAGTGAACAGCTCATATTAAGTATTAATTTTTCTTACTTAGATGGTATCAAATGTCACCATTGATATTTATACTTTATGCTCAGTGCAGCAAATTTTGCAATAACTTAACGTTTTGATGATCCTCTTAAAAGGCTATAACTTGGATGTAGCATTGCCAATCTCTGTAGGATAAACTCTAACATAGTAAGTATAAGCTAATGTAATTAGTTCACATATTTATTATGAAGACATTATTTATGATAGAAAATGTTTGAGGCTGAGTGCACCCCGTACCAGAGCTCCCAAAGGGGATAAAATCCCCATGCTGGTACCGGGGATCGAACCCGGGTCCTCCGCGCCAGAGGCAAGCGCGCTACGGAGGCGGTCATTCTTTATATAGCAAACAGTAATTAATAAAAGTATTACAAATCTACATTCACGTGACCTTCTCTACCTACTATTGATTAATTTTTATATAGCTTCACAGCTTCTACGAACTTTTCTGACAAAAACTATTATTGCTATCTATATTCACACTAATCGAGATAATTGTTTGTAGAAATTATTTTGTTATACATTTTGCTTTAGATGCAAGGGGATGCAGGTAATTGAAATCACAGTTAGATGTTTAAAAGTGAGTCACCAAATGGTGGTGGCCTTGAAGTTCCATACACTTTCCATGAAATCATGAGAAATAGGTCCTTTAAAACAATAACAAAATTATTGAAAAATTCAAACCATAATAAAGAATATCTCAGAGATGAACGATACCACAAAAAGATTTATAAATGAATGAACACACACGCACACACGCACGCACTCACTCACTCACTCACTCACTCACTCACTCATGCTCTCTCACACTGACTCTCACTCTCACACACACCTTCAGAAATCCTGTTCATTTAGGTGCACATTTTGGACTTCCGACAGTTTCTTTTGTATTCTGAATTGTTCGGGTGAAATCTGGACGATTGTCAACTCCATCTCTCAGTAAAACTTCATAATATTTAATAATATTGTAGCATCTAGATTTTGCTTTTGAGAAACAACGTCACAGGAACAACAGATGAACATACCCTATATGTCTATTACTGCTGACACCCACAAGTCGGTGTGGTCGGACAATTAACAGTCCAATCAAATGATAGTGTTTCATGAAGTGTGAGATTTGTGAAGCATTTCGAATATAATTACGTTAGAAGCAAATGTTTAGTTCGCAGTTCATAGAAGAACCATACAATTTGCGCGAGTCGTTCACTTTTACAGATTGTCAGTTATTTATTTACATAAATCTTCTCAGCACCCGTAAAGATTAGAACATTTAACTTTAGGAATCGCAAGATAAACTTAGAGGCAGAGAACCAACTTTTACTCCAGAATAACTGTATAGTTCACTTGTATTTAATGCCTTCCCAGTGTTCTAAATCCAAATTATGCTGTTTAAATGGCTTTCTCTACCTAAGGTAGAGAAAGTATTGTACGCTTCAATGTATACATATACATACAGGATGGAAGGGAAGTCATTACGTTCCTTCTAATATGTGCTTCATAGAAGCATTACAAACAAAAAAGTCGAGTGGCATTTTGTTCTTTGGTCAGCCGATTTCGAAAGAATAAATGGTTTTTGATCCAAATTGGATGCATGATTCCACAAGAGTATACGAAGATAACAGTTTATTACTTGCAAAATGCGTAGAGTAACTTCTTTCTGAAATACCTTCGGTAGTAATTATGGGACATCACACAGGGTTTCGAAATAATTAATCACTTAAAAGACTTGAAGGAATACAACGTTCAGCTCCTTCAGACGTGTAACATGCCGACAACGTTGCGTTGAGGTTGGTCAGGGAATTGACCTGGTTTGTGGATGTAAACACTTTCGCTTTCGCCTAATGTTTTGGAAGTCAACGCTTGTGATTGGCTTGCACATGCACAGTAAACACAGAAGCACAAGACACGGTATGTGTTTGTTTTCAAGCCGCACCGTTAGGAAGTTTGTTTATGTACTGAGCTAGGGAAAGTCCCACCCGCACAATCTGCTGTGTTGCCAGCTTGTTTTTGACAAAACTAAAATATCTCCGTAGGAAATGGCGAGAAACAAAAACGTAAGATACAGAATGTGTTCCACATACCGAGATCTACCATTGGTTTAAATTAATGTAATGACTTCCCTTCCACCCGGTATAATTTCGGTTGTTTCGAAACGATACCGAACGAATATAGCCGTTTCGTAGTTTATAGCTTAACTAGTCCGAATTTCGGTGTCGCAGTTCCGAAATTATTTTAGGTATAATTTAATCCAGTATTAAATATTACATTATTTTGTGATTAGGCAGCGCAGGAACCACCGGTGTGCGAAGCTCGCGGTGTATCACCTACCTGCGCTGCCTCCGATAGCGTGAGGCACGCGGCGTTGTAACTACATTGCCTAATCCACACTCATTCTGGAGCGTTTTTTTTTTTTTTTTATGCAACTGTAGTGGCGGTAAAAACTATCTATACGTGTCACATTGAAGCTGAGCAACTACTTCTATGTATTCGTTTGGTGTCGTTTCGAAACACCCTATATACATTACATTTCGCCAGAAATAGAAGTTTAAAGAATCCCTGAAAAAATGGAGATGCCATTTCAGTAAAAGAGAGCATGTATTTGTCTCTGAAAACAGAAAAAACGTAACTTGACATAACTACTATCAAAGATTTTCATGGCATTCCTTCCCTCCCACTCTCAAGTACTACCTGACAAACCCATGAGGCGTATCGGAAAGAATGTGAAACTCCCGGGTTGCTTACATGAGCTTATCGCACAAACACGCGAGACAGTGTGTGTACACTGTTCAGATGCAATCATATCTTCAGGACAGCAACGTCTCATATATCGGCAGGCGCGAAAGATCATCTACTTGTATTTTATCACTAGGCTTCGGACATGCTTTTAGAATAGGTGCCCTACTAGTAATACCGACCAGTTCGTTGTTTACAAGCGAGCGCTTCGGGTGAACGACATGCAGTGCCTGGGGAGGGGGAAGTAGCAGTGAAACCCTGTGCGCAGTAACCATTTTCCAGTCAAAGTGCAACGAAACAGCAACCGTGTCCAAAGTCCATTTATCACCGACTATACGCTAAGTTACTAGTATTTCGCTGTTCTAATAAACAGGATAAGCGATCGTAGCGCTCTGACAACCAAGGTCAATCGCCTCGTCGCTTTGCCGAGTATTTCGCTGTTCTATAAAACATAATAAACGATCGGAGCGCTCTGACAACCAAGGTCAATACAACTCGTCGCTTTGCCAGGTAGTAATGCTTTAGATGGAGATTTTTACGTTACCTACTTACTGCTAATGTTCTCAAAACTAATTTAACGATTTTGAAATATGAAGCGATTGAGATATTTAATTGACGGATAAAAATGTCATCTGAGACTTTCAATAGCCTTGTGAAGTCCTCGTCATTGTATTTTAATGTTGTGTAGCTAAGAAATCTTGAGATATGAAAAGCTAACAGCGTTGGAAATATAGAGTTCGTTAAAACTGTTTTCATAGCATCAACAATTTCCGAAAATGTTATCTGCTAACGAGTTCTCAGACTCGTTAACTAAAGTTAGCTAAAGGTAACTTGTGATATAAAGAGATAAGTGTTGTTTCCGCGTATTGCATGTAACTAAGTTCGCATTGCTTAATGTGAAACAGTTGTTAGAATTTAATCGCGACAAATGCCACATAAATATAAATAGACAAAGTCGTGTAAGTGTCCGTGTAAGATATTTAAAACATATCTTGTTATCTGAAGATGTGTAGTCCAACCTTAGTTGAAGTAGATACTCTTAAAAGGTTTTACAAAAGCTGGCGAAACCGCTATCGGCCGCTGTTTAGTGTAAGGGAACAGGGAAGTGATGTTTTAAGCTGTTTGGTAAAAACAAAATATCAATTTTTGGAATTTTATTGCAAAAAATTCACCATACCTTAAAGAATATATCTGCGAAGTTTTAACCCACTAGGGAGGGGTGGACTCACATTTTGAGCGCCATTTTTAAAGCGATGCGCTGGTACAATCAATCTCTGCCTTTTAAATTGGCGTGCCCACACCTTCCATTTCTGATCGTGTGCATTTGTTTTTACCTTTGAAATCATTTAGTGTGTGAACGATGTTACATACACACATACACCCACCCACACCACCTACACACGCCCACACCCACACCCACCCATACACACCACACACACCCACACATACACCAACCCACATCCATCTACACACGCCCACACCCATCCACATACACCCACGCCCACACATCCACCCACACCACCTACACACACCCACACCCACCCATACACACCCACACACCCACCCACCCACACATACACCAACCCACACACCCACCCACACATACACACGCCCACACCCACTTACACACGCCCACACCCACCCATCCACACCCATATACACACATACCCGCACACATACACATACACCCACCCACACCCACTTACACACGTCCACACCCACTTACACACGTCCACACACCCATCCACACCCACATACACCCACACCCACACATACACACATACCCTCACACACACCCGCACACATACACATACACCCACCCACACCCACTTACACACGCCCACACCCACCCATCCACACCCATATACACACATACCCGCACACATACACATACACCCACCCACACCCACTTACACACGTCCACACCCACTTACACACGTCCACACACCCATCCACACCCACATACACCCACACCCACACATACACACATACCCCACACACACCCACACATATCTACACACACAATCCCACCCACACCCACACACCCACACACACGTACACACCCACACCCACCTACACGGCCACACCCACACACACACCCACATCCACAAACACACCCACATCCACACATACCCACCCACATCCACACACCCACACCCACACACATACACACACACATCCATCCGTCTTGGATAGTGTTACTTATTTTATGTTTCGAAAATAAAGCGTAAATTGTGGCACCAGATAATTTGCTATTATTTCTATGAACAGACCACGTGCTTGTTAGCACTATATGCCAAGCATATTTTAAAATCACATTTGGGATTACTGTACTATTTTAGAGTGCCTAAGGAAACGGCAGTAGGTCAACCTAATCCAAATCAGTGAACAAAATTAGACGGGGAAAAAAGAAACTTGCATGTAAGTTAATGACGAAGTGTGTGACTAAACTCTAAAGTCATTTTTCTCGGAAGCAATTTTCTCGTATTCAAAATCTCCCAACAAAACCTAGCGAGATATCTAATTTTTTTTCCCAATGTAGTTCAGAATATGGGTAGTAAAATATCCGATTGGAATTTTCAACTGCGGATCTAACGGTGGAGCGATTATAGTTCAACATTTCTTGGAGGAGATAGATTTTGATTATACACAATAAAATTGTTATGAATTAATTAACATATCAATAATGTGATTAGATATTGGAATAAAATGTGGTACACACATTTCTTAGTTGCTATTAATGCCTGCGCAAAAATTTAAGTTTCTGAACTGCAGTACTTCGGAAAATCACATTTTTCACTTCAATGTACCCTTAAATATAAATTCCTGCATTTAAGGCATTTTAAAATCAACTATGTCTACTAAGCCCTTATTGTATTTGTTAACAGTTGCTTCCATAGCAAATGATAAAGCTAGCCAAAGAGTGTTGACTTCACCTATTTTGCTTGATGAAACTCCTGGTATGTACCACGCGATTGCTTCTTGGGGTTTACCCTTTTCAGGGATGTAAACCTGCATTGGGGGAGAAATGACGTGATAATCCATATGTACGCGTGTCTTACATACGAACATCTGTCGAAGAAAAAGCTGATTGGGTGGAAAAGGATGGTATGAGGTGAAAGCTCTTGCAGGCATAGACTTAAATTGGAGGCGGTTCTCATGTGAAACAAGCGGGAAGAAATTCTGTTCACTTTCTTTTCATTTTAGCTAACAACTTACCATTTGTTTGTTCCTTGTAACCACTTGCAGAAGAGGAATAGAAAGTCCGGCTCCACCAGGTAGCTTTAGGAATTAGCAAGTAGCCTTTACATCGCAAAAATCAAACATGAAAGAGACCGCAATAAATAAACAAATCAATAAATCAAATACTAGAGAGATAACTTTTCTATTACGATTTATATTTGCTATGGAAAACAACTCTTCTGTAACCCCAGAGCACAGATTTACACATTTACTTAAACCGCAGCATAATGCAGCCGAGGTTCTTGTGTTTCTTATATTAATTTCTGGTAAGTAATCTAACTAGGGTTTTAATCCTCGAATTTAATTGCAAAGACACTTCTTCCTTGTCTTCCTCAGTCACAAAGAGGTCCGAGGATGGAAATTATGTCTTCAATTTACTCACGAATATTGTTTTAATATGAGTAGTTAGAATTGAAGGACTAAGGAGCAATTAAGAGGATCTAGGGCGCAATATTATCACTTCCGTTAACTCCAGTTAATTGAGCACTGTGAAGTCGGCAATAAACATTTAAATAAATAAATAAGTAAATAAAATGATCATCTATTTTACATCTTTATTATTTGAAGTGTTAAAAAGAAAAAAAAAAAGCTCAAATGGTTCATGCACATTGCATTTTAAATGTCATTTAATATTTTGCGTCAGAGCAGGTTATACAGAGTTGTAAGAACAATAGGTTCTTGTTGCCAAAGTATTGTGTTACCACAGAGCCTTTGTGAGAGCGTTATGCAGGTGCAACCAAGCCAAGCGTTTTCAAATAATGGTACAGTGCACCACCCACCAGCTACGTTCATGACTGCTTATTCATCAACTGAGGCTTTGTGAATCCATCAACGGGCTTCGGAATGAGTTTCTGGTTAAAAAAGGTTACATTTTAATATTTTGTGATTCCACAATCAGCTGGGCTTTTTGCTTTTAATAAGGTACCTATTGAGCACGTGAAAAATCAGATGCGTCACCCACGCGGATTTCTCTATCCAATATAACTTCACATAATCCCTTTATATATCATAATATTGATATAGGCAATTATTCTCTATACTCGTCGCACTGCTCACCAACGGCTCAACAAAAAACTTCTTTCTTTCTTTCTTTCTTTCTTTCTTTCTTTCTTTCTTTCTTTCTTTCTTTCTTTCTTTCTTTCTTTCTTTCTTTCTTTCTTTCTTTCTTTCATTCTTTCTTTCTTTCTTTTTTTCTTACTTTCTTTCTTTCCTTCCTTCCTTTTCTTTCTTTTTTTCTTACTTTCTTTCTTTCCTTCCTTCCTTTTCTTTCTTTCCTTCATTCCTTTTCTTTCTTTCTTTCTTTCTTTCCTTCCTTCCTTTCTTTCTTTCGTTCTTTCCTTTCTTTCTTTCTTTCTTTCTTTCTTTCTTTCCTTCTTTCTTTCTTTCTTTCTTTCTTTCTTTCCTTCTTTCCTTCCTTCTTTCTTTCTTCCTTCTTTCTTCCTTCTTTCCTTCCTTTCTTTCTTTCTCTCGTTCTCTCATTCTCTCTCTCTTTCTTTCTTTCGTTCTCTCTTTCTCCCTTTCTCTTTCACTCTTTCTCTCTCTCCCTCTCTTTCTCTCTCTCCCTCTCTTTCTCTCTCTCTCCCTCTCTTTCTCTCTCCCTCTCTTTCTCTCTCCCTCTCTTTCTCTCTCCCCCTCTTTCTCTCTCCCCCTCTCTTTCTCTCCCCCTCTCTTTCTCCCCCTCTCCTTCCCTCTCCCCCTCTCTTTCTCCCCCTCTCTTTCCCTCTCCCCCTCTCTTTCCCTCTCTCACCCTCTCTTTCCCTCTCTCACCCTCTCTCACCCTCTCTCACCCTCTCTCACCCTCTCTCACCCTCTCTTTCTCTCTCTTTCTCTCACTCCCTCTCTTTCTCTCTCTCCCTCTCTTTCTCTCTCCCTCTCTTTCTCTCTCTCCCTCTCTTTCTCTCTCCCTCTCTTTCTCTCTCCCTCTCTTTCTCTCTCTCCCTCTCTTTCTCTCTCTCCCTCTCTTTCTCTCTCTCCCTTTCTATCTCTGTTTCTGTCTCTCCCTCTCTTTCTCTCTCTCCCTCTCTCTTTCTATCTCTCTCTTTCCATCTCTTCCTCTCTCTCTCTTTCTATCTCTCTCCCTCTCTCTCTTCCTCTCTCTCTTTCTATCTCTCTCCCTCTCTTTCACTCTTCCTCTCTCCCTCCCTTTCTTTCTCTCTCACTTTCTTTTTCTCTCTCCTTTCTCTCTTTTGCTCTCTGACTTTCTCTGTCACTTTCTCTCTCTGTTTTTTCTCTCTTTCTCTCTTTGTTTCTTTCTCTTTGTTTCCTTCTTTCTCTCTGTTGCTTTCTTTCTTTCTCTCTGTTGCTCTCTTTCTTTCTTTCTCTCTGTTGCTCTCTTTCTTTCTTTCTCTCTGTTGCTTTCTTTCTTTCTCTCTGTTGCTTTCTTTCTTTCTCTCTGTTGCTTTCTTTCTTTCTCTCTGTTGCTTTCTTTCTTTCTCTCTGTTGCTTTCTTTCTTTCTCTCTGTTGCTTTCTTTCTTTCTCTCTGTTGCTTTCTTTCTTTCTCTCTGTTGCTTTCTTTCTTTCTCTCTGTTGCTTTCTTTCTTTCTCTCAGTTGCTTTCTTTCTTTCTCTCTGTTGCTTTCTTTCTCTCTGTTGCTTTCTTTCTCTCTCTCCCTTTCTTTCCCTCTCTTTCTTTCCCTCTCTCACCTTCTGTCTCTCCCTTTCTCTCTCCCTGTCTGTCTGTCTTTCTTTCTTTCTTTCCCTCTCTCACCTTCTGCCCCTCCCTTTCTTTCTCTTTCTCTCCCTCTCTTTCATTCCTTGCTTCTTTCTTTCATTGTTTCCTTCTTTCCTTCATTGTTTCCTTCTTTCCTTGTTTCCTTCTTTCCTTGTGTCGTTTCCTTCTTTCTTTCCTTCCCTCCCTTTTACTACTTCTTCTCCCTTCCGCCCTCCCTTCCCTTTCGTCCCTACCTTTCATTCCATCGCTCCCTTCCATTCCATCCCTCCATTCCCATACATCCCTCCCTTCCATTCCATTCCATCCATCCCTTCCCTTCCCTTCTATTCCTACTTTCCCTTCCAACCCTGCTTTCCCTTCCATCCCTCTCTTTCATCACTCCCCTCCATCCCTCCCCTCCCTTTCCTTCCTTAAATGCCTCCTCCCTACCCTTCCCTCCCTTTTCTTACATCCATCCCTTCCATCCCCCTTCCCTGCCTTCCCTTCACTCGCTGCCTTTCCTCCCACCCTGACCTCCTTCACACCCTCCTTCCTTTCCTCCCACCCTGCCCTCCTTCACACCCTCCTTCCTTTCCTCCCACCCTGCCCTCCTTCACACCCTCCTTCCTTTCCTCCCACCCTGCCCTCCTTCACACCCTCCCTCCTTCTTTTCCTCCCACCCTGCCCTCCTTCACACCCCTCACTCCTTCCTTTCCTCCCTCCTTCCTTTCCTCCCACCCTGCCCACCTTCCTTTCCTCCACCTGCCCTCCTTCCTTTCCTCCACCTGCCCTCCTTCCTTTCCTCCACCTGCCCTCCTTCAGATCCCTCACTCCTTCCTTTCCTCCCATCCTTCCCTCCTTCACACCCCTCACTCCTTTTTTTCCTCCCTCCTTCCTTTCCTCCCACCCTGCCCTCCTTCCTTTCCTCCACCTGCCCTCCTTCCTTTCCTCCACCTGCCCTCCTTCCTTTCCTCCACCTGCCCTCCTTCCTTTCCTCCACCTGCCCTCCTTCAGATCCCTCACTCCTTCCTTTCCTCCCACCCTTCCCTCCTTCACACCCCTCACTCCTTCCTTTCTTCCTTCCTTCCTTTCCTCCCACCCTGCCCTCCTTCCTTTCCTCCCACCCTACCCTCCTTCACACCCTCCCTCCTTCCTTTCCTCCTCCTGCTCTCCTTCAGTCCCCTCACTCCTTCCTTCCCTCCCACCCTGCCCTCTATTACACCCCTTCCCTTCCTCCTTTCCCTCCCTCTCCCTCCTTTCCCTCCACTTCCCTTCCTTCCCTCCCTCCATCCATCGTTCTCTGTTGCTCCCTCTCCCTCCTTTCCCTCCTTCACTTCTCTTCCTTCCCTACATCCACCCTTCTCTCCCTCCCTCTCCTTGCTTTCCCTCCTTCACTTCCCTTCCTTCCCTCCCTCCATCCATCCTTCTCTCCCTCCTTCATTCCTTTCCTCCCTCCTTCCCTCCCTCCCACCTTCTCTCTTTCGCTCCCTCCCTGCTTCCTTCCCTTCCTCCTTTCCCTCCTACCCTCCCTCCTTTTCCGCCTTTCTTCCCTGCTTGTTCTTCCCTTCCTCCTTTCCGTGCCTCCTTCCCTCCCTCAAAACATCCATTTCCAGTGAATTCTCGGTATCAATGTTTTGGGTGGAATGCAATACTTGCCGTACTTACTGTAAGTGCATATTCGAGAAAGTGACATAATGTAATAGATGGCAAACAACAATACCAAGTCGACGAAGTGTGAAAGATCGTAGAGTAAAGAATTGTTGGATCAGGACATCTTTCCTTACGGTGGATAAGCTGACTTAAACACACGGTTACCTTAGCTAGTTTTTCATTACTTTTCCATGGGGAATTGAAATCGATTTTAGTCTCATTTCGATTGAATACTGCACGAAACGCGGATTTAGATCGAACTGAATCTTGGATCCGATGCTCTTAGAAAAATAGGATCGAATCGAAATTTTGTTGCATGTAAATACTCGGCGTATTCAAATCGATTTGAATCCGCCAAAGATGCTAACTTCTACTTTACTCGTAACACGCTGCACGCTCGTCATTTTGTTTTCTTAGTGAAATTGACGTAGTAAAACACAACAGAGCCAATTTTATTGTTCGTGTGATCTCGCAATTTATTCTTCTCAAAACATTCATAACCTTAAAACCTACTTAAAATACGCAAGAAACATTTCTTACAGGTTCGGCAACATAAACCAAGTCGCCAATATGCTTGAGCCTTGCGCATCCAAATCGAGCTCAATACGGATTGAATTCAACAGGGAAACACGGATCGCACGGAGAATGGAATTAGGCTTATTGGACTTAAATCGATTTCAATTCCCTATGGAAATGTAGTGTATGTATGATCATGGGAACTTTCTCTCTTAGAGTCATCACCATAAAAGTACGTAGTTTTCAAACTTAATCTGAGTTACTTTTGTGCTACAGGATCAATACACTAACTTCAAGCGCCTTCAAAACAGAAGCAATTTTGTAAACTGTAGAAGAAAACAGTGCGGGTGGGGGTAACCCCTTTCAACGCATCAACTAGGCGTAGGCCCCTTAAAGAAACGGGCTCTTTTTCGCATTGCTGGGATACTAACGTTGCGCGATCTTTGTTGATATGTTGAAACTAGCCATAATGTTTTTCAGAAAACGCTAGAGTTGTTGATTTCAAACACATTCCTTACAGCCACAATCCCGTGAGAGGAACACAGTAGCATAATCACGAGATGCAATAGAAAAGCTTAAAGCGTTTTGCGAACTGCGGTTGTAATCCCGTATTCTGAGCGAGGGAAAAAATGGTTTTTTATAGCTTAACGTATTTGTGATCGGTTGTCTGGCATTCCCGCAGATTGTTTTACCAACCGGTAAACATCGATTTTTAGTCTACGGTTCGCAAGTTGATTCCGTGATTTGAGCAGGGAGATGGCTTAGGGTGGACTACTTGGCATTTTGAATAATAAGGAATTTCCGAAGGCCGAATGACCATAAGACAAAAAATCTGATGTGCTGTACTCATATGACTTTCTCTACTCTTGTTCTTACAAATTCTTACTCCTCTATCTTCTTCATGTTAGTTGAGATAGATATTTCCAGAAATTATCGTATTGCTGATTTTCTTATATGTGCAAGGGAAAATGGGATTTCAGTAGGCTTTGAGTGATAGTCAAATCTTTTAAAGCTGGTCCCTATTGAAAGCTTTGAAATTCCGTTCTCTTTGTATGACTAAGAGATAAAAAATTAATAATGACCTTCCATTTGAGAAAAGCTTAAGTATTGCAAAACATATAACAAGGAATATCTCCGAAGTGGTTCACTCTACAAAAAACAATATTTGGAAATAAATGTGTTTAAGCGAGATTTACATGTTTTGTATACTAAGATTTGGTCTATCTCTTACGATTTACCAGTTATTCAAAAGTCATCAAAAGTAAACAGGGCTACATGGGCTATAGCGAGAAAATTCAAAGTATACATTTCATTTGCCATAAAAATATCTTACACATATAGCATTTTAATCAAAACCATTAGTCATTAATGAGAAAATAAAAATTTTCCAAAAATTTTCCATGTAAAGGGTAGTTTAGGGTGGAGGAATTTTCTTCGAAATCTTCGTGTGATAACCTTGAAATACCAACTTTGTTTTTTAACCGACTTTTTGTTTTTGAGTTATGCTATTCCAAGACACACACACACACACACACACACACACACACACACACACACACACACACACACACACACACACACATAGGCAGACAGACAGGCAGACACAGACGGGCAGACACAGGCAGGCACAGTCAGGCAGAGACAGGCAGGCACCGACACACACACGCGCGCGCGCGCGCGCGCGCGGACATTTTTCTAGAGATTCTTTTTTTGGATTCTGGGGGCCTCAAAACATATATTTCCGGAGAAATGTCGACATCGAATTTTTGGATGAAATACAATACTCCTCTAGTTGCCATATGTAGTAAAGAAAGTAAAAGGTTCTGATGCGTTACATTCATATGACTTTCTCTATCCATTACAGTTTATTTTCAGTACCTGGGAGCCCGAGCTTTGCTCGGCGTTTCTTCCCCCTCCCCCTTTTTGTGAAATCTTCTTTTTTTTTGGGGGGGGGAGAAGATACTTATTTAGATAAACTTGAAAAGCAAAACGTTAACTAAATAAAAATTTTCGTTGCAATTGTTAAGAGTCATTACCGACATATAGAGATATATACCTACATATAAATATTTCATAAGCGCCATCATATCAGCCGAAAAACATCCACTTCTGAAGACAGGCCTCCTCCATAGATATCTACATAGTTTTAGGTTTTCTTCGAGCGTTTGTTCCGCTATGGAGTTCAGTTCTTTGGTGCTGCGGTCCGCTATCCTCCAGGCGTTAACACTTTGGCCAAGGTCCTTCATCTTTCCGTCGAGTTCCTCCATGGCTTCCTTAACCCTGGTTAGTTGCTTATTAGTATTCTGCGATAGCTCATCTTCATATCGGACATTCTCGTTTTCATCTGTTCCATTGCGGAGTTTCCATTTTTCAATTCGGTTTCCATTTTTGTTTCCATTTTTTCCCATTTTTGTTTCCATGTTTTCCATTCCTTAGTTTACGTTTTTCAATTCGTCATTGATATTTCTTTCCATCTGCCTCCTTCTGGAATTAATTTCATTTCCCACTATGTACATCTTGGCTAACATTTGTTTCATCAACTGTTCCATATTGTGGTTCTCGTCACACTCCTGACACCAATTGTGACAACTTTACTTTTTTAACTACTTCTTTATTTTTTTATTAAAACACCGGAAGGGCACTAGGCAAAAGCACTGTTGAAACATACCAAAAACTACAGGAAGAAAAGTTAGTTGATAAGGCCGTGTGAATGTAATACGCATTCCTGGTTCAATTGTATAGAAAATTGTATGAATTGTAAGTCGAAGAGGGAGTAGTGAAAGAAATGTGATTGTGTTTAGTAAAAGAAAAATGAGTAGAAAACCGTTTGAATGTTATACGTTGCACTTTTATTTCAAATGTATGGAAAAATGTATGGATTGTTTTTAGAAGAGGGAGTAGTGTGTTATGTAAAAGAAAAGGGAGTAATCAAAACCATGTGAATGTAATACGTTGCGTGGTAAAATGGAGTGCATAAATCCTTCGTCATGAAAAAACACTTAGATATGCCAATTTTCATGGGATCGGTCAACCGGTTTTGGAGTTTACTCACTCTTCAACATACAATATATACCGGGTGATTTCGTGAAGGTGTTAGAAACTTTCAGGGAAGATTCAGGAGGACAAATGCATTAATCTGATATGAGTAACCTTGGTCCGGAAACGTCTCCTTCGCATGCGGTTGTCTTTGAAGATTTTCAGCTGCTCCGTGGACTCGAGCAATAAGGTCCTCCGCTGGCGTTACAGGAGTGTCATACACCGTACTCTTCTTTAACTTCACAGAAAATAATCGAGAGGTGTCAGATCTGGCGAAAGTGCTGGTCATGGAACTGGTCCAATTCTACCAATCCATCGATTTGAATATGCGACGTTGAGGTGATTCCGCACATTTACATAAAGTATGCTAGACCTCATGTTGGCCATATCAACAGTCATGTACTGGCACGTGTCGCACTACTGTTAAAAAAACGTTACTGTACTGGAAACTACACAAGTAACGCAGTAGGATGCGCCCCAAGGATTCTATGGAGGAATTTAGCGCATGCGCAGGAATGTTATATGTTCAGATCGTTCATCCCAGTACACTGATGACTAAAAGGTTGCATACTTTCCGCATAAAGATACCAAAACGAATGTTAACAAATTGTCACAACCGTTCGTTCTCAAACTTCGACGCTCGCCAGTGTCCTAACCGTTCATTCCTGGACAGAGGCTCGTATTTGAAAACCGACCAGTTTGCCATCCTGCACAACATAGTAAGCGTTGTCGGTTTTTGTGGGGGGGGGGGCATCTAGTATATATAAAGTTTTCCGATTGTAGAGGATTTAGTGATTCCCAGAAAATTCTAGATATGCTTGTTGTAATCTCTTAAATAAACGGTATTGTAATTAAAATGGGTAGAGCCATTTATGAGAAAATAAAAATTTGTCCACGTAAAGGATAGTTCGGAGTGGGGAAATTTTCTTGAAACTCTTCGTTTTTGAAAAATACTGGGCATAACTGCTAAGTTTGGTATTTATTGAAGATTTTTTAATTATACTGTTCACAGTGCCATATTTTTTAATTTTTTTTATCAGACGGCTTCAAAATATGTATTTCCGGTGGAATGTCGGCATTGAATGTTTGCGTGGAATGGAATCCTTCCTCTACATAGCGGAGAGAGAGAGAGAGAGAGAGAGAGAGAGAGAGAGAGAGAGACGCTGAACGTAGTACACCCCAATCACACAAAACATTCGCTACCTTTCACATCGAAAAAAACTTGCCAAAACTTTTGTTTTTAGCAAATGCCATAACAAATAAGACTCAGTTATATGCAGATAATAATAATAATAATAATAATAATAATAATAATAATAATAATAATAATAATAATCCCTAGGGCGTCTCCTATGCAGAGGTTGCTCTCATACGCCCGGCCGCTGCGTCCTCCAGTCGTAGCAAGGCCACGGAGGAGTGCAGGTTAGGGGTGGCGGGGGTCAGCACGCAGACTCCCCCGACAGTAAGGCGACCACTTGGCCTTTTAGAGACGTTACCTTTCTATCATAATAGCTCCTCAGAGACCTAACGAGGCTGAGTGCATCCCATATCAGACCTCCCAGCGGGGGAAATATCCCATGTCGGTGCTAGGGATCGAACCCGGGTCCTCCGCTCCAGACTGCGCTACGAAGGCGGTCTGCAGTAAATTATTTTGGCTCAAATGTAACGTTTGACACACATTGACCCGTGAAAGCAGGTTTCAAAAGCTCGCAGTTCTCCGTGCGACATACTAACCTTAACCCTTGAGTGCAGCTACATGGATGTGTGGTTGCTCAACATGGACATGTACAGTCTGTCCACCAGCTCACGGTCCCTGGCAGGAATGCAACGATTAAAGGGGAGTAAAGGGGACACCTAGCGCTCGTCGACGTACACAGATCTATTGTGGCTACCACCCCCCCCCCCCAGGAGGCAGGGATGAAATGAGGGAACCGAAGGGGTACTGTCAGACTCGCAGCTAGACAGGTCCACCAGAGACGCGTGGAAGTCCCTAACCAGTGCCGAGATGTCTTCATCCCAGCACCAGGCCTCGCCAAGCAGCCAGCATCACACCGCGAGACCGGTTCGGTATCACACGAAGCGTCCTGTCTCCCCCTCGACGGAGGACAAGGGCCACCAGACGCCACCCAGCGCCGAGAACAGCAGTTACCATGCGCAGTCATCCACGCCATCTGCCCGACACTGCCCACAATACGTGCGCGGAACTTGCACCACCTGAAAGGTGATAAGGAAATGGAATGAAAGTAGATATTGGAAAGGAAACCGTGATATGAAATAATGCACCCCAGCATTCGCCTAAGTGACAAGGGGAAACCACGGAAAAGCCTATATCAGAGTGCGCGGCCACGGGGATCGAACCCGCGACCTCCCGAATGCGGTCCACAGACGTTACCGCCTGAGCCATCCCGCTCGATATGCAGCGAGTCAGTTCATCAGTAAATAAAATAGTTCTCGGTACACAGCGATATCTAAAGCTGGTTGCACATAGTAAAAGCACGCAATGAAAGTGCAACCAGAAGCATGAGTCCAGCTTCAGATATCGCTATTCACAGAGGTATTTTTAGACACGGCTAGACCTTTTAAAACAAAAAAACAGTATGAAATCTCTAGACGGCGTGAATAATTTTAAAAGGTGTAGCGCAATTGGTTTTCCGTATGCTTCCATAGCGTATGCGAGGGACGCGACAGAAGATTTCGAAGGTAAAAACCCCCAACCCAAATTAACCTGTACACTGAAAATGTTTCGTTTGTTTTTCTCAAGAATGGCTAGCGAGTGCATTAAAAGACCGTGTATTGACAAATAAAATTTATATGTATGGCTTTAGTGTATTTGGTAAACCGTAAAAGATGGACAAAATCGTATTACATAAAGTGTAGATGCCGTTAAAGCACACAATTTATGTTTGTGCCATTAAACATTTCCAAAATACTGTGTTTTATTAGTTTGAATGTTCAAATACGTATACTACTTTCAAGCGGTGAGTCGTCATTTGTTTTTCTGTTGGTCTTGCAAAACAGTGTGGAATTTCAGAGCGCTCTGCTTTGAAAAATATATAAAAATTTACGTGAATGTAACACATAAGGTTTTTATACAATAGCGGGAACTTGTGAAGAAGTTACGTGAATTTTGAATGCTATAATGAATAATTTATTCATATGTACTTCGTAGTTTTTACCAAACTGCCCCGTTAAAGAGAACATTAAATGGCTAATTAATATTAAGTGTACCAAGTTCGTAGCCCGTTTCACCTAACCTAATTAGATATCTACCTATCACGAACAAAGATGCTCTGAATTACATTGACGTTTTATGCATTCTCTACTCATATATTTTCATTAGTGCATTTATTTTAGAATTTGATATATACTTATTTTAAACGCATGTTAAACATGTTAATGTTTTTGCTTATTTTAAACGTTTTGCAGTATTAATATAAGATATTGTCACGGTAAATAGATGCTGTATGTCTTCACCAAAGGGTAACCTAAGCAGAACTGTGAGGAATGTAAAGCGGGGTAGCTCAAGGTGTTACTTACTAAGGGGGACTGGGAATGTGGTGAGGGATTAATTCCAGAAGTCGACATGTACTTTTGGTATAAAGAAGTTTTAATCTACACGAACAAGGTTTTAAACTACATTGCAACGTGATAAGAGAGGAGGAAGAGTGGTCAGTTTTACACAGCTGTTGGCTCTACCTCTATGGAGATTCCTGACGTCCCAAGTTCCATCTTGGAAGATAATCAAAGAAAACTTTAAAGAGCAAAGTGTCGCAGATTCGTCCTAGCACGTGGAATTGACTCTCCTAAGTAAAAATTCGGGAGCTTTAAATATAAGATACTAGTTGAAAAGTAGCTAGTGAAGCCTTTGTCAGCTAAACTGACACCACATGTATGACGGGAGAGCATGATTTCCAAGGAATCATAAAATCTGTTACTGTAACATAAACTTCCAGGATATGACTGGCACGTGTGCTAAGAAGTCGCATGTCTGGATCTTATGTTCCGAATATCTCAATTCTGTACATTTATAAAACGTGACTCCGTGGCACAACAGCCCAACCGAGTAAAGGCCTACCGCTGCATCCCCACCTCTGCCAACTAAAGGCAGGCATAAAGGCATAAAGGCGGTGCAGTACTGGAGGTGGGACGTGGTCAGCACCCCGGTCCATTCCGGCTGGTTATGCCATCTTCTCGACCAGGGGCCGCTACTTTCCAATCAAGTAGATCCTCAACTGGTCCCTCAGGAACCTAACGAGGCTGAGTGCACCCCGGACCAAGTCTCTTAGCGGGAGAAAATCCCCATGCCGGTACCGGGAATCGAACCTGGGTCTCCCGCTTGGTAAACAGCAGCACTACCACGGCGCTAAGGACACTTCTATACATTTGGACTTATCAAAAACCTACAAAACTATAATCGTCACAATGTGCATCAGCTATTATAGATCCACATCGTCGGCAGAATGCCATGAATACAAATTTCTAGGCTGTCGTAGGAAGCGATGTAATTTGTTAAAAACAGTTAAAAATTCTTATTTAAGCCATAGCGCATATGACTTGGAAACATTGGTAACAAGGCAGGAAAACCGGCATCACACAGAAAATCTGCCTATGGGTCAATCCACGTCAAATCGCACACCCATAAAACACGACTTTTTCGCAGGAGGTTAAAATTTTTTTTATGAATAATAGGCATCAAATAAGGAGACCCGTATTTTTTTATTTCCGTATTTTTAAATTATTTGCTTAGTTATGGCTATTATAAACTAAGCAATTTCTGCGCGCACCGTAATATAAAATCACTTGTTACTCTAAGGCCATATGGAGTTGAGAGTTGGGGTTTGGCGCACTGGAAAGGCTATATACAACACTTTTAACAACTTTCGATGAATCATTATTACACACAAATTTTGGACTGTTTTTTATGCTATATTTTGTATAAAAAAACACACACACACACACACGTATTCCCTGACATTTCATCTATAAAATAAGGCATTAAAAACTATGGAGCGAGTATAGGTGTATTTGCTACAATTTTTTCCTGGAGGTCTGCAAGCGCTCACGGACGACATGAAGTAGAGATCCGTTTGTACAGCTGGATGCGCCGTTCTTGGTCCCTGGAGGAAGTAAATGTAAAGCTTGAAAGCGAGTACCAAGCCAGGTGACTGCAGACAGCATGCGAATCGGTGCGTCAGCTTCATATGCTACTCACATAACTTCTTCTTACTAAGACAGTACAATCCATGCAGAAAAATGCCTCCACAATGTACCTTCTTTCTGATACTCCTATGGCATCTGATACGCATTTTTGAACTTTTTGAATTTTTTGAAAAAATCTTCTGATGCAAGCAGTTCTTTGTGTTAAGCTTCTTTCTTCATGTACGCCCATACATTTGAAACAATTTATCTGTTCTGACTGCGTTATGTTTTGGTCCCTAATTTAGAACGTACAGGTGGCATAATTGATTTACACTATGATCAATGTCTCACAAATGCACTATATTCACTACTCATCGCAAAGATCTTCGACTGCACGCTGCACTAAAAAGCAGCACCTGTGAATTACCAAGGACTGTCTTAGATCATGCAGACATCATTACCTTCCCCCACGCTCCCTATGTTGTGCATGGTTTCATTCGCAGAATTATACAATATGAGCTGACGAAAGAGGCAAAAGCTCTGGATTCACGTACAGGATTTCCAGTCAAGGTCAGGGTCCAAGAACGATGGGTCCAGCTATGCTTTAAAATTACACTCCTTCATTCCTTTGTCAAAAACTGAAGCTTTAGTGAAACAATTTTCTTTCGAAGAAGGAGGTAGACGAGTAGAAATTTAAAGTTGTGTGTTGTATGTAAACATCAGTTTAAAACGCACATTTTAAAAACAGTTTGGAGATGCTAATAGTGTATATATGATACTGTCAGCTAGCAGTGTTCTCCGTACTGTACTGTTGTAACGTTCATGGAACCTCAAGCAGTGAACAGTTGCTGTAATGGAAGGCGGCACCGCTGGACTGATTTGTAAGTTAATTACAACTGAACTATTAGAGACTCGATTCTGATTTTTTCTGAGAATATTGAATAAAGTTCAGTGTATTTTTGGTTCTTTTCTTCAGATTTTTAAATGGTCGAGTTTGTTTTATTATCCAACTTTAAAAATTTAATCGTATAAAATATAATGTTAATACTAATTAATAAAATTTTCTAATAAATATGTCACAAAATACTGCGATTTATCTTTAATTTGAGCCAAAGATCAAGTAATTTGCTTGATTACAGTCGGAGGTATGATTGATCGAAGGGGGAGGAGCGCGCGATTTTTGGGACATTTCAGAAATTAATATCTACTACAATATTTTTTTTATATAAAACGAAGAAGCACGGGTCAAATGTATTTTGTTCCAAAACACCCAAAAAATTTTTTCAAGAAAATCTGAGATATTAAGGTCAATTTTTACCATATTTTGTGCGATTTGACGTGGAATGACTCCTATAGGTATGTGCAGTAAAGTTTTTTTTTTTTTTTCTTTGTGAATTTTAAACCGAACTCCAGCCTTTTATAGCACCCGAGGTGTGCATTTTCACCTCCTCTACCCTTACCTATACGGTATGTACAGAAGTGTTGTGTTTCAACCATAAATTCATATGAAGCTGTCAACGAAAGGTCCGTGCGTGTGTATCAGTAGAGAAGGGAGAAATGAAAAGTTGAATGCTGAATATAAATGCCATACTTGAGTGAGAGAATGTTTAAGCACGCTAGGCCAAGGTTTTCTTCTTGGGCGAAAAAAGGTCTTTTGATTTCCTCAAAATTAGCTCTAACGACTTATATATATTTGAAGAAATGTTTATAGATTAAATATGTGTCTTGAATTGTCTGTGATTACTCTGTGAAGTCCACTTACTGACTGAATTTTGTATACTTTTGTGTGACTAGGTAAATTATAAGAGATTGTCTGCAGGAAAAAACTCAACAAACAATTTTTTTTCCAGTAACTGTTTCATAGCACTAGCCATTTTCTAATGGATTGCATATTTTAATCCTTCCTCATTACATCACCTGACAGACATGGTTGAAAGTTTGTAATACTTCCTTTTCCTTTCCATTTCAAAAGCTGGATGTCATAACTAAACATTTGAATGCTGTTTTCGCATGTTTTATGTAATCGCTTAATTTCAAATCATTCTTTGGTAAAAATACATTCTAACATGGTTAGAATAACCTTTTAAACGCATACTATAATGTAACATGTGCATATGGTGCGTTTGTCATGGGTAGAGAATGTCATATGAAGGTTAACAGTGTTAATTGAAAAGTACAACGTGAACTTAAATAACAATGCCTATAGTAAAGCAAAAGTATAAACTTATTATCAATAAAAATTAAATTCTACAAGAAATTACAAAGCCGAAATATCAAACTGACATGCAAATAATGCATTATTTGTGTTAATTTTGCCGTAAAATCCACCTTAGCAGGCTATTTCTCTGCCCACAATCTTGTACTTTCATCCTAATATACGTATTATTCACGCTCTCTACCTTATGTAAATCGCGATAAATGCTCACCGAAGTTCTTTTAGGAAGACATTTGTAATCTGAAACAGCGCTCTGTTGTTTAAAGGAACATATGGCAATTTTTATGCTAGCCATGTTATTAAGCACGGTTTACATTAGCCTCTCTCACAGTCCCAATAATTTTACAGTAGTTCTTACTGGTGGTCAATGATGTGATTATAACATTAACATGGTACCTATTTACTGGTGGTCAGTGATGTGATTATAACATTAACATGGTACCTACTTACTGGTGGTCAGAGATGTGATTATAACATTAACATGGTACCTACTTACTGGTGATCAGTGATGTGATTATAACATTAACATGGTACCTACTTACTGGTGATCAGTGATGTGATTATAACATTAACATGGTACCTTTTTACTGGTGGTCAGTGATGTGATTATAACATTAACATGGTGCCTACTTACTGGTGATCAGTGATGTGATTATAACATTAACATGGTACCTACTTACTGGTGGTCAGTGATGTGATTATAACATTAACATGGTACCTTTTTACTGGTGGTCAGTGATGTGATTATAACATTAACATGGTACCTTTTTACTGGTGGTCAGTGATGTGATTATAACATTAACATGGTACCTACTTACTGGTGATCAGTGATGTGATTATAACATTAACATAGTCTCTACTTACTGGTGATCAGTGATGTGATTATAACATTAACATGGTACCTACTTACTGGTGGTCAGAGATGTGATTATAACATTAACATGGTACCTACTTACTGGTGATCAGTGATGTGATTATAACATTAACATGGTACCTACTTACTGGTGGTCAGTGATGTGATTATAACAGTAACATGGTACCTACTTACTGGTGGTCAGTGATGTGATTATAACATTAACATAGTCTCTACTTACTGGTGATCAGTGATGTGATTATAACATTAACATGGTACCTGCTTAGTGGTGATCAGTAATGTGATTATAACATTAACATGGTACCTACTTACTGGTGATCAGTGATGTGATTATAACATTAACATAGTCTCTACTTACTGGTGATCAGTGATGTGATTATAACATTAACATAGTCTCTACTTACTGGTGGTCAGTGATGTGATTATAACATTAACATGGTACCTACTTACTGGTGATCAGTGATGTGATTATAACATTAACATGGTACCTACTTACTGGTGATCAGTGATGTGATTATAACATTAACATAGTCTCTACTTACTGGTGATCAGTGATGTGATTATAACATTAACATAGTCTCTACTTACTGGTGGTCAGTGATGTGATTATAACATTAACATGGCACCTACTTACTGGTGGTCAGTGATGTGATTATAACATTAACATAGTCTCTACTTACTGGTGATCAGTGATGTGATTATAACATTAACATGGTACCTACTTACTGGTGGTCAGAGATGTGATTATAACATTAACATGGTACCTACTTACTGGTGATCAGTGATTTGATTATAACATTAACATGGTACCTACTTACTGGTGGTCAGTGATGTGATTATAACATTAACATGGCACCTACTTACTGGTGGTCAGTGATGTGATTATAACATTAACATGGTACCTACTTACTGGTGGTCAGTGATGTGATTATAACATTAACATAGTCTCTACTTACTGGTGGTCAGTGATGTGATTATAACATTAACATAGTCTCTACTTACTGGTGATCAGTGATGTGATTATAACATTAACATGGTACCTACTTACTGGTGGTCAGTGATGTGATTATAACATTAACATAGTCTCTACTTACTGGTGATCAGTGATGTGATTATAACATTAACATGGTACCTACTTACTGGTGATCAGTGATGTGATTATAACATTAACATGGTACCTACTTACTGGTGATCAGTGATGTGATTATAACATTAACATAGTCTCTACTTACTGGTGATCAGTGATGTGATTATAACATTAACATGGTACCTACTTACTGGTGGTCAGAGATGTGATTATAACATTAACATGGTACCTACTTACTGGTGATCAGTGATTTGATTATAACATTAACATGGTACCTACTTACTGGTGGTCAGTGATGTGATTATAATATTAACATGGCACCTACTTACTGGTGGTCAGTGATGTGATTATAACATTAACATGGTACCTACTTACTGGTGGTCAGTGATGTGATTATAACATTAACATAGTCTCTACTTACTGGTGGTCAGTGATGTGATTATAACATTAACATAGTCTCTACTTACTGGTGATCAGTGATGTGATTATAACATTAACATGGTACCTACTTACTGGTGGTCAGTGATGTGATTATAACATTAACATAGTCTCTACTTACTGGTGATCAGTGATGTGATTATAACATTAACATGGTACCTACTTACTGGTGATCAGTGATGTGATTATAACATTAACATGGTACCTACTTACTGGTGATCAGTGATGTGATTATAACATTAACATGGTACCTACTTACTGGTGGTCAGTGATGTGATTATAACATTAACATGGTACCTACTTACTGGTGGTCAGTGATGTGATTATAACATTAACATAGTCTCTACTTACTGGTGATCAGTGATGTGATTATAACATTAACATAGTCTCTACTTACTGGTGATCAGTGATGTGATTATAACATTAACATGGTACCTACTTACTGGTGGTCAGTGATGTGATTATAACATTAACATGGTACCTACTTACTGGTGGTCAGTGATGTGATTATAACATTAACATGGTACCTACTTACTGGTGGTCAGTGGTGTGATTATAACATTAACATGGTACCTATTTACTGGTGGTCAGTGATGTGATTATAACATTAACATGGTACCTATTTACTGGTGGTCAGTGATGTGATTATAACATTAACATGGTACCTACTTACTGGTGATCAGTGATGTGATTATAACATTAACATGGTACCTACTTACTGGTGGTCAGTGATGTGATTATAACATTAACATGGTACCTACTTACTGGTGGTCAGTGATGTGATTATAACATTAACATAGTCTCTACTTACTGGTGATCAGTGATGTGATTATAACATTAACATGGCACCTACTTACTGGTGGTCAGTGATGTGATTATAACATTAACATGGCACCTACTTACTGGTGGTCAGTGATGTGATTATAACATTAACATAGTCTCTACTTACTGGTGATCAGTGATGTGATTATAACATTAACATGGCACCTACTTACTGGTGGTCAGTGATGTGATTATAACATTAACATGGCACCTACTTACTGGTGGTCAGTGATATGATTATAACATTAACATGGTACCTACTTACTGGTGATCAGTGATATGATTATAACATTAAAGCTAACGGCAGTCTGTGTGCTTTTCATATTAATCGCTCGTAGCTTCTTGCCAACTTTAATTAACGCTACTTAATATTCAGTTGGTATAGCCATGAATAAATGCGTTATTGTGGGTGAGGCGGAAAGTGAAGAAAGTAGGTTAGAGCAATATTTATAAGGAATAGGAGGGACGTTGACCCGATAGAACAAGTTAGGTTCCCGTTAATAACACTACCTGCTGGTCAGCTTGGAGCTAACTTCCGTCTTAAGAGCAGCAGTTTCTCTTTTCTTTTCTCTTGGCCGTGAAACCGTTCCTTCAAAGTCAGTGCAACCTGTTGCGTCCATATGCCCCCCTTTTTATTTCTTTTTCATTTACATGGATGGCCAGCGTGCTTAGCTTGATATTAAAAGTATCATTTGAGTGCGCTTTGATTATTTCGAAAAGAGTTGACAGATTCCTAGAATATGTTACGCGTCGATCTTAACAGATAATGCAATCTCCAAGAATTACTCCTAAAACTTTGCAATATGATCAACACTGAATTCAGGCATGGATTACAAAACTGCAGGATGTACCTCCGACAAAGTTTAATACATTGTGTTACTTACCAACTTCATCATATTCACGACAGTCAGTGATGGAATGGTTCAGAGTATTTGTTTTATTTAACCTTGACAGAGCCTCCCTATTATCTTTGTTCCTCACCAGCCCTGGGTGAGTCAATCTCTGATTGGTTTGAATTCAAGTCCGACAAATGGGCATTGCCAACGAACAAAGGTCAGACGTAGGCGAATGGCGAAAGGGGAAAAGTACGAATTCATTGTACTTGAACTGCTAAAAAACAAACTTAGCAACACCGGCCTCACCAGACTTTGGACGAGACTGTCTCGTGCTGGTTTGACACTCAAACATAACCTACGAACACTGGTCACTTTCAGAAATAAAATATATGACATTTTTATTTATGGGCGCTCTTAACTGATTTTTACACCCGACAAAATCGCCCTCCGCCGGGTTTGAACTCACGACCTTGGGGACTAGGGACTAGTTGCTAGCATGCTATATAGCATCATCCTAGACTACGGAGGACGACATATCGGTTTCAGGCTCAAGCGAAGGAAATGGACTGCTAGAACCAGGTAGGTAAGGGATGAAGACTGAGCGTGACAGAGGCGGTTTCATATCTTTTACCGACATAACCACTGCGAATTATACAGGCATGATTCCGTGCACTCAACTGACTGTCCACCTCAGGCTCACATGTTCATGACAGGGATTGAAGATCATCCAGCCGATGTGGGGGATAATCTGGCCAGCACCGTGCTTTTCCCAGCCGAAATGTTGGTATTCTTGACCTGCAGGCTGCTACCTATCCTAACTTCTCAAATGAATCACAGTGCTGAGGGGGTGGGGGATCCACACACCCATGGGTGGGCTCCAACCCACTTTGGTGCACAAGCAACTAAATTATCGCACAGTTCATCCGAAACGTCGCCACGACAGAGCAGGTGGCAGGATCCCTGCATTTTCCCAGTTAGAAGCACCCCGGCGGAGGCTGGCTTAGCTTTCCTCCCCCCTCAGGCTTGTATCATCCCATGGCGGGCCCGGAACCCAGTGGCTCGCGTTCCAATCCGAGGGACGAGATGACGAGATTTCCAGAGTGCATCTGTTCCTCCTGCCGTGCAGCTGCCGCGACGCTCGCCGACGCTTCCAGCTTAAAAAATCCTTCCGGGATGAAGGGTGAAATGAAATGATTAATGCAACGAAATGGAGGATCAATCTGCATTCGCCTGGTGACCAGAGAAAACCTCGGAAAAAACCCAAGGTCAGGAAGGTCGGCCACGGAGTCCGAACCCGCGACTTACCGAATGCGGGCCTGAGCCATCCCGCTCGGTTCGAAGAGATTAGCCGTGGTGCGAATAGCTAAAGCATCGTTCGCCCGAGAGGTAAGGAAAAACCACGAAAAAAGTCTTAAGTCAATTTGGTCAGCTCATGGTGTTCGACTTAAAGGCCCCTTAGAATGTGAGCCTCGTACGTTATCGTGGAGCCATCCTTTTAATACGATTTCTTCATAAAAATGGAAATGTGGGATTCATGTTGTAGTTTTTTTAAGCGTATGCATATTGCGGCATATTTCTTTTTGACATGAAAAAAAATCGTCCAAGAGGGTCCAGTCTGCTTCAAAGCTCTTATTTAATATATAGCTGAGGTGATTTGCTACTCTTAGGCTGTTTTTGCGAGGTTGAGAGTTAAATTTCAGAAACTTCGTGTTGTAGATTTCGATATAATTTGGATATATTAGCGAGACATGAATCCATAATGATGCTTAACCTCTTTGCTCACTTCCTTCAGTGCATGGTACTACAATGGTGTTGCCATCAGAAGTCGGCAAGTGAATGCGGATGTGTCGGCATTTCAAATCTTGTGTTTGATTGTTACATATTGCAATTTCATCCTTATATTTATTTTCCTTTGACGGAACTCCAAGGACTTTCCTGAATAAATTGTTTCATTATTTTATCAATTCAAAAATTGTTCTTCTGCGGATTTCTTATGTACAAATCAACAAATATTTTATTACATTCATAATTATTTCCTTTGCGTATATTGAAGCTATTGGTGAAAATCAAATCTTTTTACGAAGAGAAACATTATTTTACTATCATCATCATCATCATCATCATCATCATCATCATCATCATCATCATCATTATTATTATTATTATTATTATTATTATTATTATTATTATTATTATTATTATTATTATTATTATTATTATTATTACTGCTATTACTACTACTATTACTATTATTAGTATTAATATTTTTGCCGGAAATTTTTCGGGAAATTTGTTTTTAATGCTTGCTGTTCCAAGCCATTTACAACTGTGAATTGTCATTCCTTATTTCTGGTTAATATTTCCACTTGTTTATATTTTGCTGCTTGTATGCGTTTACGTATGGACTTTCGTTTTACTGTTCATTCTGACATGTTTCGTTAAAATTGCCTTGCTTCCTGTATTTATCTTCTCTCCTTGGCTTCCTGAGATGCGGCCTCACGCCATACAAGCTGTTTTTCTGCAGGTTTGAGCATTTTCTCTTACCTTGGACCTAATCGAAAGAGATCTCCCCAGGTGTTTGATTTACCGCTCTACCAAGAAGTCTCATCAGCGCTGTTGCCGTTTGTCGCTATACTTACAGAACATATGATGGTTGGTACTATAAAGTATGTCGTAGCAGCTTTTTCTTCATTTGTATGCTTTCTCTAAACGGAATCCATTACCATAATTGGATGGTTTCTGTAGTCATGGCCATTTGGAAAGCTAGACGCAAGTCTGTGCCAGAGGAGGAGGCTGACGTTCCAAGAATTTGTCCAGGTTGTAGGTATTAGTGTCATCGGAAGTAGGGAAAGCAACACTTACGGAAATTACTGCTCTGGTCATAATTTGCGTTGCCTTACCTCGTTCTGGGAAGGACATCTCTGTAGCTCTCCTGAGGCTGAGAAACTACCTAAATAAACAATAGAGGATCGTTATCTACCTCTTTTGTTATCGACTCGCAGGTTCTATAGTCCTCTTGTTATGTTCGCAAATGTGCAACATTTTGCAGGTAGAATTTAAGGTGCGTTGATACTCGAGAGCTAATTATATCTTCCACTTTAAATTAATTTACTTTTAGATTGTGTAGTGCGAGCTCATGTCATTGATGGATAAACTAAGTAAAATACATTTTCAGGAAAAAATGCAACAAATCGGCTTTAAAAAAAATCAATTTCAGCGTTGAGTTAGCCCACGCAAAAGTTATTCTTGCCTTGAAAGATTTCCTGCGGGAATTGTTTGAGGGCTTAATTAAATCAGGCAACCATTTATAAGGAATTTGGAAGACTTCCTAACACTGTACATCAGTTTTCCCAAAGTCATTTCTAAATTCAGGACTGAGGATAAATCTATTGATATTGAAGAACCACCCCTACATAGTACGAACCATTATTAGAAGCGAGTAGGTACTGTTTTTCCTTTCAATCTCAATTTAGAAAGGCGCCTCGATTGGATTTTTGACATATCACTATTTCCGTTTCCGATTAGTAAACATGTGTGTCTGAAGACTCTTTGGTGGTCTTCTTTCCTAAAGAGCAACATTTTTTACACGAAAGATAAGCAGTTCTCAGTAATACCCATGACAGTTGCTGCTCGCCAAAACATACGAGCTCTTTCCATAGATTTCAAGCATATAAAATGAGAATACTGAAAGTTTCACCATCTTGAACTGCTATGTTTAAGGTACACATCTTTGGCATGATAGCCTGAAGCTGGCGTTGCATAATGGAAATAAAAATCTGACAATCACAGTATTTTTCAATTACTTATTATAATTTAAATTCATATCACTTCTACATATTATTTAAACGAATTATTATTATTATTATTATTATTATTATTATTATTATTATTATTATTATTATTATTATTATTATTATTATTATTATTATTATTATTATTATTATTATTATTATTATTATTTCTTTCTCTGGAGAAAGTATTGTATTCCAACCCCAAAGTCGACATCAAGGCCTCCTTAAAATGCACGTTTTTGGGTCCGCTGAACCTCAAAACAATTTTTTTTCGAATAGTGTCCGCAATCGATCTGCCTGTGTTTAAACCTCATTACTCAAAATCGAAAAATCGTAAAAAGCCAAATTTTATATTTTAGTGGCATCTTGCTTAAGCATGCGAGGTGGACTTTTAAAGAAAATCTTCCTATCCCAAGCTGTTCTTTGCATGTGAGGTCATTAGGCAGTTACTTTTCATTTTCTCAAAAATGGTTCTAACCATCTTGTTTAAAATACCATATTTTCAAGATAACTGCATGTCTGATAAAATGTTTATCTTGAATTTTCTGTGAATAGCTTGTGAAGTCCTCTTCATTGTAATAGAACTTTGCATAACTACGAAACCATAAGAAATATACAGAAACTTATCCCAGGAGAAACGCAAGAGCTCCGTAACTATGCGATTTGTGTCAAATAACTTTCCGAGTGGTAGTCGAGTCGTTTTTACTTTCTTCACTACGTATAGTAAATAGAGGAAGTATGTATTGTATTCCACCCAAGACTTCTATTTCGAGATTTCACCGGAAATATGTGTTTTGAGGCCCCCTGAATAAAAAAAAACATTTTTAGAAAAAAGTCCATGTGTGTGTGTGTGTGTGTGTGTGTGTGTGTGTGTGTGTGTGTGTGTGTGTGTGTGTCTGTCTGTCTGTCTGTCTGTCTCTGTCTGTCTGTCCGTCCGTCCGTCCGTCCGTCCGTCTGTCTGTCTTTGAACAGCATAACTCAAAAACGAAAAGTCGGTTAAAAACCAACGTTGGTATTTAAGTTTAATATCTTTTAAGGATGCGACACGAAGATTTTGAAGAACATTCCTCCACCCTAAACTACCCTTTACACGGATAATTTTTCGAAAATATTGATTTTCTCAAGAATGGCTATAACGATTTTGATTGAGATATTTTAATGGCTAATGAAATGTATATTTTGAATTTTCTCACTATGGCCCATGTAGTGTTTCTCTTGTTGACTTTTGCATAACTGGTAAACCTTAAGACTGGTAGAACAAATCGTACAGTGCAAAAATCTAGTTCTCGTTAAAATACACAATTTATGTTCAAATGATTTTTTTTTTTTTTTTTTTTTTTTTTTTTTTTTTTTTTTGTGGAGTGAACCATTTCGGAGATATTCCTTGTTATTTGTGCAAGTTTCGATATTCAGTTTTTTATATCTTAACTGTGCAAAGTGCACGGAATTTCAAAGCCTTCATATAGCGACCAGCTTTAAAAGATTCTACTATCGTTCAAAGCCTACTGTAGCCCATGACAAGGCATTTGATTTTCACGATACAGCTATAAGGAATTAGTAATTGTACTGGTTACTTGGTGACACAGACACACACACACACACATACACGCACACACACACACACAATTAAAAATTAAATTATTTTGTTATTTAACGACGCTGTCAATTGCCAGGATCACTTCAGCTTCGCCGGTGTGCCGGAATTTCGTCCCGCAGGAGTTCTTTTACATGCCAGTAAATCTACTGACATGGAGATGTCGTTTTTAAGCACACTTAAAAACCATCGGCCTGGGCCGGGTTTGAACCCGCGACCTTGGGATCAGTAGACCAGCGTCTAACCAACTGAGCCACCCAGACCGACACACACACACACACACACACACACACACACACACACGCACACGCACACGCACACACGCACACACGCACACACACCCCACACACGCACGCACACACACACGCACACCCCACACACGCACACACACACACACACACTCACACTCACATACACACACATTCTTCGCTAAAGTTTAGAAGATACATAGTAGTTTATGGAATTTAGTAAGCGGATTTTTATATCCAGGAATATAATTAGTTACGATTTATTGAAACGTATACATTGTGCTGGTTTTGACATGGCGATATTTACGTTGGCAATACAATTCTAACGTTATTTTCATGTAAGAATAGACGTAATTGTCATTGACAGGCAACAAAATAGGAAATTAATTCTTGACCCTAGAATCCGATTTGAAAAGATGTAGCCCAAGTTAATGAGGTTGACAAGGGGAAAAAAACTATGTTATGAGCCTTGCATTGCTTATTTGAGACAAATACAAAATTTGAAATTGAGAAATGATTGGTCTACTTTTTGGTGCTCGTGGAGTAATTACTAAATTTACTGTTAATTTGTTCCGACGTTTTGAATTGTAATTAACAATGAGGGCACACTAGCGTAATCTTTGCGTCCGTTTTTACGCACCTAATATTTGCGTGCGTTTGAGATCTAGACACACACGACTGAAACACTCGCGTTCTGTCGTCCGTTCAGTTCTCCAAGAAGGAGGCTAATGAAGTTATTGCTGTAGTGGGTCTTGCTTATCTCGTGTTAAAAAGAAGGGAAAAGTAAAAAGGTGATGGGTACACCCAACTAACAGCAACAGGCATTTGCACGGCAATTTTTACACAAAGCATCCTCCACTCCGTGAAGTTAGCAGTGGCGGCTCGTGGGCTAAACTATAGGTGAAGCTCTTATCACATAAAATCACATGCAATATACATGTTTCTTATAAGTATATTAGGTTGATTTTGCTATCCTTTCTGTTGGCGTATTTCCCAGGTATGTCGTCATGAAATGTCTGCTTCCTCTGTAGGTCAATCAGCAAGTCCTTGTGGATGGAGAGTGAGTGACTGGGGTTTGAGGGCCCGTTGACAGCTAGGTCATTCGAGCCCCAAATGGAAAGATAAAAACTGGGAAACTCACCACCCATTAGGATGCACCGTTAAAACGTTAAAAAGGGAAGGTGAAACAGATAAAAGGTAAAACAGTTAAAACGTAAAACTGAACATAAAACAGTAAGCCCTTAAAATGTTAAAGATAAAAGGTTAAAACATCCTAAAAGTCTAAACAAGCTACGAAGTAAAATACAAGTTAAACGTGCGTGTCAAAGCCAATTTGGGCAACAAACCGCGGCACTGTATTGACAGCTACTGGGTCAATATTGACTGCAGAGTAATACCCAGTCCATGGTACTGGCGCTCATGAGCGTATCGTGGACAATCAAGAAGGACATGTGCTACAGAAAGTTGAACAGAGCACGCAGCACAGATAGGCGCCGGGTCACCACGTAAAAGGTGCCCATTGGGTGGCTCGTGTGTGGCCTATCCTCAAGCGGGTTAGCATCACCTCTTCCCGCAAGAGGTCTGCCAGGATTGTACGGTGTCCTTGATTGTCCGGGGGCTCTAATGACCTAGCTGTCGACGGGCCCTTAAACCCTAATCACTCACTCACTCACTCACTTGATTGTCCGCAATTAAGTGCCAGCGAACGTTTCCCAAGACTGCTGCCAGACAGCAAATAGATGGCGATTGTGGATGGAGGTATTGGCTAGAGATGTTAGACTTTCCTGGGTCATAGAGCTCCGCAAATAAGTATATGCGTTTAAGAACAGAAAAGCTTCTCTGTACTGAAACGCTCGTTGACGGCAGTGCTATGACGAGCGAAAGAAATTTGCACACCTGTTGAAATATGTTACTGTTTTCTTTGACCAACTTCAATATTTGTGTAATGGGAACGTTATCCTGATATTCTTCGTGCCAGAAAAAATCTCAAATTCCATTTTCGAACACTTATCTGAAGAGAAGTGAGACTATCAAACTGCAGGAACCTGAAGAACACCGTTCTGCATGGATTTCCTTTTCTTTTTTTCTTTTTCTTTTTCTTTTTTTTTTCTTTTCTTTTTTTTTTTTTTTCTTTTTTCTTTTTTTTTTTTTTTTTTTTTTTTTTTCGTTTTTGAATCACATTTTCACGCTGGTTGCAAAACTGAAATCCGTTTTCGCGCACCACGTCAGAATGTTTTGCAATTCAAAATTTCATGTTTTGAATATTTTTCGTGATGCACGTACTGTGGTAATATTACCGCGTGCTTATCGTTTGTTAGAAAGGCTCAACAGCTTATAATTTCTTAATTTCTACTTAATCACTTAAAATATGAAATAATATAATCATTACTATATTTATATTTTATATTTATATATTTATTAAAATCTACTAACTATATCCGCCCTAGGGAATGTACAAAATTTTGTCATGGCGATAAGACATACAATGTTTATTCTTGGATATGTTTATCTACAGTATCAGATACATGCCATCTGCATCCAGTAGCACTGAAACTGAATCTCCAGTGGATCATACTTATGAACCAAACAATCCTGATGATAAATGTTTTAATCAAAGTGAGCTTAATGATTTAGTGAGGGATTTAAATTTTCCTAAAGAATCAGCAGAACTTTAGGGCTCTAGGTTAAAAGAGAAGAAAGTATTGACTGAGGGTACATAGTTTTCATGGTACAGGCATCGTGAGAAGGAACTTGTCCCTTTTTTTCGCTGAAGAAGAAAATTTGGTGTCTTGCCAAGACATCCCTGCTGTCTTCAAATGTTATAACAAAAGTTATAATTCCAAAGAGTGGAGGTTCTTCATAGAGTCTTCCCAAAATGTCTGAAAGGTGTTTTTCTTTATAATGGAAACATTCACCCTTCTATTCCTGTAGCCCACTCTTTTCTTTTAAAGGAGACACATGAAAATGTTAATTTTTGTTACAAAAGCTACAATACCAAAACCATCAACGGCTAGTCTGTGGAGAGTTAAAGATTATTGGACTATTACTTGATCAGCAGACTGATTTCATAAAATATCCTTGTTTCTTATTTGAAAGGAATAGCAAAGCTAGGTCAGTACACTGGGAAAGGGAAAAGTGGCCAGTAGGACTAATTTAACACTGGGCCAAAAAAATATATAAATAAAAATAAAACGTGAACCTCTTATTGCTCCCTCAAAAGTATTGTTGCCACCTTTCCATGTGAAATTAGGTTTAATGAAACAACTTGTGAAAGTGAGTACTTTAAATACTTTTACGTTACATTTTCTTCATTACCCAATGAAAAACATTAAAGCTGGTGTAGGTATTCGTTGGCCCACATATTCAAAAACTGATGGATAGTCAGTTCGAGAGTACTGTGAGTCGAGAAGTGAAGGATGCCTGGAATGCTTCCAGAAATGTTGTTTTTAATTTCCTTGGAAATAAAAAAGACCCAAATTATGTTAACATAGTGAAAGTGATGCTACAAAATTTCAAACAAATTGGTCGCAACACGAGTGTCAAAGTACATTTTCTTCATTCGCATCTAAATTATTCCCCTGAAAATTTAGGATATTTTAGTGAGGAATAGGGCAAAATATTTCACCAGGATATAAACATTTGGAAATGTGGTATCAAGGGAAGTGGAGTGTTCACATGATGCCGGGCTGTTGTTGGATGTCAAAAAGGGACTGTTCTAAAGAATATGCGAGAATGTCAAAGAGGAGAAAATTTGAATTGCAATATTGAGGTAAGGTTATGAATGTGTTTATAATTATTAATAATAATTTGTGATTAATTGGTGGCAAATAAATTATAATTATGGCCTAGTTTTTCATACAAAATTCTTGTTGAAAGTAATTTTTATTACATTTCACAAATTTTTAATTTCACTTCTGTTATTTATGAATATTTTGAAAACTTGACGTGATGGGAGAAAATGGAGATTATTTTTGAGTTCAGCACAAAAAATCCGTCTAGGATCTATCAGATTAAAAAAAAAAAAAATAAGTTTTGAAATGCAGAACGGTGGAATCAGCGAGAGTACAAAACTGAAGTTTTCCAAGGTCTTGGAATCTAATGGTAATTTACCAAGATCAAATCCAATATTTCAAAATATAAGAATTTGTACTTCTGGAAAAGTTCACCTAAGTTAGCATATATTCGCCCGAACCCCCCGCCCCCCCCCCCCCCCTTGTTTGATTGTTTCAAAAAAATTACGAAAACTTCATCAGTTTTTTTAAGTATATAACTGTTTTCTGTTTGCTTCTGACAGAAAATTACGTCAAGATGTCTTTTGTTTTTAAGAATATGAAAGAGAAGACTGATAACCTGAAAGATCTCCTTAAAAACAGTGACCAAAAATGCAAATTCAAAATCATTCATGTTATTGAGAAAGCCATTGAAAGCCGAATTGCTGTCTGGTCAGAGTCAAAATCATCTGCTACCTCTCGGAAAACCTTACTGAGATCATTCCATTTTTCTTCAACCGCTTTAAGCAGTTTTGAGTATGAAGTGCTGTTTTCGAATCCCCGAAGAAGACACTTTTCATGTTATTGTAGCGAGTCTAAATCTGTAACGGACTTGTCAAAATTAATAAAGACAACAGTTCTTTGAAATTCCCCCCATTAGATAAAGATGAACTTGCATTTTGGCCACGAAAAGCAAGCTCTTGTCTGGCCAAATACATTACTGCAATAATTACGACCTTAAAAACTAACCGGTGTTAGGGACTTCCGCGCGTCTCTCTGGCCCGTCTGACTGCAGCTTTGTAGCACCCTGCGGTTTCCTTACTTCATCCTTGCCTCCTGGAGGGGGTGTTAACCATAATAAATATGCGTAGGTCGCAGTGTTCGAGGTGTTCCCCTCCCTGTATACCCTTAACCCTTTAAACACTAATCGGTTCAGTCTTATATTTTCATTACACTGAGCAACATACAACCGGTTGTTCTCCTTCAAAGCATCAGCAATGGTGTTTTCATTCTTTTCAAGTTTCTTCAATTGGAACGCGCACTTGAGATGTTCAGCAGAATCCGAATGTTTTAAATGGTGACCGAGTGATGGTTTAAAGTGTCACAAAAATCAGCTCTGTTCCACGCTCTTTTTTACACCAAGTAATAAGCTAGGAAAAAAACAATTTTTCCATATAATAACTACGGCATAACCACTCATATTCACTGTACTACAAACCTTTAAAATGCTTTTTGCAACATTTCGCACCTTTTTGTTCCACTTTTTGTGCCGATAAATTAAGAAGTAGATTTGGTCTTCTTATTAACAAGAAGAAGGGCAACTAACCGATATACTAGCCTCTGCAAGGGTCTGTGGTTTGCTAAATTCCCGTCCTGATAACTGCACGTTACCCTCGAAGCAGATCTATTTGGCAACACATGGAACCTTAATTTCTGTTTCGTTGCCATTGCAACCGAGTATAAACATGCAGCTACAAATTCGGCTGACAGAAATAGCTGGCTGCACCTTTTGTTCCCCTCTTTAAGTGCCAGCCGGATGGAGGTAGCTTTCGTTTACCCTCACAGATATATCCCCGACTGGTTGTTTGGATATTTGAGCGTACAACAAATTAAACACCTATATCATATTTAACACAACTGAAAGTGGTGAAGTGGAGCATCACTAGCTTCACCTGAGTAGCCGCCACTGGTGGATAGTGACATTTTTAATTATTTTCGAATGTCAGCTTCTTCATTTAATGAACTTCTTTTAAATATAAAGGGAAGCTTTTCCTAATACACACCACAAACGGTATCCCATAACACAGGATGAATTTCAACCTCACTTATTAAGCGCTCTGTACTCACCTTTGCAATTGCAGAGGCTCTTGGAGAAGAACGCAACCGAAACGCGTTGAATGTGAAGTGTTTCGCTTGTTCTCTGGTTATGCTAGCCAGTTCAGAGCGCACGCAGCTTGCAGATCACGCGCGTTCTAGCATTTCAATTCTGTTCCCCGTTATAGGACGCGCGTTTACGTGCGCTTTGATTTCGTGACCTTGATTACACGCTGAGCATGTGTGTTATTCCATAATATATGCACATTACGTGCGTAAAGCGCACGCAAAATAAACGCTTATGTGTCCTCAGTGTATGTGTATTAGAAGACATTGGTTTACAAATTATCCGTGATTCTTTGTACATTTTACACAGTTATCTGTATACTACACTACGAGTGAAATAAATAATTCTAAAATGGTTAGCTGTCCTATTTCCAAATGTTATAATAATTTTGTACATTATTACACTTTATCAAATATTTTTACATTATACGATTTTTTATCCTTTTATCACTTATATTTAAAATATTCTTTTTCTACAGATCTATTAGCAGGCGCGTCTTTATGACAACCCTAAACTAGGACAGCTATCCAACAACTGGATTTTCTCTTATATTCCCCTTGCACCTACAAGAATGGTAGTGATAATTTCTGCTAATGTTTATCTCGACTGACATGAAGAAGATAGAGGAATAAGCGTTTGTAGGAATAGTTAGTAAGAGTAGAGAAAATTATGTAAGTGTAACACATAAGACTTTTTTAAACAGTTTAGGCTGTTTGAAATCTGAGGGAGTGATCTGGCGGAAGATATCTACCACTTCAGATTATTCTATCGATTTCTTGTCATGGTAAATATTCACTAAAATGGATTCAGTACTCTGGGGAAAAGCTGAAAGCTATTTGAAAAGCAAGTCGATAAGTGTAGCTACTGTTTAATTGAACAACAGCGATTATCTCTGAAATGCTTAATGCTACGAATGACAATTATTTGGCCTAAAATATATATTTCAATAATCTTTACATTTAATCTATATTATCCGTCTGAATACCTTACGGTTTCTCGAGTAATAATATCTCAGGATGAAGAGTGGAACATCTTGAAGCAGTTATAATAAATACTATCCGATGTTAGTAAAAAAAAAAAAAAAAAAAAAAAAACATTTGATATAATATAGTTTTACTATTTGGTGTCCGCTTTGTTCCATAATCACTGCTTATTATGTTTCCTTGCTTGTTATTTAGTATACTTATATATTTTAACCTGCATATGTCCGGAATAATGAGAAGAAACATTAAAATAACCAAAATTAAAGATCTACATGGCCAACTGTAGCGCTAAGTATCAATAAGGAAAAAAATTTACCTTTTGGCTATTACCATAGAAAAAAGAACCAAGTTGTTGATGAATCGCCTAGAAGATTAAATATTTTAGTGTAATATAAGAAAATGTTCCAGATGGAGCCATTGCTTCTCATTCTCATTGCTCATCGGTATTCTGGACAGACATATTGCACAAGCTTAACCGTTGGTAATCAACAGTTGTATCACCGTGGTTGTTTAATTAGCCGGCGTATTGTTCATTGTCAAAATAGTAATACAAATTGTGCTGTTATAGTTATACGAATTAATATTGGGGATATTTTAAACAAAATATCAGAATTTAAAATGAAATAATTTATTCCACGGACGTCTTCCCTGCACCACTACCAAGAAAAATTCTAAAGACCTCAGCGCTCCGGTACAGCCGGCCCCAAATGTTTTCGAGCCAGTGTTCCCAGCCGCGACTGAAAGGTAAGATGTCTTATCGGCAAGTTATGCCAGGTGGTCTCAAAGGTCGACATGCCAGCTCATACCTGTCTACAAGGGTGAGTGACGTAATGCGTTAGTAAGTCCAAACAAAATATCATTCCAACATCTCTTAGACTTGGTTGTAAGAAAGTAATCTCAGTGTAAAGAAAACAACATTAACGTTATAAATCCAGAACAAACTCGCAGTGACACAAGCGAGGGAGGAAACTAAATATTCGGGACTAGACCCACCATATCACTCTATAACGAAATTAAATTTTAAAAAGTTTAAGTAATTTTAATATACCACGTTTTTAAAACGGACTAAAAAGTATAAAATAATTTCTCCTAGCTCCATACACTGTCCTGAAAATTGGTGATTGTGAATTTTAAATAGCCGTGAAAATACTTGTAAGATTTAAAACGAAAAACTTGAGACGCATGCAATGGATAATCGATGCATAAATAGTTCACTTAAATCACTAACAATGTTATTGCACTGCAAATGATATGAGCTGTTGTGTTAATTTTCTCAACGGCAGCTACTTCCTACATTCCTTGCTATTATGTATTGCATTTTTGTTTCCGCATTTTCAAACTCTAACTTAAATATTATTTTCGTAACTGAAGAAGCCAGGTGTGTAGACGTTTCATATTTTGTCTAAATATTCTGTGATCCGTGTCAGTGAACATATAAAATACACCCAAATTAGGAAGTAAATGTCTTCTTCTGTCCACTTTTACGGGAAATAGTCATGTTTTACTTAACACATGTTTCTTATCTTTCTAATTGCAGAAAAGCTTAAGAACGATATGTACATTCATGTATATGTATTTCAAAATCTAATTAAATATAACTGTCGGAACTGATGTGCCAGCGTATGGAAGCTTTATATTCTGCGCTTAACATTGATCTGTGTTAAATGTCTTACCGCTTAACATCCAAAATTCAATACGCAAAATAGCCCACGACATATTTATTGTTAAAAGGTTTATTAAAATATTGTTATTATTATTATTATTATTATTATTATTATTATTATTATTATTATTATTATTATTACTGCTATTATTATTATTATTATTATTATTATTATTATTATTATTATTATTATTATTATTATTATTATTATTATTATTATTATTATTATTATTATTATTATTATTATTATTATTATTATTATTATTATTATTATTATTATTATTATTATTATTATTATTATTATTATTATTATTATTGTGTAAGTGATGATGATGATCATCATCTTTGTTTAAATAAATGCCATTAATGCTACCACAAAAAGAGCAATATTGTTTAAATACGTGCAGAAAAGAATGTGCTGGTTTCTTTCGTTTGGATAGAATAAAATTGAGAATTTAGCTTCTTGTTTGCTGCCCGCCTGCCACACGGAATCCGTCCCGGCCAGGCGCACCAAGCGCAAGTAATTCATAAGAAAATTCTTCGCCTCTTGCCCCTACACCCTCTCGTCCTCGGAAGGCGGCTGTACACACTACCTTCAGAACCCATGTTGCAGTACTATAGAGATGACGCCAGACTTGAACCTACCCATACAGGCACGACATCCTCGTAGAACATTCGTGTATTGATTGTGGTTGGCGCCATTTTGAACAACTTTTGTAACACTAACTGGTTGATTAAACATTATCTTTGCTTAACTTAATGTTGTACAAAATAATTAATTGTCCATCCTCACATTCCTAGGCTTACACCGACCTAAAGATCACCTCCTAGACAAGTTGCCATACCCAAGCTCCTTAAGTTTGTTGCGCAAGCTTTTGAATCACTCTGTATGTAAACTGGTTCACTTTGCTTACTGGGTTCTGTACACACGCACTCCGTCAAGGAACAGGTAACTAGAAAGCACTACATTCCGCTCTGTAGGTCCCGAAGATTACAAGCCTGTAGTGATAAGTAGGGCCCGGGATTTTGTTGACCCAAAGAATATTTAAAAATGGCGGCTTTTTTGCCTTAAAATGGATTAGAACTGACCTAAAATAACAGAATGATAACTTTTGTAAGTGTTCAACATCGAAGAACTATTGTTGTGAACTAATATCAGACTTACACGTTAAGAAGCTTCTTTCAACATCAACAGAAGATATTCGGGCATGCTTAAAGTAACAGAAATCGAAAGTTTCCAGCTCCTCTACATCGAGGGAATATCGCCTACCTAACAGTACATCAGCAATCCTGCAATTCTATAAAACTCATTGTTCTTGTTCAACATATTTTACATTTTAGCCTAGACAAGTTTGCCCACTTCACCTTCTACACGACTTATATTAATTCAACCGATTTCACCAATTCTTTTGATTTTCAATTTCGCAGAAATACTTGTTCTTACTTTCGGCATGACGAAATACAGATATCACCTGAAACACTCGCTCCTGTTGTGTGAACATTATAACAGTACCAGTGATGCGACACTCAAAAGTAGCAGGTAGGTTCACCCCTCATTCCTTCAGAGGACAATTCGATGTTACAATAAACTTGAACAGTTTAGTTGGACGAGTCCAAGAGTTTCAGCAAATAGAGCTACATTCTAATAGATTTGCAAGAATGTTTAGATTTTGAGCTTCTGAAACTTGATTCTACCAAGTTAATACAAGCAAACTCCCAAAAATGACGAAAACCTGGATTTGTTTTTAACCCTTTCAGTCCCGAATTATTTTGCTACTTATGCCGTTCTTCCTCTAATTCGAAACCGGTTTAGATTAGGCGGTCTGGGACACCACTGACTTGAATAGCCATGATCGATAAGGCGACACGTCGTGCACTGACCATGCACTCAAAGCCTGAGGTCGTGAGTTCGAGTCTCGGCAACCGCAGTCAAATGTGCCTGTGGTAAAGGACGGGGAGGGCCCACGTAAAATAATCGGTGTGGTGACTCGTGCATAACTTTACCAGTGTGCTACAATATTACAAAAGTAAACGGAAAACAAATTCACAACAAATATATTAAAATAAAAAATAGTATTCTTTGAATGACAAAAAATGAAGTGCATACATTTGTACTGCAGAATAAATCTAAAGCTTCGGAGCTGAAACCCTCCACATTGGTTATTCAGTGATTACGCTGATCTTCTCAGTGGAGAACATTGCAAGTCGTTGGTCTGACATGGTATTCCGAAGAAAGGTCTTGATCCTCTTCAGAAATGGGGGGAAAAAAAAAACACCTTTCAGGTTTAGCAGTTTTGAGCGAAGGATTTTCTTTAAAGTCTTTGTCTAATCTTTGGAAGGTAACGAACTTAAACACCAACTTTGGTATTTATCGAATGTTTTTGTTTTTCAGTTGTTCTGTTCACACACTTGCACACGGGGCGATTTTTTCTAAAATAGCTTTTTCGGATTCAGAGGATCTCAAAACATGTATTTACGGTAGAATCTCGCATCAAATTTTTGTTTCTCTACTACTTACCTGTAGTAAGTAGAGGAAGCAGTTATTGTATTTCAACCAGAAATTTAATATTGAGGCTTCACCGAAAATACCACATACGCAAGCTTTGTAAACAATTATTGTGTAGTTATCACAGTAAGAGCTAGTGGCATACTAATCCCCACCTCTCCTATTAGGCAAGTAGGCACGTCTCTGCTATTGCGCATCTATGCTTCAGGAGTGGGGGAGTGTCACGACAATCTGGATAAACTGTACATGATTCACCAGTGTAACTATTGTGGCAAACTTGTTTACATTTCCAAGCAGCGGTCTTCCTCTCTGACCATTCTCCACCCGTTGCTTGATATCTGTCATGTATCTTCTTTTAAAAATTAGAGTGTAGTAGCCAGTGTCACTAAATTTGCTGGATTTCGTTGTCAACGAAAAGATCTGCATTCAGAAACAATCACAATGTATACATTTCAATACATTATAATTAATTTTTCTTGGATATAAATATATTCTTACTAATACTTGCACAAACTAGTATGTAGCTTCTAAACTTAACTGAACAAAAAATATGCATATATGTCACCAGTTAACAGATACTGGACCATCAGCATAGAGCAGAACAGGTTTCAGCGGTGAGGTGTCAGGCTTCAGTGTGAGCTGAACTCTTGGAAACATGTCACGTGCTAGTGGACGGAATACAGTGCGTATTAAGTGAAATGACTATTCGAGTACCGGTATTCTATTCCCCAAAAAGTATTAATTTATGATTCATACGTTCGCACAGAATCCTCCGATTTAACCCCGTGCACTTTTTATCTTTCAGGCGAGGGGGGGGGGGGGAGGCTAAAAGTATAAATAAATAAATCCACACATTTTAGAGGAACTTAAAAATAACATTCGTGGAGAAATTGCTGCCATTTGTGAGAGGGAACTGCAGCGTGTAATGGCCAATTTCCCGAGCAAGTGTCAGAAATACTTGAACAACGAAGAGAGGCACTTCCAACATCCCCTTGCTTGATTCACGCGAGCACTTTTATTTTTAAGTGCTTACTTTTTGTTTCTTTGCTAGAAATAGCTTAACGCGAAACCCGTAGTACCTATATTTACTGCGGAAGTGCTGTCGGTGCTCAGTGCGCCTAGCTAGCAGCGCCGCTGGCCGGCTGAGAGCCGCGAATCCAGTTCTGCTCTATGCTGATCGCCCAGTATAATTAATAATTCTTTATAGCACCAGTGGTTTGAACAACGTCTACCCTTTTATCTGTAAGGACAAGAGAAGTGGTTACTTAAAAAGCCATGTGCTCCTCATTTACGCATTTGTGTAGACATATGTTTGCTTCGCGGACGTGCGCCTCGCACACACGAGAAGTAAACAGCAAGATAGCGGTTATGAACTTGTGTTTATAGAGAAAATGTGTATACTTGATGTAAAAAGTGCGATTTCTGTACAAAAGCTGTTCCAAACATTTGGCGTTTGATGTTATTTACCTTTTTCGTTTTCTTTGTTTTCCGCTTGTTTACTCCTTTTATTCTGTCATACACACATACGCACACGCGCGCGCGCGCGCACACACACACATACTCACGCATGCACACGCACATTTACTTACACACAAACACCCATTCCCGAGGCCGGACTGGAACCCGCAATCCCCTGCGAAGCGAAACACTCAGGCTAGGCGCTTTAGCAAGCTCGTTCACGGGGACCGGTTGCAATCAAAGAGGGTTTACAACTTCGCTGTTCGACCAACTTGTTGCAATGAATTCACTAACTCAAATATTTAACGCAGTATTTGTGTGTTGGTTCGCTTAATATACCCTATATCCCTATTCCAGTCGTCAATGTCCTCTCCGATGCGTTTCTGTGCCTACCTATGTGAAATTCTTCTGAAGATTTGTTAAAACATATAATACTTTTTACAGTGCAAGGCGACCGACTGTAGTATCTGTGATTTGCATTCGGGAAATCGGTTGTTCAAAATCCTTGTACCGTTCGATCTGACTTATTTTCGTGGTTTCTCCAGTCGTTGGATGTTCAGTATCACGACCCTAAATTTCATCCACAGAATGAAAGAAGTAAGAACAAAGTATTTGGTAAAGTCCAATTTTCGATTAATCAATAGCAACAAACAAGTTACTGAAGCAAATTATATAGGAAGGCGACTAAACAACTGAGGCCATCTTCTGATATTTTGTGCATCAAAGACTTTACATGTGTAAGTCACTGTTGACTTACACATTGAAGCGGCATTAAATAAACCAAAATGTCTCGAGTAAAGATTCAAAGAGAGCGCGCCCCAGTTTTGTTCATACGTTTATCTTTAAACTAAACAAGTACAGCTTAGTATTAATAAGATTTTATTTACACTCGCCTTTGCTTTACCTTAAGTTTGCTGTGACAATGGTTTAATGCTCTTTCCATATCAGCTACACTTCCTCAGCAAGAGAGCTTGCGTGTAAGCAATGTTTTCTGTTTTATTTGTTTACACACGTGCACGCAGATTTCTAAAGATTGATCTGTGATATAACGTTTCTAAGATTAATCTGGATCACAATTCAGTAATTGCAATTTGCTGATAACTCCTGCCAACTTGGGGTCGCCCTAGAACCATCTCCATTTTGGTGGCGGTATACGTTTCTTACACCTAAAAATGAGTGAATCAGGATAAAATACTGGATATGTATTTTAGGGGAAATATCATGATAGATATTTGAAATTCAGATTGTGGGGCTTATGGTGATTTTTTAAATATAGAATTTTTAACGAGTGAATAATCAAAACATTTGAAATTTTCTCTCTCTGTGTTATAGGTACGAATACAATAACTATTGTACCTTATGGATATTTAGTTTCTGCTTAGATTCAACTGGTAGTTTCAATTTGCGATGCCAGCCAATAATTGGAGTTGAAGTCAAAGATGAGAATGTCGCTAACCCTTCAATCCCAGCCAATGAACCTGTTGCCTTGTGCTCTTCTTCGCTTTATTTCCAAGTACCGCTCTTGCTCATTTATCTTTGTAACCTGCGGTTTAACTTTCCCCAGTTCTTTTTCTTTTTTTCTTCTCACCTTGAGCGTTGTTTGTGACATAGCATTCGTAATTTAAGAAGGGTTGCCAATACTCTCAGGCAGATGAACATGGACCAGTGGGAGGAAGCAGTTGGCACACTTGTAACAAGACACTTCCTGCAGCTTCCGCCCACAACACGCTTTCCACCACCTACTTGATGAAATCTGACAAAGTGTCATCCAGCTATAAAAAGTGGGACATGTACAGCGTTGTTCTGTATCTCATGCTTGATATAGTTAAGCACAGCAGCAGTAGACATTATGCTTCATTGTTAAGGGAAAAATCTGATATGTTGCACTCACATGACTTTCTCTACTCCTCTACTAACCATTCTTACAAACTTTTATCATTGTATGTTCTCCGTGTTAGTTGAGATAAACATTTGCAGAAATTATCTTATTAATCGTTTTCTTGCACGTGCAACGGGAATATGGAAATACATTAGGCTTTGAGCGATAGTCAAATCTTTTAAAGCTTTCAAATTCCGTTTCTCTTTGCACGCCTACAATATAAAAAGATGAATAGTGATGTTCCATTTGACAGAAGCATAAGTTCTCCAAAACTTTTGTCTATCTCTTACGGTTTACGAGTTATTCAAAAGTCATCCAGAGTAAACAGGACTACATAGGCTATAGCCAGAAAATTCAAAATATACATTTCATTTGTCATCAAAATATCTCAAACATATGGTATTTTAATCAGAATCGTTAGAGCCATTTTCAAGAAAATCAAAATTTTCGAAAAATTTTCCATGTAAAGGGTAGTCTAGGGTGGAGCAATTTTCATCAAAATCGTCGTGTCGCATACTTGAAAGACATTAAACTTAGATACCAACTTTGGTTTTTAACCAACTTTTCGTTTTTGAGTTATGCTGTCCACAGAGTGACAGACTGACACACACACACACACACACACACACACACACACACACACACACACACACACACACACACACACACACACACACACACACACACACACACACACACACACACACACACACACACACACACACACACACACACACACACACACACACACACACACACACACACACACACACACACACACACACACACACACACACACACACACACACACACACACACACACACACACACACACACACACACACACACACACACACACACACACACACACACACACACACACACACACACACACACACACACACACACACACACACACACACACACACACACACACACACACACACACACACACACACACACACACACACACACACACACACACACACACACACACACACACACACACACACACACACACACACACACACACACACACACACACACACACACACACACACACACACACACACACACACACACACACACACACACACACACACACACACACACACACACACACACACACACACACACACACACACACACACACACACACACACACACACACACACACACACACACACACACACACACACACACACACACACACACACACACACACACACACACACACACACACACACACACACACACACACACACACACACACACACACACACACACACACACACACACACACACACACACACACACACACACACACACACACACACACACACACACACACACACACACACACACACACACACACACACACACACACACACACACACACACACACACACACACACACACACACACACACACACACACACACACACACACACACACACACACACACACACACACACACACACACACACACACACACACACACACACACACACACACACACACACACACACACACAAATACACGGACCTTTTTTCTAAAAATGCTTCTTTCTTGGATTCAGGAGCCTCAAAATATATATTTCTGGCGAAGTCTCGACATCGAATTTTTGGTTGGAATGGAGTAGTAGAGGAAGTAAAAATATCTTATGTGCATTTAGGCCACTTCTGTACTCATTGGTTTATAAACTATTCTTACAAAAGCCTATTCTTCTGTCTATTTCTTGTTAGTCGAGATAATCCATTAAACCTTTACACCCTTCATTATAAGAACAATATAGGAGGTTAAAGCAATTGTCACATTTTTAAAAGGTTGGTCGTTATGTGATGGCTTCAAAATTCCACGCTGTTTGCATGAAAAGGAGAGAAAACGAATAGTGACAACCGCTTGAAAAAAACTTTGAAAAGTATTTCAAATGTTAAACCAATAACAAAGAATATCTCGGAAATGGTTAATGCGACAAAAAATTGTATTTGACTTTGTAAGTTATGTGGCTTGTCGAGATCGCTGTTTTAGCATAGTAAGATGTTGTTTGTCTCTTATACCTACTTTACCAAATTATGCAGATGTCGTTCAGAATAAAAAGGCCTTGAGAGGATATTTCTGGAAAATTAAATAATTACGTTTTTTGTCATGCAAATATCTTAAACACACGGCATTTTAATCAAAACGGTTATAGCCATATTCAGTGATGAATTCAGGGGGTGATCCGAGAATTGAAAAGTGCCCCCTGGGAAGTTCATATCTATTTGTAAATGTATATATAATTGACATCTCCCCCCCCCCCCCCCGGAGGAAAGTGGCTGTATTCACCAATGGCCATATTTGAGAAAATAAGAAACATTTTCCATGTAAAGTAGTTTGAGATAGGGAGGGGGGATTTGCTTGAAAATCTTCGTGTCGTATCTTTGTAAGATGCTGAACTTAAATGCCACGTTTGATATTTAAACGACCTTTGGATTTTGAGTTAGATTGTTCACAAACACACACACACACGCACACGCACACACACACGCACACACATACACGCACGCACATACACAGGGTGTCCAAAAAAAAACACCGACAACGCGTAGTAAGTTGTGTGGGATGCCGAACTGATTGGTTTTCAAATAGCCTTGTTTCTGGAATATGCCATGTTGCAGTCGTCCCCAAATATGCTGCAGGTATACAGTTAGTTTCTGAAGACGCCAAACTTCCCTGTCATCACTGACTTAGTTGTTCGACTCTTGGCGCCATCGTCGACATACGCAGTTTGTATTGTTGCCAAATATGTCTGGACACATTTTAAAAGTGTGAGATATTCTCGTTTTTAATCTCATCACAATGACGAAATCTGCATGTCTAGTTCAGAGATACCTACTGCTATTATGGTGTGTAAAAGGTACAAATAATAATTACTTTGAAATGCATTGGTTAAATGCATCTAATAGGTAAATTCTAGATATATACTTTAACTTCCACAAGAACTTGATTCATGCTGTTGCAAGTGAGTAAAAAGGAACATATTTCTGTAATTCAGTTATTTTCCTCGGATGGATCATTAATAGCCCCGGGAGAGTAGTAATATGTATGTTAAAATATACTAAAATAATTGACCTGGTCTAAACTGTGACTGTATATTTCGGAAATATCAGATAGTGTCTTGCCACTGATTATCCTTTTCCTGAATACACTGTTTGAGGTCAAGTTAACAGGAGCCCGTTACCTTTTCGGTTTGAATTCGTATGCAATGTATGCAAATTATGTGCCGTTATATGGTCATTAAATTATATAGAAGTATTCGCAGGTATTAAAAATTTCGTTATTCCAAATGCTTTATGCAGTGATCCCCAGTTTTTTAGCATTCAAATTAGTTTAGTTTGGATTGATCTGACAAAATTCCGTGTATTTTTTCTATGTTCTTAAGCGAGGAAGATTCTATCCGTATACTATTTCCCTTTCTGTACTTGCTTAATACATGTATCTTCATTAACAATATCTGTCTTATGTAAATAAAATGACAAACTGTATAGTTCAGTTAAATTTAACAAAAAGTGGAATCTTACACTTTTTCGTTTCAACAACCCAGTTAATTCCATTAATACTGCATGCAACTTTATTAACTCATTTGATTTAGTTATGCACTCCGAAACAACTTTCAAAAATGGATAAGCTAAATAGTTACTTAACTGAAACATCAAAGTAGGTAAAAAGACCTTGGAAATCCAAAACCAGTAGGATAGGTAGATGAATGCTGAAACACTTAGCAAACTTGCTTTATGAAAGGGGAACAAATGAATGTATTTTTACAACCTGTTACCTATTAGAGAGTTTCCTTCATTCATAAAAGTAAGAATATATTTAAATTCAGCAATGAATATCATTCGTACAATACAAGAACCTCAAAGGTAGTCCATATCCAACAACACAGACTAACCAAGAGTTTAAATTTTGCTACGCATAAAGGGCTAAATGTATACAGTAATCTATTAGAATCTCAGAGGTAAATTGTTTTAGAGAAAGGCCAAGAATCTACTTCTAAATCATATGTTCTCTGCAGTACATGGCTTCCTGCATACATCCTTTTGACTGTTTAATGTTCTTTATATGGCATTATGTGGATCCTGTATCCTTATTTTATATTTTATTAATTTTGTATTAATATAATTAGAAATTGACGAAACCATGTATACAAATGCAATACTTCTGTGAATAAACAATCTAATTTAACCTGTATAGATATAATTCAAAATATCAAATACAAACAGTTCTAAGTTGCAAACGTACTTAAATTGTACATCATGTAGAGAAGATACCACAGAATTTGAAACATATTGAAAAAATAAAATTTTAGTGTGAATTTATGCCACTGCTCTGGGTTATGAACGAATTTTCAATTTATCTAAACATTGTTACATTCGCATTATGTGGATTATTGATCTTTACGTCGTCAGAGCACATGAAAAACAGTAAAGCTATTCATCAAATGCAATTTTACAGAAAATATTTATATAAATTATTGACAAAGATTTACCTCGTGGAATGCTGCGACTGGAAATGAGTCATTTTGAAAGGAAGGCCTATACATTATCTTCCAGAAAATAAAACAGATATTAGGACAATGAGATCTCTAGATTGTTTTCTGGCTGCCCAGAAAATGTGCATAATCGGACACGTTATCAAGCCTATTTGCTTTTTTTTTTCCGTCCTTTAAGCACGTACATAGGTCATGCTGGACCATAAGTGAATGATACATATTTTTGAAATGAGCCCGGGATCCACGTTCATGATCCGACATTCATGATTTCAGGGTAATGGAAAACTCCGGAAAAGAGCTTATCCGGGTAAATCACCCTAACCGTGAATCAAACTAAGGACCGCTTAAATGTGAGGCACACACGCTATCCCCACACCACCGAGGTGGGCAAAAGAACCCAAATTTAAATAGCTTAATACTTGGTAAGTGTTTATTCAACAATGAGCAGTAATGTAATAGTGATATTTCCCTGCAGAGAAACCATTAAAATTCAATGTTTATAATGAAACATTTTTCGCCATCACGCTTGCTTAATTTTACCTCTGGTTGCAGTCTTCATGGCTTGTTAAACCAGGGCATAATCGTGTGTACCAGATCTAACTTGATGTTTGTCATGTATATTATCGTAAACAAAGTTAAAGTTCACATTTTAATTTGGTATTAGGCGACTACATCAAGGATTTGAAATATGACTTGTCGAGAAGACGATTTCTAAACCGGTACAGACATTGATGACCTGTGAATAAATATTACATGTGCGGATAAGGAATAGGTCCAATGTTTACTTGTATGTGCATACCAGCGGGACATAGAACATTTCTCTTGTTTATGGCGAATACTGTGCACGTGGCTGCGACCCACATATCTAAGATTCCAGAACAGTCCCATCTTTGGCTACCCGGACTGCGATTGCGTATTCAGTACATAAGCTCTCAGCTGTGTTCTGAATGTATAAACATTGCTAAAAGTCGCATGCTCAAAATGGACATCAAGTTCAAACGGTGACTCAGGATATCTTTTAAGGATATGCAACTGCTAGACGTTATTTGAATTGATAGCGCATTAAAGAAGGAGGTTTCAGCGTCTAGTTTTAAGCATATTCCTCCCAATTTCGTCTTCGTCTGTTATATATCTGAACATTCAGGTAGTGTTTGGATTTAGTGGCATAGTGGGTCAGTGTATCACAAGAAATAGTTATTTTTATATCAGCTGTCCAAGTTGAACGGAAAAAAATACTAACGCTTAAGCAAGAAGGATAGAGGTCCTAGACTATTTTTTCAGGAACAACAAAAGGGGTTACCTGAGTGGGGTGCATAGCACTTGGGCACATTAGCATTTGGGCACAGAGATAATTATCTAAGTATATGGCGAGGGAGTTGATGTTCTTCGGTTTAATTGTGAAGGTCATTTCCAGGTAGTCTACCCTTAAGATAAGCGGAGAGGAGGAGAATAAATTACTTCAATATCTGCTATTTATACGGAAGTGGGTCCGTTAACCGCGGATATGAACTGGTGACGGAAATGCCTTGTCAAAATGTGTGTAAAATTAACCTACACCAAGTTAGGAGAAAATCACAAGGTGTGCAGAGAGAGCCGGAAAGTCCTGAAAACATCATTTTACCACCTGAATTGTTAAAGATGAACGAGGTGGCACGTTTCTTTTAGCTGACGATTTCTGTGTGCCACAAGAAAGGATTTTGGTATTTGCAAGCACTAAAGGATTAACTGCACTAAACGTAAAGCACACCTTTTTTATGAATGGTACATTCAAAAGCTGTAGCAAACATTATAGCCAAATATACACCATACACGCCAATCTTGGAAGTACAAGTGACGAAACGAATGTTGTGTCGGTGGTATACGCTCTTCTTCGAAATAAGAAAAAAGAGACTTACAGCAGCCTGTTCAATACAAAGAGAAGTTTCCGGACTGGAACCCCAAGGATGTAACTGAAGATTTTGAACCTGGCGCTATTCAAGCTTTGACTTTGAAGTCTGTTTTTTCCAAATATACAAATTTCTGGTTGCAACTATCATTTCAATCAGTATATTTGGAGAAAGGTGCAAGAATTAGGAATGGCACGTGATTACGTTAAAAATGGGTAAATCAGACTTCACACTTCAATGATGTGTTCAGCATTAGCTCTTCTTCCGCTTAACAAAGTTGATGGTGGTTGGCTCATTATACAAGAAAACTCACCAGAAAATGAGAAATTAAGTTTATTCTACGACTACTTTGTGTAACAGTGGCTGGATAATCCTTCAATACCAAAACAAATATGGAATTGCTACGGAAAATGTCACAGAACCAACAATGCTGTCGAAGGATGGAACCACCGGTCCAACAAAATCGTGCAAAGACCACACCCTAACATACTCGCGCTAGTTAAGGCCTTGAAGGATGATGCAGAGTACCAGGGATTCCTTTTCGACAGAATGGAAATGAACTTGGAGGGAAAAAACGAAGTCTGTAGTTACACTTGACAAAAGGATTACTAATCGCCTGAAAGATATTGAAGAAACCAGAGATATAAGAAAATGTGTCAGAACTCTTGCTTATATGCATAAATTAATGACAAATTTCGTTTTATACGAATGAACTTATGTAATGAAGAAATATGACGAATTCTTACCGAATGAGCTTGTAAATCAGTTAAAATATAAATATGGACGAAGATAAAACAAAACAGAATGAAAATAATTTATTAGTAATAACAAAAATATACATTTTTGGGGTGCGATAAGAGATCACCTCCACGTGGTGTGCCCCGGAAACAGTATGCTTTAAATACGGATAGCGGGCTAAGAATCCCTTAAAACATTTGTCAACAAAATAATAAACATGACCGTGAGCAATTAACACTTATGTGCATCCCTTAATACTCAATGCCTGAACCCGTTTTGTTACCTGCTTGACCCATGTGCCCAAATGCTGCTCTTTTTGCCTTGTGCCCAACTGCTACAGATTCAGCTGAGTGGTATGATTTTAAAGCCAAATTGAAAAACAAAATGTTTTCAAAAGTGATTTCTGTTTAGAAAGTGCCCTTAACGCTAGGTAGGGAATTTAATGGCGTGATAGAAATCGCCCCAGACGGATTTACTTCTCAGTATGTACATGAAGTTTTTATCTTTTCCCATACACATGGAAGCTGTTGTTTATATACAGGGCTGGATAAAATACCAATGCAATCTGGATGTGTTTTAAAGTATGAGGTGAAACCAATATGTGGGATTACCTGAATAATTGGAATTAAAATACGTCAAATTTATACAGCTTCCAGTTTTAGTAAAAATTATTCCAACTCTTTTTGTTTTAAAATAGAGCACCCTGATTTTTTTACAGCAACAACTTTTGGATCTTCTAAAACATGCAGGCTTATGGACAGTCTAACATGCTCTAAATATCTTTTAGAGTACCTACTTGTTTCTCTGAATATCACACACAATTAAGTTGACATAAACCGTATAAGATTAGCGTCAGTTTTACTTTGTCTGTAGCTACCTCGATATTGGATAAGATCGCATTTGATTCTAGAGTTCGATACCCAGAATTCACAAAACTACCCCTAAATTATAGAACATTTTTTTTCACGAGCACATAGGTATGCATGTGTAGTTAGTTAGTCCAGGTATTATGTAGTATCCGCCTCCGTAGCGCAGCTGGCAGCGCGCTTGCCTGTGGCGCGGAGGACCCGGGTTCGATCCCCGGTACCAGCATGGGGATTTTATCCCCTCTGGGAGGTCTGGCACGGGGTGCACTCAGCCTCGTTAGGTCCCGGGAGGACCAATTGAGGAGCTACTTGATGGAGAAGTAGCGGCCCCAGGTCGAGAAGACCGCATAACTGGCCGGGAGGGTTCGGGGCGCTGACCACGTCCCACCCTCCAGTACTGCACCTCACCAATGACGCCTGTAGTGGGCAGAGGTGGGGGACGCAGCGGCTGGGCGGTAGGCCTTGGCCCTTCGTGGGCTGTCGCGCGGGGTTTACATTTTTTACATTATGTAGTATAATAACTTTTAGGGACGACGGTCAATACCTACAGGGGCAAGGCCTATCAACTCGACGGCCGGACACATGCACATGGCAGAGGTGGGCCATCGAGGAGGAGATGTGGTCAGCATCATGCGTTCCCCAGCCGGAATGTTTTATTGACGTGCAGGTCGCTACCAATTGTAACCCTATAATATGTTATTCACATTGCTTAGTCGTTACTGGTAAATGGGCTGGAACCAGGCGCATTTCGTGGTTCGGAATTGAAGCACCACGCACCTACCATATCTAACTCAAGCGACTTTTAAAAATACAGGAAGATTTTCAAGGAAGTCTCACTACTTTACACCTAGCCTAAGTATGGTTTGTAGAATCTCTGTAAAACAAAAATCATATCCGAATCCTAACCCATTAAGAAACCCTAAGGTTTTCTTCTAGGAAAAAACTGTCATTTGTTGATGTTCTTTAAACAAATAGTTTTCCAAAATCTTCCGTTTCTAACACCAAAATTAAACGACAGGCCGCAAATAGAGGTGGTCTTAAACTTGATTCTGATCTGCACATGTAATGTGAGTATGTGTAATCATTCTGTCTTTACTAGACATAATACAGAAAAATCCGCAACTTCACATTATCTGCCATGGATTTTTCTCTGTGAGGTTACCATGGACGCTGGTAACACATTTATAATAAAATAAGGGCTATTATGGGATCATTTTTAGACATATTTTGCTGAGATCGTATAATTACTTCAAAGTTTGTCCATACGACATGGTGTTTTATTCCTAACGTTAACAAAGATATTTTTGTTTTGTTTTACGGATGAAGTTGGTTCGAGTTTGATGACCTCCTCCTCTCCCCCCCCTCCCCCCCCCCCCCCCCCCACATACACAAGTACGCATTTATGCATGGGGCTCAAAATTAAACGTGCTGCCTTCATTGCCATAAAACGCATCAAGTAACTAAGGGATTAGGGTCTGCTTCCATAATACAATTCTACCCAAAAGTAAGACCTACTTCGTGTTCGGTTTTTACCATTTCAACCTATGTAAGAGTTTTTCACTTTTGTGTAGGACGCTTTAGTTGGTGCCTAAGGCTCAACTGTAGTTAACAGAAGAAGCGGGAAATACCAGTTAGAAAACATTGATGGGCGTCAGCAAAGGGGGAAGATTTGACCGGCATGACTCACAACCAATGAGGAAAATATAGCCTGAATAAACATGGCAAGCAAATTTTACTAAAAGTAATTCTATGAACTGCATCGAGGTAAATTGTATTTATGAGTGCTGATGTTGCGAGAGCTTTAAAAAACTTCACTCTGAAATATAAGAGTTGGAACAATAAAATATGAATAAGAGTGGAGCTTTTAGTTTCTATTGTGTTATTGATTTTGATTAAAATAAAGGGATTTAACAGCGTTTAAATTATTGTTATGTTTGATATGCCAAATTCTCCTAAGTAGTTTCGAGAGGCGACCATGGTAATCCAGACATGATACAATGTTAGTCATGTATCAGACTACCGTTACTACATAACTCCAATTCGCGCCGTAGCCTGTCTTTCTCGTGACGTAAAAAGGCTGAAGGTCTAATCGGTACTTCTGATCCTGGTTGGGTTCGAAGTTTTTAAATTTGACTCTCCTTTCCATGTTAGACGTACCTACATGCATTGCTGTAAAAGAACAATTTCAAAAATAAAACGAACAGTTTTTCGGAAAAGATAAAAGCCAAAAAACAAAAACATGATAAAAATTGCCAAAATAAGTATGTATTTCCAAAATTGTCTAAAATGTTAATGCATCGAAGGCCTTACCTTCGTTAACAACACAGTGGTTTGCCTATGAGTGGAACCTTTCCAATCTTTCTACGTTTGTCCTCTGCTGATATACGTAATTTTACAATTCACACACTAATAAACATAAAATAATATATTTAAACCACAATTACAAATCTCGGTTCGTGGAAGGTATGTCAGGACGCTTGATACCAAACGTTGTATATTGGTGTCTCAAAAATGTCTGTTTACATTTCAGATTTTCTTTACGTTTTATATTGCAGATATCAATTAAACGCCAAGTTAATATTGAAATATGCAATTGTTTAACCAATCTAACTTATGAGTTATAACTATAGTAGTTTTTCTGTAATTTATTGAAATTCTAATAAGAAATAACACTTTATCCTAATATATTACCTCATTCTAGTTGTCAACGTTTTCCACAAGAGACACGAGAACTTCCCCGATTTTATTGTAGTTTTAAACTGTGTCAATAAGAGCAACAGTTTATCTGTATTCAAAATAATGTGTTGACATACTTCACTACCTTTGCAACTCACGGAGGTTATCCTTCGGCGGATCCTAAGGGCGGCCGGAACGTCGCCACGACAGAGCAGAGGGCAGGGTCCCTACATTTCCCGGTTAGAAGTACCCCGGCGGAGGCTGGCTCAGCTCGGTTTCTCTCCCATCCAAGGGGGCACGGGACTCGGAAACCGGCTCCCTCCTCCCTCGGGCTTGAACCATCCCATGGGTATCCGGAAACCAGTAGGTTCCCCTTACAATCCTAGGACGAGATTTCCAGTGCATCCTTTCCCCCTGCCGTACTGCTACCGCGACGCTCGCCAACGCTTCCAACCCTGAAAGAAACTTAACGGGATGAGAGGTAAAATGACATGATTAATGTAACGAAATAGAGGATAGAAAATTCGAAGAATATGAAAGTCTTCCCAGCATTCGCCTGGCGACCTGGAGAAACCTCCGAAAAAGAATCCATGGGTCAGGAAGGCCGGCCGCGGGGATCGAACCCGCGAACTTCCGAATGCGGGCCACAGATATTACCGCCTGAGCCATCCCCATCACGTTCGGTTTCACTAATACCTACCTTGCAGAATAAATTCACGTCTCTACCGAAAAGTTATTAATCTTAGCTTCGTCGAGAAGTTCGCATATTTTTCTTAAACTTTCTTAATGTATATATCCATAACAGAGTAAATAATTATACCAGCTGCTACAGTCGGATAAGATGAGCAATTTAAACTGTAGTTACTACTTTGGAAGAGAAGAATTGAACTTCAAAACTGTTGAATTCTTCCTTGCAAATGAGCATGTTGTTAAAATTAATGAAAAAAATACTACTACCTTGAGTTTAGATTTATCACCATTATGGTGATAAAATCCAAGTAAAGTTCAAGGCTAAATCTCTAAAATGAAATTATTTTCTCATTTCAAAATATGCACCTAAATGTTTTAACAATGCAGATGTTCCTTTGAGCACACTGAAACAATGTGCATTTTATTATCATTTAATATACATATTCAAGATGTTCTCGGGCTTCGAGCCAGGTGTAGTGATGAAGAGCCATCGACGTTTCGGAAGCGTGCACCACTCCCATCATCAGGATGATGAATGACTTAAGAGTTAAGGGACCAGTATTTTTATCTAACATACAGTTTTTCAAGGGCTTTAATTGTCAATATTCCCTATTAAGCATGTTTTCGCTGAAAGTGGCTGTAAATATTAATATGCACTTCAGTTTAATTGCATGATTTATTTGATTAAGTGCTTTATCAGCAGCAGATAAATCATCAAAGAGGTATGTGTGTATGTATGCGTGGGTGTGTGTATATACAGGATGTCCCAAAAAACATCAACAACGCTTAGTATGTTGTATGGGACGGCAAACGGATTGGTTTTCAGATAGGAACCCCTGTCCGGAAATGCACGGTTTGGACGCGGTAGCCCATCATCGTTCATATTTCGTCAATAAACTTAATATCGGGCTGTCTACATTAAAACGGGGCTTCGAACTGTGTACCTCCTAGGTTATTGCAGAACCCACATCGGCGGTGGTGAGTCCCATGCACATGACCCAATACATGCGGTTGTGCTCCGTGACTCGAGCAGTAAGGTCCTCCGCTGACGTTACAGAAGCGCCATACGACATACCCTTCATAGAACTCACAGAAAATAGTCGAGAAATGTCAGATCTGGCGTCCGTGCTGGCCATAGAGTTGGTTCACCTCTACCAATCCGTCACAACCGTTCAATTCTCAATCTTCATAGCTCTCCAGCGTTGTCGCGTTTTTTATTTATTTATTTATTTATTTTTATTTTATTTTATTTTTTTTTTTTTTTTTTTTGGGTGGGGACACCCAGTATATATACACCTCATTAAATCATCAGTTTTATAGGCGAGCTCATAACTTGAAAAAGAAAGAAAAAGTAAATTTGTCTACAGGCCGTGAAATTTTTCACGAGTTGCAACAGAAGTTTGACTCATCTAATATATATGAGTCAAAGAGCAATTCTTGTATATATGTTTCCAGTATCTTGGAAATGGCTCTAATGATTTGGATCAAATTTTGTATTCAGATAGGCTTTTGCTTTTTAAGTTTATCTATATAGGTGTTCCTGAAAAAATGCGATTTTAACACCAAAAATACTAATTTTTTATTCCTCTTCTACAAATAATTCATACAATTTTCTGTATGTTTGAAATAGAAATGCAATCACATTCACACTGTTTCCTCTACTCTTTTTTATGTAACATTCAGATCTCATTCTCCACTCACTTTTCTACAAACAATTCGTATCATCGTATACAAAATGGATGTTTGTACATATGTAACCGTGATTTAAAAAACTGCTTGACCAATCGCTGGGAAATTCGGCACATATATGTATTTTTTCATGCAAATGGTTTTTATACTGTCCATTTTACTATACACTACGTTACTTTCATATCTTATTTCTCTACTCGCTCTTCAACATACAATTCATCACCAATCTCTCTCTCTCCCTCCCTCTCTCTCTCTCTCTCTCTCTCTCTCTCTCTCTCTCTATATATATATATATATATATATATATATATATATATATATATATATATATATATAAATATTGGTATGCATGAGGTTGATAAACGATAAACTCCAAAACCCGTGACCAAATCGCGATAATATCACTGGTCGACAAGATTTTTTTCACAAGAAATCTGAATAGTGAATCTAGTGCATTTTTTCATCCTGAATTCTGATATATAGTCATAATTTTCCCATCAGCATAGTTTTTCTGTGAAAGCTACTTTTCCAAATATGATTTTAGGCATTTCTTTGGCCTGTAATAGGAACCTTTACCTCATATGTAGCTATTTTACTCAAGCCGTATTATTGAAATATTTGTAATATCACGCTGAAGCACCACAAAACAAGACTGTGCAGGTTCATTCATGTTTAGACATGCTCAGACCTGTCTGGCATTGTGATGTGTCAGTATTGAGCTGACTGTGACATTGTTCACTAGTGAAATATTTCCTTCCTTTCTGTTTAGAAGTGTATTGTGTATGTTGTGCATGTTGTATTTCAGTGCTTAATGTTTTCATCATGGCCAAGAAAGTGTGTAAATCATGCAGATAATTTTCTGCTATATTTGTGGTGAGCTGACCTTCAAGTCTCAGAGGCGAAATATGACCCCACTTGTAAAGAATTATCATCTTTACTTTGACTGTCAAGTTGGTGATTTTGATAAGAGCCTCGGCCCCAAATACATGCTGTGTTTCGTGTGTTAGACTGCTGACTGGGTGGAAAAATGGTACACATCATATGCCATTTGCAATTCCCCATGATTTGGAGGGGAACCGAAGGATCATTCAACTGACTGTTATTTTTGTTTGACAAATATTAAAGGAATCACATCTAAAACAAAATATACAGTTAAGTATCCGAATTTGCAATCTGCATTGAGACCTGTCTTACACAGTGAAGAGTTCCCCGTACCAGTATATGTAGATACAACCTTAAGTGATAACTCTGATTCTGACCTAACTGAAACTCAAAATGATTCAGATGAAAATAAAAATGATCTTACATATGAAGCCAGTAGCTGTTCATCAGAACCATACTTTCCAATCAGCAAGACCTTAATGACCTGATTCGGGATTTAAATCTGTCTAAACTGCAAGCTGAAGTTTTAACTTCCAGACTCAAAGGGTGGAATTTACTCCAAAAAGATGTAAGAATAAGTAGTTATCGTAGCCCACCCTAGTGTTTTCAAAGAATACTTCTCTGAAGAATATGGTGTTGTGTTTGTAATAATATTTGTTCACTTATGGAAACTCTTGGGCATCAACACCGACCAGATGAGTGGCGATTGTTCATAGACTCCTCTAAAGTAAGTTTGAAGGCTGTGCTGCTACATATTGGCAATGAACTTCCATCAATACCAGTAGCGCATGCCGCCTATAAAAGAGACATATCAAAATATGAAACTAATTTTAGAGAAAATACAATATGGAAAATATGAATGGTATATCTGTGGTGATTTAAGGTCATTGCTTTATTGCTTGGTTTGCAACTTGGGTTCACCAAATTTTTGCTGTTTTTTGTGCGAGTGGGACAGCAGAGATAAGAAGTCTCACTACGTTAGAAAGTCATGGCCAAAAACGTGAATCCCTTCTCCCTGGCCAGAAAAATGTGGCAATGTGTCCCTTTAGTGAATCCTGAAAAAATATTTTTACCTCCATTGCATATTAAGTGAGGAGTTATGAAAAATTTCGTCAAAGCTATGGATAAACTTTCTGATGGATTCTTGTACTTGAAATCGAAATTCCCCAAAGTCAGTGATGCTAAATTGAAAGAAGGAGTTTTTATAGGACCACAAATCCGATCATTAATGGCTGATGAACCTTTCGAGGGACTGTTAAATCCACTGGAGAGAGCAGCCTGGCAGTCTTTCAAAAGTTTATGTTGCAATTTTTCTTGGAAGCCATAAAGCTGAAAACTATCGTGACATAGTGGCTGATCTTCTGCATTCTTATAAAGCTATGGGATGCAACATGTCTTTAAAAATTCACTTCTTGGACTCTCACTTGGACTTCTTCCCCGAAAACCTTGGATCTGTCAGCGATGTTCACGGTGAGCGTTTTCATCAGCAAATTTCTACGATAGAGAAGAGGTACCAAGGCAAGTGGAGTTCCAATATGCTGGCTGACTACTGTTGGACTAAAATGAGAGACGTTCCAGATGCAAAATATACCCGAAAATCACTATCTACCACTTTCTACGTAAGTCAGAATCAGTAGTTATAATTTTGAGTTAGATAGCTAGTTACGGATTTTTTAGAATATTATAAAAATTCAAATGAATATCACACAAAACTCCTGCCCGATGCGGACAAACTGTAATTATATTTGAATTCAGCACGAAAAATACTTTTAGAATCTGTTATTTTAATTCTTGTGAAAGAGAAAAAGTTAATTTTTGTAGACCAGTGTATTGGCACATCTAATTGTGTTTTCTTGGATAAGGTTTTTATGCAATCCATTTTACCACGCAACTTATTATATTCACATGGGTTTCTCTATCCGCTTTTCTTTTACATAACACATTCACATATACTTCTGTACTCCCAATTCTATAAACAATTCATACACATTTCTATGCGTTTGAAATATAAATGCATCGTATAACATCCGTACGGTTTTTTCTAGTCATTTTTCTTTTACGGAACATAATAACACTTCTTTCTCTATTCCCTCTTCTACAAACAGTTCTTATAATTTCTGTTTGGAACAGAAACGCAGCATATTACATTCAAACGATCTTCTCTACCCAGTTTTCTTTTACTAAACACAACCACATTTCTTTCTCTACTCGTCTTCGACCAACAATTCATAAAATTTTGTATATGATTGGAATAGAGAAGCATATTACACTGACACGGCTTTATCTACTAGCTTTTCTTCGTGTAGTATTTGTTATTGTTCAACAGTGCCTTTGCATAGTGTCGTTCCGATGCTTTAATAAAAAGCAAAGAAAGTAAAGTTGTCACAATTGGTATAAGGAGTGCGACGAAAACTACGATATGGAGCAGCTAATGAAACAATTGTTAGCCGAGATGGACATAATGGGAAATCAAATTAATTCTGGAATGCGGCAGATGGGAACAAATATGGAAGCCGAATTGAAAAATGTAAACTCCGGGATGGAAAATATGGAAACAAAAATCGAAGCCGAATTGAATATAAATTCCGGAATGGAAAAGATGAAAACGGGAATGTCCGTTGTGAAGATAGAGCTATCGGAGAAGATTAACGAGTAACTGGCCGGGGTGAAAGAAGACATGAAAGAACTTGGCAGAAAGATGAAGGACCTTGGCCAATGTGTTAACCCCCTGGAAGATAAGAGTCGACAGCAGCACCAAACAACTGAACTCCATGGTGGAACAAATGTTCGACGAAAAACTCAAGCTAGATAGAGTGAGTGAGTGTGTTGGGTTTAAGGGCCCGTCGACAACTTGGTCATTAGGGCCCTCAAGCTAGATAGATGTCTATGGTGGAGGCCTATGTTGAGCAGTGGATGTCTTAGGCTAAAATGATGATGATGCTGATGAAGTATTTATATGTCTCACTATATCTCTTGTATCTCGGAAACGTCGTAACGATTGTGATGAAAACTTATATTTAATTAACATTTTGCTTTTCAAGTTTATCTAAATAAGTATCTCCCCCCCCCCCCCAAAAAAAACACGATTTAACAAAAAAGAAAAGAATAACGCCAAGCGAACCTGGGTCACCCAGGTACTGTTTGCTTATATAGGGATAGTTAAGAGTACCACAGCACCTAAAATATCTTTGAATGCATACACTTGAATTACCTAAAAGCTAGAATGGAGCTAACAAAGTTATGAGAAATGAAAAAAACGACATCGCATATCACTTTCTCTACCACGTACATATGTAGTTATGTAAAGAAGGTATTGCATTTCACCCAAAAATTCGATACCGAGAGTTAGCCATAAGTACACGTTTTGAGACTACCTCAATAAAAAAATGTATTTTTAGGAAAAGGGCCGTGTCTCTGTGTGTGTGTGGGGGGGGGGGGGGTGAACAGCATGGCTCTTAAACTAATAATCGGTTAAATGCCAAACTTGGTAAAGTTGGGCATCTTCAAAAGATGCGAAGATCTTCAAGAAAATCCCCCAATGCAAACTACCCTTTAAGTAGTGTTTTTCAAAATGTTTCATTTTCTCAAAATGGCTCTAACGATTTTGACTAAAATACATGTGTTTTACATATTTTCATTGAAAATGAAATCTATATTTTGACTTTCCCGGAAATTGCCCGTGAAGTCCTCTTCATTTTAGATGACCTTTGCATAACGTTGACGAAATTTTACTGCAAAAAATTTACATTTCATTACAGTACTCAATTTATATCAAATACATTCCTTTGTGAAGTTAACCATTTACGAGATATTCCAGTTATTGGTTTGCATTTTCCAGTACTCATACTTTTCTCAAATGGAAAGTTGTTATTCGTTGGTTTTTTTCTTTTTCTTCTCCTTATCATGCAAAGAAAACGAAATTTCAAGGCTATCACATAGCGACTAGCTCTTAAAAGATAAGACACTCGCTTAAGCCTACTGTATTCCCCTATTCCCATTATACCTACAATGAAGTTTGTAATAAAAGAATTTCTACAAAAGTTTATCTCGATCAACGTGAAGTAGATAGAGGAATACGTTTTTTTTTAGAATACAGAGATGCAAACGTTATTAGACTCAAAGCAACGTTTTTGTTATTTATTGTTGGAGGGTGTGTCCCCAAGACATCGGAAGCTTTAGTCTAATAAAATACTTAATGCAATCTTCTACAATCAGAACTACATTACTGTGTATATGAAAAACTGGAGCGATACATAAAAGCCAACGAAATTAAATACTAAATATTTGTTTTACGATATGTTTTCTATGTAAATTTTTGAGCTATGAATTGGAAAACTGTTCTTTCAGTAAGAGAAAATGTCTAATACAACGTTGTTATTAGATGAAAATAAATATTCACAGTGAGAAATAGCTGATAGGTTTCACATAAAGTTTTAATTTGATTTTACACATTCGTAAATCATTTTCACTCAGAACTCAAATCATTTCTCAGCAAAATGAATTTGAATCTGATAATGTTCACACCTCTGTAGTTTGTTGAATAGGTAAAGTAATGGGAATGTAACACAGAAGTTTTTTTTTTTTTTTTTTTTTTTTTCTTTCTTTCTTATCCAGGTCGAGTAAAGATAATGGAATTCCGAAGTCATCACTTAGCGACTAGCTCATAAAGTGTTTGACTATCACTTAAACCTCCCAAACTACAAGGAAATATGTAATAAAAGCATTTATCTCGGTTAACATGAGTAGATAGAAGAATAAGCTTCTGTAAGAATGGTTTGTTGAGGAATGGATAGAGAAAGTCATGAGAATGTAGCGCATCGGATATTTTCTTATAGGTATATCGCGTCTAGCTTTCCGCAAGTGCTTCCTTTAAGTGGAGCGTCGTGCATAATATTGCATATTCAGTAGCGCTTTAAACGCCTGTTTAAAAAGTGTAGGGTATTTCAAAAGTGTAGCTTCAGCTTTATTTTCTGAAGTCATGATTTACTTAAAAGTTAAAGGGAGAGAGGTTTCTTAATATTGAAGGGAGGAGGAAAGAGTGCTGTCAGCTGTTGTGACCTTAGTTTTCTTTATTTTATATAGAAAGAAATGCTGCAAAGGCGTGTAGATAATGACAGACACTAGACAACGCCTGTATTTGTTAAAGATTTTAAATATTAGTATTTTAGAGTTTATTTAATAAATGTGCCCCGTTTAATTAAGAAAGTAAGAGTCATCTGGCAAAACAGAAAGCTATAACATTGAAGATATGATGTTTCAATACCTATTTTCTTTTAAGCTAATAATTTTATCTTTCAGTGAATTAAACAGGTGAAATGTTGCTCAGATGAGCGCTGGATTTTTACAGCTAAGAACTATCCGACATGTATCTTCTGACGGTAAGGGAACACCCCAGAAAAATAAAATATCTAGTAACTCACCTTACCGAGACTCCAGATCGGGACCTCCTAATCTCTGTTTACTTGTCCAAGCCTGCATACCGATTTAGAAGTAAATGACATTCCTTAAAATAATTTTAGGTTGTGCAGAACTGTTAACTAACCCTTTTCGGTATCCCTGTCTGGCAATCCAATGCCCAATCGTGTATGAACATTTGATATTCTTTTAGTGAACTATCTGCAGATAAACTTATAAATATTGCACGATAAACTAACCCCGGAATCTGACAAGTGAATCCGGGGAAAATTCAATGCATATTTGTATTAGCTGTTCAGATAAAAGCGCAGCGATTTACTAGTCACGAAAAGTAGCTTTTCATTTATTTTAATAATCAGGATAAAACACAGTATCAAACGCATAAAATCGCAATTTGTTAAACAATTATGTTAGAAAATAATTTTCTTGGAGGGAGGGAAAGCTTTAAAGAAAACTAAACGGCGACGATCTTACTATACAGTTTCGTATGCAGTGTTGCATAAGTCCGCTAGCACTTTAAATTTATAACTTTTCAAATATTTATTTACAAAGAGCTTATTCGCTCAGTCTTCGTAAAATGGGGACTCCGGCACTTGTTTAAATTCCAGTTTCGAAATAACACGTAAGCGAATGACATTGTTATTGAAGACCTAACGAAGTGCACTAATAAGCATTTTATCGCCGATGAAAAAGATTAGCATTCCAAGATAATTCAACGCAGCTCGGGAAAGTAATCATTTACACGAATGTTAGAGACATTAACCCTTGAAACTGCCAGTACAAGTTGCCACGGTATGTGGGCAGTGTTTGGTGGAGTGAGAGGAAAGTGGGAGGGAGTCACAGCCTGGAGGACTGGCGGCAAGGACTGGCCGACAACAAACAAGTCAGTTCCTCTTCAGCTCTCTCCTGGTAAGCAACAGTGACATTGCATCCGGGTAATGAACCCGGTCCTCCAACATGAAGACTAAAACAGTTTGAGACAGTACAAAAATGCCTTCGCCAGACTGGCCGGAAAAGCAGGTGAAGCAGTCTACAGGCCTGCAAAAGTTTTTCAACAAGACTAGTGCAAAACCTCCACCGCCCTGGAAGAACAAAACCAACATCGCGAATGGGAAGGGCAGAAGGGCCAGTGACGATGTAACAGGTAGAAGTGAGCATGCACCTCGGGTAGTGGCTGTTGAGCTAAAGGAGCCTAAGGCTCGAGTATGGGACAGAGGTGTCAGAAACTGCAAGAATATAGCAAAACCTCTAGTTTCACTGCAGCAGATCATCAGAACGAGCACTCCCAGGTCAGTTTCACCGAAAAAAAAGTCGGAGAAGCCACAGCAGGACAATTCAAAAGCTGAAAATGGAAATTTACTGGCCACAGTCATTGCTGTCAATGGAGAGGAGAACATAGTATGGAGGGAGGTCAAGCCCAACTTAACACCACAGCATGCAGTTGGAAATAAAGTCACAGTCAACATCTCCAGTGTTTCACCACCTCCTGTTCCACCATTGCCAGTATCCCTTCTTCCACCTGTACCTCCAAGACCTACACCTAATCAGTTCTGCCTGCATCCGAAGATCAAGCTGAAGACACTACAGTCTGCACCTCTGAGTAGCAGACCAAGTAGAATACCAAAGTTGTGCCCCAATCCCAGTGGTCTGCGTAGTGTAGACTGCCTGGTGAGCCTCTATGAGGGCAGCAACACAATACGGCAGCAGAAAATAGCAGCCATTGAACAAGATAAGTCTACCAGAATCAACTCACAAAAGCTGAAGGAAGAGTTTGAAGAGGTGTTAAAGAAATATGAGGCTTTGGAGCGAGAATGTCAAAATCTGAACACAAGCAGAGGTTCAAGTCCAGAGATCTTGGAGCCACAATCTGCACCCTGCAGTCTCTTGCATATTGAGGACCACACTGCAAATGTTACGAGGACTAATAGTGAAGCAGACCTTCTTAAGCCAAGTTTAACAAAGATTTCTTGTGGCAGGATCCGTACTACTAAATCCGAAACAGAAATCTGCAAGAGTCCCTCAGCATATAGCATTGGAATAGTACGAGCAAACACAGGACGTCGGGTGTCTGAGTCAAGATATCGCACAGAGTTGGAGGTGTGTTTTAAAATATGTGACGACTGTATCCACGTGTGTTTCTGTGTTCAGTGCAAAAGCTGATTTTGCATCCTAGTTACAGTGTACTTTAGTAATGGTTAAGTACAAAGGATCTTTTTATAGGGATTGCTGTGGTGAAATTTGGCAATTTTGCATAAGCAATAATTTTTTTCAGACCAAAAATGCTTTACATTTTAGGCAGTAGGTTTGCAAAATTTAGTCATCCTTATGACATTTTTTCTTGCAATACTTCACTCCCCACCCCTTTTGTCCATTTAAGACTCCCTTTAACATTTATTGTCATATTGGGGGCTTAGACTTGAGAAACAACTGACTGTATTTTACTCAAACTGTAACTTTTTCTAACATTGGATTTTGATTAATTTTTATTTTATTTAATTTTTATTAATTAATTAATTTATCACACACTCACATGGACTTCCAGATTCGCACTTCCATTCTCTGTGGAGGATAGGAAATGATTCTGGTCAAAGAAAAATTGCCTGCCCCAGCACAGATTGAACTGTCTTCACTTTCCTTTAATTGCTTGCTTAGCTTAGGTGACCATTGCACAAATTCTCAATTTGGTTTTCTGATAATTTTTAAAAGGTTTTTAGAGAAATACCAACAATTTTAATGAAAGGTTCTTGCTCTAGAAGCATAAAATTTCACATACACATTCAATAATGTAATTTTTTTTATAAATTCCAGTGTTCATTTAGCTCTCCTGCACATCTCAAATACGAATTAAAAACGGGAGTAATACTATAGTTTATAGACCCAACCTTTTTTCTAAATTTGAACATATAATCATCCTGCACTTTCATGTACATTGTGATCTCTTGGGTTATACAAATGTTTTAAAATATTTCTTTTCAAGCATTGCTACTAAAACTTGTATTGCTGTTACAAATTAAATATGTGATTAAAAAGTGCAATTTTATTAATATGAATTTAGAAATGGAAATTTCACTAAAGCATCCCCTTAAGGGGTAGTTTATGGGAAAATAAGTTCTACTATATTATTATTCTTGGTTACTTTATTTTTTATTATGTTCTACATAATTATCTTCATTAACATTCTCACATAGTTTATATTGTTTTTTAATGAAATGTTACAACATGGGACAACTTTTCATGGCTGTTCATCATAGAAGCTTGCTGCCAGTTAATTCAACCATATGTAACTGATTCTCATACTGATTTTTGTTCCATCAAAAATGGCAAATTATGAGATCGTTATGAAATTTTGGTAGTTCACTTGCTTTAACAAATGCAGACATCAACTTCTCTTTTAAATCTCACAAAATATCTTTGATCCTTGGGCAAAAAGCAACATAACTGCAATGGAATTATGTAAGTCTGAAACAAACCAATACAAATCTTTTAGTTTTTGGGAGGATCATAAATAATATGTATGGTTTATATGTATAGATCAGAAACTGTAAGTTATATTGATGATATAACAGCATTTGGTTCATGTTTCAGTGTGCTTCCTCCCCCATTTGCATATCATGACATCTTCAGTATAGATACAACTATGCTGAAAACAATTGCAAGTGAAAAACTGGAGTAATTGTGATGTGCTATGTGGAGGCTTCCAAAAATATATCTCATACTACTACATGCGTTTAAATAAATATGGAGAATATGTGGAGATACATAAAGTTAGTTGAAGAAAGTTCTGTGTGTTAGATTCACATAATTTTCTCTGCTCTGTATCACTTATTTTGTTATAACTTCCACAAACAATTTTTATGAAAGCTTATTTTTCTTATCTGCTGCATTGATTTTGAGATAAACCTTCGCAGAAATATTTCATTATATGTTTGTAATAGGTGTAAGGAGAAAACAGGATATTGATTTCATAGTCAGAAACTGGCTATATGTTGAGTTGCTGCATTCTGGCATAGAAATTCCATATTCTTTAATGACCTCACTAGCAACAACTGAATAGCGACATCAATTTAAAATAATTACAAAAGTATTGAAAAATTCAATGGAGATCTCTGAAATGGCTGATGCCGCAAAAAAAAAAAAAAAAAAAAAAGGTTTGAAATAAATGTTGTGCTTTAAAGAGATCTACATTTTTTTGTGCAATCTGTTTTTGTCTATCTCTTATGATTTACTAGTTAAATAAAAATATGCAAAATTCTGTCAAAATGAAGAGGTCTTCATAGGCTATTCCCATAAATTCAAGCTATACATATTATTTGCCATATGAATATATTTAAAAAATGGTGTTTTAAACAAAATGTAGAGCCATTTTTAAGAAAATTAAACATTTTGAAAAATGTTCCATATAAATGATAGCTTAGCGTGGGAGGATTTTCTTAAAAAAACTTTTTGTCACATCTTTGAAAGACATGGAATTTTGGGGTGGAATGTAATACTCCCTCTTCCTTAGTATAGGTAGGTGGTAGAGGAAGTAGAAATATCCTATTTAGTACTTCCTATTTTATGGCAAGCTGGTAGTTTTTCTTACATGAAATATACTTAAACAGTTTTGCAACTGTCAGTATTCTACTGAAATTCTCTCCCATAGCATTACATTACATATGCAACATTTGTGCATGTGTACTTCTTAAAATTAATAAAATGCAGATATGCAGATTTGTTAGTGAAGTATGAAATGAGTTGCTAGACTTCAGTATTAACATGGACAATACTATCCCAATGTTAAAGCTTTGCAAAAAACAAAGTTCATGGGATGAAACAAAAACCATTTCTTTGATTGCAAGAGAAGGGTTAAGTTTGGTGTTGGAGAAATCTTACAGCTCTCACTGATGAATATTAATTAATCTAAATTGCTTTTCTATGTTCATTGTAAGACAAGAAATAACAAAGTAAATCTCAAGAGAATTTCTGAAGTTAACTTAAAAGGAGTGGGGATGATTTTGAGGGTGTTGGGAGCAGAGGTGGAAGATAATTTATTTGGAGGTATTGACTCATTAATTTATTGCTTCATCTATTAAATAAAGAATGTTGGAAGGTAAAGCAATAAACATTAAAACTATCTTAAATTTGTGTAATTCACATATGCCTTGCAAGTTGCATTGAAAAATTTTAATAATTATTAATCTCTTAATCTTATGATTACATCTTTCTTTAACTGCTTGGGTAAACTAATTCATATATTTTGAAAATTGTGTAATTTTATTTAATAAGCATTAGGAATTGCTTTGTGTGACCTTGATATCCTAGAATATAAAGTGTATAAACACCATTAATATATTCATTCAGGACCAATTACTGATGTCTACTTTCGCAGGATATGTTGTTATAGCTGAGTTGTGAAAATGTTTTAGTAATTTTGCAGTTTTCAGTAAATCATCTATTCAAGTTAACAAAACTCAACCGTTTTACTAAAACATTTGGATATAAAAATACATAGGAAAAAGGAACCAAGGAGAAAGAAAAACAAGAACCCTTCTGAAGATATTTATACTGAATACAGAATTTGTAACAAAGATAAAATTCCATGTATCAATTTCCTAAACAATCATTATACGAGTTATTAAATTCTAATGTTTAAAGGCAATAAAAGAGTAATAGAACTAAAAGGTATATTTGCAGGACAACTACAACACAGCATTACATGAAAAAAATGACTGCAATCACAGACATTAAACAAAATGGTCAGAATAATAAATTAAATGAATGTCTTAATCTATGTAATAGTATTTTCAATATAACATAATGTAAACCAAGTGCAGCATATTCTAATCTATTATGATTTATTTATGTACTTCCGTTGTTTGTTTGTTTCTTTCTTTCTCTCTTTCTCTCTCTCTCTCTCTCTCTCTCTCTTTCTTTCTCTCTTTCTTTCTTTCTTTCTTTCTCTCTTTCTTTCTTTCTTTCTTTCTTTCTTTCTTTCTCTCTTTCTTTCTTTCTCTCTTTCTTTCTTTCTCTCTTTCTTTCTTTCTCTCTTTCTTTCTTTCTCTCTTTCTTTCTCTCTTTCTTTCTTTCTCTCTTCCTTTCTTTCTCTCTTCCTTTCTTTTTGTTGTTGTTAACATGGTATATACATATAGCAAAATTTTCTTAGGCAATACTTTGCAAAACTTAATTTAAAATTTGAATTAATTCTGGTTTTTTATTGCAGATATTCTTTCGATCTGGAGTTTTGGCACAGCTGGAGGCTCAGCGAGATGAGAAGCTCACTGACAATGTTGTTCGGCTCCAAGCTCAATGTAGAGGTTACCTGGCAAGGAGGAAGCTCAATAAACTCAAGGTTAACTCTTTTAACTTGCATTGGGAAACTTGTTTTCAACTATAGAGAGTGAATCATTCTGAGATTTTGGAGTTTTATAGTGTGTATAAAATGTAAACAATGTCTTGTTCGAGAGAAGCTATATTCAGTGGTGGCCGTAAAGCAATGGCACATTCTTTGTTTAAGCTCTCATTTAAGGCCTAAATTCCATTTTTCTTATGAAATTTTGCAGTAGATTGCATCCTAAGCAAATCTGTTATTTGTTGCAGATTCAAGATCTGGCCGTGCGCTGCATTCAGCGTAATGTGCGCAAGTTCATGTCTGTAAGGGATTGGCCATGGTGGCGTCTTCTGGTGAGAGTTACACCTCTGCTCAATGTTCATCGCACTGAAGAAGAACTTAAGATTAAAACTGTGAGTATAGACAAATACATTATGCTGCTTATTTTTCCAGAATTCTGCTTCACTGCAGCTTGTCTCACTCCATATGACATTATATATTGCACAGATTGATCATTTGTCAATTTAAATGACGGGAGAGAAAAATTTAAAATGAGACACTGAATTGCAGTGAAGTATGAATATATGAGTGGAAGGTACATACGAGGTGTGATCAAAAAGTAACGGGAATTTTTATTTTTCTTAAAGAATATCTATTCATTGACATCAACTTTGTCCCCTTCAAAGTAATTCCCTTCAGATATAATACACTGTGCCAACACTTTTTCTAATCTTGGAAGCACTTCTAGAACTCACTGTTTGTTATGATGTTCAGCTGCTTCAGCGATTCTGTTTTTATCTCCTCAATAGTGGCAAAACGACATCCTTTTATGGTTCTCTTCAGCCTCAGGAATAGAAAAAAGTCACAGGGGGCCATGTCCGGTGAACACGGTGGCTGAGGCAACATAACAATCTTGGTTTTTGCCAGAAAATCATGAATAAGCATTGAGGTGTGAGCGGGAGCATTATCGTGATGCAATTTCCACGAATGTTTTTCCCACAATTCTGGTCTTTTTTTTTTTTTTTTTTCAGATTGCTTCATGCAAATGGCACATAACTTCCATTAGTATTCAATATTGACCATACAACCATAAGGTAGGAACTCACGATGTACTATCCCATTGTAATCGAAGAAAACAGAAGAACCATCATATTTTATTGAACTTGTCGAACTTTTTTCGGTCTTGCCTCTTCAGGCAGTTTCCATTGGGATGATTGGGCCTTGGTTTTGACATCATAGCCATGTTTCATCACCTGTTATAACCTTCTTTAGAAGCTCTGGGTCATTGTCGACTTCATTCAGAAATTCCTGAGCAGTGTCATTGCAACATTGTTTTTGGTCGAAATTCAACAATTTTGGAACAGACTTTGCTGCCACATGTTTCATGCCCAAAACATTCGAAAAAATTGTTTGGCATGAGCTAAAGGATAAGCCAACATCATCAGCAACCTCTCTGATGGTCATTTTGCAATTTTCCAGGACCATTTTCTTTACTTCTTCTACATTCTTGTCAGTAATTAATGTGCCAGGGTATCTAGGGCGGTCATTGTCTTAGACATCTTCTGACCCTCTTTAAAGCATCTATACTACTCATAAACTCTTGTTTTACTCATAGTGGATTCCCCAAAAGCCACAGTCAACATTTTGAATTTATTCCGTTTTTAAAGCAAAATTTAATGCAAATTCTTTGATCCAATTTTCTCGAAAGCAAGAATTTGCCGAACACTCGCAAACACAAATAACCTTTTTGACTGTCAGCAATAAACTAAATGTTCATAACAGCTGAAAATGCAAACATACATCAGGAACATGAGTACCAACAAGATAAAAAAAAAGTTTGAAAATTGAATTTATAAAGCACATGAAATTTAAAAATTCCCATTACTTTTTGACCACACCTTCTATTATACCATTCTGATTTCTTGACTTCCTTAAAAGAGACATTCTACAGTACATATGCTACAAAGCTTGGCCGTCAGGCACCTGGCCCATCTGTCGGTCACATACAACACGACTTGGCTGGCGGTCACACAACCCGTCTCCCAATCACACATGCATGTATGTCAAATCAAATCGCAAGTCACATTAACAATTATCATAAGTAATGCCACGAGTGATTGTCAATTTATCTTGAGAATTTGATTATCATGAGTTGCATTTATTAAGACTATTTTGTGAATTAAAGGATGACAGCCTATGAAATGTTATTGAAATGATGTATTATAATTACTAACCTCTTGAAAGAAACATGAAGCAGCTATACTTCATCAGCGTCCATTGACATGACCTACAAGATTCTCATATTGTTGCTCCAAGATGTTGACAATTTCAGAAGTTGGAGTATCTGCTGTTAATTTATAATTTCGTTCAACACAAAATTTGTCAATCTGATTCCAAACATATTTCCTATTGTATTTAGTGTTCTGAGGTTTCCCTCTTGGAATCATTTCATGTACTTGAGCATTAAATACCCCACCGAAGCAAGAGTCAGCCATATTTGACATGTGAATAGTGGCTACACAATTGTAGCATACTGCAGCTAGATTCTCTAACCTGATCTTAACATAAGAAAAGCAGAGGACGTGATAATGAAATGTGATAATTTTTATGCTAACGAAGGCTGTCATTGGTTGAAATTTTAAAAAGTTGTGCGCATGACTGGTTGATTTCAACCAAGTCGAATAAACACAAAACATACCTTATCACGGGAGATGTTGGAAATGCCATCCAGCTGCATCAATATATCTACGGCATCTTCTGAGGAAATTTTCATTCATGTACATTAATTCAGCTTCCAAAATAGCATTAATTTCTGTCCTGATATTTTGTTTTTATTGTTCTAATGTATAGGGATTAGTTTTGTATACCTACTTAATTTTTCAAGCTAGTCCGTAAATAAAAATCACATGTCATAAGATCAGGGGACTGAGCAGGCCATAAACCCTTACTAATGATTCTATCTTCAAAAAGTATCTCAATAAACTGCAATGAGTCATCAGCTGTATGCATGGTAGCGGAGTCCTGCTGGGAATATTCAATGTCCATCAGCTGTTTGATACATGGTGCCAGTGTATTGTTTCTGTATCTCTCTGCATTTATAATACACACGTAAAAACATTGGTCCTGTTATTCTGTATTCATTTATTTTGCACCTTACTCCCATTTTTTGGTCATGCAAGGGAGCTTCATGAACGAAATTGGGTTTGTCTGTAGCATAATATCAGTTGTGTTGTGATGGCACATGATCATGTAAATGAAGCCATGCTTTGTCACTGAACAGTATTAATCATGGATCAATTGCTCCATCATTAACATTCCTCAAAATCCAGTTACAGAAATTTACCCGACTCTGGTGATCATGTGATAGCAATTCTTGGACAACAATAATCTTGTATGGCTTAAGTTTTAAAACTTTTGTTGCTTTCCATGCTGAAGCTTTTGAAATGTCAGTTTCTTGTGCAAGGTGCCCAGGAGATTTTCAAGATGACCGTTCTAAGCTTTCTTCGATTTCATCTAATTTCTGTTCCATTAGCACATGCCTATTTATCTTTCTTTTGCTATCACAAATTGTTCCCATCTGCCTGAATTTATTTACCAGTAAACAAACAGTCTCTCTACTTGGAATACACACACCAGGAAATTTAGTTTCAAATTGTTCACATACATATCATACATAAACACTCTTTGTTGTACTGTGTACTGCAATTGATTAATTTTGAAAACACTTCAGGCAAAACTAAACACTTCTAGACCTCCTAATGTTATTTACATATGAACTGGACTAGAACAACACTTATCACCTACCTAATGGAAGTGAGACTGGTACACCTGTGACAATTAGCACGCACATGCAGGGAGACACAGTGAAGGTCACATGGATTGTGCTCCTGCCGACCAAGTTTTGTAGTAAACATTCTGTATGCTTGTCCTAAATTTGTACTTCATGCTGCTAATACACCTTTTCCGAATGCAGGTTACTTTCTTGGTCTACACAAACTCTTTCAAACTTATGTTTGAGCAATAGGTGATTATATGGTTACCAAATCCCCTCCAGTATCTATGGTAGGCTTTCCTTTTCTGAAACCAAACTGTGATGCTGTAATCATGTTGTTCGCTTCCAGATATAATTGGGTGTACATGGTTGACTCAAGCACTTTAGAAAATATGGGAACTAAGGATATCGGGCAATAGCTGGCTGTCAGATTTCTGTTTCCTTTTTTATAAATTGGAATAACTTGGGACGCATTTAATATAGCTGGGAATATTGCCTCTACATGGCATTTACTTATGCTGAAAGTGAGTGGGACTAAAATGCAGTCTATAATGCTTTTTAGTATGTTGCTTGATAAACTTTAAATATCAGTGCTAACCAATGGCTTGAATTTTCTCACCGTGCTTAGTACTGTTTGTGGGTTTACTTCTGAAAAGACAGATTCACAGCTATTATGTCTAGTGTTATAATCCTTTAATATATCTATTGCAGATTCATCAGGACGCATGTTTACTCTAATTTCCTCAACTGATTTTATGAAGAATTCATTAAACTCGTCAGAGGCAATTTCTATGGGGTCATGTTTGCAATCTCTAGCCACAGAGTTGATGAAACCCCATGCTTTCTTACATTTATTACTTGATGACTCTATGTTTCTAAGGTTACGAAGCCTTTTTGGTTCATTTATAGCGATTTTATATTCGTTTCTGGCATTCACATAAAGTTGCTTAGTGCAATCCAACTTTTCTTTCCTAAACAGACTTAAGTACATCAATGTTTTCTTTTTCATGTCAGCTAGTTACAGGGTATACCAATCATGCAGTTCCTTTTTTGCTGTTTTCATAAGATTAACATTAACGTTCAGATTAACATTAATCATAACATTAATGTTTAAGCATTGCTCCAACACGAGAAAATGTTACAACTGCCAAACTCTAAATGGACAGAAGAGAACCTCCCCCCTTCAATCCTTAAAACTCATAGTAGTTTCCTAGAAAAGGTAACACAGATTAAATCCAAATTGAACATTCCTAACACCAGAGAAAATCTACTTATAAGAGAAAATCCATTGGAATTATTGCAACCTACCTTCAGTTTGGAAGTAATAGAGGAAATAAGTAAATCAGACACCCCAAAAGAAATACAAAAACTTCTAGCTCTAGAAACAATAAATACTAGATATCCCACAGAAGAATGGCTGCACATATATACTGTCACCGCGCCCGCCGCATCTAATTGCCGACAGCCGCAATTGTCACCCATCGCATTATTGTCGGCACTACCGCAAAGGAGCCGAAGGAAAGAGACAGAGAATGGCCGCATTGTTGGGGCGCTTGCCGAAAGAGAGAAAAGGATAGAGGCTACTGGAACTTTCTGCTTTGTATCTCACCGCAATAAGTGAACGTCCTTGAAGCTTCCAGAATAGTGCCTGGGAGATATAAATAGCGGTAAAGTGTGAGAGAGTCAGTCAGACGTACGTGAAGCGTTGAGTAGTGCCGACGGAGAACAGTCAGTATGTGAAGGTTGAGTAGTCGTGCCGACGGAGACGGACAGACGTATGTGAAGCGTTGAGAGTCGTGCCGAGGAAGAAGGGACAGTTCTTTGTGTTACGAGTTCGGAGCCGTGCTGTTGGAGAATCGAAAAAGACTTTCTTGTTGTTGGAACGAGTGTACAAAGTTACTGTTTACGGAAATAAAAGTGTTTATCTCGACTACATCTGTCGTATTTACTTCACACCCACACCAAAAAGTCACACTGGTGTCAGAAGTGGGATCCGTCGAATTGCTTCTAGTTTCGTTACATCGTCGTTAGAAGTTGCAACGTTAGAACCAAGATGGAGGGAGATTCGGAAACCAGGATGATGGCAATGATGAAAGAATTATCTGCCAAAATGGAAACATTAAACGACAACCTCGCTGCCAAAATCGAAACGATAAACGACAACCTCGTTGCCAAGCTGAAAGAAGAAATGAAGACGGCAAACGACAACCTCTTTGCCGAGCTGAAAGAAGAAATAAAGACGAGACACAACCTCGCTGCCGAGCTGAAAGAGATGAAGACGGCAAACGTCAACCTCGTTGCCAAAATGAAGACGAGAAACGACAACCTCGCTGCCGAGCTGAAAGAGATGAAGACGGAGCTATCGGCGAAAATTGACGGCGAACTGATTGGCGTGACGGAAGACGTGAAAGAACTCGGCGAAAAGGTGGAAGACCTCTGCCAGCACGTGGACGTCGTGGAGGACGACGGGGAACGTCTTGGCGCCCTGGTAGTAAGAGTTGACGAGAGCGTCAAAGTACTGGATGCCAGGGGCAGGCGGAATAGCGCGGAGCCGGGGAGGGAGCACCTACTGGCCGAGGCGACAGTTGCGCCAGTTTCGGATGATATGAGGGAAGACGTGGAACAACTCGGCGAACTGATTGGCGTGACGGAAGACGTGGAACAACTCGGCGAACTGATTGGCGTGACGGAAGACGTGGAACAACTCGGCGAATTGATTGGCGTGACGGAAGACGTGGAACAACTCGGCGAACTGATTAGCATGACGGAAGACGTGGAACAACTCGGCGAACTGATTGGCGTGACGGAAGACGTGGAAGAACTCGGCGAAAAGGTGGAAGACCTCTGCCAGCATGTGGACGTCGTGGAGGACGACGGGGAACGTCTTGACGCCCTGGTAGTAAGAGTTGACGAGAGCGTCAAAGTACTGGATGCCAGGGGCAGACGGAATAGCGCGGACCCGGGGAGGGAGCACCTAGTGGCCGAGGCGACAGTTGCGCCCGTTTCAGATAACGAAAGTGTACGTCTCGGGGAAGACAAAGGGGCAGTTCAGGGACGTCGTCGAGGATCCTCTGGAGGAGTGTGTCGGGTACGTAACCAACCAGGATATGACGTGGAGGACGATCGGCAGGGAAGCGCACAAGCAAACGAGCAACACGCGAGAACCGACTTGGCGTGTGACATGGGGGGACCGTCGGAGCCATCTAATCACCTGACGCATAGTGCCGTGAACGGAAGAATGGTGGACATCATCGTGGACGGCAGGATACAGGAGAGGCCGTGCCGAGCACGAGTGAACACGAGTGCAGCGGTGGACGCGACTCGCGCGGATGTGGTGGGGTTTGTTGCCGGACCCATCGGAAGCAAGGTGGCTGCGAAGGTGCGCCAGAGAGGCCGGCGGACATGGTACCCAGTGAGCCGTTTCCAAGTGCGCAGGATGGCCCGTCAACACACCAGGAAGAAGGGCAACTGGACGAGGGACCGTCAAGACAGGCGGTACTGTTGCAGAATTTCGAAGCAGGATGGCATACATCGTCCTACCCAGACCAAGGGACACTATCCAACAGCGATACCTAGGATCGTGCCTCCTGGAGAAGAGGTTCGATGGGATAGTCCGCTGGGGCGCAAGGGAGATGCCGCAGTGATAGTGCTGGTCGGGACGACCAGCTCTGAGGAGGGAGCAGTGTCACCGCGCCCGCCGCATCTAATTGCCGACAGCTGCAATTGTCACCCATCGCATTATTGTCGGCACTACCGCAAAGGAGCCGAAGGAAAGAGACAGAGAATGGCCGCATTGTTGGGGCGCTTGCCGAAAGAGAGAAAAGGATAGAGGCTACTGGAACTTTCTGCTTTGTATCTCACCGCAATAAGTGAACGTCCTTGAAGCTTCCAGAATAGTGCCTGGGAGATATAAATAGCGGTAAAGTGTGAGAGAGTCAGTCAGACGTACGTGAAGCGTTGAGTAGTGCCGACGGAGAACAGTCAGTATGTGAAGGTTGAGTAGTCGTGCCGACGGAGACGGACAGACGTATGTGAAGCGTTGAGAGTCGTGCCGAGGAAGAAGGGACAGTTCTTTGTGTTACGAGTTCGGAGCCGTGCTGTTGGAGAATCGAAAAAGACTTTCTTGTTGTTGGAACGAGTGTACAAAGTTACTGTTTACGGAAATAAAAGTGTTTATCTCGACTACATCTGTCGTATTTACTTCACACCCACACCAAAAAGTCACAATACTGATGGATCCTCTACGGAAAACCTTACTGGAGCTGGAGTTACGTGTTCACATTTTTCCTTTTATCATTCTGTTGGCAGAGACACAACAAATTATGATGGAGAAATAGAGGCTATATACATTGCTCTCCGAGAATTATTAAATCTTCCCTTAAATAAATTTAACAAAGCAGTAATTCTTTCAGATTCTAAAGCTGCAATTCAGGGAATATGTTCAAATACTACAAAGAAGTCAACAAAAATTAGAGAATGCTACAAAATGTTAACACAACTCCAAAAAGTTAATAAGACTGTTCATCTCCAATGGATTCCAGCACACTGTGGAGTCATGGGGACTGAAGCTGCAGACTCACTTGCAAAGAAAGGCACAACAATAAAACAAAAGTCTAAATTCAATTTCTCATATTCCTCAATAAAACGCTTGATCATTAAAAAATTTTCTCATTCATACCTACAAGAAATAGAATCAAATGCCAAAGATAAAAAATGGATTACATTACTTTCCAACCCAGATATAATCCCCCAGAAACCAAGGAAAACAGCGGTTGCAGCCTTCCGACTACTGACAAATCACGACTGCTTAGCAAGTCATCTCTACAGAATAGGTATCTCAGCTTCACCAATATGTGTCCTGTGTAACGATCCAGCAGAAATGAATGAAGACCACTTGAAGACCTGTGAAGCATTAAGATCAGAAGAAACTACAGTTCAAAAGTATTGGAAAGCACGAATGTTAATGGCTTCATTGCCAGATGCAAGGCACTAGAAAACAACAACAACATTAATGTTGACAATGCACTTTTGTTCTGGTAAACACATTTCAAAAGTATTGTAAAAGGCCGTAAAATATCTTTCAAGGATTTCCTCAGCTGACAGTACGACAGAGAGTTGCGATTTACATATGTTCGTCCATTCTATATTACATAATGCACTTCTGAAATTTGAGATTTTAAGATCTGTAATGGGCCTTGATGTCACAGCTTTTTTACCTGTGGCCAATTGACCATTAGGTTGAGCCAGACTGAGTCATGACCTGAGTATGGAAAAGCTACCGTGTCACATGTAATACGTGTTAGATTAAAATTTGTACATACGTTATCTAGGCAGGCTGACATCCTTGTGGGTTTATTATTTGTGTATTTGAAATTAACTTGCCTGAGAAGGTTTTCGAAGTCTATTACACTTTGTTTATTTGATGTTACATCAAAATCTTCGTTTAAATTTCTGCCAATTACAATGTTAGGTGCTTCCACTTAGGCGCTGAGAGAAAATTGAAAAGCTCCTCAAGTTTTTCTAGGAAGACAGTAGGATTTCCCTTGGGAGACCTGAACAGCACTATTATTGCTAGTTTAAGTTCTTTAACTATTATACCAGATGCTTCAAAATCTAGCTCAATACAAAATGAATCAAGTTTAAGTAAACTACAAAAGGAAATAATGTGTTTACTGGCATATATGGCCATCCCTCCATGTATATGATGCTGCCTATTATAACTACTAGCTAGCTTGTAATCCTCTAGCTTATTACAAATTATCTCATTTTTTTTGCACCAATGCTCACAGAAACACAGAAAGTCAAAGGAATTCTCATTTGCAAATTAATCAATTGATTAATAAGATTAAGAGGTAGAACTGGAACTTAAAAATTCAATGCCACAACTGGGATTTGAACCACAGACCTTCCGCTTGCCGGGCGGACGCTGCCATTCTGGCAGTTTGTCACAATAGCTCAGTGGTTAGAGCGTCCGCCTGGCAAGCGGAAGGTCTGTGGTTCAAATCCCAGTTGTGGCATTGAATTTTTAAGTTCCAGTTCTACCTCTTAAACTTTGCCCACACACGGCTTGTGTGTTTAAAAACACCAACAGTAAGTTTGTTGGCATAAATAAATAATGATTAATAAGAGTTTATTTTGAATCCCCTGCACATTAATATACCCTATTTTAGTATCAAAATCAGTAAATGGTATGTTAGAAGCTACAGGATACAGGAATATGAGACCAGTAGGTGGACAAGTATTAATATATGCAGACGATATAGTATAAATGGCAGAAAGTGAGGAGAGACTACAACAAGCAGTGATGGAATGGGCTAGCACATTAAAAGAAAAAGGGATGAGAATAAATGTTAAACAGAGCAAAGTGATGACAATAAGTAAAGAAGAGGTTGAGACAGAAATATACTTTCATTGGAAGGGAGAGAAATTAGAAAATATAAGAAGCTATGAATACCTAAGTGCAATATTAACAAAAGACGGAAAAATAGATCAAGAAATAAATAGTATCAAGAAGGCCATGAATATATATTATCAAATATATAATACTATAATTGGAAAGCGAGGACCCAAATGGTTGTCGAGGGGCCCTTAAACCTCACACACTCGCTCACTCACTGGAAAGAGAATTAAATCAGTGAACAAAGCATTATACCAGTGAATTTTAATATATGCAAATGAAAGCTGGACAATCCTAGGTAAACATGCAAGTAGAATAGGTGCAGCCCAAATGAGACATTTAAGGAGAGTAATTGGATTTACCAGGAGAGACCAAGGCAGGAATAATACTATAAGAGAAAGCTTGTTGTTGTAGTGTTTAACGCCCGCTTTTACTACTACGGCACCGCAGGCGGTGACACTGATGATACATGGAATGAAGATGGAGCACCGGTGGAATGAGATGGCGGGGGAAACCGGAGCACCCGGAGAAAACCCGCCCTGACGCCGCTTCATCCACCATGAATACCACATGCGGGTCCCTGGGATCGAACCCGGGCCGCCTAGGTGGTAGGCGAGCGCGCTAACTGCTCGGCCACGGCACCGCCGTGAGAGAAAGTTTAACTCAAAAAAGTATAATAGAGACAATAGAGAGGAATCAACTAAGATGGCTCAGGCATATATTAAGAATGAATGTAGGAAGGATACCAAGAAGGATATATGAGACAAGGACAGGGAGAAGAAGGGGAGTAGGAAGACCAAGACTTGAATAGAGAAAGTTTACGGAAAAAGTGGCGGCCAGTCGGGGAGAAACACTAAGAAAAGCGCATATAATTGCACAGGACAGTAATGAATTCAGGAAGTGGCTGAAGAAACCTAATGCCTAAAGGAATAAGGGATAGAGAAAGAAGAAGAAGATTAAGGGTTTCTATTTGAGTATTTTCTTTATAGTGAATGTATGCCTGAAATGTCTTGTTATCGAGCTAGAGGACATGAAAGTTTTTCAACCACAGCATCAGGTTAGATGAAATTCTGGCACACAGATCCTTATTTTCCCTTTGGCATTGGAATATCATTTATTTTTTGTTTTCTTTGCATTTTGAAGTATCACTTGTATTCTGTTTTAACATTGTTTATATCATTAACCTAAAATCTCTGTTTTGTTACTTAAATGGTAAAAGATTCTGATGCATATTATACAGCACTTTGTGACTTTGTAGTTCTGGTTATCAATCTCAGGTATTACCATATGCTAAAGTGCTCCATTTACTGGAAGGACTTTCAGTTTTACAGCACATTATAAAAATGTTCCACTTTACTTATGCAAAACTAGCAGTTATGATTACCTTTATGGTGCTGCTTGGGGAAATGCGAAAAGGGTACAAGACCTTTAGGCTGAGCTTTACTCATGGAGAATTTGCCTCATCATAGCACCTTTCCTGCCTTACATCAATGACTGCGAGAAACAAGAAGTTTCCAAAAACAAGCGTATCACTTGGCATTCCAAAGAAATGAAGGAGCAGTAGCTCTACAAGAGGAGATTCTTGACTGGCTCCATAATTCTCCATTGCTAGCACAAGAGTAATAGTGCATGCCATGCATACAAGTCAGTCTTGGGTTACTACAATTCTGCACGAACCGCAATTACATCCGTATCATCTCACCCAAGTTCAAGCACTGGGGCTAGATGACTTACCACCCTAACTACAGTTTGTCCAGTGGTTTCTTCATAAACGCATTGATCAACCAAGATCTCCTACAGCCATATTGTGGATGGACAAGAAGGCTTTTACACTAGAGAGCATGTTTAACACACATAAGTCACATTTGGTTATAGGATAAACCTAGAGCTATTAAAGTTACAATTACCAACACCGTTTGCAGTGAACATTTGGACTGGTGTTTTGAATGACACACTTTAACGTCCTATTTACTATTACATCCTATTTATGTTTGACGGTACACATTTACCTATAGTTCTTACAGCACATTTTGCCAGAATTTCTGGAAGATGTTCCTTCAGGAATATGCCAGTTAATGTTGTTCCAAGGGATGAGGCACCTGCATGTTATCCCAGTGATGTAAGGGATTTTCTAAGTGTAACGTATCCTGATTGCTGGATCGGTAGAGGAGCACAAATATGGCCAGCATATTCTCCAGGTCTAATATCTTCGGATTTTTTCTTTTGAGGACATGTTCAGACTCTTGTATATGAGGTGGCAGTTAATAGGATCATTGCAGCTTTTGTTGCTGTTAGTGATATACCGGGTATTTTTTAAAGAACTTAGCAGTCATTCCTGTGATGCTATCACCTATGCTCCAAAGTCCAATGTTGTATTTTGAACATAGTTTATAAATACTTATGCACTTGTTCAATTCTTGTTTCATACTTATTTTAACTATCTTTGAAGCCTTTTAATCGTGGAGAAAATTTGACCATTAATAGTAGTATTTGCCTATGTTATTCAATAACATGTATTGTAAATCGATTGAAAAGTTTGACCTACTTCAGAGCACATGGATTTAGTGCCATATAATGAAATCAAGATTTAAAACAGAATTTTGTATTTTTGTATTTTTTAAAAATGAAAGATAAGTGGTTATTGTTATTTCAAAACTCTCCTAATGTCTTGTAGTAAGGATTTTCAGTGACCTGTTCAGCGGGATTCCATCTAACTTGACGCTACAGCCATGCATTCCTTTTAAGGAAAATTAAAAAGTTTTCTTCTGATTGCTTTGAATTTTTTTCCACACACTCAGAACACAAAGTAAATAGTATATGCAAAATTTCAATGTAATATGTCAAACCATTTTTAAATTATTAATGTATTTATTAACAACAAATCACTTTTTGATATACTCATATGAAATGACCCTTGGACCCCACAGTTTATTGTATCCCTCCCAAATTTTTAATTTGAGTTCAGTATACAAATATAAAGAAATTGTCATACCAAAATTGCTTAGATCTGATTTGCTTAAGAGAAAAACAATGTTTTGTATACTATTTATCAATATTTTCAATTTTTTCAGTATGAGTTATGAAAAATATTTAATTTCAGCTCAATTATTTAATATTTTTTAACTAGCACATGACAAATTTTAATACCTTAATCTCTGAAGGTCTCCTGAAAATTTCAAGCTAATAAGTTATAATCTAGGGTCCAAGGAGTATTTTGAATCGCGAAAAATGCTGAAAAAAACCGAGAAAAATGAATTTTAAAGTTTAACAGTATGTCTTTGTTCTTTACCTAAATCCAATCAACTTAAAATTCCCCAGCATCACATGTGGGACTCTCTGTTGCTTTCTTCTTGGCATCAGTAGCACTTTTTGAGAATTTTAAGTTTGCTTGGTTGTTTCTTAGTATGAAAACTTTCCTTTCACCTTCGCGTTGTTCACAAAATGTAGAAATTTGTTGTTCTTAGCTAACCTCTACACTATGCACTTTTGCAAATTTATATACAAAATTCATAAAAAATCTGCTTGTTACGGCTCTACTATAGACTAATGAATAACTTAAAACCTACTAACTATCTAAACAATGTCTAATATATAACTAGAACACTGAAATAACCTGGCAAGATTACAGAATTACAGAACACTGACTGCATTTCTCTGTTTGGAAGCAAAACATGTCAGATTCATGAGATTTCAGCTCAAATATTGAATTCTTTTCAGCACAGCTAACTTACAACCTTTCTGAAGCAAAATTCCCTTCAAGAGACCAAAATCAGAGCCAGTGAAAATGAAAAATGCATTTCCAAGCTGTAGCGATGAGGTTTAGTGAGGAATGCTCACTGCACCAACACATTTGAATGCCCTCCTAGAGCTTTAAAAATGGCTGATATTGAGAAAACTAAAGTGTGCCATTAAAGTGCAAAGTATAAGCATAATAAAAAATGCAAAAAGTAAAAATCAAAATTTTCAGCAATTTTCACCAAATTTCCTCATTACATTGCCTTATGAAAATACTCCATTATAACTCCTGAATCATGCCTTAAAATTACTTAGTGTTATTCTGATTCATCCTGTATAGAATTTCATGTATTACTAGCAATTAAAGGGGAAGCAATGCTTCCCTTCCTTCCATGGAATACACATCTCTAGGTTTCCACAACCATGAAGGCAGGGGAGGGACTCATTACAATAGATGATATAGAGAAACTGAAGTATGATGTTGACCCTTAAGATACAAGGAAATGTATATCAGCTATACATTCTGAGGTTGAACTGTATCATTGAACCTCAAGTATGAACTTCACATTCCAGTTCCATCACAATATGGTTTACATACTACAATGCAACAAAAAACTGTTTTAGTGTTATTTTTGCTGTTATCAATTGGGTTGGAATTAACACAGGATTTCAGTCAGAGAAACGAAAATCAAGGTTTAGTTCCATTGTTGTATCCAAACCGTCAACTTCACATGTCAGGTAATTGATTCACTGTGATAAAATGAACATTCTTAAAGTTATTTTCCATGTTATTAATTGCATAAGAAGTAATGAGTCCCTCGTCTACCTTCCTACCTGTAAAAGCAGATTTTCAATTCCAGCTTTTGTTTCAGAGATATTTATAGTGGAAGTCTTAGATGACTCACCATGGATAAAATACCATACTGCTTTCTTAATTTTGGTGGTAACAGTTCCTATGTCCTATGTCCTATGCTTCCTTTATTTCATCTGGTTTACTTTCATAATTTATTGAAGAAGACAGTTTATAATTCTGCAGCACTAACAATAATCAATTCCTCACACAATTGTCATTGAGTGATAAGTATAGTATTAAGAATGGCTACAAAATAGAAGTAGAGTATTATATAGAGTACTCGAATCACTAACTTTTTGTAAATAATAATTAACTGTATGAAGCACATTTTAGGAGTACTGTATTTTGTTTAAATGTCTTAAAACTTTGCCTTGCTGACCTTGTTTCCAGATATGTCTACTTAAAAGATAAACTGTCATTTTTTACAAATATATTATAAAGAGTAATTATAACCACCTTTTTCTGTTTTGTTACAACCAGAAGCCAACGGCTATATATTTTCTGTAATTGTATTTACTGCAATACCTAGGTAGTTGCAAAATACAAGTGTGTTTCCACCTGTCTAAAACTCATGAACTTTCATGTCAAGGCTGTATATGTTTATCACTAAAGTGATAAGGTATAACCATGAATGAAACTTTTACTGCTGCTAAGCGTGCACACGTGGGTGTGGGTATGTATGTGTGTGTCTACGTATGCATGCGTGCATGTTTTATGAAGAATTTAATGCTGTTTTCAGGAGGAACTGGAACAGTTAAGAGCCAAAGTGGAAAAGCTGGAGCAAGAAAGAAACCATCTTAAGCAAGACAATGACCGTCTGGAAGCCAAGGTCAGTGTAAAGCTAATCTCTATCATTTACCAATGACAATTGATAACAGTGTAGAACTGCTTATTTTAACAGTCTTTTTAACCTCTTAATATACAGAATATTTACAAAGCGATGTTTCATTTTTCACCTATTTTTAATTGTTGAAATTAAATATTCAGTTAGGTACAATAATAATAGCAGCAATGAAACTCATTTTTAAGAGTTTAACAATAGAAATTTTAATCTTTGAATACCCCTAGGTTAAAATGCTGAGCATAGTCATCATAAGTTTGAACCTTTTTTTTAACTTGCATATGGGGAAGTGATTACTAAAGCCAGAATTTTTAGTCACCTTACCGTGTGCATGGGGCTGTTTCGTGCAGTGCTGATGGCTGGCCTCTCCATCTGGGCGAACACACTCACGGCAGAACTGACACTCCTAAGCATGATGCAGTACTAAAAATTGTGGCTTTATTGATTACTGGGTAATGAAACACTAAGAAATGAACTGCAGCACCAAATAGTAAATTCACCACTCTCCATTTTCATAAAGCATGAGGAAGTAACACAAAAAATTGCAAAGCCGGTTAAGACTTCTAATTTCAATAAAACACGTGGAAAGAAAATTTCACAGATCTGTCATATTTACAGACACATATAAGTAGAAATACACAAATAAAAAATTAGAGTACAGAGAGATGTGGAGGAAGTATCAAGAAACTACTAAAAAAGGAGATAGAATGGGTAAATTCAGCCTTTTAAAATATATGTCAGATGGAAATGATACTCTTTATGTTGCAAAAATTGAAAGTCTGAGTGTACACAGGCTTTCCCATTCAGAGGTTGAAGTGTAGCAATATATTGTTGACCTTTTGGAGCAAACAGATAACATTTTGAAAAGTAGAATCACAAATGAAAAATTCAATGCCATAGCAAGGATTTGAACCATGGTTCTTTTGCTGTATGTGCAGTTTCTCTTAACCACTGAGCTACCATAGCAACATGCCAGCACATTCTTAAATCCTTCAATTGATTCACATTTTCTTACCATTGGGGTAAATGTCTCGAATACAAGTTTCCCTTGTGGTCTACTTGGAAAATGCAAATCAGTTGAATCTGAGGCTGTGCCAGCATGTTGCTATTGTAGCTCAATGGTTAAGAGCAGCAGCACATATATAGCAGAAGCTCCATGGTTCATATCCCCGCTATGGCATTTTTAGAAAAAGGTCCATGTGTGTATCTGTGTGTCTGTGTGTCAGTCTGTGGACAGCATAACTCAAAAACGAAAAGTCAGTTAAAAACCAAAGTTGGTATTTAAGTTTAATGTCTTTCACGGATGTGACACTAAGATTTTGAAGAAAATAGCCCCACCCTAAACTACCCTTTACATGGAAAATTTTTCGAAAATTTTGATTTTTTTGAAAATGGTTCTAACGGTTTTGATTAAAATGTCACATGTTTGAGATATTTTTATGACAAATGAAATGTATATCTTGAATTTTCTGGCTATAGCTCCTGTAGTCGTATTTACTCTGGACGACTTTTGCATAACTGGTAAACTGTTACAGATAGACCAAATCATACTATACAAAAAATGTAGATCTTGCTAAGATACACAATTTATGTCTCAATAAATTTTCTTGTAGGGTGAACCATTTCAGAGATATTCCTTGTTCTGTGCATGAGTTTCAGAAAACATAACTTTCGTGAAATGGATCATCGTTGTTCATTTTTTTATATGTTAAGTGTGCAAAGACAACAGAATCTCAAAGCTTTAAAAAATTTGACTATCGCACAAAGCCTACTGTATTCTAACATTCCCCTTACACCTAGAAGGAAATAAGCATTAAGACAAGTTGTACAAATGTTTATCTTAACTACCACAAAGAAGATAAAGGAATAAGAGTTTGTAAGAATGGTTAGTACAAGAGTAGAGAAAGTCATGTGAGGGCAACACATCAGATTTTTTTTTCTACTTTTCAAAGTTTTCCTACACATGGTTTGTGTGTCTTTAGAATAATCAGGTTGATTGGCCTGATAAGTGGAAACTAGAACGATATTGTTCAAAGTATTTCATGAATGAGTTTGCATTTCTGTAATCGTCCACAATACTACTTGATGATGCACTTTTAAGATTCCTCTGGCATATAGTGGATGTCACTTATTTTAGATATTGCATTTACTACCTTCTTAATGTTAAATATCTCAGTATCAAAAAGTTTCACTCAGAAGATTTTCCAGCAGATAAATACCCGTAATTAGTGTTTTTTATGTGAAATTCTGTCTGAAAGAATGTTTTGGAGGATAAGGGATTAAAATCTGGCTAGCTATATGCCTCAGAAGGAACATTAGGATTTTTCAAAAACATACGGAACTAAAAATGCACTTTGTTAATATCAACAAAATAGGAACATCTCATTTGTATCTAAATACATTTTAGAGAAGAGAAGAATAACGTACTGAGGCTACAACAATTATTATATCAAATTGTTGTTTGATATAGGAATATTTTCTGTGACATTTTAATATGTTGATATTTCATTTCAGAATTATTGAGAATTCATTTCTCTAACTGATACTTTTTGTATAAAAATATTCTACACATTACATTTAGCATTAATCACTAAATAATCTCATAAATGAATAAATCAAGTTTTTAAAAAATGAAGCTTTTAAGAATTTCAAACTCAAGAATCTTACTGGTGGCTAAATAAAAGCTTGTTATTCATAATGGGTTTCATTATACTCAATATGTGTCTTTTCATTAACATTGCTTGCCTTTGTTAACATCTGTTCAAGTGAAATTTGACTTATTTTGCTGTAAAATGACCTATAGTATTAGGTATGTTTATGAAAAGTTTAACTAGTCTTTTGTTTTGAGAGCGTGCTACAGCTCAGATTTTTTTTTTTTGGGGGGGGGGGGGGTAGCTTGGATACATTTTGAAAAAATTCTGAAATGATTAGTTACATGACCTTCTCTACCCGGTATAATTTACTTTCCTATTCATTCTGCAATTTCTTCATAACAAGAGCTTGTTTTTCCACTTCTTGTTTATTATAGTAAAAGTTTTTCAAAATGGCATTGATGCACATCTTATAGTTACATAGAAGCTATCATGATGCTAGTGCAACAGTCAGATGTTTAAAAGGAAACTTGCTACATGTATGCAGAACTTCTTATTTTGAATACTTCTTGTTTTTGCAAGACCTGATGAGAAACAAAACACTGAGCATAACATATTAGAAGTGTGTAGCCTGAAATACTGGAAAATTCTAATTAATAAGAAGTGACTTGTAATTGGCTAAAGCTTCAAAAAACCTGATATAACACAAATAGTATATTTTAAAATCCTCTACAGTTTTTCTAAATTAAGTTTTTGTCTGTGTTATAGTTTTACAAAATTTAATTCATAGAAAATTGTTGAAGCCATTTTTGAGAAAGTAAAATAATGACAATTTTTCTACATAACTTTTAATTCTTAGGTTATGCTGTTCTTTCTTGTCTATTTCTCCAATATTTGGCTCAATGACAAAAGTCAGTAAACTTAAACCCCCAAAAGGATTGATTCTTTCCAGTGAATTGTGAAAACTCATCTCTCTCTCCCTCCCTCGCTCCCTCCCTCCCGTACCCCTCTCCCTTGCCCTCTTACTTTCTCTCACATAGTAGTTCATATTGACACATTTAAAGGCATTATGGAGAATGTAACTTGTTTAAAATTATCATAGTAATAATGGTTTAAAATGTTCATTGATGGCAAAATAAACATTACAGTAAGCAAAATGGATGTTGTTTGCAGAGTCACTGATAAAATGAATTTTACTGCATGTGGTTTAAAATGCAACCAACATATTTTATAATTACTGCCCACTTCCAACTGGCAGGCTATTTTTGTTGTATTCAAATTGGAATTAGAAAGCTTATTACATAGTTTCTTTATTGGCACCATAGTGCTGCACTGTGCCAGAATTATTTTAACAATTCAATGGCAGTATGCCCAATGTGAGTGCATGCTTCAGAATGCACCTTCCATTGTTCATTCTAAATGCTTTTCTTTTATTTCACTAGATTATCATGCTTGACAAATTGAAAAGTTACCCAACATTTTCAATTACTTGAAGGAATCTACTCACCTCAGACAAAGTCTGTATAATTCTGGCTTAACAGTCTACTTCAAGAGTGATGTAACATAGCATATTTTATAATCCTTATATTATATTGTCTGTTGTGTCAGTAATACATGATTTGTAAATACTCCTAGGTCCTAGAGTGTTCTAGAGGATACATACATTAAAATTATTACCTCACAATCCTGTGCAATATAAACATGAAAAGCTCTATTCTAAATGGTTTTGCACATTTATTGATACACGTTAAAATGAATATGATTAACCATTTTTTATTATATTACCAAAAATAAAAAAAATCAGATGTGTTGCACTCACATGACTTTCTCTACGCTTGTACTAACCATTCTTACAAACTCTTATTCCTATATCTTCTTCTTGTTAGTTAAGATAAACATTTCTACAAATTATCTTATTGCTTATTCCCTTGTAGGTGCAAGGGGAATATTAGAATACAGTAGGCTTTTAGCAATGGTCTAATCTTTGAAAGCTTTGAGATTCCGTTCTCTTTGCACACTTAACATATCAAAAAATGAACAACGATGTTCCGTTTCACGAAAGTTTTTAAGTTTTCTGAAACTCGCACACATAACAAGGAATATCTCCGAAATGGTTCACCCTACAAGAAAATTTATTCCGACATAAATTGTGTATTTTAGCAAGATCTACATTTTTTGTACAGTATGATTTGGCCTATCTCTAACGGTTTACCAGTTATGCAAAAGTCGTCCAGAGTAAATACAACTACAGGAGCTATAGCCAGAAAATTCAAAATATACATTTCATTTGTCATCAAAATATCTCAAACATATGACCTTTTAATAAAAATCGTTAGAGCCATTTTCAAGAAAATCAAAATGTTCGAAAAATGTTCCATGTAAAGGGTAGTTTAGGGTGGGGCTATTTTCTTCAAAATCTTTGTGTCGCATGCTTGAAAGACATTAAACTAAAATACCAACTTTGGTTTTTAACCGACTTTTCGTTTTTGAGTTATGCTGTCCCCCCCCCACACACACACACACACACACACACACACACACACAGACAGAGACAGACAGAGACAGACAGAGACAGACAGACAGAGACAGACAGAGACAGACAGAGACAGACAGACAGAGACAGACAGAGACAGACAGACAGAGACAGACAGACAGACAGACAGACAGACAGACAGAGAGAGACAGACAGAGAGAGAGACAGAGACAGACAGACAGACAGAGACAGAGACAGACAGACAGAGACAGACAGACAGACAGAGAGAGACAGACAGACAGACACACAGAGACAGACACACAGACAGACCTTTTTCTAAAAACCTTTTTTTGGATTCAGGGGGTCTCAAAACATATATCTCCGGTGAAATCTTGACATCAAATTTTTTGGGTGGAATACAATACTTCCCCTACTTACCAGTAGAGAAAGTAATAAGAAAAGGGTTTACTGTCATTCTTTTGTTAGACATTAATCGTCTACCTCAATGGTCACTGCAGTTAGCCCCAGTTTATATGTATATGCCCAAACCATAAACCCAATACAAAGAATAGAACAGCTGAATGGAACTACAGTTTAAGGATAGAGAGAAGAGCAGAAGTGCCAGAATTGAAAGGTTCAGATTATGATAAGTGAGTGTTACTGCAAATAGTTTACATTTTTTATTGAAAGGAATAGCATTGATATTCCTGATGTCATCTTCTATACAGATGATGCCTGGTTTCACCTCTCTGGTTATGCTAACACAAAACACACAATTATGGTCAGTGGAGAATTCCTTGTGTTGTGCTTGAAACACCCATGAATAATCTGAAAATTGGGGTGTGGGTAGCAGTATCCAGAGAGCACATTATTGGTCCTTTATTTTGAAACAAAACCGTGGATAGTAAATGTTTTGTTTGATGTTCCAAGATTTCATTGGCTATGGTTTCAACAAGATGGCACTATTGCACAAACAGCTGATAACACTATGTGACTTTTGGAAGAGCTTTTTGGGGAACGTGTTGCCTCTAAATATCTGTGGCCCCCTCACTCACCGGAGCTTACTCCAACAGACCTTTTTCTTTGGGGAGCAGCAAAATCTGTAGTGTATTGCAATCACCTCGCACACTTTAATGTCTTAAAAACTGACATAACTATCTACATGAGAAGCATATCACAAACAGATGTGCAGAAAGTGTTTTCCAATAAAATTGAACAGGCTCAGGATATATGCCCATGGACAACATTTCGAACATCTGTTGTAATTGCACAGTGACTTTCCGAACACCAGTATTATTGTGTGTGTATTGATGTTGCCAGTAGCTTCTTCCGGATTTTAGCGATAGATTCTTGTTAGCTATGTTTAAGTTTTTGTTGTTTCTTCAAAATTTTTGTCCTTTTCAGAAAATAAATAATTTCCAAATGTGTTGCTACATTTTGTTATCCATTTCCATTGCCTTTAGTAATTTTTATAAGCAATTGTTGCAGTAGTAAGATACAAAACCTTGAAGACCAAGTAGAAGAAATGTTTCATGTTGACTACCTGTGTAAAAAGAGTTGAGATTGTCATATAGTAGTTGTGTACAAACACTGTTGTGTTCCCAAAATGGAAGATAGAAACCAGAATAATGACAAATAGCCATGATAAAAATAAATTTGTGTCACAAGAAAAGTCATTTTGGCCTCTAGAGGCTATGATATACATGTCTTGGAATTGGCAATATTGTTCACCTCTATGGCATTATTGGGGATTACTGAAATCCATGCTGGATCCTAGGGTTTCAAGAAATTCTGTTGTTCTAATGACGAGATTTTGTTTACATTTTCAAGAAATGTATGTGTCTCCCAATGTACAGAGTACAGTGCTCCAAATTTATGATGCAGTGGTTTGCAACACTAGCATGTGGAAACTCCCCAAAACCAGGAGGGTGAAGAGTACAACGATTTACACAATTTATAAATTGCATTACTTTCTATATTCAAAGCATATTGCATTGATTTGCAGCATCAATAGTGACCAAAGAGCAGGCAATGCTGTTATTTTATTACATTTGTGCATTCAAATGATTACAGATTTATTTTAAGATATTACAATTATTGTACATTTTGTGAAACACCATTTAAGTTATTCTAAGCACAGTAGTGCAAACAATTTGGTGGTTTAATTTTTGATTACCTTAATACCTTTTGTGTGTGACGTAACACCTACTGCTTGTTTCATTTGCTTCAATGGTACTAAATACAACAGCAGAAGAATGAGCACATGGATGTCAATTTGGCCTCAGAATTTAGATTATGTGATAATCCCTGAGATAGTATTATTTAGTTGAATCCTGCAACTTGCAATAATTATTTGTAAAACCTGCATGTTATAAGAGACTACCCTGGTATTTTTATGCAGTCAATCTAGACTTTGTCATTGCTGTGGAAAATTGACTTATTGTTAGTTTCCTCAAAGAGGAGTATGTTATTATTTATTTATGCCAACAAACTTACTGCTGGTATTTTTAAACACAGAAGCCGTGGGCAGTGTTTAAGAGGTGAAATCCGAGCTGAAAAATTCAATGCCATAGCCAGGATTTGAGCCACAGATCTTCCGCTTATCGAGCGGCTGCTTTAACCACTAAGCTACCATGGCCAACTTGCCAGTATGACACCAAATTCACCAGCCAATTCATACTTTCCCGGTAGACCACAAGGAAATCTCACGTCAGAGATAATTACCCCAAGGGCGACTTACAAATTGTAAGTAAGACTTAGAGCTTTCACGGCGAGCGTTATTAATCAAGGCTTCATGGGTGATCAGCCGTGTGAGATTTAGAAACATTGAGCTTTCAGCCATTGTAGACTCCATGGCCTTCATCAGAATCAAAAGAACGATTCCAGAGGCAGTTCGAGTCGAGCGGGGATGATGATTCCCCCGCCCGAGTGTCGTTACCGCAGTACCTAGCCGTCATACGGCTTAACCTGCGCGATGGTTTCGATGGTGTTACTACAGGGGTATTTGTTACACTAGGAAACAATTTTTTTTTTCAAATGGAGGAAAAATCCATTTACGGAGCCCCATGCGCTGGGAGGCACAGAGGGGGACTGTGGGTTTCACCCGAAGGTACTACTCCACTAAAAAACCTCCACCGGTGAATTCAGGAGTGGAAATCCGACAGTACCGCTAATGCACCTGTGGATTGAGGGTGTGGGTTTGTTGGCCGGCCACAAGGGCCTAAGCCAGGAGAGAGATCGCCAGGACGTGAACATTGCCGAGGCCCTGGACACGCCCTTGGGAATTAAGTGAGGGAGTATTAGGTTAGAGATGTCTCCGGACGGAGACGTCTTGCAGTGGTTCTGAAATAAAGAGAATTTAGGGTGAAAATTCTGATCTAATCAGGCCCCGTGAGGTCTGACGTCAGTCTATGTAGTAGTTGTGTTGTACATTCCTGCAGTAGGAACAAAGTCAATGGTTATTAATGTGCTAGATATTTTGTAGAAATTTTATTTTAATCATGCAGCTGAAGCGATTATGCATTCCTGAAATTAGGAACAAAGTCAGTGGTTATTTATCTGTCAAGAGGATTTGTTGGTTTTCGCAGGCCACATGAGGTCTGACGTCACTTCATGCATTTGATGTGTTAATGCGTTCCTGAAATTAGGAACAAAGTCAGAGGTTACTTATCTAAGATAATTTTTTTGTTTTTGTGGCTTGTGCTTTCCTGTAATAAGGAGCAGGGTCATTGAATTAATTTACTATTTACAAGTAGAGGCGGGAGATGCCATTAGAGTAAGTCCGTGGTGATTGCTGTTGGTCAGTGTCGGGTTTCGCCTAAGCCGCCTGCCCAATCAGAGCGCAGCTGCACTTAGGCCGCACCCTCTCAGTGAGATCCGCCATGACTACAATGAGCAAGGACTTTCAAGTGCCACTGGCAGAAGGAAAGGAATGGACATGCCATGGCTGTGTATTTCTGGATGTTTTATCTAACTAACGCGTCTAAGTATTCTTGGATATTTATTTCTGGTTCCTTCAGGCCAATTGTTCTATCGAACAGCGAGAGAGGTCTTTTGTGCGCATCATGTTCGAGGTTATACACACCTAGTTCTCGAATGAGGTGGTTGTGATTTTTATCTTTCTTATCGTATAAGTTTGCACTTTGCGCTTTTATGCATTGTTCAATGGAGTGTAGCTTAAGCTCGTTGTGTATAAGATAAGCCGGTGCTACTTGTGGAAGCTTAGCTATTACTCTAACTATTCTGTTTTGTAGAGTTTGCAGCTTATTAATATGTGTTTTGGCGGCATAGCCCCAAACGGGGGCCGCGTATGTTAAGATGGGCCTTATCAGAGATTTGTAAAGCGTAAGGCCCATGTTTAGTTGTAATTGACTGTTTTTATTTATCATAGGGTAGAGTTTATTTAATTGGCCGTTTGCCTTTGCCCTAATGGTGTCTATATGCTTTTTCCAGGTAAGACCTTGGTCCATAGTAACACCTAAGTAGGTGACTTGGTCTTTCCATTCAATTTGCTCGCCTGTGTATACCAGAGGCGGTTGTGAATGCCTGGGGAGCCTGTGCTGTATTCGTTTAGTGAATATGATTGATTGGCACTTAGTGGTGTTTACTTTGATTCTCCACTTTGTAAACCACGGCTCCAGCTCATTTAGAGCGTTCTGCAAGCGCAGGTGGATGATCCGAGGTTGCGTGGATTGCGTTACTAAGGCTGTATCGTCCGCATATATGTATTTTTCAGTACGCGTGAATTCTGGCATATCGTTGATATATAGATTAAAAAGCCTCGGCCCTACTAAACTTCCTTGTGGGACTCCTGCCCTAATGGGCCTTCGAGTGGAGGAGCAGTCCTCGACTACCACCCGGAAGTGTCTCGTGCTTATATAGTCTTTGATTAGCGCGATCATTGAATCGGGAAAATTGTATCTTTTTAGCTTATGGAGTAGGCCCGCATGCCAAACTTTATCAAAAGCGCGCTCAATATCCAGGAAAATGGCGTCAGTTGATTTATTGGTATTATAGCCTTTGGTAATTTGCTCTGTTAGTCGAAGTAGTTGAAGTGTTGTGGAATGTTGCGATCTAAAACCGAACTGTTCTGTAATTAGTAAATTGTTTTTGACGATGTGGGCGTTAATTCTTTTGAGGATTATTTTCTCAAGTAACTTGCCTATTGTGTTTAATAGGCTAATTGGCCTGTAGTTGGCCGGTAACGAGAGATTTTTCTTTGGCTTAGGAAACATGACAATCTTTGCCTCTTTCCATTGTGGTGGGAATCTACCTTTGTCCAGAGTGTAGTTGAAAATTTTTGCAAGCAGCCGAAGAGCTGCTTGTGGGAGATTTTTAAGTACCACATTTGGTATTTTGTCCGGCTCCGGGGCCTTTCTATTGTGCAAGTGTCTAATTATCCAACTTATCTCGCCAGCGTTTGTTTTACGCATTTTGTTGTGCGTGGTCGAGTAGTCGGTTTCGTTTACTTCGTGTTCGATATTTAAGATTTCTTCTTCATTTGCTTGTCCCAGTGGCGGATTTGGGTTGAATACTTCCTCAAGTGTTGACGCAAAGACCTCTGCTTTGGCCTGATGGAGTTCAGCGATGCTGTTAGTATTTATATTTACTAGTGGAGGAATTATCGTTTTTGCCCGTGTCAAACATTTTGCTATTCTCCAGCCCGCGTTGGATTGGGGATTGAGGTTTTCCAAAGTCTGGTTCCACTCGTTCCCCACGAATTCCCTAGTCTGAGCCGTCACTGCGCTCAACGCATCCAGATACTCTTGCCGGTGGATTGGATTTCTAGTCCTTTGCCACTTGCGGCGTAACCGATTGCGCTTTTGGTGCAAGAGTTTAATATCCGTTAGATATCGTGTGTTGATATTTGGCCTAAATCTTAGTGAGACACAATTTGATGTCGCGAGTTTTATTGCGAGTTCTAATTTGTTAATTGCTTCGTCGTGTGTTTGTGACGAATTTATTTCTATGTCAGGTAAATAGTTTTCGACAGAATTTCTAAAGTCGTCCCAGTTTACCTGATTATAATTTAAGGTGGGTGCTTCTGGCTTGAACCTAAGAGGTAATTGGATTTCCATCAGCACTGGGAGATGGTCCGACGTTAGTTCGTGAAGGACGCTACATTCAATATTGAAATTGATATTTTTGGTAATTGCGATATCTAGTATATCTGGAGAATGGTTGTTTACGTGAGGGATGTGTGTTGGTTCTTCCGGCCCCATCACGAGAAAGTGAGTGTTATTTATGTAATTTTGTAATTTTGAGCCTTGCGGGTTCGGGTTTATACTGTGCCAAATTTGGTGCTTGCAGTTAAAGTCCCCAGCCGCTATAACTTTAGTGTCTAAGCTCATTACTTTGTCCACGTCCTCCGTGTCCACATCCCCCGGGGGATTATAGACAGCTGCTACGGTCAGTGTAGCATAGGACGTGTTCATTTTTACCGCGGTAGCTTCTAAACGGTTAAGCCCCGGGACGTAAACTTGATGATGCCTAATAGTGGATTGTATGACTACTGCCGCCCCTCCTCCCCGGCGGTTACGGTCAGTCCTGTAAATTGTGTAACCTGGCAGTGTAAATCTATCGGTTTCACGTAAATGGGTTTCATTTAAAAGGACGATTTGTATTGAGTGCGTTTGCAGAAAGTCCGCTAGATCTTTCTTCTTTCTGCGCACTCCTCGGCAGTTCCAGAAAACTAAGTTAATTTTATCCGTTTCAGCCATGGCGATGTGCTTTGAGGCCTTCGTGCACTCTGCCTGGTAGACAGAGCAACCGCGCCAAGTGGCTCCGTGGCCTATTTGGCCGCAGAGTATACAATGCCGTTCCAAGGGGGGAACGGCGCACGTACCTGAGGGGTGGGGGCCAGAGCATTTGGCGCAGACGAAGTTTGGGGCCCTACAATCCCGCAGTGTGTGCCATAGCTGCTGGCATCTGAAACACTGCTTCGGTTCAGGAGTGCTTTTGTACGCTTCTACCCTAACCTTAAAGTGTGCCAGAAATTTGAGGGCCATTAATTTATTTTCTAGATCAGGGGAAGCTGCCACCTCTATGAGGTACATGGGCAGCGGGGTGCGACGCCAGTTGCGTTTACGCATCCGTACGGCTCTGAGCGCCGGTATTCCAATCTGTGCCAGGTCTTCTAATAACTCCTCACTGGTGACTTCGGTGTACAACCCTTTAATGACATACCTTACGGATCTCTCTTGGGGGAGGGGGACTAGGTAGTGGGGTACGCCTTTTGACTTGAGGCAGCCTTGCCAAGTTTGGTAGTCCCTCAAGCAGGACACATTTAAAGTGATGTCACCGGAGTTCCGGGCCGATGAGAAGAAATAGTCAAATGTGACTGTATGCGACTTATTAAAGTCTTGGGAAAGGGAGCGTAAAATACTTGCCTGGCTCTTGTGGATATACAGTGGTACCAGGTCTGCCCTCTTTACTGTGAATGGGTTCTCGGGGATTTCGGTGGAGCTGGCATTCTCCGTGTGAATGTGAGTGACTGAAACCATCTCCTCAGGATTGCTCGAGGTACTGGGCTTTGGAGAGGCCGGACGGGTGGGAGTAGGTTCCTCAGGTTGCGGTGAGTTGTTGGGTGGTGTTTTAGGAGTGGGGGTTGAAGGTTTTTTGTTGGGACCGGATTTGACCAGTTTGCTTCTCAGCGCCCTGGTCGTCTCCGTGGAGTTGGAAGTGGACGCCTTGGAGTTTCCTGCCATCGCGTAAAGCAGATAGATTAGCAAAGAGTGTGAAATAAAAGAGATAAAGTATTTAAGTGAGTAAGAGCCTAGCGGGACCATAAAAACTAAATAGAAATAGAGGAAAAGAGAAGAGTAGAAAGAAAGAGCAGCTAGTGAGCGCTAAGAAGCACGGGGAGAAGAGGGCAGGACCTCAAAGAGGCGCTTAAGCTAATCTAAGAGATTGCTCGCTATAGCCTTACTCCCCTTCTCGTCTAAACTGTTGTTTATGCCTTAGCGCAAGCGCTTTACCTGAGCTTTGGATTACTCCTCGGCAATGCTCGAACCGTAATCCAACGGCGGCAGCTTCTTTGCTGCGACGATACTAGAAGTTCTCTCTTCGCTGATGTTGCTGTCTCGAAGTTCTCCGCCGGAATGAAACAATTTTTTTTTTCTTTTTCGAGTGGAGGAAAAATCCATTTATGGAGTTCCACTGTACTGGGAGGCACAGTGGGGACTGTGAGCTTCACCCGAAGGTACTACACACTAAAAAACCTCCACCGGAGAGAATTCAAGGAAGGATATCCGGCAGTACCGCGAATCGCACCTGCGGATTCAAAGGAGAATATGTGTTGGCTGGCCGTGTGGCCGTCGCGGGGTGAAATTGGGTGGGCGGACGTAAACATGACCGAGGCCCTGTCTGCGCCCTGGCGAAGTCATGGTGTGGGATTAGTTAAGGATTAAAGTTCGTTTCCGGATGGAAACGCCGTCGTGGTGTGTTACATCCTGAAACATGAGGACATAGTCAGAATTAATTTTGAGAGACTTAAACTTAGCAGTATTCTTTGTTTTTAATCTGACCTCCAATAGGGGAGGGCGTCTTGTTGAATTGTATTAATGGGCGCATGTGTATGCGTCAGTCAATGTACACTAGTATATATAGAATATATAGAAATAGTTTAGTGATTAGTGTCGCAAATAGTTGCGTCCGTCAATTGTATTCCTACTTGAGTTTTTAGTATTGTCTGCGCTATAGCTGCGTCTTATTATTTTAGTGCTTAAGTTTTACACACATTGTTTGGGCTTATATTTATATTAATTTTGTTTGTAAATCATGTCCAGAAGTTCTTAGCTAGTGTCAATATTATTGGGGGGTTGCGTCCCCCTTGGGCCGCCTTGACTAGGTGCAAGGACTGCTAGACTGCCAACGTCAAGTCGTGCCTCAAGTCATGGGTAGTAATGTTGCTTCTATGGAAGTCTTATTAGTGCTTCGAGATATTCTTGAATGTTAATTTCGTTGTCCCCCAGGCTGAAGGTTCTGTCGAATAACGACAGCGGTCGTTTGTGTTTATTATGCAATGTTTCGTAGTTGCCCAATCGCTGGATTAGGGCATTGCCGTTTTTGTCTTTACGCTTGTATACGTTAAAGCTTAAGCTTTTTATAAATTCTTCGATGGTGTGCAGTTTTAACTCTTTGTGTAAGAGATAGGCCGGTGCTACCGGCGGTTGTTTCGCTATTATTCTTATAATTCTGTTTTGGAGTGTTTGTAATTTGTTTACGTGTGTTTTGGCAGCATATCCCCATACCGGGGCTGCGTACGTTATTATTGGTCTTAGGAATGTTTTGTATAGAGTAAGACCCATGTTTATTTTGAGTTGGCTATTTATGTTGATTATTGGGTATAGTCTATTTAACTGAGCGTTTGCCTTGGCTCTGATCTTGGTGATGTGCTTGCTCCAAGTAAGGCCTTGGTCCATAACTAGACCTAAGTAGATCACTTGGTCCTTCCAGTCGATACCTTCGCCTTGGTACATTAGCGGCTGGAGGACACCCTTATTCTCCCTATGTAGGACTCTTTTGGTGAAAATTATTGCTTGAGTTTTTCGAGCGTTAACTTTTATTCTCCATTTGGAGAACCAGGGCTCAAGCGTATTTAAGGCATTTTGGAGCCGTTGATGGATAATGCGTGGTTGGGTGGACTGTGTTACTAGGGCAGTATCATCTGCGTAGATGTATTTGTCCGTTCTTATTAAGTTGGGCATGTCATTAATGTAAAGGTTGAATAGTGTTGGCCCCAACAAGCTTCCTTGTGGGACACCGGCTCTAATCTGCTTCACGCTCGATACTGCTTCCTCTACCGTAGTGCGAAAACGCCGCTCAGTGAGGTAATCCCTAATTAGAGCTATTGCCGTATCGGGGAAGGCGTAGTCTTTTAGTTTCTTAATTAGTCCCGCGTGCCAGACTTTATCAAAAGCGCGTTCTATATCCAAATAAAGGGCGCCTGTTGATTTATTCGTGTTATAGCCATTCGTTATTTGCTCAGTCATTCGCAGTAGCTGTAGTGTGGTAGAGTGTTGGGCTCTGAACCCGAACTGTTCGGGAATAAGTATGTTATGTTTATGTATGTGTTTGTTGATTCTTTTGAGTATAACTTTTTCTAGCACTTTACTTCTGGTGTTTAGTAAGCTAATTGGCCTGTAATTTATTGGAAGTGCCAGATTTTTGTTTGCTTTGGGGAATAGAAGTATTTTGGCTTCTTTCCAGCTTGGAGGAAACCTGCCATTTTGTAACGTGTAGTTAAATATGTCCGCTATAAGCTTGATGGCTCTCTGCGGGAGATTCTTTAGTACCACATTTGGTATTTTGTCTGGTCCCGGCGCTTTTCTGGTAGGCAGATGCCTAATAATCCATCCTGTTTCGCCTGGGTTAGTTTTTCGGTGTTTCTTATGTGTTTGTGTTTGGCCTACATTTTCGGCTTCGTCTTCTAATTCTCGTGTGAAGTCGTTTTGCCCGATTACCGGGTTGGGGGAGAACACATTTTCTAGTGTGACCGCAAAAGCTTCAGCCTTTGCCTGGGGTGTTTCGGCTATAGTATTGTTGTGTTGAAGGGGGGGAATACTTGTGCGCGTTTGCGTTAGGCATTTGGCTATTCGCCATATTGTGTTTTGTTGGGGATTTAGGTTTTCCAATGTGTCGTTCCATTGGTTTTGGATGAACGTTCGTGCGCGTTCGTTGGCTAAATCCCTGGCTTCGTAGTATTCAGTTCGGTGTATTATATTCCTTGTTTTCTGCCATTTGCGTCTGGCTTTGTTTCGTGCTTTCTGTAGCACCTTTATATCATGTGGAAATCTAGCGTTTCTAACCTGTTGTTGCCTTAAGGGCACGCAGGCCGTGGTGGCTATCTTTATTGCCATTTCTAGTTTGTTTATAGCTACGTCCTCCTCTGCTGAGGAGGTTACTTGCAGCTCTGGCAGGTAGTAGTCTACCGTATCTTTGAATGCTTCCCAGTCTACTTGGTTATAGTTGCGTGTTAAAGTGGCTGGTTTAAACGCGATAGGAGCATTGATTGATATCAAGACCGGCAGGTGGTCCGATGTAAGCTCCTGTAGGACTTTAAAGTCAGTGTTGAACGGTATGTTATTTAGCAGGGCGATATCTAGGACGTCCGGCGCGTGATTTGGAATGTGCGGAGTGAACGTTGGTTCATCCGGGCCAGCGATCAGAAAGTTGGTGTTGTTTATAAAGTTCAGTAATTTCGTCCCTTGTGGGTTTGGATTTACGCAGTTCCAGAGGTAGTGCTTACAGTTATAGTCTCCTGCAGCAAGTACTCTGGGTCCTAGATTCATTATTTTGTTTATATCGCTTGTGTCTATATCCCCAGGGGGGTTGTAGACGGCGGCTATGACTAGATCCGTGTTGTGGATGTTGAGTTTTATAGCCGTGGTTTCGGCGCGAATTAAGTTAGGGGAGTTGATTCTATAATGGTTAATGTTTGCCTGAATGACTATGGCCGTGCCGCCTCCTCTGTGGTCTCTGTCATTTCTATATACTTGGTATCCGGGAACAGAAAAACGGTGATTTTGTTTTAGATGTGTTTCATTAAGTAACGCGATTTGTATCGGGTACGTTTGGAGGAAATCTGCAAGCTCTTTAATTCTTTTTCGAATGCCGATGCAATTCCAGGTGATAATTCTAATGGTGTCGGAATTACCCATGACCGTATTGGCGAATGCTGTTAATTAGTTCGGCTATGTGGTGTGCAGTCTGTATTATGTCTGTCCCGGGTTGTGTGATGATGCCACTTAGAAATCGCAGGTCATCCTCAAGAAGGTGAAGAGGCACTCTGTGTGCTGACATACCTAGTACTTGTACTAGTGATCTCAACGCCTTTGAGGGATCACGCTGCTTGTGGGGCTGGAGCGACTTTGCAGCTTGGTGAGGCCTAGTTGTCTGAGAGGGGAAAGTTTCTGGTTGTCGAGGGTGTCGCTCGCTTCTCGTTGTGCGGTCCTCGGGAGCGACCCGAGGTTGCCCAACCACGGAGGGTTCCTCTACTGGGGCTGGACGCGACCGGCCTTTACGATTCCTGGTGAGCCACTCCGTTGGTGCCTGTGAGTAAGTTTGGTGCGTTCTGTGATCTTGGGTTTTGGGAGGCTGCACACGGGAAGATGGTTTACCCATCTTGTTGCACGCTGCGTACCAAGCGGTGCAACCCCGCCAGGTTGCACCATGGCCCTTGGCGCCGCAAAGTACGCATGTTCGTTCCAGAGGTGGAACGGTGCACGTGCCAGAATAGTGGAGCCCTGTACATTTTGCGCAGATAGGGGTGTGGGACTTACAGTCTCTTTTCACGTGCCAGAATTTTTGGCAGCGTGAGCATTGCTTAGGTGTTGTGGCCGCCCTATACTCTTCTACGTGGATTCTGAAATGTGCCAGGAACTTAAGATCTAAGATCTTCCTATTCTCGGGGGTGTCCTGCAGTTCAATTAAGAACATGGGCAGGGGGGACCTATCATGAGTGCGCCTTCTCATTTGTACGGCTCTAATAGCCTGGAACCCGCATAGTGCCAGGTCTTGCTTAATTTCGTGTCCGGAGAACTCGGCATACAGCCCTTTCACAACGTAGCGGGCTGTTCTTTCCTGGGGCTGGGTGAGCAAGTAATGCTGTATGCCTTTTTCCTTGAGGTATCTTACCAAAATCTGGTAATCACTCAAGGAGAACGTCTTAAACTCAAAGTCTCCGGAGTTACGAGCTGTGTTTACTGTAAAGTTAAATTGGAGGGAGCAAGTCTTGTCTATGTCCTGGTTTATTTGGCGGATCTTCGCGGCCTGGCTTTTGCTGACAAATATAGGCGCTATGTCAGTTTTCTTGGTTAGTTCCTGGACTTGTACGGGGGGGGGGGGCGTGTGTGTATTTGGTCCTGTGTCAGAAGTGTTGGCCGAGGATCTGGGTGTTGGTGACGATGGTATAGGAGGAGAGGGTTGCTCAGGTGTGGCCGCAGGTAAAGGGTTTGAAGGAGCCTCAGGTATAGGTTGAGAAGGTGTGGTGGTCTTGGAGCGGGAAGGAGAAGGTGTCTTGGTTTTAGGTAGGGTTTTGCTCCTCGTTGTCTTGGTTTGAGGAGAGACAGAGTTTTTGGCAGTTGTTGCAGTCTTGCCACTTCTAGCCATTGCAAGTGTTTTTAGAAAGTTTTTTAAAAAGAGTTAGAAAATTTAAGAGATAAGAAGGGGGTAAGGGCCTAGTGGGACCTTAAACCTAAATAGAAATAGAGGAAAAGAGAAGAGTAGAAAGAAAGAGCAGCTAGTGAGCGCTAAGAAGCACGGGGAGAAGAGGGCCGGACCGCAAAGAGGCGCTTAAGCTAATCTAAGAGATTGCTCGCTATAGCCTTACTCCCCTACTCGTCTAAACTGTTGTTTTGTCCAACGGCGGCAGCTTCTTTGCTGCGACGATACTAGAAGTTCTCTCTCTCTCTCTCTCTCTCTCTCTCTCTCTCTCTCTCTCTCTCTGCTGATGTTGCTGTCTCGAAGTTCTCCGCCGGAATGTAAACAATTTGCTGGAACAGGGGTTTTTATAGGGGCGGGAGGGGTGGTTGGCAGGGATTGGTTCGCGAGCGGGCTGTGCGCGGCTTCTGATTGGTTGTTTCCAGCCAGTCAGGTGACGCGCTAATCCCCACCAGGGTTCTGGCCGTCAGTCACTCACTGAGAGGTGAACTGAAACAGGTGTTTCTCTCTGTTTTTGAATACAGGTTGTACTTTTGCCTTTCCCATCTTCAAAGTTAAACCGCTGGACTTCGAATGTCCTTTGGTAGTCTTTTGGATGGTAGTCGGCGTGGCTGTCTCTGGTCGTATTGTCCCAGAGTATTCACCAGAGGGTTAGGGTGGTTCTGGAGTTTGTTGTACATTGTTCGAGCGCGAGTTTTAATCACGTCGACAATGTACGGGATACCGGAGTGCTCATTTAGGACATGGGCAGGAAATCTCCAGCCTGTATCATAGATCATCCTTAATGCCCGGTTCTGCAACGTCTGGAGTCTGATCAAGGTGGACTTTGCCACCACTCCCCAGATCTCACATCCGTGCAGGACCAGAGGCGGTCCTGATCGCTCGATACAGCTGGAGCTTCAGGCGTAAGGGCATGGTTTGGGAACTCAGTACAGGGTATAGCTGCCGGAGAGCAGCGTGGCCTTGCAGTACTTTGCCCCTGACGTGATGTCTATACGTCAGCCGCCGGTCCAGCGTGACCCCGAGGTACTTCGCCGTAGTGACCCAAGGGATCCGACGGCGCCGAAGCACGAGGTCTCGCGGGAGTCGGTTTGCCAACGTGTTCGCCAGGAGAATCGCAGAGCTTTTCTCCGGGTTAATAGACACGCCAGTTCTCGCACCATCTACTGATGGCACAGAGGTGGGCTCGTACTTGACGGTAGCTATAGCGCGGGTTCTTGTTAGTAGCGAAGATCATGAGATCGTCCGCATACTGACATATGTGTGTGTTTGGGTGCGTAGGGAGATCGGCCATGTAAGCTGCAAAGAGCGCCGGTGGCAGTTCACTGCCCTCGGGGACTCCTGCGCCAATGGGCCTTTCTCTAGAAAGTGATCCCTCCACTTTCACTCGGAAGCTTCGTTCCTGTAAGAAACTAGCCACCAAGTAAATGTATGGAGGGGGGATTTCGTGCTGTATGAGCTTGTAGACAAGCCCCTCATGCCAAGTGGTAGAAAGTGCCTTTTCCACGTCAAGCAACACTGCCACCGTTTTAGCCCTCTCCTGGTAAGCCAGGGAAGCTTTCTCGGCTACACGCAGTAGTTGCTCAGTCGTGGAGTGGCCAGAACGAAAACCAAACTGGTGTTCCGGTAGGAGACCTTTTTCCTCCAATAGAGGTCCGAGGCGGGACAGGAACAGTTTCTCGAATACTTTCGAGTACTTTCGCATGCTGAGGCATGCGTTGTAAATTCGGGTCAAGTGAATCACGGCTCTAAGGGGAAGGTGCTGGAGCATTTCCGCTGTCACACGGTCCTGTCCAGGGGATTTACGGGCTTTTTGGGATTTGATGGTGTTAGTTACCTCGCGAGGGGTAACTATCGGGATGTGGAACTCCTCGTGGCCCGCGGGTCCGACTTCTAGGAAGTCTTCTACCGCCTGTTCCACGAGGTCAGTATAGTCATCGTTCTGTGGATCTTTCCTGGGCTGGAATTGTGTTTCCAGATAGTCTGCTAGCACCTCTGCTTTTTCCCTCGGTTCAAAGACAAGTCTTCCCCGAGGGCTATGCACAGGATGCTGGTGTACAGATTTATCTTTCCGCAAGCCTCGGACGATGCGCCACGGTTTCCTCTCCTGGAGGTTTACTTGATGCACCGTGTTATCCCAAGCTGCTTGCCTATGTTTTCTTAGGAGTCGTCTCACCAGGGATTTGAACCTCTGGTGTATTACTCCTATCCTAGGATGTCGGAATCTCTGCATAGCCTTCTGACAGCATTCTTTGCTTGAATGAGGCCTTTCAGTGGGACAGGGATAGATGTCGGGTTTGGTGCATCGGTAGGAATGCGGTGTGTGTGAGCACGCACCGCATTTAGGACTGAGGATGAAAACCCCGCGACCGCCTCCTCGAGAGCCTCTATCGAGCCTATTCGAGGTCGTGCTTCCACGGAGTTTTGAAGGGCAAGGACGGCTGCGTCCCAGTCGACTTCTTCCACCCAGTCCGGTACTCCCAGCGCAGTGAGATTAACGTCTGAGTTGACCACAACAGGGTTGTAATCAGAGTCCAGAGCGTTAATCACAGAGAGGTCCAAGTGAAATGGAATGTTTTTGGTGATCATGAAATCGATGATATCCGCGGCGCCGCGTGCCGGGTAGTGAGTTGGACCTCTCGGCCCGTGCGCGTGAAGGGCGGGGTTCCCGCTAATGAGACGGTACAGTCCCCGGCCCTTAACGTTCTGGATGCGGCTGTGCTAGCTTGGGTGTTTTGCGTTGAAGTCGCCTGCAATGCAAACTCTGTGGTGTAGGTTCAGGAGAGCCGTGATGTCCGCTTCATGGAAGCGCCCATCCGGCGGGTCATACACCTCCACAAGCACTAGGTCGTTCCCGCCCAAGGATAGCCTTATGGCGGTTGCTTCCAGGTGTTGTAGCGGTAGCGGAGGAATGGTAACAGGAGTGTGGGTGAGATGGTTCTTTATGAAAATGGCAGTACCACCGCCCTGTCGGCCGACCCGATCAGACCGATGGGCGGCGTAACTTGGCAGGGTAAACTGTACACCGGCGTGCAAGTGCGTTTCACAGACCATCAGGATATCGATCCCGTGACTGTCCAGGAACTCTAACAGGCCAGGTCTCTGGTCTCTAACTCCATTTGCGTTCCAGAACGCGGCTCTAAATGAACGCAGAGTTCTAGGCGCCATTAAGAGCTCGTGGAGTTAGAATAGAGTTCCTTGGCCGTTTGAAGCACCGTGAGGTGCTTCTTAACAGCGGAAATCCCGGGGTTGTTGATGGTTTCCCTGCAGCGTCGTAAGATTGGGAGGGAGCGCTGGACTAAGTCGGCGAACCAGGTTGCCAACTGAATGAATTCTGCCATATCCTCAGAAGCAAATGCGTCCCCTAAGGTTGGTTGCGGGCTGTTTTGAGGCACTGCTGCCTCGGGATTGGCTGGGCCGGTCCGGGAGGACGGGCCAGCATTGGCGGGCTCAGCTGGTCGCTGGTTGGCTGACACAGCTGGAGCTGTAGATGCTGGTGGTGGGGAAAGTTTCTCAACTGTTCTGTTCAGATCTTTCACCACAGCAGGTTGTTTTGTGGTTTTCGCCTTCTTAGGGGGGCGTTGCTCCTTGGGAGCGACGCTAGGTGTTGGAGCTGTCTCCTTGCTCGCAACCTTAGATATGACGCTATCTGGGACTGGTGTTGTCATTGTAGTGGCAACCTGGCTTTTAGGGGCCACTTCCGCGGCCTCGGCCTGTGCAAGGGCACTTTCGTGTGCCGCCAGTGCCGTGGCGAAAGAGACCCCCTGCCTAACCTCAGTGTTAGCCTTGCCCTGTTTGCCTTGCATTATTGCAAGTCTTTTAAGGCAGCCGCGATAGATGCCTATGTGGCATCCATCGCAGTTAGCGCACCTTTTGTTCTCTATTGGTGTCGGGCAATCCTTTACCAGGTGCTCGCCCGCACAACGGAGACACTTGAGAGCCCTCTCACAGGCAAAACTGGAGTGGTGGAAACCCAGACACTTGTAGCACTGGGCCGGCCCCTCCCTGCCGTGATAGGGCTCAACCGTGACTCGCGTGTGATATAGGCGAGTCACCTGGTCGATCTTAGGGGTTCCCTCCCCTTGCTTGGTGATAGCCACTAGAAATATTGGTGGGGGCACCTTGGTGGGTTTCCTCTCCTTCACCTTTGTTGTGGTGAGTTGCACCACGGACCGCGGCTCGATTCCGTGTTCATCCATCAGGCCGGCACGAATATCCTGGGGGTCTGTCTCGGAATCAAGACCCGTGATGACCCTGCGAACCACGTGGGGTCGCTGGAGCGAGTATGTGTGGAATTTAATTCCACACGCTTTCAGTACCTCCTTTGTGGCCGCATGGTCCTCAGAGGTGGTGGTCCGGATCACAACGCGCCCTGGGTGCCGCGTTGCCTGAAATTCCGCCCTTAGCTTTCCCCTGAGCTCCTTCATCACTTTGACGTGATTCGGGAAGGGGTCAGACACAATTGGCGGGATTTTTCCCGCCTTTTGTGCGGCTTGGTGCTGCGGGGACGCTGCAGGTCCCTGTGAAGGAGCGGGTCGCTCTGGGTTTGAACCAGAGGACCTTTTCCTGCGGCTTTGCACTACTACAAAGCCATCATCGTCCGGCAGTGCTGGAGTTGGGTTGACGGGAGCTGGTGGTGTTAAAGGGACTACTGTCCCTTGGTTGACAAGACCCACGGCCTTTTTCACCTTCGGCCTAGTCTTGGCCCTAGTGAGTGCCTTGGCTTTCGCCTTGGCGATGCTCACTCGGGGACCGGGTGAGGGGTTCGAGGTAGAGGGTTGGGTCGAAACCATGTTGTCAGGTCTTACCTTGGTGCTGGTACTCGGTATGTCTAGTTTTGTCATTTAAGTTGCCATACGGCTCCCCACAGAGGGCCCGACGCCTTGTGACGCGCCTAATGGGGCGAACCCCGGGTCCAGACCTGAGTCCGGACCCTTGGCTATGGCCTTGTGGGGCTGCGGTATCGTCAGTCCGTCGGTCAGTAGTACCGAGTCTCCTGCCTGGATGGAGTGTGGAAGAGCTCTACGAGCCTCTTCCACGAGACAGGCAAGTAGAGGGCCAATGCCCACTGCCGGTCTCGAGTTGGGGCAGCTCCGGGAAAGCTGCCTTGGTGGCGTCGTCGTCTTCTTCAGTTTTGGAGTGTCCTAAAATCTGCTGGTCAGGTCTCTTATGGAACACTCCAGAGAACTAGTGGCGCCGGCCTGGCAAGTGCTCTTTAGGATTTTTGGCGCGGTGCGTAAATGCTGCTCCCTGGCGAGAGGTCACGCTGTTGGCTCTCCGATTCCACCAGTGGTCCAGTAGTAGTAGCTTCTGCGATTGTGCTCCGCTTCCCATATATATAGGGCTTAGTTGAAGTCCGCACTCCCTATATTAGTTGTTTGGATGTAGTTTGATTTGGGTAGCTTCCTTAATGACCCTGTCCCAGTATTTATCAGAATGATCCAGAACTTTGATATCTTCAAAGCTTATTTTATGGACATATTCTATACAGTATTGAGGAACATCAATGGATGTAACCCTCAGAACACGCTTCATGACAATATTAGATTAACCTATGTAGCACAATTGTAGTACTATGTACAAAAATTATGCATTAATAAATAATTTAAAAAAAAACTCTATACAGTGCTCGGCCACTGCCGACTTATCTGGTTTTAGGAGCCTGATATTGCGTCATAACTCACATGATCCAAAAAAATACAAAATGGAGGTAGCGCTATGTTACAATTCAGTTTTCTGCGTAGAGTGTGATTCCGGAGAAATTTGGTTTCATTTCTCACTTGATCTATGTTTAAGTAGGTGACAAACTTCCCGGTTTATGTCAAAAGTCTCATGATTCTTTGGATCTTGTGAGTTTTGTTCCATCGCTTTTTCGACCAATCAACAATCGGTAATTCCCTAACCTCTCTCCACCCTTCACCCTAGAATCGCTCTGTACTTAGGTTGAGGAGGGACTGTGCTTTCAGTTTTTCATAAATACCATTAAGCTCAGCGATTAAATTGTGAAGATTTTCATGCTTCTAGTAATGGAAGAAAAGGTGTCACCTATTGCACTGTGGAAACGTGCAGTTGCTCCAGAAATGTGGAAAAGAAACCAAACCAAATTAGCAAGGTTGCCAGTGGAAGTTGCTATCAAGTTGCAAAGATAAAATAAGCTTTAACGTTCCTAAACAGTTATTTAATTAATTTTAATTGATTATTTAATTTATTTCAGTGGTCAGCTAGCTCCTTATGTTGGTCATATTCAAGTGTTGTTCTTAAATGTTTACTATCAAAACTCACATGTTCCAAATTAGTCATTTTCAAAACTCACATGTTCCAAAAGGATACATTTCAAAACTGTCATGATCCAGAGATTGGAGTCAAAACTCAAATGATCCATTATTTAAAACCCAATAATTTTCATTCTTTCACAAATAAGCACAATTTGAAAGGTAATTTATATAGTTAGGCATATTTTTTCATAATAATAGCTTTCACCTAAGTAGAAATTGAATTTAACCAATACAAATTAATTGGTTTTCGGTTGTTTACCAACATTTAGGTTTTTGGATCATGTGAGTTATGACTAAATACACCTATATGAATACCATTTTACATTTCTTATTTGAGTTTTTAGCTATAAAACCAGTGGCAACCCTGAATAAATAAAACAGTCATTATATTATACATTATGGCTAACTCTTCTGACGTTTGTCCATAAATACTTGCTTCCGTCTATAACCCAACCATCCGAAATTTAAAAACACGCCACCCTTAAAATCTATCCCATAAAATGTTCCTGTCTGTAGTTAAACCCTATTAGGGTATGCAACACAATCATTCAGCAGCTGCCAGCAGCTTCATGGTTATGAGTGAGTCTGATTCAACGCATGTTATTCGGTACAAAGTACTCTCTCTGCCGTCTATATATCATATTCATAACATAGGACCCAGCCAAGGATTGACGCTGTTGATTGTGCCCAAGTGTGTTTATATGATAGATTGTTTTACTGTTGTCTAATGCTAGCTAGACGCATGGTTTTGTTTAATTTTTAAAATGGAGCTCGGGAGCAGTGAAGTAAATGACATGAGAAAGAAAGCTTATGCACATGTCCAGTATTTTGTAGAGTATTACAACTTGAACGGTAGTAACAGTGTCACATACAGCTATTAAAACAACATTTTTGTATTTATCTTCAGTATTGCAACACACAACACATTATTTGTGCCATATATTCTAAACACTTATATATCATTATTTTGAGCTCAAACTAAATAATGGGCTTTGATAAATGTTGTTGCTTGTACAGCCCCGGTTCTGTGCAATTTAACCTCTAAAATTCACCATGTGCTATTATAGTCTAAATTAACTAGTTTTACTCCTTAGTATATCAAAATATGTTTCTAGTGTGCAGTAAAAGGAGACTAAACCATAAAATAAACGGTAAATGGCAATAAATCATAACGTTTGTTGGAATAAAATTGGAATTGGCTTATTAAGTGCTAAGTATACATTACAACTTTTGGCTGCTAGTACTGATGGGCCAATCGAATGTTTTATTCTATCGATTGGTAAATGGTAGCTTTTTGAAGCACTGAATGTTTTCATTCGGTTTAGCATGTTGGTGTGTATCATGTGTAGCCACAGGAAGCTGTTTTTGTTCGATAGTCATACACCATAGACTAGGAGCTTAAAAGATTAAACTGTTGTATTCTATTCAAATTATATTTGCGACAAGTAATAATTAAACATGCAGTTTTAATGTTGTTTGGAAACAAAATGTGGCTCTAAATGCATAATTGTAAAGTGATAATAAAGTTAAAGTGTGAAGTATTGCACAGTTCATTCATAGTGTGCATCATGATTGTGCTCTGTAAGGTTATGTTTGATTTGGGCCTAAAAGTACCAAAACTTTTCGAAATCAGACTTGTGTGCTTAATCAAAACCTAACAATTTTATTTCCCTTGCTTTTGAGTATAAATGAGTGAATGGATGAATAAATAAATAAATGCAAAATCCAAACATATGATAGATTGTATGGTTTTCAAGAAATATTAAAATACATTGCATTGAGATTTTGCATGGAAATTTCTATTCTGACACTACCAGGTGTCGTTACGACACACCTCAGAATTGAGGTACTTTTTATAACGCTGCATCAAAGGATTGGCTCTATGATTTGTAAAGCAGGATTCTTGCTGCCCTGGACGAATGGCCTGGAGGGGTTGTTTCTTGAGGTTTTATTCGCCTGAAATGAGACCTCTTGATTCGAGCTACCAGCTCATTGGATATAACACCACTTCCAACATTTGCTTTGATGATTCATGTCGTATTACGCGCAAAAGAGCACACATTAAAAGCCACTACATTTTTTCCTATGTGGATTTCTTAAAACCATGTTTTTCTGGTTTTGCAGCCCTCCGTAGGTATCCTCTTGTCTCTTATTTTTCTTTAGATCTGTTGCCAGCGTTCGTTGTAATTATAAATCGTTTGCTTTTTTCTCGTGCCATTTATAATGAGTTCTCCCAGGGGCGTCAAATCAATTTCTGCACTGCGGGGACTCGGTTCTCAACACTCTGGCCTACAGAGCTGTGTCTATCTCCGACCCCAGCCATCTAAAGCAAGAACTACAGCACCTGAGGCACACTTTCCGCCAAAACGGCTACTCCATATTTGATATTGAATCCTCAATCACCAGAGCCAAGAAAGGAAAACCAAAAACGCAACAAACATCAGCTGGGTGGCTCAGTTGGTTAGACGCTGGCCTACTGATCCCAAGGTCCCGGGTTCAAATCCGGCCCAGATCGATGGTTTTTAAGTGTGCTTAAAAACGACAGCTTCATGTCAGTAGATTTACTGGCATGTAAAAGAACTCCTGCGGGACAAAATTCCGGCACACCGGCGACGCTGATGTGATCCTGGCAATTGACAGCGTCGTTAAACAACAAAATAATTTAATTTAATTTAATGCATCCCATATACCGGCAATCTATCCGGCAAAATCTGTAGAATTCTCGCGAAACACAATATCAGGACCATCCACAAACCGCCTTTGAGGATCAAACACCTGGTGAGACCGATGAAGGACAAATTGAACCTTAATGTACCAGGGGTATACCGCATCCCCTGTGAATGCGGGATCCCGTACATAGGGCAAACCGGTAGGACCATTTCCATCAGAGTCAAGGAACATGAATGGTCCACAGGCTTAATGCAGCCTGAAAAGTCGGGGCTGGTGGAACACTGGCTTGAAAAAGATCATAGAGCTAACTTCAAAGAAACGACCATTGTGGCAAAATATAGCGGTTTCTGGGAACGGAGGGTTAAGAAGGCTCTGTCCATCTCCTCCGAGAAGAGCACACTCAACCGGGACGCCGGATTGCAGTTCAGTCCCTCCTGGAAACCGGCCTTAAAGTTGGAGATTGACCGGCTCAGGAAACACAGATTCCGTCATATCTTTTTTTTTTTTTTTTTTTTTTTTTTTGAGAGAGAGAGAGGGAGGAAAAATCCTGTTTCGAGACCCCCTGGTACTGTAGGAGTCGCCATTGAAGATGGCCATACCTACTAAAAAAAAACAGCCACCGGGTTAGGGAGGTGAAAGCCTGCAGCGGGTTCGCCTGTAGCACCCGCGCATTCAGTGGTGAGAGATGGGCTGGTTCGCAGAGCGTAACCAGAAGGAGTGACGATTGGGAGCTTGGAGACAGGCTTGACCAAGGCCCAGCTTGCCCCCTAGCGGAGTCCTGGAGAGTATAGATAGGATTCAATTGTGATTGTTGCCAGGAATCAGGGTGCTATTTTGTCGATATTGCTTGGCGTCGTAGCACCGCGTCTGGTTCGTGCGCCTCAGTAGTCTGTGCGCGTGTCGATACCCTGCATGTTGTGCCCCTGAAACAATTTAAATAAACATGCACATACACAAGGCAATAACGAGTATATAGAATTAGTCTAATGATTAAATTATTGGTGATTTGCGCGCCAGTGGCGTCGTCAATTTAAGGTACATAGTATGTTGCTACACTCCGCCCTATGGCGTCGTCTTCAACTATTACCTAAAGTATTGTTTGTGCCGTTCGGTATTGTCAATTTGGTGAAATGTGTTTCATGTCCATTGAATCGCCTGGTCGTCTAGAGTGTACACTGGCGGGCAGTCTGCCTGCGAGCCAATGCCACTCCCAAGGGGGCCCTCTTCCCCCTGGGGTCGCCTTATAAATAAGGACTTGATACATACGCCTAAGGTGTGTGTGTGTGTGTGTGTGTGTGTGTGTGGGGGGGGGGGGTGTTTGTGTGTTATTATCAGTGCCAAACAAGAAAGGTATTGACAGTTGGCGGTGCACGAGAGGCGACGTTGCCACTTATCGCGCCATGTGGAGAGCGCGTAAGCATTATGTGTAAGAAGACGGTTGGATTGCGTTTGGAATGTAGAGCAGGTATAATTTATATTCGTATTCGAAAACAATAGTAAAATAGTTCATCTACACGCAAAGCATGGAATGTGGAAGTATTATATCACTGTAAAGATTAATGTTAACAAAAGAAACATACCTGTGAAATAGGTACTGTAATGGGAAATGCCGCTGATATCCGACTCGCTTGCATTATTGTTGTTGTTGCTGGAATTACCCGCGGGTGACAAGCTGTTCTATCCTTGGTTCTAAGACTCCATTTTCCCATGTTGCAGTTATTACGCCCTTTGTATCGGTAACCACTTGTTCACAGTTTTCAGCTTATTGATGTAGCTTTATTACAGACGACACAGTGAAATCTTTGTTTCGCACAACGTAACCCTTTACTTCGGCCCAAATTAATTAAATTGGAGTACACTAGGAAAGGGGACACCAAACAATTTTGCGACCATGTTCTTCAGCAATACCATCAACTGCATAATCCTTTAATTGGGATATGTACCTTACCAAGCACAATTTCTTTCACGTCCCGAGTACGTACGTTTGGCTACTACACTTGGTGTTTGTGTTAGTTGCAGGTGATATGAACCTCAGGTTATCGCGGAGGGATAAAAGGTGCGGATCTAAGGCTGGATGGAGTATAAATGCTAACAACATATGCACAGATACACAGATTCAGACACACGTAAATACAAGTCAAATAACCACAATAAATAGAATGATGCAAACGAACTTGTCAGCATACACGCAATCTGTGATACAAACATTCCAAGCTGGAGTTGGGGGAAGACGTTGTATATATTGCAGGGAAAACAAGATAAAAGGCACAGTTTATGTTACTGCTAGATTGCAGGTCAGGCATATGCTAATCACGTGTTAAATATCGACAACACTAGTTTAGCGTTGCTATGGAAACATCTTACGTCTAATTGGTTCCTTTTTTCGTTGCCATGACGATCGCCATGACGCATCCATCCCTTCCTGTTCATTTAGACTCTTCCACCACGTGGGTAGCAACTGTCAATCCCCTTCCTATTTGGCGCCGAGTATAGTGATGCACAGTTCATATGTGAATAACATCGGGGTAATTCACTAAGTTACCCAGGTATTGTTGCATGTCAACAGCTGGCTCCCAGAGACCAATAGTTCTCTGGAATAGAGATAGTGGCCTTTGTTTATCATAGGTTATATCATAATCTCCTAGTGCTTGGATTAGTTCGTTGTGATTTTTACTCTTCTTCTCGAGTACGTTAAAACTGAGCCTTTTTATGAATTGTTCAATGGAATGCATTTTTAGCTCCTTCTGTAATTGGAGCGCTGGAGCCACTTCAGGCAGTCTCGCGATTATCCGGAGTACTCTATTTTGCATCGTTTGTAGTCTTTTTATGTGTGTTTTCGCTGCGTGTCCCCATACGAGAGCAGCGTATGTTAGGATGGGCCGGATTATACGACGTACGGTTTTAGAAGGTACATGAGCCGAACCATTGCGTGCACATGGTGACTGCACTGCTGCCAAGTGATGCGCCAGAGAGCGGAAGTTGCGGGGAGGGAACGAAGAAAGAAGCATTTGTCGTGTCACAAATTGTCAGAACGTAAACTTTCGCAGCAAAGGGTAATGATGATAAGATTATAAACTGTAAGACTCAATATTAACGTATTTATTTACACGCACTTCCTCAGATAAAAATGTACACTTTAAAAATAATATTTCTCGCCTGAGAGCGGAGTACCTTACCCTTAGTACCTAAGCCACTGGTAGCAGGCTTTGAAAGTGACATTGTTAACACTTCACTAAACACAATGTAAACATGTGAATTTTCTGCTTATTGTCACAGTTACACAAAGCACAATTTGCGTTACGGATTGGTCTTGAACCGAACTAAAGAATTCGCGCGCGACTGCAGTAATCCGTGGTCATTTAATTTATGAACTAAATATACGCCGTTCCTAACGACACTTCGAATGTCTTACTATCGGTCTGGGTGTCTCAGTTGGTTAAACACTGGCCTACTAATCCCAAGGTCGCGGGTTCAAATCCGACCCAGACCGATGGTTTTTAAGTGTGCTTAAAAACGACAGCTCCATGTCAGTAGATATACTGGCATGTAAAAGAACTCATGCGTGACAAAATTCCGGTACACCGGCGACGCTGATGTGATCCCGGCAATTGACAGCGTTGTTAAACAACAAAATAAAAAAAGTAATGTCTTTCTCCGTAACTGCGTAATGAAAAGGAATAAAACACACAGGCAAGACAGGAAATTGCATACATAAGCACAAACACGGGAGTCAGTTGTTTATTCTCTAAGCGATAACTCGAGAACCATACGTCGTAGAAAAATGGCCTTTGTACAGGCTGCCTCAAAAACTATTGTCGCACACACCAAAGCACATTAGCACGTCGAATTTTCGGTAATAATTTTGGGCGCATGAAAAATAGAAATCTCTCTTGCTCATGATTGTGCTGTGCGTTCCGAACCAGGCAACGCTGCACGGCTATGATAGGACAGGCGCTCTGGGCGAGCCCTCTCGAGCTCCGCCTCATGTGCCTTCTAATACCGTACGCCTTATAGTGTCTTATATAGCGTTGTTCCCATCTCTAGCTTCAGAGTACTGTTTGTATTTATTATGGGGTACAGTTTGCTAAGTTGGGCATTCGCTTTGGCTCTTACGGTGTCAATATGTTGCTTCCACGTAAGGCCCTGGTCCATCGTTACACCTAAGTAGGTGATGGTGCTGTTCCATTGAATTGGCTCTTGTCCAACTGTTAGGGGCTGAAGGCCGTGTTTACCCTGTCGGTGTTGGATTCGCTTGGTGAATATTATTGATTGGCTTTTTCTGATATTTACCTTAATGCCCCATTTCGTGAGCCATGGCTCTAAGTCATTTAGATCCTTTTGGAGCCTCGTGCGTATAATTCTTGTCATGGTCGATTGTGTGACTAGCGCTGTGTCATCTGCATATAGATATCGGTCTACTCTTATTGTTGAACCACCTCCAGAATAGACTTGTTTTCTGCTAGGCCCGTACTAGCGGACAGTGTATATAGTGGTCCTTTTACTCTTGTTAGTCATACATCATCCTGATGATGGGAGAATGCACACTTCCGAAACGTCGATGGCTCTTCATTACTACACCTGGCTCGAAGCACGAGAACGTCTTGAATAACTTATAAGCACGTTCGGTTTTGTAGAAAAGCACTGAAAACAGAAGAAACCTCTCGCTGAGTTTTCTTCCATGCATTTAGCTTTACAACTTCTTGCCCATATGACAGAATTGCTAGCGTTGCACTGTTTCTTCTAGCTTGGCTGTCATCATAGGCCGCATAAAATGTTTATGTGCTTCTACATTGTGCCAGTGATATTGTTAAAGTATTACATGCTTTTTAAAAGCGAGAAACTGCTTTACGTAGAATACCAAGATACGCAACTAGTAATATTCTAAGAAGGCGCTAATTTTTGACAAATGTAAGAAGTAGAAAATATTTCCCTCTCCTACATACATGATAGCGTGCAGCACTGGCAGCACATAAACAACCTCCGTAAAGAACATTTTGCATTAGTGTTTCGACCTGAAATTTAAAGCATTTACAATTCATTTCGTCAAACAGGACACAAAACCAAAGCGGAGGTTTCTTAAAAATGCTCTTTGGGGCCGTCAATGTTCATTACATTCACGGTTGCAAAGAAGTTAGAACTTGACATGTCACACACATTCATACAGGTGCGGATCCAGGCGGGAGGTGCCAGGGGCCCCGGGCCCCCCCCGTCATATCCTACTTTATTTCTATAAATGCTATATGTGTGTTACCTCACCATCACGCAAAATGGACAAACCGATTTCTATGAAAATTGGTATAGGTATGTACTACCTTTAAACATTGTTCCTTTCAGTTAAATATTTAGCTAGTCATGTTTTAGCATGGATTTAATTATTAAGAAGTGGTAGTGGACCGGAACCGGGTCCCCCTATCAATATTTCTAGATCCGCGCCTGCATTCATATGCATGTGTTTTGTGCAAACATAAACCGGCATTGTTTTATTTTGTCAGCTTGAAAGTAATTACATTGGAAACATCCCACTCCACCCAGAAAGTGGTTCGGATTTAGCTATCAGCTCTCGATGGGTTGATGGGTGGTATGTCAATTATTGGACCAGCTCGGTCTAAGTTTAGATCTGCACTCCTCTACACAACGTAGGTACTTTGCTCGTTAGAAGCCTCGCTCGTGTCTCAGTTCACAGACGCCGCCGCCGCAATGGGATTCCCCCATGGACAACTGCCAACTGTGTGAACATCATTGGTTGGCCTTGCGAGAAAATGTGCATCTTTGTGAAAATGACTGTGTGAAACTACGCAAGATGGAACCATTGAGAATTAATGAGGTGCCAACATAGTGCAGTGACACTTGTCATTAATCTTGGCATTCATCAACCGGCTTTGCAGAAATTATATTCACTGTCAAAAACACCTGTACAAGTAAACATTAGTTTTATTTAGTTACTTTGCTTCCCAACCTCTCCAGCTAAAATGCTTAAAATATAAATAAATAACAAAGTAAATTTGAAAGAATACCTTCCATCATCCTATGTCTCTGGTGGTGAATAAAACCATAACGTATATAGATACAAACATATTTCGTAATAACTTAGGGACAATCTGTAGAAAAATCGGTTAAGTACAGTGTAATGTAAACGAAAAGAATCGATAAGCTGGCTCGTATGCCATATGATGATGGCGATTTAAATGTGTGTTGGAGAAGTTCCTTTACACTGTCACTGCAGCTTTCAAAACCTCCTCCTTTGAACCGTGCATCATGTGCATTGTGGGTTGCGTTTCCTGACGTCACCATTCGTGCAATCGCAATGACCATTTGGCCGAATCCTGGTATAGAGGAACCAAAAGACTGGTTACATTGTCTCTCGTCCATTGCCTTTTGTTTGATAATGGTTTTTACCCAATGGAAAGAGGAGCAGTCCTCTTTGGAGGACATAATGATTTGAAAATTATTATACACCTGCACAAGCGCAGCCTTCTATAAAGAAGGATATGACACGAACCAAAATGTACTAACGACTATGTTGCCAGGTATCAGTTACCGCATATACGTTAGGTTTAATATCATTCAAGTAAAAATAACCAATCAATCCGCAAAGTATCAAAAGTTATGGCTTTCATATGCTCACACAGTACCCCCACTGTTTATTTATGTTTCTGCCGGAAAATCCCAGCAGATGCGCTTATTACATTTTATCGGTCCTCTTCTTGTCCAGATGTCACCTATGAGTGATAGTAACGCGATTTCTGTACGGCGGTTGCTGCGATCCAAAAGTGCCTTAGAAATATTTTTTTTATTTTTTCGCCAGTCTCGAGTTCAAATAATAATCTTTTTCTTACTTTTCTTTTGTTTTCTGTTTTCATTTTTGAAATTAAAAATGACCAGGCATGAATGTTGTAGGCACGTTAATAGTGATCTGTTCACGACTAAAAACAATAAATAGCCCGATTTTCATGACAGGGCTACCGTTGCCGCATTCAGCCATACTCGTTTAAATGCAGAAGACATTAACTAAATATTTACGTACATGCTTTCCAGATCGCAGCTGAAAATAAAGCTCGCGTATTTGTTTGTGCAACAGAGGAGGAACAGGTCCGTTTTCTCCCAACTGTTTCACGTCTTATTCCTGGGTTGAAAATGCGCAGACTTTGCTAGTGAAGTAAATTGTAGTAGATATGCCCTCTGGCGAGAATAGAATGAAAAAGTAAAAAGTAATGCGAAATCGAGCATTTTCAGTTGCATCCTTTTAATTTCAATACCGGCAATAATCATTTTGAAACAGTTGCATCAACGTGTAATCAGAGCCGTAAAAACAGGCTCAAAGCATAAATATCGTAATATTATGGAGTAAGCAAAATCCTAGTCAGGTATATAAATTTAATGTCACATATAGAATAAATGCCTCAGAGAAGCAAATGTTTCATTTAGTCAAACTCTAGCACCTGACAATGGCTCAATAAAAATCCATATGAATGTTGCATTCATTCACCTTGGTCACCCACAGTCATCTTTCCCCTTTTTGTTAATTTACTTACCTATACTCGTGGACTAGCTTGCTTTAGACATATTTGAAGTACCTATATACAGTTTTCTTCCTTCTTTCCTCCCTCCCTTACTTCCTTCCTCCCTCCCTTCCTTCCTTCCTTCCTTCCTTCCTTCCTTCCTCCCTCCCTCCCTCCCTCCCTCCCTCCCTCCCTCCCTCCCTACCCCTCTTTCCCTCCCTCCCTTCATTCCTCCCTACCCTCCCCCTCCTTCCTTCCTCCCTTCCCGCCTTCCCTCCCTTCCTTCCTTTTTGCTTAGCTTTCTCTCTTTCTTTTTGCTTAATTTTCTTTTTTTCTTTTTGCTTAACTTTCTTCCTTTCTTTTTGCTTAACTTTCTTTTTTATGTTTGCTTAACTTTCTTTTTTCTTTTTGCTTAACTTTCTTCCTTTCTTTTTGCTTAACTTTCTTTTTTATTTTTGCTTAACTTTCTTTTTTTCTTTTTGCTTAATTTTATTTTTTTATTTTTGCTTAACTTTCTTTTTTTCTTTTTGCTTAACTTTCTTCCTTTCTTTTTGCTTATCTTTCTTTACTACTATACTAGTAAGTAGAGGAAGTATTGCATTCCTACAAGGAATGCGATATGGAAGTTTCGCAGAAATACAGATTTTGATGTCCCGGGAATCCAGAAAAGTATTTTTAGAAAAAGGTCCGCGCACGTGCGCCCGCGTGTGTGAACAGCATAATTAAAAGACCAAAATTCGGGGAAATACTAAATTTGGTACTTAAGTTCAGCATTCTGCTGAACATTGGAACGAGCTGCATCTATTCTCTTCAGAATTATCTCGTGGACATGCTTGATGTCCCCTTCAACAAGCTTGTAGTCTGGGTATGATGATGAGAGGGTCCTGGCTCATTCCTCCCAGTGCCTTCAACTCCCTTAGGCCCAAGTCTGAGCTTTTTCCTAGCTCCTGCAGACAATTCCTTTTTGCAGAGATGCAGCCCATTCAATGAAGAGGCAGTTATGCCTAGTTCCTGTTGAGGCAGGTCCTTTTTAGTTAGGTCCTGTCTCCACTTTTTTTCCCCGCATTGGTCCCACTGGTACTGGGGAAATAAAGTTCAACACTCACAGAGCCCTGTTTATGCATACAAGGCTAGATGTAACAGGGTTCCACCTGATGTCCTGAGGGGATAGTTAGCAACACTACATATTTTTCTTCCATAGTACCGTTCAGTCCTCGCCATAATACATCTCAACTAATAATGGCTGAATCTTTTTATTCTTTTTGATAAACTATTCTCAAAATTTTAAATTTGACATGCCTGAACAGATTTTAAAAAATAAGTTAATTTGATTTTTATTTGCATTATTCCTACTTATGAAAGAAATTGCTTTGTTGGGCTTTAGCAGCAAGTAAATGCAGATTCAATTTTAAGTCAACTGAAAATAGCTTTATTTCAAATTTTTATTTTAATTACTGAAATTGATTATGTGAGGTATGTACAGACTTAGTTCAGAAGACACTTGCATTCTATTTAGCTTATCACAAATGTATCACACAAGAGGTAGCATATCTGTACTACTACATGTTTCTAGTTATTGGAAATATATTTGTATGGCAAGAAGAGACAAAAGTGAAAAGACGGGAGGGGGGGGGGGGCGGACAAAACAAAATATCAGTGTTGTGCCTGCACTAAAATACTGAAATTATATTTTAAAGTCATCAAATTCTGTTCCCTCAGCTTGTTTAGTTTCTCCCTCCCTGACATTTGCATTATTGTTTGGCTCATTAATCTCTGTTTCAAACAGTTCTTCAGTTCTTGTTTTCCTGATCTTTTATATCAGTCTTAGCCTTAAGTCTGGTTTTCATGATTTCTAACTTTTTCACAGTTTGTTGCTCATTGATTGTTATATTAAAGTGTGAGGTTAGTATAATTTTTCTTTGAGTTAACTAACGCAATTTCTTGTTTTTGACATCTGGCAATTGTGCTTTTGTCAGCAGTTTAGGATACATATGTAATAAATGCACAAGTGCTGACTGAAGCTCTGGGTTTTCCTCTGGTTCCATTCATAATAGATTGCGAAGGCTGATTAGCAAACCGACTTTTACAATGGAGATATCAATTACACCATGTAGGACAAATAATCTCACCTAGCACAGGAAGAAAATTGTAAACAGTTCCCAGAAGACAGATAACTATGCCCTCTATGACCTGCCATTTAAAATGTTTGAGATAAACTGATTTCAGCTGTACAGGGTGATTACCAGATACTCAAGGTACTTGAGCTATCAAAGTCATGACATTCTGCTCAGCTAAAAACTTTATTCACATGAAAAGTGAGCATGTCATTCCACTCCATACACTCGAACACTTTGACTCAAGTATATACTCGATTGTTATTCACACCACCCAATGCATAGAGAAATTTATATTTAATTGTATGTGACACAGCAAACTCCAGTGGTTCTTTTGTGTTTGATACGATTAGTATATTATTTGTTCTGTTTATATTCTGCCTTTAACACCTATAATCATGACTTCTTCTATGGAAACAGTTGCTCATCAGCATGGATATTTATACATTTTACATATGGTTTTAGGGTGGCACCGTGGCTGAGCGGTTAGAGAATTTGCGTACTGCCTAGGCAGTTCTTGATCCCAAGAACCCACATGTGGTATTTGTGCTGGACAAAGCAGCATCTGGGCGGGTTTTCTCTAGCTCCTCCAGATTCCCCCATCACTCATTCCAACAGTTGCTCCATTATCACCTTTCCAATCATTGATTTTGCCTGCATTTCATACTATCCTCTTTCTCACTATCATACCTGGTGCTGGGTTGACCACCTGCTTCCAGGTGTTCACTCTGTCCGGTTCATAGGTTCCCATGCTCCCCGACAGGCGTCTGACCCTAGGCACTGGCTTGGGGGTGTAAGTCCTACATAGGGGAGGGTAATCAGGTAAAGAAGAAGGAAAAACCCACGCGGTTTTAATTATTAGGCTTTGACCTACATGTATGGCATGAGTAGCATGTCTGGCTCAAATTCAAGAGATCCTGATTCATTTTATTGTAAGTTACCTTGGTAATGTTTTCTCTAGGATTTTCTCTTATCATCAGAAGATGAAAGTCATTGACTTTAAGCTATGTGTACGTGGGAATCATTGAAATTGAATTGGTGTGTTTATTTATGGGTGCTTTTTAGCTGTTGTGGTGCTCTGTATCTCATTCTATATTGAGCACTTAATTTTACTTGGAGGCCTCTTTGCCAGGCTTGAGGTCCTTTTATGTGCCGTAAATCTACAACATGTTACCAACGGCTTTACTTCCCTCCTGAAGGAAGCCATGCTAAGGATTTTTATGTCCAAAAAAGAAATACATCACCCTCTGCCTGCTTGAACCTGTGACCTTGGAAACCAGAGGCTAGTATGTTGCCCCTAGAGTACAGAGGACAACCCTTGGGATCATTTAAGCATCGTTTCACCCATTTCATTTACTCACTGTCCAATTTGACTTATATGTTTAAAGGATGGTGAACCCATCAGAAGAAAAAAAGGAAGGAAAAAAGCCCACTGGGTTTCATTCCTTTTGATTTTTAACAATAAATTGCCTACATAATCATAACTCTTATTCATATTTCCAGTGGTAGGGAAGACAGGGAGCAATTATAATCAAAGAAAATTCAAATCCAGGGCTTTTGGATTTATAATTTGTTTACTACTACTGGATCACAGAGGTAGTGCGACCTGGCTTCAGGATCACAGTAATAAATATATTGAGGCATTTATCAAACATTTTCTTTGCCTACTTATATTAAGGGAAGGCATTTTCCGAAACTTTGAATATTAAAAATTTAATCATAAATTTAAAAAACCGTCCATATGGGTGAAAGCTGTGATATATGTCTGCTTATTTTGAGGATTCTTTTGCTGAAAATATTTCCACATTTGTTCTACAAACTAGTCATAAAAAACCTTATTTTTCTACTTACGTCATGTTAATATATATATATATGTTTGCAGTAATAGTTTCATTGCATATTTTGTTCTAGTTACAAAGCGGTATGTAAACTTCTATCCCTTTTGCTTTACCAGCTATATACAATTCATTCTAAATGAAGTAGACCTCATAGACTATTCACAGAAAATTTGAGATATACATTTTATTAGTCATGTAAATATCATAAACATACATATTTTAAACAAAATCATTACAGACTTTTTTTTAGAAAATCAGAAATAACAAGTTTTTCCTTTTAAGGTATTGTTTGGTATGTGAGAAACTTCTTGAAACTCTTTTGTTGCTTCCTTGGAAGATGCTGCAATTAAATACAAAGTTTATGTTTAACCAGCTTTTCATTTTTGAGTTATATTGTGCCTGTTTTCACATAAAACAAACAAACAAATGCATGCGCTCGCTCACTCACTCACTCACTCACTCACTCACTCACTCACTCACTCACTCACTCACTCACTCACTCACTCACTCACTCACTCACTCACTCACTCATTCACTCATTCACCCACCCACCCAACCGCACACACACATACGCATGCACACACGCACACACTACATGGTTAGAGAGAGACCTTGACTTTTTTACTTTCTCTACTGGTAAGTAGGGGAAGTATTGTATTCCACCCAAAAATTCGATGTCGAGATTTCACCGGAAATATGTTTTGAGGCCCCCTGAATCCAAAAAAAAGCATTTTTAGAAAAAGGTCTGTGTGTGTGTGTGCGTGTGTGTGTGTGTGTGTGTGTGTGTGTGTGTGTGTGTGTGTGTGTGTGTGCGTGCGTGCGTGTGTGTACAGCATAACTCAAAAATGAAAAGTCGGTTAAAAACCAAAGTTGGTATTTAAGTTTAATGTCTTTCAAGGATGCGACGCAAAGATTTTGAAGAAATTAGCCCCACCCTAAACTACCCTTTACATGGAACAGTTTTCGAACATTTTGATTTTCTTGAAAATGGCTCTAATGATTTTGAATAAAATGTCATATGTTTGAGATAGTTTTATGACAAATGAAGTGTATATCTTGAATTTTCTGGCTATAGCCCCTGTAGTCGTATTTACTCTGGATGACTTTTGCATAACTGGTAAACCATTTGAGATAGACCAAATCATACTATACAAAAAATGTAGACCTTGCCAAAATACACAATTTATGTCTGAATAAATTTTCTTGTAAGGTGAACCATTTCGGAGATATTCCTTGTTATATGTGTGAGTTTCAGAAAACAATTTTCGTGAAATGGATCATCATTCATTTTTTTTAATTGTTAAGTGTAAAAGACAACAGAATCTCAAAGCTTTAAAACATTTGACTATCGCACAAAGCCTACTGTATTCTAACATTCCCCTTGCACTTACAAGGAAATAAGCAATAAAATAATTTGTACAAATGTTTATCTCAACACGAAGAAGATAGAGGCATAAGAGTTTGTAAGAATGGTTAGTACAAGAGTACAAGTACAAGTCATGAGTGCAACACATCAGATTTTTTCTAATGTAATGGACATTAAAAATGTGTATCTGGTGGAATGTCGTATCAGATTTATGGGTGGAATACAGTACTTTCTCTACTTACTAGGTAGAGAAAGTAAGCATTAGTCTCAAATTAAAAGAGAGTATAAAAGGGCAAGGGAGATTTGTGTACCGAGATCATTGGACCTTCATGGCAACTCTTACTTAAGTATAATGATTTGACTGGGCAAGTGTTTTAAATATTCTGATTAATGTTATAAGTAATGTAATACTATTTGTAAACATTAACACTGAAATATTCATATTTTGGAGGTACTTAAGCTGAAAATTTTTCTAAATGAAATCATAAGTTCAGTGGAGAACATATTCTGCAGCTTTAGAAGAAACAAAAAGGAAAGGAATAAAAAAGAAGTAAAGCTTTCCAAGAGCATTATGTAATGAGCAGTTAAATGCTTATGTTTGTTTAGTAAAAGTTCTGATAAACACAGGCCCAAATCATTCATTAAGCACAATGTGACAAATTTGGTACTCTGCCAAGAATGTGTGAAGGTGGTTGTGGCAACCACATGTTTCAGAGATTACACAACTTATTAGCACTAAGGCTTTAACACTGCCAGATAATTGTTATGTGTGGGTTTGCTGCAGTCAGTGTCATCTGTCTTGGTGGTCAAGGTAGTGTATACAGATGGTTATGCTCTTGGAAAACATAAAGCAAATGATAATTGTAAACAAGTGGATTAATATAAAAAGAGCTACACCACTGTTACTGATTCTTCCATGAACTTGTCACAGTTAATTCTCAGGTAAGATTTTACTATTAATTTCTCATACTGATATAAAAAACTACATCGTTAATAGTTACAAAAGAAATGGCTTTTTACAAATGCAAGTTTTTGGAGTGGAAGACAATGCTATAAAGCAACTGAGGTGTACATGATCTGATACCACTTCCTTCATCTATTTCAGGATCAAAAAAATTGAGATTTGTAGCAAAGCTCCCAATTCTCATCTCTTATGCAGCAGGCATAGATTAAAATTTCAGTTAGGTCAAATTGCTTGGCCTGTGTCCTGTTTGATAACTTATGTCAGTCTACTGTGTAAATATCAGGTTGTGTGTGCTGTTTAAACCTGATGCATTATGTGGACTTAAAATATAGTACCTGAGCGACCGAGCTTCGCTCGGCGTTTTTCGCCTGTTTTTGTGAAATCTTGTTTTTTTTTTGTTTTTTTTTTTTGGGGGGGGGGGAGGAGAAGTAACTTACTTAGATAAACCTGAAAGGCAAAACGTTAACTAAATAAACATTTTTGTCGCAATTGTTAAGAGTCATTTGTGAGTTACAAGAGATATAGGAATATACAAATATTTGATAAACACCACCATTTCAGCTATAAAACGTCTACTGCTGAACGCAGGCCTCCCCATATATATATATACACTTAGTTTGAGGTTTTCGTCGAGCATTTGTTCCATTATGGAGTTCAGTTCTTTGGTGCTGCGATTGACTCCAGGGCGTTAACACGTTGGCCAAGGTCCTTCATATTTCCGTCGAGTTCTTCCATGGCTTCCTTAACTTTGGCCAATCGCTTGTTAGTATTCTCCGATAGATCTATCTTCATATTGGACATTTCCGTCGGAGTTTACATTTTCAATTTGGCTTCCATTTTTGTTTCCATTTTGTCCATTTTTGTTCCCATATTTTCTATTCCGTAGTTTACATTTTTCCAATTCGGCTTTCATATTTGTTTCCTCTGCCACATTCCGGAATTCATTTCATTCCCCATTATGTCCATCTAGGCTAACATTTGTTTCATCAACTGTCCCCTATCGTGCTTTTTTCGCACTCCTGACACCAATTGTGATTGCTTTACTTTTTTAGTTATTTCTTTATTTTTTATTAAAACACCGGAGCCACACTAAGCAAAAGCCCTGTTGAACAATAACAAATACTACAGGAAGAAAAGCTGGTCGATTAAGTCATGTGAATGTACTGCGCATTTCTGTTTCAATCACATAGAGAATTGTATGAATTGTTCGTAATTGTTCGTCGAAGCGGGAGTAATGAAAGAAATGTGTTTGTGTTTAGTAAAGAAAAATGAGTAGAAAAACCGTGTGAATGTTATGCGTTGCACTTATATTTCAAGTGTATGGAAAAAGGTATGGATAGTTTGTGGAAGAGGGAATAGTATGTTAGGTAAAAGAAAAGGGAGTAGAGAAAACCATGTGAACGTAATACGTTGCGTGGTAAAATGGATTCCATAAAAACCTTCGACATGAAAACACTTAGATATGTCAATTTTCATAGCGAGCGGTCAACCGGCTTTGGAGCACACGGCAACCGGCTCTTCAACACACGATATGTATAGGCGTTGGTATGTATGAAGTTGATAAACGATAGGGAATAACATGTGAATTGTTACGTAAAACAAAAGTGAGTTGAGAAAATATTATGAAAGTAATACGCTGTATTTCTGTTTCAAACATATAGCAAATTGTATGTTGAAGGGCGAGTAGCGAAAGAAGATTGATTGTGTCTCGTAAAGGAAGAATTAGTTGAGGAAATTGTGTGAATGTAATACGTTGCATTTATATTTCAATCATACAAAATTATATGAATTGTATGTTGAAGGGCAAACAGAGGATACATGAATGTGCTACGTAAAAAAGCGAGTAGAAAACCATTTGAAAGTAGATAATATATTGTGTAGTAAAATTGTTACCATAAAAACTTTCTCCATGAAAAAGATACATATACTTGCCGAATTTCGCGGTGATCGATTAAGCGATTTTCGAGATTAACAGTTACATACATACAAACATCCAATTTGTGTGTGTGTGTGTGTGTGTTTTTTTTTTTTTTTTTTTTTTGTTAAATGCATGCCCCATTCCATTTGTGTGTGTGTGTGTGTGTATGTGTGTGTGTGTGTGTGTGTGTGTGTGTGTGTGTGTGTGTGTGTGTGTGTGTGTGTGTGTGTGTGTGTGTGTGTGTGTGTGTGTGTGTGTGTGTGTGTGTGTGTGTGTGGGTGTGGGTGTGGGTGTGGGTGTGGGTGTGGGTGTGGGTGTGGGTGTGGGTGTGGGTGTGGGTGTGGGTGTGGGTGTGGGTGTGGGTGTGGGTGTGGGTGTGGGTGTGGGTGTGGGTGTGGGTGTGGGTGTGGGTGTGGGTGTGGGTGTGGGTGTGGGTGTGGGTGTGGGTGTGGGTGTGGGTGTGGGTGTGGGTGTGGGTGTGGGTGTGGGTGTGGGTGTGGGTGTGGGTGTGGGTGTGGGTGTGGGTGTGGGTGTGGGTGTGGGTGTGGGTGTGGGTGTGGGTGTGGGTGTGGGTGTGGGTGTGGGTGTGGGTGTGGGTGTGGGTGTGGGTGTGGGTGTGGGTGTGGGTGTGGGTGTGGGTGTGGGTGTGGGTGTGGGTGTGGGTGTGGGTGTGTGTGTGTGTGTGTGTAAAATATGATATGAATTGTTTGTTGAAGAGTGAGTAGAGAAAGGGATGTGAATGTATTACCTAAAAGTAAGTAGAGAAACCACTGTGAATGTAATATGCAGTATTTCCATTTCAAACATACAGAACATGGTATGACTTTTTGAAAGCGAGGATAAAAAAGTTTGTTTGTTGTGTGTGTGTGTGCGTGCGTGCGTGCGTGTGCGTGTGTGTGTGTAAAATCACGTTTTCATGGAAAATTGTTTATAGAAGAGTGAGTAGAGAAAGAGATGTGAATGTGTTACCTAAAAGTGAGTAGAGAAAACACTGTGAATATGTGCAGCATTTCTATTTCAAACATGCAGACAATTGTATGACTTATTTGTAGAAGAGTGAGCAGAGAAAGAGATGTGAATGTGTTACCTAAAAGTGAGTAGAGAAAACTGTGAATGTAATATGCAGCATTTCTATTTGAAACATACAGAAAATTGTATGACTTATTTCTAGAAGAATGACTAGAGAAACATGTGAATGTGTTACCTAAAAGTGAGTAGAGAAAACAATTTGAACGTAATAGCATTTCTATTTCAAACATACAAAACATGGTATGACTTATTTTAAAAGTGGGGATAAAAATAATTTTTGATGTAAAATCACGTTTTTATGGAAAATTGTTTATAGAAGAGTGAGTAGAGAAAGATGTGAATGTGTTACCTAAAAGTGAGTAGAGAAAACACTGAATGTAATATGCAGCATTTCTATTTCAACCACACAGAAAATTGTATTACTTATTTCTAGAAGAGTGAGTAGAGAAACAGTTATGAATGTGCTACCCAAAAGTAAGTAGAGAAAACAGTGTGAATGTAATACGTAGCATTTCTATTTCAAACATGCACAAAATTGTATGACTTCTTTGTAGAAGAGTGGGTAGAGAAGCAGATGTGAATGTGTTACTTAAAAGTGAATAGAGAAACCTGTGAATGTAATAGCATTTCTATTTCGAACATACAGAACATGGTATGACTTATTTTAAAAGCGGGGATAAAAATGATTTTTGGGGTAAAATCACGTTTTTTATGGAAAATTGTTTATAGAAGAGTGAGTAGAGAAAGAGTTGTGAATGTGTTACCTAAAAGTGCGAGGAAAAAAACAGTGTGAATGTAATAGCATTTCTATTTCATACAGAACATGGTATGACTTATTTTAAAAGTGGGGATAAACATGGGTTTTTTGTGTAAAATCACGTTTTTTATAGAAAATTGTTTATAGAAGAGTGAGTAGAAAAAGAGATGTGAATGTGCTACCTAAAAGTGGGTAGAGAAAACACTGTGAATGTAATATGCGTGTATACAAACATTTAAGCAAATCTTTAGAGCCGTCTCGAAATACCGAGAAAATATATACAGGATATATACAAGTTGCAAAACAAGAACTTGCAACATTACCAAAAAAATGAAGTTTTTAGTTTCTAATTTGTTCTTACTTTAAATCTTGTTGCTTCACTGTTAATAGCTTCAATTTCCTTAATATATACAAGAATTGCTCTTTAGAAGTGGGAATAAAAAATGTTATTTTTTATGTAGAAAAGCGGTTTTTTTTTTTGTTTTTTTCGTGAATTACACCTATATAGATGAACTTAGAAAGCAAAACGCTATCTGAATACAAAATTTGATGGAATTGTTAGAGCCGTTTCCAAGTTTCGCGGAATATATTTATTCATTCATTCATTCATCCATCCGTCCCTCCATCCCATCCCATCCCATCCCATGCCATGCCATCCCATCCCATCCCATCCCATCCCATCCCATCCCATCCCATCCCATCCCATCCCATCCCATCCCATCCCATCCCATCCCATCCCATCCCATCCCATCCCATCCCATCCCATCCCATCCCATCCCATCCCATCCCATCCCATCCCATCCCATCCCATCCCATCCCATCCCATCCCATCCCATCCCATCCCATCCCATCCCATCCCATCCCATCCCATCCCATCCCATCCCATCCCATCCCATCCCATCCCATCCCATCCCATCCCATCCCATCCCATCCCATCCCATCCCATCCCATCCCATCCCATCCCATCCCATCCCATCCCATCCCATCCCATCCCATCCCATCCCATCCCATCCCATCCCATCCCATCCCATCCCATCCCATCCCATCCCATCCCATCCCATCCCATCCCATCCCATCCCATCCCATCCCATCCCATCCCATCCCATCCCATCCCATCCCATCCCATCCCATCCCATCCCATCCCATCCCATCCCATCCCATCCCATCCCATCCCATCCCATCCCATCCCATCCCATCCCATCCCATCCCATCCCATCCCATCCCATCCCATCCCATCCCATCCCATCCCATCCCATCCCATCCCATCCCATCCCATCCCATCCCATCCCATCCCATCCCATCCCATCCCATCCCATCCCATCCCATCCCATCCCATCCCATCCCATCCCATCCCATCCCATCCCATCCCATCCCATCCCATCCCATCCCATCCCATCCCATCCCATCCCATCCCATCCCATCCCATCCCATCCCATCCCATCCCATCCCATCCCATCCCATCCCATCCCATCCCATCCCATCCCATCCCATCCCATCCCATCCCATCCCATCCCATCCCATCCCATCCCATCCCACCCCACCCCACCCCACCCCACCCCACCCCACCCCACCCCTTCCCATCCCATCCCATCCCATCCCTTCCCTTCCCTTCCCTTCCCATCCCATCCCATCTCACCCCACCCCATCCCACCCCATCCACCCATCATCAATATTTATTTATTTATTTATTTTATATATTTATATACAAGATTGGTCATTTAAATATTTAAGATTTCTGCACATTTTTATGGGGCATTTAAGGCTCAGGTTCAAAGAATGGAGTTAATTTTGATGATTTAATAGTAGTGAGATCATCATCATCATCACTGCCACCACCACCACCGCCGCCGCCACCACCACCACCACCACCACCACCACCACCACCACCGCCACTGGCACCAGTTCTTATTTGGGAGTTATTTCTTTCTTATACATTGAATATCTCACTCTCCCCTTTTCAGCCTGTCTTTCTCCCTTCCTCTCCATCTTTCCCTCCCACAATCTTTCTTTCCTTCTCTTCCTCTCTCTAGGAAGCATAAAGAGGTCTAATTAAAGAAAAGTCCCCTTCTCTCCAATCATAAGCATACAACCACTAGCCTATTATGATGATCATGGTGATATCATCTCACGTTGATATCCTTTTGATTGCAAAATTTTGCAAAATGTTTGCATTTAGTCCAAAGTAATCAGTCTCTGATATCTGAAACACATTATAGTTTTTGGCTAATTTATTCTGTAGAGATTAATATACAAGTGAAATAATACAATGGTTCAAGACCCAGTTGTACGCTTGAATTTTTGGCTGTCTCTCAAATTTCCAGAGCCTACACATGGGTTGTGAAAAATAACAATAAATAATACTCCACCATTTTTAGAATGTTTTCCAATTTCAGTTTGTATTAACCAGCGTATTAGAGTTATGACTCCAGCAAATTTTTGTATAACCCATGGTGTTTTTAACTTATCCTTGTATTATATTCTGTCTGCACCACAATCAAAATTGCAGTTGAACAAATTTTAAGTATTACTAAAATGAAATAGTATATATTATAATAATTCAATATGGATTGTGTCAATGAAATTAGAAGTAGAAGGAAATGCTAGCACAGAGGAGAGTAGACACAAAGTAAAGTAGGTAAGGTATAAATGGAATGTTGAGCACAGAAAAGGTTTCTATTGGATGCTATAATCTGAAATTCAAAGTTGTGTAAGTATGGGATCAATTAAATAGGTAGTGGAAAGAAATAAAGAATGGTAAGCATTAGAAATATATAAAAAATGAGCTGGTAGGAATGCGAGAAAGTTCAGTAGAAAAAGTAGAAGATTTAACGGGTAGTCTGACAAGGAATATAAAGCTATGAGAAATCAAGTTAGAAGGTCAATAATATTATGAAGAGAGAGTAATCGGAGGGAGGCCAGGGACTAGAGAAATGAGATCATTGGTATTTTACAAAATGATAAAGACAGAATTAGAAAAAGAAAAGCACCTCCATAGAAGTTTATAATAAAAGAGAAGGAAAACAATAGCATGATTTAGGTCAGGGGTACGAATATTTAGAGGACTTGCAGACTATGTTATACAATGAATGTGTCCATAATGGGAGCAATCAAAGATGGAATTCACATTCTTTTGGTATGTAAAGAAACAAATATATAGAGGAAAAGATTTATTAGAAAGAACTGCGTCAAAAATAATAGTATTGTAAACACAAATTGTTGTTAGACCATTTTCAGGTAAGAAGTCAAGAAGAATTTTTTTATGTGAAATGTGAGAAGGAAGGGAAACTGGGAATTGAAAGAAGGTAAAACTAGTATGTGAAATGGAGGAGAGTGAGGAAAATTGTAGAGTTTAAGAATGTGAACTCAAGTACTTGGCACTGCATTCTTTAAACTGAGATGCTATGTAGATGCTTTGTAAGCTTAGACTAAAGCTGCAGGATATTCTGATACCTAAAGGGCACATAGTATGGTATTTGTTTCCTTACTTTCTGTACCCAATAATGGGCTTAGTGTTTTTGAGGGGTTGCATAAGAGCTGATAATTTTATTTCTTATTATATCTGCAATTTGTATAGCATTTAGCCATGCTGAACAATTGAAGAAGAAGATGAAGATGATGCAGACAAAGACAAAGACGATGATAAATTAAAATCAGAGGTTTAGAAAACAAATGGCCAGAGCCAATCCTATTATAACCCCAAAGTTTAAATAGTTTACCAGAAATAAATGTAATATTATTATAAGAGGGCTAATTTTTTTCAACCTCCATTGGTACAGCCAGCAGTCCCAAGTAGCGGTAGGAGGTGGGGATTTGCACTGTGTGATTGACTGTCTTCTTGCCACTATGAGCATCAAGACCAATGTGAACTGATCAGTTAAAACTTGGCTCCAGGCACTTAAAGATGTCCATTACCATAGGCTCTCCCGCCAAGTGCAAGTCAGGCAATGTTATTTTTCTGCAAGAAGAGGGACATAATGTAGTGGAAATCCACCACAGAATGAGTCATGAGAACTTCATGAGTGATGGCATGGTGCAGGGAATTTAGAGTTGGTCAAACAGATCTTCATGATGATCTTTAGGGATGAAAGTGTTTGATCATCCTCCCTACAGCCCAAACCTAGCTACAGTTGACTTCAGTCTTTACTCACAATTGAAAAACTGTTGGGTGGGACAGTATTTTCCCACCAGTGATTATAAGGAGACCTGTAGGCTGGATCAAGAGACAGATAGCAAGTGTTTTTGCAGAGAGCATTGTTAAGCTGGTGCACAGGTATGACACAGGTTTCAATCTTTCTGTCATTATGTTAAAAAGAAGCTTATGGGTGTAGTGAGCTTTTGTCAATAAAACCATTTTGCTTTTCACATTGGTTTTGGTTTCATGTCCTATCAGAGGTTGAAAAAAAATAGTCCTTGCAAGTACTTAAATAAATGGCGTATAAATTGGTCTAGGTGTAGAGGAATATCTGAGTAAATGGTAAAATTGCAGTTGAGGATAATTTGGGTTAAGCATTAGCTACATTGTTCTTGTAACATTTCAGAATGAGAAAACAACATTTTAATAGTAAAGAAAATAAAGTTATGGAGAATTGTCACAGAAAAATATGCCCGAGTCCTCAACCCAAATTATTATAGAGATTATAAAAGTATTTCCATATTTATTCTTTGTATTTTACAATATTTTACATACTTACATACATAGGAGTATTATATCATCTTTTAATTTGAGCTAAATTAAATTTTAATTCTTTTATATAAGGGTACATATGACTGATTTTTTGTAAAAAATTGAATTTTTTTATTTTAGCGTTAAAAAATATTACAATCTTTCCTCTATCATATGCATCTATTATTTTTTCAGTTCCGCCATTTTTAAAGCTAACAGAAGCCATCCTTTAACTCCATGTGGGTGGTATTTAAATGTCCATATACGCCCACTTTTACATGTTATTGTGCACTGTTTTGTGCCATTTCACTCCTATTTTGAAGTAGGTGAACAGGAACTTGCTAATGATTGGCTACTGCCATTTGTAACGTAATTGAAAATATGATCTGAAGAAAGAAACAAGAGGTCTGAGGGGGAGACATATGGTCCAGGGCAATTCTGAGGTCAGTTTATTTTCTTTTGCCTTTTTCTCAGTTAGCAAATTTTCAGCATTTTGCTCTATACAAAATGCTCCTTGCGGAGCATTTCTTATCAGAATGGCTTGAAACTTGCACAGTATGTAGTAATATGTACTATAAATAAAAATTGTATTGGGTTTTGATATCAGATGGATTTTAGTGTGATTTTTATCCTTCAGAACAGGCTGTTACTCCATATTTTTTAAAAATTATGAAAAATAAATATTTACATTTTTCTGTAAGCCAAACAAATAACAAGATATAAAAACCCAATACAATTCTAATTTATCCTTGTTTAAAGTGCATCTCTACAACATTTTAGAATGATTGGATGAAAACTTTGTTGCAAGGGACTATTAATTTATTTAAATAATTTGCAATATTTCTTTAACCAAGCAACATACAGAGTTGAAACTTTGCACAGCATAATATGGTTACAATATAAATATGCACACAAAATTTCATCAAAATTGATTAAAAAATATAGAAGTTGGAAAATTCAGTCATATGTACCCATAAGTATATAGTTCTTTCATATGAACATGCTTATCTGTAGTGACATTTGCAGAGCTTGTGTTCAAATAGTATCAGATGCACAATTTTTAACAACTGATTATTATTATTTATTTATGCCAACAAACTTACTGTTGGTGTTTTTAAACACACAAGCCGTGTGTGGGCAAAGTTTAAGAGGTAGAACTGGAACTTAAAAATTCAATGCCACATAAATAAATAATAATTACCATGTGAAGGTTATTTAATCCTGGGATATAAAGTACTTGCAATAGTAAGTCACCATTGGGGTAATTGTCTCTGATGTGAGACTGCCTTTGTGGTTTACCAGGAGAAATACGAACTGGCTTGAGAATTTAATGCCATTCTGGCAGTTTGTCACAATAGCTCAGTGGTTAGAGCGTCCGCGCGGCAAGCGGAAGGTCTGTGGTTCAAATCCCAGTTGTGGCATTGAATTTTTAAGTTCCAGTTCTACCTCTTAAACTGATTATTAATCGCAATATACAGGCACCCAGTAGGTTTTGGAATTTCAAGTTTTTTAATATATACTTAATTCCAGATGCAATAAATATTAAAAGTGTTGTGCATAGAAGTTCTCCTTCTCCAAACAAGTTCCTGTGGCAGGCCCCCATGAAGTCCAAGATGGGGCTCTCCCATTATTTACATACCTAGTCTCAAATAACTCATACAAAATAGAAAAATAATGACATGTGTTGTGCAGGATTATACACAGTAAACTGATAAATCCACTGGTTTAATGTTTTATTCTATAGGCACTCCAACAATTGTCTGTCCTGCTGCTCCTTATAAGCATTCCTTGGTATCAGTGTTTATGTTTTACAACAAAACAAGCCAAATGCCATTTTGCAGAGCTGTTTTAAGAGTCAAGTAGTGTTAGTGAAGACACATGAAATATGTTACTATGCTATTGAATGTTATAAATGTGTTATTTAGTCTATTTTTTAATGTTAGGTCAAAATGAATCAGATACAAGGTTTAGTTAATAATGATTGAAATAAAATATGAAATGTTCAAAACATGCCTTTAGAAATTTTGGAACATTTGAAGATGGTTGTGTTTCAAGCAGTGTGGAATATCATCATTGTCGCCGTCATTATTACTACTACTACTACTACTACTGCTACTATCATCATCATCATCATCATCATCATCATCATCGTCATCGCCGTCGTCATCATCATCGCCATCATTATCATTATCATCATCATCATCATCATCATCATCATCATTATTATTATTATTATTATTATTATTATTATTATTATTATCATTTATTATTATTATCAATTATTATCAATTATTATTATTATTATTATTATTATTATTATTATTATTATTATTATTATTATTATTATTATTATTATTATTATTATTATTATTATTATTTTATTTTCAATAAGATTTTTGTTATGATTTAAAATTTGATATATTTTGGAAACAAATACCCCAAATTCTATGAATTTCAGAAACCACAATACCTGGATTTAATCCTGGTAATGTGCTGCCACCACCATTACCCATAATGAAAAAAGAGCTTGTTTGCTTCCTTGAACAGTCACATTGGTTTAGTGGTGATACATTTAGTGCATGAAGTGTGACTGCAGTTGTTTCAAGTATACAGGTTATAATGGAACCACAATAGTCCAGCACAGTGCTTGTTATTTATATCCGGCTATACAAACAAGAGCTGATATATTTAGGAGCGGCTGTATGCTGGCAAGATGCCTGCTATTCACTTGCTGTGAGCTGGGCAAGGTGGTCAGTCTCTCAGTGAAAGCCACATGGCAGAGGAGGCATGTTTCCAGGCAGCTCACGTTTTGGGGCAGGCATTGTCGACATGCCTCCTCCAGTTCAGCTGCCCCAAGGCCAAACAACAGCCCGAATCACAACTCAACCTGGTGACAGTCAGACAGTAGTATTCTCAGGGCTCTTTAAGAAAGCCATGGGGGTCACCAAGGAGCCAAATCGTACTAGAATTATGTCACCAACATCAGTATCACCAGCAAGAGATGTGCAATCCTCAAGGTCAATATTCTCACCTACAAGAGAAGTGTCTTCTTCAAGGTCAATATTATCACCAACACGTGAGTCTTCCACATCACGATCAATCTTTTCACCAACCAGAGAGCTTTCTCCTAGAAGTAGGATGATATCCCCAGCTAGAGAGCGAGTTACATCTCCAGTAAGAGACTATTCAGCCACTAGGTTGATGTCACCAAGCAGAGATTTTTCAACTTCTAGAGTTATGTCCCCTATGAGAGAGTGCACAACTTCTAGGTTAATGTCATCTGCACGAGACTGTTCAGCTTCAAGAGGTTGTTCAGCATCCAAGTTAATGTCACCCACACCAGAATATTCCACTCCAAGACTGTTAATGCCTTCAAATGAACATTTAAATACTAGAGTGATGTCACCTTCAAGATTCAACTCTTCAATGCTAAGCTACTCAAGTAATAGATTTTTAACTCCAGGACGAGACTATTCATCAAGCAGATTGATTTCCCCAAATAGATATACTAGATCACCCTCAGTATCTTCATATACTCATTCACGTTCTCCATCACCTGTGAGTCAGTCTAGCCGCTCATGTTCTTTGACCACGTCAGACTTCCCGCGACGGATATTCCCTCAAGCCAGTACCAGGCTGTCACTTAAAGAAGAGTTGAAGGACAAGGAAGATTCCCCAGTAGTGTTTGATGCTGGACTGAGTTTTGTAATGGGTGTGAAGAACCAGCCAATACGTCAACAATTCAAGCCACGTGCAGCACACCTTCAGCCATCTACTGTGTCATCAACCCTCTCGTCAAAGATTAAAGACTTTCTACGCAGAACAGATCACATAATGGAGGAATGGAAACGTATGGGAAAGAAAGATCCTGATGAAAATGGTGGTGATGGATATTCAAGCAGAAGTGCAACCAACATTCTTATAAAAGGTTTCCAGATGTACAGTAAAGCTGACAAAGCAATACTTTCACCTAATATGTCATGTGTATCTGAAGAAGATCCAGGCACTGCATCAGAAATGGATGAGGTAATGTGTTTGCTGTGTTATTCCCTCCATTGCATGTCGACGTGCAAAGTGTTGCTTCCAAAGTGTCATACATGATCTTCTTTCTTTCTTTCTTTCTCTGCAGCAAAAGTCTTGGTGCTTTCAAGTTGTTGTCTGGAATTATTTTGCTTAATAGCAACATATCACTTTTTTTTCTTTTTCTTTCTTTACTTACTTTTTCAAAATAAGTATTTGCAGTGGTAAAAACTTTGTTCAGTGAAAGTGCTAATTATTTGTAGTTTTTGGGCAGAGGACATTAAGCAGTGTAAACCTGTTCACGGTATATCAAACAGTCAGTAATACAGAAATGAATATGTATAATCAGAAGACCTCTGAAGGAACAGAGATTTTAGTCTTTGAAGCATCTTATCCTTCAGATTCATCAAAGTGATTCTAAAATTTATTCAAGTCATGTAAAGCTGCATAGCTGTGCTGTGGACTGGTATTGCATTAGCATTTCTTTATTAACACTGTTCAGTGACATTAGATTAATCTAGATTAAGGATATGATGTGCATAAGGACTTTTTATTAGTGAAGAAAACCAAGTCCACAGAAATCACACATTTGTTTCATTCTACATTGGTTGTGTGTAGAACAGGCACATTCATGTAATTACGACACATTTACTCCATAAATTTCAACTTACAATCACAAGCAATACAAATAAATGCTTCTCTTTGTTGTTTACTTTCAAACAAATAAAAACTATGTTTTAGTAAATAAAATACCAGATGTCCATCTATCCTGAAGTCTGAAGATTTAGTCCTTTTATTCTCTCCTTCCCCCCCCCCTTTTTTTTTTTTTTTTTTTTTTTTTTTTTTTTTTTTTTTTTTTTTTTTTTTTGTTGTGAAAATTTAATTTGGGGTAAACTTGTTCTTCTTTGGCCCAGGTACAAATATGTCTGAATTCTTAGCAATCTGATTGTATTCTGTTATTAGTCCTTTATTAAATCCAGTGGGCAGCTTTCAAGCTTTGTGAATGTTTAGTTGCCTGTGAAATATTTTAAATCATTAGCTCATTATTATTGTTCATTCTAGTGTTTAGTATAGATATTATTAGAGAAAATTTTACAAACTTATTTAGATATTTTCTCACTTTGATTGATGATATTTGAGCAAATGCTACAATAATTACTATGGAAAGAGATATTGAACATGAAAGTTCACCACTACCATGACTATCACCTTACCACTAATTTATTTATTTATTTATTTATTTATTTATTTATTTATTATTTGTTTGTTTGTTTCTTTGTTTGTTAAAATGCTTTCTCATCATTTATTCTCAGAAACTTGCCAAGGTAGTTCAGTGGATTTTTATTTCACAAAACGTGATCATAAATAAAGGGAAGAAAATATTTATTATTAGGTTTGAATCTGGACTGACGAAGGCTGTGGTTTACCTCAACAGTGCACAAAAGGCTTATTTTGCAGAAAAAAAGGAGAGGAAAAAGGATTTAAAATTGAAGGTGCTTACATTTACAAATTTTAGTTACATCGTCTGGCCATTGATCCTACTGACATCAGTTCCCAGCTGTGAAGAATTATAGATAAAAAATTAGTCACTTCCTCACAGCTAGAGCAGTATTAGTTCTGCTACCACCATATCATCTTTAATCAATATTATTGTGCAGGAAGGTAGTTTTGTTTCCAAAATATTTTTTGTGTAGCCCACCTTTTTTTAATAACACATTTTTTGTGCCACTTATTTTTTCTAGGTGTTTTACAAACGTTTGCTGATGTTACTTTTTTTTTTTTTAATACTTCTGATCATTGTTTTTGTTAGCAGTTCATAGTTTTGTGTTTTAATATTTTTAAGCTTATACTTATAGAGAAAAATGTTTATCTTAACTTATCCAGTTACTGCAGAATAAGTATTATGTTTCTGAACAAATAAGTTGGAGATGAACCTCTTAAAGATGAATTATTTATTTTTGTACATTATACATAATAAACTTTTAAGTGAATGCAATTACTGCATTTTTTCCAAGAACATTTGTGTGTGCATAGGTTATAGCATAATAATTATACTTCACAGTTCATCTATAGGCAATAGAATAATTTTGAACTCATGTAATCAATATGCATCTTTTGGGGTTATACTGATTGCTTTGTTGCTTTAACTTGGGAGCTTTTGTTAACTGAAGTGTTGCAAGGTTATACGTGATAAGAGAATTTTACTCCCATTAATGGAGGAGTATTGGTTCTGGGAAATAACAACAAAACCTAACAGGAACCACTAAAATCGGTAATGAAAAGTACATATTATTCTCTTTTATATAATTGTCATTTTATTGAAATGTATGGCTAGATTTTGCTGTATTATTATGAATAAACTATTAGTATACTTCTAAGCACATTACAACCTAAGGTGATGTGGGATATCTCTTCCCCTATCACTTTCACATTAACATCTGTCTCCATAACAATATCAATGGGATTATATCATTCATAGATCCTGCATAATGTTGCTGCACATAAATATGGAACATTTAAAATTTATGGTAGTTACTGAGGCTGTAGTTTCATTTCATTTCTATTTCATTTCATTACTTTATTCACCCCATAGTGAATCAGTGTGCATGATTTGGGCTATATCGCGAATATACATAAAATCCATTAAAATACAATGTCGGAGTAATATAAGGCATTATGCCACAGGATGCTAGTTACCTAAATTAATGTTTACTATGAGTAATTGTGCATAAATTTCACAGTATTTTGAAAAATTGTGCAATGTTGGATATATAAAATTCAGTGTTTGGTAAGTCTTTTTACAAACAACATACAAACAAGAATTACATTTTTATCTTTTTACAATTATTATAGTATTCATTACTATGAAAATGCAGTAAAAGTTATTTTCATTTGTTTTTAAACATTCCTCTAGCATATAAAAATTGCCCCAATACAGAATTTCTTTAGTTTTTTAAATCTGTTTGTATCCTATATCTTTTTTATCTCCTCTGGTAGTTTGTTAATAGCACACTGTCTAGGTGGATTTGGGCTTGTATAGCTCGATCCTATGGGCATCTACCTGAACATTTTTGCCTGCTCTACAATCGTAATTATGCATTTGGTTGCTAGTTTTGTAGTTAGTTGATTTGGTTCTTGAAAGCATTATTGTTTCAAATATGTGCAGTGAGTATAATGTTAAGATCTTTAGTTTTTTGAAATCTGCTCTAATGAATCAGTTTCGGTCCCAGCATTATTCTGATTGCTCTTTATTGTAAAATAAAAATTCTTTCTATGAATTTGCTTGCATTCTGTCCACATAAGTAAGATGTATACATGGAAGCAAGATAAGTAATGGGAATTAATATGTAGATAGCTTTTCTCCGCTCTTTGCAAATTGGATATTTATTTCATTGTTATCTCACACAAATAGAATCCCTCATGATGTTCCCATAAAACAACATTAACTTCTCATGCAAATAATGTCTTCCATTGATCAGAAATTTTAAATGTTTTTGGTTATGTGATGTGTCCACTACTAAGCAGATATTATTTTCAGTGACCTTATTAATATCATTGCTAGTTAAAAGATAGTTAAAACAGATAAAGAAAATTGATTTTATAATAGAAATCAGTATGCTTTCCTGTATGTTTTAGTCCCATCAGTAGCATGGTTGTATTAAATTAATATATAAATATTTTGCTGAATTCTATTGCCTGGCATAGATGAACTGAGGAGCATTTTTTCTGATGATTAATTTTCTAATATCACATGGTTGTGAAGTGTGATTTGACTAACTGATTTACTAACTAACTGTGGTGACAGCTAAGTGAGATGACTGCTGATCTCGCAGAAGAGCATTCCACTTCTACTCTTGCAACTGAGCGGCTTGAGGCTGAAACAGCCGATCGGCTGCGTCTCGAGAAGGAGCTCCAAGAAACACAAGTGAGTTCTGAAAATATGCATAATGTAAATGCATTTTATCAATTTTCTTGTCTTTTTACTGTGGATGTACTTGTAAGTGATTGTGTAGTTTAAAAAGTATGACATTGCTGCATTTTGTAACATTCATAGATCTGGAGACGGGGAACAACAAGGCTTGTGAAATCAATCGAATTCCATGGGAATGGTGGAAAATTTGGATTAAGGATGAAAACTGATGGGTTATTAAGGAGATCACTAAATTATATATTTGATGGGGGCAGAGTCCCAGTTCTCTGGAGGATGATTATTGTAGTGCCCATTTACAAAGGCAAGGGGCATGTGAATTGGAGGTCTGCATGGGCTGACATTCTCAGGTTTGGCCCAGCCTAGCCTCAAACAAACCCAAGCCCAAGGAGAGTTTATAGTGTGCCACCCTGCTGGACCCGTTGTGTAATTTTGTTTTAAACAAAATTATTTTTGTTATCATCATCATCACCACCACCACCACCACCACCACCACCACCACCACCACCACCACCACCACCACCACCACCACCACCGCCGCCGCCGCCGCCGCCACCGCCGCCACCACCACCACCGCCGCCGCCACCATCATCCTTCTTCTTCTTATTATTATTAAAATTATCATTATCATCATCACCATCATTATCATTATCATCATTATCATTATCATTATTATTATTATTATTACTACTACTACTACTACTACTATTACTACTAACACTGATTATTTTAAACGTGTCAGAATAATTATATAAAATTCTTAGTAAAGAAATGCTGCAATAATTGTGCTATTCTCAGAATTTCAACATTGGTGATATGATAAATTATTTTGTACCTCTTAATTTTCAAACCGAGACCTGGCCCGAGCCCAACAAACATTTTTCAAATTAGGCCCAAACTCAGCCTGTGGACCGTTGGGCCTAAGCCCAAGGGCTTGGCCCGAGTCTGTGCCGTCTTCTAATGTGAACGCTCTGACCAATTATAGGGGAAGAAGTTTATCATCTATATTAGGAAAAATCTGTACTGGAATCTTGGCTAGAAGGTTACAAGATTGGGCTGAGAAAGAGAACAAACTCAGAATTTCAGGCAGGATTTAGGAAAGATAGGAGGATAGTTGATAATATTATACTTTAAAGGCAATTGTGGATAAATATCTAGCGGGGAAGAGCAGAAGAGTATATATGGCTTTTGCAGACTTAGAAAAAGCTTTTGATACCATTAATAGGCAGATACTATTCAGGATTCCCCTGGCATCTCATTCCACTGGTGCTCCTTCTTCACCCCATGTATCATCTGTGTCACCGCCTGCGGTGCCGTATGTAGTAAAAGTGGGCGTTAAACACTACACACACATCAGATCCTCTCTCCGGGCATCACAGCCTTTCAATATTTTCAAGCGATTTAATTCCTTTGCCCAGTGTAACTTGTGTCGATTTCTAAACTACCAGTTGCTATGGGTGTCTTGGCCTTGTATGAACTCCAGTCCATGATATTTCCCCTGGTCTCATGTTCCTTTCAGGTCCTTTCTCTGGACATCTACATCATCCAATATATAAATATGTTTAAGAGGTGGAATCAGGACTGAAAAATTCAATGCCATAGCCGGGATCTTCTGCTAATCAAGCAGCTGCTTTAACCACTAAGCTACCATGGCCAACTTGCCAGTACTACATTAAATTCCCCAGCTGATTCGTACTTTTCCCAGTTAGACCACAAGGGAATCTCACATCAGAGATAAATACCCCAAGGGTGACTTACAAATGTAAGTACTTTATGTCCTGGGTTTAGGCAACCTTTATAAATAATAATTACCATTTAAAGGTACATGCATACATACGAAGCTAATATAAAGCATGTAGTAAGTTTTCTATTAAATTAGATGTAGACAGTTTAACACATGAGATTGAGAACAATATTGGGCTAATGCAGGTATGTAAGTTGAGTTCCATTTTATTCAATTTATTTATCGAGATATTTAGGAGAAAATTACTAAAGCAAATACATATTTGCCACCAGTAAATAAAGAAATTCCAGGTGTATTATAGGCAGACAACTTGGTGGTAGGGTCTATATCAACAGGAGGCTTATCAAGAGCATTAAGGTCAATTGAGGGATTTTGTAAACAGTGGAGACTGAGGATTAACTACAAAAAATCTAGGATTACAGTTTTCAAAAAGGCTCATAAATTAAAAAGGGATGAGAAAGGAAACCTAGAAGGTCAGGAGATAATGATAATGAGAAAATTGGATTATTTAGGGGTTCTCCTAGGTAGTAATGGTGAGTGGAATGAACAAAAAAAAAGTGTTTTAGCAAAAGGCAAACTTGCAATGAGGGCAACCTTTACAGACTCCGTGGAACACAAACTAAGTGATAGGAAAAGGTTTACAAGGCAGTAGTGGAAGCCAACATATTGTATGGAGTTGAGGTGTCAGAATATGAGGAAGGATGGCTAAATGTAGGTTTGATACATAAAATGTTTTGTAGTGTAATTTTGGTACCTGCCAAGTACATCATCTAAAGGGATAGCATTATTAGAGATGGGCAGAACAGGAAGTGAAGGCATAATGATGGAAAGAGCACTTAAATATTGGCACAAGACTAGATCAATGGGAGCAAAGCATTGTGAAACAGTGTCTAAGGTTTCAGGGCAAATCTAAAGTTAGTAATTGGTTGATGAAATTGCATAGGATACTAGAGGAAATTGGTATGAATAATGTATGGAAGGAGAAGGAATATCTAGGTAAGGATTTTGGAAAGAGGTTTTGGACAAAGGATTGAGGATACTGACAAACAAGAGATTCTGAGTAATATTAGGGATAAAAAATCTCTAGTATTGTTTAGACACATTAAGCAGGAGTAGGAGAAAGAAAAATATATAGAAATTTGTGACAAATTAGGTAGAGAAGGGTGGGCTTGGTTTAGGACTGGGATAATAAAATTAAGGGGCACAAGAAGGGAATTTGGGCTAAATATACACTACTGTTTATGAAAATTGCAGTACCATGAAAGAATTTCTCAAATGAATCCAAACTTGGTGTATGTGCAGAACAGTGTGCAAGCAATAAGTGATTAGGATTGTTGAGGGATAGGGTACATGTGGGCCAAGTAGAGCCCTGTTGTTTTCATCCAACATGGTCAGTGTTGCACCAAGTATAGTCAGTGAAGAGCTGTCATTCAAAATGGAAACATTAAAGTAAATCCCAAAATGCCTCACTGACGTCAAAAGAGTGCAGGATAAGCATGTGAGTGGGCTTGAACTGGGTAGAATGATCAGTCTCTGGGAAGCAGATTTGTTATATCTTGACATTTCAGCTTGTACAGGGCATGCTGCTATGACAGTGATGTGTGTGTGGAAGTGTTGGATAGGAAAGGGTTGTATGCAGCAAAGACCAACTACTGAACCATGCAATATGACCACAGCACGGAATGACTGGCATCTTGTCTGCATGGTCATAGTGGACCACACAGCTTCAACTATAGTGTTAGCTCGACACTGGAGCACTGCAGTAAGCGTGAACCTGTCTGCTGTGGATTGGACTGATTGCACAATGCCATTACGTTGGAACCATTGCACAGAAATCACAAATGCCTCTGACTGCAATGGGTACATGAGTGCTGTCACTGGCATGCTGAGTGGCAAAGTGTAGTTCTTTGCAAATAAGTCCCACTTTAACTTGTTCTACAGTGATGGCCACATATGTGTTCGATGGTACCATAGTGCATGCAACCTGGAGGCATTGTTGAGCGGCATAGTGTACAAACACTAATTGTGATGGTTTGGAGCCCCATTAGTTACAACTGATCTCACCTCCTACAAATTGAGGGCAATTTGAACAGCAACCGGTACATGAGGGAGGTTTTACAGCCTAAGGTACTCCCCCTACTTTGGGTATCTCCAGATGCCACATTTCGCAGGAAAATGCCTGGCCACATGTGCAAGCCTTCTTTGAAGAACGACAGATAGCATTGCTTCCCTGGCCTGTGTATTTGCCAAACATATTGCCCATTGAACATGTCTGGGATATGACTGATCGGCAAGTTGTTTGCCATGGTCTTCCAGTAACCAGTGTCAATGATTTGTGGGCCAACTGTATGAGGGGAGATCCCCCAGGAACACATTCCGAACCTTTTTGATTCCATGCCACAGCATTTAGCAGCTGTAATTGCAATGCATGGAGGCTACACCAAATACCGAATATTCAGGCTCAAAGGTCATGCACAGATTTGTAAAGTTATTCATTTGCTTATTGTCATGTACTGAATCTGTGGTATAAACTTCATTTCAATCATGCGTTTCCTTTTTGATGTTGCAATTTTCACAAACAGTAGTGTATGTCTATTATGTGGGAGCATTGAAAATGATTTTCATTATGTTTTAGATTGTGAGGGGACTAGAATATGGAGGGACCAGTTTGTTCCATAGGAATGGCAGCAATTACCAAGTGAAATAATAAAATTAAGGATTATGAAAGCAAAGAAAATAATAGAGATCGGAAAGTTAAGGGAATTATTAGGAAAAGTTAAAGAAAAATGGAGGCAAAAATGGCAGTATCTAATCAACAATTAAAGGATGCCTATCTATAAGTGCTGTGAGTTTATGTGAATTGTAATTTAGCAGATGTATGTGACATATAACGTATTAATAGCCATGGGTTGAATACATTTAAGCCAAAGACATCTCAAGGTTAGAATATTGTAAATGAAAATAGTTCTTGATGAGCAAATTTAGGTATAGGCTTATATATGATTATGTATAAATTATATTGTATAAATTGAAAAAGAGAAATTAATTCAAACATTCTACATTAAAATTATTATTTATTTATGCCAACAAGCTTACTGCTGGTGTTTTTTTTAAACACACAAGCCGTGTGTGGGCAATGTTTAAGAGGTGGAATCAGGACTGAAAAATGATCTCTGATGTGAGATTCCCTTCTGGTCTAACTGGGCAAAGGTACGAATCAGCTGGGAAATTTAATGTAGTACTGGCAAGTTGGCCATGGTAGCATAGTGTTTAAAGCAGTCGCTCAATAAGCAGAAGATCTGTGGTTCAAATCCCGGCTATGGCATTGAATTTTTCAGTCCTGATTTCACCTCTTAAATTCTACATTAAGAGTTTAACTGTAACTAGAGCAGTCAATGAGCTGGTTACAAATTACTATTCATTTGTGGATAGAAATTAACTAGATAAATAAGATACGTTTATCTTTCAGCATTTTTAGAACCTTAGGCATGTCAGTTATTTAAGGTACCCACATTGGAGATTAATATACATAGAAGTTTTGTTATCCACTTAATAATTCTAATTTTAGCCAAATTAGAAAGGAAGAATAATGACATCCTCTGTTCTTTAGTGGTCTGGAATGGTGCAAGGGTTTCCATATTATTTGTTGGTTTTATGAAACTTAGCCTCAAGTTTTGTGAAGTAGTGTAGGAATGTGGGTATTCTACTTTTATATTAATTAAAGTACATAAAACCCCCAGTGCAACAGCCCATGCAGGGCCAAGGCTTGCCACCCAGCCTTTGTGTCCACCACCTCTGTCCACTGCTGGTGTCATGAATGGGGTGCAGTACCGGAGGGTGGTGCGTGGTCAGCATCCTGAACCCTCCTGGCCAGTTATGCAGCCTTCTCGACCAGAGGTTGCTACTTTCCATCAAATAGCTCCTCAATTGGCCCCCCTGGACCTAACAAGGTTGAGTGGGCCCCATGCCAGACCTCCCAACAAGGGAAAAATCCCCATGCTGGTACTGGGGATCGAACCCAGTTCCTCCATGCCAGAGGCAGACACACTACCAACTGTTTTTTTTTGTAGTGTTTAACGCCCACTTTTACTACATATGGCAACACAGGCGGTGACACTGATGATACATGGAATGAAGATGGAACACCAGTGGAATGAGATGGTGGGGGAAACTGGAGAACCCGGAGGAAACCTGCCCCAGTGCCGCTTCGTCCACCACGAATCCCACATGCGGTTGCCTGGGATTGAACCCGGGCCGCTTTGGTGAGAAGTAAATAGTACTACAACTGTGCTATGGCGGTGGTCAAATGAAGTACATTATTAATATTAATTCTTAGGAAAGTGCATTGTGTTAATTGTAGAATTAATTACATATACACATTGTTTTCAATGTTTTAACTTGTAATTAGTAAGAACATGCTCAGATTTCTCACTCCAGAATTATATATCTCGTAAATTGGATTTAAATAGATTCTGTTTTTAATATATATTGTAATTGAATCTAGAATCACTTATCCTTTATTATGTGGTGAATGAGTGAAATGATGTTCTAATGAGCCCAGGGTCCATAGAGGTTAGGGCTGTTTAGCATGGAAAACTGCGGAAAAAATCCTCCCAGGTGATCTTCCTAACTGAGATTCAAACTCAGGATGCCTTGACTATGAGACTGACACTTCTCGTACATCACCTATGATTAATTTTGATGTATAATGAGATTGTTTTTAGGTAATTCATTGAAGCTGCGTTATTTTCAAACATTTTGTGTTTGTAAACATGAAAGTAAAGCATGTACCTGACTATTTTCTTATTGAGTAAGTCTTCCACAATTCAAAATTTACACTAGTCTTTATTAACCTGTAGTTATATTATTTATATATTTATTTATATGTTTATTTATTTGATCTTGATTGTACTATTAGACAATGACAAACTCTTGATTAAATGTTCTTTTAATATTAAATGTTACAGTTGAAACATTAACAAAAGATTATTAACTCTTTCTAACTTTGGGTTAACTTTTAAATTTTTTGAATAAGACTTTTTTTTTCTTTGTAAAATAACTGGATTTTAATGAATGAGTATAACTTGCATTCACTGTTACTAAGCTTCAAAAAAGTTACTGGATTTTGTTGTAGTTTTGCCAAACATTTACTTATATTTCTACAAAGATGGTATTTGTGTAAATGTTGACTTTAAAGCCATTCTTGATGCAGCATAATTAAACAATACAAAGCTATTGCTCGAACATCAGGCATTCTGGTAAAGGAATCTCACAAACATTTGGAAACCTGTATTTTCTGTTTACTGTATATACATTATTGAAAATAGTTGAAGACCACAGCTGAAAGCTGAAACTATGATCCATTTTCTTTTAATATTTTATGTGACAGAAGAAATATAACATTTTCATACTTAGTTCAATAGTCAAACCATCTTTGCAATGTTAAATGGTAGTATTAATATACCCTTTTGTGTGCATATGTTAAAGCAGGTGTTCGATAGTGCTTGAATGATGTGTTCTTAATCACAGCTGAATCTTTGTATTATGTAACAGTCGGAAAACAAAAACCTGCAGCAGACAACAGAACGACTTGAGATGGAGCTGTTATACATGAGAGCAGCAGATGTAAATGGAGGAATAATGTCTGATGAAGATGAGGAAGGCGAGGGAGATGTTGGAGTATATAAGCAGCGCTATGAACGCACTGTTCGAGAACTTGAATTTACAAAGCGACGCTTACAACAGCAACATGAGGATGATCTGGAGCAACTTGTAGGCTTAAAGAAACAACTGGAAAAGAAGGTAATTCATCTGGGCTCCAAGTATCATTGAATACATATTTTATTGTAGTTATTTTTATATTTTACATATTTGAGACAATCTGTTTAGCCCATGGTAATCAGTGTTGCAAATGGCTCTTACTAATCCAGATTAGTAACCGTAAGACAGCTCAAAATAATAGTGAAAATGTGGAAACGAATGCTGTTCTGTCTGCATTAATATGCTAAAAAATTGTAGTCTGTACATAGCCTTTGAACTGTTTCAAACCATTTGACTTACCAAAAGAGAGTTTTTAAGGCACTATCTTACCAGTATTAAAACAAGTTTTTTCTACCTTTTGAAGCAGAAACATTCAGTCTGCAATTCTGAAAAGTAAGCAGAAATATTGTAACTTTTTTACTTCTCAATTATTTTATTTTATTTACAATTACACTTAGTTGCCTGCTCACTTATACAACTTTGGCAAATTACCCTGTTAACTCTTTTTCTGGCATAAACGTTCGCAGTTAATCTTTTTTTACTCTGTTACTTTTTTTCTGCTCTGGGCTCTTTGACAGTGAGGATGTCATGCCAAGGAGCATTCTTCTTTCGATACTTTCTTCAAAAAGATCCTAGCCAATGTCACAATATTTATAACTCAGAGATGAATTGGATTTTTTTAAGCGTAATTCTTTAATTTTAATTGAAAAAGCACTTAAAGCAATGAAACAGAGTTATAATTGGAAGGTAGAATCAGAACTAAAAAATGCAATACCATTGCCAGGATTTGAACCACGTTTTTCAATTTCCATGGTACTAAATTTTTCAGTTCTGATTTTACGTTTCAAAGTTTGTCTACACATGATTTGTGAGTGTTAAAATGATCAGTTATCATTGATTGGCCTTATATATGGAAAATATAATATAAAGTATAATATATGTTTTAACACATGTACTCCATTTAATTTCTCTAATCGAAGGCCAGGTTTTGGAAGCCATTCTTCCTTTAACAGCTGTAGATTCAAGACCTGTTGTAGGTGTTGTACAATAAATAGATGAAACTTCTGAAGATGGGAGCAGAATTTCAAAATTCATACTTGGAATTTATTTCTTGGGGATGAAAATGTTTTGTCATATGGAGAATCTATAAGTGATTCATGTATTTTAGTAGCTGTGTGTTTTGTATTAATTTCATGACTTGAGTTGTACTTTGGAGCTATACTAATATTAAAACAAGTGAAAACATCATTTAGGCTAAACATACTTTATTTGTCTCTTAAGCGCTTAATGTAGTGCAAGGTTACACTTAAGACTCTGTTGCACACTCTCAGAACAAACACAATTGTTCCATCAAATTAAATCGCTGCTGAATCACAACTCATGTGGAATTGCACTCAACACTGTCCACTGAACTTTAACTGTCAATTGTCCACTGAAAGACTGTTTAACTGTTCCCCAGGCACAAGCCAGTTCCCTATGTAGGGTCCAAACACAAAGCAAGTCATTCTGGAAAAGGAATGTACCGAACTTGGTGAAAGGAACTCTCTGGAGCAGGGAAGTGGAATACAATGGCTATTGTTGTGTATGACCCTTTATTCAGTAAAGTCATTAACAGCATTTGAGGCCAAGTAGTCAGGCAGGTAGTTGGCCAGTGCCTTCCATGGCAAGTAATTAGCTTTATGGCTATTGTGACACTGCTCCCTTCCCAACCAGCACCGTCATAGTAGACCAGAATGCCCGAGTGCACCACAAGTATTCTTCCTCAGGGAAGCCTCTCGATGCGGTAGACTGTAGTGTTGATCCTCTTCACTATGTGACACAGTCCGTGCCATGGCTGTTGAAGCTTGGAGCAACGCTCCTTAGTCCAGGCTGGGTGACCAGCTACACCACATCTTGCTGGAAACCTTGGCTGTTGGCTTGCCAGTCATACTGGGTCTTCATTCGATTACTTGCCACCTGGATGTGCCAACGAGCCATCTTGTGCACATCATGAAGATGGTTCACTGGGTTCTCCATGTAGTCGACTACTGGTTGCTCTACTCCTGGAGGGCTCTCAAACATCAGGTCACATGGGAAGATGCAACTCTCTGCCAAAGACTAAGCTAGCTGGCATCATTCTGGTGATGTTGTGGGTTGACGAGTGACAGACCAGCAAGAAAAGTGGCACCCTGACATCCCAATCCTTCTGGTGATTGACCAGGACCTTCCTCAGATGTTCTTCAATAGTTTTGATGTACTGCTCGATCATACTGTCCAACTGTGCATGGAGAGGCATGTGTGTCTTGTGCACTCCAAGGTGCTCCATGCTTCTCACATCAGATTAGACTCGAAGTTCGTGTACTAATCACTGTGTAGTTCCAATGGTACTGCAAAGCAGCAGGACAGTTCTTCCATGAGGCAGTCGAGATTTACTTGGCCTCTTGGTTAGAAACCAGCATACCCTCTGACCACTTGGTGCAGTAATCCATGACCACCAGAAGATACTTTTTACTCCTGTCAGACACAGGGAATGGTCAATCTATGTTGATTATGACGTGTTTGAAAGGTACTCCCACATTATACTGCTGCATGCGTTCCCGGCTCCTACTCTGTGGGCCACGACTTGCTGTACACACATGAAATTAGCAGCACCATTTCTTAGCATAGCCTCAACCCAGGGTTACCAGATTATTTTATGGAAATGTGGTACACAATGGTAAAAAATGTAGGACATCATTGGTCAATGCAAAAATATTGTAAATTTATAATTTAAATGCTATTTATATATACCCAGAGGCATATACACTTATATTTTGTTAAAATCATGAAACATACAGCATTATCTGTGATCATAAACAGTCAGTTATACTTCTCTGAAGAAGTAATCTTGAGCAAAACATCTAGCTTGTTTCAAATATAGTTGAGAAACTTCACACAACAGAAGTTTTTAAAATTGTATGTACTTCATTAAAGCAATACCTCTAACTGAATCAATAGATAATCTGTTTCTTTTATCTGTCCACTGTGCTCTTATTAGTGAAAATACTCCATCAACAGTAGCACTGTGTTGCTTTGCTGGTAATTTCCAAATGTCTGGCAACTTACCTCAACCAGAAGAACCTCTGTCGGAGCTTTGTCAATCGTTTGGTTGGATCCAAGATAACCTCCAAAGGAAACCCCATGTACCTCCTCCAGGACTTCCACAACCTTACTCCAAAGAAGCATCAGTTGCTCTCTCTGGGTATTCCCATCAGGTGACTCCCAAACTCAGTACAACACAGCGTCCTTGGTCTTCAGCAAGTCTCACTGGCCTGGTAAGACTTACACTCATTGCTCCTGGGTGCAATGTCCTCCCAGCCTGGTCTAGCTCCTGCTTCCACTTTTCTGGGGAGCGACCCCTAGTCAGCATCTGCCATCTGCTCCCTCCCTAGGCCTGCACTATCCCATTCATCCACAGGTGCTGCCAAAACCACACAGACAACTGTGGCATGCTCCCTTTCCTCCACGATAGTGCAGTGGTCTCACTCCTCTGGGCAGGGCCTTTTTGACAATGCGTATTTGAAAGGCTCCTTCCCCTCCAATGTTTCGAAGTGAAGTTATAATCTTGGACCCTCTTGACCCAACAAGTTGTCTGGCCGTCTAGGTTCTTAAAGCTCAACAGCCAGATAATCATCGTCAGGTGAAATGATAGGCCATGCAGGTACTTATGAAACTGTTCCAACGCCTTCACTATTTCCAGGGACTCATGCTGGGTGACATGTTGGCTATTACTCGCTCCTGTCTGTCATAGACCTTGGATAGTACGCTTCCAATATTGCTGTTGCTGGCGTCAAGTGTCCACTATGAAATCCTTCAGTTGTGGGAAACCAAAAACAGGTGCACTGGAGAATGCTGACTTAAGTGCCTGGAACGTGTCCTCAGTCTCTTCTGTCCACATGAAAGGTCAGTGTTCCTCTGTCAGGTGAGTGAGGGGCTTTGCGATGGTGGAGAGGCTTCTGACAAACCAGTGGTAGTAGCTGCACAGGCCCAGAAAACTCTGCAACTCTAGTTTATCCTTTGGGTGAGGCCAGTCTCACAGCCTGAGCCTTCTCCGGGTCCGTGGCCACCACAGTTGGCGAGACTATGTGCCCCAAGCAGTGAACCTTCTTGCAGTAGGCTGTCTGTAGTCTCTGTAATATCTTGGCCACATTCTCCAGATGGTCTTCGGAGGTGCTATCAATAACGATGTCATCCAGGTATAGCAGGCAGGTGTTGTCAGTTCCCTCATCACTAACCCCATAGGCGCTGAAAATTGGCTGACATGTTGCAAAGGCCAGAGGTCATAATCATGAACTGCTTGTCTCTGGGAGTCTGGAGTCTCTTGCCAGTATCCTGATTTCAGATCCAAGGTCAAAAACCACTGGGCACCAGCAAGAGTGTCCAGTGTGTCATCAATCTGGAGGAAGGGAAAGCAGTTCTTTTGGCTGAGAACATTCAGCTTCCTATAGTCCACTTGTTCTTCAACAGGACTACAAGGGAGCCCCAAGGGTTGAGCCATTGTCCATGGTCTAGGGGTGACATGTTAGCCTCTGTTACCCACAGTCGCGGTTTCAAACCCGGCAGAGAGCAGTGGATTATTTTTTTTCAGTGTAAAAATCCTTAATACAGCTTCCTTCAGAAGGGCAGTAAATCTGGTTGTCCTGTGTCATAGATTTACGGCAGATAAAGAAACCCCAAGTCTGCCAAAGGGGCCTTTGAGCAAAATTAACCGGTCTTTCATGGCCAATATAGAATGGGATGCTGAGAAACGTAGCTGTTAAAGAGTGTCCATAAATAAAACTCCATTTCAGTTTCACAAAGGCTGTTGACTTATTGACGATCCGCCTGGATCTCATGTCCTGCAGCATGTCCCATACCTTTGCTTGATTTACCCGAGGAATATGTCTTGGCAGTTCCTGATAGGTTGGCTGTCTCTGGTGTCGATGTGTTGGAGCACTCGATCGGTACGGCTGTAATCACCGTCCCCTTTGTTGAAGACTGTCTGGTACCTCCAAGTGGATGCCCAATCCTCTCCATTTGTGCTATGGTTAAATGGTCGGCCGCCTTAGGTTTTTCAGCCGGGGCCCCGGATCATGCAGCGATGCTGGCTTCATGGGGACCATCACATGACGTTGCTTTTACAGCTGGCTCCTACTTTCCCAACTGCATTCTACCCTATATGTCGTGATAGGTGTCTGATGGATTTAGCAGTCTCATGAGCACTTCCTCCCAACAAGGCAACAATGCCCTGACAACGCATAATCAGTCAAAAGCCGTCTTCCGGTCCAATAAAAGATTGTTTGATAGCTGCCCTTCCTGCATCTTCGCAACCACGTTACTTCTTGTGGGCACAACCATGTCCTCTACAGTGCGCAGATTCCTGGATATTCATTGGGGCTCCAGAGCTTCATCTCATCTTGGACGAGCGGTAAGACCCTACAGCCGACGTTGACTGTCGCAGTGTGGCTCCTGAGGGCATACAGACCCAGTATCACATCCTCAGACAACATCGAGATGAACCCTCACAGACTTGCAATGCTGTGTCCCAAGTCAACTCCAGAAAGGCCACCTCCACAGGCAATGTGTCGTCTGATGCTGTCACTAGCTGGTAGGGATTCTTTGAGGGTTCTTTGATGGCAAGCCCTTTGCACGTCAGGTCTGATTACGGTCATGGCTGCACCCGTGTCCTGGTACCACTTCCTCTGTACCCATCTGTCTGCAAAAAGGCTGTCTACCATCTGTCTGCAAAAGGCAAGCAGGGGTTGGCGATGACATCCCTGACATGTCCCATGCCACGCTGGTATTCATTCGTTTCCTGCCTGTCCATCAGCTGGATGTGGACCGCTCCTCACTAGGTGTCCTGTCTGGCTACACACCACTGGAAAATCTCCTTCGATTTTCCTGGGTGGAATCTCTGTCCCTGTAATATTGAATGCTCCTAATCTTCAAGGTTGCTAAATTAGGTGTCCCCGTCCTCAATGTGGTCTTATAATTGCTGAGCATTGGGTGCTGTGATATCTCAGCATTGTGCACCCTGTTGATGAATGAGAAGGCAGGTTTCTGGGACTCGTAGCTGGTCAGAAGGTTCAGCAGAACTTTATTCACCAACCGTTCAATAGCCAGAGTGAACTCTGCATAGCATCTCCTCTGGCTAATGCAGCCTTGACTTGATCTGACTACATTATGCTGCGGTCAAGCAGCGGTTTTGGAACCAGTTTTCAAGAGCCTCCCAGATGTTTTCGGACACTGCTGACGTTGGAATTGCATTGAGAACTTCTGCCACATGTTCCCGGAGGCTGGTTATCAACTGTGCGGCTTCTTCTACTGCTGGCCATTGGTTGTTGCCGGTGGCAAGAGCGGCGAATTGTAGGTGGAAGACTTCAAAAGTTGACATTCCATCATATTTGGTTGGCTAGACGTGCGCAGATATTATTTCACGTCCTAGTGTTGTCAATTCTTGACCTAATAGTGATTAACTATGAAGCTCAGGAATTAATGAGATTTTGAGCAGTTATTGGGATATGTTACCTCAAAATGAATTTGAAAATGCCTTGTGATTTACCATGATAAACATGAGTCAGTTGGAGAATTTAATGTCATGTAAGCATGTTGCCATGTTCAGATGGTTTGAGCAGTGGCATGAAAGCCCAGTCTGACTCTACCTTTCCAACTTTAACCTACAAGTGACATGTGTGAAGGAACATTTAATTATCAAAGCACTGTTGAAACAGGCAAGGAAGGTGCACATTCCCAAGAATTCCTAGTATATATTTAATTTGTAAAAGTATTTCTTGTAAAAAATATTTTCTTAACATTCTTCTTTCTTTATCTTCATTGCCAAAAGGAAATTTTGATCTAGAAAATAAAATTTAAGCTTGAAGGTTTTTCAGCAAAAATAGACAGAAAGAAATTTAAAAATAAAATAATTGTAATTGCTTGTATTAGTTATAAGGCATTGAGGAAAAGCTTATGGTTTTTACCAAAGAATCAAACCAGTAAACACTACTGAAAAATACTAATCATTACTAAACACTGTAATTGGAAGTAAGAGATTGATTTATTATAATTGTTTGGCAATACAATTATTATATTTCAGCTTGCTGATGCATTTGAGGAAGTAGAGGAACAACGGCAGATAGTAGCTCAATGGAAACGTAAGGTAGCAAAACTGAATGCTGAGACAAATGATCTCCGTCTGCTGTTGGAGGAACAGAATTCAAGAAATCACTTACTGGAGAAAAAACAACGGAAGTTTGACTCAGAACTGCAACTGCTCCAGGATGAACTGCGTCAGGAGAGGCAGGCAAAAGAGCGATTATCCAGAGAAAAGGAACTTGTACTTGCAGAAAAATACTCCACAGAACAGAATCTTAGTGCCATTCGTCTGGAACTGGAACTTAAGGAAGAGAAAATAGTATCACTAACACAAGAGCTAGATGAGCTGACATTCGGTGGTAAGACTGAAGAGGAAGTGGCTCACCTCAAGAAGATCAAGCATGAATTGGACAAGAAACTCAAAGAGCAGGTGCAGTATAACATTTCATTTCTAGTTTTATATATTTATCTTTTATCATTTTTTGTTATTTTAATTTTATATGTTTTGTAGCTAGTGGGTTGTGTATGTGACTGATTGATCTAAAGGAGCCCTTAAAGAATTTACATTACACTTGGGGATCAGATAATATGAACACAATATTTTCAATGAACTTGCTATATTAAAATCAGTATATCAATATCAGAAGATTGAATGCAAAAGTAGTATTGCCAGCAGATTAATTCATTATAAATTAATAATTTGAGTATGGCATAAGTATATACAAGATATGACTTTATTTTTAATGAATTTGCTATATTAGAATGAATTAGAATATGTGTCAATGTTGGAAGATTGAATACACAAGTAATGCTGGTAGAGATTAATTCATTATAAATAACCAATATTTAGAAAATCTATTAGCAGATAATATTATGTTGTAGTTATATAATTGCAGTTAATTTATATTCATTAATGGATTAAATAATATTTAAGTTGTTCTAAAAGTCTTTCTAACCTGATAATCTTTTGCATCTTTTCTCATTACATGCCTTGATGTTAATACAGATTTAATTTGTTTGTTATAAATTGAGTAGTAAGAGGAGTAAAGTGTGAACACAAAACCCACATGACTCCTCTGTGGTCAAGTGGTCAGAAGTTCACTGGTGGGGGGCAGGGAAATTTCTCTTTAACCACAATTATTCCCTAACTTCTGCAGTCTGGAAGTATTCAATTTGATTCAATTTATTCACCATATGATTTCAATACAGAAATATCAGTTTCGTTAAATTAAGTAATACAATAACTAAGAATATGTATCATGCATAAGATACTTATACAAATAGACAGGTGGTTTGAACAGTAGATAACAAATGATGAATAGACATAATACATAGTGAATATTGCATAATATAACTTACAACTAAATTTTTAACTATTTCATATTATCACCAAGACATACAGACACACCCTTAAACAAGATTTACACAATTTCTCTCATTTAAATATTCCTTTATGGAATAATAATATTTATTTATCAATTAAGTTTGTAAGCTATTTTTAAATTTGTTAAGTGTTGTGATGAGTTTTATTTCAGAAGAAAGTCCACTATAAATGGGAATACCATTATATTTAAAACTGAGCTCATATATCTTCTTCCTATGTAATGCTCCATACAGTGGTAACCTTTTCCTAGTGTCATAATCCTGTACTTCTGAGCATTTATTAAAATGTTCCAAGTTTTCTTGCATCTGAATTGCAATCTCATAGATATAAATACAAGGTAGTATCAAGATTTTAAGTTTCTTAAATCATTCTAAGGGTTTTAACAAATCTTAGAGACTATAAGCTTCACTTATCTTAATATCTGCTGAAAGTTCTTGAAATCCAGTGCAGACTACGTAGTTTCACATTAATTCTAATGCATCATCAGTGCAAATCTTGTTTATATATAGTGCTCTTTTTCTAAAAAAGTTTAGGGGAACTCTCGGACTTCTTTGCTTTAAAGTCTAAGTAGCCTATATGTTACGCAAGAAATTAAGAAAGCCAAGCAGATAACATTACTGGGTGTAATGATTACATAAATAGGTCAGATTTCAATATAGACTGTTTGCTGCTACCTTTAACTTGTTGCTGCAGCTCCAATCATCTAAGTAATGATGATGATGATGATGATGATGATGATGATGATGATGATGATGATGATGATGAGGATATTGATGATTGATAATAACAATGAATAAATAAACCAAAAGGGGGCATCAATGGTATATTTTTAGATTCTCCCTTTAAACCATATTGAATTAAAAATACCTTATCACAGCAGCTTCCACAGTGGCCTCATTTCATCGTTGGTGCAGTCATCACACCGTCTCCTTGCTCTTGGGGTCCGTTGTGAGATGTCGACCTTTCATAAACCAAGAGTTCACATAAACTGCTGGTTTAAATAGTTGGAGAGGAAGCCCAACCAATTTAATAAACATTAAATTGCTTACTGTGCAAATGTATAATGAGGAGTAACGATCAGGTTCATTTGGGAAAATCCCCGTTCACATTCACTGGTAGAAATTGGAACACACTTCAATACATTCACAAGAGGAAAAAGAGACTCTGGCACTTTCTTGTCGATAATATAATCTCTGAATCCTCTCAGAATTTCTCTTTGAGGCAGTTCAAAATGTTTACATAAGGATTTTATTTCATGTTCATCATATGTAATCCCAGGATTATTTGGCCAAGTTGAGTTGTCTAATACTTGGGCACACTCAGAAATTCCTGTGTCTGTTTTCTGTAGAAGCCAACTCTCCATTCTTCCTTTCAATGATTCATAAAATTCTGAAGGGATTCTTGAAGAGCTTCACACATCAATCCAAGATCAAGCATGAAATGAAATCTTTTTTTATCACTTCTCCATCCGACAGCTCTAGTCTATGGTTGGCACAATGCCAGACTAAAATCTGTGGGAAATTCTTTTTCAGTAGTGTTACAACACCTTTCTTGTTTCCCATCATTACTGCAGCTCCATCTGTTGCAATTGCAATAAGATTTTCTCAGAGGAAATTGTCAGAAAAGCCATGGGCTTTTAAACACTTTAACAATGTGCAGTCACTTCATGCAGCTCAACTATATCCACAAAAACATTTGTAGGCTCATTCATTTCAGGGAGCTTTGTTCTTAAGTAAATTATCAAAGATTTTAGTTGGCTAATCGTCGCACATTCATTAATCATTAATGATATTTTGCATCTGGAGTCAATTATTTTATTTAGAATGGCCTTTCTCATCTCTACCACAATATAATTAATAATGTTTGTGCAAGCATTTCCATAGTGTAAAATGCTTACTCTATTTAGTTCTTGAAGTTCAACCTCAGACTGAAAATCATTAAAAGCCTGGCTCTTTTTAGCAACTTTGTACGCTGTACAGAACACATTTGCTGCCACTTCTTTTTTGTTTTTGAAGGCTCTCATGCAAGCATTTCCTAAAGTGTTTTCTTTGGCGCTATGTAAAATCTTAGCTGCAGCTTGATGAGCAGAACTTTCCTTATGTTTGTATATTTTCTTTCATAAAAAGATCATGTCATTTTTCTTCGCATCCCCATAAGATGACACAGGAATTGTAGCCCACACCTGTGCGATATTCATCCCTTGTTTTTTTCTGTCTGGTCCTAGTTTCCCAACTTCTTGACATATTCTGCAAGTTTCTTGTTTTTAATCAATAACCAGTTATGTTTTGCACAAAATGCACTTTTTTTTATTTAAAGACCAGCAATCAGGGATCTCTTCTAAGTTTTTATCACACATGTGTTCACTTGAGGTCTCATTAGCGTCATACACACTTTCACTGCTTTCGTTTCTGGCTGCACTATTATCCACCGTCATCAAACTTCCAGCATTATAATTTGAAATGCATTTATCGTTGTTCTGTTTAATTTTCTTTGATGCTGGAGCCCTCGTAAAATAGTTAGTTATTTTTCGACTCATCGCGTCTTCTAACTTGAAAAACCACATGAACACTGTATGGATATGTCACTAGGCATAAACCAGACACAACTTATTACCAGATCTACCACTGCGAGGAATTGAACTATACCTACAAACACAGAACAGATTGGCTCAGATCCAAAGAGTACTGACTTTGATTCTTTCCTCAGGTCACATACACGTGAATTATTATTCATAAACACAAATTAACCAATAGTGAACAAGAAGCTCGCTGAGAAGATAGATAGCAAAGCAGTTGTTGTTTTTATGCATTTATTTTTTATGCTTGCAAAGAGATTCTAAGACTACTATAACCCCTGTAAATGGAAACCAACCCAAAAAATATAAATAAAACCAATCAGTAGCTGTAAAATCACATTTTCTACTTTCCAATCGGGAAAATAAGTGGTTTTAAATTTTGTTTTCAGAAAATGTTTAGGGGAACGCGTCACCCAGCGTTATATATATATATATATATATATGATGGCGACAAATATAAAAAGATTTGCACTGATGATACATTAGAATTAGTGTGAAACTATGTAGTCTGCATTGGATTTCAAGAACTTTCAGCAGATAGTAAGATAAGTGAAGCTTATAGTCTCTAAGATTCATTAAAACCTTTAGAACTGTATTACTTCACTGTTAATAGCTTCAGTTTTTTCATAGTATAATTCTTAAACCATTCCTTACAGCTAACTGCTTGTTTCAGGTTCATTCTTGTTCTAATTGCCCTTTTTTGTATTTTGAATATTTGAATCATGTCACTACTGTTTCCCCAGTTTATTGCACCATATGTAATTAGAGAGTGAAAATTCGAAAAGTATACTGCTTTTAGGGTATTTAATTTGTATATTGTTTTAGAATAAATAGTGGATAACAAATTTTATTTAGATTCTGTGATAAGGAATGAATAAAACTGTTAAAACCTACAGTTCAAAGATTAAATAACATCAACAATTTGTTTCTCAAATCAAAACCCTAGGATACAACCAATAGAAGTTAAAAAGAACTATAAAATGAAAGAATAGAAATACTGATGTACAGCACACATGGTTGTTATAATTTTAGACAGCAGCTAAACTCAAAATCATTTTATAAACTAAAAGAAAAAAATTAACTTAAAATGCCCATGCTGTCTTATTTTAAAAATAATACACCTATATTATTCTGCTTTATGTGATGTATATTAAGGAATTCTACTTCTTTTCATTCCAAATGAATGCCAAAAGGAATGCAAAAGTATTAAAATTGTAGCAAACTTTGAATTATACTTAAGACATAAGTTATTATGTATACAGCATCAGTTCCTTACTTAGTTTTACATAGTCTAGGTAAATATTTTGATCTTGTTTTGAATTCTCTGGAGGAAGAAAGAAAAAGGACAAAAATTAGTACAACCAATGAACAGATTCTATAAATTAAGAGTAAATAATTAACAGTATGTGCATCTTATATTATTGAATTTTACTTCAAGTAGTTAGTAACAAAAATATTAGCTTGTATATTATATTCAATGTTTGTTTAGTATAGCATATGTAGGTTTATACAAAGCTGATCAACAAAGACAGAGACCGATTTTTTTTTCACGGATGTTTATTACTCCTTTTCAAGCTTTACATAATCTTTTTCGAAATAAACTACTCCTACTTGAATACACTTTATATAGCATCTCTGCCAGTCCTCAAACATGTGGTGCAGACCATTTTTTGTGAGGTCCTTGAGAATCATGTCACTCTTCTTGTGCATTGCATCAGAGTTCTCAAATTGAGTGCCCCAGAGCTTTGCCATTCATGATGGGAATAAAGAAAAATCATAGGGTGCATGGTTTAGGCTATAAGGCAGTGTGGTACACAGGTAATAATGAGTTTAGCCAAAAACTGCATGACTTGATTTGTAATGTGAGGCTGTGCATTGTCATGAAGAAGTCGCCACCCAGTCCGAGAAGTTCTGATCGTTTCCTTGCAATGTGCTTCCTCAGTTTAGCCAATACTGATGTGTAGTATGATGCTGTAACAGTAGTGCAAGGGAGAACTGCATGCTGGTAAATCATTTCATTACAGTCAAAAAATGCAATCACCATCACCTTCCCTGTAGATGGAACAACTTTTGCCTTTTTTGGTGCTGAAGAACATGGCGATTTCCAAACTATGCACCAAGTGAGATAGCTCCGCAGCAACATGTGAGGCTCACTTTCAGGAGGTCATGGGTTCAATTCCCATGGGCAACATTCCTGACCCCTAGGCTTTTTGTGAGTTTCCTTGGATTGTTAGGTGAATGCTGGGAAGGATAATTATATCCCCCAAATTTCCTGTCCTTCCATTTCACTTCATTAATCATTTCATTCATCGTTCATCCTATTGCTTCTTTCAGGGTCACAAGTGTCAGCAAAGGCATTAGGTGCAGTTTGGCAGGGATGATATATGCACAGGAACTCTCTGCATCCCTCGTCCATGGGATCCAGGTAGGGGGGCAGCATATGGGAGCATTGGATGCTGCCAGGGTCCCCTGGAAGACCCCAAAAGACCTAGAGACCTCAAGGTGTCATCAAACTTGGGAAACCTTAGGGACCTTTGTCAATGACTGTACTGCTAGTCTGGATCTGGCCGCTTGGTGTCTCCTCTCACCTCATCTTTCCTCTCAGAGGTGTCTTCTTGGGGGCATAGATGCAATAAGCATAGCTTCAGTGCTGAACCCCCTCCGTATATCTCCTATTCCTATTCCACGCTGTGTAGGTTTGCTTTTTTCAGGGTCATAATGATGCAGCCATGACTCATCACCAGTGAAATTGATTCCAGAAATGAATCTCTCCATCAGCAAAGAGATGCAGCATCTCATGGCTTGTCTCCATTCGCACAGACTTTTGTTTGGGAGTCAACAGACATGGCATCCCATGGGCACAAGCACAGGTCATATGGAGTTGATGCATAACTGTAAAGACACTTCATATGAAACTCTCCACATTTCACTGAGCTTACATAATGTTATCATTGATCCTCACAGACAATCACAGCAGCTTTGTTGATGTTGACTTCAGTCACAGCAGAAGCAGAAACACCAGACCCACTTTGCTTGACACAGAGAACATGGCCTTCTTTGAAGTCCTTGAACAACCTAAAGACTGTTGCATTAGTTAGTGCATCTTCAGCATATCTTGCTGCAGCTTTTCATAGTTTCAGATGCTGTGTGGTTTAAACAAAAATAGAATTTTACTGTGCTGTACTGCTCTCTTACATCACCTCCATTTTGTGATATGCAAAATTCTAGCAGGGCCTACAAAATAGAGCATTACTACCACCCTACCAATACAAGAGTTCTGCTGCCTGTGGACATAAAATTCTGCATTTTCAAATATTCATGATGCAGGCAGGGAATTATCAAGGAAGCTAAAGGAAAAATCAGTCTGTCTTTGGAGATCAGCCCTCATAGTAATTTAATCTAGTTTTCTTTCGTTTTTCTTTTCCTGTATAAAAGTAGCTTAGTCACCATATCTCATTATGAAAGACACTTCTTCCTTAGAGCTGTCAGCTCATTGGGAAATTCTACCTATTTGTAAAAACAAATAAAATCAAAAAAGTCAAAGATAACCTATAAGTAGAAGAAATTATCAACACTATACCATATCTCAGGCTAGTTCAATCCTGCTGTAAACAACAAGGCAAAGCTGACTCAACTCACCACGTGTTAGACCTACATGCACGCACATAAGTTTTGCAACACTAGCAGTATATATAGCAGTGCTAACTTCTAGACAGTAAATAGAGCTAGGTTACACAACTTATTAAATATATGAGTTGGAATATTAATAGAATCATGCAGTAACATAATGGTTACCTTTAGTTGGATTCCTGCAGAAGTTCAACTTCTGATAGAGATGTGTTGTCATCTCCCGATGCATATTCACAGTCGCTTGAACTACTACCATCAGTGATTACAAGTCTAACAACTTCATCAGTGAGTTCATTCAGCTTCCACATCTTCTCTTCTTCTTTTATTGCATGCTGAACACAGACGACATGCTTTCTCTTATGCTTGTTTCTTATCTCTCACAGTTGTATCACACCAAGCTGCAGATATTGTGTACCCCTCATTTAGCCAAGTTTCATTGAGAAAATATATTTTTCGGCCCTCACTACGAAAACTTTTGATTTGGTGCAGATATTTACGTCTCTACATTACAATGTCTTCTCTGTCCACTATAACTGATTTCCTCCCTTGCTTTTGAAATTTCAATCCAATATCTATCAGCAACCGATGGAGAGTACTTCGTGAAAAATTCGGCAAGTATGTGTCAGAATTTACTGCATACAAAATTTTATTTACAGTCAGCGGTTCATTTCTGAAAAAATAATCATGAATTTTAATGCGTATAGCACTTTTCGTAAAATTGTCGTATTTCTCCATATGCTGTTTGCATTTACGCGATTTTCCCAGTATTCTTAGAGTTCTGGATGCTTGCTGTTCTATTCTAACACTATGTACACTACTTGTGGAAACACCAAGTAGATTACCGGTTTCTTTCTCAATGTTTTTATAGACAATTCTGGGTTTCTTTCTTTAAGTACTGCAAAACAATGTGCAATCATTCGCCTCTCGCCACTTTTTAAAGGTTTGCCCCAATGGTGTTTCATTTCGGCTGAAGCACCAGCCAGCTCCAGATGAAAAGCTTACTGATTTTAAATTGCATATACATAAGTGTCCTTGGGCTTTTGGGGTACACAAGATGTACAAGAAAAACGGTGTTAACAATCAGAAGCAACTCCACACTACAAACAATAGCATCTTAATCAGCATTCAACTCAATACAGACCTCGTTGCGAGAGAGCAGCCTGGTATAGTAATGCAAAAATATTGTATAGTGTGTCCTTTAGCAATTGTTAAGTAAAATGCAGTTTAATTCAACATAAGTTAATAGTGTGTATAATTTCACCTGTCTTCTGTCTAATCTGTATATAGTATACTATTATGTATATATCTGTTGTATATATTCCCTTCAGAACTCACGAGCCCAGAACACATCTATGTGGCATGTGAAGCAGAAAGATAAAATGTGGGGCTATTTACGTTTATAAGAATCCAAACATTTGCATACTTTTCTATCTTCGAAATTAGCTCATGCAGAGCAGTGATCAGAAAACTACCTACAGTACTGTACTTAAAGGAGGGGTTTATCATACATATGAAAATAAAAGAAAATGCTCACTAACTTCGCTAAACCAATCAACAGCTTAACTGTTTTCTGTCCCAATATCTCTGTCTCTTGTCTCTCTTTCCTCCCAAATGTTTACAGGAGGATGAAACTAGGTTGAGACAGATTGTAGCCATTGTTTCCTAAGTCAGTATCACCTAATTGACCATTGAAGTTAATGATGCTTACACAATGGAAATATTTGAAACATGTTATAGAATACAGTCACAACGAAAAATATTCTAATTTTAAAAGCTAAAAGTTAAAATACATGGCTGACAAGTTATAACAGCATACAACCAAAGTATAAAGCATAGATGGGGTGAACTGACTCAATGAGTCACTTCCCCTGCATCATAGTTTTAACCCCTTCCACTGCCTTACAGCAGTTAGCTATCAGGCCACGCCTCCTGCTATTGTCTGTCTACCTCAAAGAACTGGACAGCCCTTCAAATTGTGTCAGTAAGTGGAGAGGGTAAATACTCAATTGCACTGCTGTCACCCCTTTTCCCCATGTCTGGTATACAGTGCCTATTGATTTATCTGTGTGTACTTTACATTGCAAATTTGTCTTCACCACAAACTGATGTGTGATATTTCTCATCTGTACATACATTGTTTAGAGAGTTTATACTATTATCTTGGTATTCTATTTGCTGTTATTAAGTGCTACTGCTTTTAACTGGTTGAAGAAAATTGAATGTATTTCTGCTCTCTGTATAACTAACCCTAACCCCATGGCACAACAGCCTTATCCGGGCCAAGGCCTACCACTCAGCCACTGCATCCACCACTTCTGCCCACCACAGGCATCATGAGTGGGGTGCAGTACTAGAGGGTGGGACATGATCAATGCTCTGATCCGTCCCAGCCGGTTATGCGGTCTTCACGACCTCTCTTTATAACTACATATTTGTTATATGATTCATATTACTACCAGTTTACATTTAATTATTGGAGACCATTCTCATTTTAGGAAGAAGAACTAGATGACCTTGCTGGGCAAGTGCAACTCTTAGAGCAGGCCAAGTTGCGACTTGAGATGAGCTTAGAACAGCAACGTAAGGAGCATCGCCGTGAACTTTCTCAGCGAGATGAAGAGCTTGAAGATGCTCGTTGCAATGCACAGAAGAAAGTTAAAGGTAAACATTGACTTTGGATTATAGTATTTGTGCTTATGAACATAATGCTTGGTATTTTAATGAACTGTTCACTTAATGCTACTGAGGAAGGGAAATTTAGGGAATAGGGTACCTTTCCTTTGTCCTCTAGCACAGGCAGGGGCGTATCGTTAGGATCTGGTGGGCCAATGCAGGCGAGCTTGGGACTTTAGGGGCCTGCAGAAAAGTAAATAAAATATTATTGTTATTATTAAGACTAAAAATAATTTTACACATTAAAATATAGAGAAATATAAATGTTATTATTTTAATATTCTGGCACTTGACTTACAGCCATTTGCCTTACAAATATAAAAAAGAAATATGTATAACATGTAGTCAAATTAAACACCAATCTGTACAGAAATGGTCAGATCAAGACAGTTTCGTAGAATTGATCAACATTGAGTTACGTTTAGCACAGCTGTAAGAGTATGTAAACAATGCTTGTCCGTGCAGTCTCTAGTAACACTTGGTTTATGGCTTGTTCCTTAGTTGTCAAAAAAGAGCAGTGCATATTGTGCATTACAAAACAATGACAGCAATGAAAATTTATACCAAAATATCACATTTTAGATGGAAAATTATTCTTTCTGGATGTGCAGTGTACCTCAGATTGTACTATGCACATTTAACTTTTGTCATACCTGTATTCGACAACAATGTCAGTTATACAATAAGATGTGTAATAATAACCAGTCAACAGCCAACTTGGTTTCAGAGGAGCTCTCTTTGCAAGAAGTTAATAATAGGTGCATATTTAAGTGCTATGATAGTTTTAAACCTTGACTTGAACAGTTTTAAGTTTAAATTTTTTTGCATTTGTCTGTGTACTTTTACAGAAAAATGAAACCTTTTAAAGTTAAATACAAAAATGTAAGTGGCATACAAAAAAGAAGCAAGAATTATTCATTCTTCATTATGTGTGTCCAGCACCATTGATAACACGAGTCCATTGCATGACCATACACTACACGACAGAACATAGTTTTAAATGTTCATTATAAGTTTCCACTGCCCCACACCACAACCTCGGCATGCACAAAATATACCATAGCATAGCCTCTTCCGTTGATGGAATTGAGTTTATAAGGGTGTTTCTATATCAATTGTTGGAAGTACATTTCAGTAAAATATGCTCGAGGTCCTCCTCTTCTTTCAGGCAGAGTGGACACATAGGCAACTCCGCCAAGAGAAAACGATATAAGTACTTGTTATAATGTGTCCGGTTCTGGATCTTGAATACCTAGATGCTCCTTGAAATGTTGTTATACCAAATGGCCCACTTATTCTGGCATTGGCGCAACCCTTAGTGCATTGAAACAGTTGCAGAACTCCACAGCACAATTCTAGCCATAGAGAGGGCAGTGATGTGTTCTGCCTCTCAGCGAAGACATGAGGTGAGAGGCAGTTGAACTAGCATGTGTAGTATGTGATAATAGACCGTAACAGTATAAACAACTGAAAAGGTCTCACTTTATTTACAGAACCTTTTCCGGGGAATAAACTCGCTCCTATATATGGTGTTGCAAAGTGCAAGCATGAGGGCATGTAATGTTTAATTGGTATTTGTTCATTTCGTATTAATATTGTTGTACAGTATTGTCATCATCACCACCACCGCCACCGCCACTGCTGCCACCACCACCGCCACCGTTATTATCATCATCAGTATTACTACTACTAATACTACTATTATTGTTATTATTATTACTATTATTATTACTATTACTAGTACTATTACTATTACTAATTATTATTATTATTATTATTATTATTATTATTATTATTATTATTATTATTATTATTATTGTTATTATTATTGATGATGATGATGACGACAACAACAAAGATGAAGACGATGGCGATGGCGACGACAACAACGATGACAAGAAACGAACAAATGCCAATGAAACATTATGTGCCCTTATGCTTGCACTTTATAATCTGTAATCCATAATGTTAGACTATAGCACCCTATACAGGAGTGAGTTTATTCCCTGAAAAATAAAGATCATGTAAGTAAACTGAGACCTTTTCGATTGATTTTATATGGCCCAGTTAAAAAGCAAAGTTGAGTGTAGGCCTAATGTTAACCATTTCTTCAAAATTATTTTCCAAAATGTTTAATTTCTGCTTCCAACATTAGATTCACAATGCAGCAATGTTCAAAATGAATATGAGGAAGATTTATCCTGCAAGTTCCCAGACCTGGTAATATGTTTCATAAATGGTCTGGAAATAGAAATAGCCTCATTAATCTCTGTAATTTACTTAATCAAACTATTAGCAATAGAGAATTCAATTGTAACTGTTAGCATTCCAAATTTATGCAGACCGTTTTACCTGCTTCTGACTGTTCCTATTACTGTTTCTTCGGCTGAACGTTCATTTTCGAAGCTCAAATTTATAAAGAATTATGTGGAATTCTATGACCCAAGGCAGACTTAGTGAACTCAGTCTCCTGTGCATCGAAAGTGAAAGAGCTAGATCCATTTATGTCAACCATGGTACCATTGTCTTGAACTACATTTTGCTGAGTATAACCAAGATTGCTTGAAAATATATTGCTTGGGTTGTGTATTCATTTCTATAATGTTGAATATAAATAGTTGCAATCAGGGGCAGACGGAGAATTTGTTTTCAGGGAGGATCTGATGACGTGCTAGAATTAGAACATCTGGAAATTCATTGGATGCCTAAATATGTGTATGTATCAGAAGATAATTGACTTACAGAGTTATACAATTACATGTAAAGAAGTTGAGTCTTTTTACACATTTTATCCAATACTTCTTCAGTTTTAATTTCCAAATTTTTATGTATATACATTAACGCTAGACCATTCAACTTGTCTGCTCCCTTGGTGCTCCTCAAATAGGTCTTCAGATACCGTGGTGCTGAGAATGAACATTTTGCTGTTGCTGTAGTTACTGGTAAAGTGCAGAAAACCTTCAGCACCTTGTTTATGAAGGGGAAAATAACTTCATTACACCTATTCAAAGATTATATAAGCCCCTCCATTGTTACTACCAAGCAATCTAAGAGTTTTCTGAACCTGCCAAGTGATTTGTGTTATCATAATGCTGTAGATGGTCATACGATTTGGAATGAGATTATGGGAAGCATATTTTATTGTTAACCGCTCTATATCTCTCTGCTCTGAATTACAATGGTAGCGCATCATTATATTTAGATATTTCATTAGATGTGCATTTATTATTTTAATGAAAATAATTAATGTAGAAAACATTCAGATTCTTTGAATATATTTGTGAATTAAAGAGAATACTTTTTCTTTACTTACATCCTTAACAGCTTTCCAAATTTTCAGGGGGGCGATACAACCCCCCTTGGATCTGCCCCTGGTTGCAATTCAGGCACAGAATATTGTTTGTTCCCATAATTTAAGCTTATCTTAGTTTGTCCTTTAAAATTCACTTTTGCCAGTCCTGAGAGAGAGAGAGGGAGGGATGGAGAGAGGGAGAGAGGCACTGTTTTCTGATGCATTTAAAAGGTGATGGTAGAGAAAAATGAATATAGTACAAAACAGTGTGTTATTGGTTACTATAATTTGTTTTATTGCAAAAAAAATAATCAGAATAAGAGATATCGTGCCTTGGCTAGGTGGGCATTTGCATTTTGCAGAGGTGGGGAAGATGTTCATAAAAAATGTGGAGCTGGCAGACTGCGCAATCAGCAAGTGAATACTGTTAGAACACTGCTGTTGGACTTGTATTGAACTAGTGAGGACAGTTGGAATAGCTTTGGTACGATTCTTCATATACTTAAGTAGAAGTTCAAGATAAGGAAAATCTGTCAATAGGTTTCACACAATCTTGAAGAGGCAAACGTGTGGCAGAGAATGGAAACGGTGAGATTGCACTTAGAACACTGGATGTGAAGGCAAGCATTTCCTTTGACATATCATAACTCTAGATGAAATCTGAATTCAATGCTACCAACTGAAATTAAAGAGACAATCAAATGAGTGGTGGCACAGTGATTTTCCATGGCTAAAAATGTATTGGCAAGAACAGAATACATTTAAAGTCATGTTCATAGTTGCTTATGATTTTGATGGTGCCTTTGTCACCCATTTAGTTCCTGTAAAGAATCGTATGAACAGTAAATGTTGCAGTTATTTCTGGAACACTTTTTACAACTAGGTGTGGGTCATTGACTTCCAAATCTCCTGAATTGTCATCCTATCGGGCTATATGATGGTGCTCACTCTCACATAGCTGCTCCTGTAGTTATTTCGCAGATGGAGCAGGGAAATTCTGGACCATCCTCCATACTCCCCAGATATGAGCCCATGTGATTTTGATCTCTTCCCAAGAATGAAACTATCTTTCAGAGGTATTTGCTTTACAACCAGGCAGGCAAGTATAGCAACAGTAAAGCAGGCTGTTCGAAGATCAGTACAAGACGCTGTGGATGGCATCTGATGTCTCCCTGCGGAGGCAGGTTATTTATGTTGGAAGAGATTATGTCTGAGCACATCAAGAATGTGACTGTTCTAAAAATGTTTTCTTTCTTGTTAAGTCAGATGTTGCCACTAATTGAATGATGCATGTATATGTGAAGAATATTTTCAGTTAATTTACAGAGCTCTTTAGACTAATGCACATTTTATAATGGTTTCTGTGACAGCTCTGGAAGCACAGCTGGAGAATGAGCATGAAGAAAGAACCCTTCTCCTGAGAGAGAAGCATGAACTAGAACGAAGACTGGGAGCTCTAGAGGAGGCAGGACGTGCTACACGTGCCACTGATGAGGACCAATTACACAGATTACGCAAAGACCTTCGTAGGACCAAAGCCTTGTTGCGAGATGCTCAGACTCAGTTAGAGCGCTCCAAAGGAGATTCTTCGAGCAAGACTATCTTACGTCAGCTTAGGAATCAGGTAAGAGAAGAATATCTTTGTATATAAAACTCATAGTTGTCTTTCCTAAGTAGTACACATTACAAGAAATAGATATAACTTCAAAGCCAAATACGCTTAAAATGAAAGTAACTGAATACTTGCCACAGATCTTCAGCTCTCTGTGCTGAACCTGCCAGTCTCTGCTGTGGAATTGAATTTTTTAAGTGTGATTTAACTTTCCAATTTATAACTATACATATGGCTAGTGTGAAAGAACAATTATCAAATTTAAATAAATAATTTTTCAAAAGGAAACTGTGAATTATGGATAATGAATCATACAAAGGTTGCAGTAAATATGCGAATAAGGGATGATTCTGATAATAAATGTGTATGTAAAGTGAGTACAAAAACATATTGCTCATACTATTGAAAATAGAAGCCAAGGTAGTGACCCTGCACTAAACAAGTCAAAAAGGAGAATCAGATATATTGAATTTTTCACAGCAAAGTGCATATTGAATACAAATCAGTTTAAAAATCTATGTTGCTAACCATATTGTATTTGTTCTGAAAGTAACTCTGAACTAGAAATGTATGGAGTTTATCAGTTGTTAATTTCTGTTTCATTGATTGTAAAAAACTTGATTTCAGATTTAATTAAGAATGGAGAAACAAAAAGTCACTTCTAAGAATGCTTTTAAAGAAATGTTCAAACAAAGCAGCCAATAAATTCATCATACAGCTGGAAGTCTGATTGTAGAATCAAACAAGAGAAGTTTATTGCATTATTGATGTTAAAAACCACTTTAGCTAGAGTGGAAAAAGCATCAACATGGAATGCTTAAGGTCAAATCTCAGTCATGACATGGAATTTTTCAAGGTTGATGTAGATTTTCAGCAAATTTCAGGTAGCCAGCATAAGTTGCAGATATATTCTCCTCCTTGTAAATCATTAAATTGAACTCAGCATAGTAGGGTCCTTGGGGTCTAATTGGGGAGCTACTTGATAGAAAAGTAATTGTCTTCATCTTGCAAACCATCTCTAAACAACTGGGGCAAGTGGGCATCCTGACCTCATGCCATCCCTTGCCCATGATATGCTGTATAGACAGGGACAGACATTTCTGACCATGCAGTTTTATTTGTCCTCATTATAGTTAAAAACATATTGCCATTATTACTGTTACTTATTTAATCCATGAAATAGTTGTGATATTCCAATACAGTAAAACTTGTATTACAGAATCCATTAAATATGAAAAACACAATTGTTCAGGAGGAGCAAAGGTCTCTTACAAAGTGAGTTCTTTATTGCATATTTCCTTATGAATATTTACGTGTGCGTGCAAGTGAGAGAGACAAACGGCAAGTAAATACCAAGTTTATAAAATGTTTCTTTGAGAAAAACACAATGAACTTATTTTAACATTTATATGTAGAAAGTGAAGTTAGAGTAATAAAAAGTTCCAAGCTTTTACTTATAAAGACCAAATTTATACTTCAGTCATATTCGGTTTGAACATACCATGCAAAGATTAAAATTTTTATGAAAGTATCAGATGTATGAGAGATAGCACGGAATAACAAAATATTTGCTTTGAGGGTACCAGCAGTGTACAGATATCTATAGTTAATCTACCATTTTATGCAGCTAAAAGATTAGTCAACTCTGAATTCAAAAAAATTATTGCAAAATATTACTATGAAAAATCAAAAAATAAAAGATGGGAACTACCAGACATTCAAACAGTAATTCCTGAGTATCCTCGTAAAATGGCAGTTACAACCTTCAGGTTGATTACAGGACATGATTGTCTGGCAAAACATTTATACAGAATTGGGATATATTCTTCACCACTCTGTCCTCTATGTGATCTGGAAGAGGAAATGGACCAAGACCACCTTCAAATATGCCCAGCCACTTCTAGCACCCCATCCATCAGTGAAAAATATTGGAGAGCAAGAGGATCAATGACTTCATTGTCAGAAATCCAGCGTTAGCTAACAACAACAACAACTTTGAATTTTCCATGTATGGCCTGTGAAGTCCTCTTTATTCTCATTAAATATTATATAACTTTGAAACCAAAAAGCCAGACAAAAATTACTATGGAAACAAATTTACAGTTCATTAAAATATGTCTGTTGAATATCCCTTCTCCTCTTTCCCCACTTTTACAGTATTAGCCATTTCTAAAATATTCTTTGCTGTATGTTTACATTTTGCAAAGTTAAAGTACACCATCTGCTGGAACATGTTTCAAAATTTACATATCTTTTTTCGTTTCCTTTACATAAGTTAACAGAAACCAACTTGTGTTATAAACAGAATGTTATTCCTGCATTTTGCAAAGTAGCCCGGGTTTGATCCCAGGCAACTGCATGTGGGATTTGTGGTGAATAAAACAGCACAGGGGGAGGGTTTCCTCTGGGTTCTCCAATTTCCTCCATCATCTGATTCCACAGTGCTCTATCTTCATTCCATGATCATCGGTGTCACCGCCTACAGTGCTGTATGTAGTGAAAGCGGATGTTAAACACTATGTGCATTCTGCTGCAGCTAAGTCCATATGGCTTACTTTGAAATCATTTATAGACAAGTATTTATCCTGAACAATGTAATGTGAATAGAAAAATCACTTTTTATAAGAATAGTATAATGTACAAGGAGAATATGCAAATTTTTAATGGTTAGAGAAACTCATTTGAACATTGTGAAGCAAAATTTTTCCTCTTCTATTCCATTAATGTAAAAGTATTAAATTTGTAATACTAATTTATTACTAATAAGGATGCCTCTATGGACCAACTAGAAAATTGACATTCGATTGTGTAAAACAATTAATAAACAATCGAACGTGTTGCACTCACATGGCTTTCTCCACTCTTGTACTAACCATTCTTACAAACTCTTATTCCTTTATCTTCTTGGTGTTAGTTGAGATAAACATTTGCAGACATTATCTTATTGCTTATTTCCTTATAGATGCAAGGGAATGTGAGAATACAGTAGGCTTTGAGCAATAGTAAAATCTTTTAAAGCTTTCAAATTCCGTTCTCTTTGCATGATTAACATATGAAAATGATAAGGATGTTCCATTTGACAGAGTAGTAGTTCTTCAAAACTCACACAAATAACAAGGAATATCTCCAAAATGGTTCACTCTACAAAAAAATTTATTTGGACATAAATTGTGTGTTTTAGCCAGATCTACATTTTTTGTGTAACTGTTGTTATACAATACATTTGTATAACTGTTTCATCTAAAATGGAGGAAATGTCATTTACATATGTGCTGGCCTATCATAGCACAACAGCGTCCCTCAGAGGCACATGAGGGGAAGGTCGGTGGATCTAAATACCACCTATTTAGTCCTCCCGGCTAGGTCTGATGGACCCTTTGACCAACCCTTGCAAAATGGGGGTTTAAGTCGGGTGATGTAACTGCCACATTGTAAAACTGGTGCCCGTTAAGAAAACAGTTACATGAAAGCCACATACATGAATATGAGTCCTAAAGATAAACATTCCGGAGTTAAAACTGTCCCCCAATCGGATCTCCAGGTGGGGACATCTTTAGGCAAATTTCATCACAACAATTCCAATACTTTAAGAATTCTACAATGGAATGCAGGAGGCATGTCCCAGCCTAAAAAACAAGAGCTAATGAAAATATTAAAAGACCAAGTACAAGAAGTACAGTACAAGAAGCCAATATATCAGAAGAACAGGAAATATACTTTGAAATGGATCAGTACACTACACATATACTTCCAAAGGCTCGTCAAAGAGCAAGTGGTATTCTTACAGGAATTAAAAGAAATATGAAAGCTACTATCCAAATCCAAAAAACAATGGAAGAACAAGATAAATCAGAAATAGTTAAAATTGAAGTATGGAAAAGTAACTACCACTATAGAATTTACAGTATCTACAATCCTCCAGAAAATACACTAGATCTAAATTCTATTCCCATAGAGCCCAAAAGTATTTTAATAGGTGATTTTAATGCACACTCCCCTAGGTGGGGCTACATAAATATAAATTCAGCAGGGAGAGTCATAGAAGACCCATTAAACTCATCAACAATGGAATTAGTATTTAATCCAAATGATCCACCCACTTACCTTCATTATAATGGTTCAGGTACAAATCCTGATCTTCTGATGGTGTCATCTGACATAATTGACAATACAAAAAGAGAAATAATAGAAGACCCAGGTTCAGGCCACAGAATCAGCATAAACTCCATAAGAGGTCTAATAAATAAAAGTAACAAACCAAAAATTAAAACTTCTTGGAATTTTAAAAAAGCAGATTGGGCCAGTTTCCAAAATGAGATAGAAGGGAAGTGTAATATACTGTTACAATCAGAGTTCAAGTCAACAGATGAAATGAATAAAAAAAATTGTTAAATATTATTGACAGCAGCCAAAACACATATCCCCAAAGGAAAGTTAAAGAAATATAGCTACTTTTGGTCTCCGTCTTTATCTAAGTTAAAACACGAAAGAAATATAGCAAGAGTCAAAGCCAAAAGAACCAAGTGTCCAGAAGATGTACAAAACTGGAGAAGAAAAGCAGCCATTTTTAAGAAAGAATTAATTACAGCAAAGAGGGCCAGTTTCACCAATTTTGTAGAACATATGGACTATAGGAAAGATGGAAATAAAATATACAAAATTATCAAAAAATACAACTGAACCATTAAAACATAATAACAAAAGCTTAACTACAGATAGGGAAATAGCAGAATCCCTTAACAAGTTTTATGCTCAGTCACAAAGAATACCCCAAGCGTATAAAAAACAAGACAAGGCTATCCAAAAAACTATCAGAGAAACTAATAAGCCAAAAGGTATACGAAATGATATTTTTATTCAGGATTTTAACGAAAAAGAACTGGATGTAGCAATAGAACAATTCCAGAACAAAAAATCTCCAGGACCTGACAAGATCCACCCAGAGTTTATTAAACACCTTGGCAGGAAAGGAAAAGAAATCCTACTTAAACTGTATAACACGTGTTGGAGAATGACTGTACCTTCCGACTGGAAAAAAGCCATTATCATTCCGATTTTAAAGAAAAACAAACCTTCAAACAATATTAATAGTTTCAGACCAATATCTTTGACAGTATTATTGCAAAAGTGATGGAAAGAATGGTGGCATCTAGACTTAACTGGTTCCTAGAATATTACAACTTAATTAATAGTTCACAGACCGGGTTCAGACAGAATCATAGTAAAAGTGAAAATGTACTCCTACTAAGCCAAGACATCAAGGAAGCTTTCAATAGAAAGGAGGATACCTTAGCAGTATTCATTGATTTTAAATCAGCATATGACTCAGTCTGGAGAAACAAATTAATTGAGAAGTTGCAATCAATAGGTGTGAAAAGTAACATGCTTAAATGGATAACTCAGTTTATTTCACAAAGATTTTGTGCCACAAAATATAATACATACATTTCCAAATATAAACAAACATAGGACTTCCACAAGGTGCTGTTCTGAGCACAACACTCTTTAACATATATATATAATATATATAAATGACCTTCCATCAATAATAAAAACTTTAGAAACCAAAATTGCTTTATTTGCTGACGATATAGTCATTTGGACTTCAGGCTCTCCAAAAAAACCTGAATTAGTCAAAGACAGAATAGAAACAGCCATAAACAAAGTACATGAATGGAGCTCCAAAAACCTCATGACTATCAGTGCGGAAAAAACAAATTATGAATTATTTACACTAAAATACAAACCAGTTAATATTAACATAAATTATACTGGTAAACCACTCAAAGCAGTTGATAATGCCAAATACTTAGGCATCACTTTCGACAGAAAGCTAAGTTGGAAAAAACATATAACAAACATCTCAGAAAAGGTTGAAAAGAAACTGCAAATCCTGAAAAGGTTAGCTGGTGCTAAATGGGGCTGCTTAAGGAGAGTCCTTAACACAACATACAAAATGTATGTTAAACCAAACCTCTTGTACTGTTCTGAAGCTTTAATAACAGCAGCAAATGCTAACATCAATAAACTTGAACAAATACAAAATCAGGCTCTTCGCCTAGTCACTGGAGCAGTTAAATCCACACCTATTGATGCCATGCTTGCCTTAACATGGAGCCCATCAATAACAACAAAAATAGAAGAACAAGCATTGCTCCAACACGAGAAAATGTTACGACTGCCAAACTCTAAATGGACAGAAGAGAACCTCCCCCTTTCAATCCTTAAAACTCATAGTAGTTTCCTAGAAAAGGTAACACAGATTAAATCCAAATTGAACATTCCTAACACCAGAGAAAATCTACTTATAAGAGAAAATCCATTGGAATTATTGCAACCTACCTTCAATTTGGAATTAATAGAGGAAATAAGTAAATCAGACACACCAAAAGAAATACAAAAAGTTCTAGCTCTGGAAACAATCAATACTAGGCATCCCACAGAAGAATGGCTGCACATATATACTGATGGATCCTCCAAGGAAAACCTTACTGGAGCTGGAGTTACATGTTCACATTTTTCCTTTTATCATTCTGTTGGCAGAGACACAACAAATTATGATGGAGAAATAGAGGCTATATACATTGCTCTCCGACAATTATTAAATCTTCCCTTAAATAAATTTAACAAGGCAGTAATTCTTTCGGATTCTAAAGCTGCAATTCAGGGAATATGTTCAAATACTACAAAGAAGTCAACAAAAATTAGAGAATGCTACAAAATGTTAACACAACTCCAAAAAGTTAATAAGACTGTTCATCTCCAATGGATTCCAGCACACTGTGGAGTAATGGGGAATGAAGCTGCAGACTCACTTGCAAAGAAAGGCACAACAATAAAACAAAAGTCTAAATTCAATTTCTCATATTCCTCAATAAAACGCTTGATCATTAAAAAATTTTCTCATTCATACCTACAAGAAATAGAAATAAATGCCAAAGATAAAAAATGGATTACACTACTTTCCAACCCAGATATAATCCCCCAGAGACCAAGGAAAACAGCGGTTGCAGCCTTCCGACTATTGACAAATCACGACTGCTTAGCAAGTCATCTCTACATAATAGGTATCTCAGCCTCACCAATATGTGTCCTGTGCAACGATCCAGCAGAAATGAACGAAGACCACTTGAAGACCTGTGAAGCATTAAGATCAGAAGAAACTACAATTCAAAAGTATTGGAAAGCACGAATGCTAATGGCTTCATTGCCAGATGCAAGGCAGTAGAAAACAACAACAACAACAACATTTTTTGTGCAGTAAGATTTTGTGTAACTCTTGCAGTTTGCAAGTTATTCAAGTCATCCAGAGTAAACAGGACTACATGGCTATAGCCAGAAAGTTCAAGATATACATTTTATTTGTCATAAAAATATCTTAGACATATGTCATTTTAATCAAAATCATTAGAGCCATTTTCAAGAAAATCAAAATTTTCCATGTACAGGGTAGTTTAGGGTGGGGGAATTTTCTTCAAAATCCTTAAAAGACATTAAACTTAAATACCAACGTTAGTTTTTAACAGAGTTTTCGTTTTTGAGTTGTGCTATCTACAGAGTGACACGCACGCACGCGCGCGCACACACACACACATGTACTTACACACCTTTTTCTAAAAATTCTTTTTTTTGGATTCAGGGGGTCTCAAAACATATATTTCCAGTGAAATCTCAACATCAAATTTTTGGGTGGAATACAGTACTTCCTCAATTATACATAGTAGAGAAAGTAAAAACCAATATGAACATTTCAATAAAATCAATAACATTACCATATCTCAGGGAAAAAAATAGGAAGTTCTTGCCCAGAATCCAAAAGTAATGCCAGATCTACCTAGGAAAATGGCAGTTTCAGCCTTTTGGTTATTAACAGGACATGACTGTATGGCTAAACATTTGCATAGAATCAGAATATATGAATCTCCAGTTTGTCCACTATGTGGCTGCTCCAACCATTAAGCTACTATGACAACCTGCCAGTATGGCATTGAATTCTCCAACAGATTCATATTTTTCCCTATAGACCACAAGTAATCTCACATCAGAGATAAATACCCCAAGGACAACATTTGTAAGTACTTTATGTTCCGGGATAAAATAACCTCAAGATGGTAATTATTATTTATTTATGCTAACAAACTTAATGCTGGCATGTGTCTAATGCTCTGGAGTTAATAATAAAATCATTCTCCATCTGGTTTTCCAATATTTGGAGATTAAGTCTTCTTGTATCTTTAGACCTTCACATACTGCTAAATGGTTTTTATCCATATCCTCTTCTTTGGTGCACAACATGCATAGGGGAGAGGTTACTAATCCTATTTTGTATAGATGTTTACCGAGACAATCATGGCGTATGAGAAGACGAAAAATAGCGACAGTTGAGTTTCTTGGAGAGTTTGGTATTGAAATGAATTTTGTTTCCATTTCTTGCCAGTTGAAACTTTCAAAAGAGAAGAGATATCTTTCAAATTTCAGTGTGAATGTATTTTTTATTATTCATTTAATTAACACAAATGGGATTTTTTGTTTTACTTTATAAATAATTTTGGATCCTTTCTTCGCTAACATGTCTGCTCGTTCATTGCCAGTTATTCCACAATGAGCTGGAATCCATTGGAAAAATATTGTTTTATGTAATTGGATTAATATATTATGTATTTCATGTATTTTTGCATTTTTTGGATAATCTGTTGATACTATAGCTTGAATTGCAGCTTTGGATTCAGATAAGAAGGCTATATTAGTAAATTTGTTTTGTCTAATAAGTAAATTTTGTAATGATACATAGATAGCATCAATTTCTTCATCAAAGTTGATGGAATTGTCTCCAACATGTTTATAAAAGGAGAATAACTTGTAAGTGGCACCAGCACCTGCATCTTGACTATGGAGGGAGTCATTGGTATAGGTATGAATCCATTCATCTTCCAGAAATCTTAAATTGATGGTTTCAAGGGCATATTGTTTAGCTTCTATAGGAGTGACATCCTTTTCTGTAAAATCTTCAAGCAGATCTAGCTGATGATTCACTTCTAGGATATTCAACAGATTATTGAGACGTATGAATGGTTCTCTTTCAGATGGATAATTTATATTGTTGTACAATTCTTGTACTTTCTGTGTCACACCTATTTGAGTTTTTAAAATATTGATAGAATTATGGTATTTTTCCCAATTGTTATTATCTGGCAATCTCATAATTTTTTTGTAGATTAAAATAGCTTGTTCTTCAAGTTCCATTGTGATAGGTTTATTGTATGTTACGGCTTGTAATGCTATAATTGGAGTGGTTTTAACTACTCCAGTTATTAATCTGAGAGCTTGATTTTGAATATGTTCAAGTATTGCTAAGGTTGAGGGGGATGCAGTTATAAGAACTTCACTGCTATATTTGAGAATTGGTTTTATATACATGTTGTATTTTGAATAGAGAGTATTTTTGAACATCCCCATTTAGTTCCAGCTAGTCTTTTTAGTATTTTAAAACGATGGTGGTTTTATCCTTTACATTTTTGATGTGATCTTTCCATGTTAATTTTTTGTGCAAAAGTATACCAAGGTATCATGCATTTTCAGTTCTAGGTAATGGGACATTATCATACGGTAAGAAGATATTGACTTTCTATCTTCCTTTCATAGAAGTTTGAAAACAGTGTTGTTGTAATTAATTTAATTTAAAAGGTGAGTTAATTAATAACACTGAACAACACTTACAACATATTTTTCCGGGACGCGTTTCGAAGGTTAACTTTCCTCCATTATCAACCGGACAATATTGACAATATTGACTTATTTATTTCTTAATGAAAAGAATTGAAAGTTGCTTTTATCAGTATGAATTTGCATAAAGTTGTCCAATATTTGAGTTTGAATAAAGAATTTTGAAGTGATGAAATTAGACCTTCAGTTTCTTGTGAATTCTTAGAATTCCAGATTATGAAGCGATAAGTGTTTATTGGTTGCCCCATGTATGGGATCCAATTTGTAGCGAAAAGTGATGCTTCGTGGTAACGTATCGACCGTTGTCGATTCTTGTAGTTCTGCTCCGGCTATGCTCGAACATGAGACTTTAATCCAGGGTATGCGTGGATATATTTTATATAGATCACCCAGAATAACTTTGGAGACTATTTATTCTCAACTCTTTAACACATTTCGGGAGTTATGCCGACTTCCAATATATATATATATATCCTCACAGAGCAACCGCAACTCACATGTGTCCACAGCTAAGTTCTCCACCGATCTGGTAACACTTACTGGCGTCCCCACGCTAGAAAAAAAAAAAAAACGTTCCTCCCAATTTCAAATTTCATGACGTCATCAAAAGAAAGCCTCGCATCCAAAATACTATTTCATTCCTTTTCACAATTTAGAAATGTCCCTTTCTATTAAAACATGTCCTTTTTTGAATTCCGAATATATAGTTACCTTTCTATGATTAAACAATGTTTTCTTTATATTTTATTAAACATATCACGCGACTTTTAAGGTTGGCAGACCTGAATTTTGACCGTGAATTTCAGACTAGCTTAGTTTTTCAAACGTTGGCTAACCTTAAATTTTGATGGCAATTTCAAATTATGTGGTATGACGTCATGACTCGTTAATTTCAAACCAATAATGCATTTATCCTACAAATTTAACGACTATTATTTACTCATATTTTGCTCACCTTACAACACTTCCTACTCTATTATCTACCTATGTTATTACTCAACACTTATCGCAAATCTCACATCCAGCAATTAAATTAAAACGTGTCTTTATCAAGCCCATTCGATTTGAATCTAAATTTCGGTATCAATTACTAAATCATCAGCATATAATGCAGTTTTAATGCCAGTCTATTGCATTTGTTCTGGAAGATCATTTATATAGATATTAGATAAAGTAGTATTAGGAACAGCTCTTTGGGGTAGTCCGAGATTTGTTTTTTTATATTTTGACATTATAGAGCCATAGGATGTGGCACAATACCTTTTGGTGACAAACTCTGAAAGCCAACAAAGCATGTTGCATCTGATGCCAATTTGTTGTAGCTTCTTATATCTCCAAAAATTGTCATATACTGATTTTAAGTTGATAAATACAGCTAAAGTATTTTGATTTTTGTTAAAGTCTTCTTTGATTCCCTGACTAAGTTTGATTATTTGTTCATTTGTTGAATGATTTTCCTAAAACCTGCTTGACAGGGGACAAAAAGTTATATTGTTCGAGTTATCAATTTAGGCGAGCTGAAATCATCCATGATTTTTGCCAGGATACTAGTTAAGGATATGGATCTGTAACTCTTGAAATCAGCACGGATCTAGCAGTGGAACTGAGTAGATGTACAGTGAAGGAAACTCCCGTGGCCGAGGGGAAAAAGGAGTTGACATGGCAACTAAAGAGCAGATAAACGAAACAGTTTTAGTAAGAGATAAAGGACTGGCAGAGAGATTCAGACGATAGGGGAAACAAGGAAATGGATACCTTAAAACGGTAAATTCAAAACTTAAAAAGAACACTGGAAAGAATGGAAGACAAAAGCAGAAAATATAATGTAGTAATTTCAGGAGTTGAAGAAAAACGTGGAGTGGGAGTATATCAGAATTTAAGAGATCTACTAGTGAACAAATTGGAAATACATTTGAGAGGCTACGAGATTTGTGACACCTTCAGAATCTGCAAAATACCAGGGAAAAGAAATATTCTTGTGAAGTTTACAAACATGCAAATGGCTACTGAAATACTAAAACAGGCAAGAAAATTGAGAGGATCAACTATTTACATCAACAGGGACTTAACGTATGCACAAGGAGTGCAAATGAAGGAGTTAATTAATCAGAGAAGACAAGCAAGAAAAGAAGGCAAGAGGGTATACATTAAAAACTTCAAGCTGTACGCAGTTAACCAGGCAGCAGAGAGGAAGAACGGACCAATCGACAGGCAGAGACAGGACCAGCAGTCATTGCACCAAGAAAAGCAAGGAAACGACCGAACATCAGCAAGAAATATCATAGAACAGACGACTACTCAACAGCTTGCAACACGTGTGGTTTTAGTAACAAGTGCATCTAAGTCAAGGTCAAGGGTGAGCAAAATGCAAGGTGACGAAATGGTAGGATGTGGCACACAAAAGAAACTAGGAAAAGAGCCAAGGTGGGGAATGACAACACTAGACAGTATAAATATTGAAGAGACTTAGATATTAAATCCTCCTTTGAAATTGTTAAAGAAATGGATAACACAGACAAAAGTGAATTAATAAAGTTAAATTTTTGGGATAACAAAACACATCTACATTTATACAGTATTTACAATCCTCCCAGGAATGAACCAGATCTCTCTCTTATTGACCACTTAAATAAAACAATCGTAATTGGGGATTTTAATGCTCATTCCAAAAGATGGGGTTATGAAAAAGTGGATTCTACAGGGAAGATAGTGGAAGAATTTTTGAATACTACAACTTTTGAACTGATTTATAGTAAAGAAGATCCCACAACCTTCATACATTACTCTGGAGCAGGCAGTAACCCAGACCTCTTGTTAGCTACAACAGATATTGTTTCAAAAATTAAAAAACAAGTTATAGAAGATCCAAGTTCTGGTCACAGAGCAGTAATTGCTGATATAAAACTAGATAATACAAATAACAGTCAATGTCACACGAATCTGTATTGGAACTTCAAAAAAGCAGATTGGACCAAATATAAAACTGAACTGGAACATAAATTTAAAGAACAAACAAACTCACAGCTACATGACCAACCAGATCATTTGAACAAACATTTCTGTAAAGTCATCCTAGAAACCGCAAAAAAACATATTCCGCGGGGAAGAATTAAAAATTTCAAACCCTTTTGGAACCCCCAGTTAGAAGAACTGAAAAAGCAAAGGGATATAGCTAGAAATACAGCTGAACAAACAAAAAACATATTGGATACACAAATATGGCGGAAGAAATGTGCTTCACTAAAAAAAGAAATAAATACTGCTAAAAAGAATTACTTTAATAATTTCTTAGAAAAAATGGATTATGGGACAGATGGTAACAAAGCTCATAAGTTCATAAAAAATGTCAAGGATAGGAAAGAAAACAACAGCACACCTATCATACACAACAATAAAATATTAACAAATGATGCAGCCATAGCCGAAACATTCAATAAATATTATGCTAATTCACATAAAATAACAAGAAATAATAAAAAGGAACGTAAAGAATTTAAGAAAGATTTGAAACAAGAAAGAGAATGTGATCCTAACACTCAGTGCAATATCTTTTTTTCAAAATTTTAATATGCAAGAACTAAACATTGCAATAAATAATCTAAAAAACAAAAAGCCTCCTGGACCTGATCACATACATCCAGAGTCCATAAAAAACCTTGGAAAAACAGCAAAACAACAACTACTAAAACTCTACAATCTATCCTGGAAAACCACTGTACCTGCTGAATGGCGAAAAGCAATAATTGTCCCACTCTTGAAGAAAGACAAAACAGCGTCAGAAATAAAAAATTATAGACCAATAGCTCTTACTAGCATAATAGCAAAAGTGATGGAAAGAATGGTGTCAAACAGGTTAAATTGGTTTCTAGAATCAAAAAATTTAATTTCCCCATGTCAAGCTGGATTTAGAGAGTTCCACTCTACAAATGAACAAGTCTTACTTCTCAGTCAAGAAATCAAAGACTCCTTCAATAGAAAAGAAGATAATTTATCAGTTTTTATTGATTTCCAAAGTGCATATGATTCTATATGCAGAAAAAAACTACTAAAGAGAGTAAAAAAAATAGGGATACAAGGTCCAATGTTTTCATGGCTATGTTATTTCCTAACACAACGCTTTATTGCTACCAGATATGGAAAAAACATATCTAAATACAAACAAGTACACCGTGGCTTACCACAAGGCGCAGTGCTCAGCACAACACTTTTTAATATATTTATTAACGATCTGCCACAACAAATACAAGAATCAGGTGTGAAGTGTGCACTATTTGTTGATGACTTAGTAATGTGGATTTCAAAACCAAAAAGCAAAAGTACAGAACTAGAAAAAACCATGCAACAATCCTTAACCAAATTACAAAGGTGGACCAAAGAAAATTTAATGACTGTTAATACAACAAAATCAAACTACCAAATCTTTTCACTAAGAAAAAAGCCACTAAAAATATAACTAAATTTCAAGGATCAACAATTACCAGAAACAAAGGAAGCAAAGTATTTAGGAGTTAGATTTGATACTAAACTTACATGGACCAAACAAATAGAAAATGTAATACAAAGAGCAGAGAGGTGCCTTTCACTGTTAAAACGTCTGACAGGAATGAAGTGGGGATGTTCCAGAGCAACTCTTAACACAACATACAATGTATATATAAAGCCATTATTTACTTACTGCAGCAAAGTTCTTGTAACAGCAAACACAAAAAAGATTCAAATCTTTCAAAACCAAAGTCTGAGATTAATTGCAGGTGCTATCAAAACCACACCAATAGCAGCTATGGAAATACTAACCAACCAATGTCCCATTGAATATGAAATAGAAAAAGCGGCTCTTATTCAACACGAAAAGTTGATCAGACTCCCATTCATTACATGGCACAAGAGAAATTTTATACATACACTAAAGACTCAGGAGAGTTTTCTTTCCAAAATTCAAGACATCAAGAAGAATGTATACCTTCCTAATTCAAAGGAAAACTTCATATCTAAAGTCAATCCGACACAAACATTAGACATCACATATTATTTACACCTGATAGAAGAAGTTAAGAAAAGTGATACTCCAACTAGTGTTCTAAAATTATTGGCATTAGAGACAATCCATACTAGATTTCCAGAACACGAATGGCTCCATATTTATACTGATGGATCATTAATATCAAACCAAGATGGAGCAGGTGCTGGAGTCACATGTCACCTCTTTTCCTATTACAAATCTTTAAGTTATAGAACTACGAACTTTGATGGAGAAATTGAAGCAATTCGAATGGCCCTACAAAATCTTTTGTACAGAATTTCACATTTTCAGCAAGCAGTTATTCTCTCAGATTCCAGGGCAGCAATTATAGCAATTACTTCCAAGTTGTCACCAAAAAACCAAACAATTATAGAATGTTGGAAAATCCTTACCCATCTAACAGCACTTCAAAAACACCTAGTCTTCCAATGGATACCAGCTCACTGTGGACTGAGTGGTAATGAGAAAGCTGATTTTCTTGCAAAAAAGGGTACCGGCAATGTGCGGAAATCTATTGTTAATCTACCATTTTGTGCAGCTAAAAGATTAGTGAACTCTGAATTCAAAAAAATTATTGCAAAATATTACTATGAAAAATCAAAGAATAAAAGATGGGAACTACCAAACATTCAAACAGTAATTCCTGAGTATCCTCGAAAAACAGCACTTGCAACCTTCAGGTTGATTACAGGACATGATTGTCTGGCAAAACATTTAAACAGAATTGGGATATATTCTTCACCACTCTGTCCTCTATGTGATCTGCAAGAGGAAATGGATCGAGACCACCTTCAAATATGCCCGGCCACTTCTAATGCCCCATCCATCAGTGAAAAATATTGGAGAGCAAGAGGATTAATGACTTCATTGTCAGAAATCCAGCATTAGCTAACAACAACAACACTAGACAGTAAGGAGCACAGAGAAGAAGCGATATCAATGAGGGGAAAAGGAAGAACTAGGCAGGAGAAAAAGAAAGAAAGGGATATTTTGCTGAGAGTAACAAAGTTTAAAAAAAAGTGATTGGGTAATCCATAAATGAGGAAGTTGAGGGTTTTTTATTCATGGTGAAAGTGAGGTTATAGTGAAGTACTGAAATGAAAATTAATGAAGTGTACAATGTTTACTGATGAATAAAAGTTATGAGCGAAGCTGATAAGAAATGTTGAAAAAGAGGGAAAGGAATAGTGGTGGGAGATGTAAGAAAAACAGAAATAAAAATTTAAGGGAGGGAGCAGGATAAGATTAGTGTAAAACGTAAACATGTGTAAATTGGAGAAAGGGGAAGGGTTACCATACATAATATAACCAGGGTGTTCAAGCTGTATGGGACCCTAGGATAAATTGTAAGTACTCCAAATAGAGGCAAGTTGTAACATGTGTAATGTTTATGTAAACAAATGAAGTTAATAATAAATTCATTTATTCATTCAACTGTTGAAATCATTTGATGGTTTGGCTGGTTTGTGTATTGGAATTATGATAGCTTTTTTCCAGATAGCTGGAACAGAAGTTTTCCAGATGTGGTTGTATAAGTTGAGTAATATGTTTCTTGCTTTATATCCCAAATTTTTTATAAATTTTGGATGAATTTTATCAGAACCTGGAGCTTTATGATCAGATGTATTTTTAATTACTCTTATTAGGTTAAATGATTGGAGATCCACGGGAAAGTACTTCATCTGTTGAGGTTAAATATGGAATATAATTATGTTTGATTTGATTTCTTACTTTCGGATATTTTCCTGTTTTTTATATGGTCAAAGAAGTTTTGGTGATGTAAAACTTGAGTTAAATGCATTTGCAATTTTTAAATCATTTATTAATTCTTTATCACTAGATTTAATTGGATATTTTGGAACTGTTTCTTTTTTAATATTTGAAATATAATTATGAACTTTTTTTACTCTATTTTCTATAACCAATATTTTCAATAAATGTATTAAAGGAATTTCTTTTTGCAGTTAATATTGCTTTTTTTTAAAAATTGCTACTTTGTTTTTTCAGTTAAGGATATTCTTCTGGTCTTTTTTTGTTTCAGCTAAATTTCTTGCTAGCTCTCATTCGTTTTTTAAGTTCACTAAGTCTTTGATCCAAAAGGGGTTATGTTTTTTTAATTTTACCTCTAGGGATGTATTTTTTGACAGTATTTATAAGAAGATTACAAAAATCATTATTGGTTTTGTTAGGTGTATTATTATGAATTGTTATTGTTTGAGGCATTAGTTCTTCTAAAGCCATTTAATAGCCTTTCCAGTTTGCTTTTTTAAAATTCCATGAACATTGACTAGAAGTTGATGTATGACTATTATAATGTGGATATTACTGCTCAATGACTAGAACCCACACTTGCTGAAATACATCTGTGAGTTTTGTTTGATATATTTGATAATACAAATAAAAGATCTGGATTATATGTTGAGTCATTATGGTGCATATACATATGTACCAAGTGGTTGATTGTTGAAAATAAGTTCCATATTAGTGGTGAACAGCCATTCATCTAATATTTTACCAGATGCATTAACATTATTATATCCCCAATATTTAGAGTGAGCATTAAAATCTCCTATTATAATGGTTTCTTTTTTATATGTCCAGTAGATTTAAATTTAGTTGGTGGGTTAGACACAAAATATATAGCGAAGTGTTCATTATTCTTCCATATGTCCAAATATGCTATTTTGGCTGAATCCTTATTATTGAATTCTGATGTTAGATTTCTCTTGATTCCAACTAAAACTCTGCTTGCAATTTGTCTGTTTTTTTGGTAGAAGATAAGTTGTATTACTTTTCAGTTCAGATATATATAAATTTTTTTTTTTGTCTTATGCATTGTTGGCTTCCATGAAACCAAAGACTTTGTATATGTGTAAGAAGTTCAGATTTATTATCACGACTAAATCCTGTTTCATTCCATTGCAGTATATTTAGAGTAGATACTTTTCCCAAATCAGTTGCCACCCGGAGATCTGATTGGGGGACTATTACTCTGGAAAATTTCAATTTAGGAAACATATCCATATATTTGAACTAATTCTGGCTGTTTCTTATGGACACCTTATTTTTACAAGTAGGTAGTCGAATGATTCCATCTTAACCTTCATATTATGGAACAATTGCACTTATCGTTGGTCAACAGGTCCATCAGACCTAGTTGGGAGGTGTCATAGGCAACCGCCAACCGTTCCTTCTTCAGCCACTAGAAGGATGTTCCTATGCCGTGATAAGTCAACAATAGAAAACTTTTATAAGAGAAAATAGAAAATTAGAGAAGAAGAAAGACTGGAAAAATAAAGACTCTCTAGCTCTCAGGTACCCTAATAGCATCAGGGTCGGAAGAGAACAAGAGATGACCAAGGTAGGTCAGATAGAAAAGATTACAGTGAGGAGCAAAACACCAGTAAGTGGAAGTAATATTCTGCTCAGCTTGGGTACTTTGTGGTCACCATCCACACATCCCCTAGATGGGGTGTGTGGGCAATGTTTGAGAGGTAGAATCAGAACTGAAAAATTCAATCCCATCCACAAAAAACCAACAGTGACAGTCTGCTGCAGGACTTGGAGGAGTGTGCATCGTTGCCATTGTGTATGATTGAAGTTGCATACACATAAGCAAAATATGTTTTCTTTTTTTTTTTTTCCCCCATTACATTATGTTGATGGCACATCAATTTGAATGCACCTATTCTGTTAGAAGTTTTGGAGGTGCGGCAGTTTTTTGTTACACTCTGATATAGTTGGTTAAACTAGAAGCTCCGGACTTAAGTACTTACAATTTTGTAAGTTGCCATTTAGGTATGTTATCTCATATAAATTGAGATCTTGTGTGGTTTACCAGGAAAAATGCAAGTGAGTTGGAGAATTTAATGTTGTGTTGGCATGTTGCCATGATAGCTTAGTGGTTAGAGCAGTAGGATGGTAACCAGTAGATCCGTGGTTCAAATCCTGGTCATAGCATTGAATTTTTCACTCTACCTTTTCCAATTACTGTTGCTTAGTTAAATTTAAAATATGTTTTGAAATTAGCAATTGAAGAAAACACTCTAACCTATTAACTTGGAAATGACAAAATTTTACATATACATACAATGTCTGAAATATTCAGAATATTAGCAATGTCCAAAAGGAAGTACTTGATACTATGGATGATAAATGATGACTTCTCCAAAACTTTTCTCTATACATGACAACAGTATATGGTGATGTCAGTAAATACTTTTGTCTGTTATAAGCTCTTGGTTATGTTAACAGCTGAATTGAGTGTTCACTTTGATAGTACATAATTCATAATGTTGCCTTACAATTTAAGTATAATTTGTGGTTATGTCAATTTTGAGGTTACTGTTCAATTATTTTTACAAACATATGTGTGAGTCTTATGATGTAAGTCCATTCATTAAAGAGTAACAAATATTAAATACATACCAGTTATTTAACTCTAAACAATGATCAATACATTTAAATCAGGGCTGGCCAACTAGTGCTCAGAGAGCACAGCTCGCCCATGACTTTAAACTGATAGCTGTATGTTGAGTAGGTAAAAACATTAAGATTGCTCAAGATACCTGGTGAGTCACCCAGACCTGATTTAAATGTAATAAAATTCATAGTAACTCATTTGAATAATCAAAATAATATATAATGGGTAACCTTTTGAGGACTTGTATAAGCTGTTACAGGGGGTAAAAAGAAAAATTTTCATTTTACTTGAATAATGTGAAATTAACATAATATATTATTTCAAAATATGAATATAAACTGTGTAAGTTAGTGTAATATGCTTGGAAAACAGGAGCAAACCCATATTTAATGTATTCCCATTTAAAGTAATTTTTACTTTCTCTACTAGTAAGTAGAGAAAGTATGGTATTCCACCCAAAAATTTGATGCCAAGATTTCAGCAGAAGTATATGTTTTGAGGCCTCCTGAATCCATTTCTAGAACCGTGTGTGTGTGTGGTGTGTGTGTGTGGTGTGTGTGTGTGTGCGTGCGTGCGTGTGTGTCATAACTCAAAAACGAAAAGTCTGTTAAAAACCAAAGTTAGTACTTAAGTTTAATGTCTTTCAAGAATGTGACACGAAGATTTTGAAGAAAATTGCTCCTCCCTAAACTGCCCTTTACATAGAAAATTTTGAGTTTCTTGAAAATAGCTCTAAGAATTTTGGCTAAAATGCCATATGTTTGAGATATTTATATGACAAATAAATGTGTATCTTGAATTTTCTGGCTATAGCCCATGTAGTCCTATTTACTCTGTATGACTTTTGCATAACTGGTAAACCATAAGAGATAGACCAAATTTTACTGTACAAAAAATGTAGATCTTGTTAAAAGACACAATTTATGTCTAAATAAATTTTTTTGTAGAGTGAACCATTTTGGAGATATTCCTTGATAATTGTGTGAGTTTTGGACTTTTGTCAAATGGAACATCGTTATTCATTTTTTATATGTTAACCATGCAAAGAGAACAGAATTTGAAAGCTTTAAAAAATTTGACTATTGCTCAAAGCCTACTGTATTCCCATATTCTGTGTGTACCTACAAGATGTTAAACAATAGGATAATTTCTGTAAATGTTTATCTCAACTAACACGAAGAAGATATAGGAATAAGAGTTTGTAAGAGTGGTTAGTACAAGAGTAGAGAAAGTTATGTGAGTGCAACACATCAGATTTTTCTTAGTAGGTACCTATCCAGAAAAAAAATAAATGTTGTTTTACTATGATTAGAGCATATGACTGCTAGATAATAATGGGCAAAAGAAAATGGACATATGCTAGTGTAACATAATATAATCATATAATTACTTTTCATTTTTTAATCATCTTCAAATTCTGTTTGGTTGTGCAGGTAGAGGATCTTGAATGTGCAAGAGCTGCAGCAGTGAAGGCTCGGCAGAGTGCAGAGATGGAACTTGCTGAAGTACAGGCACAATTAGAGGAAGCTCAGCGAGTGAAATCAGATGCAGAGGAAAGAGCAGCTGCTGCCTTGAGAGAAAAAAGTGACATTCGTTCACAACTTGAAGAAAATGAGGAGGAACTGGCTGAGGTTAGTGTACTATTTGTAATGTCATGCATGTCAAACATTAAGCACTTAGAGGAACTGAGGAGTGCAGTGTTGTCAGACTAGGGTTCTGTGCTCCAGGATGCTACAGGCATATAAGACCCATTTTCAGTTACTTGGTGTTGTCAAGCACTAATGTATATAGTATACAGACAGATATAAAGCATAGATAGGGTTTAGAATTATGTGAGATGGTTAGGATATAAAAACTGTAAACTAACTTTTATCTTTATGTCATATAAAGATTCAATGAAAAACTGAACCTATTTATAGTGAAGCAATACAAATCTACAAACATAACAAATATTTAGAGACTATAAGCTTCACTTATTTTAGTATTTACTGTAAGTTTTGAGACAGGAATGGTATGTCAAAAAGCATTAGGAAAACATTTTTACCAATATTTAATATGCCAAGTTGTTTAGACTTAATACTGTAAATATCATATATGCAATGTAATTGCTATAATTATATTTCTCTATTTATGTCCTGAAGTTATTAAAATTGAAATGAAATATGTTGTAGAATTTTAGTAGTTTTGCTGTTTTTCCAAGGTTGTTTATGAACTCTGAATGTATGTGATCTGGTCCAGGAGACTTTTTGTTTTTTAGATTATTAATTGCAATGTTCAGTTCTTTCATATTAAAATTTTGAAAAAAGATATTGTGTTGAGTGTTAGGTTCACATTCTCTTTTTTGTTTCAAATCTTTCTTAAATTGTTTATGTTCCTTTTTATTATTTCTTGTTGCTTTATGTGAATTAGCATAATATTTATTAAAGGTTTCGGCTATGACTGTATGATTTCTTAATATTTTATTTTTGTGTATGATAGGTATGTTACTTTTTTCTTTCCTGTCCTTTATATATATTTTTATGAACTTATGGACTTTATTACCATATGTTCTATAAACCATTTTTCTTAGAAATTATTAAAGTGTGTAATAAATGTATTCATACATTTAAAGTGACCAACATCTCATCCTATTCACTTAAGTTGAGGCCTATCCCAAACTCGATATTCGAGGAAGCAGATTTAGTCATCAAACAAATGCTAAAGGATATCATTGAGCCTTCAGATTCCTGCTACATAAATCCTGTAGCATAGGTACACAAGAAAGGTGGTAAATTAAGAATGACCATCGATGCCAGGAAAATTAATGTTCATACCCTACTGGATCATTTCAGATCAGAAGGAGTTAATCAACTTATTTCAAAATTGAAGGGAGGAAAATGTTTCTCCAGCCTAGACTTAACAGTGTCATTTTGGCAGGTATCGTTGGATGAAGACATAAGAAAATACTCTGGTTTATTGTACCATTGGAAGGTGTACCACCTCAAGAAATGTGCATTCTGGTTATCTACCAGTAGTAGTGCAGGCATTAGACAAAGTGTTCAGAGATAGTGCAAAAGAGTTCATCATGCAGCATGTAGATGATTTTCTAATTTAACACACAGACCCAATATCTCACATACAGCATATAAACTGCATAGTTAGGAAATTTCATGAATGCGGTATGACAATGATCCTGTAAAAGTATGAATTCTTTGTGCAAGAAGCCGAATTCCTAGGAACCTCATAACATTCGAGGAGATAAACCCCAACCCAGAGATAGTGAAGGCAATAGGATACATTCCCCCACCGAAGAATTTAAAACAACTAAGAAGGTTCATTGGAGTTTTACAATATTAGTCAAAATTTGTGATCAATTACGCAAGAGAACTAGCTCCATTGAGAGAATTACTGAAGAAAAGCGCGAACTGGAAATGGGGCGGAGAACATCAGAAAGCGTTAAAAAAAATAAAGGAATTGTTCATGAACACAATCTGCCTAGAATGCCCAAATCCAGAATTGCCATTCCTAATATACACGGATGCCAGTGTCTACTCATTCAGGGCTATCCTAGCACAAAAGGACAATGCAGGAGAAAATCGTGTGATTGCCACAGCATTGCCTCTATCTAAGAGAGTTAAATGCATGCATCACAGAATTGGAAATTTCAGCAATCTATTTTGCATTACATAAGTTTAGGCAATATGTGTATGGCTACAAAACCGTTGTGCACACAGATCACGTGAGCCTATGGTTTATACAATCATTCAAGTTAACAAACTCTAACATATCAAGGTACATTCACAAAATTACTTTGCACAAGATAGAAATAAAACATATAACCGGGAGTGAAAATCTGTTCAGCGATGTGCTGTCAAGATTAAAATCAGAACAATACATTCCTGAAACTATGAATAACCTGAACTATGAAATAAAGATCATGCAAATAAATATAAAAATAATAACACACTGTTAATTGATTTCGAAAATATATCAAAATTGCAACAAGGCTACCCCAATTTGAGCAGAATATTTAATAAGGTGCTGGAAGTGAAACTAGGTATAAACATCAAAGTCGCAAAGTTCAGGGGAATACTATTCAAACTTCACAGATAGGATGTGAGAAAATGGAAAATAATAGTGCCAACCTCCCTTCAGAATAAAATAATCCCAACATTCCACCACTCGCTCACACACGTGGGAAGTGAAAAGACGTCATTGGCTATTAGTGAAATATTATACATAAAACACATGGCAAGAAAGACTGGGAAGTTATTATCAGCATGTGAACTATGCCAGAAGGCCAAGTTGATAAACACAAAATATGATATAACACCGTAATCAGTCCTACGAGAAGAAAGGAATGCACTCGTCACCATAGGCAAATATGGAGAAATTCCAACAAGCACGGATGGGTGCAGATACATATTTGTGATGTTGGATGTCTTCACAAAATTTGTCAAAATATATCCAGTAAGGAACATCAAAAGCCTGTAATAAGATAATAAAGGATTATATCCTGAAACACGGGAAAGTGAAGGCAATCCTGTCTGATAATGAGATCATGCATCAAAGTAAAGTGTTCAAAAACACCCTCACCAGATTAGGAATCAACTTGTATTACTCATCAGCATATTATCCCTAAGGAAATCCAACAGAGAGGATAATGAGGGATATAAGAATATTTTTCAGAATCTTGTGCCACAAAGACCAAACTACATGGGCTAAGCAGTGTACGTATATAGAGGACGTGATTAACCATAGCATCAACCCCACAACAAAATTTGCCCCTGTCAAACTAATGTTGGACGTAAAACCAACAACCAACCATGGCAGCACAGAGGGAGCTAACCAAACAAGAAAAGTGTTCCATTGCATACAAAAGGATTATGGAAAAAAAGATGAGAAAAAGAGGAATAAAATAAAATGGTCTCACAAAAAGTGAATCCCAAAAATTGGTGACTAAGTCCTTTTGAAGAAACAACATACTTCGAAGGCATCGGTCAAACAAAACAACTAGATGGAATTGTTGTACGAAGAGCCTTACAAGATCAGCAATCAATATGGGGATCATACATAGGAATTATGCAATAGTGCATGCAAGTTGTTGGGGAGACGTGGAAAAACAACATTAAAGCCATTCAAGGAAAATAAAAATAAAAATTTTTAAATATTCATAAAAGATTCAAGTCATCAGCGACACTGTACATGGACAAGTAGACACATTACAAGGGGATAAAATTTGAACTTGTAAACTAAAAGATTGTGAAATCGTGTGCATGTAAACATGTAAAAGAGGAATAATAACCATGTTACCTTTGTTTTGAGAATGGTAATAAAGATGAAACACAAATCATACAAACATAACATGATTATGGGGCATATGAGACAGGAATAGTATGTCAAAATGCATTAGGGAAAAATTTACATAAATATTTAATATGCCAAGTTTTTAAACATAATACCTGTAAATATCATATATGTAATGTAGTTACCAAAATTATATTCCTCAATTTATGTCCTGAAGTTATTAAAATTGAAAGGAAATATGCCCAAGGTCGATCATAACCCTCATGATCGACATATTGTAATCGATAACGATAAGTAATCAATCAGCTGCATTTGCTATGTCGGTATCTAGGAGAAATAAACTATTACCCCAATAGGGTACTAATAAATGATTACTAGTGATATTATCATCATTAAAGACGGTCACATATTCATACTGCTGAATAAGAGATTTTGTCGGAAATCCAACAACATTGAATTATATAGCTGAAAGGACATCTAATTGAATACCATGCGTAAATATTCAATATGTGCAATTATCTTATGAATATTCTAAGATATTTATGAAAGAAGTGAGGATTAACTTACATGAAACCATGAAGTGCCTCGGGACCTAAAAGCATTAATCTTTGCAAAAGAGTGAAGATAATTTGTTAATCTGTCACAAGTTAATAGCAATAAAGTTGAATTAGCGGAAAATTTGAATTATTATTGGAAATAATATCTTGCCCTTATTCATCCGCTTGACCCAAGTAGGCCCTTATCGCTACAATAGCATCAGCTATTTAAAAACCACTGCAGTTCTTTAAATTAAACTCAGATGGCAATTTTGTGATACATTTATCACATCCTTGGTGCTACTCTTTTGATAAATGTATCACGAAACTGCGGTCTGAGTTTAATTTAAAGAACTTACAGCAAATACTAAGATTAGTGAAGCTTAGAGTCTCTAAACATTTGTTATTTTGTAGGCATATAAAGATTTTTTGAGAGGAAAAGTGAATTTGTTTCCTAGACATTATTAATATTAATTAATTAGAGCTTAAGCACTCATATATTGTGACAGTTTTTACTTCTGTAAGTGTATTATAGGTACAAATTTATAAAACTGAGAGAGTTGGGATATAATTTATGGAAGTCTAGACATGCAACTTCCTGTAAGCATATGTACAAGTAATTTCTGGACAGTTCGTGTCGCAGGAACAGATTTTGATTCCTTGGGAATCCTGCTCTCCTGTCGTACATGCGGAGTCAGCTTAGCTGATGTGTGCTGACAAAGGCTTAACTAAGCTACCTTGTCAGTGAGTATCGTATATTTAAAGCTCCCAAATTTTGACTAAGGAGAGAGTTGATCCCTCATGCAAGGACAAATCTGTGACACTCTGATCTTTAAAGATCTCTGTGACTATCTTCCAAGATGGTATTTGGGACACCAGGATTCTACATCAATATAAAGTCAACAGCTGTCTATAACTGACCACCCTTTCCTGTTCTCTTAGTGCAATATCAATAATTTTATTTATGTAGAGTAAAACTTCTTTAGACCAGAATTATATGTCTGTTGATCCTTCACCACACTCCCAACCATCCTTAGAAAGTACCCCCTGAGCCCAAATGACCTCATCACCAGGTCCTTAAACTCCACTCACTTACTACCCCTCCTGCATTTCCCTTCCAGTCCCAGTAGGTTACCCTCTGCTTAAGGTGCCCAGCATTCATGAACCATGTCAACTGGTGGAGACACTAAGTGACATTAACCAATGCCACATCTGGTGGTGGCACACCTTAACCTTATGTGGCAGCACACCTTAACCTTCATCATAATCTGGTGCAGGTGCCATCCTACATGACAATGACATGACATGACATCCTACATGATATCCTATATGAAAGAATAAAAGAAATACAAGCAACAACTACTATATAAATAGATGTACAAATAATATATAACCCCTTGTGCAACAGCACTTTGCAAGCCAAGACTTATCACCCGGCCGCTGCTCCCCCACCTCTGTCCACTACAGACATCATGAGTGGGGTTCAGAACTGGAGGGTGGGACATGGGGACATGGTCAGTGTCGTGAGCCCTCTCAGCCAGTTATGTGACCTTCACGACATGGCAAATAATACAAGGTGTAATCGAAAAGTAACGGGAATTTTTTAATTTTGTGGGTTTCATACATCCGATTTTCAAAACTTTTTTTATCTTATTGATACACATGTTTGCATTGTCAGCTATTTTGAATCTTTAGTTTGTTGTCAACAGTCGAAAAGATTATATGTGTTTGTGAGTGGCAAATTTCGGTGAATTTTTGCTTTCAAAAAAGATGAAACAAAGAATTTGCATTAAATTTTGCTTTAAAAATGGAATAAAGTGCAGCACCGTATTCGAAATGTTGACTGTAGCTTTTTTAGACAAGAGTTTACAAGTGGTATAGATGCTTCAAAGAGGATCAAGAAGATGTAGAAGTCGTAAACTGCCCTGGACGCCCTAGCACATCAGGTGTTCAGAAGCAATCGCATTCTGAGAGCAAACGCATGATGAGAATGTGGAAGAAGTAAAGAAAATGGTTCTGGAAAATCTCCAAATCACCATCAGAGAGGTTCCTGATGATGTCGGCTTATCCTTTGGCTCATGCCAAACAATTTTTTCAAATGTTTTGGGCATGATATGTGTGGCAGCAAAGTTTGTCCTGAAATTATTGAATTTCAATCAAAAATGAAGTTGCAAAGACATCACTCAGGAATTGCTGAATGAAGGCAACAATGACCCAGAACTTCTAAAGAAGGTTGTAACAGGTAATGAAACATGGGTATATGGGTATGATGTCAAAACCAAAGCCCAATCGTCCCAATGGAAACTGTTAGAAGAGCCAAGACTGAAAAAAGTTAAAGTTTGATCACATGTGAAGGTTCTTCCGATTTCTTTGATTACAATGGGATAGTACATAGTGAGTTCCTGCCTTATAGTCATACAGTCAATAAAGAATACTACCTGAAAGTTTGGCACCGTTTGCATGAAGCAATCCAAAAAAAACATTCATAGAAATTGCATCATGATAATGCTCCTGCTCACACCTCAATACTTGTTCGTGATTTTCTGGTAAAAAATAAGACCATAATGTTGCCTCAGCAATGTATTTACCAGACATGGCCCCCTGCAACTTCTTTCTATTCCTGAGACTGAAGAGAACCATGAGAGGACATTGTTTTGCCACCATTGAGGAGATAAAAACAGAATCGCTGAGGGAGCTGAACATCATAACAAAAAGTGAGTTCCAGAAGTGTTTCCAAGATTGGAAAAAGTGCTGGCACAAGTGTATTATATCTGAAAGGGATTACTTTCAAGGGGACAAAGTCAATGTATTAATATATCACGTTTGTAGGTTAAACTTATTGTTCCAGGATACAATTGTATACATCATTAGGGTGTAAAATACTTCAGTACTTCACCTTGTACATTTACACGATGTATATTTGTTAATTACACTTTTAATTACTTATTCTCAATAAGCACACACTTCTAATGTAATAGTAATGCTCAGCTGTGACAGAAATTTCCTACAATCCCATGACAGCACAAAATAATGGAAATTCTACAATGCAATTGCAGCGCTGCTTACGGATCCAATTGTGAAGCTAAACCATCCAAAGATTATATGTTGTGTGGACAACACAAATTAATGGATTAATTAAAAAGAACATATTCTATTGGGTTAATTTCTGAATATAAACCATTCTTGAATCATGTTTATCACACAGGCAAAAGTTCATTAAAATTGATCCAGCCGTTTAGGATCCTTACAGTCATACACACACGGACAGAAGAAATATATATAAAGATAAATGGATACTGGTATCATGAAGTTGATAAACTCTAACCCCTGTTGACGATTCACCGTGAAATTAGCCCATTAAAGTGTTTTCTCATGGAGGTTTTTATGCTATCCATTTTATTATGCAACATATTACATTCACATGGTTTTCTCTACTCATTTTATTTTTACAAAACATAATTACACTTGTTTTTCTACTCACTCTTCTACAAACAATTCATATAATTCTCTATATGTTTGAAATAGGAACACATGTTACATTCACACTACTTGCTCTACTCACTTTTGTTTTACACAACACCTTCACATGTTCTTCTCTATTTGCTCTTCAACATACAGTTTTGTATTTGATTAAAATCAAATGCAACTTATTGCATTCACTATGGCTACATATCTATACTGATGGTTCCAAATTGGATAATGAAGATGGAGCAGGAGCTGGAATCTACTCAAAATTATTCAGCTATTATATAGCTGTGACAAAAAATTCAACCCATTTTGAGGGAGAAATCCAGGCTATACAGATAGCACTAACATATCTTACATACAGAATAAAATCTTTTCAGAAAGCAATTATTTTAAGTGATTCAACATCAACTATTCAAGCTATTGCATCAAATAACTCTCCCTCTTCTTTTAATGTGTTAGAAATAAAAAATATAAAAATATCCAGCCCCAATGTACATTTCTGCAAAATATTGGTGAATTTTTTTTTTCATGATGCAAAGTTATTTTCTTCCTGATTTCAGTTTTTTTTTCTTTACTTGAGGGGGCCATATGAGCAATAATTTGCTGGAGATATGACATATATTGGTGCTCAGAGAAACTCTATATTATTAATAGCCTTTGTGCTTCAACATCTGGCATATGCTACAGAAGAAATGCGCTTATACACTAGAATAACACAGTGTTTCTCTATTTTCACATAGTACAATGTGTTTGATTTATCCAGCTAGTAGCTCTAACATAGGCAGTGTTGTCAGACCAACAAGAATGTGTTTTTGCTTCACATGACCTCTTTGCGGAGTATGTTGTAATTTAAGAGTTATTAATTTTACATATGGGTTATTTTCAGATTCTGCGTTAAATGTTCAATCAGAATAGCTCATATGTAAGCGTAATTACATTTTAATGCACATGTTCACAATTCACTGCCCATTACATTCTGCATCTTGCAGCATAAGTATGCTTATTCACTATGTTTGTGCAGGTGATGAAGAAATATAGGGCTGCAGTGCAGCAACTCTCAGTGGACCAAATGGCACTGCAGGAACAGGCAGGACAGGTTGCAGAGTTGGAGAGTGAGCGGGCCTCACTCAAGGAGCAACTTGCCGAACTTACTACTCGACTTGAGAGCATAGAGACTGCTGGGGATACCACCTCAACTCTTGCTCAGCGTAGGCTAGAAATGAGAATAAAGGAGCTAGAGTCGAGGCTAGAACTAGAACAGACTACTAGGTCTAGAATGGAGGTAAGTGAACACCCATGCGATATGTGATATGTGTGCAGTGAATAAATAATGTAGAATTAAAGATGGTGTCAACTTGAACACTCTTAATAGCTTCACTCACCTATTTATTATGCAGAACATGTATTATGAGCAAGAGCTCACATCATCAGCTGCCTGTTGTCTGCTGGATCAACTCTCAAGTTGCTTGATTTCTGGAAACCTGGGTTGTGCTCTGGTGGCCTGTTGATAAATCTAAATAAAGAGTTGTCTCCTACTAGCAAGTCAAAGTTCATTATCCGGTTTTCAAACTTCTTTACATAGATCTCCAATATTGCTATTTCTCTGGGTTTTTTGGCTGGTTTTAGTTGTTTTATGTAATTTCTTATTTCATGGTTTTGAGGCCAGATGTCTGTCGCAGCAGCCAATTTTTTGATTTGTTTGAATTTGATGCATTGCCAGAGTTCTTTGAAGCAGGTGCTGATGTCCCTTTTAGTTTTTCCTGTGTAAACCTTCTCACAATTTTGACATTGGATGCACTAGATTCCTGACTTGTATGGGATCAGATTTTCTTGATTTAATGAGGTTCTTGATGTTGTATTTGTTGTAAGGTGCTATGGTGATGTGGTTCTTGAAAGTTTTCTGAACTACAGTCGCCACAATGGAAGTCTTTACAAGGTAATAAAAACAACAAATACCGACTTTACATGGTTTTATTTTTAATTTCTGTGTACAATTAGTACTTGGTAATATTTCCCTTAACTTTTATCACTTTCAGGAGTCTCCTAGGCATTGAGTCTGCTAGATATTCAAAATATTTTTTGTCCATTTCCACCCACAACTTCTTCAACACTTCCTGTAGCTCCTTAATACTTGATGGTTGCAGCTCTTCTATTTTATTTTTCATTTGATTCTGGTGCTGTTTTTGCAATTATTAACGACGCTGTGTCTTTAAGCTAATGAGATCTTTTTGATCTCAGGGCTTGGTAACGGATGGAATGAAATATCACACAATGTTTCTTTATCACAATGTATTAATTTATTAACACTTCATCGATACTTTACACTCTCAGCACCATGTTAAATGCTTAAAAACCTTTACACTTTTTTTTAATTTAGTAGAATTTATGCTTGATGAAAGTTTGGTGAAAGTTCCATGTTCACACTACATAAAAATGTCTTTTCACCTCGAAGATACACACGCTAGTGAAAAGTTTTTTGGCGTCGTTTGACGCGACACCGCCTTTTTCATATTCATCCGCGCTTGTGTCCATCAAATAGTTCTTTCTCGTTAGGGAAGCAATCTCTAATCATCCTCCCCTACTTTTATTATGGAACACAAACAATTCTAATATTTATACACATATATTAAAATCAAATATGGAAAGATTTATGACGTCTTTGTGCAAACTTAGTTGTTCGTAACAATGAACCTTATCAACATGTTTTCGTCATTTAGTTATCTCATACCAACATCAAAAAACGAATTACACTTTTAACAAACATTTACATGAACGATTTTCTTTTGGGGTCTTCTAATATTCTGTCTCAATTCCAAGCATTTTATATCGGATTCAGGTCAGGGGAGTTACCAGGCCATTCAAGTACAGGTATATTATTATCTTTCAGGAGCTTCTGAACCATCTTTGTCCTATGTGCAGGAGCACCATCATGCATGAAGTACTGACTCTGGTGAATCGGCCAAAATGTGACCAAATGCTGTTGTAACACTTCTAAATAGTTACTTCCCTTCATTGTGATATTCTTTGGGAGAAAGTACAAGCCACCTCTACCATTATTGCCACTAAAAGCACCCCATACCATCACACTTTCTGGATGTTTAACAGTTTTGACAGTAAACTTTGGATCATATCGTGACACATTTTTTGGCCTCCTCACCATTTTGGACTTTCCTCTGACCAGTTTGAAAGTGCTTTCATCAGAAAACATTACTTTATGCCAGTGCTCTGATGTCCAGGACTGATACATCTTGCAAAAATTTATCCTTTTCTTCTTCATAGCTTCAGTCAGAAGAGGCTTCTTGGCTGCACACCAACTTGGTAAACCTAAGTCTTTTTGAAGTCGATGCTGAATGGTCCTTATTGCAACATTGTTGAGAAGGTCCGAGTGTTTCTTCTTTAACCCTGCTGCTGTAATCCATGGATCAGCCATCACTTCACATTTTAGCAGGTCATCAGTTCTCATTGAAGTCTTTCTTTTACCACCTGAGCCCATTTTTTGTCTTGGTGTGGCACCAGGTGGAAAAGATGCTGCTGCTGTGTTTAGGTCATAAATAGCTTGTCTTGAAACCTTTAGATCGGCAGCTACACGAATTACAGAGGTACCTACTTCCAATAGAGTTAAAGCACGAGTCTTCTCCTCAGAAGTGAGCTTCTTGCGTCCCATTATTTGTATGATAATGAGAAATACACAGCTTTAAAAATGGCACTCAGGTTAAAAATTTAATGACGACGACAAACTGGAAACAGAACACTCTGTACAAATACCAGAGCCTGACTGAGATCTGGCCTGCTAATAGAAGCAAGATGCTACTGTGCACTCGAGAATCACGTGATTTGCAGCTCCATCCGCTTCTTTGTATAGTAGCGGGAGAAGAACAAACTGAGCACATTGTCTACGTAAAGATTTTCCTTGCACTAACAATGTAAAGATTTCAATTGCGGCGACTGTATATGGAAGAGACCCAGGTGATATGTAAATTTTTTTAAGCTGGTTTTCTCTACTATGTTTGAAAGTGTTGTGACCTATTAACTGTGTCTTTGTCTTTTGAATTTCAACAATTTCTTATCTACCATTTCCCGACTGAATATATTCTTTCTGCAGATTTCATGATGTGTTGGTATTCCTTGTTGTATTCAGCATTATTTTAGTCTATAAGTCATACTATTGAATATTATGTGCTTTTACATAATTATCTGTGTGTATGAGTATTCCTTGTGTGCTGAATTCTATCTTGTCTTCAGTCTTTATTAAGTTAAGGTCTAGAAATGCTATTGAGGTCTTGGTTGCAGCAAACTTTTGGTCTCAAAACTATGAAATAAGAAATTACATAAAACTACCGAAACCATCCCAGAGATACAAAGAACTTGAAATATGGAAGATCTATACAAAGAAATTTGAAAACTGAACAATGAACTTTGACTTGCCAGCAGCAGACAACTCCTTGTCTAGGTTCATCTACAGGCCACTAGAGCACAACCCAAGTTTTCAGCAAATGACTCAAGAATTGATAACTGATGATCTGAGCTTGTGTTCATGATAATAAAAGGTGAGTGAAGTTATTAAGAATGTTGAAGTTGATTCCACCTTTCATTGAGTATATCTATGAATTGCTTCACTTGCTCGATTCCAATAAAATTTTGGATAGTGTAGAGTCATTCAAAAGTCACTTCATAATTTTAAATAGGTACACTGGAAAAGATACCAGAGGATGACAGCATTGCAATCTCCTACATGATGACACCATGTTCCAACAGTTGGCATCAGGTTGAGAATGAGAGCAATTGAGTTTTTGAAACATGTCCCATTTTTAATGAGTAAGTGATGTAGTGTCAGTAAATCCAATTCACTTTACTATCCAGATGTTATTACAAATTCACTGTAAGCAAAACCAAAGTATTATTTATTTATGCCAAAGTCAAAGTAGTTTATAATTTTCTTGCTGCTCACTGAATATGATGAAGTTATAGGTTCAAATTTTCAAGCTATGCCTAGAATTGCATGTACCTATAGCTGTTCTAAGGCTGCCAAGCTGAAGAATTGTCAAAAATTAGCTGTTGCACAGGGAATTGTAACTTAGGCATTAATACGCTTAGTGTTACTCAAATTTATTATTTGAGAGGTCTTTGCATTTTCTTACAGTGATTACAGTTAACAGCACTTAATCAGTGTTACCTACATCACTTCTCTCTACTTAAGAATGCCCTGTAATCTTTTGTTACATTATCAAGAAAGAATCTGTTGCAACTTTTCCCTTTTCCTTCTTCATGCATCTTTTCAGAGAACCTAATTTAAAACCATTCTATTTTTGCTCTATTGCTGCTGCTCTGAACCTTAAGGGATAGCTATCCAGAAAATCATGAATGCAGTGATTCATATCTTACTGATGTCCCCCTTTATTCTGCTTTCTGTTTTGAAGATAGCATTCCAACATGTAGGCATGGTGATACATTGTTAGGTTCATATTCCCCTCTACCAGTGAGGATATGCAGCACTGTACTCAAAGATCAGAAGATTTCTTTCTATATCATTTGGATAGGTTCAAAGAGTATCCTCGTGGTACAGTTTTATAAATTCTGCAGTCACTCAGGAGCAGCTGTAACAAGCTCAGCTGACACCAAGCACTGTTTCAGCTGCAGAAACGTTGAACTTTGAGGTGCCAGTTAACTTTATGTACTAGTCTCATGGTAGATAAAGCAGAGTCAGAGATCTTCTAATTGCAGCAGCTAGCAGAGGTGTACCCTTTGTTGCTATGTTCATGGTGCAGTCCAAAGTAAAAAGAGAAACCCATGTAACCAATGGACATTTGCAAGAAAAGTAATATAAGTTCCACAGCATATGCCAAATAATGCATTGTTTCCTCAGAGTAGCATATTAAATTCTGCATATTTTCTCAGTTTACAGGAATCATTTCTTTAAATGGGCAAAATATTCTTCATAATAGTGTATTTTCAAAAACCAGCGGTTTGGCAGTTGCTTTTCCTAAGTGTTAAATTTAGTCACTTTATTGCTGTAAACAATTTTAAATTTGCCATTTTACATATCAATTTGCCTTCAAACAATGTTTTACTGGCAATCCATGTCTTTATTACTTACATAACAAAATACTTTCTTCTCTCTCTCCCCCTCCCCCTCCCTCCTCTCCCTCCCTCTCTCTCTATATGGTTGACTCCAATATGGGTAAAGGTACTCACAGATAATGATATAACAGGTAACACTTGAAGAAAGCAATCTGCTGCAGTTAATATTTATTTCTTGTGAAAATAGGTGCAGATCTCTCGGCTAAAGGAGACTGTAGATAAACTTCAGACAGAGGCTGCTACAGCACGAGCCAAAGAACAGACAGCACAGGATGCAGCACGGAAGCTCCAGCGAACAGTACGAGAGTTGCGAGAGGAGTCTTCTGTTGCACAGGCAAGAGAAGCTGAGGCAGCACAGAGACGTAAGGATCTTGAGAAGAGATTAGAGGCTGCTGAGGCAGAAGCAGCAGCTGCACGAGGGGACCTTCGTCTGGCCCTTACTCGTATCCAGGATCTACAGTCAGCCATTCAGGGTGAATTGGAGGACTGCAGTGGCAGTGAACATTCAGACAGGTATTGATCACATTGTATTAATGACCAAATTAAGAAATTTGTAAGATAAGCAAACACAAATGTTTACAATTTCAACATTTTAGACTATTTCTTAACATTTAATCACTTTAAAGTAAAGAGCTCACTTTTGAAATTCTAAAAGTGTTCACATAATAATGTGGGAGGGACAGTATCATTACCATCAGTTTTCACTCTGCCATTTTGAAAACAAATGCAGACAACTTGGATCCTACCATTGAACAAACTTTGGATTAATGAACAATACAGCTTGTAGTATAATGTACAATACAAATGCAGAAATCTGCTCCCTAGATTCTGAGGTCTGCTTTGGATGTATCATTCTGAGATAATTCTGTCTTCAATCAATAACTGTTTTATAAATTCTCACCAACACAAGCAATTTCCAGCAGTTTCTATTAGATTATGAGAACTATGAATTTATCAAATTCACTCTCATAAAAATGCAAGCATTGTGATGTTCAACCACAGTAGAATGTTTCTTTTTGCATAAGGATATTGGACATTTTTCCAATTGCGTAGTGTCTCAATGACATTACTTTCCTTACTTTCTTGTCTCTCTATCCAACACATTATACTATATCTTAACAGACATGAAAATTATAGTATTAAGGCATTTTAAGATGTGTTATTGTGTATCAGGCTACTGTAGTGTTTTAAAGAATTTGAATTTATTTGGAACTAATCTCATAGATCTTGGAATGTTCGTGAACTTGGAACCCAACCCTTTTGTGTTGGATAGCCCTCTGCAATACATTGTATGCATGTTCATTTTTTCTTTGGACGTGTTTGTATCATGGCCCATCTTTGCTATTGTTCTTCATTTTTAGTCTTTTTCTTTAACTTCAATTTCCTCTATGGCCCTTTATTTTTAGCTGCCTATAAAATCCTTCTGTCTTTATTCTTTACTGGTCTATATCCTCCTCTCTTTATTCTTTCTACTCTTTTCCTTATTTCCTACCATTTGGTATATTCACTCCCTATTTATTTGGCACTCTTCCCTTTCCTTTTCTCTATTTTTCCATCTTCACAAGGGCTTCTTTACTTCCTTTTCACTTTTAAGAAACCCTGTGCTTAACTTAACCTGTCATTTTATCTACCTTACATTTCTACTCCTATGTAAATATTTCAAAACCATTAGCTTTTCCTCATCATTCAGTGAGGTCTATCTGTTGCTGTGTTGTTCTTCTGCTGTTTACACATTGTCTTTGGCTTTTCACACCCTACAGACCACTTGCCTGTAGTCTAATCTTCCCACACACCTAATTTGCCTTTCTGATCCCATTTGTCTCTTTTCGCTAAGTATTTATATACAGTACCCATTCTTTTGTCCTCCTATACAAACTCTTCCAACACTGTTTCATCTTCTTCGCTTATTTTCCTTCCACTTTCCTTTGTAATTGCTCCTTTACACTTACTACTCCACTATCCTCACTCATTTTTTCACGCCTTTCTTCACTTCGCTAATCTTCTTCCCCTTCTCCTTTCTATCACATTTCTATCTCTACCAGAACTTGATCCTGGGCCATGCTCCCTCCCTTGCTGCACTGTAAGCAGCTGGTTGAGCTGTTGTGTGCATAATCAAGGAAGATTAACTGCCAACATTCAAAGTAGCAACCTGCAAGTCGCACCTTGATATATTATAAAACACATCAATATGAATTTGTAGGATGATATGTAGATACTATATGAGAAGAACTTTATACTGTAACAACTGACAATTTGAAAAATCCCACTTCTGACACAAGCATGACAAAATGACAAAAGTTCAATCCAGTTACTGTTTTCTCACTTTATTTTCTTCTAACTGAACGCACAACAACACAGTTCTCTTTTACTGATGTTAACACAGTCTACAGTCCTTCTTCATATTATAGTTCACAGCTGTTGTCTTCTCGTAACCTTAAAACACAATTTTCTGTCTTTCAGTTCTCTCTCTCTCACAAAACCTAACTTTAATGATACAATCACTCAACCCTTACTAACTGCTTCACTATCTTCTTTTCGAGTGACAATTCTCTCACGTTGATCATACAGACCCAGCTGGCATACACACACTCAAACTAAAAGCTGACTGGCTCATGTCTGAACAAACAACTAACTGCTCCTTTCATCACCTTGCTTCCTTATATAGCAAGGATGACATAACGCAGACCTTTCTAGAGCCTCACCTCTTCTGAACTTGATGGCAGCCATAAGTTTCACATACAATCTAGAAAGCCACTTTTGGTTGTGCCGCTCTGATTGTTGTCATGTGTTTGCTCACGTGAGTGCTGTGGGGCAGCTTGACCTTGAGTGCCTTTGATATTTACAGTAGACTTCACCATCAAACTACTTTTCCAGGTGACATGGTCCTTGGCAACATTGTTGTGTAGCACCTCTTGGTCTGGGCAGCATGATGTCTGCCGTCCTGCTTGAAACCTCTGCTGCTACCTCACTGGTTATGGTGGGTCTCCCTCCCATTGCCCTTCACCCAGGTGCTCTGGCATGTCATCCCACACACAAAGTGAAAACGACCCACAGGGTTCCATGACCACCAACTTTCCTTGTGCACCTTTGCAGCCACCTTGCTCCTGGCAGACCCAACTGCAACCTTCTCCAGGGTCACCCTGCCATCCTCCAGATGCCCACTGGAGTATTATCTTGTCTTATCCGACTCGCAGGAGCCTCCTGCCAACACCAACCATCCCCTTGTGGCTCCTGAGGGCATCCAGTCTCAGTATCACCTCCTCGGCCACCCTTGTGAAGAACACCCACAGATCTATAACACTCTGTCCCAAGGTCAGTTCCAGCAGGCCTTCTTCCTCCACAGGCAAGGTGTCACTATCTCATAGGGTCAATCTAGTGTCCTCTGCCATATCTGGTCTAATCATGGTCATGGCTGCACTTGTGTCCACTAGTACCAGGCATGGCTTCCCTTTTATCCTGCCATCCACAATAATGTTGTCATCCATTCTTCTATTCATGGCACTCAGCGTCACCTGATGGTTCCTCCATATCCCATGCCAAGTCAGTTCTTACTTGTCCCTCATTTGCTCATAGGCTTTCCTGCTGACAGTCCTTCATGTCATGTCGTAGTTGGCTATATTCCTGACACACTCCTCTAAAGGATCCTTGAGGATGTCCCTAAGCTTGCTCTTTTGTCTTTGTCATGTCGTACACTCCCATTCTCCAAGATGGGCACAACTGTTACCTTGGCAACTATGTGCTCCCTTCCCAGATCTGCACTATCCCATCCAGCCCTGGCATCCTATTCTTTGACGCTGCCATCAACTCTTATTTCCAGGGTGCTAGGACATTCCCTGACATCCTCCACAATGTCCACGTGCTGGCAGAGGTCTCTCACCTTCTTGCCGGGTTCTTCTGCATCTTCCTTCACGCTGACCAGTTCCCCGTCAATCTTCGCCAATAGCTACATCTTTGTTTTGTACATCCCTACTTTCATCTCTTCCATCCTGGATTTCATTTCTGTCTTCACTTCCCCCTTTACACCCTTTATCTTTGCCTTGATCTTCTCTATGGTGGAATTCACCATATTGTCACTTCACTTTCTGTGTTGTGCATGTCAGTATTCATGTTCTTCAATTCGGATTTCATTTCCGTCTCCATCTTTTCCGTGCTGGTATTCACGTTCTTCAATTTGGATTTCATTTCCATCTCCACCTTATCCATTCTGGGTTTCATTTCTGTCTTTATTTCTGCCATATTAGCCAACAGCTTCTTGAGCATTGCTTCCATCATGGTGTTTCACACCCCACTTCTGACACCAATGTAACAACTGACAATTTGGCAAATCCTACTTCTGACACCAGTGCGACAAAATGACAAAAGTGCAGTCCAGTTACTTTTTTCTCTTTATTTTCTTCTAACTGAATGCACAACAATACAGTTCTCTTTTACTGATATTAACAGTCTACAGTCTTTTGTGATATTACGACTCACAGCTATTGTCCTCTTGTAACCTTAACACAGTTTTCTGTGTTTCAGTTCTCTCTTTCCCTCTCACTATCTCTCTCTCATACAAAAGCTAACTCTGATGATACAGTCACTCAACACTCATTAACTGCTTTGCTATTTTTCTTTCAACAAGACTCTCATAATGACTACAGACACACATGCACATGCACACACACAAAACTGATTGACTCATGTCTGTAACAAGCAAGTAACTATATAATGAAAAAACTGAAGCTACTAATAGTGAGGCTAAACAAATATAACAAATATTTTAGAGACTATAAGCTTCACTTATCTTAGTATTTGCTGCAATTTCTTGAAATTAAATAGGTAATGTTTGATTTGAGGAGGTTGCAGCACATACTAAAATAAGTGAAGCTTATATTCTCTAAAATATTTGTTATATTTGTAAACTAACTGCTCCTCTTGTCACCTCGCCTCCTTATATAGCAAGGATGACGTAACACGGACCTTTCTCAAATCTCACCTCTTCTTGAATTTGCTAGCAGCCAGAAGCTTCACGAACAATCTAGAAAACTCCTTTTGGTTCTGCCGCTGTGATTGTTGTCACGTGTTTGCTCACGTGAGTGGTGTGGGGCAGCTTGAGCTTTGAGCACCTTTGACACATACCGGACCTGGTATGTGGTGTGAGGTAGCTCGATCTCAACCATCCTTTGTTGTGCGCTGCAGCTGGCATCACAATACATATGAGTCATTCCACGTCAAATCGAACAAAATATGGCAAAAAAATGACCTTGATCTCTCAGATTTCTTGAAATTTTTTTTGGTGTTTTAGAACAAAATATATTTGACCCATGTTTCTTCGTTTTATAAAAAAAAATTTATTTTGGCAGATATTAATTTTTGAAATGTCCCAAAAATCGCGCGCTCCTCACTCTTTGATCAATCATACCTCTGATTGTAATGAAGCAAATTACTTGATCTTTGGCTCAAATTAAAGAAAAATTGCAGTATTTCGTGAGGTATTTATTAGAAAATTTTATTAATTATTATTGATATTATATTTTATACGATTAAAGTTTTAAAGTTAGATAATAACATAAACTCGACCATTTAAAAATCTGGAAAAAAAAGTAAAAATACAATGAAGTGTATTCAATATTCTCAGAAAAAATCAGAATGGAGTCTCTAATAGTTCAGCTGTAATTAACTTACTTGCAAATCAGTGCAGCGGAGTCGCAAGGCAGCAGTGACGGCTACAGTAACCTCACACAATTGCCACCTTCCATTACGGCGACTGTCAACTGCTTGAGGTTCCGTGAGCTTTACAACAGTACAGTAAGAAGAACACTGCTAGCTGACACTATTATATGTACACTATTAGCATCTTCAAAATGTTTTTAAAATATGCATTTTAAACTAATGTTTCCATAAAGCACACAGCTTTACCTCCTTCTTCGAAAGAAAATTGTTTCACTAAAGCTTCAGTTTTTGACAAAGGAATGAAGGAGTGTAGTTTTATAGCACAGCTGTAAATAGCTGGCCCCTGACCTTGACTGGAAGTCCTGTTGACGAATCCATAGCTTTTGCCTCTTCTATCAGCTCATATGATATATTTCTGCGAACGAAACCATGCACAACATGGTGAGGGAGGGGGAAGGTAGTGATGTCCGCATGATCTGAGACAGTCCTTGCTAATTCACTGGTACTAAAGAGTGAATATAGTGAATTTGTGAGACATTGATCATAGCATAAATCAATTATGCCACCTGTACGTTCTAAATTAGGGACCATAACATTACACAGTCAGAGTAGAGAAATTATTTCAAATGCATGGACGTGCATGAAGGAAGAAGCTAAAAGCAAATAACTGTTTACATCAGAAGATTTTTTCAAAAAAATTCAAAAGTTCAAAAGCAAGTATCAGATGCCACAGGAGTATCAGAAAGAAGGTATATTGTGGAAACATTTTTCTGCATCTAAGTAGCATAGCTGACACACCAATTCGCATGCAATCTGCAGTCACCTGGCTTGTTACGTGCTTTCAAGGGGCCAACAACGACGAATCCAGCTGTACTTCATGTCGTCCGCGAGCGCTTGCAGGCCTCCAGAAAAAAAATTGTAGCAAATGCACTAATGCAAGCTCCATGATTTTCAACATCTTATTTTATAGAGAAAATGTCAGGGAATACGTGTGTATTTTTTTTAGATTTTTAACACATCGATTTAAACTCTATTTTTGGTTTTACAAAATATACCATAAAAAAAAAGTTCAAAATTTATGTGTAATAATGATTGAGTGAAAGTTGTTAAAAGTGTTGTATTTAACCTTTCCAGTGCGCCAAACCCCAACTCTCAACTCTATATGGCCTTAGACGAGCAAGTGATTTTATATTACGGTGCACGCAGAAATTGCTTAATTTCTAATAGCCATAACTAAGCATGTAATTTAAAAATACGGAAATAAAAAAATAAGGGTCTCCTTATTTGATGCCTATTATCCATAAAAAAATTTTGAACCTCCTACGAAAAAGTCGTGTTTTACGGGTGTTCGATTTGACATGGATTGGCCCATATATGGTTTGGGGTAGGTTTCTAAAAGTAGTTATTACATTGTTTTCTTGGCTTCCAGGATGTTTCATCAACAGCAATATGGCAACAAACAGTTCTTTATTTTTTGGTCATGACTATGGACATTTTGTTAACAGTCTTTTTGCGTAGAATTGCCTTAGTCAGTAGTAAGGTTTTCATGAGGCATTTTCTTTAATATAATAGTAGTAGATGCAAGTTATACTTTGCCCATACTTGTAAATACAAGTTGAAGGCAAAAACCAGCATTCCGTAACTTAGCAGCCAATTTTTTACAAGCATTTCTAGGTTATACATTACTTCATTATTAAAACTAACAACAAATAAGAATATTAGCAAAAATGATTTAGGAAAAGTGGATTAGTTAGAATAGTGGTTATGAAAATGTGTTACAAGGAAATTCAGTTTAGGAAGATGGTTTAAGGAAAATTACTGGGATAAATAATATAAATCAAATTTGCATTTTACATTTGATTGTTTCCATTGATTCTGATTAAATGTTATTAACTGCACATCCATAGTATTGAAGGATCACTGAAATAGTGAAAATATTTACTGTCAAGTTTCTCAGTTGTGAAACACGATATGATGACGAATTTCACAAAAGCACAAAATTTTTCATTGATAAAGCATCTGTTGATGGATCATCTGTTAATCTCTCCCTGATAGATAACTTCTTTTCTTCAAAAAACCAAGCTCCAGTCAGACCCCCTAATTTTAGGATGCATCTACAGTATATGCACCCTAGTATACTTTTAGACCACTATGTACATGAGTTTGTTTAGCAGGCAATAGTTTTCACCTTTTAAAACTCCGTTCATCAGTATAGTTTACAGCTACTTATTTCACTAATACCTAAATGATAAACTTTGGTTTTTAGATTAATGAAACCTAAACATTTCAGAGAGCAAAACACATAAGCTTTCTGTTGTGAGCTAGAACAGAAAAACAGCCAAACCTGTGCTAGAGTAACATGCACAGGTTTGGCTCATATGCCATTTACCAGTTGTTTACTTAATTGTCAGTTGACTAAGTTTGTTGCTTGCTCTAGATGAAGTTAAATATACGGAATCTGAATTGACATTTGCAGCCTCTTAATCAATTACAAATTTGCAGAAATAAAGATAAGATAATTAATGCTCATTACCTTCAGCTTCCAATGTTAAAAGTTAATCAAATAGAAAATATTAGAATAATAGTTCCCATAATTTGCTGCAGTGTTGTAATAACAACTCAGAAGCTTACGTTAGCTTTCCTGCTTAAGGTATCCATGTATGCAGATAATCTATCTGAGACAAGTAACAGGTGCATAATTCTTTATCTATTAGTAGCTATTTGAAACGTAATGAAACAGTATTTGGAGGCTGTTGCAGTTTGCATTATGTTTCTTGCAGTGAGCAAGACAGTGATGGCTCTGATGACTCCATTAGCACATTCCTGGCAAATCATAAAATGCCATCTACCAAGTCTTCCTTAGAGCTGGATATTACCCAAAGGTGAGAACTGAAATGCTTTCTTATTATGTTAAAGGAAGCTAATGCTGGCAGCTTCTGAATTTAAAAAGAAAAAAAAAACCTGCAATTTTATGCTGTTGGTTATTGGTTTTACTGAAACTGATTTTTATTGTATTGTACCCAGGATACCTCTGTTATTTATACTTGCCAATTTGAGTGTTAAGTTGAATATTGTGGTCTTACTGGCCTTTTGCAGTTGCACAGCAGGACAAACAAGTAATGTTATTTTAATTTAATAATGATAGGCTGCTGATGTAAGTGTTCTGTTTACCGTGCTGAAAAAATATGAATAATGCCTCTGTGTCATTGGCAAATACGAAAATATTAGAACCCCAGCTTCACTTTCATTATCCAACTGCTGATGATTGGTTTTACCAAATAGATAATAACAAATCCACAATAGGTATTTTTATAGATCTGAGTAAAGCATTTGATTTAGTGGACCATAATATTTTACTACTGAAGTTGGAAGCCTGTGGTATAAGTGGTGTAGCCTACAATTGGATTGAGTCCTATTTGACTAATAGAAGATAGGTTACAACGATCAGAAGTAAATTTGATGACAATTATGTGAACTTGGATACAAAATTAATTAGATGTGGGGTCCTACAAGGCTCTAATCATGGCCCTTTGCTCTTTTTGCTCTATATAAATGATCTACCTCCTATAATCCTTATGTTGAAACTATATTGTATGCTGACGATGTTAATCTTGTATTAACTGGAAGTTCTACCGCTGAATTACTACATTGTGCGATAATATGATTAATATGAAACAATGGTTACACATCAATAAACTCAAACTCAATGCCAAAAAATCAAATTGCATGCATTTTATATTATCTAGTTGAAGTAATGTAAGCACTGTACCGAGAATAACTCAGGACAATGAAACCATAAACTATACTTCAGAAACAGAATTTCTTGAAATAACCATAGATGAACTACTCAGAAGATTGTAACTAAACTCATTAAAGCTTACTATGCAATTTATGTTTCAAAACATATTTGTAATATACAAACATTAAAAATTGTGTATTTCTCATATGTACAAGCCACACTTACAGCATACCTGTTCTGCTATAGTAGGCACAGCTTATTGAGATACTCCAAAAATCAACCTTGACATTTTTCTCCCATTATGGTGCATTCTGGTTATATTTGTGATATTCCATCCATTAGGTTGCATTAGTGCCACCAACTGTTCCTAACATATAACCATGGTAAAACTATGGCTATAGCTGGTGTTATTGCATCTGTTATGTTGCCACAGAAACCCTTGTTTATGAACACATTGCAGAGAGGCCAACTGACCTGACTCTGTATTAATTAATTAATCTGTGGATGTACTGCTTGTGTTTGCCTGATTTCATCTTGAATTCTTTTAGAGCAGTATATGCAGTTATAGTTACTGTTGTTATTTTTGTGTTTCCAACACAGTAATGCATTAAATATATATTATGATATTTAGCAGTCAGAAGTGATTTTATGCAAAAGTGTTATTGCAGATCAAGATTTGGTGAAGGTGAGTATGTTCTTGTATTGTGTGGAAACGATATTCAAGCATTATTATCATTTCAAAGCATGATACTTTAACCGTGTGATGTTTGAGGTTGGAAATGCCTTTATTATGTACGTTGGCAGGACTGCTTTTTGGCATACTTTCGTCTGCTGTTTAGTGTAATGTCGGCCATGTTGAACTCTTGGGAACTGCTGATAAACTGTGTCCACTATGCTGTCTACTGCTGACTTTGACTCACTTTTCATATTACAAAAGAAAATAATTCGATGTATGTTAAATTTAAATATAATTACATCTTGCAGACCATATTTTAAAGAACTTCATATCCTCACTTTATCCTGCCCCTGTATTCCAGAAACAGTATGCTTTATAAATAACAATATCCACTGTTTGAATATTAATGGTTCCATACACAATCATGCTACAAGCAATTGTAATAAGATACATCTAAATAATGCCAGAACATCTAAGAAGGTAAACTCCATATTGCATAAAGGCATAAATAGTATAATAATTAATAAAATAAATCAAAATAACACAAGTACAGAGAAGGATATATAAAATAGGAGAAATAGCCGAAAAAAGACTACAAACCGAGGTCCATGAATTTATAGCCGTTTCTCTCGTGTTGGATGAAAGCACTGACAACGTTGACACAGCACAATTGGTAATTTTCACTCATGGAGTCACTAACAACCTCTCGATACAAGAATATATGCTCAAAGTCATTCCACTTAGGAAACATACAACAGGAACGGAATTATTTCAAGCATTTAAGAAATATGTAGAAGGAAAGAAACTGAATCCAAAAAAAATCTTGTATCGCGATTAACAGATGTTAATTTGCGTGCTATCCTGAGAGTGGCTACTTGTGATATATCACTAGATTTTCATGGTACATTGCAAATAGAAGTGAATTGAAATATATTGCTCAAATATCTAGGCCTACCTAAAGTATCGTAGACCACTCGTAGCTGGATTCAAGTATTTGTACTATTCCTTATTGTACTCTGTAGCGAGCGAGTCCAGCACTGACTCTGAACGAAGGTCAATGCCATCCCCTGTTCTACATTATGTCATGTGTATTGCGGGTTGGATGTTGAGACGTCATACTCACCCCTCATTGAGTGCGTGTTTGCCGATGCCTGGCTTAATAGATAGAACAGGGGATATAAATCAAGATAGGAGGACTTAAACATCAACAGCAACAAATTTAGCAAATGAGGTAGTAGGGGTACAAGGGAGATGGAAACCAAAAAAATTAAAAATATGGAATGAAACATTGAATGAAGCTATTACGTAGAAGAAAGAGCTTTATCTTAAATGGGTCAATGTGAAACAAATTGAAGATCATATACAGTACAAGAGACAAAGAGCTGTAATCCGTAAGCTATCAAGAACGTCAGTAAAGAAAGCTGGGAACAGTTTGATAAAAGATTGAAATATAATATAACAGAGGCACAAAGATAGGGATTCAAGATTTTCTGTAGACTGAGAGAAAAAGAAAATGATAAAGCAAAGATAGATGCTATAGCTTGAGAGGAGTGGGAATTATATTACAAAAATCTATTGTTACAGGAGAGTAAAACTCTGTAGCAGCTCGTGAGTATACCTTTTAGATGTTCACAAATTTTAATCAGCCCTGAAAATGTGAAATAGCATCTGCCGTATACTAGTTATGATTATAAATTTGATACAAAAGCAACCGTTACCCTTCCCACCACCACCGATGATAATGGCGATGATGATGACGACAACGATGATGATAAAGAACTTGTATGACGAAGAAATGGTTTTTCTGTAGATGTTTGTTGTGTACATATTAAATACACTGTATTAGGGCAAGAATGAAGTAATGTGTAAATTAAATTGTAGTTTAAATTATGGATGGTATAGGGAAACCTGGAAAAGTTTCCATGCTTCTGTATGTTACCAACTTCTAATGCAATGACTAATCTCTGCCGTAGTGTCCTACAACCTAGTAATATTGACATAAAATGTCAGTAATATTATGAAGACAAGTACAGAAGGAGCTTCAAATACTAGTGCACTTCTTCAAGTGTGCACAACCCGTACGTATTTGGCCCCATAAGTTCATTATGTCATAGTAATTGTGCATGCACAGGAGACGCTTAAAATGTGCACAAGTAAAAATGTGCTACTGATCACATCTTATCGGTTTTAGAAGAATAGTGTGGGAGATTTATGAGTAAATGCAGTATGTGGTATATGACATGAGACCATTTTTTTGTTGTTGTAGTGTTTAACGCCCGCTTTTACTACTACGGCACTGCAGGCAGTGACACTGATGATACATGGAATGAAGATCAAGCACCAGTGGAATGAGATGGCGGGGGAAACCGGAGAACCCGGTGGAAACTCGCCTAGTGAAGGCCAAACTCCTCCACGGATATCCTATCTGTGTTGAGAAGCACAAAAGTCTAAACTCCTCTAAGGGCATAATTACCACCCAACTCTTGAATGGTGTGCCAGAGGAGGAGATACAGGGTTATCTGTCAGATCAGGGAGTAACTGAAATATACTGTGTAAGAGCTAAGTGTGATGGCATGCAGTTAGCTACCCACACACTGTTTGTCACTTTTGATCGACTCAACTTGCCTCAGAAGATTAAAGCTGGTTACAAGGTTATCCAGGTTCGACATATTCCACTGCCTATGCATTGTTTCCAGTGCCAATGCTATGGCCATACTAAGACCTTCTGTATGGCTTCAATTGCAGTTTGTGCCAACTGTGGTAGAGATTCTCATGATGGAGCTTGTCCTTCTGCTCCTAGCTGTGTGAACTGTCAAGGTACCCATCCAGCGACTTCCCGCGACAGTCCGCGATACCAGGATGAGAAGGCCATTCAGGAGCAGCAGGTGAAAGAGCATCTCTCTTTCTCTGAAGCCCGCAAACGCCATCAAGCTCACCAGCCTTCTCTCCTGAAGTTTGGTACTTTTAGTTCAGTTGTTTCGACACCAGTGCCAAGGCGGGGTATGGCCACTCAAACTTGCCCTATAGTCTCAACAACCGTTGCTCCTCACATTGTAGTACTAATTCCACAATCCTTTCCATAAGTAATGAAACCCGGAAATTTAAAGTCATTCCGAAACGTTCTGAATTTCTCAAAGAGCCTTCTGATTCTGCCAGTGGAAAGTGTGCCTTTATGGCCACTTCTCCTTCACCTCCTTGGCGATCTCGCTCCCATGAGACTAGGGGGTGCAGTCGTGTGAAGCAGGATTCTCCACCCGCCGTAACTACTGGCAATTGTTTTGCACCTGGTATCAGGTTACACTGACCCTCTTCCATCCGAGGAGCCTATGGAGCATGAACTTTCTGCTCCCAAAAGCCTGAGTCCCACACGGAATCAAAAGGGTAAATTGAAGTGACAGCCGCTGGCTAAATGAACTCAGTGACCAGCTTTTCCCATTTGCCTCAGGATGTGAGGCACGTGGCGTGCACAGGCATAAATCGGAACTGCAACTGTTGGCTAACTTGCTGTCCCCCAGGCTTTTCTGCCTACAGGAAACCAAACTTAACCAGTAGGATACTTTCACCTTTACTGGTTTTACTTCGGTGCAATTTGATTTACCACTGGAGCCTGGTACTCCTGCACATAGGGGTGTCATGCTGCTGATCCGCAACAACCTTTTTACCAGCCTCTTATGCTCACTACTACATTGCAAGCTATAGCCGTTACTCTTAGTTTACCTGGCTTTTGTTTCACACTATGCTCTGTGTATCTCCCGCCTTCTTCCCCCTTTGCCATTGGGGACATTTCTGATCTAGTGTCCCAGCTCTTAGTGCCTACCTGTTGTTGAGAGACTTCAATGTCCATCATCCTCTTTGGGGATCCCCTAGGTCTTATGTAAGGGGGAAGCACCTTGCAGAGTTTTTCCATCATAATTAGCTCTGTCTTCGCAACACTGACGAATCTAGTTTTGTTTCTGATTCCACAGGAACTCTCTCTCTCCCTCTCTCTCACTCTCACCTGGACTTTATCTGTTTGCTCGGCACAGCTTACACATCGTTTTCAGTGGAACGTCGTCTCGGACACCTCCAGCGATCACCTTCCCTGCGTGATCAGCCTGCTCTCCAATTACGTACCCTCGTCACGTGTACCCACCTGGCAGCTCTACAGAGCGAACTGGCCTCTTTTTTTTTTTTTTTTTTATTTTTTTTTTTTTTTCTTTTTTTTTTTTTGCCACTTAGCTGTTTTCGATGACCGTGTGTCCGGAGATGTTGACCAAATGGTGGATCACCTTACTACTGTGATCAAAGCCGCTGTCGAGCGTGCTTCCCTCGGTCGCCGGCCCAACCGAGGCGTTTACCCGTTTCTTGGTGGACCGACCAATGCCGGGCGGCGGTTCGTGCACGGCGGGCTGCACTACGGGTATTTCAGCGCCACCCTACCCTCGATAACCTGGTCATCTACAAGCAATTATGCGCTCGTGCTCGTCGCATCATACAAGCCAGTAAGAGGACATCCTGGCACAGCTGTGCAGAATCCTTTAATGGCTTCACACCAGCGTCTGTGGTTTGGGACAAGCTCCGTCGCGTGGTCGGCAAAGTCTTGCGAATTACGGTACCTGGTCTTAAGATTAATAATGGCACCGTAGTTTGCCCTGGGACTGTCGCTGACGCCCTCGGTGGCGCTTTTGCAATTGTGTCTAGCTCTTCACATAACCACCCGGACATTTTACCAATCAAGCAACGAGCTGAGACGCATGAGTTTTCTTTTCACTCTAGCAACCACGAGTGTATAATGCCTTATTCACCATGTCGGAGCTGGAGCGGACCCTAATTTCTTCGAGCTGGCCCGCTCCTGGGCCGGATGGTGCTCACATTTCGATGCTGCAACACCTGTCTTTGCCTGGCAAACAGTTTATCTTACGAGTGTTTAACCATATCTGGCGCTCCGCTATTTTCCCATCCGCTTGGCGAGAAGCCACCATCGTCCCGATTTTAAAACCTGGTAAGGGCCGCCATCTCCCTTCCAGTTATCGTCCAAGCTCCCTCACCAGTTGCATCTGCAAGGTGATGGAGCGGATGATCAACGGGCGATTGACGTGATGGCTTGAAGCTCAACATCTGCTGTCCAACGTTCAGTGCGTTTTTCGTCGCTTCCATTCAACAGTCGACCATTTAGTTTCATTATCCATGCACGTAATGGAGGGCTTTGTACGCAAGTGCCAAACGGTTGCTGTCTTTTTTTATCTCGAGAAGGCTTACGACACTTGCTGGAGGTACGGTATTCTTCATATCCTCCATAAATGGGGCATTCGTGGTCGGCTGCCCCTTTTTACTCGGGAGTTTATGTGGGATAGAGTCTTTCGGGTACGGGTGGGCTCGGTTTTGTCCCGTGTTTTTAGTCAAGAGAACGGAGTACCGCAGAGCTCGGTACTCAGCGTCACTATTTGCTCTTGCAATCAATCCCATTGTAGAGGTATTCTGTCCGGGGTTCCATCTTCGCTATTCGTGGATGATTTCCCCATTTACTATAGTTCTCGGCGGACTTCTCTCTTTCTCTCTTACAACGCCGTCTCCAATCGTGCCTGGACCGCCTGTTCACTGTGAGTGTCGAAAATGGCTTTCATTTCTCCGCCGAGAAGACCGTCTGCGTAAACTTCTGGCGCCGAAAGGCGTTTCTCCCGCCTTCCCTCCATCTCGGCTCAGATGCACTTCCGTTCGCAGACGAGACGAACTTTTTGGGATTGATTTTTGACCGAAAACTTAGTTGGTCTCATATTTCGTACTTAAAGGCAAGTTGTGAACGTTCTCTTAATGTTTTACGTGTTGTAAGTGGCACATCCTGGGGAGCTGATCTGACAGTTCTTTTACGTCTCTTCCGCTCATTAGTCCGATCGAAGCTTGATTACGGTTGTGTTGTGTATTCTTCGGCTCAACCATCGGTTTTAAATCGCCACAATCCTACACACCACTGTGGCATCCGGTTGAGTATTGATGCCTTTCCAACGAGCCCAGTTCTCAGCCTGTGCGCGGAAGCTGCTGAACCTCCGCTCAGCTATCGACGCGATGTTCTTCTCAGCAGCTACGCTTGCAAACTTTCTAGTATAGCAAAACACCCCTCGTTTAATTTGTTTTTTTTAATGATACCTTGGACCACCAATATTCAACGAGCTCCCTGGCCCTACTCCCTCCTGGCGTTCGGTTTCGCTCTCTGTTTCGGCTTTTGGATGTCGATTTACTCGCGACATTTCCGACAGGAGAATCGCAATTTCCCCCGTGTCTTCGCCCCGGGACCCACTCAATCTGGGTCTGCTGTCCATTCCGAAGTCTTCCATGCCAGATTCAGTTCTTCGTTCGGCCTTTTTAGATCTCCAGGCGCAGTCCGGATCATGCAATTTTATATAGGTACACTGACGGCTCGAGGGACGATCGGGGAGTAGGATGTGCTTTTATTCACGGACGCCAAAGCTTTAGCTTTCATCTTTTACTGCAGTGCTCAATTTTTACAGCTGAGCGCTGTTTGGTATTTATTAAGTCCTTTTGTATATACGTCGGCAGCCCTTGCAGTGATGTATTATTTGTTCGGATTCCGTAAGTGCCCTCCAGAGCCTACGGACACTGTACAATTATTATCCACTGGTGCAGCATATCCAGGACCACCTTCACACCCTCGCCAGTGCTGGCACTAGCGTCTCCTTTGTGTGGGTACCTGGACACATAAGCCTGCAAGGAAACAAGGCTGCTGATGCTGCTACAAAGGCAGCAGTTTTAGCCCCCAGGTTTTTTAGCGCTTGTGTTCCCTCTGATGATTTAAGCATAGTTTTATGTCGTGCATACCTTTTATGGTGGCCTAGTGACTGGAGTAATATTCAGGGGAACAAACTTAGGGAGGACTTCCTCGTATGTCTCTTGTTGCAAGGAAGTGATTTTAGCAAGACTGCATATCGGGCACAGCTTTTTTTAATCATCAGCGCAGTGCCAGTTTTTTACTCCGCTATGAGAATCCCTGGTACTGCCAGTGACCCTGGCTGTGGTGCTGGGAAACATGTCATGTGCAGTAGAGCGAGTATTGCATTTTAATCGTGATTGTGGACTGGGCAAATGAGTTTAACTTGCATATTTTATTTTTTACTTGTCTTTTTTACCTTGGGTTCTTTAAGCAAGTTATTTTAACATTCTTGTTATTTTATACTTTCGATTTATCCCTTCTTTTAGTGTTCCTGGTACTATATTTGTGATGTTTTGCTGTTTTAACTTTTTCAATTGTTATAGACTAATAGATTTTGGCCTTTTTGTTTTGTTTGGGCGCTAGTGACCACAGTTGTGCACCCTAAAGCCATAATACTACTACTACTATGGGATTGATAAGGCAGAATTCATGGGAAATACTAAAGGACTATAATGTCCCTCGCAATTTGATGAGTGCAATCAAAGGAATATATGACGATACACAAATAGTGTAAAATAAAATCTTCCTCTTTAAAGTGAATCAAGGTCTCAGACAAGGGTGTGGACTATCACCAATAGTATTTGATATATACATAAATAGAATTATTTAGAAATGAAAAAAATTGAACCCTAAAACCATTAAACTACAATTAAACAAATTAATAAATACAATATTCTTTGCTGGTAACCAAGTATTGTTAGGCGAATCTGAAAGTGAGATGCAGGAAAACATAACAAAGTTAAATAGGGTCTCAGAAACCTCTAATATGAAAATCTCAAGTAGTAAGATGAAAGTAGTAGCTATGCAAGGAAAGTACAACAGAAGAGCCAAAATAGTTATTAAAAATCAAACAATAGAACAAGTAAATAATTTTAAGTACCTGGGGTATGACCTATCAATCTATAATTTCACTCAAAATCTAGATAAAAACATAATGAAATACAACACAATAAATGGATACATTAATAGATATGTAGATAACTCAATGAGAAAGAAGGTCAGACTCAGACTACACAATATAGTTTTGAAACCAGCGTTGCTGAATGGCTGTGAAACCTTGAAAGACAAAAATAAAATTGAAAGCTCAGAAATGAGTTTCATGAGATGGTTAAACGGAGTATCTCTTAGTGACAGAGAAAGAAATGAAGATATTAGAAAGGAACTGGGCCTCGAAAGAAATGTGATGGAAGAGGTAGTTAAATACCAAGAGAACTGCATGAGTATGTCAGTAGGATGTCTTCTGGCAGACTACAGAAGCAAGCTATTTCATACATCCCAAAAGGAAGACAGGGTATAGAAAGGCCGAGAACCAGATGGATGAATCAATTTCAATAAACAACTTCTTTTGGGGCAGAACAGGATAGACCCTAATCCTTGAAAAGGAAGAAGGAACAACAACAACAACAACAACAATAATAATAATAATAATAATAATAATAATAATAATAATAATAATAATAATAATAGTAATAGTAGTAATAATAATAGTAATAATAATAGTAATAGTAGTAATAATAATAGTAATAGCATGAGCGTCGACAGACTTTTTTCCAGGGGGGGGGCCACATGTTGGAAATTTGCAATCATATATTATTAATTCATTATTTTATTGTCAAAAGTTATATTTGTTGCATATAACCGTATTGATTTATGCTAAATAACAATTGTTCTTAATTAAAATAATAGTTTAATAGTCAGTAATTGATTGCACATTAAGTTCACCAACTTCCAAGGGGGGGCCGCGGCACCCCCTTGCCCCCTGTTCGCGACGCCCATGAGTAATAGTAGTAATAATAATAGTAATAGTAGTAATAATAATAGTAATAGTAGTAATAATAGTAATAATAATAATAATAATAATAATAATAATAATAATAATAATAATAATAATAATAATAATAATAATAATAATAACAACAACAATAACAACAACAACAACAACAACAACAATAATCATCTTCTTCATCATAATCATATCTATCTAGTTGGCACTACAACCTGTTGTGGGTTTTAGCCTCCTTCACAATTCTCCTCCATTCATCTTGATCCTGTGCTTTCCCCTTCCAGTCTCTTATTCCCATTTTTTTCATGTCCTGTTCCACATCCTGTAGCCACCTCTTTCTCGGTCTTCCCCTCCTTCTCACCCCTATTATGCCATTATGCAGTAAATGTTTAGGAATGCTTCCATCTTCCATCCTTTCACTCTGCCCTAACCACCTCAATCTCAGCGATTTGATGTATCTCACCAAATTATCCCCTTTGAGTATTAGGCTGATTTCCAAGTTTGATGTTATTCTCCATGTGTTGTTTTCGGATATTGGCCTGTATATTCATCTTATATGATGACGATGACGACGGCGATGACAATGACGACGATGATGATAGATAATCCAGTTCAGATTTAAAGAGTGATAGGGAAGAAAGCTGAGGAGGAGACGCTACGTCATAACCTATAGTGGTTGATGCCTCATAGGTGTTTGAAACATGCTCTTTTGCGATTTGCAGTAGTTCTATTTCTTGTGTTACGCTAAATTTTCATTTTCCTTTGAAGTTCTGTTTTCCTCCTATTTCTGACAAACAGCCATTCAATATTTTAAACTTTGATGTGAAATTTCAGGTCAAATACACTATTTCATGTTCGCTGAATAAAGGCAGCTTGCAAATTTTACAGCACACATGTGTGTGTCTCCATGAATAGCTTAAAAAAAGTGTGGTATATTAAAATTATTTACATTTTTTAAATTTTATTTCATTATAGAGTGATATGACGCCTCTAATGCAGAATATTTAGTTTCCATCCTCGCTGCAAGTTCATTCTAGATTTATAACATTAATGTTGTTTTCTTTACAATGAGATTACTTTCTTACGAACAAGTGTAAGAGAAATGTTGGAATGATATACTCTTTGGACTTACAAATATATGATGCCCTCACCCTTGTAGACAGGTATGAGCCGGCAAGTCAACCTTTGAGACCACCTGGCATAACTAATAGATAAGCCATCCTGGCTTCTCCCTGTGGCAAGGAGCATGGGAGTCGGAAAGCTTTTGACGCAGACACTGTACAAGAGTAGAGAAAGTCATGTGAGGTCAACACATCAAATTTTTCCTATTCCATTCCAAGAACTTTTCAAACCATTCTAGTATATTAAATTACACAATGGGTCAGATTTGCCTACATGGAATAAATTTAATGATCAGACTTGGTAAAAGTGAAAAGGCACTGGATATATTTGTGTGATTTTTAGTTAAAAGGGCTGGTCATGGTATGAAAAAGAAAAAGAGTTATGTAGCACTATTTTGACTTTATATATTAACTAATTTGTAACCAAAGGAGGGGAGATGACTAGGGCTCCCGTCTGATTATATTGGTAATTATCTGGACACCATATTTATTTACAGTCTTTTTCCTGTATGCCTAAAATTCTGTTAGCTCAGCCCCTGTGGGATTTCACATCAGTTTGATCACTGGCCCATTTCTCTTTCTTTTGGTTTTTTCTCAACACATACCAATTCTTTAGAAATATGTAACACAAACTAAGGAACATCTGCAGAATTTAAAACTTCTTTCTCAAAGGAACTAATTATATGTAAGTGATGTGTGTGATAAAATTAACCTAAAATCATATGACAAATAGAAGAGAGGTTAGGAAATTAAAAAAAGGTGATGAATATGGAGATTCCCACAATGTATGTGTTTTTATGTAGTGTGCATCGTGTCATGCAAACTATTGTACATTCAAACTGCTATTAGGGCTGCCCAAACCAAGGCATATATTTGCTACCTTGCTTTGTCCTTGTTTTTCCACATACCCCAGCTTTGATTTCAGTGCCTGACCATTAGAATTTGCAGTTAATACCATTTAATGGTATGTATGTAGATTATACCAACAGAAGTTCTAGGCAAGTTTCAATGATTTTACAGATAGTTCTCTAGTTAGATTGCTGCATATTTCCTTTTCCTCCCTCCATAAGGTCTTAATTTAACTTAATTATTTTAATATAAATATGATTTAATACCATGCCTTTCTTACCATTTCTTTTCATTTCAGCTAGGGAGATACTAACAGCTCAGTAACTAACACTCATTTCTTTATTAAAGCATGTGCATTACAAATGGTATGCAAATCCTTTCATGACCTGAAGTTTGTTTGTTTTACTAGAAGAAAAATAATTATATGTTCCAGATCATCGCCAATGGACAGCCCCACCAAAGTTTGCAGCAAACCCAAAGAATCATTTGCTTGAAGTTCATGCTACTTGACTGCTGGACAGATGTAACGTGCCAGCACAATGTGGTTATTTATTCCAATAGGTCACCAAGTCAGCAGTTATACTTAAAATATTTATACTTGCAGCACTGTGACAAGTGTTTAGCTCTTTCTCTAATAGACTGGCTTCGCAAATTATTGTTGTTGTCATCTTTTATGCCATGTAAGTCAAAAGAAAGTGCATCGTGAATATTCTTTAAAAGAAAAAATGGAAAAAAGAAACCAAAATAAAAATTGAAATAAATAAAAACTTTTAAATATATTTCCAATGTCTGCTATATGTATTATATAATTTATCAATAAATTAAAACTGTGATTATGATAATGCATGGTACGTAATTCCCCCCAGAAAGAAGCACATTAGAGGTAACACCAATTGTACTGTTGTTGAACATTATGTTGGTAACTGTTCTCCAATTTCATACAAATAGCTTAACACAAAGCTTTTTAGCTAGCAGTGTATATAGTGCAAATCCAGTACAACGTTGTCCATGTAAGCTATACAAGCGCCTCAGCACACACGAGGCTTTGGTTGCAAAATTTGGCCCTTCATGCATTTTGGGGGGGAAGGGGGGCATCACGATTGCTCATTTTTATCACATCAGTGTGATGGAATCACCAATATTCACATGGAAGCTCGAATCATGTGGGAAAAGGTATGCACAGGTTGTATAGATGCTCCCACATATAATAATTACATTGGGAATTCTTTAACATGATCTATTCATGGAACTAAAAAATTATCTGCGCAATTATGACCTGGCCACACTGGACTCAAAATTATACATATGATGCTGGTTAAGCAGTACTAATTTAAACATTAAATGAACTACTCAAAAAATTATTAAATTTGAGTCGATTGAGACACAAATACTGACATTAAGCATTAAATAGTTTTAAGGTTTGTGTACACATAATATACTGGATGTCCCAGAAAAACACCAACAATGATTAATATGTTGTGGGGGATGGCAAACTAATTGGTTTTCAAATAGGAACTGCTGTCTGCAAATGCATTATTTGGACGCTGGAGAGCGTCGAAGTTTGAGAATGAACGTTTGTGACAATTTATTAACATTTGTTATGGTATCTTAACACGGAAGATATGCAACCCTTTAGCTGTCTATGTACTGGGATGAATGACCTGAGCATAATAACATTACTGTGCATGCACTACATTCCTCCATAGATCCTTGGTGTGCATCTTACTGCACTACTTGTGTACTTTCCAGTATGGTAACGTTTTCTAATGGCAGTGCAACATGTACCAGTACACGGCTGTGGAAATGACCGGCATGAGCTCCAGCTCGCTTTGATATAAATGTGTGAAATGACCTTAATGTCACAAACTCAAATTGATTGATTGGTAAAGGTGGACCAGTTCCATGGTCAGCACAGTTGCTAGTTCTGACACCTCTCTACTATTTTCTGTGGAGTTGTATGAAGAGTATGGTGTATGGTACTCCTGTAACGTCAGTAGAGGACCTTATGGCTCAAGTCCACGGAGCTAGTGAAAATCTTCAAAGACAACCGTACATATTGGATCATGTGCTTGAGACTCACCACCACCAATATAGGTTACACATTGACAAAGTTCGAAGCCCGTTTGTAATGTAGACTGCTTGATGTTCGGATTATTGATGGAATGTGAACATACAATCATCTCACACTTTGATGCGCTACAGCGACCAAACCGTGCATTTCCGGGCAGGGGTTCCTATTTGAAAACCGATCAATTTGCCATCCCACACAACATACTAAGCGTTGCTGGTGGTTTTTGGGACATCTTGAATATGTAGTTTTAAAAGTACATTTTAATTATGACTCCGGCCTTACTGCAGTGATATTTTTATGAAATGTAGTGCTTTAGTTGAAATGAAAACAAGTATTCCAAAGGTTATGACACTATTATATAAAACACCTCTTACATTATTAGTACCACATTCTGTGTTTAATTTAACAATGTGGTACTAATAATTGCTAAACCTTTAGGAAAGCGTGATTTATAATTTGAATTTACACACTGCTACAATATGCTCAAACAAAATTTATGTGCAATTATTATTTATTTATGCCAACAAGCTTACTGTTAGTGTTTTTAAACACACAATCCATGTGTGGGCAATGTTTGAGAGGTAGAAACAGAACTGAAAAATTTAGCTGTGGCATTGAATTTTTCAGTTCCGATTTTACCTCTCAAATGTTTATGTGCAATTGTTTACAGGTTTGGCCAACAGGTAAGTGTATGATTCTATTTAACTTTTAACATACCCATTTTAAAATGGGACTAATGTACTTCTTTCCAACATGTACATCTAATACCAGTCTACAAAACGGAATCTGTATAACATAATTCAGAAGTTATTGTAAGCACTTTCACTAGGAGTTACTGCAACATGATTAGTTATTACACACACCTGAAGCTATTAACAGTGAAAGCAATATAATCCACCAATATCAGAAAGTATGTAGAGACCAACAGCTTCACTTAACTAAAATTGAGTTGTACACATTACATTGGTTGGGTTATGTAATGTGTACAACTCAATTTTAGTTAAGTGAAGCTGTTACTTTGTGATATTGGTGGATGGTTTAATAAGCTTATGAGTGCCAAATCTTGGGTTAGTGAAATTTGCAGCATTGACATTTCTGACAAGATTTTTCTGCATGAACATGTGGTACAGATATAAAAATACTTCAAGAAACATAGGTAAGCAAAATTGACATTACTGTTCATACCTAATGAATTTCATAGTCACAGGCTAACCATTACACTGTATAACACTGAAATTTGCACCTGACCAAAAATAGGTGATTCTAATAGATTTTTAAGCACGAATTTCAGAACTGAAATCTGTTTTGTGATGTCACCTAACATTTTTTACATGTTGCCCTTTTTGTGATTTACGAAATTCCACTGCACTGTGCCACTCCCACCACTGCAACCTTAATCAGTCGGCTCATCCTCTCAACATCTGTTATCATTCAAGGCTGGCAAGAGCTTTATTGCAGGCGAGGTAACTTCAGAATTTTGACAAGGGGCTTAAAAGGTCTTCTTTGTTAATGGGCTCATGGAACGACTGAGTGACAATTACAAGCCATCCAAATGGCGTCTTTTCATTGATTCGTTGAAGTTAAGTTTAAAGACAGTTTTATTTCATGATGGTAACTGTTATCCTTCCATCCCTATAGCTCATGCTGTCCAGATGAAAGAAACATGAGAATTTGAAGATAGTTTTGAAAGCTATAAATTATGCAAAGTGTGAATGGCAAATCTGTGGAGATTGAAGGTCATAGGGTTACTCCTGGGAATGCAGAGTGGTTTCACCAGTTTTGTTGTTTTATGTGCCAGTGGGACAGTCGGACTACAGAAAAACATTATGAAGTAACTGAGTGGCCTGTAAGGAGTGCTTTAATACCAGGTGAAAAGAGTTAAGTATGAAGCATTAGTTAACAAAGATAAAATTTTGCTACCACCACTTCACATTAAGTTAGGCTTAATGAAAAATTTTGCAAAGGCTTTGAACAAAGAGAGTAGGGGTTTCCAGTATTTAAAAGAAAAGTTTCCAAGAATAAGCGAAGCAAAATTAAAAGAAGGTATTAGCCCATAAATAAGCAAATTGATGGAAGACAGGCATTTTGAAGGACTACTTTTCGAAAACTAGAAAGAAGCATGGGTGGGATTCATGACAGTGTGCAAAAATTTCCTGGGAAATACAAAAGCTGACAAATACAAGGAAATTGATGAGAACATGCTAAAAGCATATAAAAGTTTAGGGCGCAATACGTCTTTAAAAATACATTTTGTGCACTCGCACTTGGACTTCTTCCCTCCCAACCTGGGGTCTGTGAGTGATGAGCATGGAGAATGGTTTCATCAGGCTATAAGTGCCATGGAAAAGCAATACAGCGGAAAGTGGTCACCTAATATGTCAGCTGGCTATTGTTGGCAGCTCATAAAGGAGGTTCCTGATGTCTGCTACAAGTGGAAGTCTTCTCTAAAGTTTTTTTTAAAAAAGTGAGTAAAATTAATAATATTTTTAAGTTTTTGTATAAAAGTTACGTAAATATGGATTGTTAGTTCACTTTAACCGTCATTTATGGATTCTGCAAACTTTTTTGTTGTAATGTTGAGCTATATGAAATCATTTCACCTCAGAATTGATTACAATATTTTAATTCCATCTATTGTATGCGTTATTTTTTAAAAACATTGAAACCGATTTCTCCAAAAAAAACGGTAGGTGATGGAGAATTTTGGATATCAGATTTGAGTTCAGCATAGCTAACATGTACAAAGTCACCTGTTTTTGTTCTAGTGCAAAAACAGAAGTTGAAATTTGTTGTTCAGTGTTATTTACTTAGTAGCTGTAGAATCAAAAAGTGGCCATAATTTTAATTACTAGCATTTATTAGCATTAACAAATATGCAAAAATGTTGGGATTCATTTTAAACATCTGGACATGCCTCCAGGATGTAAATTTGAAATAAGACTTTAGAGGAAGTGTTCCATATGTCCAGCATTTGCTTGTAGAGGGCTTAACTGCTCTAGTCCTAACTAGTAGCTTTGACAAAAAAGCAATGGAATGCAATTAAGACATTCCTTATGATCTGCAGAGGTTGGCTATGGTTATTACAAATGAAGCACATGTGGGCTGCTCTGTGAGAAGCAGTAGGGTTCATTGGTTCATTTCAGTCAGCTGCACATGCACATTAGAAAACCTTTGTACTTAGAAAACTTCTCTTGTCACATGTGATGTATCCCCGAAAGCACTTTAGAAATATCTGTATAAGTGCCTGAACTGCACACTCAAAAAGAAATGACAAATAGCTTACTTCACTTTTTACTTCTCTACTACGTACCTATAGTGTATTGCTTCCACTCACAAATTTAATACTAAGATTTTATCAGAAATATACATTTTGAGAAAACCTGAATCAAAAAACATTTTTGAAAAAAAGGCCTTTGAGCAGTATAACTCAGAAATGAAAAGTAAATATTTTGAGAATTATGACTTTTCTCAATAAGGAGTAACAATTTTTATAAAAATGTCATCATCATCATTATTATTATTATTATTATTATTATTATTATTATTATTATTATTATTATTATTATTATTATTATTATTATTATTATTATTATTATTATTAATGCTGCTTCCACTGCTGCTGCTACTGCTGCTACTACTAATACTATCTGCCTCTTTCTCTCTTACTGTCACTATCTTTCTCGTTTGTTTCTAGTTTTGAAGCTCTCCGGTTAGGTCGCTCTATTAGGTTGTCATAAACACTTCTCTCTTCCTTCTTCTTTAGTTTAATTTAATTTAAGACACCTACCTTAAATAGGCACCTATACTCTGTACATCAAGAGATCAGAGTAGACGTAAACAAAGCCACGTGCGTTTTGACCACAGCGCGTCCTCTTGACGCTTTCACTGTCTAAATAGTTCCTTGAAGAAATACTGTTACTAAGGTCTGAAATCTCACTTAATGTTTCCTAAAGCACGAACTAAGTTTACTAAGCATAGTTAAAGTGGAAGAATACGCAGTTAAGTGAATCTGTAACCACCCTAATTGATTCTGCGCGCGCATTATTCAGTATGAAAGTAACATGGCGGAACAAGTGAGTGTTGTAAAACATAAGCGCGGCAGACCGTTGCGAAGTGGTGAAAAGACAATAATATTGAACGTGTTTAACAAGTTCTGTGAGCAATATCCCGAACTTGCTGTCGAAGATTGCGGCTGGTCGTCCTAAGGTCTCACACAGATGCCTCGGCTGAGATCTTATCTCGTGGGTGTTGAAGAAATAATAACCACAGTTATTATTGTGAAACCTTTTTTATTCCAGTCCACCGTAAATGCTACTCTTCCTACCATATACCCCTTGTTATTGACTTCGTCACTGACTTTTCCTCGCGGTACTGGACGGCGCTGATACTAATGTTGCAGGGGTGTTGTAATAATGTCGGAGTGTGTTGTAGAGCTCTCAGTGTGTGTTGTAGGACTCCCGGGGTGTATTACAGGACTGGCCTTTTAAAATGCGTGTTCGCTGGTTTTGTAATCTTTTCCCATTTCCCCTGACTATACCCTTACTTTCTGACCACGCAGTTGCCGTCATTGGTGGAAATTCATATTGTACGCGCGGCTCCCGAATTTCCACCTATAGGCATGCCTTGCTGTGGCGGGAGTTCCAGGAGGGGATTCCGCCTCACTGCACAGGGCGTCCCTATTAGCCTAACAAAAGGCACAAAAGGATTTTTCGCCTTTTGTTCAGCATTGTCTGCGTCGTCACACTAATGACTGTTTTACCCTGAGTTGGAGCAAACTCTAGCTGATACACACCTGTTACGCATCTACCTGCTACACGGAATGATCGGTTGGCGAACATTTTGTTTAAGAATTTGCTTTAGCAATTGATTTGATTTATCCCGCTACAAATGCCCCGCTATGAAGAAATCAGTTACCACCATCGGTAGGAATTGATTTGTTCAGAGCTCGTCTCCCACTGAACTTAAAAATTTTCTTTCTTTTCTTTTTCTTTTCTTTTTTCTTTCTTTTTTCTTTTTGTTTTGTTTTTTTGTTTTTTCTTTCTCTCTCTCTCTCTCTCTCTCTCTCTCTCTCTCTCTCTCTCTCTCTCTCTCTCTCTCTCTCTCTCTCTCTTTACACTTTCCGGGTTGTCGGCGAGTCAGTGTTTTTTATCATACGACGGCGCAATGGGTATATGGTTTGATACTTGAGTATTCCCTTTTTTACATATTTTACATACTGAACATATTACACAGGTTACCCTTTTGAATGACATCTTTTGAATACACATATACACATACATAAATAGCCCTTCGAATTTTACATCTTTCATGTGACATATACTCACGTGGAATATACACATACATAAATAGCCCTTCGAATTTTACATATTTCATGTGAAATATACTTACATGGAATACACATATATATAAATAGTCATTTGAATTTTATACATACTTTACATGAATGACCTGTACAATTGGCGTACACATTTCATACGAAAGTGACCTGGATTTTTTTTCCCCACTATCACTTCCTTGACACTTTTATTTCGGTTCACATCTTTAGGTCTTTTCACACGGCATTGGCTACAGGTCTTCGGTATTTGAAGATTTCAGCAATTAAGGCCTGTGTGAACCAACTGTGTGTTAATATATGAATTACCGTTATCACGTCACCAGAGTTGTCATTCATTTATTCTTATTGCTGGCAATATTTCAGTATACTAACTCTGACGAAAGTAGGGAATTCTATTATTACAATTCATTTAGAATTCCTTTCGCCAAACAGCCTATCTGAGAGGCCTCGCTTTCCAGTGTTACGTGATTGCGTCATATTTACAGGATCTAATATTTACAATTTACTAATTACTACAATTAATGCAATCTTCCACCTTACCCGTGAGGTATAATTTTTTTTAAATTATTTATTTAGTGCATTTCCTTGCTCCACATGCGATTTGGTTTTTATTTTCTATTCCCTGAAGGGTCTTAGCAGTGAAAGGTGGTAATGGCCCAGGTTCTTATGGCTTTTTATTTCCCTTATTTCAAATGCAAGTGGCCCGAATTGGTTCACAATCTCACAAGACCTCTCCAGAGTTCTTCCACTTTAGCATTTCTTCTGTCCAGTGCGGAGGATATGGGGTGCCGTCTTACCAGCACCTTTTCTCCTACTTTTGGCGACCATTTTCGGCGGTGGCGTTTCGCCTTTCGCTTTCGTTCTTCCGCCCGCCTTTTAATTCTAAGGAACGCTTTTTGTATCCTCTCGTGTTCCTCTTCAGCGTCTCCGATCTCTAATGCCCCTGGGATGTGCCTTATAATGGGTTCGGGTTCGGTTCCCAGTTGTAATGTCGTCGGGGGATATCCGGTGACACCGTTCGGCGCATCATTAAAAATATGCTCCATGTATGAGCAGTATGTCGGCCAAGAAGTATGTTTACGGGCGCACAGGATGCGCAGGAATATAGATAAATCCTTCATCACTCTTTCGCATGGGTTACTCTGGGGATGGTACAATGTTGAGTTATAAATTTTAATTCCTGCCTCATGCAGTTTATTCACAAAAGCTTTCCCTTTATGTGCCGACGCGTTGTCTGCCAATACTGCATCTATTTTCCCATACTTTGGTATGTAATCGTTTACTATTTTGTCCACGCATATGGTGCTGGACAGTTTTTTAATTGGATATATCTTTACGAATTTCGTGAAGATATCGATCATCACGAACACGTGCTTTAGTCCTCCTCTACCTTGTGGTCGAGGCCCATGGCTATCGACAGCCACCAACGCACCAGGTTTTTCGCGTAGTATTGGTTGCAGCGGAGCGTCATATCTCACATTTAGCGGTTTATTTTTCTGGCATACGTCGCACGCCGCTATCAGCTTCCTCGCCTTGTGTTGCAGCCTAGGGATGTAGCATATTTCTTGTATCGCGAGGCTAGTTCTTTCACTTCCGGCATGAATCATCGCATTGTGGTAGGATTTAATGACCAACGTCTCCATGCACGCCGGGACGTATACCGTCCATCTCGGCTTGTTTCTGCCTTGACGCTTATAGATGACGTCATCTTTGATTCCCAATGATCCAACTGTGTCGCGTTCAATCTTGGGTAGTTTCATTCGTATTTTCGCTAGCCTGGGGTCTGTTTTCTGCAGGTCACTTATTTTCTTCATATTAGCTGTTAATTCTGTTTACTGAGAGGTCCATGCGCATTATGGTTACTTCCCTCTGTCGGTCCATTGACCGTTCCGGTATGTTTCTACCTGCCGGGGTCCTTGACAAAAGGTCGCTAAATATGTTTTCGCTCCCCAGTATGTGTTTCACTTCAACATCGTATGATGTTATTTCGTGTATATAGCGAGAAATCTTTGTGCTCGTCAGTTTACAGTTTTGTATGAAAGATAGGCTCACATGGTCCGAGTATATTATTATGCGTTTATTGTAAATGTAATGTCTGAATTTTTGTAATGCATAATAGATGTCCGCGATTTCCTTCTCCGTGATGCAACTTATAGCTTCAACCTTGGTCAAGCCCCTGGAGCATGTCGCGATGACGTGTCGGTCCCCATTCTCGTCTCGCTGTGTCAGGACGCTAGCGAATGCAACATTAGATGCATCACAGTAAATTTCGAACGCCAAATTTATGTCGGGCGTCTCCAATAATATTGACCGTCCGAAGAGTTCTTTCACCTTTTCGAACGCCTGTTCGACGTCGGTCCATTTCCACGTGAGGTCCTTCTTTAATAATGCCCTAAGCGGAGCAACTTCCTTCGCATAATTGCAGGTGAAACGGGCTTGGTATTGTAACATTCCAAGGATCCGCTTCAACTGTTTGGGATTTCGAGGGGACGGTATGTTTTTTATCGCCTCTATCCTGGCCGGGTCCGCTGATAGTCCTTCACTCGAAACCACATACCCTACGAATTTTACTTGGGATGCAAAGAATTCAGTCTTCTCTAGGTTTACGGTCATCCCGCATTCCCTTAACCTCTTTAGCACCATTCCGATGTGCTGTAGGTGTTCATCTACATTTGTATCGTGTATGAGGCAATCGTCGATGTATTGTGCCATAAACGGTTCGTACTTTTCCCCGAATATCTTATCCATCGCCCTGAGAAACGCCCCATTGCTGGTTCGTACTCCGAACGGACATCTCCTGAATTGCAAAACTCTACCTTTATGAGTGAAAGCAGTATATTTTCGCGACCGTTCGTCCAATTCTATTTGCAGATAGGAGCTCCTTAGATCTAAGCTAGTGAACCATTTCTTGTTCCCGATGCTTGCTAGAATTTTATCTATTGGTTCGGATCTGTAATTGTCGGGCGTAATGTGTTTATTTAGTCGTCTGGCGTCTATAGTGATACGTACGTCACCATTTTGTTTCTTCACTATGCATAGCGGGTTGAGGTATGGCGAGTTGGAAGGCTCTATGATCCCTTCCTCCAGCATCTTCTTTATTGCCTTATCTACTCCTGCCTGTAAATCCATAGGGATGGTTCTGCTCTTATATCTAAATGGTTCTCTAAGTCTTTTACTTCACAGTTGTATTTAAACACGTTACATAAACCTGTTCTATCCTCGAACACTTCCATATTATCTAATAGTATTTCAAACAAGGCATCTCTTTTCTCTTCTCACAACGCAGTGACGTTTCTGGCTACCCGGCCTATTCTGGCCAACAAACTGGTTTCCAGGTCAAATACCTCGTATTCCGGCTGTCCACTAATTGCCTGTACATTACCGTCTGCCCATTCATTTAGAGCTCGTATTTCCTGCGCTCGCATGCTATACTGTTTAAACACCTGTTCCTCGAACGGGTTTTCGCGAGAATAACTTTCACTTTCGATGTCACTGGCATTCCCATCCTCGTCATTATTCTCGTGTTTATCATCATCATCATCATCAACTATCCATAGCTCTTCATTTCCCCTTTCGTACTCGTTATTCCCATCGGACTTATTCTTCATGGATATTCTTTCTACAAAGAATTCTGCATTTTGTATATTTTCTCCGTCTCCGAAACTCTCTTTATCATCTCTTGTCATTTGCGTGAATGGAACTGAAAAACTCTTTTCTTGTGTGGTGATCTGCATCCTTTGACGTTCGAAGTCTATGTTTGCCCGCGTGGCCATTAAGAAATCTGACCCGATAATTAATTCCGTCGACAACCTTGGCACAATTAGAGCAATAATATCCAACTTCACCCCTTTAATTTCGGTCTCTATCAATACTTGTTGAGTTATTCTGGTTTTGCTTCTACCAATGGCCAATACACAGTATACATTAGAGACAGGTAGTGTTTGTAGTTTCAGCCCACGCGATTTCAAATTGTTAAATAATTCCTGACTGCAGACTGTCAGATTAGACCCGGTATCCACTATTGCGTGACAATCCATTCCTCCTATCGTAACTGCGATCCTGGGCGCCTCCACAATGTCACACATTCTAATTTTACTTAAATTCCTTTTAGCTTCGGGATGCTCTGCGCGGTCCTTATTGTCATTTGATAGACCCATATCATTCTCCTTTTCATTTCTGTTTATTTCATCATCATTCGGGGCGCATATCGGAGAATTTATGTCCTCATTTATTAGTTTAAAGAACCCCGGTCAGCTTCTTGGGTACATTTTACGGGAGCCTTGAACCTTACATCCTGGGGTGGGCCTGTACCGTGTCACTGTTCCCTTTCTCTCGAGGTCAACGGACTTTCACTCTCATATCGTCGGTCTGGTTGGTAGGCGTTGCCTGCGTCTGGACGAACGTCGTTCCGTCGGTTCTGCCATCTTGTTGGTTGCCTGTCATTGTTATGGTTCCACCGATAACGCATGAAATGCATTCTCCCCTCATTGGTGTGGTTCACTTGGGCATGGTGGTTCGGACCGTCGTATCGGCGATTTCCTCCGCCGAACGGATGTCGGGGCCTTTCGTCATGGCGCCGGTCACCTGTATTGTAAGGCTGGTGTCGTCTGTTCGGGTAATTGGAGGCAGTTCGTGCCCCGCTCCCACTGAGATGCTGCCTCTGAGTGTTAGGTGCGCGCTCTGTTCTCTCCCCTTGGAAGGCGGTTAGTAACTCAATCGCATCATTGAGGTGGCGGAGTTTGGCAACAATTAAATGATTTCTAATGTGCTCGGGGAAGTGCGACGCCATGATTGGTGGGTCTAATAGCTTGGCCTCTTGTGCAAGCGTAAGGAAATAGTCCACCATACTCTCCCCACTATGACTATTATATCTGCCATTGTTTACCCTTATTCTTAAGTTACACTGTTTCTGGGTGCTCCAGTATCTGGCAAGGAAAGCCATTTTAAATTGCTCATAAGGGACTCGGTCGCCCAGTGTGAGCCTAAACCAATTCAGGCATTTCCCCACTAAACCCTTTTTAATGACCATTAACTTGAACTGGTCGGGGACAGACTTCATCTCAAAATATGTTTCTACGTCTAAAATATATTGTTGGGCGTTGTCATGGGCGTCATCAAACGATGGGATAGCTATCTCGTTTAAAAACTGAAAACGCATGTTTTGCATGTAGTTTGCACTTTCATATGGGACATTTACATCGCTCTCACGTGGCACTGTTAGCGGCGTCCCTCTTACATTACTATGGCTGTTATTTGATTCTGCACGTGAGATGGCCGTGCGTACGCTGGTGCGAGCGGGTTCATTCATTACAGAGGCCCGCTCTATTTGCGTCCTCATATCAGCAATGTCACGTGCAGTTTCAGTAATCTTGTCACTATGGGAGCTCTGGGCTTCGGATATTTGCGCCAGCGTTCCCGCCATATTGTTTTTTACTGACTATTTCCCTAACCATGTCATTCCTGATTAATTCTAGATCTTTATCTATCTTGCTCTCCATTGATATGCAATTTCTCCTCAGCCCATCACTCACGTATTTTCTTATATCTAGGTTCTCTAATTGAAGAGCTTCCACTTTCTCCGTTAAATGTTCTATTTCTGCCTGCGTACCTTTTAGTTACTACCCTGATTAAGAGGAAGTCTTCCTGCATCTGATTTTGACCTATTCTGATGTCTTCCAGTACCTCCTGTTGCTGCGCTAATTTATTTTGTATCTTTACGTCTAATTCCCTATTGCTATTTGCCATTTCTTCCCTAACTGCCCTATTGCTATTTTCTATTTCCCTCTTAATTTCTTTATTACTATTCGATATTTCCTCTCTATTGGCCTGCATTTCCCCTTTAAGTCCATTGATACTTTCAGCTAATTGCCTAAGCAGTCCCGCTACATCTACCTGACTTGGGTTGTTCCTTTCACTTTCATACATAATAGGCCCTTCTGCGGACATCTGATTCTCGCATTCCATACTAATGTGTTTCCCGTAATTCTTCCCGCTTCTCAAAGTCATAAAAAGTCATAAACTGTTTAACTCTACCCTATCAGCTGTTTATTTTAAATCCCTCTTATGGAAGCCCTTCCTCTTTAATTCTATATTTATAATATATTTTTTTAACCCTGTAAGAAAATATCTAGATGTAATTTTCCTACACACTTTCACTTAAAGTTTTTATTTTGTTGTTGACTTACTGCGGCGCCTTCTGGGAGTTCTTGAGGTTCTGGACGTTCTGGAAGCTCTGGAAGCTCTGAACGTTCTCGCTTCTGTTGTGTGGTGTGTTCCTGATGTGGTGTCTTCCTTCACGCTTGTTGGCGTGGGTGTCCGTTGCTGCTGGTTGTGGTTCTTTCGAGCCCCACGTTGAATGGCGTCATTTGCGGCAGGTCGACCTAAGGTCTCACACAGATGCCTCGGCTGAGATCTTATCTCGTGGGTGTTGAAGAAATAATAACCACAGTTATTATTGTGAAACCTTTTTTATTCCAGTCCACCGTAAATGCTACTCTTCCTACCATATACCCTTTGTTATTGACTTCGTCACTGACTTTTCCTCGCGGTACTGGACGGCGCTGATACTAATGTTGCAGGGGTGTTGTAATAATGTCGGAGTGTGTTGTAGAGCTCTCAGTGTGTGTTGTAGGACTCGCGGGGTATGTTGTAGGACTCCCGGGGTGTATTACAGGACTGGCCTTTTAAAATGCGTGTTCGCTGGTTTTATAATCTTTTCCCATTTCCCCTGGCTATACCCTTACTTTCTGACCACGCAGTTGCCGTCATTGGTGGAAATTCATATTGTACGCGCGGCTCCCGAATTTCCACCTATAGGCATGCCTTGCTGTGGCGGGAGTTCCAGGAGGGGATTCCGCCTCACTGCACAGGGCGTCCCTATTAGCCTAACAAAAGGCACAAAAGGATTTTTCGCCTTTTGTTCAGCATTGTCTGCGTCGTCACACTAATGACTGTTTTACCCTGAGTTGGAGCAAACTCTAGCTGATACACACCTGTTACGCATCTACCTGCTACACGGAATGATCGGGTGAGTGAGTGAGTGATTAGGGTTTAAGGGCCCGTCGACAGCTAGGTCATTAGAGCCCCGGAATGATCGGTTGGCAAACATTTTGTTTAAGAATTTGCTTTAGCAATTGATTTGATTGATCCCGCTACAAGATGTGATGAATTTATAACATCCGAGTTTACCGGTGTGTCATTTGCAGGTATTTACAGCACGCAAAGAAAAATCCTCAGTTGGTGAATATCCCGGCAAAAAGCGAGCACATGCCAGATAAATGGTGGATGTGGTTTGCGACGAATTTGTGAGATCTGCAATCCGTCGAAAGGTGCACCAGTTCTTTATTAACAATGAACCTCCACCTTAAACAAAGTGCTGTTGGCAGCTAACTCTGATCCCTATTTGCCAGATTTAAAACGAAGTTCCCTCAACAAGCTACTTCTGGAGATTGGTTTCGAGTTTGTGAGCAGGAAATGAAAAAGTGTTATTGTGACTTAAGTAGCTGTTAATTTCCATGTGCTACATGTTATTTGGATCAAGTAAATATATCCTTTTAGTAGTGTACAATGCATATTATACCTACGCGTAGTGGTAACTTTATTGCTTCATTGCGAATGCACGTGGCCGCGGAGTGATGCAAACAGGTACTTTGTTTACATCTCTTCTAATCTGTTGATGAACAAAGTTATAGGTAGAGCTAGCAGAAGCCCACCTGCTGAGTTACACTTAGCTAATAAGACCTTAAAACATTTTTTTTTCTACACTGATTCAAAGAATCCCAGAAATCAGAAACATGGGAAAAGTACGTAAAGTAACTCTCACCCCTTCATCTCTCTCCAAACCAAATAAACTCATCTGAGCTACTACGTTTCTCACCACATACACGAACACAGACTAAGAAAGCCAGTGCCCCACCGACACCAAAAAGACCACACACACACGCTCACACAAACAGACAACACCATCAAACACAAACACAAACACTCCAATCACATCAGACACAAACATACCAAACCTAAACATAAACACTCCAAGCACACAAAAAACAAACATGCCAAACCTAAACACAAACACACCAAACGCAAACATACCAAGCACAACAAATACACTTAACATGCCAAGAACACCAAACGTGCCAATCACACTACACACAGACACACCAAAGACAAACACATCTAACACAGACATGGGAGACAGGCCAAAACAAACATCAGTAACACAAAAACACCCACAACATAAAAATCACAAGACACAACACCAACACACACGCCACCCACCAAACACAAAGAGACTCAGATATCGAGCCTCCCACGTCACCCCCTCCAGCACAATCTCCAATCGCAGAGACCTACGCAGAAGCCACCACAAGGGCACCCACAACCACCAAAGTAAACAGCTACCCTGAGTACAGGGCCAATCTCATGCCTCTGTATCTTAATACGAGCCAGGCAACACGGATCTACTCCATCGCCCAAAAATTTGACACAAAATACAGACCAGCTCACCGCTACACTACACACCGCTCCGGAGACTTTGCTATAAACATGTTCAGCCTGAGTGACTACCATCACATGCTGGAGCACCTCAGGAGCGAGGGCGCACAATTTTACTTCCTGCCCCAGGCTGAGATTAGGTAAGTTAGATTTGTAATTAGAGAACACCGGAGAACACATAACACCTAAAGTATGAGCTGGCTCAATATCGATTTGAGGCCATTAAGGCAGTGCTGATGCACTCGCAAGGTAGGAATGTGCACTCCCTCCCAATGTTCCTAGTGGAACTAGAATATACACAAAAAAATATCAATACAAACAGTGAAAGTGCGCCAGCAGCTATGGCACTTTCACCGAGTCCTGCAGACCCCCTCTCAGGTATGCGCTAAATGCACATACCTCTCCTACAGTTGCAAAGAACGCAAGTGCGCCCTCTGCGAGGAGAAAGAGCACGGAACAACATGACGCGGTTGCTCCAAATACCTTTCTACACTGGAAAGTGCAAGGCTAAGGGCACAGCCTGGGAAGCACAAACCTCCCCAAGCTGAACAAGTAAAGTCAAGGAATGTCCCCTAGGCTGGTCCGTCTTCAGCAGAAGAGCAGTGGTTTTGCTAAGATCGCCGCGGAAGAACACGCCCTGTCCCTGGCCCTTCTGCAGCTGTGACTAAAGGGACACTCCCGCTCAAATCACGGCAACCGCTAAGCGACCACCCCCAATACAACACCAACATAGACCAACTCCACAAGTAGTACCCACACAAATACGAAAACACCAGATCCCCCTCAAACCTAAAGGAATCGAGCATATTAATACCTGAGTTACAAGTACCTCGTGACATTTTTGAGAATGGCCTTGCCCTGACCGACCTCCTAAGTAAGTTAGGCTTTCCAAACCTAGACTTAGGATGGAACTCCTTCCAACAACGTGTTAAATGGCTCCTGGAGCAGATAAACAGAAGCTGCTATCTCATCTACCTCTTCGAGTATGTCACAAGATTCCTGGGAATCCTAAAACAGTTCACCTGTTATAACACATCAGTAAATATAATATACTGGAATTGTTATAATCTAAAAAGAAAGTGCAAGGAATTTACAGAATTCCTGCAAAGGAATTCAGTCCACATCGTACTAACTAACGAAACCCACCCGTAGATCGCTTCTCAGTCCCAGGCTACTCAGCATGTAGAACCGACAGAAACAGAAGAGGCGGAGGGACAGCCATAATTATACAAAATTCGGCCCAACAACATCGGGCGTTCGTACTTCAGCTAAACCGATCAGAAGCAACCGCGGTTAGGGTAAAACTTCATAACGCGGAAGTTACATTTATTGCAGCCTGCAACACACCGGGTGATATAGACAAAGACGACATTGACACACTAATGTGCATAGCAGGGAACTTGAACGCGAAACATTTTCTCTGGAATTGCGTCGCAACACCAACACTAACAGAAAGCACAACACAGACCAGCTCTATAATACAAGTAGGACCTACACAAACACCAAAACACCAGATCCCTCGCACCTAAAGGAATCAAGCGTATTGGTTGCCGAGTGGCACATCCCTCGCGACATGTTTGAGAATGGCCTCGCACTGGCCGAGTTCCTAAGTAAGTTAGGCTTTCCAAACCTAGACTTAGGATGGAACTCCTTCAAACAGAAACTGCGATCTGTAGTGTTATTTACGTCGTATTGTTTTGTTATTCGACACCACTTTGCGGGTCACGTTTGTAGGGGTTCTTCGGTGTAGCTGTGAGAAATTAATTATTTTCTTGTTTAACGACGCTGTCAATTGCTAGGATCACATCAGCGTCGCCGGTGTGCCGGAATCCTGTCCCGCAGGAGTTCTTTTACATGCCAGTAAATCTACTGACATGGAGCTGTCGTTTTTAAGCACACTTAAAAACCGTCGGCTTGGGCCGGGTTTGAACCCGCGACCTTGGGATCCGTAGGCCAGCGTCTAACCAACTCAGCCACCCAGACCTCCAAGTTTCACATATCACTTTGGTGAGTACTTCCAACGGACTGACAAAATTGAGGGGCAACTCACTTCATCTTACTCCCACCAACCAGACTCCCATCTCTTGTGATTCGCCCTTTTCTAAAATGCTATGCTCTCATTGGCTCATGATTTATATTTTGAATATGAGTACTATTCGTTGGGTTGGTGTTCCCACGTGATGAATGGCGTCATTTCCAACGGCCTAAATTTATAAACCCTACAAATCTTGCAGAATTCTCTGCATAACTGTTATTTGTGGAGCTTGTTTCCAAAACGTACCAAATCCAAGTGGACAAATTTTACAGGAAATAGAAAACACTTTTCACGGCCATAAATTATGAAAGATTTTGTTAAGCTTTTTTACTACTGTACAATGATCATACTCAAAGGTTTAGAGACATATATTGAAGATATTTAACACATTTCCAGGAAGTTATTAACATTTTTAATTTGGATGTGGTACCTTTTGGCACAAAAATTGGATTTGGTACATATTGGCAGGAAATTTGTATTAAGTAAACTGGTATTATGACTATAAAAGAAAAATCAGTAATGTATTTATTTTTTAAGAGAATCTATCATTGATACAGTCATGTTTATGCATTTATTTTGTTCATTGTTACTTAAACAATTTTATAATTTTATAAAAATAATGAATCAAAATTAACTTAAATACTGTGAAATCTCCTGCCAGTTTACCCATTTAAAATCTGATAAAACATGAACAGACCCAACTGTGCTGAATATTTTGTCATATTCTTCAGGGAATAATATGGCCTTTGTTTTTCTTAATTTCTTTTCAACAATTAGGTGGAAGGTATTTCTTCAATGGTGTTTTCTCTCGTCCCCAATGTTGTTCCCGGCACCTAAAAGGTTTAACATGGGATTCAATTTCATCGTGCAATGCATTCATCCGTGCACTTAGTCTAGCTTCGATATTGTGGATCGGCTTCGATCCTCTGGTAGGTTAGGAAATTCTTCCCGTCCCTGGCGATAAACATCCTTGGGAACAGTTGTTTTAGTGAGATCCGCGTATCAGGTGGTTCCCATAAGCATCTGACGAGCTTCGTGTCTGTAAATAGGTAATTCCCCTATCCGGGCAGCAATTTGTGACTCGAGCTTATAAGCTGGACATTTATCCGTCTCCGTTGCCAAGTGCCCCTGCTTGCAATTGATACAACACACGCGATCTACTGGACAGTCGCTCTGCCCCTCCAGGTGAACCTGTCCGCACTTTAAACAGCGCTTGGTGTTCCTACAGAATTTTGCTCGATGATGGAATTTACCACAATTTTCACAAATTAGGACTCTTGTTGTATAAGTCTCCACTGCAAAGCGTTGATAATAAACATACACGTACGCTGGCAGTCGTTGCGCCCTGAAGGTAACCTTCACCGTACGTGTTGGCTGATAGGTCGTGTCCCCATTCGATGTAACTCTACGATTGAAACGATGATTGTGTATAGGTAGTTGACCTGTTATTTGAAGATGGGTACCCAGTTCTTCCATACTAATATCTTTATCTATACCCCTAACCACGCCTGTTACAAAGATATTATAAAAGGGGATATATGAACGTGTGTCATGGATCGCATCAAAATCCGAGTCTAGAAATTTATTAGCTCCATTGTAGGTAGAAAAATGCACTTCTAGTTGGTTAAAGCCACTTTTATGGCTGTGTGTCATCCCCTCGGCGTGTAAAAAAAGCCATTTTCCAATTTTAAGAGGGTGGAAGTCTCGAATACTCCGACTGTTACATCGGACTATCACGAAAAATGGTCCTAAATCTGTGGCTTGATACCGTAAAGGAGGTTTGTTGGCTTGCTACTCATCGTTGTCCCATGCGCCACATTTGCCCCATTAGACTGTTCGGCAGCCGGAACCTCTGTGGAATTCAAATTCAACTCGGCATTTTCTTGTGAAATTACCTCTGTATGTTCCGCCACCGGTATGTCTGTTTCCATGACCACCGGGGCTAGTAGAGTTGTGTCATCCATAACTAGTGCCGGCTAAACGATTGCCGGCACCCCCCCCCCCCGAAAGGGTGGAAACGCCTCTAAGATCCACCAAAATTTAGTATGAAATGTATATTCTTACCTCGTTACTCCACCAAGCTAGTCAGATATAAAATTAATCACACTACAAAAAAAGACTAAAATTATGCCAAAACACGATCACATGTGCTCTGGTAACACAAAGACTGCTTCAAGAAACAGTCCGATCTACCCCGCCAACACACGTCCACCAAGCAACTAGCAGTAAGCGTATGCGAAGAGCGATGCGCCAGCCACCATCGATCACGGTGGAATGTTTTCGTCTTCCAAACGTCCCTCTTATTCTCCACGTTTGATTATTGAAGGTTACCGATTCAGTGATGCCAACCTCTGAAGCTCAAAAGTCCCATCCGAGTACTCAAAATGTCCCTTTTCTGCATAAAGTGTCCCACGTTAAGAAAGACATGTTTCCGTAGCTTTAAACTAACGAGGAAAAAAAAGCACAATGCAGAGCGATAGAGTGTACATATACAATATTTGTCCTTGCAATACCAGGTTAGATATGTACATACATATAATGTAAAATAAGGGCTTACGTTACTGAAGTGCTCCTCCTATCAGTAGATACAGCTTCCCCTTTCAGAATTATTACTTCCCAAACACACAGTCATCCCACGTTTAGTCCCCACTGCACACTTAAACGTTTACTTAATATAAGGTTTTCTTATTGTGAAGATTGAGATGCTTTTGTTTCACTTTAAAAGTTGTGCAGTCTATGCCATTTTCTTGAAATGAAGATCTCACAACACATACAGAGTTCAAATTATCACCTCCAATTCTGTTCCGTTTTCTGGTTTTTACGTCGCTTACAATAGAAAATATTCTTTCGGCTTCTGCATTAGAATGTGGAAGTGAAAGAACCAGCCTAGCAAGTTGACTAATGTTTTGAAAACACAGCTGATCTTGAAAATCTTTCAACTTTGAGATTTCACTCCACATACAGTCCAAGTCCATATTTGAAAGTCCCTTCTTCTTATCCTCAGGCACAATTGGAAGACTTCTCCATTCAAATGCTAAGGTATTGAGATGAAATCCTTCAAACTTTTTTCAGCACACGATACATCTTTTATTTGGGACTTTCCGTCAACTAATAAAGCAATATTTGGCTCTATGAATTGAAAGTTTCCAAAAAAAATGCATCCTGCATAGGTAGAAGTTTCTTCGGTTGCTGTGATATAGAAATCAAGGCATTTAAGTTTCAGTTGATGAATTTCCTTTTCACATTCTGTAGGAAGAGTTTGCAATAACTGTTCACATTCCGGACCAAGGTACACTAATTCTAATGGGAGATAATGACATGGTTGAAGTGTATTAATCTTGTGCATTTCTGTGAGGATGCCTGGTTTTAGAAAGTTCTGGCCAATGTTTTGAAACAGACGCAAAGAATCTTCTGAACGCTTGTGAATTAATATTTTCCTCGATTGGAAAAGGGCGTTAAAACTGTTGAAGTACACCAAAACATACTTCAGAAAGAACATGTAAGCTTTAGTATAGGAATTTTCTAATTCGCGAAGAATCATTTCTGCAGATTTTAATCTATCTTCAACGTAGTATTTCTTCCTGGCGATTAAAGTTGTCTTTGTGTTTGTAGATTTCTATGACTTCCCTTTGTAGTCGGGCATAGTAGTCAACAAGTAGAAGACAGGACTCGGGTTTCTTTAAGGTTCACATCATGGCCGAATAATAAGGCGTGCTCTGCCACAGACGATTTATCCGTATGTCCCAATCTGGTGTGACGCTCTTGTTCTTTTAATCTGGTGGCCACACTGCGCAAGGTAGTGCCTATACACATACTTTGCCGCAACTGCAGGGAACTTTATATACACCTGCAGATGTGTGTATGTGTGTGTGCGTGCGTGCGTGCGTGCGTGTGTGTGTGTGTGTGTGTGTGTGTGTGTGTGTGTGTGTGTGTGTGTGTGTGTGGCGTTTGTCTTTGGCCGAACTCAGGAGGTCTTTGATCTTGTTTGTCGGTCTGTAGACAGTATCAACTCCTATGTACTACGTGTACATAAAGCATGGATACCGGTCTTAGGTAAACTTTCAGACACACACAACAGTTGTAATAAAACCCCACCTACAACTAGCCAATCACTACCGTAGCCAGCGCAACAATGCCCTGCCCACCCCCACCCATATGAATAAATGTAATGGACGTTAACGGTCTTTAGTTCCACTGTTTCTCTGCTTCCACGTTCAAACTCTGACCAATGCAGACAGCGGATCGTGTTTACCCTGATGATGCCAAGTGCAGTACTTGGCGAAACGTTGGTATCTACCATGCCTTCTAGACCACGGCCTACAAGCCCGGAAGAACTAAACATTTCCAATACTCTTAGTCAGAATTTGCTGTAGTACGTATTATGTCTGAATATTACACAATGTTTCATAAGATCATAATTATTTAATACTTTCCTTATTCAAATGGTCTCCATTGAAACTGTTATATAAATATATGTACTTTATTTACTTAATCTAATTAGGCATTAAGGTTCTATTGAAAAATTCGTCTTATTAAGTTCTAACGTAAAATTAGATCGATTTAGACTCTATAAAATGTATGTTATTCGTTGGTGAGTAGAAGCTTTTATCCTTTTTTTATCTGGGAGCCCCAGTGATGCTCTTTTCTCATGTATGCTGTGTTCCGCAAAAGGTCCTGCCACTTTGATTTCTCCTAAATTAGGTGCTTTTTCAACACTCGAGTTAACGGCCACTTTACAAAAAAACGCACTCAAGTTGCTTTTTGCTCGCGACAGACACTCCTTTCATTTTTTTTAAATGACCTGCGTATTTATTGTGCTTTTTTACATTACTAAGTTCTGATACGAAGGAGATATTGCAAATCCTACATCTCGTCTTTTCATCACTCGTAGGATCTGGGCCAAGGCCTACTTCCCGACAGCTGCGTCCCCCACCTCGGCCTACCACAGGCGTACTGGCGGTGGGACATTGTCAGCGCTTCGGCCCCTCCCGGGCTAGCGCTACTTCTTCAAGTAACTCCTCAATTGGCCCCTCTGGGACTAACGAGGCTGAGTGCACCCAGTACCAGACCTCCCAGTGGGGGAAAAATCCCCACGCCAGTACCGGGGATCGAACCTGGGTCCTCCGCGCCAGAGGCGAACGCGCTACCACTGTGCTACGGAGGTGGTCAAAAACTGAGTTAGCAGTTAAAAATATAAAGAATTGGAAAATTCAAACAAGAGCAATGAATGTCTCGGAAATAGTTTAAGAAAAAAGATCGCCTGTGTTGTAACGAGATCTAAACTTTTCACGTAATTAACACTTGTCTATTGATTATGATTTACCAATGATACAACATATAATATTCATTTAGAATTAATTATTTGATAAGTAATTAAATATTTCAAGTTAAGCAGTTTATTGGCCTATTTCCTAGGCCAGAGTCTAAATCATGGCTTTGGCCATTACTGCGTAAAAAATAATTCTCTTTAAATATGAAATTTTTTGCTTCCTGCAGCCCATTATACACAGTAGTTTTTTAACGTACCAAGGGTTTCATTAACAGGGAGTCGTGGGGTTCAGAAGCAGAGGTACTTAACGACAGTTATAGAGGAAAACAGCTTATCGGAATACCCCAAAAACCAACAGTCACATTTTTCTCCCGTTATGGTGCGGTCTGGTTAAAGTTGGTGATATTCCATCTGTAAGGTTGCATTAGCACCTAAAATATAACCATGGTAAAGCTACGGCCATAGTTGGTGTTGTTGCATCAGTTATGTTGCCATGGAAGCCCTTGTTTTTTGGACCCGTTGCAGAGAAGCCAATAGATTTCAAAACAAGGCTCTGTTTAGACGCCATATTAATTAATCTGTGCCATGGTATTGCTTATGTATGCGTGGTTCTGTCTTCAATTGTTTTAGAGCATCATATGAAGTTATAGTTACTGTTGTTGTTTTTGTTACTTATGTGTTCGCAACACAGTAGTCCATTAAATATATATTACGATTGAGAGGTAGAACTGGAACTTAAAACTTCAATGCCACAACTGGGATTTGAACCACACACGGCTTGTGTGTTTAAAAACACCAACAGTAAGTTTGTTGGCATAAATAAGTAATATATTACGATATTTAGCGTTCGGAAGTGATTCTATCCAAAAGTGTAATTGCAGAACAAGATTTTCCGAAGGTGACTAGGTACATCATGTGTTGTGTGGTACATGGGCGTCGCGAAGGGGGGGGGGCAAGGGAGGGCCGCAGCCCCCCCCCCCTTGGAAATTAATGAACTTAATGTGCTGACAACTTAACTATTATTTTAATTTTTATCTAAAGAACAATTTCTAGCGCAAATTTATACGGTTATCCGCAACAAATACTATAACTTTTGACAACAAAATAATGAATCAGTGTTATCTGATTGCAAAATTCTAACATTTGCCCCCCCCCCCCCCCCTGGAAAAAAGTCTGCCGACGTTCATGGTGTGGTAACGATGTTCAAGCATTATTATACTCGTAGTTTGAAAGCATGCTACTTTAACCCTGGTAGTATGTGAGGTTAGAAATAATGCTTTTATTGTGTAGGTTAGCATAACTGCGTTTTGGTGTAATGTCCACTGAAGTTTAATGTAATGTTGGCCATATTCAATTCTTGGAAACTGCCAATAAGCTGTTTCCCCTTTAGTGGTCTATTAGAACCTCTATAAGGGCAGTGATGAATACAGCCATTTTCCTCCGGGGGGGGGGGGATGTTGATATATAGATTTACAAATAGATATGAATTTCTCGCGGGGACTTTCTGATTCCCGGGATGGGAGGGGGCGGGGGTTATCACTATATAAAGGTAACCAATAAGACAAATAGTAGGCTAGTGGCGAAGTCACTTGCGGATACCTAGCTTAGGACACGTCAGGCGATGACCAGGGGTCAGGGTCTTAATCACTGCACCTGGACTTACCTAATTAGTTCTATTCTATCTTGATTCACTGAGTTAAAGGCATACCTAAATTGTACCATGTAAAGTATAGCCTAGAGTGAGGGGATATTCTTGAAAATCCTCGTGTAGCATTCTTGGAAGATGTCGAGTTTAAGTACCAAGCTTGATATTTAACCGACTTTTCGTTTTTGTTATATCGTTAATAGAACACACACACACACACACACACACACACACACACACACACACACACACACGCACACACACACACACACACAAGGAGCTTGCTCTTAAAATGCTTTTTCTATATATATATTTCCGGTGAAACTTTGGTATTCAATCTTCGATGGAATACAATATTTTTCTTACTCGGTATATGTAGTAAAGTAAAATGGCTTTTATTGAATTCAAGAGCCCTCAAAACCAGGGGCGGATCCAAGGGTGGTTGTATCCCCCCCCAAAAAAAAATTTGGAAACTATTAAGGACGTAACTAACGAAAAAACATCTGATGTCTTGCACTCACGTGACTTTCTCTACTTCTGTACTAACCATTTTTACAAACTGTTATTCCTATCTTCTCCGTGTTAGTTGAGATAAACATTTGTTGAAATTATCTTATTCTTTATTTCCTTGTAGGTGCAAGGGGAATATGGGGAAAAAATTAGGCTTTGAGCGATAGTCAAATCTTTTAAAGCTTTCAAATTCCGTTCTCTTTGCACGGTTAGCATATAAAAAATGAATAACGATGTTCCATTTGACAGAAGCATAAGATCTCCAAAACTCACACAAATAAAGGGCATATCACCGAAATGGTTAATTCTACAAAAAAGGTTACTGAGGCATAAATTGTGCATATTAGCAAGATCTACCGTTTTTGTGTAGTAAGATTTGGTCTATATCTTACGGTTTACCAGTTAGGTAAAAGTCATCCAGAGTAAATACGACTACAGGGACTATACCTAGAAAATTCAAGATATACATTTAATTTGTCATAAAAATATCTCAAACATATGGCATTTTAATCAAAATTGTTAGAGCCATTTTCAAGAAAAACAAAATTTTCGAAAAATTTTCCATGTAAAGGGTAGTTCAGGGTGGGGCTATTTTCTTCAAAATCTTCGTGTCGCATCCTTGAAAGACATTAAACTTAAATACCAACTTTAGTTTTTAACCGACTTTTCGTTTTTGAGCTATGCTGTCCACAGACTGACAGACACGCGCGTGCGGACCTTTTTTAAATGCTTTTCTTTTTATTCAGGGGGCGTCAATTGGATTGGATTGGATTTGGTTTAAGGGCGCTCAACTTCTAGGTCATCAGCGCCCTTAACAGACTCAGGGGGCGTCAAAACATATATTTCTGGTGAAATCTCGACATCAAGTTTTTGAGTGGAGTAGGTACAGCACTTCCTCTAATTTACTATATGTAGTAGAGAAAGTAAAAGTCTGATGTGTTGCACTCACATGACTTTCTCTACTCTTGTACTAATCATTCTTACAAACTCTTATTCCTATATAATCCTCGTGTTAGTTAAAATAAACATTTGTACAAATTATCTTATTGCTTGTTTCTTTGTAGGTGCAAAGGGAATATTAAGATATAGTAGGCTTTGAGCGATAGTCAAATCTTTTAAAGCTTTGAGATTCCGTTCTCCTTGCACACTTAACCTATACAAAAAATCTGATGTGTTGCACTCACATGACTTTCTCTACTCTTGTACTAACCATTCATACAAACTCTTATTTTGCAATAATCTAAAAAGAAAGCGCAAGGAATTTACAGAGCTCCCGCAAAGGATTCAAACCAAATCACACTAATTAATGAAACCTACCTGAGTCCCGTAGACCGCTTCTCAGCCCAGCCTACTCAGTATATAGAACTGACAGAAACAGAAGAGGCAGATGGACAGCCATAGTTATTCAAAATTCGGTCCAACGCCATCAGGCGTCCGTGCCACAACTAAACCGACTAGAAGCAACCGCGGTTAGGGTAAAACTTCATAACGCGGAAGTTACATTTATTGCGACCTACAACACACCGAGTGATATAGACAGAGATGACATTGAGACACTAATGCGCATGGCCCAAAAGGTAGTCATAGCGGGGCACTTGAACGCGAAACATTTCCGCTGGAATTACATCGCAACGAACAACGCGGGCAATAAATAACCTTCTAGCATACATCAACACAAACAACATTCTTTTAAGTGGCCTGGAAGAACCAACGTTCATGCCCGGAATTAACACACACACACACGCACAAACACGCGCGCGCGCACACACAATATCCTAGACATTGCCCTACTCAAGGGCATCACATACAACACAGACACACGTGTAATTAACGACCTAAACTCCGATCACCTCCCAGTCTTATTAGATATCGAAGCCCCCATTACATTCCAATGCGAATCTGCTGATGCAGACTACAGACAAATAGACTGAGAGTCCTTCGAAAAGACATTGGAAAACAATACGCGAACACACAATTGAAACACATGACAAACACAACAAAGCAATAGACAATATAGTTGAAGCAATTCACATGCCACGGAGCAGCACGTCCCAATTAGGTATCCAACGACATCAACACAAAGATTCCCCGCGACACTAGATTAGCCATTCAGGAAAGAAATCGCGCCACACGTAAATAGCAAAAGATGCGTAACTTAATTCACTGCAATGTATACGTGGATTTAAGTAATCAAGGAAACGAACGCATCCGTGAGTACACCACCAATCAGTGGAACGACGTACTAAGCAACATCGACCCACAAAACCACAGAATCTGGAAAATAGTCGGAAATTTCATGCGTACATTCACACACATCCCTCCCCTCCACACGCCCAATGGAATAGAGGAAACTCCCCGGGACAAAGCCGAAGCATTTGCAGATGCCCTAGAAACGACCTTGAAACCGAATGCTTTTCCCATAGATCAAGGATTTGTAGATGAAACGGAAGCAATGTCAGAGAATATTGGAAGAACATCAAAGCGCGTAAAATAAATGCAGGCGAAATCAAATGCATTATTAAGCACCTGCCCACCAGGAAGGCCCCGGGGCCGGACGAAACACCGAATATAATACAGAAACATTTGCTACCAAAGCACTGAAACTACTGACAGATATTTTTAATTACACCATTGAAAAAGACCTATTCCCTCCACAGTGGAAAGAGGCCAAAATACTACTGTTTCTCAAACCGAGAAAGAGCCTGTCACAGCCTGAGAACTATATGCCAATTGGCCTCCTGAATACAATGAGCAAGGTCTTGGAGAAAATAATACTAAAACGAATTACCAATCACATGATCAAAAACAAAATAATCATTAATGAACTATTTGGATTCAGGGCACAACATTCGACAGCACTACCACGAAATGATTCAGCCTAAAACAATCTATAGGGGCCATTTTCTTGGATATAGAATGTGCCTTTGATCGCCTGTGGCATGCTGGTCTGCTCAGAAAGCTCATATCACTGGAATTCGTTGACTCTATGATAGTCATAATGAAAGGCTATTTATCGAACCGATCGTTCCGCACGGCAGTTGAAAACGAAACATCGACAGCGGTCAATCAGAGGAGGGAGCCCACAAGGGAGTGTATTGGGGCCCACCCTCTTCAATATTTACATCAATGACATTCCAGAAGCAACAAGAGTAGACAGATATCTATATGCAGATGCCACAGCAGTGGTCACACAATCGACCATGCCATGGATTATACAAACTGTATACATCCGACAACACTACATTCGATTTGGGTCTTGCGATGTCAATATGTTGTTTCCATTGAGCAATTCATTAAAAGGCTCCGTTTCAACATACTCGAGAAAGAGAGTAAAAACCATAATGAACTAATCCAAGCATTAGGTGAATACGATGTAACATGCAAGGCCACTGTCTCTATTCGAGAGACCCATCGGCCTCGGAGAGCCACGTGTTGACATACAGCAATTCCTAGATAACCTATTAAATTACCCAGATGTTATTCACATGTGAGCTGTGCCACACTAATACTCTCTCTCTCTCTCTCTGTCTCATTCTCTCCACACTTAATCAGAAACCCTCAAGTTCTTATTATAAGGCAGTCCCAGGGGGAATAGGATCCTCTCGGGAGTGACACTGGCTCGTACCTACAGTTCAGCCAGACTGACTGCCGAGTGTGCACTCTAGATGACCTGGCGTTCGAATGGACATGAGCTATACACACCAAATGACTGTGCCGAACGGCACTAATAACACATTAGATAACAGTTGTAGACGACGCTGTAAGGCGGAGTAATGTAACACAAATGTATTAAATAACTGACGACGCCACTGGCGATCAATTTCACCAATAATCTAAATTATTCGACTGTAATGTAAGTACTGATTTTTTGTGCATGTGCATGTTTAATCTAGCTTGTTTCAGGGACGCAGCTTGCAAGGTACCTCACACGAGCACAGTACTTGAGGTGCACGAAGCAGACACAGCGCTCCGACACGAAGCTACATCGACAATTGCACTCTGATTCCTGACAGCAATCACAAAGAATCCAAACTATAATCTCCAGTACTCCGCTAGGGGGAAAGTTGGACCTTAGTCAAGCTGATCTCCCAGCTCCCAATCCTCACTCCTCTGGTTACGCATTGCGAACCAGCGCTATTTCTCACCACTAAATGTGCGGGTGCTACCGCAGCAGGCTTTCGCTTTCCTACTCCGGTGGCAGGGTTTTCTTTAGTGGGTACAGCCATCTTCAATGGCGCCTCCCACAGTACCAGGTAGTCTGCTAACAAGACTTTTTCCCCTCCATCTTAAAAAATGACATTCATCATCCTGATCAAGGGAGACATGCACACTCGATGGCTCTTCATCACTACACCTGGCTTGGAGGCTGAGAACGTCTAGAAAATGGTAACAATGATAATAATTATGATGTTGATAGTAAAATACTACTACTACTACTACTACCACTACCACTACCGCTACCGCTACCGCCACCGCTACCGCCACCGCCACCGCCACCGCCACCGCCACCGCCACCGCCACCGCCTCCGCCACCGCCACCACCACCGCCACCGCCACCGCCACCGCCACGGCCACGGCCACGGCCACGGCCACGGCCACGGCCACGGCCACGGCCACGGCCACGGCCACTGCCACTGCCACTGCCACTGCCACTGCCACTGCCACTGCCACTGCCACTGCCACTGCCACTGCCACTGCCACTGCCACTGCCACTGCCACTGCCACTGCCACTGCCACTACTACTACTACTACTACTACTACTACTACTACTACTACTACTACTACTACTACTACTACTACTAATAATAATAATAATAATAATAATAATAATAATAATAATAATAATAATAATAATAATAATAATAATAATAATGATAATAATGATGATAGTAATGATAGTGATAGAGGTGATAGTGGTGATAGTGGTGACGGTGGTGATAATGGTGATATGATGATGATGATGATGATGATGATGATGATGATGATGATGATGATGATGATGATGATGATTGATGATGATGACGACAATAGAGAGTGTATGCGAAAGTGTGAGAGTGTGGTTGCGTGACTGAGTGGGTGCATACGTGTCTGTGTGTGAATGAGAGGAGTTTGAGAGCCCGTCTACAGCTACAGTGAATGTATAAAGTGTTTGTATACCTACATTATTTTGCATCAGAATGCGTGTTACAAAAAAGCATGGATTTCAAGAAATACGATAACATGAAAGACGTGAACACGAAACACTGCATTTCATAACAACACAAATAAAACCGCAATATGATGAGTAGAAGCCTTAAAAATTAAATAGCATGCACCAAAAGATGTTTAAACTAGGTGCAAAAAGTGATCGTACACAGTGGCGGCCGAAGCATGAATGCACTGATAGTGCAAGAATAATTCCGCGAAATAGTTCGTTTTATAATCCACGGCGACTACTACTACTGCTACTACACCGAACTGGATTAATTCTCGGAATACGCCCTTGTTATTCGAGTCCTGTGACTCATCGTGTCCGCATAATACTAATTGTAACTTTCCACAGGATCGTATTCAATTAAAGTTAGCGCATATCTGTTCCTGTCTACTCGCTGGTTATGCAATGGGAGTCAAGTTTAGCTCGGATATCCGCGCTAAATAGTACAGGTAGGTTCATCATATTGCTTATATGCTGCTTGGATTTCTCGTGGGTCTTATTTATTCCTAAACGTGAACTAAATCCACCACACCTTTCTTTAACTAATTGTTATCGTCACCAAATAGATTCATGGAGAGCAGAATAAAGCGTTTTACACTTCACATTCACAGATCCACTTGTTTTTTGTGTACAAGTCTCTATTTTCATTTCCTAACGCGGTTAACCTTGCACCTTTTTGTTCCGTGTTTATGTGCAGATCAGGAGTCTTCCCACGGATTTTACTTTCACCTTGTCTTCCAATGATAACTTAGAAAATGGCCTACTTAGTAAACAACTCACTTTATTCGTGTTACTCGCACTTAAACAAAGCAAACCGCACACCACATACGTAATCGCTAGGGCTCGGAAGTTCATGCCCTAAAAAAACTGAAATATACATGCAAATATGCTCTTAAAAACTTGAAAATATGCCAAGAAATATGCACTATTGAATTAAAACAATGCCCCTTCGCAGTAGACAAGGCGAGTTAGTATAAATAATAAATGAAGTTACCTTATTCCTTAGAGGTTGAAGCAGAAGTGGTCTCACCGCTAGTATTAACTGCTAAATTGCTGTTCACAACCAACACTTTGCACAAATTTTCAACTGTAAAACATCGTCTGTTGCCTAGCAAAACACTTTTGTAACGTGAAAAACTTCTCTCCACGTCACAAGATGTTATCGGGGCATATTTAAATGACGTTAACTGCTTCACAGAGAGAGTCAAGTCTCTTGGTGTGACAGATGGTTTTCTTTCAAGGATGTCTCGAATGTCGCACATCTGTTTATAACCAGAATTTTTTGAAATTATATAATTCACTTTCTCTTTCACTTTTTGTCCTATGCTACCAGGAACCGAACTTAGATCACATATTGTTTTTTCAAAGACAGTAAGTGATTCATGCAAAGGAGATCCTAGAGCTTCCAATGCCGTTATGGCTGTTGGTAAGAAAGAAAAATGGACAGATATGAAACTAAGATCCTCTTTTAACCCAGTGCCTGACAGAATATTTTGCACAGCTTCTATTGATGAAGCATCTTTCGAGTCCAATGAATTAACAACCTCTTCGACTATTTCTATGTGCTCAGCATAATATAAAACTGCATCGACCCATGTTCCCCATCGAGTTAACACTGGTGCAGGAGGAAGTCTGATATTAGCTGCTGTTGATCTAAACAACTTAACTCTTTTAGGAGATTTAACAAAAATTCTCTTTGTACAGGACACAAATCTATCTACCTATGGGAAAGAATCGCGTATTGTCTCAGAAATGCGATGAAGAGCGTGTGCCAAAGAAGTTATATGAATTAAGTCAGGAAAAATGCCTTTCAGGGTTTGTCCTGGTTTTACCATATAAGGACCTGCATCAGTAACAAATAAAAGCACCCGGTCGTATATTATCCCACATGGCCATAATAATTTCAAAGAGTTCCATCACAAACTGGGTTACAGTTACATTGTCAGTGGCCGACAATTCGCACACATTAAGAAGATAAGCTGTCGTCTTTTGTTCATTATTTAAGGCACCCACGATTATACTAGCAATAGAACGGCGCTCAGAATCAGGGGTTTCATCAACAGACAACCACACAAACTGATCCGCTAATTCATTTTGTATAATTGACAATACGTTATTGTAACAATGTCCTACATAAGTCTTACCAGTGTACTTTCTTCAGGCACATGTTGTCAAGTGTACTTGACAAGAAAGTTTTTAAATATCGGATTATTGATTTTGAACAAGGGAATATCAGCAGCTAAAAATGCTTGGTACAAGTCATAGGAAAATTCAGTAACCCCACTTCCTAAACACTCTACTAGCTGAGTAGGCGTAGGCTTTCACGGCCGGTGTTCGAAATTCTAAAAGAGTTTTCCGGGCTGATTTGCCGTGGTCTGCTGGAGTAACTTGGTCCAGACGTTTCGTCCACTACTGCGGTGGACATCATCGGTGGCGTGGTCGAAGTCTTCTTGGTGAAGGTACTGTTGCGTCTGAGGCGTTGACTGTCTGGGATGCGGAATTTATACACGGAGGGGTCTTCTCTGATTGGCTCGGGGCTCACTGAGGCAGTGCGGTTGGTGGGAGGGGGCTAGCTGCATCTCGGGCGCTACTAGATTCTGATTGGTTTGTGTTGCTTGACTGTCTGTGTTGTTTAATGTTATCGATGACGGGGTACCAAGTTTTGTTGAGCTTAAGGGCTTCCTCTTTCCTATTGAAGTTATTGGCATGTTTATAAATTTCTATGGCTTCATGCTGTAGTCGAGCATGGTAGTGTGAGATGTTAGATAGAATGTTGATGTCCTGAAACTTGATGACATGTTCCCCCTCCTCTTCTATAGCATCTTCAGCGACCGCTGACTTTTCAAATTGTCCAAGACGGCAGCATCTCTTGTGTTCGTTTAGTCTGGTGTTGATACTACGTAGCGTCGTACCAATATATACTGCACCACACGAGCAGGGGATCCAGCCAGCCGAGGAGAGGGGGTCCCTCGGGTCCTTGGCTGAGCGTAGTAAACTGTTGAGCTCTCTTGTAGGCTTGAAAACCGTCTTGATATTATGGCGTAGCAGGAGGCGTTCAATCTTGTCTGTGACGTTTTGAACATAAGGAAGGAATACCGTGCCTTTGCTCCTAGGTGGGGTCGGCTTAGCAGAGATTGGCTACCGTCTGGGTGGTTACTCCAGCAGGCCACGGCAAATCAGCCCGGAAAACTCTTTTAGAACTCTACTAGCTGTTTTTGAACAGGCTCTTTGTTTGCGAGTTTTCTGATTAAATTCTCATGTTTTGCTGTGTTTATGTGCTGAACTATTTGAAATCTTTTCTCACTCCCTATATTTTTGTCACACGCTCCACAATACAGTACCCTATTATCTGTAGATATTAAATCACCCGAAAACTCGTTCTGTAATTTAATTAATCTAGCACTCGAAGTTGGTTTTATTTTCGGCATTTGAAGAGCTTTTTTAACATTTTACACGCCTAATTTAATTTGGTGGGAACCAGTTCACAACACTGTTACTTTTGAAGACAATGGCACAACTATTGGAGAGCAGGGAAGTGTTGTGATAATCGTGCTGCTCAAAATATTGACCTGCACTTTATCTTTGTTAATATAAACCTCTCAGATAACGCACTGATTATTCTCTACACACAAACACATAATGAAGCGATGGAAACAGGGGGTTCACTGCATAACAACATGACTCACCTCGCGAGTTGCATCAACATGTGCAATACTACCAATATGAAAAGTATTATACACATGGAAAAAAATAATAAAAACCATAAAAATCATTAAAATATGCAATATAGGGGCTATAATATTGAAATAATATGCATTTATAAAAATCAAGAAAATATGCAGTTATATGCACCATAAAATCATGTCCAAATAACTGAAAATTCCATAATTCGTGTACATAATGTAAAAGCATACGTTTTTAACCCCTATGAAAAAACATGCAAAAGCATGAACTTCCTAGCCCTAGTAATCACTCACGCACTCGAGTGATTACCACGTTTTTACTGTTCCTACATCCAAGCACACCTCTCTTTCAAACGTACGGGATTACTGACAGAACAACCAACTTTATGGAAAACAACTATTCATATAATTGTGTCAGCAACGGAAAATTAATGATATAATAAGACACAATTTTCTACTTTTAAAATATTACGCATTTATCAAAATCAAGAAAATATGCAGTTATATGCACCATAAAATCATGTCTAAATAACTAAAAATTCCATAATTCGTGCACATAATGTAAAACCATACATTTTTAACCCCTATGGAAAAACATGCAAGTGCATGAACTTCCTAGCCCTATTTATAACTTATTTAATTCTACACACAGAAGGATGAAATTAAATTTCACGAACCACCTAAGAAATCTTCGCGTACCCCAGGTTGAATAACACTGATCTAGGATACAACACAAATACTTCCAAGAAACTTCCTCACCCTCCACCCTTAACTAATATTTGTAGTTAAAGGTTGCTTTAGAACCACCCAACAGTGGTAACCATATCGATTTCGCGAACGGTAAGCAAGCCAGCACTTAATATTTTGGTACACGAGTGCCCTGGAACGATAACGACAAAATATCAGAAAATGGTGGTGGATATTGCGCATTGTAAATGCATTTGTTCCTAACTGACTGATTACATTGTTTCTAGCTTGCGACTAGAGAGAGTGGGTGTTTCGAGGCACAGCTTTTCTTGAATAACTTCTACAGCTCTAGCAAGAGGTCCTAATCAGCAAGGTATGCGTGAGTGGTGGCAGGAATGGAACTAAACGAAGAATTAACAAACATTTGACTTTATTTGCAAATTTCCAGATTTGTAGAGAACTGCCGACGATATCTAAATAGAATATAACTTTCTAACTTCAACTGCAACGCTATAATACTTGAACTTTGTCACCCTTTAGCGTCCGCCAAATGATGCGTACGCACCAGCTTACGTACAGGAGATCATACAAAATTGCATATGTACTGGTTGCGCGATTCCAGTCGAAAGTGTGTTTCCTTGCACGTGATCGCGTGGGCGACGCGAAGGAAGCGAGTTTCATTGTTCAACTTTTGAGCTCGTCATGTCAACCCGAATCAACCCGCTGAACTCTCCAGGGTTTGCTCGCAAAACAGTTGTAATCTTATCACTCATCTGATCTGCCTAGGCTTCCATTCTTGAGACTTTAATATATTCAGCTTTATTAACAATGTTCTCCCCTTAACTACTAATTACAATCTCCTTTTAACTCTTTATATTATTAATTACTTACATTCACATTATAATTTCGGTTTCAAATGCCCCCATAAACATTATTTTATTATCCCATAATAAACTAATGTCTATGTTCTGCCCGAATGATATTAATTTTAGTGACTACCAATTCTTGTAGTCGGCAATTCTCCATCCACATACATTTTTCTTTTACAAGCATTTTAAAGTATACATTCCGAACAAGATTAATGTTCACTTAAATACCCTATTATGTACCCGTTTTCTCCTTTATCTTCGGAAGTTACACAATTTCATAAAAGTTCCTTGGTTTGGTGCCCATGAGTTTCTTTTTCCTCTCTCTCTTCTTGGCTTGCACAACACTTTCACCTTGTCGCTACTATACTAAACTTCACTATATTTACAATATTTATACGGTTTCGTATTCTTGGCAAGTACACAATGATATTAATGATCTAACTATTTCTTTAATATGACACCATTTTCTAGGTTTATCAATCAGAAGCACTTAACGGCTGTCTATAAGTTCGAATGGCGCATCGAATTGGATTGTGAGTTTCCCTGAAATTTACTTATTGCACCAGTTCCGTTACCATTATCTCTATTGTTTAAATTTTGATTTTATTTGTTTTGAGAGTTTCTTACCATCTGTTTTGTGGTATTTATTGCATCGACACGTTCATCAAACTGAAGAGAATTTCTACCTGATCTAGATATATCATCGTACCGGGGACAACTGGGTCGATACTTGTGCTGACTATTTTCCCAATTTCTATTTCTTGAATAGTGTCCTTGGAAATTTTGCCCCCTTTTATCTCGGTAACATCTGTTGGCACGGAGCCCGAAAAAATTTTGGAAGCCTCTTTCACCTCGATTTTGATTTTTGCTTTGATCGATCTTCTGCTTGGCTTTGCTTCCCTCTAAAGCTATTAATAGATCTATCATGGCTGCAATGGCTGTAGGTCTTGCTATTATTAAGTAATGCTGGATAGTTTCAGGAAAGTACGTAGTGATTAGGTTAATTAGTTCTTTCTCTCCCATGGGTGATCTAACATTTTAGATTTGCGAGCAACCATCATAAAATAATTAACCATTGATTGGTTCTTCTTGGGGTTGTATTTGCCGTTACTTAGTTCCAATCGAATATTGGCTTGCCTACCTGCGCTCCAGTATCGATTTAAAAACAAATATGCAACGGTCCCGTAGTTTTTATCTGTCCCTGCCGAAAGTTCGAGCTAATTAGCTGCATTACCTTTGAAACATTTCCTAATTATTATGGTCATTTTATACTCCTCGGGTATATTTTTGATAGTAAAGTAGTCATGAATATCGGCTAGAAAAGCTTTTGGATCATCAGATTCCTCATGTTCAAATCTCGGTGGCGTTGTTGTTGTTAGCTAATGCTGGATTTCTGACAATGAAGTCATTAATCCTCTTGCTCTGCAATATTTTTCACTGATGGATTGGGCACTAGAAGTGGCCGGGCATATTGGAAGGTGGTCTCGATCCATTTCCTCTTACAGATCACATACAGGACAGAGTGGTGAAGAATATATCCAAACTCTGTTTAAATGTTTTGCCAGACAATCATGTCCTGTAATCAACCTGAAGGTTGCAACTGCTGTTTTTCGAGGATACTCGGTGGTGTAATTTCCTGTATTAGATGGTTAGGCCATTGAATTTGTGGACCGCCACTTTTGTTAGTACAGGGTACATTATTTGAGGTACTAGCACTCACATTAGTTGTCGAAATGTCAGCGTTTGCACTTTGCAAAGCCTCGTTTTGATGATTTATGTTTACACTATGATTAGTACCTACACTAGGATTTGTGTTTACGCTAGGAAAAGCAGAATTAGCACTTCTATTATTTAATTCCAAATTTTCCAGTGTTTTCTTTTCACCCTGGATTTTCGCAACCACTTCCTTTACATGTTCATTTAAATCTTCCATAGTTAGTTAACCTCCTGCCTTCTTTTTCTGCCTTCTGTAACCTAGACTATCTTTCAATTCTTTGCAGGTTGTTTCTCTCTCATTATTCAGTATCTGTCCTACTTCTTCCCTAAGCTTATTACTCTCTCTCAGATTTCTCAACAAATCGAACAAATTCTTGATTAATTTCTTTCTTTACATTTTCTATCTCCCCCGCAACTTGGTTTCTGTTCTCCCTAACCTCACTTCTTAAATTATCCACTTCACTTGTAATTTCCCCTGAAAATTGTCTAACATATGTTGGTTTTATATTCTCTGTGTTAATTCTGTCAAGCCTCAATTATTACTCTTCAATTTCTCTGTCAACACTTTGCTACTATCTTCTATCTCCTTCTTTATCTTTTTACTTAAGCTTTGGGTGGTCATTTCTAGCTGTTCAGTCAAACATTTATTGTTATTTTCCAACTTCTCAGTTAAAATTTTATTATTTGCCATACTTGTTAAATTTTTATCGTTGTTCTACGTTTTCTCCAATTTCTCAGTTAAACTTATTTTTATTTCATTCAACACTGCCATTATCGGCCCTACAATGTTACTTTCTGCATTTACAACTGGTGTTTGACATTCCCTGCCAGAATAACCTTCCCTTAGCTGTTCTCTTTGATCTGATACATTTACATTTCCCCCTACATTTGCCTATTTACAATTTCTATCTCCTGAATTTCACTTTATACTCCAGACTGCTCCAACATCTTGCCATTTCTAAAAAGCATCTACCAAAATATCACTGATAAATTAATTTAACACTCAGGTTTGTATGTTGCTGCACACTGATGTTGCCGCCGTCCCTGATGTTACTGGTCCATTACTTCCGCAGTCTCTGTTGGTCCTCTTCTTCTCGAAACTCCTTGGCTCAATACTTATCGTGTCAGCTTCTGTTGGTCCTCTTCTTCTCGAATATCGTTGGTCCAATCCTTATCGTGTCTGCTTCTATTGGTCCTCTTCTTCCCGAATATCGTTGGTCCAATCCATATCGTCTTATCGTGCCACACGTTAGTTCGCCATTTGACGCACAATCCTCTCCCGCTGCAGGTCGAAGACGTCGCCGATTTAGAAGATTTAGAAGACGATTTATAAGATCTTGTCACCAGGATGTCTCCTACCCTGTGTTTGGTGTCCCAGTATCTAACTAGCTCTAGCAAGAGGTCCTAATCAGCAAGGTATACGTGAGTGGTGGCAGGAATGGAACCAAACGAAGAATTAACAAACATTTTACTTTATTTGCAAATTTTCAGATTTGTAGAGAACTGCCGACGATATTTAAATAGAATATAACTTTCTAACTTCAGCTGCAATGCTATAATACTTGAACTTTGTCACCCTTTAGCGTCCGCCAAATGATGCGTACGCACCAGCTTACGTACAGGAGATAACACAAAATTGCATGTGTACTGCCTGCGCGATTCCAGACGAAAGTGTGTTGCCTTGCACGTGATCGCGTGGGCGACGCAAAGGAAGCGAGTTTCATTGTTCAACTTTTGAGCACGTCATGGCAAGATAATAACCAACCCGCTGAGCTCTCTAGGGTTTGCTCGCAAAACAATTGTAATCTTATCAAGCATCTAATCTGCCTGGGCTTCCATTCTTGAGACTTTAATATATTCAGCTTTATTAACAATGTTCCCCCTTAACTATTGATTACAATCTCCTTTTAATTCTTTCTATTATTAATTACTTATATTCACATTATAATTTCGGTTTCAATGCTGTGCAACGGGTAAGAGAAAGTTTAAACTTAGTCAAGTCTTCCTTCCCGTTCCCAGGACCTGGGAAAGCTTCATATCGATTGTGAACACTCCCATTTGAATACATGTATTTCAACGTTCTCGTTTTGTTTCTGGTTACCGTTACCGGTGGTTGTAAACCAGCCTTAAATCACAGTGAAGGAATATTAGCCAAGTGAAAAATTTGAGCGGGCGTGTGTCTGTAAAGGTGATGCACTGAAAAATTAGCCGGAACAAAACAAAATGTTGTAGGATTTTCGCAACAAGACGCGCAATGGTGAAAAAGTGGATAAAGTGTTTATTCTAGACATCATCCAAGGAATTACTGCACTTCCGATCCCTACCAATACGAAACTATTACAGGAAAGGATTCGCCAGATGACAACATCATAGCGATGAGTTGTTGTTGTTGTTGTGTTTAACGCCCGCTTTTACTACTACGGCACCACAGGCGGTGACACTGATGATACATGAAGATGGAGCACCGGTGGAATGAGATGGCGGGGGAAACCGGAGTACCCGGAGAAAACCCGCCCTGACGCCGCTTCGTCCACCACGAATACCACATGCGGGTCCCTGGGATCGAACCCGGGCCGCCTAGGTGGTAGGCGAGCGCGCTAACCGTCATAGCGATGAGACTACTAAACATCGAGCCAAGCGGTGAGGCGCCTGCTACGGCCGATGTGAACGACTCGAGCCGATTATTCTGTAAAGGTATTTTTGTGACATGCTGTGTTGACGGAACGGCCCAACCCTGGCCTAGACAACTCGCGGAATACCTTGAGCGATTTCACTTTTTATATCTAGTAAACATACAATTACCGACCGTGAGCGGGTTGCACTCAGAGAGCACCAGTTGCGCTAGCCTCGGCAGCGTGATGGTTAGCGTGTCTGCCTCACGTTCAAGAGGTCGCGAGTTCGAATGTCACTTAGGGTAGGTTATCCGGGTACGGTTTTTTCGAGGTTTTCCTTTATCATGAGAAGATGAATGTCGGGTAACTTAAAGCTCCTTCGGACGGTGAATGAATGAAATGGGTGAAATGATGCTCAACTCAGCCCGTGGTCCATGGAAATTTTTCTAAAGATGCCTTTTTTGGGATTCAGGGGGCCTTAAAACTTGTATTTCCGGTGAAATCTCGACATTGAATTCTTGGGTGGAATACAATACTTCCTCTACTTTACTATACGTAGCAGAGAAAGTAAAACTGTAGATCTCGTTAAAACACACGTTATTTCCAAATGCACTTTTTTGTGGAGTGAACCATTTCGGAGATATTCTTTGTTATTTGTGAGAGTTCCGCAATACTTAAGGTTGTTATTCAGTTATTTATCTCTTTGCCGTGCTATAATGTGCTAAAAACAGGTGAGAGAGAGGGAGAGAATGAGAGGGAGGTGAGAGAAAGACAGAAGTGTTAAGACTGATTGAGAAATCCCGTTAAAAAGGTCAAAGCAATTGTACAGTGAAATGAAATCTATCACATACCTCTTTATTATTATTAGTTTCCTATAGCCGTTTTATACTCGTATTTACAGTCAATATTTTATTTATCAACAGGTTTACAATGTGAGATATCATCTTCCTGTATCCAAAGTGTTTAAGTACGTATCTTCTTCCTCCATTCTTCTCTTTTTTCCCAATCCCGCTCTTCTAAATTCTTCTCCTTCATACCACTCCTTATATCATCTATCCAGGTTTTCCGCGGTCTTCCCCTCTTTCCTCTCCCTGGTGGAATCCATTCCAAAACTTGTCTCGGCAATCTTGTTTCCATCATTCTACGTGTATGACTATACCATTCCATTTGTTTGTATTTTACAAAAGCTAATAATGTATCATTAACATTCATTTTTTGTCTAATAGTTGTATTTCTAATTTTCTCTAATTTAGAATGTCTAGTGGATCTTCTAAAACAATCCATTTCAGTAGAAAGCAATTTTAATTTCAGGTTTGTGTTTAGGTGCCATGTTTCCGCTCCATAAGTTATAGTGCTTCTTATTATAGATTTGTAATTTTGTATCCACTGCTAATGCCTTATCCCATAAAATTCCATTCAACATAGCTATTGTTGATCTACCTTTCTGGATTCTACATTTTATGTAATTTTCCTGACTGCAGTTTGAATTTATTTTAACCTCAAATATTCACATTCTTCTCGTCCTTTGATACGTCCCATTCCATCTTCCAAAATCAAGTCTTATCTTTCATCCCCACAAGACATGTATAGTGTTTTCTCCAAATTTATTTTTAAACCCCATTTAGTGTATTCTTCCATAAGTTTTCTAGTCATATATTCTATGTCATCATAATCTTGAGCTATAACCAATTGATCATCAGCAAATAACAGTGTATAAATTGTGGAGTTATTAATAGGTATTCCCATATTTTTACATTTCTTCTTCCAATTGGATAAAGCTTGCTGTATATATATATTAAATAATGTTGGAGACAGGCAACACCCTTGGCGTAATCCTTTTGTCACTAGGAATTCCTCCGAGATGTTCTTTCCTATCTTGATTCTAGAAGTTGCACTTTCATATAATTTCCCAATGGCATTTAAGAGAAGCTTATTGTCTATTTTATTCTTTAATACTTCCCATAATTTTTGTAATGGAACGGAGTCATAAGCTTTTTCTAAATCAACTAATAAAAGATGCAATGACATCCCTTTAACATATTTCTTTCCATTAACTGCTTTACCACAAAAATGTGATCAGTCGTTGATCTCCCAGCTCGGAAGCCTGTCTGTTCTTCATCTTCTTGTCCCTTATAATAATCTTCTGACATATATTTAAAAATGTTTCCATAATTATATTCTACTGACTGTGTTAAGTACTGCAATACCCCTGTAATTGTTACAATCATCCTTTTTTCCTTTTTTATGGATGACGCATATAAGCCCTGTTTTCCATGATTTTGGTATCTCTTCACCATTTAGACATCTTTCCAAAAGTAGTCTCAACATTTCAAACAGTTTGTCCGTTCCCTGTTTAATAAGTTCAGGATAAATACCATCTGTTCCACAGACCTTACCATTCTTAAGTTGTCCAATTACTAACTTTACTAGTTCTATGTCTAAAACTATATTAATGCCTTTTGTTTCCATTTCATAATTCACATTCAGAAATTCCTTTCGATGTTCTTGTAATAGATTTTCAAAATAGTTCTTCCAAGTATTTACTGGAATGTCTCCTAATTTATTTCCATTTTTATTATTACATCTTAAATTTTTTAAAACATTCCAAGCTTCAGTGCTTCTTTTTCCACCAATATAATGTTGAATTTTATGACATGTTTTTTGCCAAAATTTATTCTTCTCATTTGCAACTAATTTTCTTACTTTTGCTTGTGCTTTTTTGAAGTCCATCCTGTCTTCATTACTCTTAGTATTCACCCATTTAATGTATTTCTTGTTCTTAATTTCAATTTCTTTTTTAATATTTTCATTCCAGTAATAAACATGTTTATGTTTATTTTCTATCCTTTTCTCTCCTAGAGCTTCTTTTGCAGCCTCCTGTATCTTACTAGTCACATACATATATAATTCCTCAGTTGTAGGGAAATTTGTCTCATGTAATTTTTCATCTAACCTCTTTTGATAGAGATATACAGTACTTTCATCCTCTAAAGCTCTTAAATTATATTGTGGGACTATCAAGCAATCCAAATTATCATTTGAGATATCATTATCTTGTGGGTTATGGTAAAATGGGATATATATCTTAGCATTTACTAAATAATGATCACTACCACAAGTGGGGCCTCTAAAAACTCGAACATCTTGAACTTTTAATTCTGTTTAACAATTATGTAATCAATTATAGACTTCGAATCTAATGTATCCTGGTGTCTTGTGTATTTATGGATGTCTTTGTGTTGACAGAAGCCGTTTAAAATTTTCAATGCATGTTGTTCACATAACTCAATCAGTCTTCCTCCATTAGGTATCATTCAAAATCTCTTCCCCATGTGGACCTACTATCTCGCTATTAAATCTTTTACCTATTCTACCATTCATATCCCCTGTCAATAGTTTCTCTAGAATTACCAATTTCACGTATAACATTATTTAGTAAATCATATAATTCAATTTTTGTCAATAGATTTCCATCCTCACTTATTCCATACACCCCTAATATTGTAAGTTTCTTTCCAAAAATGTCTATGTTCATTTGAAGAATGTTTTCATTGATTGGTTGCCAACTTTTAACCAATTTTTTAAATTTATTCTTAATCACTATTGAAACTCCTCTAGCTGCTCGTTTATTTTTCGGTACTCCACTATAAAATTGAGTATATATTCTTCCAAGATTTTCTATTCCGTTCCCTTTCTTTTTGGTTTCGGTTAAAATTATAATATCTTGGTTATTTTTTTCTAATTCATATTGAATATCTCCATATTTATTCGCTATTCCTTGAACATTCCATGTACCTAGTCAAATTATCCGTTTCCTTAGCTTATGTCCTGTATTTTTTTATCCAACCGGCTTAATCACTTTGGACTTTTTAGCATTGATTTTTTTACAATGAATAGGGAGCTGGCCTAATGCATCAACCCCCAACCTGGAGGACCAGGAATTTTTTATTGAGGTGTTCTTCCTCTAGCCTTTGACGAACCAACGCCTCACTGCAAGGCAGTAGCTGCTAGTTTTGGTCTGCCCCGAGTATTTTCTTTCCCCGGTACCCTCCATATCTGACGAGCATTCCCCTATCCGCCACCTGGGGAGTCACCCGATGGGAGACTAGCAACTCCTCACGGGACAGTCAATATTATTTTACAAATATCGTTATTTTTTGCTTGTAGCGTGTCAGAGAGCCCGTTTTCATTTCTTCAAACTAATTAAACTACCCCACACAAGGGCATGTTTATTTCTTAGGTAGTGACACATAACACACAAAGTTGAAAAAGCATTTCATTCTTTAACCTGTCTCCTAGGCGTCTGAAAATATATATGTAGATATATAAATGAAGGGGACGCCATTCACAGTCAACTGTGCCAATCTTTTGACTGAAGTCAATTCATTCTCCCCTCAAAACACGATTTATTCTTGGGTCACCCTTTTCCAAATAGTGAAAGAATTCAATACACCCTTCTTCGTCTATTGTGTTTAGTAGCGCTAGGGTATTTCGGTATCATGGTCAAGCTTTCTTGTTACATATTAACAAAGGATATAACCCTAAGACATAAAAAGAATGTATGAGATAAAGAAAAAGGCTGATGTGTTGCACTCACACGGCTTTCTCTACTCTTGTACTACACCATTCTTAAAAACTGTTATTCCTATATCCTCTTTGTTTTAGCTGAGATAAACATTTTCAGAAATTATTGCGTATTTCCTTGTAGGTGCAAGAGGAACAAGGGAGTACAGTAGGCAGTGAGCGATATTAAAATCGTTTAAAGCTTTGAAATTCTCTGCCCACAGTACACCACAACATATAAAACAATTAATAACAGTGTTCCATCTTGACAAAGTTTAAGTTTCCAAAGTTCGCCTAATAACCTGGAAATACCTCCAAAATGCTTCACTTCACAAGAAAATTTACTCCGACGTAAATAGGGTGTTTTTAGTAAGATATACACTTATGTATAGTAATATTTGGTCTATCTCTTATTGAGCACCAATTATGCAAATTCTAACCATAGTAAACAGGTATAAATAGATTTTTAGTTCTGCAATTCAAAATGTATATCTTGGCTGATCATAAAAAGTATCTCAAACATCTAGAGTTCAATTATTAACTTCTTTATTTTCTTTTATTTTCCTATTTATAGTATCTTAAGAGTTTAGGTGCTTGTTTAACCAGGACCTTCTAGATTAACGGACCTGAGCCTGGCATCCCAGTTGTACAAAAATGGCGTCGGCTGGTGGGAGTGATTTCTGAGGTGTTTCCACACGCTGTTTTTCGTATTATTTTCTATGTCTTCGAGTTATTGTTTCTTATAATAATTCCTATGTAAGTTTGTCTTCATATTAGCCAAGCGAGTGTTTCAAAAGTTTTATTTGGGCAGTATAGGAACAGGAATAAATGTAATAACGTTTTGACTGTGCTGTGTGCTATCCACGTGTTCATGTTTATTGTGTTCCATCTAGGACTATGGCTACATTAGCCGTATAGTGTGGTTAATTTATCTGTTTGCAAGTACAATTTGTGTCACGATTACAGTGGTGAGAGGTTGTTGAAGAAAAACTGTTCCAGTAGTGTATATTAATGTTGCCATACTACAACCTAACCTCAAACACGACAATGCACCGTAACTGTTGCATTCCCGGATGCAAATTAAAAATCAGAAACTTTCAGTTAAAACAAAAGGTAAATTACAACATAAAGCTTCTAAATTCAGTATTTAATTACAATAAATTGCAGCGTTATGTGTATTAGTTGCCGGTGTGTATATAACATGGTGAATAGTGTGAATAGTGAAAGACAATAATTTCGAGTGAATTCAATTAGTGGCATCTGCAACACCAACAGTTTGTTTCATGTAAGTAGTATGCTGCTCATATTTGTACATTATCTTTTGTCTTTGTAATTTAAATGTGTAGCTGTAGTTTAGAAGAAATGTGTTATGTTGCTGCATGTAAAACTGTAGACTATAGCAAAGTTTGGTAAATATTTACAAAATCGTCCGCTCGAGAAAACGAATGAAACATAGTGCAATGGATGCAGTTTTTATTGCTGATTACGATCTTGTAAGTTTTATTGTGCGCTCAAGCTTCGTGTTTTATTTATGAGAAAATTTCGTACGGTCGATGAAGTGGTTTTATTTCGCTTATGCGGCGGATATTTAGCTAATAAATGTGCATAAACGAGTGTAATATATGCTACAATGATTGATTAATGCATTTACGTTGAAATGATTGCATAAACACTACCCAAATTGTAAATATTTCGATAACACAGGACCCTGTCACCCCACTCATATGCAAAACTAACCTAACCTAAGCTAACACAATGTTGCTTTACAATACTGATTTAAGATTGCGTATTTCATGTATTTCATTTACAGTGCTGTTTTACGGTTATTATTTTTAATATTTCATCTGCTTTTGTGGATTCCCCCTGTAAAATAAAGTGTCCTGAAATGCTGAGTAATATGTTGTTGCAAACTGAGTAATCAAGTTCTCAGTAATAGTAAAAGCAAAATTTCACCCTAAAGGTTTTGAATTCAGTAGGTAGCTTTAGGTCATTCTAAATAGCAGCATTTGTATATCAGCCATCCAGTATAGTATGTTTTGTGTAGGTATATAACATTATGCACATTGTACAAATGTGAAAAACAGTGTAAACAATGATTAATAATTCTGAGTCAACTCACTGTCAACACTTCTGTTTTATTTAAGTAACATGCTGCTTGCAGTTTTGTCTATCTTCTTTGTAATTTGAGTGTGTAATGCAGTTACATAATGGCATGTAAACCTGTAGATTGCATGAATGATATTTGAGGTTATATATTTCATTGCCCATGGTTTATCGTTTAATATTAATTGTCATTCTTTTTTGTTTACTTGAGTTTATGTTTAAGACAGGGTTTTTGTGTTTAACACAGCCCATATTCACAAAATAGGCGTGTTATTACACCACATTTTTATTTTACTGCGTTGAAATCGTAGCCTGTAGACGAGTTGTTTACAAGTAGTTCCCACCACATAGGCCGCCATCTTGAATCACAGTGTCAGGTCCGGTATTTAGGAGGTCCTGGTTTAACCGTATTAACTAATATTTTTAAATCTCCCCAAAGAATCACGATGCCGCTCTGCAGGGGCACCGTAAGTACACGAGGGGTGTAGCTTAAATCATTGATCCGCTAGCAATGCTGGATATTATTGCTAGTACAACATAAAATATGACTGAATGAATCAAAATACATTATATCACAAAAAAATCTGAACCCTTAGTTATGATTATGCTGCGACTTTTTAGGTCTTACAACGCCCGTTTTCAAAGGATCACAATCAGATTTAGCTAGAAGCAAATTATAGTTTTAATCCAATGTGAATTATATAATTACTAAACAAGAACTAGCAACCAACCCCCCCCCCCTCACACACAGGATAAAGGAGTAACTTATATCCCCACCCATTACCGCCCACACCGAAAAGTAACCAATAGCGTTAACGTCCAACCTATTTTACAGAATTCTTTGTTCTCCCCACACAACCCTCGCCCCCTACAGAGAGACCATGCATATATATTGCAGCGCTCGTATATTGTTAACACGCAACCACAGAATGGTCCCCCTCCACAAACCCAGGCCTCACAGGCGCCCACCAGCGACCTGGGAGGTTTAAGAGAAATTTTCAGTCTGTTCAAGGACTTAAACCTCCCATAAGTTGCAGCCCATAATCGCAAAATTAAAAAGCTGCAACAGTACCATGGAGAAGTTGGAAGCCATCATATGTTTGGTAACCACTCTCTTCGAGTAAATGGCAACTTCAAGGGGAGGCATAACTTTAACCCGCGCACTCCTGTGGAATACAGATGACTCCACAGGAAGCAACACGAACTTGAAAATTACCTGCGGCGTAACAAAATTGATGTCGCATTCATTTGCGAAACAAAATTACAACGAGAGCACACTTTTAAGCTCCAAGGGTATCAAATCTTTCGGAACGACAGAATTGGCAGACAGGGGGGAGGGACTGCTATTTTGCTCAGAAACACTATTGCTCATGCTTCTGTTACGCTACCTGCAATGGCAGCGTTAGAGTGCACAGCTCTCAAAACACGTCCAAATAGTCAAATGGTAATGCTGGTAGCGTTTTATCGGCCCCCCAACTCCACAGGTTTCACACGTGACCTCGAACAGATCCTCGCTTTAGAGGAGCACGTTATAATTGCAGGAGATTTCAATGCCCGGCACCCCTGGTGGTTTTCTCGCCGAGCAACCGAGGCTGGAAATCTCCTGGTTGAACTTATAACGGATAATGGCGACATAGAGGTACATCTTCCCCCAGATCCCACATTTTGGCACAGATCGGGGCACTTTGACCCCGAAATTCTGGACTTCGTATTAACAAAAAAATGCGATACGTTTAATTAACTTTACAATGTATCACAGCCTGGACTCCGACCACCTTCCTGTGCATTTCGACATACAGAATGGCATTTCAGCCGGTGCCTCTGGCCCTCGAAGGAGGGCTGAGACCGACTGGAATAAGTTCACCATGGAAATGCACAGGATGGCGCAACCCACGCTGTCATACTATAGCGAGGCAGATATAGATGTCGCCATTGAAAACTTCACTGCCTCGCTACACACAGTCAAGAGAAGCGCTACCACCTACACCACAAGACCACCCGGTTTGTGCACGTACCCCGAGGTAGAAGAACTCGGATATTGTTTAGAAAAGCTTACGCAAGCACTTGGTCAGAATTTCGGCAAAGTCCCACTCGGCAGTGTGTACGAATGGTCACGAAAGTTGCCGAAGTTGCTGTGTTAATGCAGCGCTGTCCCTAGGAGTTTGTTGCCAATAGTAAGTTTGAATGTTTTTGCGGGAGTCGGCAGTATGCTGCTGACCTTCTTAGAAGCAACTAGTGCAACGGATCGCTTTATCAGTATATTAGATTTGGCGCCTCTGTGCTTTAATGAGGAGTCATGCATGCAGTTCCTGTAGGACGAGGGCCTGCTGAGGACTCGAATGCTATGCAGGGAATGTGATGTGCCTCAGGGCGAAGCCTACAGTCCCCCATCTGTGCCATCCCAGCGCATGGGGCTCCGTAAATGGATTTTTTCTCCACTCGAAAATTAAAAAATAAATAAAAATAAATAAATAAAAAAGAACGATAATTAATAAAAATAATATAAATATAATAATATGATACTATTAAATATAATATTATATATAATATAATATTAAATAATAATACAATAAAATAATATAATATGTTGTTTTCTAGTGCCTTGCATCTGGCAATGAAGCCATTAGCATTATATTATAATATAATATAAAATAAATAAAAAAGAACGATAAATAATAAAAATAATATAAAGATTATATATATATATATATATAATATAAATCTAATAACATTAAAAATAATAATATAAAATAAATAAACAAAAAAAGAACGATAAATAGTAAACATAATAAAAATCACGTAGTGTAAAAAGCAATGTTGGGAGATGTGAAAATCGTCTGCTAGTCATGCAGTGAAATCTAGTGGGCGATTGTGAAACTACTGTCGGCGCATGCGCAGTAAGTAAGTTCGGACTTAGAATCTGGCTGGCAAGTGGAAAGTGAGCTGTTCTAAACTTGAGCCGAGCAACTCATTGCAAGGAGACGACGCTTGACAAGACTGTGGCGGTACACCCGTCAGCCTGAACACAAAATGCTAGCAAAATGGATACGCAACATCATTCGGCATCAAATTAAAATCAACAAAACTGAACAGTGGGAAAACAAAATGCTGAGTACCACCCATTCGGACTCTTCCTTGTGGAAATTCTTAAAGGCATTTAAGTTATCCACGATCGTCAACTCCGCAACTGAGGCGCTGCACACTCATGGCGGCCTGCACTTCTCCGAAGAGGAGAAAGCTGAGGTCTTCGCTGACTGTCTTGAAGATAGATTCAGCGAAAACCCAGTTACCAACCGTGATTTAGAACGGGAGGTACAGACATGGGTACAAACCTGGGTGGCGCAGATGCAAGAGCAACAGTTATCCCTAATTACACCGCAGGAAGTCTACAAGCTCATTAGGAAATTACCTAATAGGAAAGCTGCCGGCCCGGACAAAGTGACTAATGAAGAACTTAAGCATCTCCCGAGAAAAGCTCTGGTGCAACTGACCAAAATATTTCACGCCTGTTTGCCGCAAGGCTATTTCCCCTCTACTTGGAAACGAGCCAAGGTAATTATGCTCCCAAAGCAAGGGAAAAGCACCAGACAACCGCAAAACTACCACCCCATTAGTCTCTTGTCTACTATTGGTAAATTGCTCGAAAAACTTATACTTTCTCGATTTCAAAAACAAGTTTCGGAATCCCATGAATTCTCAAATTCACAGTTTGGCTTTCGAAAAGGACATTCTACTGAGTTACAGCTTCTCAGACTAACACATGACGTAACAGAGCAATTTAACAATGGGGTTTCAACGTTGGTGCTATTTCTGGACGTAGAAGCCGCATTTGACCGGTGCTGGCACAATGGCCTTATTTACAAACCTCACCACAATTTCCCGGCTCTTCAAAATTATCTATACTTGCTGCACAGTTTTCTAAAAAAAAAAAACGGCAGTTTTACGTCCAAGTGGGCAGCTCCTCTCGGGAGCGAGTGATGCGGGCTGGCGTCCCACAGGGAGCAATAATGTCACCCTTTTTGTACATATTATTCACTAACGACTTCCCAGTGGACGCCAGATGCAAGGTCGCCATGTATGCTGACGACTCTGCAATATACAACCACCACAGAAATCCACGTTTCGGCCTTGCAGAAATGCAACGTTATGTTAATAACTTCCTCTCATGGCAACATGACTGGAAAATCAAAATTAATCCCAACAAATGCCAGCTGATACATTTTCCTAAGCGGCGTCACACTTTGGCAATGGACTTAACGGTCGGTGGTCAAATATTGTACTGCCGTCAGCAAGTTAAATACATAGGGGCTACCTTGGATCACACGATGTGCTGGTCTACCCACATAAAAATAGCGCCAACAAAGGCAGACAGCGGCTAAAGTTATGCGCCCCCATCTTCCGCAGCAAATAGCTGCAATTGAAGTCCAAACTCATCCTTACAAGGCTTTCATCCTGTCAGTGGTTCTATATGCGTGTGTGTCCTGGGCAAACGCCTCAAAAACTCCCTAAAACAGATTCAAACCCTCCAAAACCTCTCCCTCCGGAAAATCCTCTCTGCTCCCACCCTAACCACTAACCAAACCCTTCACCTGGAAACCCAGAACCCATCCACTCCCGAGGCAATAACAAAAAGAGCCTCTGCTGCGTGGGCGCGCATTAGGAATCACCAAAATGACGTGATCGCCAACATCGGCAAAGGCGAGCCAAAGCACCGAAAACATGCTAGAATCAAAATGTTCTAGCCGTGGCACGGCTCACCGACTAATGCGCGCCCATGCAACCCAGGCCCTAGGCCACACACTGCGGTAGAGGTCTGTGCCTCGGAAACGCCACAGGAGCTGCAACCTGGCCGCACAGGAAAACTGCGGGAAAACTGTATATAGTGAAGTGTATATAGTGCAGTGAAAGTGCTGGGTCGCACTTTCTGGTGTGCCCAGTGGGCGTGAGTGTGTGTGTGTGTGTGTGTGTGTGTGTGTGTGTGTGTGTGTGTGTGTGTGTGTGTGTGTGTGTGTGTGTGTGTGTGTGTGTGTATATATATATATATATATATATATATATATATATATATATATATATATATATATATATATATGAGCGTGTGATGGGACATATGTGTGGTATGCTCAGGAGTGAGTGCGCGTATGTATCCGTGTATATAAACAATGCAAACATGTGTATCAAAAAGGACAGAAAACATTGAAAATAAGACCAGAAACTGTTCTCGGTGAGCTAAGGCTGGTCACCGTATGGGTTTTTGAGAAACAACAAACCAGAGTGCACATAAAACTTTGTTAAATATATATGTAATGTAAATTTTAGCCTGTAAGCCGGACCTCATTGTACCGGCACCAGGCAAATATTCCTTTAATAAAATAAGCCTAAGTCTTAAAGTCTTGTTAACACGCGTATATCACCAAGTCTTTAATAGCAATTTTACACCATGTCGGTTATTTCTTTTCAAATTACTCGTAAGTTCAAAAACATTACTAATTTATTGTTTACGTGCTATGATTAATGTTGTTTTAATTTTTATCTTTTTTGTGTCACAGCTTTCACCTCTTAAGAGGTAATTGACATCATTCAAACTACATTAAAATATTTTTACAGATTACGCCAACCCAGGGACCTCCTCCTCACAGTACGGGGTGCTTAAGGCTTTCGTATTCAACCGTTTTTACTTTCTCTACTGGTAAGTGGGGGAAGTATTGTATTCCACCCTAAAATTCGATGTCGAGATTTCACCGGAAATATGTTTTGAGACCCCCTGAATAAAAAAGAAAAAACCATTTTTAGAAAAAGTTCCGTGTGTGTGTCTGTATGTCAATGTGTCTGTGGACAGCATAACTCAAAAACGAAAAGTTGGTTAAAACCAAAGTTGCTATTTAAGTTTAATGTCTTTGAAGGATGCGACACGAAGATTTTGAAGAAAATTGCCCCACCCTAAACTACTCTTTACATGGAAAATTTTTCTAATAGTTCTATTTTCCTGAAAATGGCTCTAAAGATTTTGATTAAAATGTCATATGTTTGAGATATTTTGATGACAAATGAAATGTATATCTTGAATTTTCAGGCTATAACCGCTGTAGTCGTATTTACTCTGGATGACTTTTGCATAACTGGTAAACCGCTAGAGATAGACCAAATCATACTATACAAAAAATGTAGATCTTTCTAAAATACGCAATTTATGCCTGAATAAATTTTCTTGTAGAGTGAACCATTTCGGAGATATTCCTTGTTGTGTGTGTGAGTTTCGGAAAACTTAAAACTTTCGTGAAATGGAACATCGTTGTTCATTTTCTATATGTTAAGCGTGCAAAGAGAAGGGAATCTCTAAGCTTTAAAAGATTTGACTATCGCACAAACCCTACTGTATTCTAATGTTCCCTTTTGACGCAAACGTTCCTCTCCGTCGAAGACGTCGCCTGTAAGACCTATAAGATCTCGTGTTTGGTGTCCGGACTAGCTCTAGCAAGAGGTCCTAATCTACAGGTATGCGTGAGTCATGGTAGGAATGGAATCAAACGAAGAATTAACCAACATATCACTTTATTTGTAAATTTCCAGATTTGTAGAGAACCGCCGACGATATTTAAATAGAATGTAACTTTGTAACTTCAACTACAACGTTATAACACTTTAACTTTGTCACCCTTTAGCAACCGCCGAATTATGTATACGCGCTAGCTTACGTACAAATTAGAAATTGCAAGTGTACTCTCGGCTCGATTCAAGACGAGTGTGTGTTGCGTTGCATTTGGTTTTGCGTGAGCAACACGAAGGAAGCGATTTCCATTGGCTAACTTTAGAGCACGTCATGGTAAGATAGGAATCAGCCCGCGGAATCACTATGGCTTCGTAAAAACAACAATTGTAACCGTATCACTCATTTAAATCTGCCTAGGCTTCCATTCTTGAGACTTTAATCTATTCAGCTTTATTACGTCTTCCCCTTAACTATTGACTAGAATCTCCTTTTGTTTCTTTCTATTATCAAATATATATATATATATATATATATATATATATATATATATATATATATATATATATATTGACATAATTTCGATTTCAAATGCCCCCATAAACATTATTTGATTATTACATAATAAGTTAATGTTTATGCTCTGCCCGAATGATTAATTTTAGTGAATACCTATTCTCGTAGTCGACAATTCTCCAGCCACATACATTTTTTTACAAACATTTTAAAACATACATTTCAAACAAGATTAAATTTTACTTAAATACCCTATTTTTTACATTTTTTTTATCTTCGGAAGTTACATAATTTTACAAAAGTTCCTTGGTTTAATATTTATGAGTTTCTTGATCCTCTTTCTCTTCTTGGTTTGTACAACACTTTCACTTAGTCACTATTATGCTAACTTAACTATATTTACAATATTTACACATTTTCTCGTTCTTGGCAACACACAATTATATCAATGATCTAACCATTATCTCTAAGGTTTACTCTTTTCCGGTTTTCCCATAAATTGTCATTTCTAGGTATGAGACCACGATATCTCTCTCGAACCTCGTAATTCTGATTCAAATTTGGGGTTGCCCCCTGCCCGAAAAAGTTTTGGAAAGCTCTTTCACCTTGATTTTGATTTTTGCTTTGATCAATCTCCTGTTTGGCTTTGTTTGCACTATGATTAGTACTTTCACTAAGATTTGCGCTTACACTAGGATTTGTGTTTACACTAGGACAAGCAGAATTAGCACGAGTATCCCTTAATTTTAAATTGTCCAGTGCTTACTTTACACCCTGGATTTCCGTAACCACTTCCTTTCATGGGCGTCGGCAGACCTCTTTCCAGGGGGGGGGGCGCATGTTGAAACTTTGCAATCAAGCAATATGAATTCATAATTTTTATTGTCAAGAGCTGAAAAGATAGAGTAATGCCGGGATTACGATGAACTTAACATAATGTGACTTAACGCGACGTTACGTAATGGAAAAGTCACACATATTAAATGGAACTATTGAGGGTTAAGTTAACGTGACTAATTTCAACCAATCGTCGAGTAGTGCCATGCAGTAATAAATTATGCTCCTCTATGTGACTATTTGCAGCAAAACTCTTTCTCCGTTTCTCGTGTTTATCTGCTAAAGTAGGTTATGGCCATCTTATGTTTTATTCGCCGTTTGAAAATGTTTATTAATTCACATTTACATATTCTCTTTATTTTCATTTTTGTAAAACATTAGATTAGAAAAAGAGAGCTACTAAGAATATGCACTGTGTCTGCCCACTATAATAATAACCAATCAGATTCATTCCCCTTATGTTAACTGAATCCTAATAGACCTGTAGTCCTTCGGGACGCACATAAACATTGCGCTTACGGTATCACAAACACGCGCACAGCTGCAACCGTCATACCTTTCACTGCAGCAGTGGTGGGTTAGGGATTGCCAATTTGACGGACTTCGAAGTGTGTCACGGGCAAAATTTAGTTTTGATGAATGACGGATTTTTTTGACGGACATTATTAGAAACTATTAATTAATGTTACATTGGTTTTCTTTGGACAAGAATGTAAATCTTTGTATACCTGCAAGGCAGTGTTCACCACATTCATTGCATGACATCATTTCAAATATATACTATAATATATGTACCAGGCTCAAAATGGAGAAGGAGAAGCACTAATAATTAGGGCTCGGATTTTTAGGTGCTAAAAACTTGGTAAATATTTACTTTTAAGTGCCAAAAATGTCAAATACGTGCTAAAAAGTAAGAAATATGTGCTAAAACAAATAAAATATTTTCAAGATCTGAATGGCCGAAATATAAATGCACGTGGTACTCACCAGACACTCTTGGAGGGAAGCATCAAGTACTGTAGATTGTTGTAGTGTTTAACGCCCGCTTTTACTACTACGGCACCGCAGGCGGTGACACTGATGATACATGAAGATGGAGCACCGGTGGAATGAGATGGCGGGGGAAACCGGAGTACCCGGAGAAAACCCGCCCTGACGCCGCTTCGTCCACCACGAATACCACATGCGGGTCCCTGGGATCGAACCCGGGCCACCTACGTGGTAGGCGAGCGCGCTAACCGCTCGGCCACGGCGCCGCCAAGTACTGTAGAGTTAGAGTATACAACCACATGCTTTCTCAAAAGTTGCATCCTGAAAGATTGACGATTGTCACGAAGAAGTGTTTTGAATTTCGAAAATAATCGCTTCACGTCACAAGAAGTGTAACATAATCATAATATGGAATGTCAGTCACACTCATAGCAATGTCTTCATGTTGCCCATCCACCACATTTGAAATTTTATGGACTATATTAAATCGACAATTATTTTCGAGCACTTCGTTGCATTTGTTTTTACTTTCTCTACTACGTAAAGTAAGTAGAGAAAGGTATTCCACCCAAAAATTGAATGTGGAGATTTCACCGAAAATATATGTTTGAATCCAAAAAAATAAATAAATAAGTAAAAAAATAAATAAATTTAAAAAATGCAATTTTAGAAAATGGTCCGTGTGTGTGTCAGTTTGTGGGTAACATAATTCAAAAAGGAAAAGCCGGTTGAAAACCGAAGTTGGTAATGAACTTTAATGTCTTATGAGGATATGACACGAAGATTTTGAAGAAAACTGCTCCACTTTAAACTATCCTTTACATGGAAAATTTTTCGAAAGGTGGATTTTCTTGCAGATGGCTCTAACGGGTTTGATTAAAATGGCATGTTTAAATATTTGTATGACATATGAAATGTATATAATGAATTTTCTGTCTATAGCCTATTTAGTCCTGTTTGCTCTGAATGACTTTTGAATAACTCGTAAACCATAAGAGATAGACAAAATATTACTGTACAAAAAATGTTGATCTCGCTAAAACACACATCCATGTCCAAATACATTTTTGTAACGTGAACCAATTTCGGAGATATTCCTTGTTATTTCTGTCATTTTCGGAAAACTTACACTTTCGCCAAATGCAACATCGTTGTTCGGTTTTTTATACGCTAACCGTGCAAGGAGAACGGAATCTCAAAGCTTTAAAAGATTTGACTATCGCTCAAAACCTAGTGTATTCCCATATTGCCCTTGTACCTACAAGCAAATAAGTAATAAGGTAATTTGTACAAATGTTTATCTCAATTAACACGAAGAAGATATAGGAACAAGAGTTTGCAAGAATGGTTAGTACAAGAGAGGAGAAAGTCATGCGAATGCAGCACATAAGATTTTTAAATTTTGTGCTGCAGACATTCCTACTGATTCCACTTTATTTATGGAATCACAAAGGAAATAAAGGTTTCTTAACACACTGTCTTAAATTTCGCTAGACATGTTTAATCCATTGTTTTTTTTTTTTTTTTTTTTTATTTTTTGTGGGGGGGGATTAACGTCCTCCAACATTGTGTCATATCGGACGAATGAATGAAATGAAATGGGTGAAATGATGCTCAAATGACCCCGAGGTCCATGGAGCTTGAAGTTACCCGACATTCGTCTTCTCAGGGTAGGGAAAACCTCGAAAAAAAACCTCACCCGGATAACTTACCGTAAGCGAGATTCGAACTCGCGACCTCTTGAACGTGAGATAGAAACGCTAATCATCACGCTACCGAGGCGGGCTTAACCCATTGTGAACTCAAAACTGCCGATATGTAATTTCACAACACAACTATAGAACGTCGTATAAACTCTACGGATTCACAAATGACTAATTGACTATGCAGTTTCAGTGTATATACCTACTAGCGCAACATGTGCAATGGTGGAATTCCCTGTTATCTTGCAGGCTCATGTTGCTTGAGCAACCAGGAAGCGATACTATCGGTTCTTCCAATAATGAATAACAAATATCGACATCCAACCTGCGTAATTGAGCATTAAAGAAGTGGATGGTGACTTGTCAAAAATAATTTATTGCTGCTTTCATATGAAAATTCTTTTTAACATGTTTCCTTTATGCGATTTTTGTGTAATTTATCCCAAAATATTTATTGAAATAAAAAGTCAGGAAATATGCATTTTTTATATCCCGCCTTTATCATATCGGCGGCCTTGCCTATTGGCAAATGGTGTTACTCGTTTAACGAGCGGTTTTTTTTTCGGTCTTTGGGGTTTTTATACTATGAATTCACACTTCCAGACCCAGGGAAGGATGAGCTGGAGAAAAATTCCTACCCCCCTGCCGGGAATCGAACCCTGGACAGCAGGCAGGTGCTCTAGCAACTGCGCCACGGGGCCAGCCGATGCATTTTTATGTGCAATCAAACTTACAGTATTTGCTCCGGTGTGAATATCTAGGACATTAAGCTTAGTTTCAAGTTCAGAGTAGGACGCAAACAAAATATGTATTTACCTAAAAATCCGAGCCCTAGTATATTTTATAATAATCTTTGTTAGTGTGATACCAGAGGCACGTATCTTATCTTTGCTTACAAGAGGCACAGCGTTATGCTCATGTTTACGGAATTGTCCGTGACCCGAGATATTTGTTTCTGTTAGCTCTAAGTAAAAGATAACTGCATACAGAATTGTTGCATTAAATACCTATAGGATGTAAGCAAAATTGCATTGAAAAGAACTAAAGACAATTTTAAATATGAATGATAAAGAATAAAAGATCGTATAATTAAAAATATTTGATAAAGTGCAATAATGTACAAAATTATTATAAAATTTCGAAATAGGACAGCTAACCATTTTAGAATTGTTTATTTAATAACAACTGCAATTCAAGACGTCGGAACAAATTAATAGCAAATTTAGTAATCACTCAATGAGCACCAAAAAGTGAGCAGTCATCTCCAAATTTGAAATTTTTTATGTCTTTTAAATAAGGAATACAAGGTTCAGAATATAGTTTTTTTTTTTTTTTTTTTTTTTTTTTCTGATTACCAATCTCCTTCATTTGGTATAGGTTTGTAGGGTCAAGAATTAGTCCCCTGTTTTGTTGTCTGTCAATGTCAAATACGCCTATTATTTCATAAAAATAAGGTAGAAAATATGTTGTCGACGTAAATATTCGAGAAAATAAAAAATTTCCAAGAATTTTCCATATAAATGTAGTTTAGGGTGGAGGAATTTTTTTTAAAATCTTCGCCTCGCATCCTTGAAAGACATTAAACTTGAGCACAAACTTTGGTTTTTAACTGACTTCGTTTTGGACTTACGCTTTCCATATACATCCACACACACATACACACGCGCGAGCGCAGCTTTTTCTAAAAATGCTTTATTTTTATTCAGGGGACCTCAAAACTTGTATTTCTGGTGAAATCTCAACATCGAATTTTAGGGTGGAATACAATACTTCCTTGACTTAGTATATGTAGTAGAGAAAGTAAAAGTTTGTTATTAGAAACTAATACATTTTGTGAATAAACTATTAAAAATAATTTTGATGTTCACGTTACCTTAGTCTTGGAATACGAACTGAAGTCTTCTGGACCGTCTAGAAAATGCCATGATGAATTCCTCTATGAAAGATGAGAGCTGTGCCTTTATCCGCTCCCGATGAACGCTCAGCATGCAAAGTGCATCTAATCTATCGTCACCCATCGTTGCCCGTAACCAGGTCTTCACTCGGCGCAGTGTGCTGAAAGATCTCTCAACTGTGCATGTTGTGGCAGGTAAAGTTAGTGCTATGTTGATTATTTTAGATACAGCTGGGAAAAATAATTTGGTGTCCTCAAAAACTTCAATTAAATGGAGCTTGCTTGCATCTTTTTCAGACTTATTTTGCCAAGAGTCAAACCAACATTTAGATTCCGACAACAAATTCTCAACATTATAGAACTCTTGAATTTTCTTCACGATTTTACCAAACTCCAGGGAATTCAAGGATTTCATGTTTGCTGGATGAAGTTTGAGAATATCATTAATCACGGCACTGTTTTCTGAAAATCGAGTTTCCAGTGACATTATCAGGGATTCCAAATATGGAATGAAAAGACATAAGCGATAATATTCTTCTGGATCTTTAGCCATTTGATAACTTTGTCTGTGGCACTGGCGAGAAGCTTGCCTAGGAAGAGTTATTTCAATGTTTACACAGGAGGCCACTTCACGCACAGTTTGCATTATTTCTTTGAACTGCGTTGCTGCTTCATACCTATGCTTTTTAAATTTTACAATTAAATCGCGTATATGACCACGAACACTATGCATATCTATAGTAACTCCCTGTAATATTAGTGACTGGTTCCAACATGCCACTGTATAATGCTATCACATGTAAAGTGATGATGAAAGTACAATTTGTCGCAGAACAGAGAAGTTGAGAAGCGCGTTGTTTCGTTGTACCATTACCGTTTATTTCTAATTCCTCTAGTGCAGAAATAATTTCTTTATATTTTTCTGAAAAAATCCTGATGCTTTTATATTTTGCTGACCATCTCGTTTCACACAATAAAGGAATATTAGGAATGAGTCGCCTTCTTAGTGAGCTCTCTCTGAAGAAGCGTATTATTTCCTTTATGGTTCCACACACATTCCTGACGTCTTGCACTTGGTTGAGATCATTTACAACAAGGTTTAATTTATGTGAAGAACAGTGCACGTATATTGCTTTAGGGTACTTTTCCTGAATGAGTTTAGCCACTCCTGCTATTCTCCCTGACATCACCGAACATCCATCGTATCCCTGACCTACGAGCTTTGACATGTCAACACCGATCTTTGTCAAATAGGATAAGATAGTTTCAGAAACTGCTTCAGCATTAAGCTTATTAAGCGGCACAAAACCTAAAAATTCTTCACACACTGTCGCCTTGCCTTCATATTTATTAGTAATAAATCTTAAGCCAAGAGACAATTGTTCAGTTCCTGCAATATCAGCTGTTTCGTCTGCTATTATAGTAAATGCGTAAGAAGCATTAACGTCCTTCACAATTTGTTCTTTCAGTTTTTCAGAGCATAACTGGATCAATTCATTTTGAGTCTGAACAGACGTATATTTTGCATTTTCCGAACACGTTTGAAGATACTCTTTCAGAATAGAATCACCAGCTTCTGCACGAAAATGAAGCAAATCATGAAAAACTCCAGAATTAGACAATTTTCCTCGCAATGGGAGGTCATGTGTGGCACAAAATATTATGCAAGACAATATAGACGTCAATTTTTCATGGTTAAGTTTAATTCTCTCATGGTATGCACTATCTATTTGTTCCCTTACAGTTAATTTATTGGTCACTGTTTCCATAAAGCTTTTTGAACGATTAACAGCTTCCCTATGCCATTCTGACTTGATATGATTTTCACACGAAGCATGCATATCTTTGAATTTGGTAAATGGCTTGACTATGAATGAACCCTGAACACCTCTCCGTACAACTGGCCTAAATAGCACACAGTGCCGGCAGATCGCTCCCCGTACGTGTGCCGAGTATACCAGCCAAGATTTGTATTTTTCATGCTCTAGCCAATTATAAATAAAAGGTCGTTTTTGTCCTTTTTGTAAGTCATTGTGAAAATTGTAAGACTTACCTGGTGTCCAAGGTTCTGTTATTAATTTTACCCTGTCGTCGTCTGTTAGAGATGCGAGAGAAGCCACGTCCAGGTATCGTCCCACATCTCGATTTGAACTGGAACTAGTAGAGGGTTGAAGTTCTGTAGGATTTTCATTTGTTGATCCAATACCCGTACCACTTTTTGCTGACTGTGATGAACTAGTACTGTCACTAACACCACAATTCACAACTTGGTGCAGTAGGAGTAAATTACTCTTTTCTTCTGTGTTATCTGTTATTTTCTGGCGTTTAAAGTAATTACGTATATCCATCTTATTAACCAAAATAGTGGGCGCGGAGGATAAAGACCCCAGTGTTACTGTGGCAAGTTATCAACTGGCAAGATTGCTATTGACTAAAATTGACTAAATCAAGCCTGCTGCACTATCTATTCCGTCATTGTTTATGTGTGGAATGTTTATAAACGTGTTTGCTCATCATTGTCGAACCGGGTTAAGTTACTCGCGCACTTGCTCAGGTAGTTAGTAGTTTCGTCTTCCTGGTTTGCTTTCATAAGAATTTACGTACGCCTGTGTGTGTTGTTACTTTGTACTCATGCCTTCACTGTATACTGCAGTGTCACAATACACTTACGTATAATGTAAACACAGCAACTGGAAGCTGTGGGCAATACTGTATAAAATAAATATCTTGTTCATTATTAATTTGATTAGATTAGTATACAATATATTGTAGGTTTCGTGTTTTATATGTCTGTCGGTAAGAATTTTCATGGACTTGCACTGTAAAAATTTGTGCGAAAATAAAAATATTTTACCTTTGCGGTGCGGTACCACTGTTGATGAGAACAAAATAAACATTTATAACTGTTGTTACAGGTCGCGCGTTACTTCTTGACGAATGAAAATTTTATATGAAAGGTTGAATGCGAGTCTCTACTCAGCTTTTGCGGGAACGAGAGAGAGGAGGTACAGTCTGCAGTGAGATGACGCGCATGCTTCTGAGCTGAAGTAGTACAACACTACAAATCAATTTATGACACTTGCAGTAATATCAGCCACACGTATTATACACTATACCTCTATAACTGTTTCCACTTAACTTTCTTGCATTTATTCTATTCCCGACATCTCTCCCTCGTCTGAATTGCTATTTTCGTTGCATGCATACATACATCCGTACCGCACAAAACTTCTGCAGTCCACTGTATACACAAACGCAACAGAGGAAAACAGAGGTGTCTGTTATCGTAGCATAAACATTTGCTGACCTGTTTATTAAGGGTAGGCTCACTCATTGGATTTCTGCTCAAGGTCATTCGTCAAGAACGAACGCGCAACCTATACGGAGCTATTGTTGACACAATAATTAGTAATTAAAAATTCCTATTTACATTAAAAATGTGAATAGAATCACTGACATCATTTGTAACGCAAACGCCATTAAACAATCGAGCATCTGTTTTGCACGAGTATTCTGAGGAAATATTCTGCGCATCAAATTAAAACAATAGTCTAATTGTAATTGACTGACATTTAATTCATTCATTTCCAGGGGGGGGGGGCCGCGGCTCCCCCTTGCCCCCCCTTCGCGACGCCCATGCTTCCTTTACATGCTCATTTAAATCTTCCATATTTACAGTTAACCTCCTACCTTCGCTTTCTGCCTTTTGTAACCTAACCTTACTGTCTTCCAATACTTTGCAGGTTGTTTCTCTCTCATTATTCAATATCTGCCCTACTTCTTCCCTAAGCATACTACTCTCTCTCTCTCTCTCTCTCTCTCTCTCTCTCTCTCTCTCTCTCTCTCTCTCTCAGATTTCTCAACAAATCGAACAAATTCTTGATTAATTTCTTTCTTTACAGTTTCTATCTCCCCAGCAACCTGACTTCTGTTCTCTCTAACCTCAATTCTTAAATTATCCACTTCACTTCTAATTTCCCCCTGAAAATTTTCTATCACGTGTTGTTGGTTTTCTATTCTCAGTGCTAATTCTGTCAAGCCTCGATTATTCCTCTCCAATTTCTCTGTCAACACTTTGCTACTACTCTCTATCTCTTTCTCTGTATTTTCAGTTAAACTTTGGGTGGTCATTCCTAGCTGTTCAGTCAAACATTTATTGTTATTTTCCAATTTCCCAGTGAAACTTTTATTGTTATTTTCCGATTTCTCAGTTAAACTATTTTCCAATTTCTCAGTTAAACTTTTATTGTTAGTTTCCAATTTCTCAGTTGAACTTTTATGGTGACTATTCAATATCTCAAATAAATTTTTATGGTTATTTTCCACTTCCTTCTTAACTTCAGTTAAACATTTTTTTATAGTTTCTATTTCCTTCCTAACCTCAGTTAAACTTATTTTCATTTCATTCAACATTGCCATTATCTGCCCTAGCATGTTACTTTCTGTATTTACAACTGGTGTTTGACATTCACTGCCAGAATGACCTTCATTTAGCTGTTCTCTTTGATCTGATACATTTACATTTCCCCCTACATTTGCTACTACATCTACAGTTTCCCAATTTACAACTTCTATCTCCTGAATTTTACTATCTACTACAGACTGTTCCAACATCTTGCCGTTTCTAAGAAGCATCTACTTAAATATCACTGATAAACTAGTTTAACACTCAGTACCTTATTATTGTTGCTGCACTCCGATGTTGCCACCGTCCTTGATGTTCCTGGTCCATTAGCTACTTCCGCAGTCTCTGTTGATTCTCTTCTCGAATCTTGTTGGCTCAATCCTTATCGTGTCAGCTTCTGCTGGTCCTCTTCTTCTCGAATGTCGTTGGCCCAATCCTCGTCGTCTTATCGTGCCACACGTTGGTTCACCATTTGATGCAAACGTTCCTCTCCGCCGAAGACGTCGCCTGTAAAACCCATAAGATCTCGTGTTTGGTGTCCGGACTAGCTCTAGCAAGAGGTCCTAATCTACAGGGTATGCGTGAGTCATGGTAGGAATGGAACCAAACGAAGAATTAACCAACATATCACTTTATTTGTAAATTTCCAGATTTGTAGAGAACTACCGACGATATTTAAATAGAATGTAACTTTGTAACTTCAACTACAACGTTATAAGTAGGGCTCGGAAGTTCATGCCCTAAAAACACAGAAATATGCATGCAAATATGCTTTTAAAAACTTGAAAATATGCCAAGAAATATGCACTATTTAATTAAAACGATTTATGTCCCTTTGCAATAGACGAGTTAGTATAAATAATAAATAAACTTACCTTATTCCTTAGAGCTCGAAGCAAGAGTTGTCCCGCTGCTAGTATTAACTGCTAAATTGCAGTTCACAACCAACACTTTGCACAAATTTTCAACTGCAAAACATCGTCTGTTGTCTCGCAAAACACTTTTGTAACGTGAAAAACCTCTTCACGCCACAAGATGTTATCGGGGCATATTTAAATGATGTTAATTGCTTCACAGAGAGATTCAAGTCTCCTGGTGTGACAGATGGTTTTCTTTCAAGGATGTCTCGAATATCGCACATCTGTTTATGACCAGAATTTGTTTAAATTACATAATTCACTTTCTCTTTCACTTTTTGTCCTATGCTACCAGGAACCGAACTTAGATCACATATTGTTTTTTTCAAGATAGTAAGTAATTCATGCAAAGGAGATCCTATAATGCCATTAAGGCTGTTGGTAAGAAAAAAAATTGGGCAGATAAGAAACTAAGATCCTCTTTTAACCCAGTGCCTGATAGAATATTTTGAAGAGTTTCTATTGACGAAGCATCTTTCGAGTTCAATGAATTAATAACCTCTTCGACTATTTCTATGTGCTGAGTATAATATAAAACTGCATCGACCCATGTTCCCCATCGAGTTAACACTGGTGCAGGAGGAAGTGGGATATTAGGTGCCTCTTGATATAAACAACTTAACTCTTTTAAGAGATTTAACAAAAATTCTCTTTGTACTGGACACAAAGCTGTCTACCAACGAGAAGGAATCACGTATTGTCTCAGAAATACGATGAAGAGCGTGTGCCAAACAAGTTATAGGAATTAAGTTAGGAAAAATACCTTTCAGAGTTTGTCCTGATTTTAGCATATAAGGACCTGCATCAGTAACAAATAAAAGTAACCAGTCGTATTTGATTCCACATGGCCATAATAATTTCAAAGAGTCCATCACAAACTGGGTCACAGTTACATTGTCAGTGGCCGACAATTAGCACACATTAAGAAGATAAGGTGTAGTCTTTTGTTCATTATTTAAAGCACCCATGATTATATTAGCAATAGAACGGCGCTCAGAATCGGGTTTCATCAACAGACAACCTCTCAAACTGATCCACTAATTAATTTTGTATATTTGACCTATACGTTATTGTAACAATGTCCTACATAAGTCTTACGCAGTGTACTTTCTTCAGGCACATGTTGTCTAGTGTACTTGGCAAAAAAGTTTTTAAATGTCGGATTATTGATTTTGAACAAGGGAATAACAGCAGCTAAAAATGCTTGACACAAGTCATAGAAAAATTCAGTAACCCTACTTCCTAAACACTCTACTAGCTGTTTTTGAACAGGTTCTTTGTTTTCGAGTTTTCTGGTTAAATTCTCCTTATCTTTTGCTGTGTTTATGCGTTGAACTATTTGAAATCTTTTCTCACTACCTACATTTTTCTCACACCTCCACAAAACAGTACCCTATTATCTGTAGATATTAAATCACCCGAAAACTCGTTCCGTAAATTAATTAATCTAACACTCGAGTTTGATTTTATTTTCGGCATTTGACGAGTTTTTTTAACATTTTATACGCCTAATTTAATTTGGTGGGAACCAGTTCTGTTACGTTTGAAGACCACAACACAACTACTGGTGGGCAGGCAAGCGTTGCTATAATCGTGCTGCTCAAAACGTTGACCTGCACTTTATCTTTGCTACTATGAACCTCTCAGATAACGCACTGATTATTTTCTACGAACATACATACAATGAAAGGATGGAAATAGGGGGTTCACTGCATGACAACATGACTGAGAATTAGTTCTCGCCTCCTCGGGAGTTGCATCATCATGTGCAATATTACCAATGTGAAAAATATTATACAGATGGAAAAAATAATAAAAAACTATAAAAATAATTAAAATATGCAATATAGGGACTATAATATTGAAATCTTCGTGAGTTGTATCATCATGTGCAATATTACCAATATGAAAAATAGTATCCAGATGGAAAACAATAATAAAAAACCATAAAATCATTAAAATATGCAATATAGGGGCCATAATAGTAAAATAATATGCATTTATCAAAAATCAAGAATATATGCAATTATATGCACCATAAAATCATGCCCAAATAACTGAAAATTCCATAATTCGTGCACATAATGTAAGAGCATACATTTTAACCCCTATTAAAAAAACATGCAAATGCATGAACTTCCTAGCCCTAGTTATAACACTTTAACTTTGTCACCCTTTAGCAACCGCCGAATTATGTATACGCGCTAGCTTACGTACAAATCAGAAATTGCAAGTGTACTCTCGGCTCGATTCAAGACGAGTGTGTGTTGCGTTGCATTTGTTTTTGCGTGAGCAACACGAAGGAAGCGATTTCCATTGGCTAACTTTAGAGCACGTCATGGTAAGATAGAAATCAGCCCGCGGAATCACTATGGCTTCGTACAAACAACAATTGTAACCTTATCACTCATTTAAATCTGCCTAGGCTTCCATTCTTGAGACTTTAATCTATTCAGCTTTATTACGTCTTCCCCTTAACTATTGACTAGAATCTCCTTTTGTTTCTTTCTATTATCAAATAGAACATTGACATTATAATTTCGGTTTCACTTAGCATCCACAAGGAAATAAGAAATAAGATAATTTGTACGAATGTTTATCCTAACAAGAAGATATCGGAATAAGAGTTTGTTAAGAAAGTACAAGAGTAGAGAAAGTCATGTGAGTGCAACACATCAGATTTTTTCTTTACGATGAATTTTGTAGAGGTACTAGACATATCTAAATTTCAATGATTTCTTTATTTTTAAATAAGCAGTATATTCTATTGCTTTGTAATGCTTGATTGTGTCAATGTGCAGTACATGCTTAACATTCACTGACTTTTATTTTAAATAAGAAATGGGATCTTTATAGATTGAAAAAGTTAATTAATTTTGCTTTAATCTTATAGACCCCGTAAAGGTTTTGCGGGAATAAATCGATATAATTCAACAGCCACAACAATAGACATACCGCAGGACAATGTTCCCTCAGCCTTGCTGCCTCTTCCACCACTAATACCCATTAATCAGAAGAGCTCTACAAAACATTGCTGTAAGTAATCAATCATATCAATGAAAGAACCTTTTGCATAAAAAAATATATACAAGTACTTTAACCCTATCTCAAGTATTTCTTTCAGGAGATCCCCTTTGCCTTTACAAATTTCTAAAAATATCTAACAAAGTCCATGTGGATATGTTTCAGATACACAGTACAGCAATTGCAACAGCACCACCAGCCAAGAAGAAACAAAAAGAAGAAGAAATATTTAGACTGAAGGAGAATGCGAACGTTTGTATATTTAATAATTAAATAAAAAAAAAGGAAAATGCCATTTGTATAGTGGATTTTATTCATTAAGAAAACAACACAAATTCCTTATATTCCTGCTATAAATTACCTCTCAATTCAACATTTTCAAGATGGAGAATGAAGTTCATGCTGACATGCATGCAGGCTAAAATAAGAAGGTAACAGCACACTTGTAGCCTTGGGCTACGGTTAATTGCCGATGTATACATGTTGCTTTTTACAAAAAGCCCGCTACAATCATGAAGTAAAAATAAATTTATTTGTTATATAATATACCCTCAAATACATGATCTTATTGTTAAGGACCAGTATAACATGAACATAATAAGATTCAAGTACTTTAAAATAAGCTCTGAATTTACCCTTTTGTACTTTAATCTATACACTGATGAAATAATTTATGAATTACACTCGCACGACTTTCACTACTCTCATCGTTGCTCATTTGTGCAAGTTGTCATTTATATATCTTCTTCATGTTAGCCGAGATAAACATTGAAAAATTATCTTATTCTGTATTTTCTTGTAGGTGCAATGCTTGTAAAAGCAATGAGGGATTGGGACGTTAGAGTGAGTGAGTGAGTGAGTGAGTGAGTGAGTGAGTGAGGGATTGGGACGTTAGAGTGAGTGAGTGAGGGATTGGGACGTTAGAGTGAGTGAGTGAGTGAGTGAGTGAGGGATTGGGACGTTAGAGTGAGTGAGTGAGTGAGTGAGTGAGTGAGTGAGTGGGTTTTAAGGGCCCGTCGACAGCTAGGTCATTTGGGCCCTAGGTCAAAATTTAAAATCTAAAAACACTCACAAACTTCTTAGGCTAAAAGTAAAATGTTAAAATAGACAACTAAAACCGTAAACAGCTAAAAACATCAGCCTACAAATTAGCACGCTTAATTAAAACACTAAAGAGCAATGTACCAAAAAGGGGTAAAAGATGAAAGCTAAAAAACTAAAATACGAAACAGTTAAAACATTAAACGGTAAAATGTATCAGAGTTAAAAACAGGGTTAAAAACTCAGAAAAGAACTAAAAATATGTTACGCTTGCGTAGCAAAACCAATCTGGGCAACGTACCGCAGAGCCTTGGCCACAGATACCGGGTTGTCACCCAAAATTGAGGCTACTGTAGATCCCAGACCAATTGACTGGCGCGCATGAGCGTGTCTTGAACAGGAGCACGTGTGCGACGGTGAGGTGAACATCGGATGTCGGACAGATAGGTGCCGGGTCACCACGCAGAAGATGGCCGTGAGTGGCTCGCGTGTGACCTATCCTCAGGCGGATAAGAATAAATTCAGCCTGCCTGGAATCCCCGTAGAAGGTCAGCCAGGGTTGCACGCTGTCTTTAATTGTCCGCAGATGTGTGCCAGCCAACGCTTTCCAAGACTGCTGCCAAACCGATAGAAGCTGGTGACGGAAGTACCGCTGAGCGTCCGTATATGGTATAGTGACGGTAGAAGACTGCGGCAAACGGCATGCCGTATGGCCTGGGATCCATGTAAACACTAACTGGTATCCGCGTGAGAGCAATTGAGATATGAGTGTCTGAAATTTAAAAACGATTGTGGACGTGCCGAGGAACTGCTGCAGGGTCTCCATTGCAATCAAAGAGTCGGAGCATATTATAAAACCTCCAGGAACTAAGTTCGAAATAAAAATTAAGCAGTAAAATATAGCACGCAACTCGGCAGTATAAACAGAACTGAAGTCCGGGAGGCGGTATTGATGTGTCTCACCGTTATATACGAAACTACATCCCGTAGCACCACCCAACTGGGAACCATCGGTAAATACCGGAGTGTAAGTCTGGTAAAGTCCCAGTAGTTCGGTGAAGAGTGGACGAAACACCGATTGGGGGGTGGCCACCTTAACACAGCCCGAAAGCGCAAGGTCAAACCGGGCTCATTGGAGTTGCCAAGGGGGAGAGCGGGAAAAGAAACCCGCTCTACAGCAGGCATTCGGAGCTCATGCGCGGCGAGTAGTTCGCGAAACCGATTACCCCTTGGACGGGATATAGTCGTGTTCCGAAGATAACGGTGGGTGAGTTCAGGGCGCAGTACAGATTTAAAGGAAGGGGAACCAGGGTGAGCTGCCAACCTGGCCACGTAGGAACTTAATAAAGTTGAACGCCGAATAGACAGTGGAGGTTCCCCGTAATCAACATACAGACACTTAACACGACTAGTACGGAAGGCTCCAGTTGCTAGACGGCTACCAGAATGGTGGACAGTGTCTAAGAGGCGGAGTTTAAGGGCGGACTACGCGCCATAGATAAAACTGCCGTAGTCCAGTTTGGACCGCACCAGCGAGCGATAAAGCCTCGACATAACAGTGCGATCGCCACCCCAAGAAGCCCCATATAAAACCCTGAGTACCCGAAGTGAACGATCGCAGGAAGCCCGAAGCTGACGAATATGGAACTCCAAGTTAGCTTGTTGTCGAGGTGAAGGTCCAGAAACTTAACGTGCGGACCAAACGGCAGACGTGTACCACGCAAATAAAGAACAGGTGGAGGGTGTGAAGTGGATGAAGTGGATACATTGCGTTTTCGTAGCGTAGAACTGAAACCCTGTGCGAAGGGCCCAGTCAGGGATGGAGGTTAAGGTCAGCTGCAGTTGACGCTCGAGATGCTCAAGATTATAAGAGGCGTAATAAATTGCGAAGTCGTCAGCTTTCAATGACATCGGGATTCCGCTACGAACAACTCTGGCGATGCCGTTACTGGCCACGGCGAAAAGCGTTACACTGAGAATCGACCCCTGGGGTACACCATTCTCCTGGACCTGTTCCTGTGTGAGGGTATGGCCAATGCGTACACGAAATCGGCGAAGTTTTAAAAAGTTAAAAACGAAGGTCGCTAGATGACCGCGTAAACCGTAGTCATGCAAATTACGGAGGATACCACAGCGCCATATAGTGTCGCAGGCCTTCTGTAGGTCGAAGAAGACCCCCACGACGTGCTGCTTCATGAGAAAGGCATTCTGGATATAAGCCTCCATGCATGTCAGATTGTCGACACTGGAGCGATGGTGACGAAAACCGCACTGAACATTGCTCAGCAGGTTATTGGTCTCCAGCCACCACACTAAACGAGTGATACTCATTCGTTCCAAGGTCTTATAAACGACATTCGTTAAGCAGATAGGGCGGTAGCTAGAGGGAAATATCCGGTGTTTCCCAGGCCGAGGGTCAGGTATGACAATACCCTCGGCCAGGGAGATCGGAAAACCTGCTTAACCCAGATACGGTTGTACATGCCCAACAAGAAGGAGCGAGCCTCAGGTGGGAGATGAAGCAGCATCTGTCGGTGGATCTCATCAGGACCAGGAGAAGAGTCTTTTGCGATAGACAGAGCATGGACTAGTTCCGCTTCCGTAAAAAGAGCGTTGTATGGTTCACTACAGTCAGTGTTAAAATTGAGGACTATCCGCTCCGCAGATTCCTTGAAGTGTAAAAGGGCGGTATTGTAACTTTTCATTTGGAATATCGGTAGCGAAAGAGTCGGAAAGGACGTCGGCAATGTCCTGCTCACTGGTGTAAGCGAAATCCTGTGCGGCAAGACCGGGAATTATTGTCCGGCAACACTTACCATACATACGCCGCACAGCAGTTCACACCTGTTGTGCAGAACTGCGACTCGAAAGGAAAGAAACACAAGACTCCCAGGAGCTTCGCTTTGCACTGCGAAGTACAAAACGCACCCTTGCACGACATCGTTTAAAAGAAACAAAGTTTGCCTCCGTTGGATGTAAGTGGATGACACGTAGAGCATGCTTGAGTGCTTTAATAGCCAAACAACATTCCTCGGTCCACCAAGGTACAGGAACACGTCGTGGGCTAGAAGAACCTCGAGGAATGCTGGAATCCGCTGCAAGCAAAATAGAACAGGTAAAATATTTCACCATTTCATCAATGGTGTGAAAATCATTGTCGCGAAGGTGAATGAGGGAATGAAATTTCCCCCAGTCAGCCTTGGAAATAATCCAGTGAGGAAAGCGTGTTGGCACAGAATGGTGGCCGGATAGATGAAAGTTAATGGGTTAATAATCGCTGCCATATAAGTCGGAAAGTACCGACCATTCAAGTAGCCGTACTAGTGACGGAGTACTATAAGAAACGTCTAGCGCGGAGTGTGTACAATAGGCAGATGTTAAGAAAGTAGGCACGGCAGTGTTTAAAAGGATTAAACTGGACATATCGCAAAGCTCTGCTACAAGGCACCCTCGAGCATCGTCAGTGTCGGAGCCCTAGTGAGTGTGCTTGGCATTCAGATCGCCGAGAAAGATGAGTGGTGACGGAATCTGTGCCAAGAGAGACCGAAGATCGTTCTCGTGTACGACACTGACGGGTGGCAGATAGACATTACAAATATAAAAACAGACGCTCTGTAGCTGTACACGTATCGCTACAGCTTGCAGCGGTGTGTTAAGTGGTATGCTAGTGGCAGAGATGTTATGCGCCACCAAAATAGCCACACCACCACACGCTCGCCCATCAGCTGCAGAGTCATGTCTATATGCCGAAAAATCAAGAAGACGGAGAGCGTGGTTAGGGTGCAAATGGGTTTCTTGTAGACAGACGATTGATGGAGTACGTTGAGAAACTAGATACTCTATGTCCGGAACACGTGCCTGGAACCCATTAACATTCCACTGGATTATTTCCATGGTAAAGAAGAGATTAGTGATTGGTCTTCATCTTTTTCTCCTTCATCTTTATTTTAACCGACTTCGGACGGGCGAGATGAATTTCGCCATCCTCTGGTGACTCCTCGGATGTTCGGCTCGCGGAACGGGAACGGGAGCGGCACTTTTTGGAGGATGTGCAGCTGCTGGCGCGAACTGTAGATGTAGAACTGTGGCTGTCAACACGTTGGCTACGGCTAGCTGTCTTGTGTGCTAGAGCCTGCATGGCGGAAGATGTAGTTGCCAGTGCAGGTGTGGCACGAGGCAGGGGAGGGGCACTCGCTGGTAAGGCTGTCTGTGTCGAAACATCGGAGACGGGAACGTATTGGACAGCAACAGTGTTGACAGGAGTGCGGCGAGCTGCAGACGCGTAACCTGTGGTGATGGCAGGTTTTAGTTGCTCGAAGTGGCGACGCGCTTCTGAGAAGGTCAGGCGTTCTTTGACGTGCAACTCCTGTATTGCCTTTTCGTCCAAAAGCTTCGAACAAAGACGCGAGCTAGATGGAGGGCTCCCTCCACAGTTCACACAGCAAGGGTCACGAGTACATGTGGTGTCCTCATGAGCTGGTGAACCACAACGCTCACAAGGGCAGGATTGTTACATGACGTCTTAGTATGTCCGAACTTCTGACACCGCAAACAGCGCGTAGGGTTCGGAACATACTGACGCACCGCGGCTCGTTCATATCCACAGAATATATATTCCGGCAACTGAGTGCCCTTAAACGTGAGGAACACCGTGCGTACGGGAGGCTCTTCACCATCCTGCTTCCGAGTGAGGCGGTAGGCTTGACACACCCGTTGGTCAGATAGGCAGCTTACAATTTCCTCGTTTGACAGACCACCCAGACTGGAGGTGGTGACAACTCTTCTGCATGAGTTTAGCGAGTTGTGTGGGAATACCTGGATGGGGTAGGAGCCCAACAAAGTCGCTTTTAACAATTTCTGGCACTGGTATGTGGTGCTCACTTCTACCAAAAGCGTACCGTCTCGAACTCGGGTAGCGTTTCTAACGGGGCCACAGATCCTGTCGATTTCTCGCTTTATGTAAATAGGGCTTATATCTTTCATCGTTTTCCGTTCACATGCCAAGGTCATAACTAAAAAACTGTCGAAATAGGAGGGTTTGCGCGGATACATATTGAAATTGGACCCCCATACGGAACCGTCGGCGTCAGCCTGCCATCCGGGGTCAAAGAAAAGACAGACGCCAAAATCTCCACGTTCTGTGCCGCCATGGAGACCCCTCCATGACTGACCTCAAAGCGTACGTCAGAGGGGCTACCCTCCGACCTCCACTGTTTGTCCACATGGGTAAACCGTTCACCACGTGACATCCCGACTTTATACCCCCACCACAGGAATAACTAACTACCTGTGGCTCCGCGCTTTAGGCCACGCTGCCTCAACGGAGTGCGTGGATTTAGGGGACTTCGGGTTGATTATACCGGGGTTCCGTCAGCAGTAACACGTCCGGCAGGTGATACTAACCCGACGGCACGCGGCCGTCGGGAAATTAACACCGGTCGTGCTCACGTGAATCTACATGACGTGTGGACGGGCACTGCGCCTAAGGCTACACATGGGGGCAATGTGAAGGGTCCGCCCAACCTTCACGCCTGAGACCTGCGAAGAGCACGCAAGTCGGGGGCCGCGTCGAAAACCGTGGGACAGGACCACGGAGATAGGAAAGAACCCTGCTGGTGAGACAGGAGTTATAAACCTAAGGCCGTAGTAACTAATAATCATAATAAATCTAGAAGGGCAGAGGGTGATGAATAATAGCAGCAGAAGCAGCTATTACGTTGCGCAGTTGATGAGCATAGTAGGGGTGAAATGATGGTGAGCGGCTCGGGGCCCCGGGTGCGCCAGATCCGGACCTACCGTAGTAGGTCCCCCTGGGGGGGAGGGACGTTAGACAACTATTGAAATAAAAGATAAATAATCATAATCAACCAACTTTATTTAACTTATTAATACACTTCATTAACATCCAGAAAGCAAGGACTTACAATATATTCATTTCCATTCTTGATCATTCTATAATGCCAGCTGATTTCAGTTCATGGATACTTTCCTGAATGTCATTCTGATGATCCTATCCGATCGATGCTATCCGATGATTAACAATCTTAAACGTTTCACTAAATCATTTGGATCAAACCAAGGATACTCCAGCACTTGACGAATGATTATCACTGGGGCAATTCGGAACTTTTAGATTCTCACTTTCCTCATGCATAGCTCGGCCTACTATAGGGTTTTCAAGGTTGATTATTCTTGGTCTTCCATATTCATAATTATATGATGAACCAGCAGATTGTTTAAAATCATGCAATGGTGATGAGTCGGTGACAGGTTTAACACATTCGCCACATTTTGAGCGATGAGTTCTTAGTTGCTTAATAGATGTTATTGAAATTTGTATTGTATTTTAGGCCCTGCAGGATGCGTTTATTTCCATTGTTCATATAACAGAACCCTAGTTTATTATATACCGCTTGATGTAATCTCTCTATAATATGTCTCAACCTAGTTCCATCCTGCTGTAAACATCTGGGCGGGAAGAGAGACAGAGACAGAGATATTGGGACAGAAAACGGTTAAGCTGTTGATTGGTTTGGCGAAGATAATTAATGGACGTTTTCTTCTATTTGCATACGTACGATAAACCCCTCCTTTAAGTACAGTATTGTAAGTAGTTTTCTGATCACTGCTCTGCGCGAGCTAATTTCGGACACAGAAAAGTATGCAAATGTTTCGATTCTTGTAAACGTAAACAGGCCCACATTTTATCTTTCTGCTTCACATACCACATAGATGTGTTCTCGGTTCGTGACTTCTGAAGGGAATATATGCATAATAGTATACTATATACAGATTAGACAGAAGACAGGTGAAATTATACACACTATTAACGTATTATGTTAAATTAAGCTGCATTTTACTTAACAATTACTAAAGCACACTGCTATTATATAATATTTTTGCATTCCTATACCAGGCAGCTCTCTCGCAACGAGGTCTGTATCGAGTTGAATGCTGATTAAGATGTTTTTGTTTATAGTGTGGGGTTGCTTCTGATATTTAACACTGTATTTCCCGTACATCTCGCGAACCTCACAAGGCCAAGGACACTTATGTATATGCAATTTAAAATCAGTAAGCTTTTCATCATGGAGCAGACTGGTGCTTCAGCCGAAATGAATGCTCGCCTCTGTAGCGTGATGGTTAGCGTGTCTGCCTCACGTTCAAGAGGTCGCGAGTTCGAATCTCGCCTAGGGTAAGTTATCCGGGTAAGGTTTTTTTCCGAGGTTTTCCCTTATCCTGAGAAGACGAATGTCGGGTAACTTAAAGCTCCATGGACCTCGGGCTCATTTGAGCATCATTTCACCCACTTCATTTCATTCATTCGTCCGATATGACACAATGTTGGAGGACGTTAATTTAAAATAAAAAAAAAAAAAAAAGCCGAAATGAAACACAATCGAGGTAAACCTTTAAAAAGTGGCGAGAGGCAAATGATCGCGCATTGTTTCGCATTACTTAAAGAAAGAAACCCGGAATCGTCTATAAAAAACATTGAGAAAGAAACTGGTGATCTTGGTGTTTCCGCAAGTAGTGTACACAGTGTTAGAATGGAACAGCAAGCATCCGGAACTCTAAGAACACCGGAAAAATCACGTAAATGTAAACAGCGCGTGGAGAAATACGATGATTTTACGAAAAGTGCTATACGCAGTAAAGTTCATGGTTATTTTTTCAGAAATGAACCGCCGACTCTAAACAACATTTTGCATGCGGTAAATTCTGACACGGACTTGCCGAATTTTTCACGAAGTACTCTCCACCGTTTGCTGATAGATATTGGATTGAAGTTTCAAAAGCGAGGCGGAAATCAGTTATAGTGGACACAGAGGAAGGAATCCGATTAAAGGTAACCATTATGTTACTGCATGATTCTATTAATATTCCAACCCATAGATTTAATAGATTAATGTGTAATCCAACTCTATTTATTGTCTAGAAGTTAGCGCTGCTATATATACTGCTAGTGTTGCAAAACTTATGTGCGCGCCTGTAGGTCTAACACGTGGCGAGTTGTGTCAGCTCCGCCTTGTTGTTTACAGCAGGACTGAACTAGGCTGAGACATGGTATACACATTTATTCATTCTGACCATGAACCGTAAATGACAATTCACATCTAAAGCAAATAGATAGATGAGATGATGATGATGATGATGATGATGATGATGATGATGAGGATGATGATGATGACGACGACGGACGGATGGACGGATGGACGGACGGACGGACGGAGGGACGGAGGGACGGAGGAACGGAGGGAAGGAAGGAAGGGAGGGAGGAATGGAGGAAGGAAGGAAGGAAGGAAGGAAGGAAGGAAGGAAGGGAGGGAGGGAGGGGGGAGGGAAGGAAGGAAGAAGAAACGAAAGATGGAAGGAGGGAGAAAGGAGGGAAGAAAGGAAGGAAGAAAGAAAGAAACCAAAGAGAATAGCGATTTCCAGTTTACAAAACCAGAAGTACTTCAAAACTCAAATAAGTTACAAAGAATGCTTCAGAAATTTTTCATGCCACAACAGATTTTATTTGGCATATATATTGTGTGCTTCAACCGGACCCACTTTGTCATTTGTTTCTTTTCCTTCCTTCCTACCTTCCTGCCTGCCTCCCTCCCTGCCTCCCTTCCTTCCTCCCTCCCTCCTTCCCTCCTACCCTCTTTCCCTCCTTCTACAGATTATTTCTAGAAAATACAACATGTGCATTTTATTTGTTCTAAAATATCTTTAAAATATGGATTTTAATCTATATCTGTGGGCACTTTGAGAAAATAAAAAGCAACGAAACATTTTCCATGTAATGGGTAGCTTTGGGTGGGATGAGCGTGGGGCTTTCTTCAAAATCTTCGTGCCGCGTTGTGAATTTAAAATACCAGGTTTCGGTAGTTACGAAGTTAATTTTTGGTTTTTGAGGTCATGCTATTCACACACACACACACACACACACACACACACACACACACACACACACACACACACACACACACACACACACACACACACACACACATACACACACATACACACACGCGCGCGGGCGCGCACATACTCTTCTAAAAAGATATTCTGCGTTCAGGAAGCCTCAAAATGTGTATTTCCGTCTTAATCTCTACTTGTAATTTTCGAGGAATACAACACTTGCTCTACTTACTACACGAGTATAGGTAAGCGGTAGATATAATAAATGTACCGGGTGGAAGGGAAGTTATTACACTCCTACGAACACATGTGTTTCACAGAAGCATTACAAACAAAATGTATAATGGCATTTTGTTCTTTGAGCAGCCTATTTCGAAAAAAAAAAAATAGTTTTTGTTCCAAATTGGATGCGTAATTCCGCAAGAATGTAGAAATTTAATGGTTTGTTACTTGTAAAATGCGTAGTGAATTATTTCTGGTATAGTTTCGGTAGTAATAATGAGATGTCACACAGGGTTTCGAAATAATTAATCACTTAAAAGAATTGAAGGAATACTCCGAACAGCTTTTTCAGACGTGAAGTAACTCGGCAACGTTGCATTGAGGTTGGTCAGGGAATTGATCGCTTGCAGGATGGTGAAATGTTTGGGAGCTAACGATTGTAATTGGCCTACACTCTCACAGTAAACATGGAAGGACACGGCATGCTATTTGTTGACGTTCACGAGATACCAGTTGCGATGGTTGTTTATGTACTGACTTAGTGAAAGTGACACCCACACAATCTGCAGTGTTAGTTTTGTTTTCGACAAAACTAAAATACCACCGTAAGAAATGGTCAGAGACAAAAACGCAAGATACAAAATGTGTTCCAAATACCGAGATTTATCACTAGTTTAAACTAATGCAATGACTTTCCTTCCAATCTGTATATGTAAAACACATTACTTTCTCTACCAAATAACAGGTATTACTTTATGTTATAAAGTGGCCGAGCGAGATAGCCCCACGGTAACTTGTGAGGCTCACATTCGGGAGTTTGTGGGTTCGATCCCCGCGGCCGGCCAAGGGTTTTTAGGGGGTTTTTCTATGTCGCCAGGCGAATGTTGTGTAGGTTACTTTCATCCCAGAATTTCCTCTTTCTCCATTTCATTTCACTAATCATTTCATTCATTCGTTTGGTCTATTTCAGGGTAGAAAGTGTCAGCGGGAGTTCGAGTGCAGCATGGTGGGAACGAAGTACAGTAACTCCGTCCCCTGCCATGAAAGCCGGACTGAGGCCATTGAGCCATGGAGGGGCCACTGCAAGCGGCGCTCTGAGAGAACCGGCGGGGACTGGTGCACTGGCTGGTGATGGTGATGTGTAAGGGCCTATCGACAACTAGGTCATTAGGAGTACTGGCTGGTATCCTGGAGTTTACGAGTGGGAAAATGTAGGGGCCCTTACCCTCTGCTGTGTGCTCTCCGGTAGTTTGGTCACCCTGTCTCCTCTCACCTCACCCCTCCGTCCAGGGAGAACCCCTTCGGGGCACAGGCACGAAAGAACTCTAAGGTCGAAGTCCTCCCTCCAAGTGTGTCCTACTCCCCTTCCTACAAAATGTTACACTTTACATTAAACAGAACAGCAAAGTGCTGCAAAGAATTACCCTGAATACATTCATCCATCTTAATAGAAAAATTGTTAAATTTAGAAATTAAAAGTTATATAAAGCCCCTTCAGTTAATAGATCATTTCACGGGCTATTTCCAGAAAATGTAAGAAGGGCATTTCATTTGTAATAAAATATCTTTAAAATATAGATTTTAATTAAAATCGTTTAGTCATTTTGAGGGAAAAAAACTACCCAAAGTAAGCGTAGTTTTTGAATGGGGGGAGGGGGACCTTCCTTCAAAATCTTCATGCTGCATCCTGAGCTTAAACATCAAGTTTCGTAGTTAACGGGCCCTGATGACCTAGCTGTCGATGGCCCATCGAACCCCTCACACTCACTCAGTTACCAAATTAACTTTTGGTTTTTGAGTTATGTTATTCACAGACACACACAGATGGACGCATGAAAACACACACACACATACCGTTTTCTAAAAATCCTTGTTTCGGATAGAGATGTCCTTGAAATGCACATTTCCTGTGAAATCGCGATATCGAATTTATGGGTGAAATGAAGTATCTTCCCAACCTACTACGTAGGGAGGAGGGAGGGAGATGTAGGTTTAAGGACACTCAACTGTATGGTCATCAGCACCCTTAAAAAGCATTTCATGGCATAAGCCAGATATAAACTTCAATTATAAATAAAATTACTAGTAACAAAGAAAATATACACATAAATATAAACAGTGTGGTAATAGCCAGATATAAAACAAGGTGATAAATATGTAAAAAAGCAAAAAAAGAGATATCTAAAATTTGAAATCCTCAAACTCATATTACACTCCGCTAAAAACTTAAAAACTCTATCAACCGCTCTTTTGTCGTCCGCTAAGACCTCTGCAAGTCTGGCAGGTAGCTTCAGAGAATCTCGAACGTGCGCTAGAAAGGAACACTCTAGCAGCACGGGACGGACTGACAAAAGGTTGTCACACAGCGGACATAGAGGGGCAGGATCCCGTTTAAATAGGTAACCATGTGAAAAATTGCAGTGGGCAATTCTCAACCAAGCCAAGTTAACCTCCTCGCGCTGAGATATGCGAGAGGAAGTTATCCAGCTTATCGGAAGTTCTTTCACTTCTCTAAGCTTATTACCCCGGAGAGCTGACCACTCTTCGTGCCAGCACGACAGCACCGCTCTCCACATTTCAAGCCTGAAGTCTTCCGAGGTAACACGAGAGATAGCAATACTGGGTTCTGTAGTTGCTACCTTTGCTACCAAATCTGCCATTTCATTCCCCAGCAAACCTACGTGACCAGGAATCCATGCACACACCACGCAAACACCAGAAGCGTGTAAAACATGGAGGGCATCCTGGGTACGTTGTATAGGATGAGGGTTGTACAGCTCACGAAGGCTCCGAAGTGCACTAAGGGAATCACTCAAAATCAGTCACCTAATTTACGACGGCGCACGTATAAAACGGCTCGGTAAATCGCATACAGCTCTGCAGCAAACATGGAAGTGCTATTAGGAAAACCGAATGTATGTGCTGCGGTTCCTTAACATAAGCACATCCAACGCCGCTAGTGCTCTTTGATCCATCGGTGTAAATATAACGTCGGTCAGTGTAGCCTGACAAAAATTCTTTAAAAAAAAAAAAAAAAAAAAAAAAAAAAAAAAAAAAAAAAAACGCGTGCGGATACTTGAAATAGGCACCGTGGACTTCCGGTGTACGGTCATCCCAAATCTACATAGGGCGTGCCAGATAACCCAGAGGGGTAGAGCTTCCTTTGGGAAACATTTTTGGCATTTCAATTCCAAGCTTCCTTACAAGCTCCATGAAACGAAAACCCGCTGACTTTGGACTAAGTGCAGATTTCCTATATCGTTCTCTTAGCGTGGTGGTGAAAAGGGAAGCGAACGTTGGGTGCTTAGGCATGGATCTAAGCGCACAGCCATAATTTGCTAAGAGAAACTCACGCCGATATTGCAGAGGAGGTTCTCCGATCTCGGCGTAAAGGCTCACGACTGGGCTTGCTGGAAAAGCTCCTATTGCCATGCGGATGCCCCTACTATGGACCGTGTTTAATCTTCTGAGCACAGATGGTCGTACTGACGAATAAAGGATACACCCATAGTCTAGTTTGGATCCGACCAGTGCGCGATAAATTCGCAAGAAAACTGTCTGATCCACTCCCCACGATTTTCCATTTAGTACCCGCAAGATATTCAGGGAACGGTCACATTGTGCTCTTAGTTGTGCTGAATGAGATGACCAACTAAGCTTCCTATCCAAGTTCAACCCCAGGAAACGTGTCTCATCTGCGCCTGAAATTAACGCAGATTGACTTCTCAGTTGAGAAGTAGGTTGTCCAAGCATTGCTGTAGGCGGCACTGCAAGTACGCCGTGCGCTGAGAAGTACAATAGACAGCGAAGTCGTCTACGAATAGGCATGACGAAACTCCAGGTGGAACACATTTCCAGATAGAGTTAATTGCTATAGCAAAAAGAGTGATACTTAGTACCGAGCCCTGAGGTACTCCCTCCTCCAGAACAATAGAATTAGAAAAAACCGAGCCGACTCTTACTCAGAAAAATCTGATGTGTTGCACTCACATGACTTTCTCTACTCTTGTACTAACCATTCTTACAAACTCTTATTCCTGTATCTTCTTCGTGTTAGTTAAGACAAACATGTGTACAACTTATTGCTTATTTCCTTGTAGGTGCAAGGGGAATATTAGAATACAGTAGGCTTTGTGCGATAGTAAAATGTTTGAGATTCTGTTGTCTTTGCACACTTAACATATAAAAAATGAACAACGATGATCCATTTCACGAAAGTTCTAAGTTTTCCGAAACTCACACACATAACAAGGAATATCTCAGAAATGGTTCACCCTACAAGAAAATTTATTGAGTTATAAATTGTGTATTTTAGCAAGATCTACATTTTTTGTACAGTATAATTTGGTCTATCTCTAACGGTTTACCAGTTATGCAAAATCGTCCAGAGTAAATACGACTACAGGGGCTATAGCCAGAAAATTCAAGATATGCATTTCATTTGTCATAAAAATATCTCAAACATATGACATTTTAATCAAAATCGTTAGAGCGATTTTCAAGAAAATCAAAATTTTCGAAAAATTTTCCATGTAAAGGGTAGTTTAGGGTGGGACTATTTTCTTCAAAATCTTCGTGTCGCATCCTTGAAAGACATTAAACTTAAATACCAACTTTGGTTTTTAACCGACTTTTTGTTTTTGAGCTATGCTGTCCACAGACTGACAGACTGACACACAGACACACACACGGACCGTTTTCTAAAAATGCTTTTTTTTGGATTCAGGGGGTCTCAAAACATATATTTCTGGTGAAATCTCGACATCGAATTTTTAGGTGGAATACAATCTTCCCCTACTCACCAGTAGAGAAAGTAAAAAGCGGTCTTTCATAAACTCCTGAATGAACAGCGGTAGGCGGCCGGGTATGCTTCAGGAGCAGGGTAGTTGGGGGAAGGCTGGAGCACCTTCTTATGGGCAAGATGGCCGCCATGTGTGATCTAAGGGTTAGCAGGTAAGATGGTAGAGGATGAAGGATATTGTAGGTGTTTGAAGCAGTCTCTTGGGCTAAATTTTAAGACCTACAGCAGTGTATGTCTGTCTATGTGCGTTCATGGTACCTGAGTATGTCGTTCACTATATCGATGTATGCCGCCTAACGCAAGAGCTTTCTGACTTGATTGAATATATTACCCCAACATGACACCTCGCCCCACATTGCCTCGCTAACCTAACCTAACCTTGCCTAAGCTAACCAAACCTAGCTCCCACTCTTTTTACTCTGGACTTTCATAATTTAACCTAACCTAGGCCCCACACTTGTACTCGTCTAGCCTAACCTAACCTAACCTAACCTAACCTAGCTTCCACTCTTTTTACTCTGGTCTTTCGTAACTTAACCTAACCTAAGCCCCATACTTCTACTCGTCTAACCTAAGCTAAACTCACCTAACCTAGTTCCCAGTCTTTTTACTCTGGTCTTTCATAACTCGACCTCACCTAAGACCCATACCTCTACTCGTCTAACCTAAGCTAAGCTAACCTAACCTAGCTCCCACTCTTTTACTCTGGTCTTTCATAATTTAACATAACCTAAACCTCATACTTCTACTCGTTTAACCTGACCTAACATTACTTAATCTAAGCGAGCACAAACCCTCCTAGTTATTAAAACATTTTAACCTGACTCAACCTAACTTATCTCATCCCATTTTACTCGAGCATTCTATTCTACTATAACCTATTCTGACCTTTGCACCATGTTGTTTCAGACTTAGATATTTCACTTTCTTTTGCAGATGTTTTTTCAACAACTTTAGATACTTTGAAGCTATTAGGCCCCTGACGTGCGAATCCCTAGCATTTTCTAAACATTTCACGGCATGTTAGTGCTATTTAGGAGTTTGGTAGGTATTTTAGCCACTTTTGCGGCATTCTGGGGATTCTTACGAAATTTTGAAGGTTTGTCCTGATTTTTCGGTGTTCTCACGTCTTTAGCATGTTTGATACTTTTAATGAGCATGTAGACTCCTTTTAGCGATTTGTTATGCTTTCACGAACGAATTTCATCCTTTTGTAAATTTACGATGTTCTCGTCTAGAGCATTGCTTACGGTCTTTCTAAGACTAACCTAACTTAACCACAAGCCCCTTTAGAGATATTTCTTCATCGTTATTTGACATTATTCATGTTTCTTCTCCTCCCTCCCACTCCTTCTTAGACTATAATTAGAAGACGTTGTAACCTTGTTGTTCAACTAGCTAATGCCTTCGTCTTTGTACACTGCTCCAGTGTGACATATATGTTAACCTCATTTAACGATTCTTTTGCATAGTTCTGTATGTTCTAATGGTAACACGTCAAACGTTGCCTACATTCCTTCTAAGACTATCCTAACCTAACCCAACCAACAACCATCATCACCAACGTCACTATAACCTGCACGACCACAAACATCTCCAGCACCACAACCTCCATCATCACCAGCTCCATCATAACCTATGTACATCACAACCATCGCCAGCGCCATGGTAAAAGTTAATTATCTTCCAATAAAATGGCGCATCTTCTGAACTAATTTTGAAGATCGCCGGGGGTCTAGGAATCGATTCCCGTGCAATCAATACTTTTATTATTGGTATAATTCCTAAACTATTACTGATAAAAACTTCAAATACATCTTATTAAATTGGCTTTGCTATGGGCTTTTCTCTGTGGTATGCTCGGGATCCTGGAGTCTTGGGTTACAATCCTGATTTGGTAAATTTAATTATCTCGAGAATCGCTTGCGCTAGAAGACTGAAATAAACGTTATATGATAATACTTGTTAAGGGCAATTATTTTCTAACATGCTAGAGTTGAGGTGTGTAGGTGCGATTCCTATATTGCGGAGAATTATTGAATTTTGACCCATATCGCGACTTGTTAAACTTGGAATAGCGGTGTAGCGACAGAGTAGAACAACTTGACGCATAAAATGACATTAAAAAATTTTATCCTTTCGGCTCATAGTTAAGTTACCGGGACGGGGCAATTCCTTCAAGTCGATTTATTTGCGAATCAATAAAAATAGCGCTATGAAATAAAATTTTAAACGCTTCAGTTAAATCCTCTGGTCCTGACTTATTGATAAAACGGTAATTTTTATACTGTGGGTCTAGTTCGGATCTCTAAGGGTAAATTTAAATACCATGCAAACTAGCGGTCTTAGAAGCCTGAAATAAGGCTTAAATTAGTGATACTATTTACAAAATCAATTGTTGAATGCTCTTATTGAGAGAAACATTGCCTAGCTTGATTCTAGAATCCTAAATCATGTACGACTCGGAAAAAGCTGCTTAGATATAATTGGCGGAGAATACTGTTACTTTCTTTAATATTTCAACTAATAACGTTCAATTACGCGTATATTTGTTGACAGCACGAAGGAGAAGGAGAACAGGACTAAGTTAAAGGTGTGATATGAGAAGAAGAAGATGATGAAGAAGAAGAAGAAGAAGAAGAAGAAGAAGAAGAAGAAGAAGAAGAAGAGGGAGAATGCTAGAAATATTGCATTTAAATCATTAAATTAGTATAAAATCGTGAACATTACAAATTATAGCATACAACGCTAAGTATTGTGATCTATATACTGTGTGTAGTACAATGTATGATTGATGAGTACCTGGAAAAGTATGATGCAAATAAGCTTAAACGGTGAAAAGCGTAGCCGGGTGTTTACGTCCCATATGGTTGCTCTGATGGCTTCGAGGTTACTGCTGGCCTTCTCATAACGTTGTTGCGTGCATCGAGGGTGGGGGAGATTTTCTCGTCTAAACTTGTTTTGAAGGAGTGTAGACGAAATGTCGCCACAGCTGTGTGGCGCCATCTAGCTATGCTAGTTGGGTGTACAATGGGTTGTGAAGGAGTCTCTTCCGGCTGGTATCTCCCGACACCAGTATGAAGGGAATCTTCTGCTCGTCGTCACTTTGAAGGGTCGGTATGATGAATTCTTTTCTCGTATAAAAGATCCGGCTAACTCTTTCGATGAACTGCGATGACTCTTTCTTTCCTATCTCGGTCGTGGTACGGGTATGAAGTATGTTCACAATTTACAGCTAATAATTTTTCTTGAGACGCGACCCCCGTGAAAATTATATGTTACGTCGATGTATTAACTTTTAGTCTTTCTAATGAGATAGTCTTCTTTGCTCTGGAGGCCACAATTGAAATAATATTAGTGTATTTATTATCACAATTTTATTCGTTAATATCTATAACATTTACAATGAAGACAAAAGATAATCGCACTAGGCCAACTGCAAACGATATGATGCAAACAATCAAACAATGGGAAACAAAACACTCCAACACAACACCTACCATAACTAATAATACTGCATCAAATGCCCCTCATCACAGTATATGCAACTAATTCTATTTTGGGAAAATTGTTTTCAGCCATACAATGTTGCATGTACTGTGATGATCTCCCCACAACAATGTAATTGTACAACAATATAACAACTGTATTGAAAAACATGTCATCGTTGAATACAAAAATATTTTCTCTTGACAATGTTTCGATTTTTTTTTTTTTTTTTTTTTTTTTTTTTTTGGCAACTTTCAGGGGTTCTATGCCCCTCCCCACTAAAATTTGTTTTATGATTTTTCTTATGTGCGGTGGATAATGGCGAATAAGTGCTTCAATAACCTCCTGTTCACTCAACTGAGGTTGGAGTAGTTTCGATTTGTTCGCCAGTTTCAAAAAATACTCCATCATTGAAATACCACGTTTACTGTCATAATGTCCGGTAGCCAGTTCGACTTTAATCTGGTTTTGACGTCCCGGTCCCCAAAAATCTATTTATAAAAAGGTTTCGAAACATACTATATGTTTCGTGAGACGCCAAAGTTAGTCTTAACCATTCCAATGCGTTTTTCTTAAGACAGCGTTTAACCACCATCATTCGTATCTCGTTCGGAATTCGTTTGATCCTAAAATAATCCTCCAGTTCTTTTATGAAAATTTTTGGATTGTCACCGGCTTCTTCGTCAAATGACGGAGGGGTTAGATCATGGAACAAGTGACTAGCGTGACAATTATGGTTTTGACTAGGGGAGTGCATTGGCATAGCTAAATCATTCTCCTGAAAGTCCGCCATATTACTGTTATTGTCAAGTGCATCAGTATTGGTCATATTTTTGCATTCACTCACAAATTGATCATGATTGTCATTAACTCTATCAGCCTGTAGAGCAATCACAACTTGGGAAAGCCTTCCTGTAAATTCTTTTTCCTTTGTAACCGTTTCATTTATTCTATTTACATTTACATTGGCTTCCTCCTTTACTTTATTCAATTCTTCTCGCTGTGACTGCATCTCAGCGCTTATACCCTTTACAACATTTTCTAAACTATCAATTTTTACATCAATGTCATTTTGTTTTGACCTAATTCTATCTTGATACATTTTACAACTCTGTTCTACCACGACTATCTCTGTTCTCAATTCATCTCCTACCTTTGCAATTTTTGCATTCTGTTCTGCTAGTTTTTCATCAAATTCTTTACTTAATTCAGCTTTCATTTCTACCACTGTCTTCTCCTGTCCTAACTTAACTTCATTTATCAATTCTCCTAGCCTAGCTATTTCTACTGTGTTTGATTCCTGTCCTAATTTTATCACGCTTACTAACTCACCTAATTTAGCTATATCATTGTTACTTGATTCAATTCTTTCTGTACATTCCTTCTTACATAATTCAATCTCTTGTGACAATTTATTTATATTTCTGGCATTATCCTCCTTCAAATCTGCTACATCTGCTTTTAGTTCTGTTACATTTCTAACACTATCCTCTCTTAGTTTTGCTACATCTGCTTTTAGTTCTGTTACATTTCTAACAAAATCTGCTTTTAAATCTGCTTTTATATCTGCTGTATTTTTGTTCATCGCTTCCAATATTTCTTTCAATCCTATTTCAGATTCCTTACATACTACATTCTTTCTACCTTCTACTGATAACTTATCACTCACTTCCCTCTCTACACTATCATTATCTTTCTCAACTTTTTCCATCTTCTGTACAAATTTCTTATTGCGTAGTATCATAAATTAGTACTAGTCTTACTTGAATTCTGGAGCACAAGAAAAAGGATACTCCGTCAAAATGTCTTCTTTTCACTCTTTGTCCAGGTACATATTTTTACTCTATACGCCTGTATTCGAGCCGCCCCACGTTGGGCGCCAGTATGAAGGAGTCTCTTCCGGCTGGTATCTCCCGACACCAGTATGAAGGGAATCTTCTGCTCGTCGTCACTTTGAAGGGTCGGTATGATGAATTCTTTTCTCGTATAAAAGATCCGGCTAACTCTTTCGATGAACTGCGATGACTCTTTCTTTCCTATCTCGGTCGTGGTACGGGTATGAAGTATGTTCACAATTTACAGCTAATAATTTTTCTTGAGACGCGACCCCCGTGAAAATTATATGTTACGTCGATGTATTAACTTTTAGTCTTTCTAATGAGATAGTCTTCTTTGCTCTGGAGGCCACAATTGAAATAATATTAGTGTATTTATTATCACAATTTTATTCGTTAATATCTATAACATTTACAATGAAGACAAAAGATAATCGCACTAGGCCAACTGCAAACGATATGATGCAAACAATCAAACAATGGGAAACAAAACACTCCAACACAACACCTACCATAACTAATAATACTGCATCAGTTGAATGATGACAGTTAAGGAATAAACACGTTTCTAAAGGTGTTTTCTGCTAATAATTCCTTTTCCCTTTATTTTCTTTCTTCTTGATTTCTTTTATTGTTATATTAGAGGTTTTATATATACACGCGTTGAAGTTAACGTGTTAACACGCTTTCAAATACGTTTATTTCGTTGCGGAAATATATAGTTAAAATTAATGTCTTTGTCGTTGAATTATGTCTTCTGTATGGTGCGTGCGTGTGTCATTAGACCTGTATGAACATGTTTGGAAGGAGCATACAGGAAGTCAATGCTTGAGTGTGACGTTATAGGACTAAATTAACCCATACGCCTAATGCTGAAATTGATTAAATATAGCGAAAACTTGGTTTTTTTAAGCGTTTAAATAATGTTCAAGTGCTTCCATCGCTGTCATTCGATATCTTTAAAAATAATGTGTTTGCAATTTGACACATAACCGTCGTTTCACGTCTTAATTCGATGCTGGATTCGTCTCCAAGTACGTAAAAGCCGAGAAAAAATCATAAAAATACGAAGAGTTGATGACTAATATGTAATTTACCCTCATATAAGCAGAAGATACGTTTTAATACTGATTGAAGCCGCTATAAGGCGCCACAAGCGCGGTTTTAAGTCATATAGTCACCTGAGATGTGCATGCTTTCAGAATAAGTACAGATTGCTCGATCTTAGATAGGGATTCAGTAATTATCCTTCGAGTCGAGCACATCAGCTTCTCTTAGTGATATTACCGTTCAATAGCTTTGATAAGTTGTCAAGGCGAGTCAGTGGAAAGTGCTATATGCATTTATTGATTTATGTAATTTACAAGTGTTGCACTACATATTATAAAGATGTAGAGTGGTGGAGTGATGGAATCGGTTCTGAGTGCTATACCAGATTATAGGTGCAACAAATGTGAAGTTTTCTACGCGACTACCATAAGAAGAGGCATGAGCTGATATGTGGTGAGTTTTTTTATTGTAGACATTGTGGTGATGTTTACGGTATTGAAAATCGTAGGAATGTACATAAAGGGCGCTGTGATAGGACTGTAGATGCTAAGAAAGTCAAATTCGAACCTACTAAGCATAAATTATTGTTAATGTCTCTTGATGAAGATGATGTAGAATATGAAACGGCTTTTCAGAATCGGCTGAAATCGTATTTCATCCAATGCCCTGCAAGTCAGGATTTAAATTCATAACTGCAGCAGGCTAAGCAGCGTATGCTGTTCAGAAGGAGCTGCGGGCTCATAAAAGTTTGAAGATTTAACATTATGGCTGAATGTAGGTTGGTGAATGCTGGTAGGGACATCACTAACAAAGCCTTCAAAACGCGTAATCAGATAGCGACTTGGATGCCATCTTGAAAAAAATTCGAGAAACTTCGTGCTGAAATGGAGGAAAGTAAGCTGAGAGGTAGTAATTGGACTCTACTGGCGGCTGATGGCGTTCGATTACGTATTAGCAAGTATAATCTTCTTCGAGGTAGCAGCTACATTCCTCTACCGTCATCTTTGGATGCGAAAAAAGCTTGTGTAAACCCTCAGAACTATAGCGACGAGAAATGCTTTATGTATGCTGTTCTTGCTAAGTTCATTCAAAAGGATCCTCAGCGTGTAAGAAAGTACAAGGATCATCAAGAAAAATACGATTTCTCATGGGTTTCGTTTCCTACGACCTTGGGCGAAATCGCTAAATTTGAAAAGCCCAGTAATATGTCCATAAATGTGTTTGGAGTAGATGAAAAACCTGAAGTGTTTCCAATAAAGGTGGTTGATGAAGAATTATCTGATCACCGCGACCTTCTTCTGTTGAGAGATTTAGCTGGCAAGCATCACTATGTGTATATAAAGGATTTTGAGAAGCTTATTCGTCGTCAGAAAACTAAACATCATGGACAAATATATATGTAAAAGATGTTTCAGTCATTTTGATGACCGACACGGGCGAACTGGGATAGAAAAATTGGAAGAGCACAGTGAAATATGTAGACAACATGCCGTTGCTAGATGCGTTGTGTACAAAGGATAACTCTATCGTTAAATTAAAGAATGTTGAGAGGATGTTGAAACTACCCTATGTTATCTACGGGGATTTTGAATTTATTCTCACCCCTCTCCATACCTGCTCCTCTAACCTGAAACCTCCTAAACAACTCCCTATCAAAGTCATTCCCCCATAAGTTTTTATGTTTATGTGAAGCCGTCGTCCAGTGTTGAACAACTAGAAACAACTCTTCCTACTCAACCGTATGTTTACCGAGGACCTGGCGCTGCACAGAAGTTTATGGAATGCTTGATGGATCTGGCGAATAAAATTACTGACTTATATAAGTCTGCTAACCCTCTGAATCTTACAGCTGAAGAACAAGAATCATTCGATACTTCTGCAATATGCTAGCTGTGTGGAAATTAATTTACAGAAGATAATTGGAAGGTTCGCGATCACGACCATGTATCCGGGGGTACAGAGGATGTCTACACAATAAATGTAACCTGGCTCGTAAAACACCTAATTATATACCTGTCTTCGAGCATAACCTTAGTGGGCATGACTCTCATTTCATTGTTAAGGAGCTGGGGTGTACTAGCGAAAGAGTAGAGGTTGTACCAAATTCAGAGGAAATTTATATATCATTCTCCAAGTATATTGGGGATACTAAACTCAGATTTGTAGATACTTTCCGCTTCCTCAGCATAAGCTTGGAGAAACTTGCAAAAAAAAAAAAAAAAAAAAAAAAAAAAAAAAAAAAACCTTGAAACGTACCCTGAAACAGCAAAGTACTTCGGAGCAGAGAATATCGGCTTGATGACACATAAGGGGGTATTTCCCTATGATTATGTAACATCGTGGGATGCCCTGAGCGATACATGTTTGCCTTCTAGGGATGCCTTCTACAACAGGTTAAACAGTGAAGTAATCAACAGTGAGGACAATGATCACGCTCTAAACGCGTGGAAGCATTTTAAGGTCCGAAAACTTGGTGAGTACAGCGATCTGTACTTAGTTTCACATGTTCTTCTCCTAGCGGATCTCTTCGAGACATTTAGAGACCAAAACCTGAAAACTCATAAAGTGGATCCTGCACATTATTTTACCTCTCCAGGACTTACATGGGATGCTATGCTGCTGTATACTGGAATCGAGTTGGAATTGCTTCTTGATTACGATCAGCTAGTCATGGTTGAATCTGGCATTAGAGGAAGGTTATGTCAGGTTTCTCACCGGAATACAGAGGCTAACAAAATCTATATGGAGCAGTATAATCCTCGTAAACCCTCTCATTTTATTACGTACGAAGACGCCAATAGCCAATACAGTCGGGCAATGTGTCATGCCCTTCCTTATGGTGGATTTACGTGGGTTTCTCCTGAAGATATACATCTCGGCTCGTTGAAGGGGAATAATTCCTTTGGATATATCTTGGAGGTTGATGTGGAATATCCTGCAGAGCTGCATGAACTTCATAACGATTTACCCTTTCTGCCTGAGAGTATGAAACCGGGGAAATCGTCTCCAAAGAAACTAATTGCCCATCTTGGATCCCGAAAGAAGTATTGGTACAATACATGGTTCTACGACTGTCAAAGATTCACCGAGTACTACAATTCCGTCAATCTTGTTGGTTAAAACCTTACGTCGAATTTAATAACCGTCTACGGCAGCAAGCAAGAAACGGTTTTGAAAAGGATTTGTGCAAACTTTTCAATAATGCGATATTTGGAAAAACTATGGAAAATATTCGCAATCGTATGGATATACGTCTTGTGGCAAACAGCAAAACATTAAAAAAAAAACCTGATAGTCAAGCCTACGTTTATCGATCGAAGTATATACGGTCCTAATCTTGCAGCTGTTCGTATGGCTTCTCGTAAAATAGTGTTCAATAAACCTATATACATTGGTATGAGTGTGCTAGACATTTCCAAGACGCTTATGTATTCATATCAATACGAGGTATTAATTCCATATTATGGAGCTGAGAATCTTAAACTGTTGTATACAGATACAGATTCCTTCATCCATCGAGTGACTACAGCTGACATATACCAGGATAAATTACACATGCTTGAACATCTGGATACAGCGGATTACCCTGCTAACCATATATGCTATTCTACACAAAACAAGAAAGTGTTGGGAAAGTTTAAAGATGAAACAAGTGGTAAAATCATTCGCCGTTTCGTTGGTCTCGATATTGACGGCTCTGTGATAAAAAAGATCAAAGGCATAAAACATAGCGCCATTAAGCAATACATCAGCTTCAATAGCTATATTGAGCGCCTTAAAACTTTAAAAATCCTAAGAACCCCTATGAACTTAATCCTATCCCAACATCATAATGTTTCTACACTTGAATCTAATAAAATAATTCTGTCGCCTCATGATGACAAGAGAGTGATTGCAGAGGATGGAATATCAACGTATGCGTACGGGCATTACAGCGTTGCAAGCCGTGCGTAAGAGAATGCAACTTAGATCTCAAGATAATTAGTTTCTGCGTTACGTCTCCTGTAGAAAATGAGAATTTAATCAACTGACTCCTCTACGTCTCCAATGATGTCTGACGAAGAAAGAAGAAAAAATAAAAAATTACTCACCTGGCCTCTCCGTGCCTCCCATGATGCTTGTCGAAGAAAACTACAAATAATAAGGGGAGGCGTTAACTCTGCCGCTAGACTTTAACTCTAGTGCTAGTCTCCAGCCCAGATAAAAGAGGAGAGGCGTCTACATCTACGTCCTTCAAGTAAGTATATTCCAGTTAACCTCATATAAAACAAAACCTTGTGTGAAGATAATATCAAGGATATCGTACATGTCTTAAAAATACTGAGCTACAAGTACTTCAGCATCATCGGTTAGAACATCTTTTAGTGCTGGTTTAAGGCTCTATAAAGGGTTAAAAAACAACAATGATGAATAATGCTGTAAAAGAATACTTTAAAAGAAACAGGTTAGATCATGTTAGGTGGGGCTGGGTTGGGTTTAAGAGCCCGTCGACAACTAGGTCGTTAGGGTGTTAGATGGGGCTAGCGTTAGAAAAACTACTAGGTGTGTTCGAGATGTTACCTCCAGAACATGTAGAACTAAGCGAAAGGATCATACAGCTGAATAAAATTCTGTGATAGAGGACAAAATAGGTATAATGAAGAATTCAACATCAATGGTTACATCTTCTAGTGGAAGTTTAAAGCTCTATAAAGGGGGAGAATAGGAAAAACAAAGCTGAATAAAGCTGTAAATAATAATCTAAAGGAAACGTAGAGCTTCCTCAGGTTAGATATGGAAAAAATGTCGAACATACTATATACAATAGTTGCAGAATATGGCGGTCGTGTAGGATATAGTGGCGTTAGAGATGGTGATGTAGGCTATGGCGGCGCTGGTGATGGTGGAGGTGGTGGGCGCTGGCGATAATTGTGATGTAGGTTATGGTGGCGCTGGTGATGATGGAGGTTGTGGTGCTGGAGATGTTTGTGGTCGTGCAGGTTATAGTGACGCTGGTGATGATGGTTGTTGGTTGGGTTAGGTTAGGTTAGTCTTAGAAGGAATTTAGGCAACGTTTGACGTGTTACCATTAGAACATACAGAGCTATGCAAAACAATCGTTAAATGAGGTTAACATGTATAGCATACTGGAGCAGTGTACAAAGACGGAGGCAATAGCTAGTTGAACAACAAGGTTACGTCTTGTAATGACAGTCTAAAAAAGAGTGGGAGGGAGGAAAAGATACATGAATAATGTCAAATAACGATGAAGAAATATCTCTAAAGAGGCTTGTGGTTAAGTTAGGTTAGTCTTAGAAAGACCGTAAGCAATGCTCTAGACGAGAACATCGTAAATTTACAGGATGAAATTCGTTCATGAAAGCATAAAAAATCGCTAAAAGGGGTCTACATGCTCATTAAAAGTATCAAACATGCTATAGACGTGAGAACATTGGCATGGTCCAAGATACGCGTGGAACATGTATCTTGCGTTAAGAGACTAATAAGACATGGAAGGTGGTCACTAGAGTGTAAATCAGAGATGACATGCCATTGTAAGGAGACTACCAACTGAGGGGAATACATTTCAAGATCAAGGTGTGATAAACTATTGAAAGATTCAAAAAGAAATGTAGGCTCTCCAGTGTTGAGGAGAGCTAGGTTATAACTGTCCAAGAAATCAGCAATGAGCGTGCCTCTCACACAAGCGGACTTGAACCCCAAAGCGGTTGGTGCGCATTGAAGGCTCCCACCAACAGAAACGGCGTTGGTAACTGGGGAAACTAGATCTTCTAAATGAATGTGCGAGAGGTCATGAGACGGAAGTAATTATAAGTTACAAATGGTGAATTGGATGTTTGTCAGTAGAATCCTTACCGCAACTCATTGTATATCAGACCGTAAGGATAGATTCCATATATAGATCATCTCTGACAAGTAGCATAGCGCCGCCATGTGACGGAACACCCTCTTCTGGTGTAACATCACACCATATTGGGGTGTATCGTCTTAGATGGAAAGCGTCATGTGGATGCAGCTTAGTCTCTTGCAAACATGTGATGAAGGGTTTGTTGTTATCGAGCAAAAGCTCAAGTTCTGGTCGTTGCGTTCTAATACCACGTATGTTCCATTGTAGGATAGCCATGTTAATGTCTGTATGGGACAGGTACTCCAAGGTAACTCCGGATTACTTTGGAGTAGGCCGTTGGCGGATTAATTTAGCCCGTTTCTTCTGTCTTGGGCTGACATTCTTCTCCGAGGCTTTTTCTCGCCTCTTTTCCACTGGGGCTCTCCCAGCGTGGGCAGATTCTACCAACTTCATGTCCTCTGCCGAGGACGTCCGTGTTCCCATAGCGAATTTGGGTTCGGGTGTCTCAAACCGGTTGCTAACGGGGACCAGCGAAGACGAAAGACGCCGGTTCAAGGCCATCCCGGAAGATTCTCCAGAAGAGGATCTTCGAGATGTTCGTGGACTCTCATATTCCTTCGATGTGCTGGGATCAGACTTACTATCTTCTTTGAGGAAGTCGTTTTTCGTGTAAGTCTTCTTGAACTTTATCGGCGAGGCATTATATATTACAGGCTGATAGTCTTCTGTGTTGACTTTGACGTTTTTGTTGGTGATCTAACTGATGCATTCTTTTCACCTGCAGATTTTGGATACGATAATATAGACGTGCGCGTTGATGTAGAGGGCTTTGGAATAGAGCTACGAGCCATAAGTATCTTTTCTGAGATTGTGGCCCCGTTATGATCGCTGGTCTGCTTTGCAATCTCTCGCCTCGGCACCGGTTTAGCTGCAACTGAACTATAGGTACCGGGGCTTGGCACAGACAATTGAGGTAAACGCAAGTTTCCGGGCCTCTGAGAAGGGCACCTTCTCTCTAACCCGTATCTCTTGGATCGCTCTTTCCTCTAGAAATCTCGGGAACTGGATGGATATTCCCCTCTGCAGTTCACGCATGACGGCGCTGCAGTACTGCACCATCGTGGAATTCGTCTCCATAGTTAGGGCATGTAGGTAGTGTCTTACAAGCTCGCTTGTACGTCTAAAGCCCTGACACTTGAAACATCTGAGCGGGTTCGGGATGAAAGGCCTAACTTCGATGGATTCATACCCTGCCTTAATCCTTTGAGGAAGATCTACCCCAATCGAAGGTCAGGAATAGGGTACGAGTTGGCTTTAATTCACCACCTTGTTTACGCTGAACCCGGTAAACGTTAGTAACGCCTTGTTCCAAGATTTTCTTGAATTTCATTGGTTAAATTGTCTAATGCACGGGTATTCATGACACCGCGCGAGGAGTTCAACGCCCTATGTATCTCAACACGTATTGGTTAACTTGCTAACATATTGGCTTTCAGTAATTTAGCAGCCTGGGTGGATGAATATGCTTCAACCAGCAGCATGCCATTGCGATTTCTAGTGCATGACTTTACTGGAGCAGCAATGTTATCCCAACCCTTTTGAATGATAAAGGGACTCACCGATATACACTTTTTACCTTCCTCAGTTCTAGCCATTACGAAGTAGCGAGGACCATAAGACTCGACTACTTCCATTACACTTGCATTGTTTTAGTTGGTGTTGGTTGTTTTAGTTTGGTGTTTTTTTAGGCACCATGGCGAGTTAATCCTCCACCATTGCAAATGTCTCTGATGGCATGCTCACATCCTGGGTGCTACCCCGGCTTAGGTGAGAATCCTGGCATGGACCTCGCTCACTCCCAGTGTATAGACAGAGGGACCCAACTGCCTTCAGGAGTGCATCAGCTCATGCAATGGCTCCTCCCCGGGACTGACCTTTATCAGCGGATACGAACACAGAACCTACATGATAACCAGGGGCTGGGAATTATGCGGTTACCCAGTCACCCCTTGCATTTCCCCATCCACCTACAACCCGTGGGTAGGTTATCCATCAGGCTGTTCAGGGAGGTATCAGTTGGGGGTCAAACACAAAGGTGCACCAACGTTGATTGGCCATTTAGCATATGCTCTCTCACCCCCTTAGAGGAACCCAATCAAAAGTATGGCTCAGGACCCCAGGTGTGCCAAACCTGTACCTACCACAGTAGGACCCTGGGGCCATAAAATGCATATTTGAAGAAGCAATAAAAGGTACATTAGAAATAAATCAGTAGACACACACGTAAAATAATGTTTGCTTTTAAAACTTATGTAAAGAAAAAGCACGATAATTCAGCAATATATTTTAATAAGAAAAGCTCTCTTTGTATATACATATGTTCTTTATCCAAATCTTAGTGTACGATCTCCTCCTCCTGTTTCGGCACATCTTAATGACTACAAATAGAGGATACAGCACTACTTCGAGTTACTTCACATTAACTTAATTTATATTTATTTTCCCATATATATATACTACAAAAAGTTTTATATCTGTTCACGTAACGACAAAATATTATTGAAAAAAATGAACCAACAAAGCATTGCTGTCAACAGCTCGTTTTATTTTCCAAAGATGAAAATAAAAGTGCACCACAGTAATGCCATCTCTAAAAGTTCCTTTTTTTTTTTCTTTTCTTCCAAATTTAACACCTGTTATTCCTTTCTTGTTTATATTAAAAGTGTGTGTCAGTAATCATTAATGGGTTTGGGTTTTACTGCATTGTTTACACAATGTTAGAGTGACAGTTTGTGAAATAATAAACCATTTATATTACATAGAAAAGTTTTAAAATATGTAATATTAATTTAAGTTTTATATGTATGATGTATTCAACATTACTTGAAGATTCCTTATTTCATTAATTATATTTTTTCAAAATAACATGTGATACAACAATTAATGTTGATATTGCAGAAAACTTAAATTTACATATTATGAACACACACTTTTTTAAACTTTCATTGTCACTGTTTAAACTATCTGTCCACTCCGTATTACTTTGCAGAATCCAATGTACAAGTACTTCATTCTGAACAGCAATGAAATAACTGATACATCTCCAAGCTCTCCATTGTGGTGGAATGCCATTGGTCAGAGAGATGCTTTTGTGTATACAGAAAGTCACCTCTCCAAATCACAAGACGTTGCTGGTGCAAATTTAGGTAGATTAAATTTTTCAGGAGAGATAAGGTTTCTCTTCTTTGCCACTGAGGATCTTGCACACCGTAGTTGTTGAGAAGTCAGGATTACTCTCCATAAAAAGCTCAAATTTCTTTATTATTTGTATCCCAACAATCCTTTCAACAGCACTTAACTTGGATTTCACATATTCCACAATGGTCAATGATTCCTACAATGGCATGCCACGAGTTTCTAATTTCAAAATACTGTCAGTGATGAATCCAAAATTGCCCTGGATATAAGCTAATTGGCACTGTACTTTAGAATCACTGAAGGCGCTTTGGGCATTACTCACTAAAACCGCTGATTCATTGGAAACAAATCTATCACATCTTGAAAAAGGTTCACTATAAAAGCAGCAGCTTCGATCCATGTACCCCATCTAGTCAGGACTAGTTCAGGAGGCAGTTTCACATTTGGCAATTACCCTCTGTAGTGCAACACACATTGGGGCAAGGCAGTCTTTATGTTTACAGGCCAGGAGGCTGAAGATTACCTTAATGACATCATCGGGGGGCTCACATTATTACTTGTTTACTACCTGCATAATAGAAATGCAGCATTTCAGTGTGTAATTGTAATGATAAGAAGTTGCTTGTGTCTTACAATGTGTCAGCAAATAATTATCAATAATTAAGTGAGCAAAAAATTATATTACAAAATGCCTAGAAAGTGTTGTGTGCCGGGTTGTATGTCAAACTATAAAGCAAGTGTTAAAAAATTAGTTTTTGTTTCCAAAGGATCCACACAGGAGACAGTTGGTATTTGCTATTCACAGGGATAATTGAGGAGCGTTTTTTCAAAACTCGATAGATGCAAAATTTTACGAAATTGAGTTATATATAGTATCTGCATAATTTTCACCTTCTGTGAAATCAGATTTTGCAAAATTCGATTCTTGTCCTGTGTAGAAGCTAGGGAATATTAGCAGTTTTTTCAAAACTCGATAGATGCACTTGCTCAGTTAAAGCAAAGGTCGATAGATGCAATTTTATGATTTTATAATCCAAAGTGTAGCAACCTCAATTCTATGAAACGCATGTTGGCATTGACTGCCATCTCACTGTTGCGATTCTTGGAATTCTCAATCATTTCTGCAAGCTTTGTACACTGCTGCTTCGTTGGAAATAACTGCAAACTCAGGTTGTGCGCTTGGATTTCACGTTCATTTCTGCAAGCTTTTTGTTCCATTTATATCCCGCCTTTAACTGCAGAGGTCATATCGGCGACCTTGCCTATTGGCAATGGTGTTACTCATTTAACAGTGGGTTTTTCGGTCTTTGGGGTTTTTATACGTTGAATTCACACATACATTCACACTTTCATTCATACTTCCAGACTCAGGGAAGGATGAAGAACAATCTTGACTGGAGAAAAATTCCTACCCCTGCTGGGAATCGAACCCGGGACCCCTTGCACAGCAGGCAGGTGCTTCTACAAGCTTTGTTATATTTACATGGCAATTTTTTTTCTTAGTTGAGACATTGCACTGTACTATGCACAATGGACAGGAGCTCAGATTGTGAAACTGTACCAGTCGTAGAATGCGCTGGAGGTAGAAATTGCAAAAACAAGGAAAGGAAATCAAACTGCAAGCCAAGGAAAACTCATACTCCAGCAATTACATGTTCAGATAGTCTCGAGTGCACTCCACGAAATCATAAAACTAAAGCTTCCAAGGAATCACAGGGGTGTCAAAAGTTAGATTATCTCTCCTGGCTAGAAAATTTCACTTATCTGGGAATGCGCCAAAGGAAACCAGAGGAGGTGACAGAACAGGAATATTACAGAAGGGCATTACTGCTGCTATAAAGCAAGACATTAAGTACAGATGTAGAGAAAGCCACTATGGAAGAGCAAAATCAATTAGAGGATATTTACCTCCAGAACTTAATATCAGAAAAATGTGGACCAATTTTTGCAACGAGAGAAGATTAAGAAATCTACCAGTCTGCTCATTGTCAAAATATAAAGACATATTTTACAACTTCTTCAATCTTTTATTCCGTACACCACACACTGACACATGGGACTGATGAAGATTAAGACAGAGGCAGATGTGGAAAAGAGAAACGAACTAAGAACCATGTACAGACTGCACAAGCACTAATAAAGGTGAAAGCTTACTTTGCCCACACACGGCTTGTGTGTTTAAGTAAGTTTGTTGGCATAAATAAATAATAATTACTTATTCATATTGTTTGAAATTTCTTTGTGTGTATTCAATATGTTTATTATATAAATAAAACAAAATATATGTTATTGTGAATGTAGCAGTACTTGGTTTCCAAGTTTATACCTAATAAAATAATCCTTATAAGCATTAATATGTTGGTTGTATAGTTTATTATGTATTATAAAGAGGTGAAAATAAATAAAAAAATAATAAATGCATAAATAAAAAGCAAGAAAAACGACAAAAATAACGAAATTTCGTGTCTTAATTTCTCGCTCACGCAGAAAAGTTAATCAGCATCTATCGGCTTTTGAAAAAACTCCGCATTCTGAAACCCCAAATTTGTACCTGTCAAACTATGTTATTTGCTTCTTTTCACAATCAATGGGACAGTATCAGGAAGGAGAATTGAATGATTAATATATTTGCTGTGCTAACCAATTAGTATTGCCAATAAATAGAAAAAACCGTTTTTCTCAGAAACGCATTTTGTGCATCTATCGAGTTTTGAAAAAATGCTCCTCAATTGTGAACCAGAAGTTGCTGCTGTGGTATGTATTAAACATTTTTCTGAACAACACATAGTGAAGGAATTTACTACCATGCGAAATGATGGAAGTGTTCTTGTGGTACCCAGAACAACTTATAAACTTACTGAAGATGCATGCCACGCACTGTTTCCTATTTACCACCATATGCCTTCTGAACCAGCTCCCAAACATAGGGCTCCAGAAGAAAGAAGAGGGGAAATATTGGAAAGGGATGCAACAGCATTTCATAAATGGCTCGAAGATGACAAAATTGCTGATTTTCAGAGCTTTAAAAATAGAATTAGTGGCATGAAATTAGAGGGATTCACTGTCATTGTAAAAGAAAGTGGTGTGATCTTTTAGAAAATGAAACTGAAGAAATTTCAAAACTTAGAAGGAGCATTGAAAATTAATTCCAATGTTATTATTCAGGTTCAATAGGTAAGCTTGTAATACGCAATCATAAGTTCAAATCGATCCTTGGTAAAATGATATTGGTTAAATGGTCCAAATTTCATCTCTTATAAGTCATCTGCATGGTTCACAATAGCAAGTGAGCAAACACAGCATAGACTGCTTCAGGCTGCCAACATTTTAAAGGAATGTTGGGAGGAAATGAATAAAGATTCTAAAGAATATTTCAAAACTAAATTCTAGAACACGTAATATTGGCTAATCAAAAGTCAATTAAATGTACTGCTGATACCCTGTTATGGGAATGCTCAATTCATTTTTCTCAAACAGCAGCTTATACACCAATACATGATTCCAATTTACTTTCTTTACCCCAACCTGATTACCTTAGACTACTTTCTCAAATCCTCAATCCCAATAGTTATTCAAAATCATTTCGTTTGAAGTATTTATCAGAGATGATCATTTGTTGCTGGGTGAAATATTTTTATGGGGAGAGCTGGGGTGGCCATCACAGTCCATGTATGAAATGACAACATACATCTTCAGTATTTATCAGTGCTTAATTTCTGAGACATATGAAGAAGAATTCCTTAAAGTAGAAAACCAGAAAACTAAATTCTACCTTTAGTTACCGAGACACGCGACATTAATAATATTGGTTCTGAATCTAACGCAAGAGATTGCGAATCACCGGTGTTGTTTTGATGAGGAAAATTGTAGAAATAATGGCCAACATCTTTTGAAAAACTACTGCATTATTGAACAGACAGTTTGGTATTATGTTGTTGTTTTCTAGTGCCTTGCATCTGGCAATGAAGCCATTAGCATTCGTGCTTTCCAATACTTTTGAACTGTAGTTTCTTCTGATCTTAATGCTTCACAGGTCTTCAAGTGGTCTTCATTCATTTCTGCTGGATCGTTACACAGGACACATATTGGTGAGGCTGAGATACCTATTATGTAGAGATGACTTGCTAAGCAGTCGTGATTTGTCAATAGTCGGAAAGCTGCAACCGCTGTTTTCCTTGGTCTCTGGGGGATTATATCTGGGTTGGAAAGTAGTGTAATCCATTTTTTATCTTTGGCATTTGTTTCTATTTCTTGAAGGTATGAATGAGAAAATTTTTTAATGATCAAGCGTTTTATTGAGGAATATGAGAAATTGAATTTAGACTTTTGTTTTATTGTTGTGCCTTTCTTTGCAAGTGAGTCTGCAGCTTCGTTCCCCATGACTCCACAGTGTGCTGGAATCCATTGGAGATGAACAGTCTTATTAACTTTTTGGAGTTGTGTTAACATTTTGTAGCATTCTCTAATTTTTGTTGACTTCTTTGTAGTATTTGAACATATTCCCTGAATTGCAGCTTTAGAATCTGAAAGAATTACTGCCTTGTTAAATTTATTTAAGGGAAGATTTAATAATTGTCAGAGAGCAATGTATATAGCCTCTATTTCTCCATCATAATTTGTTGTGTCTCTGCCAACAGAATGATAAAAGGAAAAATGTGAACATGTAACTCCAGCTCCAGTAAGGTTTTCCTTGGAGGATCCATCAGTATATATGTGCAGCCATTCTTCTGTGGGATACCTACTATTGATTGTTTCCAGATCTAGAAGTTTTTGTATTTCTTTTGGTGTGTCTGATTTACTTATTTCCTCTATTAATTCCAAATTGAAGGTAGGTTGCAATAATTCCAATGGATTTTCTCTTATAAGTAGATTTTCTCTGGTGTTAGGAATGTTCAATTTGGATTTAATCTGTGTTACCTTTTCTAGGAAACTACTATGAGTTTTAAGGATTGAAGGGGGGAGGTTCTCTTCTGTCCATTTAGAGTTTGGCAGTCGTAACATTTTCTCGTGTTGGAGCAATGCTTGTTCTTCTATTTTTGTTGTTATTGATGGGGTCCGTGTTAAGGCAAGCATGGCATCAATAGGTGTGGATTTAACTGCTCCAGTGATTAGGCGAAGAGCCTGATTTTGTATTTGTTCAAGTTTATTGATGTTAGCATTTGCTGCTGTTATTAAAGCTTCAGAACAGTACAAGAGGTTTGGTTTAACATACATTTTGTATGTTGTGTTAAGGACTCTCCTTGAGCAGCCCCATTTAGCACCAGCTAACCTTTTCAGGATTTGCAGTTTCTTTTCAACTTTTTCTGAGATGTTTGTTATATGTTTTTTCCAACTTAGAGTTTGGTATTATCTACAGGAAAAAAAGAGCAAATTGGAGATATATTCACATTGAGATGGTAAGAACCATGCTCTGCCATTAACAACTACGGAAAGTATGTTTTGCACTAACTCACACTAACAAACAATAACTTTTAATCTGGAAATGTAAAAATATAATTGAATGCATGCTTCTTCCAGTGGAAAAATGTTGCAAAACACATGATTATTCTATATGAATTGCTTGGAATTTGGGCCTCACATTGTAACTTCACGAATCACGCATCCAGACCTGTAAACATAGAGAGGACCTTGGTTGGGGCCTTTAGCGAATACTTTCTTGATGTTTGAAATAACGGTGTTCACTTGTGTATATTTACTTCACACTTCTTCGGCGACACTTAGCAGTCCATGGGTGAGACAGTTGAAATGGGTCACATTTTGAAAGAACACATGTAAAGCAGTTCCCACCTTTAGCATGTACATCGTAGCACCAGGCCACAAGACTGTCCATCATTCACAAAATGGTTCACTCTTGAAATCTGTGTGTTCCAACACTTTAGCAGACATCAGAAGAGGTGTACGGGATTCTTCTCAATCCAGCTTATCAACCACAAGACTGACAACATAGTGACCTTTCACACCCACAGTTTCTACCTATATGACATCACATGTATGCCAGCATTTCCTTGTAACACAAATGCAGCTAGCCTTTTCAGAGCATAGAATTGTGGATATATGCCTCCCACAATACTTATTTAAAAATCTAAGATATTTAGGTACCTGGAGTTTGTACCATGGAATATTTGCTGCAACTATAGCAGTACACATTTCACAGAAGTATTCCTTGCACTTGAAGACTGTTGCATTTGAGATAGAAAGGCCTGCTTTTTAGATGTTTGTAGTGCTTTATTCCTAGTGTGCAGGGCACTGTGCTCATGTTGGTCAAGTTGCGATTTCACTGAACATGTAATACTTTTATTACAAGCCTGGCAAAGAATCACAGCTCCATCAGCAGTGAATGAATCATCTATTGTAAACTATGACTTTAATTTTGTTGATAATTTCATTCTGACGTTATAAGAGGCATCACATGTGGCATTCAATTAAACATTAAGCATACGAACTCAAGAATAACTTGCTTCACTGACCTTACATGCTGATTAATACAAGAAAAATGAGCATGTTTTTGACTACCATGTAGTAGACAGGCCGACAATTGAGGTGGTAGTCTATTGTCATGCTGGAATCCTTTATTGAAGTCTCCTACAGCTCCCTCTCTCAGTGACTCAAAAGCAGAAAGTTTAATTAACAAGTGGACGAAAAATTATGTGGTTCTTTTATTTTGTTCTCTACAAAAGTTCTTGGATAATCTGCAAACCACATAATTCACATAAATAATTGGGAGTTTACTGTATTTCAATTGGAAAAAAAAAATATTACAGTAAAAGGCAAAATGTTATTTTCCATAAAAAGGGTAACAATATGTAAAATAAATGTCATTATGCTCAAATATGTAACAATAATATGTTATTTTATGGTAGCTAAGGTTCTAATTCATGGACATTTTCCATTTTTAATTATGTATAAGCAAAGGGAAAGAATATGTGTTTACATAGCTCTGCTCATCATGCAGAATCCCTGGTTAATACATGGCCGAAGCAGTACCTTCCATTTGGTATAAATATACAGGACAGAAGTGAAATAATCTGTCAGATTGAAGGAGGTGAGAGAATGGATGTAAATTAATAAAAAATTGCAGTAACTTTTTTAAATTAAGTGCACTGTTAACTAGATAATCACGTTTAAAGATGAGTGTCACAACATGGCAGAACTTGAGTAATTGCATCTATCGCTGGCTCAATGAACTATTCTAATGCTCTATAAAAACCATTTACATAAGTAACATTGGCCATTTATCAAATCCAGATGTTTTGTCGCTGGTGTGCTAGACACCAGAAAATTATGTGAAAAGGTGAGGTTATTGTTAACTGCCTCATGTGAAAACATTACCTCAAATCTTACATTTCCGTGTACTTACAAAGATTTTATTTGGTGTGTGTAAAGATCTGAATATCTCACCTGTTCTATTTGAGAGGCTTATACCATGATAAGATAACGATCTCATGTGAAATGCAATTCTTCTTTACATTACATCCTGCAAAATTGTTTTCTAACTTCCAACACCAGTTGCGGTATTAGGTATTACACCCATTAGGAAGTCACAAATATGATAGAAATATAAAGAAAAGAAACTTTACTTATGCTCTTATTGGTCAAGAGTACATAAATTCACTTGAAATGAAACTAATACACGCTAAGTCCAAGTCTACTTACTGTGCATGCACGCTGAGCAGAAGCGAGATGCCTATTCAGTTTATTTACTGAATGGCAGGGACCAAATATAATATTAGTTTTCTCAATAAATAGTAAAGGTAGTTTGTTTTTAACCCTGACACATGTGGTGAACACATGTACAGGGCTTTCAAATCAGTTCTTCACCGCTGCATGGCCTTTTGGCTGTGCGAGTTTGAAGCTGCCGCAGCCGGGTTTGCCGCCACTAACAAGCCGCACGTAAAAAATGTATAAAAATGTTACATTATAGAAAATGCTGGAAATGTGGTCCCTCCTCCGCTATACAGGCATTATATCGGGAAAACACATTCTGATTCACACGATTAAGTTGGGTTACTGTAATGTGTCTGATTTCATTTCTAATATTTTGTTTTAGTTCTTCCAATGTGTGAGGATTTTTCTCGTAAACTTTGTCTTTCAGGTTACCACACCAGTAAAAATCACATACTGTTAATCAGGTGAGCGAGAGGGCCATATACCAGCACTAATCACTTTATCTTCAAACACTTCCCTCATTTTATTCATGGTCTGTACTTGCAGTAGCAGAATCTTGTTGAAACCACCCATATGATTTCTCTTCTTCTGTCAGTTCACGAAAAAATGGGGTCAAAATGCCATTTTGGTACCTCTCTTTATTTACAGTCTGGTCATAAAATATTGAACCAATTATGCGTCTAGTACTAACAGCACACTAAACTCCAACTTTCTGTTCATAATGAGGGATTTCTTGAACGCAATGTGGATTTTGAAATGCCATATACCGACTGTTATGAGTGTTCACATGACCATTTAGATGAAACCACACCTTATCTGAAAAGAACAGAAGCTTTTAATCAATTAAACCATCGTTCACGACATTGCCAGCATTTTCTATAAGGTAAGATTTTTATACATGTTTTACGTGCGGCTTGTTAGTAGTGGCAAACCCGGCCGCAGCAGCTTCAAACTCGCACAGGCAAAAGGCCGTGCAGCGGTGAAGAACCAATTCGAAAGCCCTATATAGGTACCACTTCAGCTGTTGGATCACCTTTTTTTTCTCCTCTAAACAGTTTGTACCTTGCTGTATCCTTGTGCATTTCATACACATCAATACAAAACTGATGGCACCTCCAGAACTTCCTGTATATTAGGTAAGTATCCTTTGAAATATGTGCTTCACTAAGAGGATGTACACGCAAGCTTTCTAAAATAATGAACCAATTTATCCTTAGAAAGTAATTTATTATTGCTCAGTTTTTTGGTTCCAACTGTTATTTAAATTATTTACAACAATTATGCTGCTTAAATTTGGCAGTTTGAGATGGTAAACAGAAGCACAATATGCTGGCCAAATACTTGTGTTTAAGCATTATGATACAGCACTTCTAAACGTTATGCATACTTAATTTGTTCATACTCTACTGTACATGGCAAGTCTATACACATCATTTTTTATTGACAAAATCCTCGCCTTTCTGAATATTCTTCTTCAGTTCTGGGATAGCCTTCTCCAGCAGTTTACATTCGTAATCAGAAAGTTTACCAAGGCCAAGGTTCTTCTGGATGCCATTTGGCTGCAAACACAAAAAATTAATATTTTATATCGCCTGCATAAGTACTAGCTAAATAAAATGGCATCTTATCCAATGGTTAATATACATTTTTCTTAAAACTATATTCTGAGGTTAATAAATAATCAAAGAAAAAAGTTCAATTTCAGTATGATGTGCCAAATGGTTAAGTGATAAAATTTATCATTAAAACGACAATGTTCCCTGAAAGCTATAAACTAGTTTGCATTAAGAACATTTTTAATTAGGACCAACAATTCACAATAAAAATGCAAACATTTCAAATCTATTTCTTGTTTTCAGATATCATATACAACTGGATTTCTTTTTCAGTCTCAGTGATTCATAAGAAATGTAAATGGAGGAAAAGCATAAGATATATTCGTATTATATGCTTAAACAGTTTTTTCCCCCCTTTTTAAATAGGTTATTGTCCATTAACTAGTTAGGTCACGTCAGGTGATGAATGAAATGGGCAAGATTATGCTCACATGAGCCTAGGATCCGTACAGCTTAGAGTGACCCGACATTCATCTTTCAGAATAACAGAAAACCCGAGGAAAAAAGAAACTTTCCATTTAACTCACCCTGTGATTCAACCTCAGGACTTTTTGAAGGTGACAGATCCACTAGCCCCACACCACAAAGGTGAGCTAAATATGAAAATTTCACTTATTGGTATTATTGATGAATTTTACAACAAATAATGGTTATTATAGACCAAGAATAAATACATGTATGACAGTCAGTGCATCAAGAGAAATAAGTTTTAAATGGCACAAGCACTCTGGAAACCCCTTCTGCATACTAGGTATACTACAGCCTATGCTTGTTATCGCATGTTAAAAATTGTGACAGGATGATGATGATGATGATGATGATGATGATGATGATGATGATAATAATAATAATAATAATAATAATAATAATAATAATAATAATAATAATAATATGAATAACCATGTCAGTAATATTCATCAAAACCATTTATATAAAATCTAGGGAAAAACTGCAAGGTTACAGCTATTAACACAAGGTCGCCAAACAAAAGGACAAAAGCACGTCCAAAATCTTTAGCACCTTTTGTTCATCCTAATAGGGATGCTTGAACCCCCTAAAAGATGCATTTTGAGACAAAAAGTACCCCATTGGTGGACACCTGGGAATTATGGAATTAGTATAGATCTCCACCAATAAGAATCACAAAAATGCTGATAGGAGGTGGAAAACAAGGGGAGAATGTCTCAAACAAAAGATGTTGAAGCAGCCCTCAGAAACACAGTTGCTCAGACACACAGTTCCCTCAGAAACATGATTCACCCGTATACACATGCTTCCTCAGATAAACAAACTGAGTGTTAGGAGGTTCAACACGATAAATTCTTAAGCGCAAAGGAGCAATAATTGTAAATGTCAGTATCACAAGCGGAAATATGCAAGGGTATATGGTTGTTAAAAGGGAATATTCAATTGTAAATACCAATGTTAATGTGGCAAGGGAAATAAAATTTCACAGAATAATAAGAAAAATTACTTGTGTTAATTATTTCACAACTGAACCGCTCTAATCACCCATGATAGTCATAGCTGAGGCAAACTATGTGAAGGATGAAAATCCTGCCACAAATGGCATCCATTACGTGTGGCTTGAAATAGAGCAAGCTGACCAGTAGTAACCATCCACACTGACAGGGAGGGAGGGAGGGAGGGAGGGAGGGAGGGAGGGAGGGAGGAAGGAAGGAAGGAAGGAAGGAAGGAAGGAGGAAGGACGGAAGGAAGGAAGGAAGGAGGGAGGGAGGAAGGGAGGGAGGGAGGGAGGAAGGAAGGAAGGAAGGAAGGAAGGGAGGGAGGCCCAATCAATCCAGAAGGAACGAAGGAAGACTCCATTCACAAAGCCCAATGCGACAACAGCAAGAATGTCTGGAACGACCAAAATATTGCAGCGAAGTAGTAAGCTAAAAAAATAAATACACCACCTAAGTGATACACTGTTTCTTTCAGGTTATAAGGGAAATAATTCTAAAAGAAATAGAATTAGGAAACAGGGGCTTCCATGTGAATAGGTAATAATGTAAATAAATGACATGGCAGGAATAGGCAAATGTATGTTTTTGAGAAATGGGAAGTATTATAAAGGCATCATTAACATGGAATCCGAGAATCAGGCAGCAGTGGAAGGTTCAGCGACTGCAAGGGAAGAAAGTGGAAGTCAGGTAGATGAAGGCATGGCAGAGTTATGCAGGCAGGTAATGGCTAGCATCCAAGGGCTTCAAGAGAAAATGACTACAGAAAAAGAGGAATTGCAGGAAAATGTAAGGGAAGGAAGCAAAAAGGGAAGTAACTAATCATTGTAGAGAAATGCAGGAAAAGATGGATAATAGAAGCAAGAAACTGAATAAGAAATTCAATAGCAAGTTAGTAGTGCGGCAACAGAAATTCTTAGAAGATGTAGCAGAAAAGGTGGAAGTCCTTCAACAAGTAAAGCTAGTTTTAAGACATGTGAGCAAAGGATTGAGGGAAAATGCACCACACTAGAAAACAAAGCTACGGAAATTGAGAATAAAATAGACTCTTTTCAAACAGAATGACAGAAACGACGATGCAGTTGACCGAAACCCAGAGCATCCATAGTGATAAGATAGCCAAATATACATGCAAGATAGTTGATGTGATAGCAAATGGAGAAAATTTCAATGGCCAATAAACCAACAAATGACAGTGTACATACTGCCATTTCACACGAGGTCTCAGAGATTAGCACAATTAGAAACATAAGAGAGGTTTCACATCTGGTGACACATGAACGTGACATGAATGTCCTGCCGGAAAGTAACAATTATTTGCAAAGCAATAACTTCCAATTCTTAAACGAGATACATTCCCACATTTGACGATGCACAGGATAATGCAAGGCAATACATTTTGGAGCTTGAAGCTTATTTTGAGTTGAAATCTCTCCCTGAGCAATTTAAGCTCATGGTAGTGAGACAGAATATTAAAAGACCCCAAAAGAAAATCGTTTATGTGAATATTTGTTAAGAGTGTAATTTGTTTTTGATGTTGGTATGAGTTGGTTAAATGACGGAAACGTGTTACTAATGTTCATTGTTACAAACAATTAAGTTTGTTTAAAGACATCATAAATATTTAAATATTGAATTTTATTATATATGTATAAATAAAAGAATTATATGTGTTCAATACTGAAAGCGAAGGGAGAATGGCTAAGGATCGCTTCCCTAACTATGCGGGAACTATTTGATGAACGCATACGTGGATGTACACAAAAAGAAGTGTAATGCGTCGCCAATTGTCTAGTCATTAGCGTCTATGTGTTTGGCGTAGATGGATGTATTTTTATGTGTGCCCGTCATAAAATAGTGAAAGTAAATTTACTAAGTGTTTAAATACCGTTAATTTGTGTAAAATAAGTAAGACATTAGCTAACTTTAATAAGTTAGTTAATTCGAAGTGCGCGAGTAAATAAAAGGACGTAAAATAGACGAAGTGTAAAGTGATAGAAAACACTTTTAGCGAAATATCACAAAATTTTTAGACATTAAATCCCGGCGATGCTAGGGAAGTCGATCCACTGAAATAAAATACTACTGTAATATGATTTAAATACTGTGAACAAGAAGGTGCGAATAAAATATTTCACCAAAGTTAAATCCGAGTGTATGTTCATTCCATCCAGTACCACGACCCGAGATAACAAAAGAGTCAAAAGCTCATCAACATCACCATCAACTTCATAATACATAAAAACAGCACCAGTAGTTAAGGGATTATGGGCAGATATCTCAGTTGATTTAGGCTCAAACTAAGTGACCAGTTACCTATAGTCAATATAAGGCAGCATTCCTAGCCAGATAAACCAGAAACAATGCAATATTAGGATGACAGTGAATAATAAGAAATATGATGGTCGGAATGGTGGATTATTTCCTGAAGCTGGCACAGGAATCCCAACTGTTAGAGCCCCCAATAAGGGAAGAAGAATTCATTACAATATTGGCACAGCACTCCCAGAACACATCCACAACCACCTCACTGTTGCAAAACCACATAATTTGAATGACACACTAGAGCTCCTGACAGGTTTTCAAGGGAGAACAGCGAACCAATAATACCCTAACTGGAAACAATATCATAATGGGGGCAGGGCAAGGCCTGCTCAGGATTATCCAAACAGACACGAGCCACCATTTAGGGAGTCAGCATCGGGATCAAGGACCTCGGTACCAAGCCAGTGATATGAGAAATTTTAACAATTGAGACAGAATATTAGAAGACCCCAAAAGAAAATCGTTTATGTGAATATTTGTTAAAAGTGTAATTTGTTTTTTGATGTTGGTATGAATTGGTTAAATGACGAAAACGTGTTGCAAATGTTCATTGTTATGAACAAATAAGTTAGTTTAAAGATGTCATAAATATTTCCATATTTGATTTTAATATATATGTATAAATATCAGAATTATATGTGTTCCATAATAAAAGTAGGGGAGGATGGTTAGGGATCGCTCCCCTAACAAGAAAGAACTATTTGATGGACGCATACGCGGATGTATACGAAAAAGGCGGTGTCACGTGAGGTGACGCCATAATCTTCCCACTAGTGTGTATATATTCGATGTGTAAGGACGTGTTGATGTAACGTGTGAACATGGTAGAACGTTTACCAAACTTTCATCAAGCATTAGTTCCACTAAATGAAAAAGTGGAAACGTTTTAAATCATTTAAAACGGTGCTAGGAGGATTTATTTTAATGTAAAATATAGAAAAAGTGTTAATAAAATAATACATTGTGGTGAAGAAACATCGTGTGATTTTTCATTCCATCCGTTACCACGCCCTGAGATCACAAAGATTTCAATAGCTCAAAGACCCAACGAAGCATAATTATAAAAACCACACCACAGTCAGAACCAAAATGCTGCACTAGGGAACAAAGTTCAGGCAGGGATGGAAGAGTAAACTTTATGCAATACACCAGAAATCAAGCTCACCAGAGAAGACCGATAAGATGACCAAGGCAATGGACAGGCGGACAGTTGAGTGTAAGAGACGCATACCAGCAGAACCAGTGGTATGAAGAGGAAAGGCCACCTTCGCTGGAGGAAAGAGGACAATGGAGAACTGTAAGTCCACCACAGGATGGAAACACCAGGCACCACTACCAAAAAGTCATGCCAGTGTGACGGTAAAGACTTTAAACCAATAAACCGGGACATAGATTCTCCTGTATGTTCCTTGACTGATAATGACCAACAAGAAATTCAGAGGAAGATCAAAATGAGTGATAAGGTATTAATAATGGGAGCATAGAAAAAGGATGAGAAAAATGTACGGCCGAAAATCGGAGGTAGAGTATGACAACATGGTGGCACCAAGAATCGCCATTTTGATAGAGAACATGTGCTGTTGTGTGATAGTAGACACCGGCTCAAATGTCATAGGGTGTAGCCAGGAGTTATTTAATACATTAACATCATGATGATTAAAGCTACACACATTACCAGTTTCCAATGTTTATTGCATTCTAGCTATCGGAAGCAGCAGAGTACGGATAAGTCAACAGGTATTTCTGAATACAAAAATTCAAGGGATAGAGATAGACATAGTCGCATTAGTCATACCTAAATTGTTGACAGAGCTAATTATTGGGTTAGATTTTCTATCTGCCATGCAGGCAACAATGGATATCAAAGAACCAATATATCAACAGAAAGAAACATCCCAGTTCCATTTGCCCAGGTAACAGAAGAAAGTGTAAGAAAATTCAGGAGATGAAGAATTACAAAACTCTGAATTCTTTGTAGAAAGGTTACCAGCAAGAGGGGAAAGTTTCATCAGAGGTAAGCACTACAGATGGGGAGATAAAGATAGGGGTGAATTATGATGATGTAGGGAATGAACTTTGCCTTTGTGAGGACAAGATCGGCAAACAGATAAATGTAATTGCTAGAGAGGAGATATATAAACAATATAGCATGCAGGTACAGGAAGAGAAATCAGGGCCAGGTGGTGAAAGAGTAACTGAGAGTAATGGGCAGGTAATTAGTGAGGAACCGGAATACAAAGTTTTCGAGCTGGAAACAAATTTACTGACAAGAATCGGCCGGGTGGCAAGGAATGTCCCATGTCAGACGAAGAACAAAGAGAAGCATTGTTTGAAATTTTATTTGACAACATGGAGGTATTTGAGGTCAGGACTGGGCTATGTAACATATTTACCTTTTAGATATAACAGTAAGACTACTCATATGGATTTGCAAGCAGAAGTACAGGAGTAGATAGAGCTATAAAAAAATGTTGGAGGAGGGTATAATAGAGCCGTCAAGTTTACCTGAATCTGCTCTGCACAGTGAAGAAACAAAACGGCGATGTGTGCATCACAATAGATATCAGGTGCTGAATAAATATATTATGCCTGACAAATATAGATCCGAGCCAATCAATAAAATTCTGGCGAGTATAGGTCACACAAGAGATGGCTTTCTAGCCTGGACTTAAGAAGCTCATACCTACAAATAGAGCTAGAAGAGCAATCACGAACGTATGAGGGCTGATCAACAAAGACTGAGACTGATTTTTTCCTGTAGCTTCCGTGATAGTTTCGTATCTGTAACATAAATATTTGAAAAGAGCAGGTTTTTATATATAATGTCGGTAGGCTGCAGCACTCTCGTATTGGTAGGTTGGTAGTAATGCTCTATTTTGTAGACCCTATGTGCATTTCGCATACCAGACAGTGGAGGTGACGCGAGAGGAGCAGTACAGAGCAATCAAATTCTGTTTTCGTTTAAACCATACAGCCACCGAAACTTATGAAAAGCTGAAGCAAGCATATAGTGAAGATGCACTACCTCGTGCAACAGTGTTTATGTGGTTCAAGGACTTCAAAGAAGGCCGACTTGTCAGTGTTAAGCAAGGTGGGCCTGGTGTTTCGGCTTCTGCTGTGACTGAAGTCAACATCAACACAGCTGCTGTGATTGTCCGAGAGGATCGGCGTATAACATTGCGTAACCTCAGTGAAGTGTTGAGAATCTCATATGGCAGTGTGTTTACAATTATGCACGACCATCTCCATATGACCCGAGTTTGTGCTCGTTGGGTGCCACGTCTGTTGACTCCCGAACAAAAGGCTGTGCGAATGGAGACAAGCCGTGAGGTGCTGCGTCTCTTTGCTGATGGAGGGGATGCATTTTTTAAATCGATTATCACCAGTGATGAGTCATGGCTGCATCATTATGATCCTGAAGGAAAACAAGCCAGCGCAGTATGGAAATCGCCAGGTTCTCCAACACCAAAAAAGCCAAAAGTTGTTCCATCTGCAGGGAAAGTGATGGTGATCCATTACAGTCAAAAAATGAGAATGATTTACCAGCATGCAGTTCCCCCTCACACTACTGTTACAGCAGCATACTACACGTCAGTATTGGCTACACTGAGGAAGCACATTGCAATGAAACGACCAGAGCTTTCTCGGACTGGGTGGTGGTGACTTCATCATGACAATGCAAGGCCTCACGTCACAAATCAAGTCATGCACTTTCTGGCTAGATTCAACATTACCTGTGTACCACATCCACCTTATAGCCCTGATCTTTCACCCTGTGACTTTTTTTTATTCCCATCACTAAAGGCAAAGCTTGGGGGTATTTGATTTGAGAACTCTGAAGCAGTGCTCAAGAAAAGTGAGACGATTCTCAAGTACCTGACAAAGAATGGTCTGCAGCACATGTTCAAGGACTGGCAGAGACGCTATAAAAAGTGCACTGAAGTAGGAGGGGAGTACTTTGAAAAAGATCATGTAAACATTGAATTGGAGTAATAAACATCTGTGAAAAAAAAATCAGTCTGTCTTTGTTGATCAGTCCTCGTATATGGCATTCAAATACAAGGGGAAAATTTTGCAGTTCAAGAGGTGCTCATTTGGGAGTGAGGATGGGTAATGGGGCATTTCTAAGAGCAATGGATAAGATCTTTGGAGAAAAATAGGAACCTTTTATGGCGCAATATATAGATAATTGTCTCATATGTGATTTGGAGGTGAATGAACATTTACAGCACATCAGAATGGTGCTAAACACTCAAAGAATGTGGTATGACAGCAAACTTAGACAAGAATGAATTTTTCGCCACTCGAGTCAAATTCCTCAGTTATGTGATTTCTGGTGAAGGGTTATCCCCAGATCTGGCGAGAATAGAGTCCATGCAAAATACACCTGCCCCCTCAAAATGGAAACTAAAAAGGATTTTGGGCATGTTGCGATACCAAGCACACTTCATGTGCAATTACAGCAAGGAAGTCACAACATTCAGGGCATTATTGAAGGAAGATATTACATGGAAGTGGACTGAAATTGAACAGGAGGCATTCAAAAACGTAAAAAGGCTGTTCGCACACTAAATATTTCTGGAGATGCCAGACATGAATGTGGCATTCGAAACATCCTGTGATACATCTAATGTAACCTTGGTAGCATCCTGACACAATGAGATGCAAATGGGAACAGGCATGTCATTTCATGTCATTTCTACATGTTCCTGGGGATTAACAAAGGCTGAAGTCATAAGTTGTATCATGGAAAAGGAGATAGCAGCCATATATTATGTGCTACAAAAATTTAGACATCTATAACAAGCACATCATATGTTCAGATCACGTGAGCCTGTCATTCATACAGAACTGCAAACTTATGAGCACAAAGATTTCTTGATATGTATGGTGCAGTTTTTATCGAAGCGTAGTTTTACGTTTGAGCGATGAGGCTCTTATTTCTCTCAGGGCGTGGTAACGGATGGAATGAAAAATCACACGATGTTTCTTCACCACAATGTATTATTTTATTAACACTTTTTCTCTCTTTTACATTTAAATAAATCCTCTTAGCACCGTTTTAAATTATTTAAGTCTTTCCACTTTTTCAAAAAGTGGAACAAAAGCTTGATGAAAGTCTAGTAAACATTCTACAATGTTCACACACTACCAAAATACGTCCCATCACCTTGGACACGTAGACGCTAGTGAAAGGAGTCTTGCGTCATCTCACGTGATACTGCCTTTCTCGTATACATCCGCGTATGCATCCATCAAATAGTTCCCGTATTGTTAGGGAAGCGATCTTTAGCTATCCTGATTTCGCTTTTATTATTGAACACATATAATTCTAATATTTATACATATATATTAAAATTAAATATGGAAATATTTATGACGTCTTTAAACAAACTTAGTTGTTCGTAACAATGAACATTAGTAACACGTTTTCGTCATTTAACCAGCTCATACCAACATCAAAAAACAAATTATACTTTTAACAAGTATTCTCATAAACGATTTTCTTTTGGGGTCTTCTAATATTCTGTCTCACATCCCCCTTGTTTTGTTTTTCAAGTTGTCACCTATATTTACAATCTTGAAACACAATACAACATTTCTCCCTATTCCTCTGATACAATCACTTTGTACAATACTTTTTTTTTTCTTTACAGTCTTCTTCGCTGTATGTTTTTGTCTTTTGTTTTGGCATGACACAGCATGTCTTTATAAATTTCACATATTCAGTTACTACACAATACATATTCAGTTATTATACAACACATATTCAGATATTATATAACACATATTCAGTTATTATACAACACATATTCAGTTATTATACATTTGACATTGACACAAATATAATTTAAGTGTATCATGGTTTATTGTGTGGCTTTTGACTTATGTTCCTTGTTAGGAGGAGAGAAAAACAGGATACAAATCTTGAGCTAATGATTATGATCATATTTATGGCAATATTTTATTCAGTTCTTTGCCTTCTTTGTCTTGTGAGCTTATTATGTATAGGCAGGTCGTTGAGTCAATTCTTAAACTCTGATGTTACTAATGGTACCATTTTTTTTAATTGGGTTCTTATTCATTATTGTTTAGTTAGACATTTCTTCAAGCTTAGCATTGGCTATATCCATCTTAATTCATGGGCATTGCTTTTCTGACTATGGTTTTTCTTACTTCACTAATTGTCACCTCTTTATCTCTTATCTCTATAAGAGAAAACTTCTATGCTTATAATTATTCTGCAATTGTATTATTTTTCTTCTCAATTCACCCTCGACACCTTTGTGTCAAAAATATTTTATCTTTGTCATCACAATTGATTCCTTTTTATTTTTGTCCCTGACATCCTTATGTCAAAAACACATTATTTTCCGTCGCTATAATTCACTTCTTTAATGACAATCAGTGTCCTCATCTGTCTTTGTTGACAATGCTCTTTGTGGTCAATATAGCCAATGACTATGTTGATTTTCTTTCTTGTAGTATTTTCCAATTTGAACATAATCTTCTATAAGTAACCCATTAAAAATTATTATTTTCCATCATCTCTACTGTTCCTGCCTTACATGTTTGTTGGCAAAGACTATTTGGTCCTTTTTTGTATGGTTTTAATTTATTTTTATGATATCTTCCTACCAATTTGCCATTTGTATTCTGTAGCTCATATGTATGGTCACCCAGCTGTTTTGTTATGACCAGTGGTCCAGTGTACAGTAGTTCCATCTTCTCTTTGTGTAGCCAGCAGGTGTCGATGTCAATTGTAAGTTGCTTAGGGTTTGTGTTGGTCATCTACTCGATTGGGACGAACTTAGTTGTTGTAATTTCCCTGAGTGTTGGTGGTGGTTGTTGTTTCTGTATTGTGTGCAACATCCGTCCTATTCGGCACATTTTCACCCTGTTCCTGTTGTCTTATGTTGCCGGTGTTCCATTGGTTTCTGCCCCTTTGGCGTGAACCCCTATTGTATGGCAGTCTTCGGTTGTTCAAGTATTCCCTACAGAATCGTATGTGGTTCACTTGATGGGTACAGTCTCCTGGTCTCCCACGATCATATGTATATGTTTGGTGTCTCGATTCACCCCTTGGTAACGTGTCGTGGTACCACTGCCTCGTGTTCTCCATCCTTTCGCCATGATTGTGTGGTTGTGGGAAATGGTCTGCCCCTCTCCCCCTATCATGGGTGCTCCTAGTATTTCTATCTTCTCCCTCATTCTGGTTGTTTGTAGTCGCGCTCCTGTTTAAGATAGGTGAGTTTGGGTGACCGTTCCTATGTCTATGCTCATTAGGCCGACCATTTTGTGTTTCGAAGGCTGTCAGTAATTCTATCATGTCTGCAAAATCTACTGGCCTCGCAACAATTAACCCCGTTCTCACTGTGTCTGGGAAATGTCTTGTTATGCTTGTAATTAACTCTGCTTCCGACAGGTTAGGGTCTAATAGCTTTCCTTTGTTGGCTACTTTCATAAAATAATTGACTAGCGATAACCCTTTGGTTGGATCATATCTACCTGTCGCTAGCTCTACCCTAGTTTGGTTTTGCTTAGCTGGGCCCCAATACCTTGATAGGAATAGATTTCTGAATGAGCTATATGATTCATGACCAGCTAGTGTTAACCTAAGCCATTCTAATGCCTTGTTTTTTAAGCTTTTCTTGACTATCATCATCCTAAGCTCATTTGGTATCCTTTTCACTTTAAAATACTCTTCCATCTCTTTAACAAAGAGTTTTGGATCGTCTCCCTTCTCCTCGTCAAATGTAGGTGGTGTGATTTCATGTAGTATGCTGTTGGTGTAGCATGTGTTGTGTGTTGTGTCATTGTTTAAATGTGAACCTCTTTCTCTGTATGGTGAGTCAACATTTTGTACATTATTCAAATAACTCTCATCTTGTACATTACTTACATCTAAATCATCTTGCCTTTGTAGTGCATTCACAACACCATTTACATTAGCCAAACTTTCTTTTCCTTTTTTCATTTCTTCACAAATTGATTTTAAATCATTCTTTATTTCTATGTGACTTTGTTTCATATCATTCATAGCATCTTGTTGTGAATGTACCACATCAGCCATAATCTTAATTTTAGAAATGACAATTTGTTCTACAGTTTCATTAATAATGCCTTTCTTTACTACCTCAATCTCTTTCCTTAATTCCTCAGTTATTTCTGCTTTTACATTTGTAATCTTACAGTCTACACTTGCATTACATTCTGTTATTTCATCTCTACATCTAGCAATTTCTTCTTCTAATACAATCTTATTTTCTCTCATTTCCGATTCAATTTTTCCCATCCTATCTCCTATAACTTCTATCCTAGCTTCTAAGGCTTCCTTTGTCTCATTTAAGTTTTTATGTACTAATTTTAAATTAGTTTCCATTACTTTCATATTTTCTTTACACTCCTGTCTTCCTAATTCTATTTTCTGTTCTAAGTTCTGTCTTCCTAATTCCATTTTCTGTCCTAAGTCCTTTCTCACTTCCTCCATTTTCTGACCTATCTCTTCCTTATTCTGTTCTAGTTTCTGGCCTATACTCTGACCTAAACTTTGTTCTATGTTCTGTCTCAGTTCTACGTTATTTTGTTCCATTTTCTGACCTAATTCTACCTTGTTTTGTTCCATTTTCTGACCTATTTCCTTTATATTCTGTTCTAGTCTTTCAAACATGATCATTAACCTTTGGTCTTTTCCTATTGCTACCTCTTCTTCACTTACTGTTTCTATCTGATAACTAGGTCTATCTCCCCCTTCCCCTACTCCTGTTACTAGATCTCTCTCTTTTTGCGACATTTTAGTTTCTTTATTCAGTTCACTTTGGCTTAAAAGTCCTACTATTTTGCCGCTTCGCAGTAACATAAAAATACAAATAAACTGGATGTAAAAATAAAAATTTTTGGTCCTACTTTTTTTCTCGTTGATATATCCAGTTACGTGTGTCTCCTGTGAGGTTGGCTTCGCTAGACGATCTCTGGTGTTTTCCTGCGTTGATTATCCGTTCATCGGTGTTCTGATGTAGTAGATTTCAAACGATGGTTTAATGGTGTCTTCTTTCTTTTTGGTGCGAAGATTTGGCGTCACTTGGTATCGCTTAAGTTCATTTCCCGTAGATTTCCATTCCATCCAACGTGTTCCACGTTGGGCAAGCCATTTGGTGCTGTTTTTATCGAAGCGTCGTTTCACGTTTGAGCGATGAGGCTCTTATTTCTCTCAGGGCGTGGTAACGGATGGAATGAAAAATCACACGATGTTTCTTCACCACAATGTATTATTTTATTAACACTTTTTCTCTCTTTTATATTTAAATAAATTCTCTTAGCACCGTTTTAAATTATTTAAGTCTTTCCACTTTTTCAAAAAGTGGAACAAAAGCTTGATGAAAATCTGCTAATGTTCTACAATGTTCACACACTACCAAAATACGTCCTATCACCTTGGACACGTAGACGCTAGTGAAAGGAGTCTGGCGTCATCTCACGTGATACTACCTTTCTCGTATACATTCGCGTATGCGTCCATAAAATAGTTCCCGTATTGTTAGGGAAGCGATCTTTAGCTATCCTGATTTCACTTTTATTATTGAACACATATAATTCTAATATTTATACATATATATTAAAATTAAATATGGAAATATTTATGACGTCTTTAAACAAACTTAGTTGTTCGTAACAATGAACATTAGTAACACGTTTTCGTCATTTAACCATCTCATACCAACATAAAAAACAAATTACACTTTTAACAAATATTCACATAAACGATTTTCTTTTGGGGTCTTCTAATATTCTGTCTCATGTACATGAGATGACATTGTACAACATTGAGGTTAAGCACATACCAGGGAATGAGAATATTTTTAGCGACATTCTGTTGAGAACTAGAGGCCTGCACCGGCTGACATTCTTAGGTTTGGCCAGGCCCGGCCTGTACTCAACCAAGCCCGAGCCCAAGTCCGGCCCGGCCCGATTGTTTAACCTCTTGAGGGATATGGACGTCATATGACGTCCATTTAAAATGGCGGATGAGCGATATGGGCGTCCTGTGCGTTTAAGCATTTAACCCTTATTTATCCCTTATGCAACTCAACTTATTATAATTTTCCCTTTATGAAACATTTTAGTAAGGTCTATATACTTTATTGGCTTACCTTAATATGTTCGTTCTGCAGTGATTTACCTCAAAACAGGGATAAACACACAAGGGTAGGTACATCTCCACATTCGCGAATTCCCTTCTTGCGGCACACGAAACACTTTCGAAATGGGCGGGACTTCTTTGCTGTTGGTGGTATCCTTTTAGGATAATGTTTTCCTTGAAGTCTGAGGGGTGCAGGGGTTTTGGATTTTCAACCCCCAACGTGGTATTGTTCAATTAGGCTGTGAGTTATTTATAGTCGGTAGTCAAGGTCGGTCATTGTCCTGTGTGGGTTTAGAGAGCTGTCCAAATCCCCAAACAATTGTATATGGTTATATCCAGTTGGTGCAAAAACTCCTTTTTATACCACTTCTCCCTTCAGCTACAAGCAGGAAAGAATACGTATGTATTTCAACAAAGAAACACACGGACTCTACTCAGTTACAAAACTCGCGTAAGCAAAAGTTGTAATGTTGATCTATTCTGATGACTAAGAGACCACGCAAGCAGTAGCGATGTATTTCACAGGATGCTGACGCATTAGCCACACATACAATGGGTGTTTCTTTACTGAATCTTTCCCAGAACATATATTAGATGCGTTCGACAGAGCAAAGTTGACTTTTCACCACAGTGAAGCAAAGTTGTGCCATTTCAACCTTTTGTAAATACAACTCAACTTTGCTGATGACGTACATTTATACTGCAAATAACGAGTTTTATACCAGTTTTTGTTTCATTAAAATAACTTAATATTTACACAAAATACAGCTGTGTATATACGAAGCGCATTTAAGAATTTAAATGCTAGCAGTTCTCGGCTCGCGGACATTTAAATGGCCATCGCTCAAGAGGTTAATTTTCTTTTGATTATGATGATGACGTTAGTATCATTATCATCATGGTTGTTGTTATTATTATTATTGTTATTATTATTATTATCTGAAACCTTTCAGCAGAATAATCATATAGAATTCCTAGAATTAGAATGCTGTGATAATTGTGCTATTCTCGGAAAAATATATCATACATTATTTTGTATCTTTTAATTTTCAAGCCGGGGCCCGGTCAGAGCCTGACAAACATTTTTCAAATTAGGCCCGAACCCGTGCAGACCTCTATTGAGAACCCCAGCAGGTAAAAGCATACTAGAGCAGTCAACGAACCGCCAGAGAGAAGTGACTGTGATGCGCACACACTTCTCTATAAATAGGGAACTAACAGCTGAGATGAGGCGGAGAATTGACCTGCAGAAACATGATCCAAGTAAAAACATGCAATAAATTACCCAAAATAGGCAGAGGCACGGATGAAACACTCAGGATAAAAGGTGACATCATATACAAATGTCAAGGGAGAAACGTGCCAAAATGGACAGTAGAGGCACTAGTAAAGATCCTACCATACAGCAATAGTACATGCCGGAAGCGAAAGGATGAGCCTCGTGATATTGGAAAACTGCTATATACCTAGGCAAAAGCATAAAGGGAGAAAGCTGATAGTGATATGTCAGAAAAATAAGCCCATGAATGTAAAATACGACGTGCCAATGCAACCGATAATCCGTGATAAACCAGGTGCGTTCGCAGCTGTTGATAGCCATGGCCCCCAACCACAAGGCAGGGGAGGCCTCAAGCATGCATTTGCCATGGTTGATGTTTTTACCAAGTTGGTCAAGATATACCCCATTAAGAAACTGTCAAGCACCTTATGTGCAGACAAAATTATAAATGATTACATGCAGAAATACAGGAAAATGGATGCCATACTGGTAGATAAAATATCAGTGCATAAAGGGGAAAGCATTTATAAACAGATTGCATGAGGCAGGGATCAAAATTTATAATTCCATGTTATACCATCCCCCAGATAAACCCATGTGAGAGGATGATGAAAGATCTATAAGCCTTTCTTAGAATTCTTTGCTCTCATCGACAGACTTCATGGCCATATTGATCATACTTAGAATAAATTTGAATGATGCACTAAATGCAGTTACCAACAATGCTGCAAATGGGAACTGAACCTGAGCCAATAGTTAAGCACATTTTAGGGGCACTCAACTGGAGACGCCAAAGAACACAAAATGATCTAAAGGGCTTTCAGTAGGATAAAGAAGTGAGCGGAGAATTGCAAGAGGAAAGCAAAGTGCTACTGCCACAACTGGATGCCAAAAATTGGAGAAAATGTCTTATTAAGGCGACATCCCATATCATAAGCACTAAACAAAGTAAATGCTAAGATGGAAGGGCCATGGAAAGGCACATGTGAGATGATAAAACAATTTGGATATCTGGCCTACAAACTATGGGCAGTAAAAATGGAAAGAATTTGGGCCAGTATAATATCTCACTGTTGAGACCATTTAACCGTTTGCGCTTGTATGTCGATATATGATCGACACGACAGTAATGCCTGTACGATCGTATGTCGACATATGATCGACACCAAAGCTCTTCACGTTTTCTCGTCTTAGTTACAAGAAGTAACGCTTCTGGCAGCATGTTACAGGCATCATAGTGTTCGTGGAAGCTTTACCCAGCCTATACTGCCATCTGTTTGGAAATTATTTTAACTATTTCAACATACAGAGGAAATGTTTCTGTCTGGGATGCACAGTATTTTGCAATGGCTTTGAGCGCGTATAAACCGGGTCCTTCTGGAATTAGAAACGAAAGTTTGATGTGTTGTGCGATGAAAATGTGGAAGAATTAAGGTTAATGATTCAATCCGAGTTGGATGCAGTGAGTGATGACAATGAATTTGAAGAGGAGAATGATGTGGAAGTATCCACTGCTGAGGAGTCCGTAAGTGAGAGTGAAAGTGACAAGTGCTGCAAATGTTGTGTGTGCCAATACATGGAAATTGATAGGCAAAACTGACCAGAAACCTAAAGAATATACCTTTTCCAAGAATGTAGGTCCAAAACTGAATCTTGCCTTTGATGCTGAGCCAATTGAATACTTTAGTTTATTTTTTACTGATGAGCTAATATCTCAAATTGCTAAGGAAACAAATAGATACGCGAGAGAAAAAATTGCCACGTTACAACTGTCCCCACGCTCTATTTGGAAAACTTGGGCTGATGTGTCTGTAGTAGAAATGAAAGAGTTTTTGGGGATAATAAACTCATACATTTTGTACAAGGTTCAAAATTCTCAGGCAAGCTCCCATCCCTTGTCACATGTAAAATACAGAAGGTCACTTGTCGAGAGTCTGGTGAAAGGCATAAGCAACCCAAGGCCAAGCTCACACACCGGTACGGCTGAGAGAGAGGAAAGACTAAACAATGCACCACATTTTATATACCATTTTGAGGGAAAAAACACAAAGACTGCATTGTCCGCAGCAATCGAAAACTCAATAGGCTGAGAAAAGAAACTATTTCTACTGCAACACGTGTGCAAATAAACCGGCCATGTGTATCGGCAAATGTTTCGAGCGCTATCGCACGCTTGTCAATTATAAAAAGTAATTGTTCTGTCATAATGAGAAGTGTGTGACATGTATATGTGTACATAGTGTTCGTGTGTCCGTTTACATTTTATATACATTACTATTTATGGCCGAACGCTTTTCCATTGCTATGTGTTTTTTATGACATGGATACTTTATATGGTCTAAAGTGTTTACAAACTTAAAACAATTACAAAATCTCCATATTAGTGGACAGTGTAAGCAGCACAAACTGTTCCAGTGCATCAACAATTGTCTGTTTACCTCAGCTACATTTGATAATCATCTGCAGTGAAGGTAAGTACAGTAACATAGGTCACTTTTGCATGAAGTTTTGCTTCCATTTGTGTAGCTCTACTAGCAAATTTACAGCTCCATCCTGGCTACGGAAATTTCTTCCCAGGGCTACATCCGCAAAGGGTTAAGGAGCCTAGTAATGGGCCAAACGTGAGGTCAGATGGAAAATGAATGCACCATATTGGCTCTAGTGCTGCTGAAAAAGGGAATGGGCAGCTCATTAAAGAACCATTATAATAATATGAATAGTACTGAAACCCGTAAAATTACTATCTTGCATATAAATACTGAGAAGCTCTTGTAGTAAGAGATGGATCAACTACAAGGAAACAATGATACGATAACACATGCTTAAAATTTGTAGGAAAATGTACTTTTGTATAATAAAAATGTAAATTAAAATTGATAAGCAGAAATCATGTGCAACCAAAAGGTGGAATCTACTTGGATAGATATCATAAGAAATAATAATAACCTAAGACTAATTATAAGCGACCTGTGACAGTGCGCAAATACATCATTATGAGTGCGAAACTTAAGTGCTAATGAAGATGAACATTTGGTCTATTGTTACTCAGAGTAACCAACGTATTCGCCAAATGCCCCTCAGGCATACCTATGTAAAGAATTTGAAGAATCCACTCATGTATAAAGGACCACCACACATGTATGTAAAAAGTAGTATGTCATAAAACAAAGGGATCATATTTATAACTGTGTATATTGGAATTTTGTAAAAAAAGATTTGAAGGATTCATATACATCATATTGTGTGCAAGTGTATTGTATAATATTCAAAGGGTTTATTTGCACATAGATTTATATTATGAAATATGAAAAAGGTAACAGCACCATACACGAGGATAATTCAAATATAAACGGTAATTGTTGCATATCACGGAGAAAGCAGCTCAGAGTGGGGCAGTGGAGTGAGGGGGTTGAAGGTTGGTGTGTTAGGTAGGGGAACTAGCTTTGTTAGCTGCTTTGCTAGGTTCTAGCGTCAGTACAGCCATGAGTGAGCATGAGGTTCCTTCGTCTGTTGCACAACGCATTATTATTAAGTTTTTAATCAATGAAGGGGTTAAAGCTTTGGAGATTTTAACGCGTTTAAGGGCACAGTTTGGGGACACTACACCGTCACAGAATCAAGAGTTTACTTCGACCAGACAATTTAAGGGTGGCTGAGAATTTGTGAAAAACGAAAGTCATGCTCGCTGCCCAAGGTCAAATCTCACAGATGACAACATCCGTGCCCTTCAAGAGCTTATTGAAGGTGATCACCACTGTTGAAGAAATCGCATCAGAAGATGGTTGATTTTCTTCATGATCTACGTACAGTGACTGCAGCTTACTATTGCAAATTGTTAAGGTCTGTAAAAGCTGCCTACTGAAGCAAAAGATGTCGTATGCCCATCAGAGATGTCATCCTTCTTCAAGACAATGCTACGCCTCACACCGCCAATTTGACAATGGACACAATGGCGGACATGCACTGGGAAACCCTTGAACACCCTCCCTACAGTCCAGACTTGGCCCCCCCCAGACTATTCTTTGTTTGCACCCATGAAAGAATCGCTTGGAGGGAAACATTTTGAAAGCAACGATGATGTCGAGGAGCATGTGCGAAATTGGTTGGCGACGCGCCATCAATCTTTTTTAGAAGAAGGAATGTTCAAGCTTCCAAAACGTTGGCAAAATGTGTACAGTGTGAAGGAAGCTATATAGAGAAATGTTGATGTAGTCACTTGTGTATATATTTAATCAATAAATATTTTTAACAAAATTACCGTTTATATTTGAATCACCCTCGTAACATGGTGTCTAGCAAAATGTGAAAACCAAATTCAAAGTGAAAAAATTCCTTTTCAAGGAGATATGCAAACTTATGAACAATATTCAAAGAGATAAACACGGTAAATGAAAGTAACCTAAGATACATACAGTTAAAATTTAGAAAGGAACTCTGGAATATATTCTCTTTAATGACATCATTTACCACACCCCCATTTACACATGTAGCTAAATGATGACGGAGAGTGCACTACGATGTAGGCTACCTCTGAATTTGAAGTCTCACATTTTTGTTATGAGAAGTCAGTGATTCTGGGAAACACTATAAATCTAAGGATTATGCCGATTATTAAAAAGGTTTTATCGGAACAAAATATGGAATGATGTTGTTAGCTAATGCTGGATTTCTGACAATGAAGTCATAGTAAACCTTACTATGAACAATATTCTTTCCAAAGAACACTTATTTTTTTAATCTATAAGATGTGGCCTACACAACTTTTCCTTTTCCTCAAACTTGTATAAAAGTACACATTAGTAAGCTGGTGAACAAACTGTAGTACTACTGGCAGGTTAAGTCTTCATGTAGCTTTGACCTTGGTCAAAAAGAGTGCAGTGAAAGACCGGCATGAGTCACACGCAAGAGTGTCCACAATCCCACTATTGTATCCAGAGCAGCATGTATCTCAAGTGCAGGAGTGTGACCTCAGAATATAACATAGAAGAGTTTTAGTAAAATTCGAGGAGAGTTTACCAAAATCAAGGTGAATTACAGGATTTCCAGGCTGCTAGGCACCATGCTTATACACATCGCACTGTAAAACAGACAAGATAAGGATATACCGACACACCGATGACCTGAAAGTGAATTAAATGTAACAGGAGACAGGCCATAACTTGATGCTTGTGCTGACCGCATCATTGAATTCTTCATAGCGGGGCATTTGTGGTGGGATACATCAGCCTAATAATAATAATAATAATAATAATAATAATAATAATAATAATAATAATAATAATAAAAATAATAATAATAATTTTCCCTAGGGCGCCTTCCCCTTATTCAGAGGTTACCCTCATCGCCCGGCCGCTGCGTCCTCCAGCCGCAGCCAAGGCCACGGAGGAGTGCAGGTTGGGGGTGGCGGGGGTCAGCACGCCGACTCCCCCGACCGTAAGGCGACTACTTTGACCTTTTTAAGGACGCTACCTTTCTATCAGGATAGCCCCTCAATTGGCCCCCCCAGGGACCTAACGAGGCTGAGTGCACCCTGTAACAGACCTCCCAGCGGGAGAAAAATCCCATGCCGGTACCGGGGATCGAACCCGGGTCCTCCGTGCCACAGGCAGGTGAGCTACCACTGCGCTACGGCGGCGGTCATAATAATAATAATAATAACCACCATGTATGTCAGTAATATTCATCAAAACCATTTATCCAAAATCTAGGGAAAAACTGCAAGGCTTTTAATGTTCAGGGGAATACAGCTATTAACGCAAGATCGCCAAACAATAAGAACAAAAGCATGTCCAAAATCTTTAGAATCTTTCGTTCATCCTAATAGGAACGCATGTTTACTCAGGGAGAACTCCCTGAAAGATGCATTTTGAAGTACCCCATTGGTGGACATCTGGGAATTACGGAATTAGTACATATCTCCACCAATAAGAATCGCAAAACTGCTGATAGGAGGTGGAAAACAAGGGGAGAATATCTCAAACAAAATGGAGATACACGTTGAAGCGGCCTTCAGAAACATGATTACACAGACACATGATCCCTCAGAAACACGATTCCTCACAAACATGCTTCACTCATATACACACGTTTCCTCAGATATCCAAAGCGTGTGTTAAGAGGTTCAACAAAATAAATTCATAAGGACAAAGGAGCAATAATTGGGAATATCAGTATGCGAGTAAGCGGAACGGAAATACCCAAGGGTATATGGTTGCTAAAGGAAATATTCAATGTTAATGTGACAAGGGAAATAAAAGTTTGCACGGTAATAAGAAAAATAACTTCAGTGTTATTTCACAACTGAAATGCTCCGATCGCCTACGAGATCAGAGTCATAGCCGAGGCAAACTTTGCAAACGATAAAAATCCTGCCGCAAAATACTTTCTGCATATTAGGCCAACATACAACACTGCTATTCAAACAAAAACAATGTCTACTGACTACAAAACAACAGCTGGTATAATGAACTTCAATATTTCATGGCTTCTGTAGCGCGAATAAGCTATCATTTCATGTGTGTCAGATGTATGTATAATGCACATCAACTTGAGCACATTGTAACCGCACATTACTAACGGACTGCACATAACCTTGTCCATAGCTTTACATTTTAAAAATTTTCTGAAATGCTCCAAAATTATGCGAATGGCAGGAAGTTCAAAATAAGTGTACACTGAGATTAAAAGTATACTATAAATATAGATACTGAAAGAACCATCAAAAAGGTACAAATGCTAGGGAACCATTAAAACTGGTACCATAAATATGGAGAGATCTATTGCGCATTCACATTTAGAAAAATTTTTAACAAGACTCTCACAAAAAAAAAAAAAAAAAAAAAAATGTTTCTCTATAAGATCACACCTGTGATTTAATAAGTAAAAAAATATTATGTAAATACAGACTTGAATCGCATGACTCCAGAGCCTGGCTATATAAATGCTGGATATGTCACAAGCTAGCACCCACAATTTCACTACTAAAGAGGATGTCAAATGCTTTCTGTTGGACATTTGACACAAATCAATGTTAAGCACAAAATATAGTTTCCATATGTTGGCGCATGCAATAACAAAAGTTACATTTAATTAGATTTTGAAAATATGTATACAAGAATATATATCATTAAGCTTTTCTGTAAAAAGTAAATAATAAATAATAATAATAATAAAAATAATAATAATAATAATAATAATAATAATAATAATAATAATAATAATAATAACAACAACAAGAATAATGTGATAGAAACAATGCAGTGGTTATTTCCTGTAAAAAGAACCAAAGAAGACATTTACTTCTTAATTTGGGTACACTTTATATGTTTGCTGGCACGGACACATTTACTTCTAAAACATAGACAAGTTAATAGATTGTTAGGTACAGTTATTGCTTAACATTGCTTACCCCAAGTAGCAGAGGTGTGGCAAAATATTTAGCTTCTGTGATATTGGAGCGAACATAAGCACATTCCACAACATTTAATTCTCCCTTGAGTGCCCGACACAATGCAAATGTAAAGCGGGCTCCAGCATATGCCATTGAAAGAGTGGCAGAGCCTGCTCCAGCCTTTGCCTTTACCACCTCGGTGCCAGCTTCCTGCAACATTAAGCATACATGGTGATGTAAACATGAAATATGTTCCTATACTGGTGCATAATTCACTGTATTATCTGAGCATATTATTGACTAAGAATGAAAACTCATATGTCAATTTCTGTTTTCTGAAACACATTTTGTGACTAAGGCCTGGTATTATAAATGTATGGAAGATTAGTTCAATCAAACTAGAAGTTTAACTGCAGGTGCCATTTTATAAACATTTGGTTAGTTAACTGTAGTGCAGTGCTGTTGGTATGCTTGAATGCTGAGAAAAAAAGACAGCCACTAATTTTCTTCTTTTTACACAACTATACCCTGGGAGAACTAACCTGGCACTTGATGTTACAGCTGCCTACCAGCTGCTGTCGCAGCATTGTCACTTTTTCACTCACCCATGGCCAGTGGTTCCACCATAATAAGAGGTCCACCATTTTCATTTTATTTTTGACAGTAGTCTCTTACGGCAATTAACATCTCCCGGACCCAATTTTTTAGGGTTATTCCTGTACCCAAATACATGCTTTTTGGCTTTACCAGGACTATAAGCCATTTTTAAACAAAATGCAGTGTAACCAAGACCACTCAAATCTGTTACGAATGCAACAAAACAGTGAAATATGCAGCGGTAAACTATATAAAGTATATGAAATAATAAAACTGCAATCCTCCGGATATAATGTTGTATGTAATTCATCCGTAAGACACCTTTCACTCTGTACTTATTAAATAATCAAACATTATATTGTTGCAAGTGGCCAAAACACGCGGAAGGCAGAAGCTGGGAATACATGCACATATTGCAACACGGGTGAGTGTACACCTCTGGTCACATGATAGTCACATGGTGTATTTGTAACACAACTGGATGTTATAAGCCGAGCCCTCTTACCCGACCCTTATGAGCCATGTGAGTGACATGGCTGGCAAGTGCCAGGTTAGCTCTCTCAGGGAATAAATGCTGTTAGTACATGTGCTAGCTTAGAAAAAAGTTAAAATATTTTAAATAATGGTCATTCACATTGAAAATTAAATGTAACAATTTGAGACAGGCAACCATTCAAAATATTAGTAGCATTTGCAACAAGTTTGATTGCCAATCATTTTTTCTTTCACCATAACTAAACGCCATTGGTAACTAAAATGTAATGTTGGTAATGCTGTTGGTAGCTTAGAAAAAAAGGTTAATGTGAAATAATAGCATTTTGGATGAAAAATAAGTGTAGCAGTAATGAAGCTAATAGCAATTTAGGTACACTCAGTGGTTTACTTTACATTTTGTTCATACTAAAAGTCTGCTGCACATACATAGGTAAACTTACTTCACACTACTTATTCCAATTTATTTGTATATCTTATCCTACAAATTAATTCTCCAAAACTTATTTTTCTATTTACTTCAGGTCAATCATGTGCAAAATAGAACCTATTCTTGTAGGTAAAATGAAGGAGGCTAGGTGACAGGCAATTTTTTTAATGCCCATGCAAGCTTGTAGGACCAAAGTTTACATGATGCGTAGATTAATTGCATTACATGGTCCTAGCGTTTGTTTACACTTGATTTTCAAAAATGTATTGTTATTTTAATAGCAATCTGACATCAAAATATATTATGGTGTGCACTGTCTTGTTGATTTTTGTATGCAGTTTCAAATTTGACGTAATGAGGTTAGGAATGTCTGTTTTGCAAGTCTGAATCTGTTTAAAAAGTCGTGGTCATTCCACATCTGAAAGTGAACGCATCTATTTAAGAAAGTGAGTCCCTGGGGTGTTTCAATTTCATCATAGTAGCAATTTGTTGAATTCCTCCCTGGTATCTGCATGTACAGCTGGGACCACATCTTAAGACATAGCATTAAACTAGTTAATCAGTAGATGAGTTCCAGTAAAGATTACCATTTATAAAACGAAAGAAAACCGTAAGTTATAGTTTAAACGTGGCCCTCCTGTAAAGCTTTGCTTTAGTTCTTCACATACGATGTGGATGATGTTAACCAGTATTTTATTCCTATACATGAAAGTAAGAAACTTTCTTGAAAAATTCCAACCATACAACAAATCTAATGCTGAAATATCAGGTGGTAGAGGTACAATATTTATGGAAGGGATTTCACACTGAGTCAACTGTTGAGGCTATGTAAGACCCTGGGAGGAGGGGATGAAGAGACAACACTATGGACATGTTGGAACCCGAGCAAGTAATGAGCCAGTGAGAAGGAGCCTAACGTGTGCTGCAGATCCTTGATTTTGTCACTAGGGTTTGCCAAGCACCAACTTGTCAGGCTATTCTGCCGAGAAGAGCAGTTACAGTTTGCTAAGTCCTCACACAGCAGCATTGAACTCGCCCATCAACAGGACTTCCAACCCTGAAAGACTGGAATGAAATGAAGGTGAAATGAAATGGAGGGATAGGAAATTTGGGGGATGTAATTATCCTTCTCAGCATTTGCATGGTGACCCTGGACAACCCCCTAAAACCCTATGGGTCAGGAAGGTCGGTCTCAGGAATTGAACCCAGGACATCCAGAATGGGAGCATCACACATTACCATGGAGCCATCTCTCGTTATCAATACACTATTCACAACAAACAAGCAATATGCTCATTCAATACAGAAATACTTACAGAGGGAAATATTTAGTCTATCATGAAGATTAATATCTGTAATGTATTTCCAATAAATATATAGGTACCGCAAAAAGCCTATACGAAAGGCATAACATGAAGGTATAATAATTTTTAAATCACCTAACAGCTCCATATTCACTTTTTAGATCATATATCTTTTGGGAAATGCAAGTTATTTTCATTTATATGTAAAATATTAGACAAATTCAAATTCACATTTGATCCAAGTGCAACCTACCTATCAATGCCTATTGGAAGTTGAAAAGGTATATCATAGCAGCAGAACCTAGAAATACATATTTCATTCAATTTTGATTAAATTAGTTATTTCAGTATCAGCAAACATTACTGGATTTAACATTTGGAACATGAAATCAGTAGCATGCAGTAAAGATTTGTAATAGGTTTGGTTGTCTTGCTGGCCTTGAGTATGAGGCTTGTCCTGACACCAAATTTGGTTTTCAGGGTTATCTACGTTGTATTATTTGAGAAAGTTTCAACTATGTTTGAGAGGTAGAACTGGAACTTAAAAATTCAATGCCACAACTGGGATTTGAACCACAGACCTTCCGCTTACCAGGCAGATGCTCTAACCACTGAGCTATTGTGACAAACTGCCAGAATGGCATTAAATTCTCAAATCAGTTCGTATTTCTCCTGGTAAACCACAAAGGCAGTCTCACATCAGAGACAAATTACCCCAATGGTGACTTACTATTTTAAGTACTTTATATCCCAGGATTATATAACCTTCAGATGGTAATTATTATTTATTTATGCCAATAGTAAGTTTGTTGGCATAAATAAATAATAATTTCAACTATGTTGTTTATTCATCAAATGGTTCTTTACAATTGTGACAGTAAAGCTAAATAAATCTTGTGTCACTTTCAGGACAATATAGACAAGTTTTTACAATTTGTGCTTTTACTAGTTAAATTAACATTCAGGTATGATTATACTTCTTATATTCTTTTACTTAGTTTCCTATGGAACAAAATCTCAAGAAAACATGGATATATCATTCTTATATATGCATTTTACAGAAATGTAAATATTGTTACATTTAGTTGAACCTACATGCTCTGCATAGTAAAATTTGATATTGATAATGTGTTAAGATTTGCCTTTAAGTAGTCAAGTTACTTTTCTTCCTTAAGTGGATGTAATATTCTTATTTATTATCGGTGTCAAACAAGAAAGGTATTGACAGTTGACGGTGAAAGAGAGGTGATGTTGCCATTTATCGCATCCATGTGGAGAGTGCATTAGCATTATGTGTAAGAAGATGGTTGGATTGCGTTTGGAATATAGAGCAGGTATAATTTATATTCATATTCAAAAACAATAGTAACATAGTTCATCTACATGCAAAGGATGGAATATGGAAGTATTATATCACTGTAAAGATATATTCTCTCAAGCTTCCACGGCCATCGTTTAAAATATCTTGGCTATCCGGTTGTTGCCGCGTCAAATTATAAAATGCCGACGTTTCGACCATCTTGTCGTGGTCGTTATCACAGGCAAACTGCAACGCTATGTAGCAGCTAGTCAACTTATATACTGGCAAACAGATGAAAGGTGGGTAAATGGTGAGCCCTGATAGGCTGGGTAGTCTCTGCATTGCGGCAGTCCTACGTCACTGCCATAGAATCATTACATCATTGATCAGACCAAGATAGTAACCAGTGAAAACAGATGGCGACCCAGAAAAATTAAAGAGGCCTTAGAAATTTCCCGTTGTCCTAAGAATTTTAATAATAATGGTGGCATGCACATTAACAAACTTTGGTTTACGGCCATGGGTAGAACAAAACACAAGAACACCACGTCATTTGTGCCGCAGTGTAATGATTCTATGGCAGTGCCGCAGTGTAATGATTCTATGGCAGTGACGTAGGACTGCCGCAATGCAGAGACTACCCAGCCTATCAGGGCTCACCATTTACCCACCTTTCATCTGTTTGCCAGTATATAAGTTGACTAGCTGCTACATAGCGTTGCAGTTTGCCTGTGATAACGACCACGACAAGATGGTCGAAACGTCGGCATTTTATAATTTGACGCGGCAACAACCGGATAGCCAAGATATTTCACTGTAAAGATGTTAACAAAAGAAACATACCTGTAAAATAGTGTAATGGGAAATACCGCTGATATCCGACTCGCTTGCATTATTGCTGTTGTTGTTGGCATTACCCACGGAAATGAAAACTGTTCTATCCTTACTTCTAAGACTCCACTTTCCCATGTTGCACTTACTACACCCTTTGTATCAGTAACCGCTTTTTATTGATGTAGCTTTATTAGACTACAAAGTGAAATCTGTTTTGCACAATGTAACCCTCTACTTCGGCCCAAATTAATTAAATTGGAATACACTATGAAAGGGCAAAACCAAACAATTTTGCGTCCATGTTCTTCAGCAATACCATCAACTGCATAATCCTTTAACTGGGATATGTACCTTACCAAACACAATTTTATTCGCTTCCCGAGTACATAAAGTTTTTCGTTTTGCTACACTGTCTTTGTCAATGTTTTTGGACATAATTATTCATTAAAAGAGTGAGACAGTTGCACATGCTCACAACATACACACAGATACACAGATTCAGGCACACGTAAATACAAGGCAAATAACCACAATAAATAGAATGAAACTTGTCAGCACACAGGCAATCTCTGATACAAACATTGCAAGCTGGAGCTGGAGGGAGGCGATGCACAGTTTATGTTACTACTGGAGTGCAGGTCAGGCACATGCTAATCACGTGTTAAATATCGACAACACTGGTTTAGCGTTGCTATGGAAACATCTTAGCTCTAATTGGTTGCTCTTTTCGTTACTTTAACAATCACCATGACGCATCCATCCCCTCCTGTTCATTTAGACCCTTCCACCATGTGGGTAGCAACTGTTAATCCCCTTCTTATTAGGTGCCAAGTGTAAGTCATGGCTTAGAAAAATGTAGAAACAGTAGTCGAACCATTGTATGTGTGGCTTATGCGTCAGCAAAACACAGCATAATGTGACATAAAGCACTTTTGTATGCGTGGTCTCTTGAGTCATCAGAATAGAGCATGTTTGCAACTTTTGCTTGCGCGTGTTTCGTAACTTAGTAGACTTAGTTTTTTTCTTTGTTGAAATACATACATATACTTTCCTGCTTGTAGCTGAAGTGAGAAGTGATATAAAAAGGTATTTTTGCACCCACTGGATATAACCATATACAATTGTTTGGTAATTTGGAGAGCTCTAAACTCATACAGGACAATGACCTACCTGGACTTCCGACTATCAATAGCTTGCAGCCTAATTGAACAATACCACGTTGGGGGTAGAAAATCCAGAACCCCTGCACCCCTCAGACTTCAAGGAAAACATTATCCTAAAAGGATACCACCAACAGCGAAGAAGTCCTGCACATCTCGAAAGTGTTTCGTGTGCCACAAGAAGGGAATTCGCAAATGTGGAGATGTACCCTAGTGTGTTTATCCAAGGCCATCTCTAAGTAAGAGGCCTGGATATGCGATTCGTGACGTCACAACGCGAGGCTGACGTTCCAAGCAATTCATACGGAATAAACACATGTTTTACAGCATTTCTGCGCTGGAAGAAGCGTGCATTCATTTATATTTTCACATTTCGTATTAAAAGTTAATGTGTGTTAGTATGTTAGTGGAAAACATGCTTTGCATAGTTGTTAATGCATGCTTCTTACGTTCGCAATGCGAATATATCTCCAGTTTCTTTCTTTTTTTTCCTGTAGATAATACCAAACTTTTTTGTTTAATAATGCAGTAGTTTTTCAAGAGGATGTTGGTTATTACTTTTATTATTTTCCTCGTCAAAATAGCACCCGGTAACTCGCAATCACTAACATTACAGTCAGCACCGATATTATTAATGTCACATGTCTCAGCACCTAAATGTAGAATTAAGTTTCTCTGGTTTTCTACTTTAAGAAATTCTTGTTCATATGTCTCAACAAATTTACTACTTTTTCATGATCACCTTCTCTGATAAATATTTTAAATGCAAGAGTTTCTATCAGGACTGAGGGGTTGAGAAAGTTGTCTGAGGTAATCAGGATGGGGTAAAGAAAGAACATTGGAATCAAGTAAGTGTCTGTAAGCTCCTGGGGGAGTGTACTTAATTTACTTTTGACTGACCAATTTTACCTGCTCTTCTATGAATTTAGGTTTTAGATATTCTGTGGAATCTTCATTTATGTCCTCCCAACATACCTTTAAAATGTTGACAGCCTGAAGTAGTTTATGTTCTCTTTGTTCACTTGCTATTGTGAACCAAAAGAACATCAAATTTAGATCATTTATCCAATATCATTTGTTTACCGAGAATGCATTTAAACTTACTATTGGGTATTACAATTTTACCCTATAGAACCTAAATAATAACAATGGAATTAATTTTTAATGCTGCTACAATTTTAGGAGTTTCTTCAGTACAATTTTCACAAAAATTACATCGTTTTCTTTTATGATGACGGTGAATCCCTCTAATTTCAAGTCACTAATTCTATTTTTAAAGCTCTGAAAATGAACAATTTTTTCATCTTCGAGTCATTTACGAAATGCTATGGATTTTCAGTAAGTTTAGGAGTTTTTCTGGGTGCTAAAAAACGCTTGTCTCATTTCCCGTAACAGTAAATCCCTTCACTATGTGCTGTTCAGAAAAATGTTTAATACATACCACACCCGGTTCATAAATATCCCTGTGAATAGCACGTACCCACTGTTGTTTCCTGTGTGGATCCTTTGGAAACGAAAACACTGTAACACACTTTTCTACACTTGTTTTATAGTTTGAGGTATAACCCAGCACACAACACTTCCTAGGCATTTTGTATTGAAAACTACACCACTTTGTAATTTAATTTTTCGCTCACTTGTGTACTGACACGTTGTAAGGCACAAGCAACTTCTTAGCGTTCCAACCACGTAATGATGTGTTGCATTCCCGTAATAAACAAATAGGTGATAAACATAAGCCTCCCGTGATGACGTCATTAACGTAATCTCTTTCCGTATACAGGCCTCTTAGATAAAGATGGCCTTGGTTTATCCCTGTTTTGAGGCATATCACTGCAGAAGGAACATATAAAGGTAAGCCAGTAAAGTATATAGACTTTACTTAAATGTTTCATAAAGGGAAAATTAAAATAAGTTGAGTTAGATAAGGGATAAATAAGGGTTAAATGCACAAACGCACAGGACGTGTATACATGCCCATATCGCTCATCCGTCATTTTAAATGGACGTGATTTCACGTCCATATTGCTGAAGAGGTTAATGCTAATCAATTGTTGATTTCCCTGCTACTTGACCAATCGACTGTCTAATTTCCCTACACATTTATATTATATTTTTTATATTACACATTGTTTATCAACAATCTTAGAATTTAAAATCTTTTCAATCCCTGAGATTTTGTTTCATAATCTTTCACAGTTTCTAATATTTTTTTTATATATCAATGTGGTTAAGTTTATTCTTTAGGTAATTTTTATGTAGAATCCTGATAACTCGGCCTAATGTGGACTGAGAGTGTGTCAAGTGACAGAAACGTCTAGTTTCACAGGATAAAGGATCTGTTATTCACAACTTGTAACATTAATTCTGCAAGTTACATATGGATGTTCTATGTACAAAGGTAGAGTACAGATGGAGGGGATTCTACACTGAACTGTTGAGGCTATAGTATGTCTGACTCTGGGAAGAAGGGATGAAATGAGAGTGCTCTACGGGCGTGTTTGAACCTGGGAGAGTCGTGCAAGCCAGCATGAGGGTCCCTAAGGTGTGCTGGAGATTCATCTCGACACCAGGGTTTGCCAAGCAGCCACCAGCCTGGGGTTTTGACAGTGGTTCACCCCAGCATGTTAGACAACTACAACGCCACTCATCCGTTAAGAACAACAGTTACAGTTCACAAAGTTCTCAAATAGCAGTGGCAAACTTGCTCATCGCCAGCATTTCGAATCTGAAAGACCAGACTGAAATGAAGGTGAAATGAAATGGAGGGACAGGATATTCGAGGGGTGTAATTATCATTCCCAGCATTTGCCTGCCAACCAGAAAACCCCTGAAAGAACCCATGGGTCAGGAGAGTTGGCTGCAGGAATCAAATCATGCAACCAAATGCATGCCTCACGTTACTGTGGAGCCATCTCTTAATAATGCATGTTCTAGCACAATATAGGAAAAAGAAAAGTATAACATAGCCTAAAAATTATTATGTATTAATATGTTTCCCTTGTCCAGTCTAACACATTCAATTTAATGTCCATTACCCTGCAAACTTGTTTTCTTGTCTCGTTCATTTTTATTTGCACAAACACAACACAACACAAACAGTAAGCCTGAAATCTGAGACACTGTACTGTAAACAGAGATATGTAACTGAAAGTTTAGCTTACCACACAAGTACTGCATAAAGCAATAAACCATCCAATTAAATGTTTGTGCTATGTATCCAAATTATTAGTGGCAAGTTTTTGATTTTATAATAATAGTCTGCCGGCTGTTTGTGTTTTATTATATATCAAAAGTCAATACACAGTCAGCCCTTTTGTTACTGTGAGGAAGAATGTGGTAGGTTGTATATATACACTATTTGTTGGAAATCCAGTTAGCAATGGCAAATGTTTGACTTCAGTTGTCATCTGTTATAAGAAGTTGAAATGCAATGGTCTCTTAGTTCCATCAGATTATTATTGAGCTATGCAATAAGATTTTTGAGTATCATAATAAATTAAAGCAGTCAGACTTGGTATTTAATATACATTTACAACATTTGGTGATCCCTGTTGTGATGGAACGTGTATAATTCGTGTCCCAGAAGAGAAAGAATAGTGTATTCACAACTAAAATACGTATAATACAGTGCCTGGCTTAATACTGAATTTAGAGAAGAAAAAAACTAGATAAATTGATGAAAGCTAGGATACCTGTAAGACAAAGAAGATCAATGATTTAGAAGGGATTTTTGCAACAGATTGTACATCTCCCAAGTTTAAGGATTCACTTACTGCAAATTTCAGTCATTCAGAAGCATTGATGACAGTAAAATTATTGATGCAATTTTACATAACAGTGGTGAAGTGGCAGCGGTTGTATCAGAAAAAGAAATCACTGTTTAAGTCCAATGAATTTAGGTTACGCGGGTATGAGTGAATGTTTGGTAAGCAGTTCATGAAGCATTGGGTACAAAGCAACAGTATTTAGTCGGGATAACAAGAGGAAGCCTTATAAACTTCCTAAAATAGAAATTAAGAAATTTAATGAGGATCTACGAGAATGGTTAAGTTTTTGATCACAGTTTTGGAAGATTCACAAAGATAATTTACATGTTAGTAACAAGTTCCAGTATTTAATGCAAGTGATGAAAATCGGAACTGAGCCTCACAAGATCACACTTAGCTATCCCCAAACATCAGAGAATTATCCAAAGGTTATTTAAGCTTTACAGGAACGTTTTGGAAAAGATCTATTACAAGTGCACATATGGGAACTATTAAAACTGGTGATCTCTAATGCAACATGAGAGGAAAAACTTCCATTACCCATCTTGTTAATCAAGTTAGAATCTCATCTTTGGTCTCTCAGCAGTCTGAATCTAGCATCAGCCAAACCAAATGCTTGGTTGTTTCCATTAGTAGAATCCAGCCTACCAGAAGAACCTTTCCGTGCCTGGCAAAGAAGTCGATTCTACAAACAAGATGACAGCAAGGATGGTAAAAATTCATCTTGACTTGAATACCTTATGGAATTTTTACATACTGAAGCACAAAATGAACAACAGATCTTGCTGGCTCAATCAGTATTTTCCAATTTGTTTATGAAAAGTAACACTTAGAAAACGTTAAGTTCTTTCCAGACAAAGAAGAATATCGAACACTATGTGTGTAGACCCACTCCTACTGTTGCTGCACTTTATAATACAAGGATAATCCCAAAACTAAGGTCTCCAAAGTGCTGGGGTTGCAGGGAACTGCTTGCATGGATGTTGGCCAAACTGCGTTTTTCCTCCCTCCCTCCACACTCTGCAGCAACCACTGCACATGAGTCTTAGCTTGGCAGGCAGTTGTAATGGGGCTCCCAATAGCCACTACTGCCAGATGCAAAGTTCATGGTTATTCGGTTTTTTAGTGCAAAAGGGATTAAACCAATTGACATTCACCAACAGTTGATGGAAGTGCATGGAGAGTCTTGTATGGATATCAAAAATGTCTGCAAGTGGTGTAGAGAGTTTGCAGATGGTCGTATGGAAATTCAAGACAAGGAAAGAAGTGACATGTCAATTCTCGACGAGAAAATCGCACAGGTTGAACAAATTGTGCTTCATCATTGGCAGGTCATTCTCGACAAGCTCTGCATTGTTGTTCCTGAGATTTGTTGAAGCACCGTTCACTTCACTTTGACTGAAGAGTTGAAATTTCGGAAGGTGCGCAAGATTGTTGACAGAAGACCACAAAAGACAACACACTGAACTTCCTGCCAATTTCATCAATGCTATGCAGATGAAAAGGACAACCCTTTGGAGTCAATAGTCATGGGCAATGAAACCTGGGCTTTCCACTTCACACTTGAGACCAAATAACAATCATATGAGTGACAGCATTCTGATTCACCCAAGCTGCGAAAATTCAAAAGAACACAGTCTGCCAGTAAAGTCTGTGTTTTGGGATCGAAAGGGATATTGTTGGTCGACTTTATGGATCCTGGGACAACAATAAATGAGGACAGATACTGTCAAGACAGCAAAACAAAAAGTCAGATAGGCAATTCAAAACTAAAGAGGAATGTTGAGCAAGAGCAAAAGCCTTCTCCATGACAATGCTCACCCCCATCCTGCCCGTCAAACCGTGGATCTTCTGCAACAGTTTGGATGGGACATCACCCATTCACCTTATAGTCTGGACTTAGCACCCAGTGACTAGCACTTGTTTCTCACGTTGAAAGAACACTTGGCTGGAAGATGCTTCAGTGACGACGAAGTGAAAGATGAGGTCCATCACTTCAATAGCATGGGGCAGGCTGGATTGACATGAGCATACAAAAACTGCCGCAGCATTTACAAAAATGCATGGATTGAAATGGCGATCATTTGTAAAAATAGAAAAATTTTTTAAGCTTCAAAGCTATGTAGCATTTGTTGCCAATAAACGTTTTTTTATATTTTTAAAAAAAATTGGAGACCCTACTTTTGGGATCATCCTCATAGCTCATTACTGACATGCACTTTTTTGCAGTAAACGTCATGAAAGTGAGACGTGTTTTCAGACCAGAAAAATAACTATACAAGAAGATTAATGATGAAAGAGAAGGGACGAGGTTATTTGTGTATAAGACACAACCATCTAGCTAAGAACTGCAAATCTTCCATTCAATGTTTGCTTTGCAGAAACAAGCATGTTATTAGTCATGTTTCCAGAACTAATGAAAACAAAAAAAGTGAGTCAAAGGATGAGGAAATACCACAAACTCAGATTACATCCATACTAACTAATAATACATGTGTTAAGTCAAGTGGTCTTGCAAATGTTAGTCTCATCACAGAGGAAGAGTAAATGAAAAACAGTACAAGCTTTCATAGACTGCAGCTCACAATGATCCTACCTCCAGAGTGCAGCTGATGAATTGAGAGTAGAACCTTGTGCAGAAGAAAGTCACCCATGTCCTTTCCGGTTGGAAATCAGACTTCTGCTTTAAAACCCACGAGATATAAAATTGACGTAGGAAGAAAGGATGGAAGATACATCTGTGAAATAGTTACAAGACCATCCAAGAATTTGTCAGTCTATTCCTCGGGTTTCTAGAACAACTGATTTACTAAAGGGCATATGGCATAAGAAGGCACATGAGGTGGAGCTAGACGAAGGTGTGTGAAAGCAAGTAGCCTATCCTAGAGAGGTGATGTTGCCCAGTTCGGTAATGTGCTACCTAGCGCAATATTTGCTTTCTACTTTTTTCTTTGCGCTCATCAAATCCAGCAACGGCTCATTATTACAAAGAATTCCATTGAAAAGAGCTAGACATTTTGAAGCTGACTATCCAAAAAGCAATACTTAGGTGGCCTGGAGCACAAAATATGAGTGATTGAATAAACACTGCGCTCAGCGATAGCAAACGACACTTGCCTTGCATCACTGTGTTTATTTATAGTCTCAAATAATTTTCTTCTCAAAAACACTGCGGTCAGCGATAGCAAACGACACTTGCCTTGCATCATGATTGTTTATCGTCTCAAATAATTTTCTTCTCAACGGGTGAGATGTCTGTAGGAAAAGAAAAGGAAATTAGTTTATTCTTATGAGTGTTCCAAGTCTGACGTATATGTACAGAGTTACGTGTGTGATATAATTACTGTAACTCGTTTTCTTGCTAAGAAACATGGCATTACCAAAACCTGGTACAAGCGGCTCACAGACAAATAGAAAGGGAAAGTACTGCATTCAGATGCGTGGGCTATTATTTTCAGTGTTTACACTTTTTTAAAAGAACTGTCCTCAGAAGAAGTGCGTGCGAACATTGCATTTAAACAGAGTTAAGTGCGAATAGCTAAAGCATGCAATGTAAGTAAACATTCAATGTCGCACATAGCATAACAAGGTAAAACCTCTTCTGAATCAGGACGGCCCTTGTTTAAATCCCCCGGAAAACATTGTAAGACAGAAAAATGGGTTTCAAATCTGAATGACTTTGAGAAAGACATTCCCCGTCGAACCACTTTTCAAATGTATGTATGATAACGGTGAATATCTAACATTAAAAAACTTGTTCATTTGATGAGGAACAAAACAGATTATAAAGGTTCCACAACATCTATGGGGTTAAAATATATATATATAAAAAAATGGGTTTTTGCTATAGACGAACTAATGATGGAAGGAAATTTCTGTTAGAAAGGAACAACATTGTTGCCGACAGAATAAAATTTTTGAGAACTATGTAAGAATTGAGGGACTCAGGTGATAGTTGTCCCATATTTTATGTTGATGAGACCTGGGTGAACCAAAATCACTCTCGAAAGGACAGTTGGCAGGATGCCTCAGGAAATGGTGGCCTCAAAGCTCCTGTTGGAAAAGGCAGTAGGCTCATTATTTGCCAAGCAGGATCTGCAAAAACAGGTTTCATTCGACCACCACTCAGAAACGAATGCAGAAAGTTACAAAGACTGATTTGTGAGCAGATTCTTAAATTTACTCGAAGAGGGCTCAGTTATCACGGATAATGAAAGTTATCACTCAAAAGTAATTGATAAAGTCCCCACTAGAAACTCCAGGAAAGCACACATTCAGGAATGACTCCAAACCCACAATATTGCATATAATCCCCTTGAAAACGTTGCAGAATTGCTTTTAAAAGACAACCAGAACAAGCCACAAGAAAAGCAGTACGAATTAGATGAAATTGTTCTGGAAAGAGGCCATCAAATTATTTGATTACCACCCTACCACTGTCAATACAACCCAATAAAGTTAATTTGGGTAAAAGTGAAATGTCAAGTTGCTACCCGTAATTCAACATTTCAGCTGTCAGATGTCGAAAAACTGATGCACGAGAATCTCGAAGTTATGGTAGAAGACTGGGCAAGGCGTGTTGCTCATGCTGAAAAACTTCAAGAGGAAGATTTCCACAAAGTAGCAAGAGATAGCATTGTTCAAAGCCTGGTTATTAACCTTAGAGACAGTGATTTGGATACCTATGTGCAAGAAATGGAAGGAGGAGGGGGACGAGGAGGAAGTCCTAGCAACTCCTTTGTGAGTCCAGGTACACGTTTTCTTTAAAGTATATACGTTTAGGTATTGTATTTTAAGGGAATTGATGGGTGAATTTTCCAAAACCCAAAGTGCTTTATTGGATGTTCTAAGTTTTAACACATGTTGAATCTGTGTAAAGAAGTGGGCATCAAAGCTTGGTTACGAGTTTTAAACCCAAAATGTAAGCTATTTCATGAAAAATTCTTCTTGCGATGCATGTTCACAATTTTTAATCAATACTGCATATTTATGTTCCCTACTGAGCTATAAAATAACTTTGCTAAGAAATAGTCTTAACACAGTTGGTTTTAAAAATATAAATTTTGTTCAATGGTGAGGTTTCGCTTTTGATATATAAACTTTGATGGGCATGTTAGCCTAACATACTTATCTTATATTAATAACCGCATAGCAAGTTCTGGTAGGCACATATTGGGGAAACTATTTCCGGAATTTTGCTATGATAACTTATAAATTGCATCATAAGGAACATTTAAATGCTGAAATATGTCTAAAATACACAACCGAGGCCACGCTGGAATATTATTCATAAAAGGTGGCTTGAAATTGTGCTTAGGCATTTGTTGTTAAATAATGTAGATTTTCACTTAGAATACCTGAAATAGAAACTGATTAACATATGAGCAAAAACTCTGCATAGACAGAAAAATTGAGAAAATTATAAGAAATACCTAACAGAGAATGTTTCAAATTGCACAACTACGACCTCATTTTCACTCCAACAACAAAAATATTCACACAAAAACGTTCCTAGAGAATCGGATATAATAAAAAAATTAGGAAGTCAATATTGTAATGTTTTATCACCTAGGTCCAATTTTCAGCTTTAAAGATATGAACTCCATTGAAACATTAGATTGCAAATGAAAATTGTCTACTTAGATGAGGAATTTATATTTGAAGCAAATTGCAGGATTAGAGAGCCTATTGTCTCATTTTAAAGAGAGAAATTGTTATGAGGAGTTTCAATTGTGCACCTTGTAATCCATCTTTGCTGCTGTCTACCGGAAACGCTTACGTGCATATCTCCCCTCTCTTTCTTTTGCCTAGCGATATGCTGAAGCAACAGTGCACCATAACTGAATAGCGATTGGAGCTACTCATGTGCCTTATTTCGTGCACCCTTTGCAAGAGTTGAAAATGAAGATATGGATCAGTAATATTGTGATAACTCTCCAGAGATTGAGCTCCTCATTGGAATGGATGTGTATGCCAAGGTTCTTACAGGAAATGTTCATTTGAAGGGTGGGCTCTTGACAGTGGAAACAAAACTGGGATGGACTTTGGCTGGCGAAAGGCATGATGAATCTCTTGATATCAGTTTGAATAGCCTATCATTTCAACAGCTTATGATATGCGAACCATATCTGAGCTTTGCAACCTTGAGACTAACAGCATCTATGGCCAGGCAGGATCCAAATCAACTGAGGACGAACAGAATCTTCTCAGAACTCTAAAAAGGGATGTCAAAGGCCAATGTGTAAAAAAGCTCCCGTGGAGAGACGGTCATCCTTAGATCAATTGCAACAAACATATTGCTGAAAAGAGACTCAACTCTACTACTGACAAGCTAAGAAAAATGTATCTGTTTGTCAGTTATACTCAGATATTCACAGACTAGCAAAGGGAGGGATCCGTAGAGGAAGTTTCAAATGAAGAAACGGAGAAGCCCTGCCCTTATCTTCCCCATCATTTGGTAATTGAAGTTTCAAGTTTGACAACACCTGTTTGTCCAGTATTTGAAGCATCGTGTAAGACAGCTGAAGGTGTTTCCTTGAATGGCTGCTTAGAGACGGGGCCTAATCATGTCCAGTTAATTCCAGAAATACTCATGGGGTTTTGAGAGAATATTACTGGAGTTACTTCAGATATTAGGAAAGTGTTTCAAATGACTGAGATTGCAACAGAAGATCGTGAAAATCTGCATTTTCAGTGGTGGGGGGATGATGGTACAAAGAAAATGAAAGTTTACAGACATTCAAGAGTGGTCTTTGGAACAACCTGCAGCCCATTCATCTTGGGTGCTGTATTAGAACACCATCTCTCCAATGGCCACGAACATGACAGGTTGATAGCTCACAAATTGATGGGAGTCCACATATGTAGACCAGCGTTAAGTGAGTCCCTTCGAGAGAAGAGTATGATATATTTTGAACCCAGAGTATTAAGCTATTGATTGATGCAAAGGTGGAAATTAGAAATTGGGAATGTTCAGCAGAAGACATCTTGTCCATTGAAGAGAATAAAAGTGAGAATGCATACATCACAAGTTTTAGGTTTACAATGGAAGAGAAGACTAGATATACTAAGTGTTGAAATTAATACTGAATTTTCATCTTTACCAAAAGTACTAACAAAGAGAATACTACTCTCCTTAACCTCTTGAGCGCTATGGACGTGAAATCACGTCCATTTAAAATGACGTGACATATTGTAATGTTTTATCACCTAGGTCCAATTTTCAGCTTTAAAGATATGAACTCCATTGAAACATTAGATTGCAAATGAAAATTATCTACTTATGGGCGTGTATACACGTCCTATGCGTTTGTGCATTTAACTCTTATTTATCCCTTATCTAACTCAACTTATTTTAATTTTCCCTTTAGGAAACATTTAAGTGAAGCCTATATACTTTACTGGATTACCTTAATATGTTCGTTCTGCAGTGATATGCCTCAAAACAGGGATAAACACACAAGGGCACATCTCTGCATTCGCGAATTCCCTTCTTGCGGCACACAAAACACTTTCGAGATGGGCGGGACTTCTTTGCTTTTGGTGGTATTCTTTTAGGATAATGTTTTCCTTGAAGTCTGAGGGGTGTAGGGGTTCTGGATTTTCTACCCCCAGTATGAAGAGGCCTCACAACGTGGTATTGTTCAATTAGGCTATGAGCTATTGATAGTCAGAAGTCCAGGTAGGTCATTGTCTTGTGTGGGTTTAGAGCTCTCCAAATTACCAAACAATTGTATATGGTTATATCCAGTTGGTGCAAAAATACCTTTTTATACCACTTCTCACTTCAGCTACAAGCAGAAAAAGTATATGTATGTATTTCAACAAAGAAAGAAACGGAGCCTGCTATCCAAGTTAGGAAACATGCATAAGCAAAAGTTGCAAACTTGCTTTATTCTGATAACTCATAGACCACGCATCCACTAGTGCTTTATTTCACACTATGCTTTGTTTTGCTGACGCAAGGGCCACACATACAATGGGTCGACTACTGTTTCTTTCAGAGAACTTATAATACATGTGTTCGACAGAGCAAAGTTAACTTTTCACCACAGTGAAACAAAATAGTGCCATTTCAATGATTTGTTAAAGCAGCTCTACTTTGCTGATGACGTACATGCATACTGCATATAACGAGTTTTATACCAGTTTTTGTTTCATTAAAATAACTTAATATTTATGCAAAATACAACTGTGTATTTACGAAGCACTTTTAGTGCATTTAACAATTTAAATGCCTGGCGTTGGATATTGGTTAGCAGTTCTCGGCCCGCAGAGGCTTTAAATGACCAGTGCTCAAGAGGTTAATACTGAAAGTTTTCAATGTTATTGGGTTTCTTTCTCCCACACTTCTTTCATTTAAACTATTCTTATAAAAAGCATGGCATATTGAAACTTTTAGACTCTGAGCAGCATTAGAGTAGTTACCTTTGGCAAAGATTGTGTCACTCCTTCCTGGTAAGAACTGTATTTCTTGGGTAGCCAAGTTAAAATTAGAAGACAGAACACAGATAAGACCAATTGAAAGACCGTACCCTAGACATACATGAACTGTTCAACTGTTTCCAAGAACTGTCTGACTAAGGAGATTTCATAGGGTTAAGAAACCTGCAGTGGTCACAAACTGGTCTCCAATCCAAAATTGTCTTCTTAAGTGTGTGAAATATATTAACATTTATGGGAATGTGTTTGTGTGACAAGCTTTATATGTGACTATTGCGAATAAATGACATGTGACCTTTCTTTTATTATTTTGACAAATTATTCCCACAATTTCAGAGTGAGAGGAATGTTGGAAATCTAAAGCGCGTCTCACCCTTAAAAGACAGTACACGTTAAATGGAGCGCAGTGTTGCAACATGTACTAGTTGCGAATCTTTCTCCGCGCGCGACCCCGAGGTGACCAGAGTCCTGTACTTAGTACTTCAATTGCTGCTTGACGAGATGGGCACTTTTAACTTTGGTATCCCTCCATGCCTTTGTTACTGTATGACCTAAATTTACAAATGACTCGTCTGTATAAACAATTGATTTCCCCTGGTCCCTAAACCTTTTTACGTATTTTAGATATTTATGTTGCCAACTGATGGTATCGTCTCTTTCTATTAATATGCACTTCTTACCCCTTCTTTCATATTCGGACCCCAAATCATGTAAGAACCGACTAAGAGTGGCCCTTGAGAAATTTGGTTGCGTCTCATCACTGTTGACCCGCGACAAATTATATTCAGCGTGGGTGGAATATTTGCAAACTGTAAAGAATGAACAATTCGCCGCACTCCACCTTGCACTATTCAATCATATTGCGTTAACCTAGTGTTTTGTGTAGTCCCACCCTTTTTGCTTTCTTTTTCGATGGCGTTCTTAGAGACCTTTCATTACTTCCTTTTTAATCATACACACTACTGCTTCTGAACACCCGATAGCCTTAGCTGTTTCTTTTACTGCCTTACACGCATTTTGCTTCAAAAATAATCTAACACATTCATAATTATTTGGCGTTCCTTACTTCTTAATTTACCAACATATCGTCTCTTCCTAGCTTTCCCCTCCATAACTACAAATATTTACAAAAATATTAAACAAATAACGCAATAACAGCTCACAGTTACACACACGGCTTCTTTCGAACTAATGTTAGTGCTGCTCCTTATACTATCTTCTGTGTCAGGCCTGACGCTGAATAGATGAATACCTTTTGTTTGCCTTACTGAATAAAAGAAAGAGGTTACTGCCTTTTGGTTTATTTTAAAAACTTTCTCCAACCTTCCTCAACATTTGCTCTCGCTGGTTCCCTGATGTAAACTTAATAACAAAAAAGTTTCACACTGCGTAACTTTTGCAGTGCACAGATATAAAATTTTCCGAAAACATTTAATTTAAAAAATTATAACACTTAACTGGGTAAACATAGAGAATTCAAAGTAGGCAGGTAGTAGCACTATGGTCTACTCTAAGTAAAAAATATAGATGCATTCTAGCAGTTAGTTTGTTAGTTAGCGCGTGATGAGTGTAGAAACAGCAAATATCGGACTTCTATTGAAAAAAACGTTTTCTGAAGAAATTTGGGTCTATACAAATGTATAATGACTCTGAAAAGGATATAACCTGATAGAGAAAAAAATTCTGCATAGGATAATGTGTTCAAACCTGAAATTTATAACAAATGAATATTTATACCATGCTATTAGGAATCTGGCAACAGCGCAAGGGTAGAAAAGGACGCGGCTAATGGCAACTTGTATGCGCTAGATAGAGACAGAGATGTCCCATTTAACTCCATACTGTCTTCTAAGAGTGAAACGCTATATAGTTAGCAATGACAGATGTTTAGTTTGACTTCAGTTGTCATCTGTTATAATAAGTTGAAGTGCCAATGGCCTCTTTGTTCCATGAGACTATTGGGCTATGTAACAAGTTTTATAAGAATAAATAAAAGGAGTCAGATTTTGTATTTAATATAGATTTACAACACTAATTAAAATTAACCTACACTGTTCATAACGTATAGTAGATTATAGCAATTATTACAGTTGAGTTTAACAATAAAAAATAAAAAAATTAAAATTAAAGTCGTTGAATTATGTAGAATGTCAAGTTATCCAGAATTGAGTTATTGGGGTTCTATTTATTACAGAGTCGATTTCATATTACTTCTCTATTTTTATAACATTCATATACAAATAAAAGTATTTGGTATGATAATGCCAAATTAAGGGGGAAAATAGATGAAAATGTGACCCAAAAAAGACAAAATTTCAGATTTTGGACTTTTTGTACTAAAAAAGCTAGGTCGTTAGAAGTGCACATGTATGAACTTTTAACCCTTCTCAAGCAGACATGTTTTACAACTCTGAGCAGAAGGTAATTATATAAAAATATTGAACTCCGTAAAATATAAGAGGGTACATAATCATGCTCAAATGTGTTAAAAAAGGTAGTATAGCTTGGTTTTAGTTGAACTGTGCCGCTGTTGTCTTCCAGGAGCAAGATTCTGTTAATCTGTGTAAAAATGTTGCTCCAAAAGTGGCATAAGTAATACTTTTCCACTTTGTATCACATAATTCATACATATATTCACAAATAAATCAGGAACTGTTCAGGAACCAAATAATCACACAACGATATGCAACACTTCTTTTTGTAACAATAATGGTGGTACTAAGCTAGCATTGGAAGAGAGTTCACCAGCTCATGGCCCCTGGGAGGAATACAGCAAGCCAGTACGTCAGTAAACAAGAGATATCTGCAGTGGGACTCGTGCTTCTAATCGCCTTGCGATAATGTTGCCAACCTTGGAATGTGAATTCATGCTAGATCAAAGCAAATAAGTCACTCAAAATAACGGAACTTAAATGTTATTTTTTGTTCATGCAGTGCATTTAGCTTATAAATGCTAAAATATGATTCCCACTGCTCCGTCTTTCCCCCAGTTATCATTTTCTACCTTTTCTATATGTTTTTAAAAACCTTGTCAGCCTGTTTCGGCCTCAAGTGATATATCTTCGAGCACTATATCGTGCAATTCCTGTAAGGATAAGTCACCTGTTACATTTCTCTAGCTATTCCTTTTACCTTGGTCTGATAAAACTCAAAATGCGTCCGTTTTAGAAACCTCTTTAGGTTTGTTTGTTTCAATCATCCTATATATATATCTGCTTTACACATGGACTGTCACTCTGAACCCCTCTGCTCTACAATCACAATATCATAGCAGCTTTTACACCACTTCTAGATGGGGATTTATCAACTCCTACACTCCTCTTTTCTTTACTTCCGAGATAATGCTAGGGACTCTCCAATTTTTAACTGAAATAAAAAGATATTAGTGAGCAAACATAGTGGGAATAACATTGGAGGTAAGTTGGCAACCTAACCAGCCACAACGTTATCTACGATGTTTACAAAACTCGAGTTACACAATCATGGAATGTCCCTCCTCATCCCTTCAGTCCCCTAAGATCTTGAGCTGGTGAACAGATATATGTGCAGTGAGCTCCTGGGGTGAAAGGAAAAAGGAACAATGGAAGTAAGCAGTAACGTATACAGAGGAAAGATTGGAACCTTTAATAGGTTAAAATGCAATGAGTTTAAAACAAATCAAGTTGTAGAAGAGATGGCAAACATATTTCTCCTATTATGTATAACAGGCTCTTTATTGATAATTGGTAGAGTTGAAATCGACCCTATACCTAATGGGAATCAAGATGTCATGGAGGAAATCCTGGCTTGAGTGAAGGATGTGGACGAGAGAATAGCAAACAAGCTTAATAGGATGGAAAAAGAACTAATGGAAATCAAATAACGGATGTAAAACATAGAGAATATAGGTGCACCTTTGAAGAGAGGTATTGCAAGTTCACCTTGGTCATTGCAGGAGTGAAAGAAAGGAAGACAAAAGAGACCCTGGAAGGAAAACTTGGAATGGTGCTATAGGGATGGGAGATTGCTAAAGCCTTCAGAGTGGGAAGGTTAGGAGGGGCAAGAATAATGGTGGTGCAGTTTACTTCTGTGCAGTTTATAGAGGACACAACAACTTTAAAAAAAAAAAAAAAAAACCCTCATTTATTGGTGGAACAATGTGTCTTAAAAAAGAAATTAATTCAACAAATAAAGAGAGCAAGAATGGAATGGAAATAGGCTTTTATTTGGAATTTATGGCTTTGGATTGATATGCAGATGGTGGCTGAACAAGAAAGTGGAGTAAGGGACATCAAATCCTGGCAACAGGATGTGACTCACAAGGGAAGTAGCCCAGCTCGAACGGCTAAAACTGATCGAAATCATGTTTAAAATATAGTGCTGTACATGTTCGAATAGCTATCAAAAGTCATTCATCTGTAAAACTACGTGTGCAGCTGCTAGCACCCCCTGAAGTTCAGTGTACCAGCCTCACTGCGCCATAGCTGCACAGACCGTATGAGCATGGCAGTTGCAGTGTTTGGTAGCAAAGTGCATGTTATGGCATCTAACATGAGTAGGCTGAAGCCAATTAATCCTGTGAATATTAACCTGCTGTGCGGAAAAGTATGTTGAACTTATGCACCAGATGAGTATGTAATTGGAGTGGAAGATCAAGCTGTTTGCGTGCATGTTATGAGTAGAGCCCGGATTTTTATGTAATATCAAGGTGCAAAATATGTACATATTTATGTAACAAAAACATCAAAATATGTAATGAAATATGTAATATCAACAAAATATGTTGTTAGCTAATGCTGGATTTCTGACAATGAAGTTATTAATCCTCTTGCTCTGCAATATTTTTCACTGATAGATGGGTCATTAGAAGTGGCCGGGCATATTTGAAGGTGGTCTCGATCCATTTCCTCTTGCAGATCACATGGAGGACAGAGTGGTGAAGAATATATCCCAATTCTGTTTAAATGTTTTGCCAGACAATCATGTCCTGTAATCAACCTAAAGGTTGCAACTGCTGTTTTTCGAGGATACTCAGGAATTACTGTTTGAATGTTTGGTAGTTCCCATCTTTTATCTTTTGATTTTTCATAGTAATATTTTTCAATAATTTTTTTGAATTCAGAGTTGACTAATCTTTTAGCTGTATAAAATGGTAGATTAACTATTGATTTCTGCACATTGCCGGTACCCTTTTTTTGCAAGAAAATCAGCTTTCTCATTACCACTCAGTCCACAGTGAGCTGGTATCCAAGTAATTGCTATAATTGCTGCCCTGGAATCTGAGAGAATAACTGCTTGCTGAAAATGTGAAATTCTGTACAAAAGATTTTGTAGGGCCATTCGAATTGCTTCAATTTCTCCATCAAAGTTTGTAGTTCCATAACTTAAAGATTTGTAATAGGAAAAGAGGTGACATGTGACTCCAGCACCTGCTCCATCTTGGTTTGATATAAATGATCCATCAGTATAAATATGGAGCCATTCGTGTTCTGGAAATCTAGTATGGATTGTCTCTAATGCCAATAATTTTAGAACACTAGTTGGAGTATCACTTTTCTTAACTTCTTCTGTCAGGTGTAAATAATATGTGATGTCTAATGTTTGTGTCGGATTGACTTTAGATATGAAGTTTTCCTTTGAATTAGGAAGGTATACATTCTTCTTGATGTCTTGAATTTTGGAAAGAAAGCTCTCCTGAGTCTTTAGTTGTTGTTGTTGTTTTCTAGTGCCTTGCATCTGGCAATGAAGCCATTAGCATTCGTGCTTTCCAATACTTTTGAACTGTAGTTTCTTCTGATCTTAATGCTTCACAGGTCTTCAAGTGTTCTTCATTCATTTCTGCTGGATCGTTACACAGGACACATATCGGTGAGGCTGAGATACCTATTCTGTAGAGATGACTTGCCAAGCAGTCATGATTTGTCAATAGTCGGAAGGCTGCAACAGCTGTTTTCCTTGGTCTCTGGGGAATTATATCTGGATTGGAAAGTAGTGTAATCCAGTCTTTAGTGTATGTCAACAAAATATGTAAAATTATGTAATAATCTAAATGCTAAGATTACCACCTCAAATCTAAATGCAGACTGCAAATTAACTATAATTTTGTAATTTGATGGGTCAGTAAGTACGTAAATTAATTACAATCAGTCAAAATTTACTAAATATAGAATTATAGGGAAAATGTTTTGTTTTATTCAGAATTTACCTAAAATTTATTTTCAAGTAGGTAATTATGAAAAAATATGTGTTTTGGATTATATTTATTAAAATTACTCATTTCACATAATTATTTTACTTAAATTTTAGACGGTAAAGCAATGTTGAAATACTGAACAAATTTATCAATGAGAAATACTGAACCAATTTATCAATGAGTGAAACAATCAGTTCAAAATAATTAAATTTTATAATGACAATACATTTTCAGTTTTCTATCTCTTGAATACAACAAACAACCAGGCATTTTCATTTTGAGTCTTTTGCTTCTTTCAACGTACAGTGAATAACCATACACTGTTCCACATTTTCAGGGGTCATTGTTCGTCTCCTATCGGATAAAATGTTCTTAGTATAAGCAGAGAAGGTTCTCTCCACGTCACACAAAGTAACAGGAGCATATTTTAGTATAGGAATCTGATTTGCAGAGAAATGTTTTGGTAAATCTAGTCAGCATTTAGCACTTCAGACATGGACACAAGCGTAGAGTATGCTGGATTCCTGTTTAGCACAGCTTTGAATTTTTCACCTACCTTCCTGCAACTACACTAAGCTTCTGTGATGTACGTTCCATTAAATCCATAGATTCGTGAAGGGCAACCAGCCAAAGTTACTTTTGATGTAAGCACAGGAGCTTCCCACTTTCAGATCTTTAAAGATGTCCTGAGATTCACGTATGGAAACAGCTACTTCTGAAGAGAGCTTGTTCACCACTGATTGGACTCTTTGAAATGTTCACAACAGAAGTTCACAGCTTCTAACCACATACCCCATCTTGTAAGTACTGGCTTAGGAGGCAAAGGGACATGCTGGAGATGATTTTTATAGCACTGAATTCTGTGCAGTGCTTTCACGAAGACCTTTTTTGTTGTTGATATCAACTTATTCACACAACGAAAATTACTTCTTACTACTTCAGCAACATGTTGCAATGCATGCGCCAAGCAGGTGAAGTGAAGTACATTCGGGTAGAAAACCTTAAGGGCAGTAGTAGCTTTAATCATGTAAGCTGTGGCATCTGAATACATAATTAAAACCTTTTCCTTACACACACCTCTGGCCACAGAATCTTCATCCCATCATTTATGAATCTTGCAATTGTAGAATGATTTGTTTGTTCTAACACCTTGCAACAGACTAGAAATGGTTTTGCTGGACTTTCGGAATCTAGTTTTTCTAGAACTAAATGTGCTATGTATCGACCCATGTCATCTGTAGTTTCATCGACTGCAAACCAAATACATGAGTCTCCAATTTCATTTCATATATGAGCAGTTGCTTCTCCATAACACACATGAAGATACTTTTTCCTCAGGGTAGATTCGTCAGGAATAACTTTCTTGCAATATTTTTCTAGAAATGAGTGAAATTGATGAATTTGAAGTTTATGCCATGGAATATTAGCTGCAACCATCGCACTGCACAGGTCTTTAAAAAAAATAATTTCCAGACGGTTCCTGTTGCATTTGTGTCAACAGAACTTGCTTTCTAAAAGACTGTAGGTGTTTGTTGCGTATGTGAAGAGCACTTTTGATATGTTGTTCCAATTTAGATTTCATGGAACAGCCAATTCTTTTACCGCATGCTTGACAGACTATTACTTTTCTGTCGGTTGTAAAGGCGCTATCTAATTTCACCCATGAACTCAACTTGCAGGATAGCGAGGACGCAACTGGTGCCATTTTACTAAGACTTGCAAGAAACTAACTGCAGTATTATCGCCTCGCTATATTGATGGTTGTAAGGCAACTCACTTTGTTTCCTCACAGCTATTATATTACAAGATGCAAACTACCACGACAATGGTAAGAATCAATTTCTCCAATCCTTGTAAATGCCCAAAGGGCTACGAGAAACGTGACACTGGAGGTCAACATTGTCGAGCGGCACCTGCTTTGATATAAATGGACAACAATCAGAGCGAGGCGAGGCAGTTATTATTGCATTCTTAATTTAACTTGCATCCTATTTCGCAGATAGATTTTTGTTGCTTTCAGCAAAACTTGTTAAAACAGTAGTTTATAATGTGACAATATTTTTTAAAAAATAATAAAATTGTAACAAAACCCAGAAAATATGTACATTTAATGTAACATCGTTAAATTATGTAGAAATGTGCAAAATATGTAAAATAAAAATTTGTAAGGGAGTCCCAAATGACGTAATTTGCTAACATTTTTACTCCTCATTGAAATATTATGCAGAATTTAAAATATGTAATTAGATAAAAATCCGGGCGCTAGCTATGAGACATCAGAATACATAAATACCATAGGGATTTAATAGAAATACATACTGACACATTGGATACGCATTATGATTGTGAGTCAGATAGCGGAGAAGAAACTGCACAGTGAGTATGAGAGTTCCAACAGTTATGGAACATCCTCTCCAGCAAATGAAGGGACTGCAAGTCAAAGTGAATACACACTTTCACCCCCAAAAATGTCATGAGCCAGTGTGCTACAGTGTATTGATGACCAAACATTGAACAATATTTATGACGACTATTTTATTTGCAGTTACCATTCTTACAGAAAACTTATGAACCGTTATAGTGCATTTGTTCGAAATCCAAATGCAAGATAATTTTAGATTATGTGACACACAAAATATTGATTCGGATCATTTTTAGTAAAAACCCACCTACAGCAAGTACTACCCAAAATTTATAAGAAAAGAAAGACTCAGTGCATTAAATGGAGTACAATAAATTTAGAAAATCCTCAAAAGGTTAAGGGATACAAGGAAGCATTGAGCAGAAAGTTAATAGATATGACTCAAAGTGATGTCAATCAAGATTGGATAAACACTGAAGAGGCAATAACTGATGCGGCAACAGAAACCATAGACAAACAGGAGAAAGCTCTGAGAAATGCCTGGTGGGATGAAGAATGTAGAAACATAATTAAGAAAAAGAATGAAGCAAGAACGCAAGCAGTTCAAATAAAAACTAGAGCGCATTATGAAATCTACAGACAAATAAGGAAAGAAGCAAACCAAGTCTGTAGGAATAAAAAGAAAGAATGGTTGAACCAAAAAATAAACCAAATGGAAAATAATTTTAAGAAAAATGAATCTAGGAAATTTTTTAATGAGCTAAGAACTTTTAATAAGATGTCAATACTTCCTAGCATGTGTAGGAACAAAGAAGGAAACATTCTTACACAACAAAATGCTGATGTGGATAGATGGGAAAAATATTTTAGCGATATAAGGAAAAATTGAAGCTATTAACAGTGAAGCAACAAACAATAAGATAAGTGAAGTTTTTAGTTTCTAATTTGTTCTTACTTTAGAATTTTAGTGATATGTTTAAGGAAAAGGGAATAACAGAACTTAACAATGAAATAACATGAGTAAATGACAATGAGGAGCTACAACCTCCAGATCTAAATGAAATAACATACATAATTAATAACTTAAAAGCACACAAAGCAGCTGGTTCAGATAATATAACCCTGAACTAATACAATACGGGGGCAGAAACTTAGTAAGTACGTGGAATGAAGGAATAATTTATCCAATATACAAAAAAGGTGATAGATTACAGTGTTCTAACTATAGACCTAATACTCTATTGAACATAGGATATAAAATCTTTGCAATTGTATTGAATAACAGATTAACAGAAATTATTGAAAACAAATTAAATGTCAGGCAGGTTTTAGGCCAGGTCGGTCAATTGATAATATATTTATGGTGAGACAAATAATTGAAAAATGTTATGAGTATAACATCACCATATTTAACATATTTGTAGATTATACACAAGCTTTTGACAAGGTTAACAGAAGTAAAGTATTACATTGTTTAAAAATGTATAACGTGCCTGGAAAGCTATTAAGATTAATTGCAATAACATTAGCTAATAATGTTGCAAGAGTGAAAATAAATCTTATATATTTAAACGAGCAATTCTTGTATATATATTCCACACAACTTGGAAACGGCTCTAACGATTTTGATCAAATTTTGTATTCAGATGGAGTTTTGCTTTCTAAGTTCATCTATATAGGCGTAATTCCCGAAAAAACGCGATTTTACATAAAAAATAACATTTTTTTATTCTCGCTTCTACAGTGCAATTCTTGTGTGTGTGTGTGTATATATATATATATTCCCGGTATTTCAGAAACGGCTCTAAAGATTTGGTTAAATTTTTGTATACATGCATATTACATTCAGTGTTTTCTCTACTCACTTTTACGTAACAAATTCACATCTCTTTTTCCACTCAGTCTTCTATAAACAATTTTCCATAAAAAACATGATTTTGCACCAAAAACATTTTATCTCCACTTTTAAAATAAGTCAAACCATGTTCTGTATGTTTGAAACAGAAGTGCTATTACATTCACACTGTTTTCTCCTCTCACTATTAGGTGACACATTCACATCTCTTTCTCTACTCACTCTTCTACAAATAAGTCATGCAATTTTGTGTATGTTTGAAATAGAGATGTTGCATATTACATTCAGAGCAGTTTCTCTACTAACTTTTAGGTAACACATTCACATCTCTTTCTCTACTCAGTCTTCTATACACAATTTTCCATAAAAACGTCATTTTGCACCAAAAAACACTTATCTCCACTTTTAAAATGTCATACCATGTTCTGTATGTTTGAAACAGAAGTGCTATTACATTCACACTGTTTTCTCCTCTCACTTTTAGGTAACACATTCACATCTCTTTCACTACTCACTCTTCTGTAAATAATTTTCCATAAAAAGCGTGATTTTGCACCGAAAAACACTTTTATCCCCACTTTTAAAATAAGTCAAACCATGTTCTGTATGTTTGAAACAGAAGTGCTATTACATTCACACTGTTTTCTCCTCTCACTATTAGGTGATACATTCACACCTCTTTCTCTACTTTTCTACAAAGAAGTCGTGCAATTTTCTGTATGTTTGAAATAGAGATGCTGCATATTACATTCACAGCGGCTTCTCTACTCACTTTTAGGTAACACATTTACATCTCGTTCTCTACTCACCCTTCTGTAAATAATTTTCCATAAAAAGGTGATTTTGCACCAAAAAACACTTTTATCCCCACTTTTAAAATTAGTCATACCATGTTCTGTATGTTTTAAATAGAAATGCTATTACATTCACACTGTTTTCTCCTCTCACTATTACGTAACACATTCACATCTCTTTCTCTACTCACTCTTCTACAAAGAAGTCGTGCAATTTTCTGTATGTTTGAAACAGAAATGCTACATATTACATTCATACTGTTTTCTCCTCTCATTATTAGGTAACACATTCACATCTCTTTCTCTACTCACTCTTCTACAAAGAAGTCATGCAATTTTCTGTATGTTTGAAATAGAAATGCTACATATTATATTCATACTGTTTTCTCTACTTGCTTTTGGGGTAACACACTCATAACTGTTTCTCTACTTACTCTTCTAGAAATAAATCATACAATGTTGTGCACGTTTGATGTAGAAATGCTGCATGTTACATTCACAGTGTTTACTCTAATCACTTTTAGTAACACCTTCACATGTCTTTCTTCACTCACTTCTACAAAAAATTCATATCATCTATACAACTTGAATGTTTGTGTATATCTAACTGTTAATCTCGAAAACCGCTTAACCGATCACAGCGAAATTCGGCACATATATGTATTTTTTTCATGGAGAGTTTTTATGGTAACAATTTTACTACACAATATATTACTTTCAAATGGTTTTCTACTCGGTTTTCTTTTACGTAGCGCATTCATGTATCCTCTGTTTGCCCTTCAACATACAATTAATATAATATTCTAGGATTGAAATATAAATGCAGCGTATTACATTCACACGATTTGCTCTACTAATTCTTCCTTTACGAGACACAATCAGTCTTCTTTCGCTATTCAACATATGATTCATACAATTTGCTATATGTTTGAAACAAATACAACGTATTACATTCATACTACTTTCTTTACTCACTTTTGTTTTACGTAACAATTCACATGTTATTCCCTATGGTTTATCAACTTCATACATACCAACGCCTATACATATTGTATGTTGAAGAGTGATTAAATTCCAAAACAGGTTGACTGATCGCCATGAAAAGTGACATATCTAATTTTTTTCATGGCGAAGGTTTTTATGCAATCCATTTTACCACGCAATGTATTACATTCACATGGTTTTCTCTACTCCCTTTTCTTTTACCTAACATACTCCTCCCTCTTCTGCAAACAATCCATACATTTTTCCATACACTTGAAATATAAGTGCAACGTATAACATTCACATGGTTTTTCTACTCATTTTTCTTTAGTAAAACACAATCACATTTCTTTCACTACTCCTGCTTTGACGAACAATTCATAAAATTTTCTATATGTTTGAAACATAAATGCGTAGTACATTCACATGGCTTTATCAACCAGCTTTTCTTCCTGTAGTATTTGTTATTCTTCAACATTGCTTTTGCGGGGTAGTAAGGGGTAGTGATGCGCCTCCTATAGCCTCTCCTACCCAATTCCCATCCTCATCCTGCCTGTGGTGCACCCTGCTTTTAACAGATGAGGCTCTGGGGACCGAATCACAGCGGTATAACTGTTTCATCTAAAATGGAGGAAATGTCATTTACATATGTGCTGGCCTATCACAGCACAACAGCGTTCCTCAGAGGCTCATGAGGGGAAGGTCGGTGGATCTAAATACCACCTATTTAGTCCTCCCGGCTAGGTCCGATGGACCCGTTGACCAACGATAGGTGTGGTCCCCCTTGCAAAATGGGGGTTTAAGTCGGGTGATGTAACTGCCACATTGTAAAACTGGTGCCCGTTAAGAAAACAGTTACATGAAAGCCACAAAGTATTGGAAAGAACGAATGCTAATGGCTTCATTGCCAGATGCAAGGCACTAGAAAACAACAACAACATTACTTTTGCTTAGTGTCGCTCCGATGTTTTAAAAAAAAAAAATAGTTAAAAAAGCAAAGTAATCACAACTGGTGTCAGGAGTGCAACGAAAAGCACGATATGGAACAGTTGATGAAACAAATGTTAGCCAAGATGGACATAATGGGAAATGAAATGAATTCCGGAATGCGGCAGAGGAAACAAATATGAAAACCGAATTGGAAAAATGTGAACTACGGAATAGAAAATATGGGAACAAAAATGGAAGCCAAATTGAAAGTGTAAACTCCGAAATGGAAAAGATGAAGACGGGAATTCCAATATGAAGACAGGTCTATTGGAAAATACTAACGAGCGACTGGCCAGGGTTAAGGAAGCCATGGAAGAACTCGACGGAAGTATAAAGGACCTTGGCCAACGTGTTAACGTCCTGGAGTCAATCACAGCAGCAAAGAACTGAGCTCCATAATGGAACAAATGCTCGACGAAAACCTCAAACTAGGTGGATATCTATGGGGGAGGCCTGCTTTCAGCAGTACACGTTTTACAGTTAAAATGATGGTGTTTATGAAATATTTTTATGTATTTCTATATCTCTTGTATGTCAGAAATTATTCTTAACAATTGCGACAAGTAGTTTTATTTAGTAAATTTTTTGCCTTTCAGGTTTATCTAAGTAAGTATCTTCTCCCACAAAAAACAAGATTTCACAAAAACAGAGGCGAAAAAGGCCGAGCGAAGCTCGGTCGCCCAGGTACTAATCACCTAAGTGAACAATTCAATGTTGTAACAGGTGTGAAACAAAGAGATCTTTGTCTGCCACATTATTTAATATTGTAATGGATTCAGTTTTGAATAAACTAGATTTGAGAGGTAACATTGTATACAGGTTAAAGCCATGTATAGCTTATGCAGATGATAGTCTTACTATTGCTAGAACAAAAAAGGCAACAAGAGAAACATTTCGAAGGTTACAGGAGGAGTCTGCCCAGTTCAGACTCTTTATAAACATAGAAAAAACAACATTTCTAAAATGTTCTAAAGGACCAAATAAGTTGGAAGATTTAATAATAAACAGCAATGTAATAAAAGCTGTAAAATCATTTAAATACCTCGGGTCTGAAATAAAGATAACTCCATAGAGGAAGAGGTGAAAGAGAGAGTGATTCACAGTAATAAAGCATATTTTATGTATAATAACTTATTCAAAAGTAAACTTATAGCTATAAGTGCAAAATTAAGAATCTATAACACAATCATAAAACCTATAGTCACATATGGCTTTGAAACATGGGTATTGAAAGAATCACAAAAGCAAAAGTTATCAATATTTGAAAGAAAGATATTAAGAAGAATTTTTGCACCAATTAAAGACAGAGGACAATGGAGGACTCTGAGAAATGAAGAGTTAAAGAAAAGAATAAACAAACAATTATTAATTTCATTACAGCACAGACACTTAGATGGTTCAGCAGACCTAAAAACAGATGGAGTGACCACATACACCAAGATTTAAAAAATATGAAGATAAGAAATTGGGTAAACCTGACAAAAGATCGCAATGAATGGAAGAAAATTGTAGAGAAGGCCAAAACATTCAGTCAATGAAGTTGTAGTGCCTATTAAGAAGAAGAGACACACAAAAGGCAAGATCCAGGCTGTGAAATAATCTGTAAGCACCCATGCTTGAACGTGCCAAGTGAACTATAAATCCACATTATCTGGCTTTGTCAAACTGTGCACCTTTCTGCACAGTAGGTTAACATTCACAGCAATAATTGACTTCAGCTTATTCATGTTTGATGCCAGAATGTGCAGTTTGCTACTGAACACTGCAGCAGTCATGCTCATACTGTCCGTACAGCTACAGCACAGTGAGGCCAGTATGTTGATGTTCAGATGGCGCTAGCAGCTGCACACAGTTTTACAGATGAATGACATTGATAGCTATTCAAATAGGTACAACATATTTTCAATGCATTTCCAATCAGTTTTAGCTGTTCGAGTAGGGGTACCTCCCTTGTCAGTTTGATTTTTCAGTGGCTAGAGACACACAAGTTACACTGGCAGGATGTGGAAGTCCAAAGGGGAATCAAAGACCAGCTGGAGAAGAAAGGCAGTTGAACTACACATCATCACAAGAAAATGGTTACTTAGAAAGGACTATGTCAGAGACGAGACAGTAAGATGGCACAGGGCACATGACAGGACAAATGACGTGAAACAAACAGGCGGAAAGAAGGTTGTGTCTCCTAGGAGGCAGGAAATACAATCAGCACAAGGTTTGGCTAAAGGTGAGGTGAGGGCGTGGTCAGCAAGTAGTGGGACAGAAGGGGAGGAAAGAATTGTTTTGACACCAAATGGCAGCTTACTGGTCATAGAAAACAAGGCAGGCACATCAAAAGATGGGAAGCGAATTGAAGTACCAAGCAAGAGAATTTTAGAGAAATTAAGGAACAGAACAAGCTCACAATAGGGAAGGGAGAAAGTGAGATTAGGTTTCTAGAACCGCCAGGGTTTAAAAAAATAAATTTTTTAAGATGAAACAATCGCTAGATAAGTTTGATTATCTAGTGGTTATAGAAACTTGGATAAAGGAAAAAAGTACAGAGGTAACAGATTTTACATACATAGGAATAAAAGGAGAAAAGGCTGTAAAGAAGGGGAGTGTTGGGAGGTGTAGGTTTTTTCGTAAGGAATTCTCTAAGGAAAGCAATAAAAGGCACGTGGCCTATGGCAAAACGTGTAGAAGATGAACAGATTGACGAAAATTCCATATTGTGTTTAGGTGCAGTGTACAATGCAACAGTCTCCTCGCAGTTTGATAACTCTGATTTGAAGGTTTTAGAGAGGGATATTAAAGAAATTAAGTAAGAAATGCAGGAATATAGAAGTGGTAGTAATGGGTGATCATATCAAAATAGGTGAGGGAGACATGAATATCGAGAGTTGATATTTGGAAGTGAAACAAGAACAAAAAGGGATCTTATCAGACATAGGAGAAATAAGTATATAGACAAGGAAAGTGAAGTACCTTGTTATTATAGAAAATACTGAAATATTAATAGAACAATATTACACTATATGTAACAACATATAAATTATTACAACAAAGTAAATGCATTGTTGACAACCAAAATTAGCAATGGGTAAGAGTCAATTGTGACACATTGCACTGTACTAGCAATTCAAATTTTGATACATGTGCAATCTCAACCATGAATCTAATGATGGATGATACCAAAAGACCTCTGAGTCGTCAACATAGTAACATCTGGTAGTGTGATTACAGCTATCAAATTAAGCATTGGCTCATTCTTGCAGTTTCAATTTGTGAATCTATTTCACTAGCTTGTAGTCACGCTTTTTCAAAAATGTTTGCTTTCGCTTGTATAAGGTTTTTAACTTGCTCCTCAGAAGGCTTTTTAGCACTTTTTATTTGGTCTGCTGCTTTTTGTAACTTAGGTGCTCTTTTCAGTGATTCCTTAAAACTGTAAGGTGCATTTTGGAAAACGCAGCATGATTTTACTATTTCTACTTTTCTTGTAACTCCTTCAGCAGTGTTATAAATAAAATCATGAATGGTGTGCTGAGCAACAAGTGATATTTCTTTCATATCTTTTGCAGTAAAATTTCTGTTTATAGAAATCCATGCTCAATGCCAAGTGCCATTTGACAAGGTTAGTGAGATTTTAATTACCTTCTTGAGACATTTGTAGTCAGTCACAGAACAGTGCGAGGTCAGAATTCTTGTCCAAGGAACTTCAAGTCTATCATCAGCTTGACTAAGGGCTTGCATCCATCCTTGCACATCAACTAAAGAGCATACAATTTGCTTCATCAGTTTCCACTCTTGGTAGCTATTCTTTTCAGACAGCTCTTCTAGTGCCTCCATGGAACAAGCATAGTGGACATTAGTCAACACAGAAGGGCTAAGGCTGGAGATGCTTTTCATTAATTTATATTTAACAGGGCTTCCTTCTTGTGTTTTTATGTCACATTTAAATTTGTCTTTGTCTGTGGCACCTTCATATTTTCTTACTGCTGCTCTAGTTTCAAATACCAAGTCAATTTGTTTTGCTAAAAACAATTGCATCAATATTCACATTTATGTTCTAGAGTATTTCTAAGCTTTGCAATTACTTCCAGTTTGACAAGCATCTCCACTAGGATCTGCAGCAGGCATTTCAGAATGTTCACATAGAAAAGCAGCCACTGGCTTGTCTGCTGGTAAAGTTATCAAAAATGGCTCTAGTACTAGAGAAAGGGCTAAAAAAAAGCTAGTTTTACCCTAATTAGAGGGCCATTGTCTTTTTAACCACATTGAATGTTTTGGTCTTAAGAGTAATTTCTGATGTGTATTTTTTAACATATGGAAGCATTCTGATAGCTTGCTCAGCCATACCTTTATTTTCAAGCCATCAAATACAGTAGAACTTTTGTGAAAAAAATAGTGGATTCTGTAATGTGAGTATAGCTGGTTCATCTGGCTGCCATTCGCTGAAGTCAGTAATAAAGATAGGTATTCTTGATGCCAGTTTTTAATGCTCCATGGATTACATGAAGTCTACAACTTTCAATATCCATAATCATCGGATTGTCATAATTTCTTGTGGTTATGGTGGAACCAGAAAGGCCATCCAGCAATGCCTTTAAGAGTTCACTTGCTGTTGTGTTAGAAAGAAAAGCCAAAGATAATGAGTAATGATCTGGCTTCTTGTCTTATCCCAGAATCGAACACGATATCCATCTGTTCTTTCTGTGAAACTTTATTCAGAGATTCATCAAATCCAATGACTATATGATCAACTTCACTAAGTTTCGAGATGAACTCCCTTTTCATATTAGGTGCAAGACCAGGTGTTAAAAGGTAACATACCTTATCCTTCTGCAGTGTAATCTGCTGTGATATTACTGTCAGGACATATTTCAGGTAGACAGTGGACTCCCTTTCTGACAGCCTTGCAGACATCCCAATTATCACAGAGCATTGTAAGCATTACTTCTCCCTCTGTCACACCGTCAGTAAGCTTATGTAACCAAAACAAAGAGCTTGCGGTGAGCTCTTGGTTTCTAGTATTGATGATGCGGCAGTGCATTTACTAGTCATCATGCTTGTGGATGCAACAGGTGCATGGTCTGTGCCAGTCATCGAATGGTTGATACAGCATTACTAGTGGACATCTCAAGTGACTTGACAGGTCCTTAAACAGAGAGAGAAACAGACATTAAGCACAAAGGCATATCAAAGGTGAAACCTCAAAATTGAATTTTTGAGTTGAATGCAATGCTTCACTTATCTTAGGTATCTAAGATAGAAATGTACAATCTATTGAAGTCAGCCAACTAGTAATGTGAAACATATTTGAAAATTACGTATTTTCCGAATTTTATTTCAGACGACAACTCTGTCATGTTATTCTGAATGAACGATTGATGTATTATTTCACAGCACCACTTTTAACATTTCCATGCCACTGAAACTTTTCATTTGAATGTAGCACATGCACAATTCAAAACTTTATTGGCAGGTCTTAAGAAAGGTTTCAATTAGAAAAGTTAATATAACCGAAGAGCTAATAAATACAACTTTTTGTCCATAAACACACGGAAGGGTTTAACATTGTTTATGAAAAATTTATACAAAAGTTATGCCAATGAAAATTAAATGAAGGGGGAAAATTATGACACTGTATCATATGAGCAGGTCAACCCACCATTTTGAATACCTAGCTCTATAGTTCACTGGGCAAATCTCCAGTGTTGCTTTACTTTGCCTTTTAATACCTTAATTTATGCAATGGTTGATTGTGTAGCTCCTTTGCACAAATAACAGTAGGTATAGATCCTTTAAGTTCTATTATTTTCCTGATGACAATGAAGAAAGGAAGAATCATCTTCACTCCAAGGATTACAACAAACATTTTCTGTTCCGTTTTTCACAGCAAGTCTCTCCATCTCTTCTGCGGTCTGCCCACATCTCTTCTCCCTGCTGGTTTATAATTTAGAGCTATTTTCAGAAGTCTATCACAGTCCATCCTCTCCTCATATAATTGCCAATTATTTCTAGTGTTTTATTTCTTTATTTATAGACTTCGCCTTCAGCTATGTTCTTATTACATTGCTATTTATGCGGTCCAGTTTTGTACATCTTTTCAAATCTGCTTCCATTTTAGGAAAATGTCAATATATATTAAATAAAGCGGGTGATAATGCATACCCTTGTCTGACTCCTTTATTTATTGTTATGGCATGTGTTTTCTCTGCACCTGTATCTATAATTATATCTGAATCTTCATATACGCTTCTCACTACTTTAATTACATGTCAGAAAACAAGAAATGGATTATAAATTCCAGGCGCAAAGATTGGACACAGACAAATAATTTTAGTTGTGATGTAAGTAAAGTGAATACTTTTTTGAAGAAAAACATCTATATTGTGTTTATTAAATAACCATTAGGCCTAAGTACTTATCAGTAGTATTTAAAAGTCAAAGGCAATAATGGTGGATTCAATGAAGCTTCCGAAGCTTGCTTATTGGCAGTTGGAAAGTTAGCTTAATCAGTATAACGTCAAGCGAGTAAGTAATAGGTTGTGTGTTTGAGTCTTGGTCTCTACATAATTTCCCCCCTTCCTTTCATTTCTAATACGGAATCACCTAGAATTTATAAGTTACCATTAAAGTTTTTAAGCTTATTGTTAATGTATCCTAGTCTAACTCAAATTAATTTAAACAAATATTTTCAAGATACATTTTCAAACAATTTTTAATGTGCCTAATCCTCAATGTAGGATTGTAGTACAGTTAGAAACATTTGCAAATTAGATATGACGACCTAAATATTAACTACCTTAGTCTTTATAATTTGTAAAATAAATATTTTAGAGAATTTTTTTGAAGTATTGGATATAAATATTGTAGGAATTTCTTCCTCTCTTACTAATTTAAAATAATTTTGATATTGCTGTTTCAATAATTTTCCAAAATACTTAAACTTTTAAATATTCCTTAAAATGAAATGTGTATGAGACAAATCTAAACATAAGTAATCATACTGAAACCTGAACTAAGTGTAACGTTAAATTCATTACAAATTTACAGTTAGAACCATTAAAACAACTTTACCCACAGACTATAGTCGGCGCCAATCAAGAAGGTGATTGACAGTTGCTACCCACATGGTGGAAACGTCTAAATGAACACGAGGGGGTGGATGTGTCATTGCAATCATCATAGCAACAAAAAGAAGAACCAATAAGAGCTAAGACGTTTCCATAGCAATGCTAAATGCAAAACCAGTGTTGTCGTATGTAACACGTGATTAGCATGTGCCTGACAAGTAATTCAGTAGTAACAAACTGTGCGTCTCATCTTCTATTTTCCCTGTAATAAATACAATACCTTCCTGTAGAGCCAGCTTGCAATGTTTGTATCAGTTAGAGATTGCCTGTCTGCCCATTTGCATAATTCTATTTATGTAGTTATTTGTCTTGTATTTACGTGTATCTGAATTTGTGTATCTGTGCATGGGTTGTGATCAATAACAGTTGTGTTATTCTTTTAATGAATATTTAACTATATCCAAAAATATTGACAAAGACAGCATAACCAAACGAAAACATACTTGGGAAGCGAATAAAATTGCGTTTGGTAAGGTACATATTCCAGTTAAAGGCTTATGCAGTTGAGGGTATTGCTGCAGAACATGGTCGCAAAATTGTTTGGTTTCCCCTTTTCCTAGTGTAATCAGATTTACTTAATTTGGGCTGAAGTAAAGGGTTACGTTGAGCAAAACAACAAAGATTTCATTGTCGTCTGCAATTAAGTTACAGCAGAAAAAGATGAAAACTGTGAAGAAATGGTTACTGATACAAAGGACGTAATAAGTGCAACATGGGAAAGTGAAGGAGTTATGGAAGAAAGGATAGAATAGCTTGTCATTTCCGCGGGGAATACCAGCAACAACAGCAATGATGTAAGCGATTAGGATATCAGAGGCATTTTCCCATTACAGTATTTCACAGGTATGCCTCTATCGTTAACGTAAATGTTTACATTGATAAATAATTGCATGTTCTATCCTTTGCATGTAGATTCACTATTTTACTATTGTCCTCGAATATGAATATAAATTATACCCGCTCTACATTCCAAGCGCAATCTTCGCACCGCAATCCTAACATGCTCTCCACCTGGTTGCGACAAGCAGCAAAGTTGCCTTTCTTTCACTACGAACTGTCAATACCCTTCTTGTTTGGCACTGATTATACTTGAGAGAAATCAGCTTAAGAAAGTTGATAAAATTTATTTAAGCATAGGATTGATTCCAACATTTACTTTATTTTTAATGACAGAGGTATTCACTTAGACATTACATTCCCATAAAAATCTTAATCCTACGATAAATAACTGCATTAAAATTGTCTTTATCAAGATAAAATTTAGAATACAGGTACACAAATCAATATTTATGTTGTATCAAACTCAATTTCATTAGTTGTATACAGCACTTACACTCATATTAAAATATTAAAGCATTAAATTCAAATAGTAATATCATATATGGATTATTCATATTTATACAATAAAGTGTGAATGTAATGAGATGGTATTAACTGATATTTTATCTCCTATGTGCAAAGTAGTTGCATTGGAATGCTTGGTAATGATTTCTGAAGAGACTATCTATGGGAGCTACCATGCAGAAGAAAACTCCTGAGATTATAATCCAGGAACTGCAAAACAAAGTTGCATTTTTGGAAAACAAGAATCAGAAACTGGAAGAACAAGTAGCAAAAATGAGAGATTAACTTCCAAATTTCTGAACCAAGTAGTATGCTAGGACAGCGCAAAACAGTAGGGTTACATCAATATAGTTTTCAATCAAGAAAATTTAAAAATTCCTCTTTTTGATGACTGCTGTATTCACACTTGCACCTTTTTCAGCACCTATATTTTTCATGTTGTTTTTTTAAATATACACAACCTAATAAAACTAGAAAATTAAACTTGCTGTTCAAAAATTTAGATTAAAAAGAAATATACATAGCCATGTATACATGATAATTAAGTTTTGCAATAAATAATTTAAAGGATGTTAAGTACCACAATGTCTTCAAGAATAAATTGAAAATGTTATGTAGGAATTCTTATTTGATGTATTTTATTTAGCTGACCAAACCAACTGCAGCACATGGTAAACAGTATTATTGTTGTTATTAATATTACTTTAAACGATCAGTAAGTAAATAAATTTAAGAATCCTTAAGCTATTTCATGTTGCATTTATCATAACCAACCCTAAGAAACTGATGAGGCCATCAATTAACGCCAGATTAAAACACGTTACTCCTAATTTATTATGGATTGTTCTGGACATGCAGTGTAAGAAATATGTAAATTTTACTCGGCTTTCAGTATACGTAATCAGATTTTAAACATCTCCTGTAGTTTAATGTTCTTCTACACAATAGCCATGTGTAGGACAGGATTGGGAAGGGTAGAGTAAGACTGAAAAATTCAATGCCATGACCGGAATTTGAACCACAGATCTACCAGTTACCATCCTGCTGCTCTAACCACTAAACTATCATGGTCAACATACCGACATGACACTAAATTCTCCAACTCACTCGCATTTTCCCCCATTAAACCACACAAGGAGATCTCAATTTGTAAGTTACATACCTTAACCTCTTGAGCGATGGCCATTTAAACGTCCGCGAGTCGAGAACTGCTAGCATTTAAATTGTTAAATGCACTTCGTATATACACAGCTGTATTTTGTGTAAATATTAAGTTATTTTAATGAAACAAAAACTGGTATAAAACTCGTTATTTGCAGTATAAATGTACGTCATCTGCAAAGTTGAGTTGTATTTACAAAACGTTGAAATGGCACAATTTTGTTTCACTGTGGTGAAAAGTCAACTTTGCTCTGTCGAACGCATCTAATATTAGTTCTCGGAAAGATATAGTAAAGAAACACCCATTGTATGTGTGGCTTATGTGTCAGCATACTGTGTAATAAAGCGCTTCTGCATGCGTGGTCTCTTGAGTCATCAGAATAGATCAACAGTACAACTTTTGCTTACACGAGTTTCGTAACTGAGTAGAGTCCGTGTCTTTCTTTGTTGAAATACATACGTATTCTTTCCTGCTTGTAGCTGAAGGGAGAAGTGGTATAAAAAGGTGTTTTTGCACCAACTGGATATAACCATATACAATTGTTTGGGGATTTGGACAGCTCTCTAAACCCACACAGGACAATGACCGACCTTGACTACCGACTATAAATAACTCACAGCCTAATTGAACAATACCACGTTGGGGGTTGAAAATCCAAAACCCCTGCACCCCTCAGACTTCAAGGAAAACATTATCCTAAAAGGATACCACCAACAGCAAAGAAGTCCCGCCCATTTCGAAAGTGCTTTGTGTGCCGCAAGAAGGGCATTCGCGAATGTGGAGATGTACGTACCCTTGTGTGTTTATCCCTGTTTTGAGGTAAATCACTGCAGAACGAACATATTAAGGTAAGCCAATAAAGTATATAGACCTTACTAAAATGTTTCATAAAGGGAAAATTATAATAAGTTGAGTTGGATAAGGGATAAATAAGGGTTAAATGCTTAAACGCACAGGACGCCCATATCGCTCATCTGCCATTTTAAATGGACGTGATTTCACGTCAATATCCCTCAAGACGTTAATGGCAACTAATATGTTAAGTATTTAAGTCCCGGGCTCCTAGTTTATCCAAAAATAAGGTCAATCAGTGTAATTAATGTTCTTCCACACAATAGCCGTGTGTAGGACAAGATTGGAAAGGGTAGAGTGAGACTGAAAAATTCAAATGCGAGTGAGTTGGAGAATTTAGTGTCATGTCGCCATGTTGGTCATGATAGCTTAGTGGTTAGACCAGCTGGACGGAACATGGTTCAGATCCCAGTCATTGCATATAATTTTTTGGTCTCACTCTACCCTTTCCAATCCTGTCCTACACATGGTTATTGTGTGGAAGAACATTAATTACACTGATTAACCTTATAGTTGATTAAACTAGAAGCCTGGGACTTAAAAGGTATGTTATACAAACTGAGATCTCCTTGTGTGGTTTACCAGGAAAAATCGAGTGAGTTGGAGAATTTAATGTCGTGTAGGCATGCTGGCCATGATAGCTTAGTGGTTAGGGCAGCCGGATGGTAACCGGTATATCCGTGGTTCAAATCCTGGTCATGGCATTGAATTTTTCAGTCTCGCAAACCCTTTCCATCTCCTGTAATTTTAAACTTATGTCAAATTAGCCAATACAAGGACGTTAGGTACAAATTGGCACCTGGTTTCATCATTCCTTTTAACCTCAGTTACTCTTTTGATAACATTAAAAAATGCAATTGTCATTCTTTTGTATATTAACAATACTATATATAAGTGAAATGAAAAGTCTACACCCCACCTCCTTAAATGTGCAATTACACATCATTTCCTTGCCAAGTAGCATCTTGTATTTAAACCGGCTGCTTGGCTATGGGATTCAAAATGGTGGGTTGGTCTGCTTGTATATGTACAGACTTTAGAATAAAAAGTTTGCTCCTCACACAGTATTAGATTTCTCAGCTGCTCCAAACAGCACCTAGGATATTGGTTTCCCAGTCGCATGGTGTTGTGCTCTTACAGCCTGTTGTCCTTAATGTACCTGTGTCGCGCAACAGCAATTGGAAGCTATTTTCTTTTATAATTATGCACATGATTTTGACAATATGCATGAGGTTTATAAATACTACTTTATGTTTATGAGCTCGTGGTTATGCATTGTAACTAATGGTTGTAGAGCTGTTGTTCTAAGAAGCATAGTTTCATTGCCAGCAGTAAACCAAAAATTCTTAAGCTTCTGGAGGACACATGTTTACATTTATTAACATTACTTTCCAAATTCACAAAATCAAGCTAAAATGATCAAAATGTTAATAAACACAATTTTTTGTCAAACACAGAAATAAGTTTATCATTATGAACAATGTTAACAAGAACATGCTGGTGAAACAAGAGAAAAAATCTGATGTGTTGCACTCACGACTTTCTATACTCTTGTACTAACCATTCTTACAAACTCTTATTCGTATATCTTCTTCGGGTAAGTTGAGTTAAACATTTGTACAAATTATCTTATTGCTTATTTCCTTGTAGGTGCAAGGGGAATATGGGACTAAAGTAGGTTTTAAGCGATTGTCAAATCTTTTAAAGCTTTCAAATTCTGTTCTCTTTGGATGGTTAACACACATATAAAAAGATTTCCATTTCACAGAAGTATAAGTTCTCCAAAACTTACACAAATAACAAGCCATATTTCTGAAATGGTTCACTCTGCAAAAAAATTTATTTAAACATAAATTTTGAAATTTAGCAAGATCTGCATTTTTTGTATAGTAAGATTTGGTCTATCTCTTACGGTTTACGAGTTATGCAAAAGTCATCCAGAGTAAATACGACTACAGGAGCTATAGCCATAAAATTCAAGACATACATTTTGTCATAAAAATATCTTAAACATATGGCATTTTAATTAAAATCGTTAGACCCATTTTCAAGAAAATCAAAACTTTCCATGTAAAGCAATTTTCTTCAGAATCTTTGTGTCACATCCTTGAAAGACAAACTTAAATACCAACTTTGGTTTCTAACCAACGTTTTGTTTTTGAGTTACACTGTCTACAGACTGACTGATGGACACACAGACCTTTTTCTAAAAATGCTTTTTTTGGATTCAATGAGCCTCAAAACATATTGTCACCGCGCCCGCCGCATCTAATTGCCGACAGCCGCAATTGTCACCCATCGCATTATTGTCGGCACTACCGCAAAGGAGCCGAAGGAAAGAGACAGAGAATGGCCGCATTGTTGGGGCGCTTGCCGAAAGAGAGAAAAGGATAGAGGCTACTGGAACCTTCTACTTTGTACCCCAGCGCAATAAGTGAACGTTCTTGAAGCTTCCAGAAGAGTGCCTGGGAGATATAAATAGCGGTAAAGTGTGAGAAGAGAGTCAGACGTAAGTGAGAGACGTACGTGAAGCGTTGAGTAGTGCCGACGGAGAACAGACAGACGTATGTGAAGGTTGAGTAGTCGTGCCGACGGAGACGGACAGACGATGTGGAGAGTTGTGCCGACGGAGAAGAGTTAGTTCTTTGTGTTACGAATTCGGAGTCGTGCTGTTGGAGAATCGGTAAAGACTTTCTTGCTGTTGCAACGAGTGTACAAGTTACTGTTTACGGAAATAAAAGTGTTTCTTTATCTAGACTACATCTGTCTACTCTTTACTTCACACAACACCACACCAAAGTTACACTGGTGTCAGAAGTGGGATTCGTCGAATTGCTTCTAGTTTCGTTACATCGTCGTTAGAAGTTGCAACGTTAGAACCAAGATGGAGGGATATTCGGAAACCAGGATGATGGCAATGATGAAAGAATTATTCGCCAAAATGAAAACGGCAAACGACAACCTCGCTGCCAAAATGGAAACGGCAAACGACAACCTCGCTGCTAAGCTGAAAGCAGAGATAAAGACGGCAAACTACAACCTCGCTGCTAAGCTGAAAGACATGAAGACGAGAAACGACAACCTCGTTGCCAAAATGAAGACGAGAAACGACAACCTCGCTGCCGAGCTGAAAGAGATGAAGACGGAGCTATCGGCGAAAATTGACGGCGAACTCATTGGCGTGACGGAAGACGTGGAAGAACTCGGCGAAAAGGTGGAAGACCTCTGCCAGCACGTGGACGTCGTGGAGGACGACAGGGAACGTCTTGGCGCCCTGGTAGTAAGAGTTGACGAGAGCGTCAAAGTACTGGATGCCAGGGGCAGACGGAATAGCGCGGAGCCGGGGAGGGAGCACCTAGTGGCCGAGGCGACAGTTGCGCCCGTTTCGGATGATATGAGGGAAGACGTGGAACAACTCGGCGAACTGATTGGCGCGAGGGAAGACGTGGAACAACTCGGCGAACGGATTGGCGTGACGAAAGACGTGGAACAACTCGGCGAACTGATTGGCATGACGGAAGGCGTGGAAGAACTCGGCGAAAAGGTGGAAGACCTCTGCCAGCATGTGGACGTCGTGGAGGACGACGGGGAACGTCTTGGCGCCCTGGTAGTAAGAGTTGACGAGAGCGTCAAAGTACTGGATGCCAGGGGCAGACGGAATAGCGCGGACCCGGGGAGGAAGCACCTAGTGGCCGAGGCGACAGTTGCGCCCGTTTCAGATAACGAAAGTGTACGTCTCGGGGAAGACAAAGGGGCAGTTCAGGGACGTCGTCGGGGATCCCCTGGAGGAGTGTGTCGGGTACGTAACCAACCAGGATATGACGTGGAGGACGATCAGCAGCGAAGCGCACAAGCAAACGAGCAACACGCAAGAACCGACTTGGCGTGTGACATGGGGGGACCGTCGGAGCCATCCAATCACCTGACGCATAGTGCCGTGAACGAAAGAATGGTGGACATCATCTTGGACGGCAGGATACAGGAGAGGCCGTGCCGAGCACGAGTGAACACGAGTGCAGCGGTGGACGTGACTCGCGCGGATGTGGCGGGGCTTGTTGCCGGACCCATCGGAAGCAAGGTGGCTGCGAAGGTGCGCCAGAGAGGTCGGCGGACATGGTACCCAGTGAGCCGTTTCCAAGTGCGCAGGATGGCCCGTCAACACACCAGGAAGAAGGGCAACTGGACGAGGGACCGTCAAGACCGGCGGTACTGTTGCAGAATTTCGAAGCAGGATGGCATACATCGTCCTACCCGGAACAAGGGACACTATCCAACAGCGATACCTAGGATCGTGCCTCCTGGAGAAGAGGTTCGATGGGATAGTCCGCTGGGGCGCAAGGGAGATGCCGCAGTGATAGTGCTGGTCGGGACGACCAGCTCTGAGGAGGGAGCAGTGTCACCGCGCCCGCCGCATCTAATTGCCGACAGCCGCAATTGTCACCCATCGCATTATTGTCGGCACTACCGCAAAGGAGCCGAAGGAAAGAGACAGAGAATGGCCGCATTGTTGGGGCGCTTGCCGAAAGAGAGAAAAGGATAGAGGCTACTGGAACCTTCTACTTTGTACCCCAGCGCAATAAGTGAACGTTCTTGAAGCTTCCAGAAGAGTGCCTGGGAGATATAAATAGCGGTAAAGTGTGAGAAGAGAGTCAGACGTAAGTGAGAGACGTACGTGAAGCGTTGAGTAGTGCCGACGGAGAACAGACAGACGTATGTGAAGGTTGAGTAGTCGTGCCGACGGAGACGGACAGACGATGTGGAGAGTTGTGCCGACGGAGAAGAGTTAGTTCTTTGTGTTACGAATTCGGAGTCGTGCTGTTGGAGAATCGGTAAAGACTTTCTTGCTGTTGCAACGAGTGTACAAGTTACTGTTTACGGAAATAAAAGTGTTTCTTTATCTAGACTACATCTGTCTACTCTTTACTTCACACAACACCACACCAAAGTTACAATATATTTCCAGTGAAATCTCGACATCAAACTTTTGGGTGGAATACAATACTTCCTCTACTTTACTATATGTAGTAGAGAAAGTAAAAATCTGATGTGTTGCACTCACATGACTTTCTCTACTCTTGTACTAACCATTCTTACAAACTCTTATTCTTCTATTTTCCTGGTGAGAGTTGAGAAAAACATTTACAGAAATTACCTTATTGCTCGTTTTCTTGCACATGCAACGGGAATATGGGAATAGACTAGGTTTTGAGCGATAGTAAAATCAATTAAAGCTTTCAAATTCCCTTCTCTTTGCATGGTTAACATACAAAAAGTGATGTTCCATTTGACAGAAATATAAGTTCTCCAAAACTTACACAAATAACAAGGAATATCTCCGAAATGGTTCACTCTACAAAAATATTTATTTAGACATAAATTGTGTGTTCTAGCGAGATCTACAGTTTTGGTACTTTGGTACAAATCTTTAAGTTATGGAACTACTAACTTTGATGGAGAAATTGAAGCAATTCAAATGGCCCTACAAAATCTTTTGTACAGAATTTCACGTTTTCAGCAAGCAGTTATTCTCTCAGATTCCAGGGCAGCAATTATAGCAATTACTTCCAAGTTGTCACCAAAAAACCAAACAATTATGGAATGTTGGAAAATCCTTACCCATCTAACAGCACTTCAAAAACACCTATGGCCGAGTGCATCAATCCCGGTTAAGAGAATACCGCGGTAAAATTTATAGTTTACCAGGGTAAAGTCGTATTTCTGTTGCACCAAGCTCGGTTTTGACTTTACCGGCGCTTAACCGTGGTAAAATGTTTACCACTCGCTGGGGACCAGTTTTCAACGAAAACCTCAGTAAAGAATCCAACATGGCTTTAACAATTTGTGACACCTTCAGTATTTCCATCGATTTGAACGCAACGGAGAGAGAATATTAGAAGACAGGAGGGATCTGTTTGAAGGACTGAATGACGTTTCGTTTCAAACAAGATTCCATTTGAAAAAAAGAAACGGTAACTTCAATTTTAGATGAAATTGGGCAACAACTCGAGTTTCCTACAGCAAGGAACTATCCAATATCGACTAGAAATCGCCTTCTTGCAGCACTGTGATTTTATGCGATTGGAACATTTCAAGGACCGCCTCCGTAGCACAGTTGGTAGCGCGCTTGCCTCTGGCGCGGAGGACCCGGTTTCGATCCCCTGTATCAGGGGATTTTTCTGGGGGTCAGCCTCATTAGGTCCGGAGAGGACCAATTAAGGCGCCCCAGGTTGAGAAGACCGCATAACAAGCCGGGAGGGCTCGGGATACTGACCTTGTTCCACTCTCCAGTACTGCACCCCACCAATGACGCCTGTAGTGGGCAGAGGTGTGGGACGCAGCAGCTGGGAGGTAGGCCTTGACCCTTCATGGGCTGTTGCGCCGGGGGTAACTTTTAGTTTGGTTTAGGAACATTTAAAGGGGTAATTAGTGATGTGAGTGACGTAGAACCACGGCATGTCGCACGGTACACAGGGTTTCAGATGCCATTGCCTTGTTGTCACCTCACTACATAAAACTGCATAAGCCACATCTGAGTCGTGAGGGCTGGCAACATATACGTTTTTTTCCGTGATCATTGCAAGCACCCTTTTATCTAAATCCTTCCAGTTTTGGCAATGCTTTAGATCCACCCCCAGCCTTGTATGTTTTTATCTTCTCGTTGGCTGAAGCTCTCCTCGCCTTTCTTTTCAAATTTTCATATACAGTTTTTAAGTTTGTGTGTGTCCTTTTTGTAGTACCTGCGCATTAAACAAATAATAACAGATTGCATACAGTAGAATGATAATAAAACATATACAAATTATAAATGTTGTATGCATTAATTTACCAGGCACGCAGCTAAACTCGGGACGGATTTTTTGCCAACCATTCTCTTTGTCCTTAATGGTAGCACCACCCGTCTTTTTATTTTCTATCATGGACTTGTATTTATCCACTAAATTAAATAAAACTGGATTCTCATGAGCGCTAATATTCGGCGCTCTAGAGCGTTTTGAGGGTTTATCGTCTAATTCTTTAGTTTGGTCCATCACGCAAATGAAATGCCGGTAAAACTTAGGTTATGGACATCACAAATGGACAACATTCACTAACAGACACAACAAACAAGCGAATGTCGAAAGTAATCACTGCCTTCTGAATACTACCGGAATTGCTTCGAAGGAGAAAAATAGCGAGAAAACCAGGCGCTACGAAACCACGCTATTCAAACCGAGGATTTGCAATGGTGCACAGCTTTTATGATTTTACCACGGTAATAGTTTAACCGCTGTATCGTAACAGCTCATGTTTACCGAGGTTGATGCACTCGGCCACTAGTCTTCCAATGGACACCAGCTCACTGTGAACTGAGTGGTAATGAGAAAGCTGATTTTCTTGCAAAAAAGGGTACCAGCGGTGTACAAAGATCTATAGTTAATCTACCATTTTATGTAGGTAAAAGATTAGTCAACTCTGAATTCAAAAAAGTTATTGCAAAATACTACTATGAAAAATTAAAGAATAAAAGATAGGAACTACCAAACATTCAAACAGTAATTCCTGAGTATCCTCGAAAAACAGCAGTTGCAACCTTCAGGTTGATTACAGGACATGATTGTCTGGCAAAACATTTAAACAGAATTGGGATATATTCTACACCACTCTGTCCTCTATGTGATCTGCAAGAGGAAATGGATCGAGACCACCTTCAAATATGTCCGGCCACTTCTAGTGCCCCATCCATCAGTGAAAAATATTGCAGAGCAAGAGGATTAACGACTTCATTGTCAGAAATCCAGCATTAGCTAACAACAACAGTTTTGGTACAGTAAGATTTGGTCTATCTCTTACGGATTACCAGTTATGCAAAAGTCATCCAGAGTAAATATGACTTCATGGGCTATAGCCAAAAAATTAAAGACATGTATTTCATTTTCCATAAAAATATCTCAAACATACGGCATTTTAATAAAAATCTAAAATATGATTTGAAGCTTTCCTGGTAACGAACATACTCAAGATGTTCTCGGGCTTCTAGCCAGGTGTAGTGATGCATAGCCATCGACGTTTCGGGAGTGTACATCTCTCCCATCTTCAGGATGAATGACTAGCAAGAGTGAAGGGACCAGTATACGTACTGTCTGCTAGTACGTACAGACTAGAAAGCACCCAGCCTAATATGGAGGTGGTTCACCGCTCCGTTGGAATCTGTGTTTTCTGAGTCGGTCGATTTCCAGGAGGGACTAAACTGGAATCCAGCGTCCCGGTTCAGTGTGTTCTTCTCGGAGGAGATGGACAGAGCCTCCTTAACCCTTCATTCCAAAGAAATCCCATAATAAAAATTGTTTAAGCCATTTTCAAGAAAATCAAAATTTTTGAAAGATTTTCCATGTAAAGGGTAGTTTAGGTTGGAGCAATTTTCATGTCGCATCCTTGAAAGACATTAAACTTAAATACCAATTTTGGTTTTCATCCCGACTTTTCATTTTTGAGTTACGCTGTCCACAGAGTGACAGACAGACAGACACACACACACCTTTTTCTAAAACGGCTTTTTTTTTTTTTTTGATTTGGGGGTCTAAACATACTTCCGCTGAAATCTTGACATGGAATTTTTGGGTGGAATACAATACTTCCTTTACTTTACTATACAAAAGAAAGTGAGGATATTCCGGAAAGTTGGAAAATAAGTATGATAGTACCTATATATAAAGGGAAGGGGGGATCAAACAAGCCAGAAAACTACAGAGGAATAAGTCTGCTATCTATTTTAGGAAAAATTTACACCGGGATACTGGCAGAAAGATTAAAAAACTGGGCAGAACAGGAAAGGAAGCTGACAGAATTTCAAGCAGGCTTTAGAAAAGGGAGGCAAACAGTAGATAATGTGTTTATAATAAAAACAATAATAGATAAATACCTTAGTAAAAAGAGAGGAAGAGTATACATGTTTTTTGCAGATTTTGAGAAGGCATTTGATACAATAAACAGGAGAGCTCTTTCATGGAAATTAAGAAGAAAGGGGGTGAGCGAAAATTTTATAAAGGAAGTAGAAAAAATATATAATGGGATAAAGTTTTGTATAAGATGGGGAAAGAATGAAATCACAGAAATGACGGAACAAGCAATTGGTTTGAGGCAAGGATGTAAACTTAGTCCAATATTATTTAATTTATTCATAGACGATATAATAGATAAAATCCAAAAAGCGAACAAACACTGTCCTGTAATAGCGAATAAGGAAATACCAGGATTGCTATATGCTGATTATTTAATGGTAGGATCTATAACAATTGTAGGATTACAAAGGGCAATAAATGAGGTGCAAAAATTTTGTGAGGAATGGGGAATAAAGATAAATATAAACAAGTCCAAGGTCATGGTTTTCAAAAAGGGATTTAAATTGAGAAAAGAGGAGAGGTGGGTATTAAATGGGAAAAGATTAGAAGTGGTCAAAGATTTTGAATACTTGGGAGTGAGGCTAAATAACAGAGGAGAGTGGGAGGCACATGGAAGAAAGATAGAAGCAAAAGGGAGAGCTGCAATGTCAGGAGTCAGAATTTGCAAATACAAGTTAGAGATGACAACCAAGTGGCTGGAAAGGATGTATGAGGCAGTAGTGGAATCAAAAATGCTTTATGCAGTAGAGATCTGGGGGGCCACAGATATAAACAAGAAGGTAGATCATATGTATAGAATGTTCTGCAAAGAATTATTGGGACTACCGAGATCGGCGCCAAGAGAAGTGGCCTTGGTAGAGCTTGGGAAAACAAGAAGGAAAGGAATAATAATGGAGAGAATAATAAAATTTTGGTATAGATGTTTGGTTAAAGAAGATGGAGAAATTTTAAAATTGTGTATGGAGCAACAAAAAAATCTAGAGAATGAAAACAGTTGGTGGGCAGGGGTTGGAAAAATTATGGAGAAAATAGGAATGGGAGATATATGGAAACTTGAAGAAAGAAATGAAAGTAATGTAGATAAACTAGTAAAGTGTAGGGTAGAAGACATAGAAAGGCAAGAGATATGGGGAAGTTTAGAAAACAAGAAATCATTACAATTCTACAAGCAAATAAAAAGAGGATGGGGGCGAGAACCATATGTGGATTATTGTAACAGACAGGAAAAAGAAGGACTAGCGTGGATGAGAACAGGAGCAATATTTTTAAGAGGGACAAGAAGCGGTAAAATAGGAATATGTGAAATGTGCGGTGAGAAAGAAAGTATAGAACATTATTTGACAGAATGTAAGGAATTAGCATTATGGAGGAAAAAGGTTTGGGAGAAAAAATGGGAAAAAATAGAGGGGAAAATGGTAGCCATAAAAATGTTAACAGTGAAAGAGGAAAGGAAGGCTAGAAGTATAGGTGAGTTTTTGAAGAAAGTAAGAGAAAAATGGGCAAGAAAAGTAAAGAGTGTAAATGAAGAAGGCAGAGTGGGGGAGAGGGACAATTAATTAATATAAGATGGAATAAATTGATCAGAGCTACCTGGGAGGCAAATGGCCTGGGTGCCATGCAAACCAAGGTAGCAATAAGGTTATGTAAAATTTGTATGTAGTTTAGGTTAGAGTAGGATAATTGTAAAAGTTATGTAAAAGAATTGGTACAAATAAAATTCATTCATTCATTCATACTTTACTATACATAGTAGCAACTCTATTTTTCTGGGGGAACGCTGGGGGATGGCTTCCCCTAAACATTTTCTGACTACAAAATTTAAAACCACGAATTTTCCCTATTAAAAAAAGCATGAAATGTGATTTTATAACTAGTGATTGCTTTTATTTGTATTTGTTGGGTTGGCTTCCATCTAAAGAGGTTATAGTAGTCTCAAAACCGATCTCAATCTCTGTAAGCATTAAAACTAAACCCATAACAGCTATGCTATCTATATTCTCAGCGAGTTTCCTGTTTACTATTGATGTTTATGAAAACCGTAGTGTGCATGTGATTTGGGTAAAGGATTGAAATCAGTACTCTTGGATGTGAGCAGGTATGTTCTATGTTCATAGTTATCGTTGAGCTCCTTGCAGCAATAGATGCGGTAACAAGTTTTGTCTTGTTTACGCTTGCAGTTTACTGACGTTTGTAGTGTATTGTACAGTTAGAAGTCGCGATGAATCGAAAATAAAACACAGCAACAATGATTGCATTTCAAATTATAATTCTGGACGTTCGATGATGGTAGGCAGCTTATATAATCGTTGCAGATAGGAATGTTACCAGCTTGGCTTACTTAATTTCTTGCGTTAATATATAGGTTACTTAGACTATAAAGTAAACAAGTCCAGTCCGAGAGTTCCCCTAAACTTTTTTTTAAAAAAAAGAGTGCTGCATAATGGAGAAAGTAAAAATATGTTCTACAACACATGTGTTCACATAACACTACTTTCTAAATTCAGAAACCCAGAATAAGTACGAAAATAAATTCAACCTAAGATACCACTTGATTTTGTGAGATATTAAGAATATATTTTTTGAAAGTTAGGGATTACATTTGATTTCAAAAGTTGCATACATGCTAACAGCAGTTTCCTTCAAGTTGTGTATATATAGCTTTTGATTATACAACTACGGTATTATATAAAAGGTTAAAACTTACCTTCATTATGTATTGTGTCTGAGGCAGATGACATAAAAGATGAAATGTTGCAAGTTGCTGCATGGGTTTTCATGTAGCTCTGATGTTCTTCTCCTTAGCATAGTTCTGGACAACCGATATACCCATGGATTCCAAATTAAATGGACCAGATATGCACCAAGCATACCGAAAATGGTTGGGATTCCCCATTACAGTTTGAATCCATGGTGCAAGGTTGATGTACAACATAGAATCTTCCCAAGCATCCAAACATTGCACTTATAGTTCTTACTTCCATACACAACACCATTAACATAAACAAGAGAACCACAAAGAACACCAAATATAAATAATTCTAACTAGAGCTACGAAATGAAGCTGTGTACATACACTCACACGCACCAAGCAATGCTGATGTAAGCTGCTACTTGCAGAACTACCAACCTTACTACTCTGTTCACCAGCTCATGGCATCAGGAAAATGAGGGGGGAGGAGAGACATTCCACATAGTATAACGTAAGTTTTGTAATCTTCCTTGCAAATTATCTGCTAAAGGTGCTGTTTACATTGCCAACTTACCTCCAATGTTGTTATCACTGTTTACTCATGGCTCATTTCTCTTAATCACAATTTAAAATCATAAGAGTCAGTAGTGTTATATCGGAAGTAAAGGAAGAAGAGTGATACATTCAAGGTAGGGAAATAATTAGGAGAGTTACTGAGGCATGTAAGAAGCTAGGAACCAGTGTATAAAAATTCCACTGAGTTGTGCTGCCTGTTACACCAGGGTTTCGGATACAACAATCAAAAGAATTTGCAAACAGCCTCACAACTTATGTAAACCTTAATGACTGCAGGGAAACACTGGAAAACAAGACCTGCACACACTGTAGTGGATGTGGATGATTTTAATAGGTGTGTGATTCGAGGAATTACACATAACTTTTATGTTGTTGAGAACTATATTACTACCATAAATAAATTGCTACCTGTTGTTCGTTAAAGATAAATTTTCCATGGGGACAAGCTCGCTTTGGAAAGTAATTTAAATGGCTTTAAATGGAGGAAATGTAAAAACAAAAGAAAGGTACTTATAGAACCTCCTTACGTTGTGGCTTGGAGACATGATTACCTAATTAAAAAAGTACTTGCAAGAAGATGGGAGAGGTATCTTCTATATTGATTAAAGTTGGGTGGATAGTAAACATCACATTTGGCAAATGCTGGCAAGGTGAGGAGGAATTTGGCATTCTTACAACATTAATGCAGGGAATAGGTTGATAATAGTTCATGCAGGTGGTGTAAATGGGTTCTTGGAAAATTCTCTTATTGTTTACAAAGCTGTGAGAACTAAAGGCAACTACCACAGACAAATGAGCTGTGTGAACTTTGAAAAATGAATTCAAGAAAAGCTGGCTCCTAATTGAGGAGCATTTTTTCAGAACTCGATAGATGCAAAATTTTGCGAAATTGAGTTATATATAGTATCAGCTTAATTTTCACCTTCTGCATTGTTCTGTGAAATCAGATTTTGCAAAATTCGATTCATGTCCTGTGTAGAAGGTAGGGAACATTAGCAGTTTTTTTAAAACTTGATAGATGCACTTGCTAAGTTAAAGCAAAGGTTGATAGATGCAATTTTATGAATTTATTGTCAAGAGTGTAGCAACATGAATTCTATGAAACGCATATTGGCATTGACTGCCATCTCACTGTTGCGATTCTAGGAATTCTCAATCATTTCTGCAAGCTTTGTACATTGTTGCTTCGTTGGAAATAACTGCGAACTCAGATTGTGTGCTTGGATTTCACACTCATTTCTGCAAGCTTCTTTCTCCATTTATATCCCGCCTTTAACTGCAGAGGTCATATCGGTGGCCTTGCCTATTGGCAATGGTGTTACTCGTTTAACAGTGGGTTTTTCGGTCTTTGGGGTTTTTTATACGTTGAATTCACACATACATTCACTCTTTCATTCATACTTCCAGACTCAGGGAAGATGAGCAATAATCTTGGCTGGAGAAAAATTCCTAACCCTCTGCCGGGAATCGAACTCCGGACCTGTTGCACAGCAGGCAGGTGCTTCTACAGGCTTTGTTATACTTACATGGCATTTTTATTCTTAGCTCAGACACTACACTGTACTATGCACAATGGACAGGAGCTCAGATTGTGAAACTGTACCAGTCGTAGAATGCACGGGAGGTAGGAATTGCAAAAACAAGGAAAGGAAATCAAAATGCAAGTCAAGGAAAGCTCATACTCCAGCAATTACATGTTCAGATAGTCTCGAGTGCACTCCACAAAAGTCTAAAACTTAAGAGGTAGAGCTGGAACTTAAAAATTCAATGCCACAACTGGGATTTGAACCACAGACCTTCCGCTTGCCGGGCGGACGCTCTAACCACTGAGCTATTGTGACAAACTGCCGGAATGGTATTAAATTCTCAAGCCAGTTCGTATTTCTCCTGGTAAACCAGTTGTGGCATTGAATTTTTAAGTTCCAGTTCTACCTCTTAAACTTTGCCCACACACGGCTTGTGTGTTTAAAAAACACCAACAGTAAGTTTGTTGGCATAAATAAATAATAATTACCGTCTAAAACTTAAGCTTCCAAGGAATCACAGGGGTGTCAAAAGTTAGATTATCTCTCCTGGCTTGAAAATTTCACTTATCTGGGAATGCGCCAAAGGAAACCAGAAGAGGTGACAGAACAGGAATATTGCAGAAGGGCATTACCTACTGCTGCTATAAAGTAAAAAATTAACAAGTACAGATGTAGAGAAAGCCACTATGGAACAGCAAAATCAATTAGAGGATATTTACCTAAAGAACTTAATACCAGAAAAATGTGGACCAACTTCTACAACGAAAGAAGATTAAGAAATCTACCAGTCAAAACATATTTTACAACTTTTTCAATCTTTCATTCTGTACACCACACACTGACACATGCTCAATGGGACTGATGAAGATTAAGACAGAGGCAGATGTGGAAAAGAGAAACCAACTAAGAACCATGTACAGACTGCACAAGCACTAATAAAGGTGAAAGCTTACTTATTCATATTATTTGAAATTTCCTTGTGTATTTAATGTTTGTTATATAAATAAAACAAAATATATTGTTATTGTGAATGTAGCAGTACTTAGCTTCCAAGTTTATGCCTAATAAAATAATCCCTATAAACATTAATATATTGGTTGTTTAGTACATTATGTATTATAAAGAGGTGAAAATAAATGAAAAAATAAATGCATAAATAAAAAGCAACAAAAACAATAAATGACAAAAATAACGAAATTTCATGTCTTAATTTCTCGCTCACGCAGAAAAGTTGATCAGCATCTATTGGCTTTTGAAAAAACTCGGCATTTTCAAACCCCATATTTGCACCTGTTAAACTATGCTGTTTGTTTCTTTTCACATTCAATAAAACAGTATCGGGAAGGAGAACTGAATGATTAATGTAGTTGCTGTGCTAACCAATTACTATTGCCAATAAATGGAAAAAACCGTTTTTCTCAGAAACGCATTTTGTGCATCTATCGAGTTTTGAAAATACGCTCCTCAATTAGCCCCATCTTTTGTTGCAGTGTTAGACAATGGCCCTTATTACAGTGTACAGACGTATAAACCCCACCCTAGGAGTGCTGTGTAATCTGCTAAGATATCGTGGTTGCAGAATGAAGGGCTTCAGTGTGATGTTTCTATGCATAAAAAAGATCTTTACAGGCTGATTGAACAAACCTAAAGAGAAGGTTTTTGAAGTGGTCACATCTTCGGTTTCAATTGGCCACAGTCATTTCCTTGCCCCCATACATGTGTGATCTTAATCCCATAGAACTAACTTGGGCCAAGATGAAATGGAACAGGCAACTTATCCATACAGAAATTGTGCAATATAGTACTTGAGGATATATCACTTGTGACTGAAACAGACTGGCATGGGTTTTGTAAACATGTAAAAATAACAGAAAATGATTACTATGAGAAAGATGGTACAGTTGAAAACACATTTCACTGGGGGATGTCAGCATCAATTCTTCTACTTCTTCCTCCTCCTTGTGCAGCAAAAATGAATCTGGCTCTGAAGAGCTGGTTACACCATTTGTTTGAGTTGAGGAGAGTGTGTCGTTTTTATAACTAAACATACTGCATGAACTGAATAGCATTTAAGTTTGCTATTTTGAGCGACTTTTCTGCTTCAATCTGGCATCTAGTACATTCCCAGGTTGGCACTATTGTCATAAGTGCAACTGGAAGAAAGAGTACAGCTTCTGATATCTCTGTCTATGTAGAATTGTTTACTGACGTACTGACTAGATGCATTCCTGCCATGGACCATGAGCTGGTGGATACACTGTAGTGTTAGTGGCAGGTTAAGTCTTTGTGTAGCTTTGACCTTGGTCGGAAAGAGTGCAAGTGGAAGACCAGCATTAAGTCATGTGCAAGAGTGTCAATGATCCCACTATCATACATGTGAGCAGCATGTATCTTCAGTGCACGAGTGTGACCTCGTTTTAGGAAATCTTCAAGGGTAGTTTTTGTAAGTTAAGGCAAATTCCAGGTTTTCAAGGTGCATTGTTAAATTCAGGGTAATTTCAAGGATATTCCAGGTTTTTCAGGGTGCTAGACACCATGCACTTGTGACTCTCAAATGCACTTACACGAATTCATTTCATCATCACTGAGCACAAAATCTGGTAACTCCCTATCACTTCTGTTCAAAAAGCTTCAATTTCTTTGTCCATCAACATTTTCTTGCTTGCCATTATCTTGAAAAATTAAATAAAATCTGATTTACTACTTACTAGATAGTGCACAGTTTGTTGTTTCACTGATGAAATCTATTAGGGAAATTGCAGACAAAGCAGAATCAGGGATTTACTGACCACCAACATCAAAAATAACATTTCCTACCATCTGCTGCCAGCATATGTGAATTATTTGAGTGAGAAGAGCCAACCACAATCTGCCGCCAATGTTCAGAGCCATCATTGTGGAAATGTTTTTCGGCCAGACACAATTTCGTGCAAAAGCGAGAGACATCTGGAGGAATTGACAAGAGTTCTGAAATTGTGAAGCGCTGCTTCTACACAGTTGCTTGCTACACACTTTCTTACACCTCTGGCGTCACCAGGAACATCAGTTACTATGGTCTTCATCATGAATTTTGGTTCGTTCTTCAGTGAATTGTTTGCACCATGGTCTTACAGTACAGTCGCACATGATGTCATGTCCATACACATGACACAATTGGCAATGGATTTCTGCCTGGAGATTGCTTTTGAGCATGCAAAAATCAGATGACTGCATGAACATTGCAGTTGGCAGGAGACAATGTCAGAGCAGCCATTTTCTCCTACCACAGCACGGTAACCACTGCTGTCACAGACTGAAACTTGACTGCATTATTTTCCACATACTTCCCCTCTACTCTTGCGTGTGTACATTCCTATCTGACTGATGGTGCCATCTCTGGATAGGATCAGAACATACTTTCTGGTTGCATCTTGTAATATAACTATACAAAGGCTTGTTTTATGGGACTCATGATAAATGAATGGTTAATGTTCCTGGATATGATATTGGAATCAGAATCTAAATAAGAACAAATTAGAAACTAAAAGCTTCACTTATCTTAGTAATATTGCAAGATCTGTCACAGCTGACATGTTTCAAGTTGTATCCAACTCATTTTCAAAGATCTTGCAATATAGTTAAGATAAGTGAAGCTTTTAATTTCTAAAGTAAGAACAAAATTAGTAATATTGCACGGCACCAAAGAACTTGCAATATTACTAAGATAGGTGAAGCTTTCAGTTTCTAATTTTGTTCTTACTTTAGATTCTTGTTGCTTCGCTGTTAATAGCTTCATTATTTCGTTAATTAACTTTTAATTTCTAATTTGTTCTCATTTTAGATTCTCTTGCTTCACTGTTACTAGCTTCAATTTTCCTTAATTTATTGGAATCAGGTTAGAGGCAATAATATTTTACTTTCTTAAAAGTAAATAAAACTAAAAAATGAGGAACTATCTTACAAAGGAACTATTGAAGCTTTTTGTACCAAGGCATGCTTATGTTTTTGACAGTTTTTTGGTGTGTAGGGAGGGGGTTCCATGCAGCTGTTACATCTCAGAATCAAACTAGAAATCCTTGATCTCAAATAAGCAATGTAGCACAACCAGAATATCCTTATGGGGGAGCTGTCCAAAGAGAGCGTACATTGCAATTGGCTTACACAGCAAGCAAGATGGAGCCTTTCACTGCATTTGTTTTGAACCTTGTATTTAGATGATTCAAAGTAAACTATTAGAATAAGAAAAAATCTGATGTGTTGCACTCACATAACTTTCTCTACTCTTGTACTAACCATTCTTACAAACTCTTATTCCTATATCTTCTTCGTGTTAGTCGAGATAAACGTTTGTACAAATTATCTTATTGCTTATTTCCTTGTAGGTGCAAGGGGAATATTAGAATACAGTAGAATTTGAGCGATAGTCAAATATTTTAAAGCTTTGAGATTCTGTTCTCTTTGCAAGCTTAACATATAAAAAAAATGAACGATGATCCATTTCACGAAAGTTATAAGTTTTCCGAAACTCACACACATAACAAGGAATATCTCCAAAATGGTTCACCTTACAAGATTTATTCAGACATAAACTGTGTATTTTAGCAAGATCTACATTTTTTGTACAGGATTCAGGGGTCTCCATCTAGGAGATATGTGAATGGCGGCCACAAGGTACCCAAGCTGAGCAGAACATTACTTCCACTTACTGGTGTTTTGCTCCTCACTGTAACTTTTCTATCTGACCTTACCTTGGTCATCTCTTGTTCTCTTCCGACCCCGATGCTATTAGAGTTTCCGAGGGCAAGGGAGTCTATTTTTCCAACCTCTCCATTTCTCTAATTTCTCTATAAAATCTTAACCCCTAACATGCTGACCTGTCATGGCATGTAATACGTCCTCTGATTGGTAATCAGAGGATATGGTCGGTGAATTTATTTTGATGACTACACTTGGTTCATGGATAAGGTGTGATTTCACCTGTTGGGATACATAAATAGCCAAAATTCCTATATTTAGGCAAGTAAAAATGCCTATATGATACATGAAGAGCCCGTTCATTTAGAAAAGATGGGCAATATCTCCGTGGTGAATAATTGGTCCCACCTTTAATACAACCATCACAATAAATGAATACCTTGAAATATTCAATGTTTGTAAACCAACTGGATGACGAGGAACCTCCATGGGATACTTCAAACAAGACAGTGTGACATGCCACACATTAATTGCTAGCATGGTCAAAATTAAGCCCTTTTTTGGTGACTATGTCATTCTGAAAGAGCTTTGGCGACTGTGGTCAACATCACTTGATTTTTTTTTTTTGTGAGAACATCTGAAAGGAAAATTTATAAGAACAAATCATGAAGCATAGGTGCTTTAAAAGGAAGTATCACGGAGATCCAGTCAATTAACATGGACATCCTAGCGAAAATATCCGATAATATGGTTTGGCAAATTCAATCTTGCCAGGATACGAAAGGTGACCACTTCCAGCATCTGTTATGTCAGCACATTTCTTGCAGTATGAGGTACGTTTTCTTCAATCATTGCAACACCATTAATATTCAAATTATTAAAATTAATTCTGGGTTCAGTGGTAAATAGGACACACATATAATTTCAACTATAAAAGGTGTATGAGAGATAGAATCAGGACTGAAAAAATTGAATGGCACTGAATTTTTCAGTCCTGATTCTACCTCTCAAACTTTGCTGACACATGGCTTGTATGTATTAAAACAATCAATTATTCATTAATTGATTGGCCCTATAAATGGTTACCAATAAAAGGTGCATATTTATTATACATCAATTAACTACACACATAAATTACTTCTCTGGATGAACAAAATATCTAACAACGCGAAGTGGCCATAAAAATAATTGATCTTTTTTTTAATGTTTTAAAGTGCAAACAGTACATTGAGTATTGTGTCACATTCATACCGGCTTGTTTCGATTTGCCACTTGCTCCCTATACTGACCTGAAAACCTGTGGTGTAGTTGCACCTAACCTGTTTTATTGGTGTCCAAGTTTCGCTTTATCATGATACATAAGTTTGATTTAACCCACAATAGCTGTACAGTTTGTGTTCATTGTAAAGTACAACATCATCATCATCATAACCATCATCGTCCATTTTATAATGCCCATTTTTGTACATTATGAATATGAAGTGCATCCACAACTTCTTGTAGCTTATTTGACTTCTCATTGGATTGATTGACTTTTTAATTGACTTCTTTTAACTGTTTATGAATTTCTGCTTCTAATTTGCACAACTGCTACTTTAGTAATTAATTCTTGTTGTGTTCACCTGTCAGTTCTCACAAGGGATTTAGCGCAAGCTACAATTGCAATTACCAAAAAAATGTGGTTTGCATGTAAGAGTTTTACATGTGCATTTCAAATATGTGTGCAATATTTACCACTGACATATGCACCCAGGAGAGATAATGTTGACTGTGTACATCATGTTTTGAGGTCAGATATATCTTATTTTTAACTAATAGCAAACTTGGGGACATAATTTGCAAGGCCATTGCTCTTATTGTCACTTCGACCATAGCATACACTGCAAGTAATTACATTAACTAGAGAGAAACTGTTTACGATGACTTAAGTTACTAAAATCATGTTAGGTATGGTCCATTGTGAGCGGAATATTGAATCTTCGTAGCTATTATAGGTGTTATAGGTAATGACACTGGTTTATACAGGTTTGTAACCAGCATACAAACCAAACCGCATTGGCAACTGCAATTTGTGCTAACTCCCTTGTCAGTAACTGCTGTTCATTTTCCTTACTACACTATCATTTGACACAATTAGAATTCTTAATTAGAATTCAAGTTTTAATTTCATTGTTTACAATATGTTTAATGTGGTACAATTTTCTCTATACTCATCTTCAAATCAAGACTAAAGTTAAGTATTACTCTGCACTCTTCCTGGCAATTTATGTTGAATTCTTTTGTGGAGTGAACCATTTCAGAGATATTCCTTGTTATTTGTGTGAGTTTTGGAATACTTACAATTTCGTCAAATGGAAGATTCATTTTTTAATATCTTAGCCTGCAAAGAGAATGGAATCTCAAAGCTTTAAAAGATTTGACTATCGCTCAAAGCCTACTGTATTCCCATATGCCCCTTGCACCTACAAGGAAATAAGGAATAAGATTATTTCCACAAATGTTTGCCTCAACTAATACAGAGATATTCCTATAAGAGTTTGTAAGAATGGTTAGTACAAGAGTAGAGAAAGTCATGTGAGTGCAACACATCAGGTATTTTGGATTTAGTTCGCAACAGTAAGGAATTACAGGAAGCACTATGTGACCAGCTCGTTCTACCATGTCATCAATGTGTTTCATATACCTGTGTTTCATGCCTGAACCAAGTCCAAAAGCTCAAATTTCATTAGGCATTCTGCAGAGGCAATCCTGAATTTTTGGCTTATTCCAAGAAGTTGGGACCTGTTCCAGCTTCACAGAATGGTAACTTGTGTTATACATCACAATTACACTGTGTGCTCTAAGTTTTGGCAATTAACACTGAAATCACTTTTCAAATTTTGGAAGATCCATCTGTACATGGTAATTTCCAGCTGACCTTTTTTACCCTAAAAACAAGGCCAGTATCATCTGCAAATTCATCTTTATTCTTGCAAAGGACAACAATAACACATTTGCCCTTTCTGCTTGCTGCCTTCAGTCCCATTGTAAGTCCATGAATAAATGCTTGACTTGTCAGACTTTCCTTTTAATATACCCTGCATTTGCCAAAGTTTCATCTAAAAAGTATATCAGATGAGTCTTTTCTCAACTGACACTGTGTAAGAATTTATGCTGCCACTCAATATCATATCACTATCAGAACTACTGCTTTGTCACATTTCTTGAGAAGGAATCCTAAATGTACCAGTAATCTGCAAACAGTATTCTTACTACAGTCACTCTCCTATTTGTCTGAATTTTGTTGTTTCTGAAGAACTTGCGAGCTTCCCGCCAAGTGCAATTTCGTACATATTCAGTATATTTTTCTACACTGTTACCTTGGGCTGCAGATCGTGATTTAGCTGAAGAAAACACTTTATCATGCACTCTGAACTCATTGTGAGCCACTAATCCTGCATAAGCTACCAACAGCTTGAATGTTCACTTGATATTTTAAAACTTACTGCAATCCCAAAAAATATGTAACAGAAAATAATACATAAAAATTCAGTACAGGTTTGCAGACTTTGGTGTTGGTAGGTCACTAGCAGGGTGTCATCATGGTAAACCGAAGATGCATAGCTTGAATCCTGACTATGGCATTGACTTGTTCAGTCTGGTTTAACCTTCAGCCTTAGTATACAGATGGCCATTGTGAAATAAGAGTTGCTAGACATAAATTAATCTGCAGTATAACTGCAGTAATTGAATGATTAAATTATGAATACAACATATTTATTGTCTTCACCCTACCTTTATCTGTTTACTGTTTAACCCCTAGCACAACAGCCCTTTGTGGGATAAGGTTTGCTTACTGCCTGGCCGCTGCTTCCCCCACCTCTGCCCACTACAGGCGTCATGAGTGGGGTGCAGAACTGGAGGGGATATGTGGTCAGCACCCTGAGCCCTCCCAGCTGGTTATACAGCCTTTGCGACCTGGCATCGCTACTTCTTAAGTAGCTCCTTAATTGGTCACTCAGGGACCCAAAGAAACTGAGTGACCAAAACCATACCTCCCAGTGGGCGAAAAAAATCCTCACAGTTGTACTGTTTCAAACCCGGGTCCTCCACGCCAGAGACAGGTGCGCCACCACTGCGTTAAGGAGGCGATAATAGATTACTGTTATCTTATACAGTATTAGTTCGCGTGATATCCGTCCATTCTTAAGCTTACCTCTCTAAATGGTTAATGTTGGTATCAACATATTTTGAATATAAAACTTGAATAGTTACATTAACCCTTTCATGCCTGGTGTGTATTATAAGACACATAGGCTTTTTTTCCTATTTGTACTAGTTTTAACCTTCTTTTTCTGCTATATTCTTGTTATACTGTCCGTCACCAATTAAAAATACATATTTGAGATGATTTGAATTGTAAAAAATTATTTTTTTACAATTTATATTGTTTTTTTTTTTTTTTTTTTAAATAAAAGAAGCAAAAGCCATGCAACTGCAGTCAAATGATACCCCGTCATCATCTACGCGTGCCATCACAACGATTATTTTACGTGGGCCCTCCCCGTCCTTTACCACAGGCACATTTGACTGCGGTTGCCAAGACTCGAACTCACGACCTCAGGCTTTGCATGGCCAGTGCACTATGTGTTGCCTCAACGATCATGGCTATTCAAGCCAGCAGGCTGAAGGTGTCCCAGACCGCCTAATCTAAACCGGTTTCGAATTAGGGGAAGAACAGCATAAGTAGCAAATAATTCAGGCATGAAAGGGTTAAAATAACGTAATCTTGTACAACATAACTATTTAATGTGTGCAGCAACAGCTTTATATGCCTGCCTACCATGTGGAGGGGAGTAGAAAATGCCAAAGGTGCTGCTTTATTTTGACCCAAAGACAAGTATGTCTTATTTCGCTCATAGTTTGAAATTTAATTTGCTCTGGTCTGATAATTTCTACTTTGCCACTTATATCAGCTGCTAACTGGCTTTGTTTGTTACAGATATCAGTAGCAAACTGATCCTGTTTCCTTGACATTTCTCTAGCTATCTCACTTTGATCACTGGCCATTTGTTTTGCTTTTCAGTGATTTCCCTAGCTATTTTCTTTGTTTTTAAATGTCTTTTGCTAATCTATCCTGCTTTTTTTCTGAATTTCTTTAGCTAATTCTTTAGGTAGCTTTTGCTAATTTTTTTCTGCTCTTCTGTAATTTCCAGCTTCATCTGTCTCAATAATATAATTATGCTCAGATGTTCCTGATTAAAATTACCCTGTTCAGCTCTATTCTGAGTTTTCTGAGATTAATTTCTTGCTCTTGCCCTACTCATTTTCTTTGGTTTACTTTGTACTACTATACTGCTTAAGTGATCTACTAGTTTTCCACTAAATATACAGATTAAGAATTGTAACTTAAGAATTTCTTGGTAGTCAAATTAAGATCTAGATGTCATAGAAAACTTTTCTTTTGTTGTGGTCCCTGGATGCCACGTTGATCCTACGTCTTCAGATGATCTTGACAATCTGCGATTGAATTTCTAGAAGTTCTAGGAGATTTTTTTTGACTTTTTTTAAAAAATCCTATTTGTGTGCCATTTTTGTAATAGATTTGGTTGTCATGCTGGCTAGCTTTGACTATGAGGGTCTCCTGGCACCGTATTTGGTTTTTAGGGTTATACGTGTGTTCTTGAATAAGGTTTCAACAATTCTTTGCAGTTATGATAAAGTTAAACCTATGTTACAGGACAATATAGACAAGGTTTTACAATAGTACACTTGTTTGAGCTTTTACTCATTAAATTAACATTCAAGTATGATTATATTTCTTTTAATATTCTTTTACTTAGTTTCCCTGTGAAACAAAATCAAGAAAACATGGATGTTTCATTCTTATATACACGCTTGTTTTACAGAAATGTAATTGTTACAATTAGTTGATGCTATACGCTCTGCATAGTGTATGTTAATTCAGTGTTGTGATTTGCTATTAAGGAGCCAAGATACTTTACTTTTTTAAGTGCAAGTAATTATTCTTATTTAAGCAGTGGCTTAGTAAAATTTAGGTACTTCTCACAAAATGCAAATTCTTCTCAACAGAGAATTAATTAATTATAATTGCAGCTTATTTCCACAAGCATTTACAAAATTACACTTTCACACTATTCTTTAAATTCATCATCTTGCTTCTTCAGTGTTGGTTCACATGATTGGTTAATTCTGTTACATTTGCACCTGTCTCAAAAAACCGGTCAGTTTTTTTTCCCTTCCTTTCACTATGTTAATCCATTGCTGACTTCCCTATGTTTCTCCATTAATCATCTTTGTTTCCCTACACATTGTTTATTAACACTCTTAGAATTTAAAATCTTTTCAATCCTTGAGATTTTGTTTCACAATATTTCACACTTTCTAATATTTCTTTTATACATCAATGTGGCTACATTCATTCCTTAAGTAATTTTTATATTACTTCTCGAATGTTCATATACACCTGCAAATTATAATTATTATGGCAATTATTTTATGTCAAATTAAATATTGTTCCAAATGAGTTTGGTAACAGTTCCATTCTTACCTAATTGTAGATGTTAAAAAAAATAGTTAAATTCAATGAAAAACTGAAGCTGTTAGCAGTGAAGCAACACAAATAATGTTGTTGTTAGCTAATGCAAGATTTCCGACAATGAAGTCATTAATCCTCCTACTCTCCAATATTTTTCACTGATGGATGGGGCACTAGAAGTGGCCGGGCATATTTGAAGGTGGTCTCGATCCATTTCCTCTTGCAGATCACATAGACATCAACTCAAGTGTGTGATATTTACATCATAAGAATGAGTGACATGCCACACCAACTGAGATGCTTCCTGTCATTTTATTCTATTTATTTTTTTTCTTTCGGCCTCAGGGGTCTCCGTCTAGGGGATATGTGAATGGCGACCACAAGGTACCCAAGCTGAGCAGAACATTACTTCCACTTACTGGTGTTTTGCTCCTCACTGTAACTTTTCTATCTGACCTTACCTTGGGCATCTCTTGTTCTCTTCCGACCTTGATGCTATTAGGGTTCCGGAGGGCTAGGGAGTCTTTATTTTTCCAACCTCTCCATTTCTCTAATTTCTCTATAAAACCTTAACCCCTAACATGCTGACCTGTCATGGCATGTAATACGTCCTCTGATTGATAATCAGAGGATATGGTCGGTGAATTTATTTTGATAACTCTCCTGGTCAGATCGGTGAGACCCGAAAACCAACGACAGGTGTGGTCCTCCAGACATTCTGGGGATTGTGAGAGAGCGATGTGACCGCCAAAACATAAAAATATGGTGCTCTCTGAAAAGCGGTTACTATTAATGCTATTGCAACACAATTAAATATAACAATTAGAGACTAAAAGCTTCACTTGTCTTAGTATTTGCTGCAAGTTCTTGAAACATTATGCAGACCTGTTTCCTGATTCCTCTTGATGCACTGATATGATGGAAATATCAAAAAACATATCTGCATAATATTTCATGATCTTGCAGCAAATACTAAGATAAGCAAAGCTTTGTCTCTAAATAATTGTATATTTAAAATGTAGTTACTTAAGAAATGAAAACATATATAATGTTAGCTATGTGATCATTGTACTTTTTCTATATACAGTCGTCAAAAATTCATCTCTAAGCATCAGTTATTTAAATCCAATTTATATAAACACATATTAAACATAAGTCTACCATGGCTTAAATTTCAATTGTCGCTCCAATATTGGCAGCTCTTCAGGATCAGTTGAATTAGGTTAGCCACAAAGTGTCTTCTACTTGCCAGACTGAACAAACTTTTAATGAGGGTGGAATAATACTGCTGATTTAAAATTTGTCTGAACACTAATAACACTACCCCCCCCCCACCAAAAAAAACTTTCTTCATACATATGCAATAAGATAAAAGTAGGTGATTCTTAAGGAAAAGATATGCTGATTTTGAAAATTGCCATAGAAATCTATCACATCAGGTTAAAAAGAGATATGGTATAGTATTATATATCATGGTGAATTTAGATTAATTCAAAATGTTTTACATGCATGGGATAATACTTCACCATATATTTAAGGGACGTACTTGTAACTTTTATTTGGTAGTGATTGCCTCTTATACTCTTGTTTGCTTTCCCTCACAAGAAACCAACAATAATCCATCATTACTGGTTCCTTACGACCTTGATACCTCTTCTCCAGGACAGAAATGTCCTGATGAAACCATTCCCCTTCTTCATCACTATCACCCAGATTTTGTGGAAGAAAGGGATTTTGAAAGACATACTACAACTGATGTCTTCTGTAGCATTTCAGCAAATTTGACACAGTTTTATAGTCTTTTTTTCCTTTGTGTTTTCAAGAAAGTTATGCACAACCTGTACGAATGATTGCCAAGCTGCTAATTCCACCATTTGTAACGTTTTCTCAAACACTTCGTCCTCCATGAGTTTTCGAATTTTAAATCCAACAAAAATTCCTTCTTTCAATTTTGTGCAAGTTAACTGTGGAAACTTGCCTTGCAAATATGTAAATTCACTCCGTCCTTCTTGAGTGCCTTAACAAAATTCATCGGCCCAAGTTTCATATGTAGGGGAGAGAGTAGAATCTTATCAGGCTGAACCAATAGTGTTTGTTTTATATTACTCTCCCCTGGCAAATATTCCAGTCACTTACCTCACTGTTGTACCACAATGTTTTTGCGTATCATGGCTATCCCACAAACACAAAAAACAACATTTTGTGAAGCCCCCTTGTAATCCCAGCAACAAACCAATTACTTTAAGGTCACCACACATCTTCCAACAATGAACCTAATATTTTAAAACACAATGTTAGCCATTCTTTCACAACTTTCTTTAAGACCTACAGAATGGAAAACTGGAACAGATGGAAGTTCATCACCATTATGAAGCAACACAGCCTTTAAGCTGAATTTCGATGGATCTATAAACTATCGCCAGTCATCTGGAGTATGCTGAAGTCCTAGCTCACATGTTGGTCTGGATGGTTCAGTTGGTTAGATGCTGGCTTACTGACCCCAAGGTCGCAGGTTCAAACCCGGTCAATATCAATGGATTTTAAATGCACTTAAAAACGACAGGTCAGCAGAATTACTGGCATGTAAAATAATTCCTGTGGGATGAAATTCCGGCACACTGGTGATGCTGATGTGATCCTGACAATTGACAGCGTCAAATAATTCACTTTCCTAGCTCACTCATTGAGCCATTGATGTCTATACAGAAACAGATATTCTGTTCCGTAGAAAAATATTTCCAAATTTCTGATGTCTAGTTCGAAATTCTGAAATTTTTGCACCAGGTGCAAGTAATTTCCATTGTTGTAGCCTGGTACCTTGGAGTTCAGATTCTTCTATCTACAAATTTAAGTCCCGTGCCAAACCATTCGCATCTACTTGCTCTACAAAGCGCCTTTTACTTTCAGAATTTTGTGGTTGAAAGTCAGGATCTTTTGAAGTAGAGGTCTCTGGCTCCTTGTACAACTCCGTCTTCTGAGGGAAAGTTCCTTGCGTCTCATTAAACGGAAGATCCAGCCCCTGCTCACTTTGAAGTCATTAGCCTGGGAATCACTATTTCATGCCTTAAGGGGTACAGGAAGAGGTAATTCCTCACTCTGTGGAACAAGATGCATAGCAGAAGGAATATCTGGATGCTGAAAAACATGTTTATCTTTCCTAGACAGAACGGATATATTTGTCACGCAGAAGTAACAATCATTGATATAATTTGTTGGTTCTCTCCACATCTTAGGTACAGCAAATGGTAATGCCTTGAATTTGCTATGTAACCATAATATAAGATTTATGGTACAAGTAATGAGGTGACAATTGTTTTTCCTAGTCACCAATTTGACACCCAAAGCATAAAGAATATGCACGTTGAGTAATGTTATAAATTTTTCTCCTCTGATTTTAGGGAGTAAATCCTCCATAAATATAACAAAAATTGTCTGGATTATTTCTGCACTTCCGATGGGAGTTAACTCTTCACATTGCACCACTAAAAACAATTACACTAAATGAAAAAGAAACGTGACAATGTATCACACATTTGTTAACACATCCACAGTGAGACCGATAAGATTCTTTTCCCCGACATCCTCACCCAGGTATTCAAAAACCGGTTAAAGGTACCTGGATTTCGCTCTTTGCAGTGTCTGCTTCTATAGAAGTAAAGAGAAATGTAAAACTGGTGCTACTGACAAAGGCTTGGTTAAATCGAGGAGCGTCTTCTCAAAACTCGATAGATGCAAAATTTTACGAAATTGAGTTATATATAGTATCGGCATAATTTTCACCTTCTGCATTGTTCTGTGAAATCAGATTTTGCAAAATTCGATTCGTGTCCTGTGTAGAAGCTAGGGAATATCAGCAGTTTTTTCAAAACTTGATAGATGCACTTGCTCAGTTAAAGCAAAGGTCGATAGATGCAATTTTATGATTTTATAATCCAAAGTGTAGCAACCTCAATTCTATGAAACGCATGTTGGCATTGACTGCCATCTCACTGTTGCAATTCTTGGAATTCTCAATCATTTCTGCAAGTTCTGTACACTGCTGCTTCGTTGGAAATAAGTGCAAACTCAGGTTGTGTGCTTGGATTTCACATTAATTTCTGCAAGCTTTTTGTTCCATTTATTCCATTTATTTTTGTTCCTTTAACTGCAGAAGTCATATCGGCAACCTTCCCTATTGGCAATGGTGTTACTCGTGTAACAGTGGGTTTTTCGGTCTTTGGGTGTTTTTATACGTTGAATTCACACACACATTCACACTTCCAGACTCAGGGAAGGATGAAGAAAAATCTTGGCTGGAAAAAAATTGCTACCCCTCTGCCGGGAATCGAACCTGGGACCCCTTGCACAGCAGGCAGGTGCTTCTATAAGCTTTGTTATACTTACATGGCATTTTTATTCTTAGTTGAGACACTGCACTGTACTATGCACAATGGACAGGAGCTCAGATTGTGAAACTGTACCAGTCGTAGAATGCGCTGGAGGTAGGAATTGCAAAAACAAGGAAAGGAAATCAAAATGCAAGTCAAGGAAAACTCATACTCCAGCAATTACATGTTCAGATAGTCTCGAGTGCACTCCACGAAATCCTAAAACTAAAGCTTCAAAGGAATAACAGGGGTGTCAAAAGTTATCTCTCCTGGATAGAAAATTTCACTTATCTGGGAATGCACCAAAGAAAACCAGAGGAGGTGACAGAACAGGAATATTACAGAACGGCATTACTGCTGCTATAAAGTAAGACATTAAGAAGTACAGATGTAGAGAAAGCCACTATGGAAGAGCAAAATCAATTAGAGGATATTTACCTCCAGAACTTAATATCAGAAAAATGTGGACCAACTTCTGCAACGAAAGAAGATTAAGAAATCTACCAGTCTGCTCATTATCAAAATATAAAAACATATTTTACAACTTCTTCAGTTTTTCATTCTGTACACCTCACACTGGCACATGCTCAACCTGCAAAATGGGACTGATGAAGATTAAGACAGAGGCAGATGTGGAAAAGAGAAACGAACTAAGAACCATGTAGAGACTGCACAAGCACTAATAAAGGTGAAAGATTACTTATTCATATTGTTTGAAATTTCTTTGTGTGTATTCAATATGTTTATTATATAAATAAAACAAAATATATTGTTGTGAATGTAGCAATACTTAGGTTCCAAGTTTATACCTAATAAAATAATCATAAACATTAATATGTTGGTTGTATAGTACATTATGTATTATAAAGAGGTGAAAATAAATAAAAAAATAATAAATATATAAATAAAAAGCAACAGAAACAATAAGTGACAACAATAACGAAATTTCATATCTTAATTTCTCGCTCACGCAGAGAAGTTTATCAGCATTTATCGACTTTTGAAAAAACTCTGCATTTTCAAACCCCAAATTTGCACCTGTTAAAATATGCTATTTGTTTCTTTTCACATTCAATGAGACAGTATCAGGAAGGAGAATTGAATGATTAATATATTTGCTGTGCTAACCAATTAGTATTACCAATAAATAGAAGAAACCGTTTTTCTCAGAAACGCATTTTGTGCATCTATCGAGTTTTGAAAAAACACTCCTCAATTGTACAGCATGTTTTCATCTTCACATTTTGTAAGTATCTACGTAAGTAATTGAGTAGGACAAGGGTGGGCAACCTACGACACCTATTACGCGAACTCATTTTTGATACTATATATCCAAAAAATTGTGATGTGATGTGCCATTTTGAGCATCATTTTCAGAATCTATGACTGAAAATGGACTAAAAACACATATCTTTGTGGAGGTAAATTTGTAATTTGGGTAGTGTAATCATTTCTTCACGCTGAGTACATGTAAGTCAAGTGTAGGAAGTTATCAAATTTGAAAAATTCCACAGCACAAAGCTCAACCACAGAATTCATCTGTGGTGTGATACACAACTGATCTGGTATTAGAAATGACTCTTAAGGTCCAATTAACTTGGACATACTCCCACACTTACCTTCTCTGATTAGTACTATTCAGCCAGAAGTGGATGCTTTGTGATTCATAATTCATCCTACAGAGCCACCAACATCTGAGCAAACAATACAGCAAGGTAGGAAAGTGTCTTAAAATGAGCAGATTAGTAGGCTAGAGCTCTCAAAAGTATTCATATTTCCTCTTAAAGACACTATTATATGGATTTCCTTCCCTAAGTTACCATCTTCTACTAAATTAACCAGAAGGTAAATATGAACTTTACCTGAATTTCTTTCATCTGATTGTGCATCCTGTCATATCTCCATTATGCAACACAGCAGTGATTATTATTTATTTATGCCAACAATCTTACTGTTGGTGTTTCTAAACACACAAGCCATGTGTGGGCAATGTTTGAGAGGTAGATCCTGAACTGAAAAATTCAATGCCACATATGGGATCTGAACCACAGGCCCTCCGCTTACCAGACAGGTGCTCTAAGCTAATGGTTATAGCACTCGCCTGGTAAGCGGAGGGTTTGTGATTCAGATCCCAGCTGTGGCATTGAATTTTTCAGTTCTGATTTCACCTCTCAAACGCTGCAGAACTTTACTGTTCCAGCTTCTAGTTAACCATTCTTTTGGGGATTGCCGTATTTCATGGCACAATCATTGCCATCACAAAGTGGTCGCACTCTGATTTATGGACAACCAATCAGGACTTAAGCATTTTACTGCATAATCGTCGCATTAATATTCCAGGTGTTCACTATCAAGAAATATTGAAAAATAACACACCATCACTGAAACCCATTAGGTTCATGGGAGTGAGTACAAGTATGCAGCATATTGTAATATAATTCCTCATTGTAAATGCCATCAGTTTGCCAACTGCCGAGATGGTGGAACTAGTAGAAGTTTGGAAAAACAAAGTACATTATAAAGTATATTTTATATATAATGCTCCAAAAAACATTGATCTAAACCCCATAGAAATTACTACAAAAACTAAAGCAATTGGAGATTTAAACGACCATTCAAAATGGGATATTCTGATACTAATGCAAGTGGCAGAGTAACAGAAGAATTGTTACAAGAGTTATTTAATAAAGATCAACCTGGAACTTACATGCATTATACAGGTTCCACCACTAACCCAGACATAGTATTGGTGTCCTCTGATATAGCAGGAAAATCAAAAAAATTCTAGGAACCTTACGCTCAGACCACACAGCTATGTTAATGTTTCTTCAAACAAAAAACAAATTAAAACACAAACTAAATGTTCTTGGAACTTTAAAAAGGCCAATCGGAAAGAGTATGAAGATGAACTAGAAGAAAAGATACCAAAAGTTGTTAGAACCAAATTTCAATACGAAAGATCATTAACAATAGAATATGAAACACATTATTTATAACAGGCAAAAAAATTCGTACTTGAAGAAAAAGGAAAAATGTATAAACCCTTCTGGTCAAATTAGAATTAGAACAATTAAAATATGAGAGAGAAGTTAGGAAAAAAGCTGAACTTAATAAAGATCAATGTAGCATAAGTGGAAAAAAAAAAAAAAAAAAAAAAAAAAAAGCTGCAGCATTCAAGAAAGCCTTAATAAATGCCAAAAGAAATACATGTAACAATTTTGCTGAAAAACTAGATTATAGAAAAGATGGTACTAAAGAATAAAAATTAGTATCTTCAATACAGAAAAACTACTTATTTTCCAACATCTATTGAAACATTGTTTTATAATCTCTTTACACAAATAGAACTAAATAAAGCAATAAATAAAATTAATAACAAGAAAGCTCCCGGACCTGATAGAATCCATCCTGAATTTCTGAAACAACTAGGAACTAAAGCAAAACAATTTTATAACTTAGTTGGGAAAACTTCAGTTCCTGCAAATCTCACTATCCCAGTTCTTAAACAAGGAAAATCATATAATTTTTGATAACTGAAAACCACTCTCACTGACCAGCTATATAGCAAAAATTGTGGAAAAAATGATATCAGATAGAGGAAACTGGTACCTGGAAACAAATAACATTATCGCCATCCCAGGCATGTTTTAGAAGAAACCATTCCACAAATGAACAAGTTATTTTACTTAGTCCAGATATTAAAGAGGCATTTAACAACAAAAAACATACAATAGTGGTCTATGTAGATCTTAAATCGGCTTATGATAATACATGGAGACAAAATGTAATAAGCAAACTGCAAATTTTAGACATTAAAGGCAATATGCTTAGATGGATCTCAGAATTTATAACATGAAGATATTGTGCTACTAAGTACTGTTCAACTATTTCTAAATATAAACAAAGAAAAGTAGGAGTCCCTCAAGGTGCTGTATTAAGCACAACTTTGTTCAACACATACATTAATGATTTACCTAAACTACAGAAATCTCAGTACTTTCAGCTCCTAGAGACAGCCATGCAACAATTTTGGCTATTTCTAGGTTGGGCAATATGCACTCTATTCATATGATATTAAGTTACATTCTATCATTGAGTTGACAACAAATTTCTTTGCAAGGTGGAAAGTTCATAGCACCATTGACAAAAGTTTAAATATTTTGCTTTTGTTTCTAGATATTCATTTACATTTAGGAAAAAGAACATTATCTAGAACATGAGCATTGCAGTGTTCAGTATGGATGGTAGGTTCCTTAAGCTGCTTTTATTAGCGAGAAGCAAAGATGAAACAATTAAAATAACAGTTAATACATGATCCTGTTGATAGACATTTAGAAATACTAAAATCTAAAATAACAAATTAGAAACTAAAAGCTTCAAGCTTCACTTATCTTAGTAATATTGTAAGATGTTCTTATTTTATATTCTGTTGCTTCACTGTTAATAGCTTGATTATTTCCTTTTAATTTAAAAATACTACTGTTCAGATTCACATAAATACATGACGTAGGAATTAATATTGATGTGATTTACTGATGTAATACATTTAAAATATGATACACCTAATAGGTATTATAGTTGACTTATATTAACTTAATAGTCAAGCCCTCCATCTTGTGTTGCAGTAGATGTCTGCTCTGCAAACTGGAGGTTAAAACCAAATCTGTTTGCAATGACTAACTTTATCTTTCTTTCAGGGTACACAGATCACCTCACCGAGGAATAGCCTAAATCGTTGCATTGCTATTTTTAGGATTCAAATGTGCCAGCTGTTGCTGTTTTCATTCCTGCCTAATTTTTTCCCCTTCTGAAATGAAAAATTGACAAATGTCTTTAGAAATCGCAGGATTTAGATCGGGGGGTCACAAATCTCTACTAATAATTCTGCCCTGAAACGCAATTTCAATTGTTCTCATCGAAAGATTGAGCTGTTGCAGGGTCTTGTTAAAAAAAGGCAAAATCACACTCCCTGTCAATATATACGGGCATCAACTATCGACTCGAAAAAAATTGGTTTTATCACTCAGATCCTAATATTGTTCACGAAATACCCCTTCATGACAAGAAAATTGGTGTATGGTGTGCCATTAGTGGAGAAAGGTTTTTCAGAGCTCCAATAAGTGGCTTCTATGTCTGGGGTAACTTAAAACAAAGTGTAAAAGACAACCCCACACACTCTGGAAGAATTAAAACAATATCTCCCAAGAAATTGCCAGCATTTCTCAATGTGAACTATGGCAAACGATGGACAGTTTTCTTAAAGAGGTGCTAAAAATGTATGGTGGCCAACCTGAGTATCTCCTTTCATAAAGTTGGTAAGTAAAGGCTTTAAAAGTGGTTTAAAAATGCTATATGGTTTCATCCGCACTTTTCTACGATAGCAGCAGATGACTAGTGCAGAAAACGGGGACAGACAAAACATCATGCAGCCTGTTTTGTAAGTTTTTTGTTCTCCTGGTAGTAAATGAATCTTAACTCAATAAATCCAAAGTCACATTTTTCTTTTTTTTTAATTTACTGGAATAGGTGTTTACATTGCAATGTCAGCATCACTGCGCCCCCCCCCCCCCCCCCCCACACACACCTTATCTTTTCAACTGCAAACACCGTAACCTGGCCATGCTTCAATAAAAAGCTCAGATTAACTCTTACTCCAGTTACCGTACACGAGTTACTGAGAGTTAATGCAGTCATTTTTACTTCATGAAGAAAGCATAAAAAGTGTGATGATTATGCCATGAAATGCTGTAATTCAGATAAACAGTGTTGCATAAGACATTGAGGCTTTTTATACCCTCCTGTAGACCCCATATCTGTACTTAGTATGTTCTAGAATTTTCCCAGGCCACAGAAATAAATTTACTATATAGAATTTACCTGAAACTGGCATAAGTTGCCTTTCTAAAACTCTCATACTTTAGTTGGATATGTCATAGTCTTCAGACTGTTCACCAAGACAGCATACTGAATTACCTTGATATAGACTGTTTTTGGGAGGGCTAACATCCAGTTATCTATCCATTAGCTTTTCAGACTAGTAACATCCGTTTTCAGCAAAAGGCTACTTGATGTTTTTATTTGTATTTCTCCCAGTTTTTGGCCAAGAAATTTTAATCATCTTAATTGGCTTTTAGCTTTTAGTCATCAAATTACTGCAGTATCACCACAGATTAATTGATGTCTAGCAACTTTCTTTCACAATGGTCATGAGTATGCTGAGGCTGAAAGTTAAACCAGAGTTGAAAAAATCAATACCATAGTTAGGATTCAAGCTATGCATTACCTTTGGTTTACCATGAATTACACATTTCTGCCTTTAGTTGTTATATACAGTTATACTAAACCCAGAGGTTTATAGTTCTGGGAGGATTTCATCTCATTCTCACAGAACATGGATAAATGGGGGAAAAGCTGTAGTAAATTTCTAGCTCTATACTCAAATTACCTGTATCCTTTCTGTGAGTGCTTTCAATTGGTCTGGGGGGAATTCCACACTTGGTTTAGCCTGAGAAATGAGGGGAATGATGGTGACACCTGAGTGGCCTCCAACAACTGGAACATTCACTTTTGTGGGGTCTAGTCCCTGTAAATATTAGAAAATATTGAATTATACATATTATACAAATGACAATATTCTAAAAATAGTAACATTAGTTAAAGATACCTTGGCTTCAGCAATAAAAGTGTTGGCTCTCACAACATCAAGGGTTGACACTCCAAAAATTCTGTTGGGATCATACACGCCTGCTTTCTGGTACACTTCTGATGCTATAGGTACTGTGCTGTTAACCTTAAATGCAAGAAAAATAAATATTTACAAATAAAATTTCACCTCAAAGAAGAAAAATTGCAAAGGATTTACATTTTCTAAATACATGCAGAAAACTGGAGCTACTTCAAATCCTACATATTGACAGACACCTCTGCTATCAATGGAAATAACCTGTACAACTTCTAGTGACAGCATCCCCTCATGTACTTTAAAGGCGTGCTTATAAATGGGTAAAGTTGTTTGGTAATGATGTAGAATTTTGAACATAATCACAATTCAGAACTGGAACATCTATTCATACCCGTATAGAACATTCACAAGAATTACCATCATTGCTTGCCTAAACTACATTTTTCTAATGATTTGTAGAAGTATTGGAGTCAACCTAAAGACACTTTTAATTTCACTGAACTGTTTATCTGGACGCATTTCAAACCATTGATAATGAAGACGATGGTCTTTGAAATGTGTCTGGATCGAAAGTGAACCTAAATACTAATAACAACAATGTGCAGCAAAATATGTCCTATATGAAATCTCTTAATTTTCAGTATCATTTGCTACTCCTGTACACCACACTTTCCCTTCCCATATGTCTAACCTGCCCTTCCCCCCTAATTGCTCATGTCTCCAATTGGTTGAATGCCAACTTTGTGGTGTAGTTACCATACTTTTCTATATCCTTTTGTTTTCACTGATGGACATTTGATCCAGGATGTTCCAAGCTCTTTGGCATATAATTTATGCAGTTTTCCACTGATCTATAATACGCTCTACCAGGAACCCACTTTCACTACTCGTGTGGCTCTTTCAAAGGATAACAATGTGCTTTATGACAACAATAGAGTGTCACAAATAACAAACTTACTCTTTACATTTCATCATATGGTTTATTACATCATGAATATAACAAAGTCGCTTCTGAAACTGACACTAGCACCACCTTGTACAAGTGATTAGCAGAGTACCTTACAGTGTGTCATTTTTGAGTGTTTTCCCTGAGCTTTGCCCGAACAACAAATGATCCAGGGCATAATTTACATCCTTAACCCTTTGCGGTCGTATGTGGATATATGAACGGCACGACAGTAATGCGTGTACGGTAGTATGTTGACATATAATCGACAGCAAAGCTCTTCATGTTTTCTCGTCTTAGTTACAAGAAGTAACGCCTCTGACAGCATGTTATAGGCATCATAGTGTTCGTGGGAGCCTTACCTAGCCATACTGCCATCTATTTGGAAATTATTTTAACTATTTCAACAAACAGAGGAAACGTTTCTGTCTGGGATGCACAGTATTTTGCAATGGCTTCGAGCGCGTATAAACCAGGTACTTCTGTAATTAGAAAACGAAAGTTTGATGTGTTGTGCGATGAAGATGTGGAAGAATTAAGGTTAATGATTCAATCTGAGTTGGATGCAGTGAGTGATGACTATGTGGACAATGAATTTGAAGAGGAGAATGATGTGGAACTATCCGGTGCTGAGGAGTCTGTAGGAGAGTGAAAGCGACAAGTGCTGTGAATGTTGAGTGTGCTGATACATGGAAATTCATAGGCAAAACTGACCAGAAACCTAAATAATATTTTAGTTTATTTTTTACTGATGAGCTAATATCTCAAATTGCTAAAGAAACAAATAGATACGCGCGAGAAAAAATTGCTGTGTTACAATTGTCACTACGCTCTATTTGGAAAACTTGGGCTGATGTGTCTGTAGTAGAAATGAAAGGGTTTTTGGGGATAATAAACTCGTACATTTTGTACAAGGTTCAAAATTCAAAGGCAAGCACCCATCCCTTGTCACATGTAAAATACAGAAGGGCACTTGTCGAGAGTCTGGTGAAAGACATATGCAACCCAAGGCCAAGGTCACACCCCGGTATGGTTGAAAGAGAGGAATGGCTAAACAATGCACCACATTTTATATACCATTTTGAGGGGAAAAAAAAAAACACAAAGACTGTATTGTTTGAAGCAATCGAAAACTCACGGGAGCGAGAAAAGAAACGTATTTCTACTGCAACACGTGTGCAAATAAACCGGACATGTGTATCGGCGAATGTTTCGAGTGCTATCACACGCTTGTCAATTATAAAAAGTAATTGTTCTGTCATAATGAGAAGTGTGTGACATGTATATGTGTACATAATGTTCTTGTGTCTGTTTACATTTTATATACATTACTATTTATGGCCGAACGCTTTTTCATTGCTATGTGTTTTTTATGACATGGATACTTTATCTCGGTCTAAAGGGATTATAAACTTAAAACAATTAAAAAATCTCCATATTAGCGGACAGTGTAAGCAGCAAAAACTGTTCCAGTGCATCAATAATTCTCTGTTTAGCTCAGCTACGTTTGATAATCATCTGCAGTGGAGATAAGTACAGTAACATAGGCCACTTTTGCATTAAGTTTTGCTCCCATTTGCGTAGCTCTAGCAGCAAATTTAAAGCTCTGTCCTGGCTACGGAAATTTCTTCCCAGAACTACATCTGCAAAGGGTTAATAGGACTAAGGGAAAACCAAGACTTCCTCAATAACCAGACCAGTGAAAGGGCATCTAAACCATATTTAATTTGTTACAAACCTTTAAACAATATGATTATCGATCATGTAAAAAGCACCAAATTTCTTGGAATTTGGATCCAGAGTGATTTAAAATGGAATACACATAGATCTAATGAAAAGACTGAGTACAGTATGTTATCTTTTTAGAAAATTGGCAAAAACTGTTGGTATAGAAATGAAAAGAAGTATGTACTTTGCATTTGTACATTCAGTCAGATATGGAATAGTCTTCTGGAGAAATTCACCATATAAGAAACTGTTCCTAATGCAAAAGAAGATAATATGAATATTATGAGTGAATCAGAAACACTCATATCGACCATTATTCAAGCAGCATAACATTTTATCATTCTCAAACATTTATATATGTTGTTGTTAGCTAATGCTGGATTTCTGACAATGAAGTCATTAATCCTCTCGCTCTCCAATATTTTTCACTGATGGATGGGGCATTAGAAGTGGCCGGGCATATTTGAAGGTGGTCTTGATCCATTTCCTCTTGCAGATCACATAGAGGACAGAGTGGTGAAAAATATATCCCAATTCTGTTTAAATGTTTTGCCAGACAATCATGTTCTGTAATCAACCTGAAGGTTGCAACTGCTGTTTTTCGAGGATACTCAGGAATTACTGTTTGAATGTTTGGTAGTTCCCATCTTTTATTTTTTGATTTTTCATAATAATATTTTTCAATAATTTTTTTGAATTCAGAGTTGGCTAATCTTTTAACTGCATAAAATGGTAGATTAACTATAGATTTCTGCACATTGCCGGTACCCTTTTTTGCAAGAAAATCAGCTTTCTCATTACCACTCAGTCCACAGTGAGCTGGTATCCATTGGAAGACTAGGTGTTTTTGAAGTGCTGTTAGATGGGTAAGGATTTTCCAACATTCTATAATTGTTTGGTTTTTTGGTGACAACTTGGAAGTAATTGCTATAATTGCTGCCCTGGAATCTGAGAGAATAACTGCTGGCTGAAAATGTGAAATTCTGTACAAAAGATTTTGTAGGGCCATTCGAATTGCTTCAATTTCTCCATCAAAGTTTGTAGTTCCATAACTTAAAGATTTGTAATAGGAAAAGAGGTGACATGTGACTCCAGCACCTGCTCCATCTTGGTTTGATATAAATGATCCATCAGTATAAATATGGAGCCATTCGTGTTCTGGAAATCTAGTATGGATTGTCTCTAATGCCAATAATTTTAGAACACTAGTTGGAGTATCACTTTTCTTAACTTCTTCTGTCAGGTGTAAATAATAGTCTCTTCAATATTTATGCAATATGACTCACACACATTTATATATGTGAATCCATCCTTTTTATAAAAAAATTTGACAGTGATTGTAACATAACAAAAAATGCAGATATTCATGAGCACAACATCAGGTAACATAGAAACTTACACATGATACAATACCAAATTGTATCAAAATGGAACAGTATACTCCGGTTCCAAGTTTTATAACAGGTTAGCAGAGGAAATAAAAGATATAAAGAAAACAGTATCTTTTAGATCAAAACTACTGTCCTATTTGATTGATCACTGCTATTACTCCATTGAAGAATTTTTAAATCAGCCGGTATAGTGTTATCGACACAGTATGTGATAATTAGTATATTTAATATTAATCTTCGTCATATGCAGCCTGCATATATATATATATATATATGGGATGCATATGACTAAGATTATATATGTATGAACGGGTGAGAATGATATAATCCAAAGCTACAAAATGAAAATTTGTCAGGAGAACATTGTAGAAGTTTGAATAGATCCAGAAATTATGTATCAATTTTTTTGGATATAAAACATAAGTAGTTTATTTCTCCAATGTCTTAATATACAAGTGTGCATAGTTATTTTGTGAAAAAAAGTAACACATTAATCAAAAATATTTTATTGGGTGACATAACACTGGGCTTAGGCCTGTCTCATACCAAAAGAAAAGAAGGTTTACAAATTATGAACATATAATACAATTTAGAATGATAGTGACTGCAATATTTGAAACAATATAACCAATATCTATCACATCTGCCATTTTCTTAATTTTCTTCCTTTGTTTCACTCAGACTCTTGAAGTATCCCTTTGAAATGTCTGATATATATATATGGCATTAATGACATAACACCTTTCAGTTTTTTCTTGCAAATTGGAATGGGTTTCAAGTATTTCCTTAATAGCTGGAATGGGTAAGGTTCCTGATGTGCTCGTCCTTTTGTAGTGATATTTAGTTCTCAATTCTTCTAGATCAGTTTATTGATATTTCCCTTTAAAATGTAATGACATCCCTTCATCAAAGCAAAAAGCTATCACTTCTGAAAATTGGAACTGAGATCCATCATCATGTTTGTCCTTGCAATATTTATCTGCAAAGGTGTCGGATCTATAAACTGCTTGCTTTGTTTTAACAACTGAAAATGGCTTCTTCTTGCAGGTAACATTAATGACTGTAACCCAGTTATCAGGGTGTACACAGTGGGGTTTCTGTTAACATGCTTGAATGTGCCCCGAATGCAGGTGTTTTCTGATACTAATGTAGAGTATTGTTTCTTTATATTAAAGTCTTCCAACATAATGTTATATTGCATGATGAATTATGCTCAAATGAGCTCGAGGTCCATAGTGCTTAAAGTTACCTGACATTTGTCTTATCAGGCTAAGGGAAAACCTTGGAAAAAACCTTATCCAGATAACTCATCCTACCCAAGATTTGAATTTGGATCTATTAGATGTGGGGCAGACACGCTACCACTGATGTTGAGTAATCCAAGAAAAAGTATATGATACTAGGACATTGAACATTATTTTCATTGTTTTTATTTAGTAAAATCAATTTTCATCTGCTTGTTGAGTTACATCTCAGTGTGACCAAAGTAAAAGATGTGACTACACCGTCCATGTGACCAGTTACCACTGTAAACGCAGTGTGATGAGAAAGGCTGTATGGTGTTACTACAGGTATTTATTTATAACACCATATCTCAACTATTTTCTCCACATTTACAATTGATGCAGGTATAAGCCAAACCACTTTACGTCACATAACAATTCCTACAGCACACGTAACCAAAATCAGCTACTATGCAACACTGATAACCTTTTCAATGGCAAATATGATAAAGTGAATTTTATTGCATCTGCAAGTCATATTAATCATTTTTCATGTAGTCCTTATTTAAAAACAAAGGAACAAACCGTAAACACAGTTTTCTGAAAATAAAATGACTAACCCAGGCCTCAAACTAGCATATAAGTTATTTACTTATGCCAACAAACTTACTGTTGGTGTTTTTAAACACACATGCTGTGTGTGGGCAATGTTTGAGAGGTAGAATTGGAACTGAAAAATTCACAGCTGGGATTTGAACCACAGACCCTCCGATACCAAGCAAGTGCTCTAACCATTAAGCTACTGTGACCACCTGCCAGAATGACATACAATTCTCCAATTCAATTCCTCCTGGTAAACCACAAAGGCAGTCTCCCATCAGAGACAATTACTCCAATGGTGACTTACTATTGCAAGTACTTTATATCCTAGGATTAAATAACCTTCAGATGGTAATTATTATTTATGTTAACAAACTTACTGTTGGTGTTTTTAATCACATAAGACATGTGTGGGCAATGTTTGAGAGGTAGAATTGGAACTGAAAAATTCAAATCCCAGCTGTGGCATTGAATTTTTCAGTTCCAATTCTACCTCTCTAGCATGTAAGTTACTGCTTATTTACTGGCATTTTAACAAACGTCTTTTAATAACAGATATACCTTTCAGTGGCATAGCAAAACATCAAGTTTTAAGACAAACTCTCTTACCATTTATTGAGAGGCTATGTAAACAAAAAGTTTTGTGATTGAGGACAAAAATTTGGGTGAAAACCTTTAAGTGCTTCTTTATGTTAGTGATTATGTTAGTCATACTGGCATATGCTAACACAGAATACAGCAAATATTTTCTATGATTGTTACTTGTTGTGTTTGCTTTACCATAGCTCATTTTATTTTCAGTTCAAAGAAAAGTATAAAAACCTATAATACTCACAGGATTAGAAATAATACCAATAAATGCTTTGGGACACACTTCAGCAGCAGCTGAGGCAAGGTTACATACTATAGAAGCATTGGTGTTAAACAAGTCATCACGAGTCATTCCAGGTTTCCTTGGCACACCTGCAGGAATGATTACAACCTCCATATCTTTCAATGCATCCTGAAACATTAACATTTCTTTTGAAGTTTCAGAACACCAAGGGCACTTCATAATGCAATTCTATGATACACCTGCAGTGGTAAATTAGTGCAACCATTTCCTTGACTCTTTTAAATCTATCAATATTTCTTTATGGATAATGTATATATTTAGCAAAACACTTCAAAATGGATTTTTGCGCACTTTTAACACTATATTGCATTGTCAGCTATGGCTTTCATGGCTGGCATCTATCCAATAAAATGGTGTTCCCAGGTGTATTGGCCGTGGTCCAGTTGATGAGTAAAAGCCTGATGTTTCGCCCGCCATTCCGACGAGCATCATCAGCATTGAGCATTGTTTTATTACACATTAAGAATACACCTTTAGGAACAATAACACCACACATTTATGTAAATGTCTGTAAACTGCACTTAATTGAGGTAAGGTGCAAGAACTTAAGGATTGTAACAAAATGTTTCTGATGGGCTTTGGCCATGGCATCATGGGAGCCTTCATCTCCCACACATCCCCTCACTCCCCTGTCGAGCTGTAACCAACATCGGCACTCGAAATACAAGCACGTGTTCCTTAAATTTGTGCACTTTGCCCCAGTTAAGTGCAGTTCACATACACTTTGGCAAATAAATAACATGTGCGTTGATTATTGTTCCTAAAATACTCGTGCCATAAAACAGTGTAATATAGTATTAAAAGTACACGAAAATCCATTTGCCGACATAGTTCCCATTGGCAATACGACTTTCCCTGCCTTCCCCTACCTCACTTTTGCTCCTGTTATATGCCTTCTCTGACATCTGCTATCTAATGACGTTCGCAAAAAGATTTGCATATTTACAATAATAATGTACTGGGTAAATGTTTACAAAATCGGCCGCTCGAGAAAACGAATGAAACATAGTGCAATGTATGCATTTTTATTGATGTTATATGTCAATGTACTCATTCTCTAACATAAGTATTTGTTTATTTTGTTGTTTAAAGATGCTGTCAATTTCCAGAATCACATCAGCGTAGTCGGTGTGCCGGAATTCCGTCCTGCAGTTCTTTTACATGCCAGTAAGTCTATTGACATGAAGGTGTCGTTTTTAAGCACACTTAGAAAATATCGGTCTGGGCCGAATTTGAACCCGCGACCTTGGGATGAGTAGGTCAGCATCTAACCAACTGAGCCACCCAGACCGACCTTAAGTATTTGTGACGAAAATTGGAGTTTGGCAAATGCGCTACATTATTTATTTATTCCTCCATAAAATCAGTACAGCGCAAGGTACACTGATATACAATACGTCAATTATAACGTTAATTTAGCTAACCATTTATTTTAATTATTATAGTCTCTAGCGATCCATTTAGAAAATTTCACACCTAAGACTTTTTGTAGTTAATTTACCTTTAAGTGCTCTTCTCCATTGTGGCCCACAACTTTAGAATGGCTTTCTATGTGGCTCAGATCAGCTGCTACACCGGGTGTATGCACGATGTCATAAAGTGACAAGTGAGACACCAGTGGGGACTGTTTCAATAACAGAGATAAAGGTTGTCCTATACCTCCACTTGCCCCTAGCACTGCAACTTTGGTGTTGCTCTGAAAAACAAGTATTTAGGAAGCATATCAACTATCAAACTGAATCACAGTTAATGTATTGTTACATTAACCATCAAGTTGGTTTTACCTGTGTGGTTGTGCTGATATACTTCACGCTGTTACTAAATGCAACAACATTTGAGGGTTTTACTAGCCTAGAAAACATATTTAATTACTCTCACGAACTCTTTAACTTTCGCACTTCCTCACCAAACGACCTTCCACGGCAAAGAGGATTTATACGTTTGCGCAAGCGTGATTGAGCCACGATAGCCAACAATCACTTACTGTAGCCAACATAATTTTATTACCTATGCTGGCATATTCATTAAACGGGTATCGTTTGGTAACTTGGTAAGTATTAGCTCTGAAATACTTATAACAGCTGTAGAAGTACAAAAACCCTGGCTATGGAAGTATATTTTAATTATGCAACCCAATCAAAGAAATAATATATATGCCAGCACTATGTGGGATCTGAATGTCATTTGTCACTTATCGTCCATTTTGCCACTTCCTTTATCCATTTGTAGATAGCGCTAAGGTAAATCTGTTGCCCAATGAACAAAAAGATTCAATGTATGTAGACGGCAGTTCAACCAATGAAAATTGTGTGTAGACATTTTAAAATTGAAACTGCTGAGGAAGAGATGTATGAGTGCTGAGAGTGTTTTTACGGAGTAAATTTGGTAAGTAATTTATAACTTATTCAAAAAAATGGAAGTAATTATACTTTTAAGGAATGGGCATTCATCAATCTTGAGAGAGAAAATAAACTTTTGACTACCAATTATGCAACAATTCGGACCCGTAATTCTGTGAGGTTTCTAGTCAACAACAATGAGTGAGCTCAAGTTGCGGAGTATTTAGGGAAGCAATTGTTTATTGCATTTGATAATGGTTTTTAGTTTTCCTTCCAATGTTTAGTCTTTGTTACATCCTAAACAACAATGCTGTAACTTCAATGCAAGTTGCTGATGTTTCACTCTTGAGTATATGGAACGTACTGCATTTAGCGGTGCTCGGCGTTTATTTGTTCGTTTGACCCAATTGTGAACAAAAGCTCAGGGCCTATGAAATCGGCATACAATTGTGGAACATGCGACATGATTAATAATATACCCACCGCGAAGAAAGTGCGAGAAAAACAAGATTATATGAGAAACAGGTAAGTTAGCAAGTACAAGGTGGTTTTATAATAATGCAAAGTAATAGATGCGCGCACTGGTAGAACGCCGTTTGTCGCTCGGAGCCTAATAGGCTCTCGCTATATTTTTGTGCTTATGTGCTTGAATTTATTTTTTTTAATTGTATTGTTCCTTGATTGCTATGTTTGGCTTCATGTAGCTTAAATATGCACGGCTTTTGTTAGCATTATCTTACTAGATCAAAGATAAATGAAACGTAGTATGAGTACGCTTGAAATGTACTGTCAGCAATAATAACTAAATAATAATAATAGCAGTAATATCTTTGTCAAGTATATGATGTTACTTACAAAATAAATGTTATTATGCCATAGGTTGCTTTCATTCTCTTCTTTATGCTCAGTTTATGAATCTAAAGATCTCATTTTCAGTTTATGTTCAGAATTGGAATCATCTGATTCATGCAAATTGTCATACATGGATAAGACATACTATCATCACAAGGTAGATGATGCACTTCTTCCAAATTCTTGGAATTTTGTAAATCATAGCTTTTATTCCTGTTTTTGAGAAGTATTAGCATCTACTTGCAATCATAAAGATATATTGCACAACTAATAAGGAAAAACATGTCAGTAATATGTAATGAACATAGGTGTGCAGAGTTTGGTTGACCTCTGCGACACATAACTGCCGATTAGTCATTCTTGGAGCTAAAGAAATAAACAGATCAGGTTGCCACTGTCAGTCAAGTAAGGTGTAATATTAGATGTCCTGCTCAGGCGATTGCATAGGCACGTTCGAAAACTAGAACATTTATATAAATGTAGGGGTCTCCCAGGCCGTTGGCGACCACTAGAGGGTTAAGCACATTTTCCTCCATCTTGCATTATGTAATGGTGGCCGAGCGGTTAAAGTGTTTGCCTACCACCTAGGTGGCCTGGGTTCCATCCCAGGGACCCACATGTGGTATTCGTGGTGGACGAAGCGGCATCAGGGCAGGTTTTCTCTGGTTTCCCCTGCCACTCATTCCACCAATTGCTCCATTATCATCTGCCAGTCGATTTTGCCTGCATTTCATATCATCCTCTTCATTATCATACTTGGTGCTTGGCTGATCACCTGCTTCCAGGTCTTCACTCTGTCCGGTCCATAGGTTCCTGTGTTCCCCAACAGGCGTTTGGCCATAGGCTCTGGCTTGTAAGTCCTAGGGGTTGTAAGTCCTGCATAAGAGATGGGTAATTAGGTAAAGAAAAGATAGAAAATTTGTTAACCATTTCAAGAGCAAACTTTATAACTTGCATTACAGTAGATCAACTATAATGAATAAGTGTAAATCACCATCACATGCAATCTGCTATGACTAAAGCTTTCTTGAAGATCTTGTGTTGTAAAGGATTGCCTAATAGTTTTAGGTAATACAGATGGTTAACATAGATTTTTATTGTACAATAGTAACATCCTTTTTGGAATAGTTTTAAACTATTTGTTGGTCTATGCAAGTCGCCTGCATGCCTAATACTGTGTTCGTGCACAGCAAAGTTTGTTGTGAAGTTAGCCGTTGTGTAAGATAGCTGAAGAAAATTTATGTACACCAAGAGTAAGCATTTTCAGTTTTTAAATAAGGGCCGACAGAAATGAAAGGGCCCAGTGCCACAAATAGTGCATATGGCCCTTTTTGTCGTATAAACACTCCCGCGCTGTATTACCTCAGGAGATGTAATTCTGTATCACACCAGGGAGTGAAGGTTGGCAAAATATACTTCTTTTTTGTCCCATTCTGAGCAGAGTTCATGGAATTGTCCATGTCATAGAATTGTGGAATATGCATCATGACTATTAATGTATTCACCACCAATACTCTTTTTTACTTTCTCTACTGGTAAGTAGGGGAAGCATTGTATTCCACCCAAAAATTCGATGTCACCGGAAATATGTTTTGAGGACCCCTGAATCCGAAAAAAGCATTTTTAGAAAAAAAAGTCGGTTAAAACCAAAGTTGGTATTTATGTTTAATGTCTTTCAAGGATGCGACACGAAGATTTTGAAGAAAATAACCCTACCCTAAACTACCCTTTACATGGAACATTTTTCAAAAATTTTGATTTTCTTGAAAATGGCTCTAACGATTTTGATTAAAATGTCTTATGTTTGAGATATTTTATGCCAAATGAAATGTATATCTTGGATTTTCTGGCTATAGCCCCTGTAGTCGTATTTACTCTGGACGACTTTTGCATAACTGGTAAACCGTTAGAGATAGACCAAATCATACTATACAAAAACTGTAGATGTTGCTAAAATACACAATTTATGTCTGAATAAATTTTCTTGTAAGGTGAACCATTTCGGAGATATTCCTTGTTATGTGAGTTTCGGAAAACTTTTAACTTTTGTGAAATGGATCATCGTTGTTCATTTTTTTATATGTTAAGCTTGCAAAGAGAATGGAACCTCAAAGTTTTAAAATATTTGACTATCACTCAAAGCCTACTGTATTCTAATATTCCCCTTGCACCTACAAGGAAATAAGCAATAAGATAATTTGTACAAGCGTTTATCTCGACTAACACGAAGAAGATATAGGAATAAGAGTTTGTAAGATTGGTTAGTACAAGAGTAGAGAAAGTCCTGTGAGTGCAACACATCAGATTTTTTCCTTCATTTTGCGCTATGCAATAAAAAATGAAAATTTGTAAACCATGGCTATTTAAGGAGTAAGCTTTACAACATGCATACAATTTGGAACATATCCCCACCATCTATCTCCCTCTATCTTACACTATGTAAGAAAGAAATGGAAAGAAGATGAAATTTTTTAAGCCAGCATCATTTTGAGAGCAAACTTGACAGCATGCTGTAAATCACCATCATGTGTACTCCGCTATATATTTAATATTTACCAGTTGATGAAATATTAAAGAGTTCCTCCAAGGCTATGTCTTGAATCACTATTTGCATTTGTATACACACTCACAAATACAGATGATAACATATGGATCAAAGACTATTGATAAACTCAGCTGCATGTTGGAAATATCGACCTGTGTAAACGGTGCTGCAAAATATTCTGCTCTCCTAATGTGCTCAAATCATTTATTCCATGACTATACATATTTCTTAATTTGATATTGCATAAAATCTGGGGCCCATTTATTACATTCATACATCCCACTTACCAAATAGGCCTTTGAAGAAATACATTTGCTTCCATTTTGCTCTTCATACACTCTCACATGCCTTTCAAATCTTGCAGGTTTTACAAATCAAACTTTCTATCCAGCTTTATTTTTGCTACCATTAAAATGCTATCCCCATTTCTTAAATATTGTCTCAAATTGGATACAGTTTAGCCAATCATGTTTTATTCGCATCATACATTGAGCTCAAATACAGTACAACCTAGGCCACTAATATTATGGAAAGGACATTATAAGTAGTAGACTAATATAACATCAAATTTTGGACAAAATGTATGTTATTTTTAAATTTAGTATGCAACATAGCTGTCTTGATTGTGTTGGTAGCTTTGACTGTTAAATGTACAAGTTCCACAGTTCATTCTAGGATGGGCATTTGGAAGTAATGAGTATCTGCAGTGCTTTTAGTTGGTTGATGCAGGAATACCATTGCTTCACTGGAAGTTGCTATTCCAGTTGACACACATAGTTACACACCAAGTTTCATATTTAACCAACTATTTGTTTTTGAGTTATGCTCTTCACAGTCACATACACGGACAGGTATTTTTATAAAAATGGTTTTTTTTGGATTCATGAGACCTGAAATATATATTTCTGGTGAAATCTCAGCATGCAATTTTTTGATAAAAGATAATACTTCCGCTAGTTGCTGTGAGTAGTAGAGAATGTAAAAGGTAAGATAAATACCAAACTTCATATTTAAGGTTCAGCATCTTCCAAGGGTGTGACAAGGAGATTTTCAAGAAAATCCCCCACTTCATACTATCCTTTACATGGGAAATTATTCATTATTTCTCATTTTCCCAAAAGGTGCTTCAACGATTTTGGTTAAAAAACGATGTTTAAGGATATTTACATCCTAATGCTGTGGTATGATGTCATTTGTTTCATGTCATGGAAAGAGTATGGAATTTCAAAGCCAGCCAATGGTGACCCAGTTTATACAAATTTGAGTATTGCTTCAATTTCCTGTATCCCCCTTATGCGTACAATGAAATGTGTAATGACACCATTTCTGCAAATCTGTTTCTGGATTACAGTAAAGTGCACTAGTGTCCAAAAGTTTTGCATAATTTGGGAAATAGAGAACTGAAGTGAGGGAGCATCATTAAACATTAGCACAGTGTGTGTCTTCCCCTGCTTGTGGTCTGTGATAGGTAGAGGGGTACATGCTCTAAAGGTCAGCCAAATCAGAGAAGCAAACCAATACCAGAGCATCAGACTCAGTGCATGGCCCATTCATTATTGTTCTCTCATTGTGAACAGAGGGTTGTTTCTTTGCAAAGTGTTGAAGGGACAGCACCAACATGCCACAGAAATGTCAACTAGATCCTGTTTTGGAGGGTAGAGTAATCTGACGTCTGTAGGCAGGTCAGACACAGATCACAGTCTCTTGAGCCTTGAATGTGCCACAAAGTGTCATTTCCAGGCCTTGATGGTGATTCCAAGAAACAGGAGGTATACATCGCATGCCTGTACAAGATCGCCCAGTGTCACAATGTCGCAGTAGGACTGATAGTTGACCTTAATAGCACGACGACATCAGAGGATGCCTGCGCAACAACTGTCTTCTGAACTTGCAGCTGCCTCGGGTGTTTGAGTTTCAAGGCAAACTGTACACCAAAGACTTAGGGCAGTTTGTCTCTGTGACAGACATCCAACAGTGTGTGTCCCACACACTGGAGTAAACACATGGTCCCCTTTACAGTGGAATCAGCAATGTTAGCATTAGACCTTGAATGAATGGAGAAATGTGCTGTTTGCAGATGAGTTAAGATTCAGTTTGAACAGTGATTCCTGCCACACAATAATCTGCAGAGGATGTGGAACCTGGTTTCATCACACAAACCTTGTGGAAACAAGTCCATTTGGTAGTGACTTAATCATGTAGCCAGGCATAATGTTCAATGGCTGTGTAGATTTGCACATCTTGATGGTGGTAATGTGAATGTACAACTTTTCAGGGGTGTGGTTAGTCTACACTTCATGGTTATGGACGATAATGCTCTCTTGCAGAGAGCTCACGTGGTGCATACTGTCTTGAGAGGGAAGATATACGGTGCATGGACTGGCCAGCAATGTCCACAGATATGAACCCTACGGTTCTATGCCTGGGATGCATTAGGGAGACAAGTTGCAGTGCACCAGCTTCCATCGAGGACACAGACCTCCGAAATCCTCTTCATGATGAATGAGAACAGCTGCCTGCAGAGCTCTTGAGCCACCTTAAAGAGAGCATGCCACAGTGCTGTGAGGCATGTGTAGCCATGAAGGGTCACCACACCCCACAGTAACTGCTCAGCACCATCATTGTTATGGCAGAGCTGATAGTCGTATTTTGTACTTATGCAGAAATGTGCTCAGAGGCACATTTCAGTGTTCAGAGGCCAAAATTGTCTGCTATTTCTTACTCTATTGCGTTTCAGATAATATATAAGATAATAAGTTTTTTTGCACATAAAAGTGCATATTTCCTGATCTTTTTATTTAAATAAATATTTTGGGATATTCGCGTAAATTACACAAAAATTTGCATAAAGGAAACATTTTAATAATAATTTTCACATAAATCACATAAAAGCAGCAGCAAATTATTTTTAACCAGTCACCATCCACTTCTTTAATGCTCAATTATGTAGCTTGGATTTTGCAATTTGTTATTCATTATTGGAAGAACTGATACTTCAGCTATAGTATCCCTTCAGTTGGAAGAAAATATAAACATCCTGGTTACTCAAGCAACGTAAGCCTGCAAGATAGGGAATTTCTCCACTGCAGCTGTTATCACTTCACAATCCGGCTAGTATATACACCGATAGTTGTTAAACTGTATAGTCAATTATAGTTGCTCTGAGCTTAAAATGAACATGCACATAAATATTGCGATTGTATCACTTCGTCAACAGGTACGTGTTGTTGTTCTCTACACACAGCTGTTTACATCTGTTATCACAACCATCAAATCTTTCTCTGTAGCAGTGTGAGATTAGAATTGCACTCGGCTCATATTTATTAAATAAACTACATTAATTAATTAAAGAAATTGGTTCAGAAAATGTACGAAATGTAATTTTGTGAGTAAAAGCTTACATTAACCTCAGTCGTCAGATTAAGGCGTGGCATCCTCAGATCTCACGTAACGTCTCCACACCACCATAGCTTCCTGATCAAATATCACATTCTTTCTTTTTGTAAACTGAAACCCCAATGTCTTTCAGCAAAGTATGGAACGTGGTTTATCTAAAATTTGGAAGATCTGGCTCACTGTTCATTATCTATTATAGGAGGTTCGTTGTTTAAAAAGAAACTATCCATTTTAAAGCAAATAACACTTTTAACAGTCATCCACTTTGCCCAAAACATTAAATGGCTCTTCCCTTTCTTTTTTAGGGACTTTTACAGTTCCTGTTTGTTTAATTTCCGTTCTCACATTTGAAACAGTATACATAGAAATACCAGTTGCTTCAATGTTAATTTGGTTATGTCTTTCACAACCAGAGTGTCATAATGTTGAAAGAAAACATTAAACACATATAATACAATAGTCTTTTCACCGCTTCTTAGAGGCTTTCCACTTTTATGTTTCCTTAACTTGTCTGAGAAACTGAACACACTGACTGCATGTGCATTACTAGTAATATGAGTGTCAGAGCATCACTTCACTGCAGTAACAATGTAATCGGAGAATAACCGAGTACCACGTGATAATAAATGGAAGTGAAATATTTATGCTCATGTTTAAATGTTTTGTAAGTTAAATTATATTTATTCACCTCGTTTATTACTTGAAAGTATCAAATAAGCGATAATATACACAGTGTAGTTAGAAACTATTTTCAATTGCACTTCACCATTTCACTGATACTGAAAGTTGTACTGTGGCGTAATGTTGACATCCGTGCCCACTATAAGACTGGATAGGGTATAGTCATTTGTGAATCTGCAAAGTTTATACAACGTTCTATAGTTGTGTTGGGAAATCACGTATTGACAGCTTTGACTTCACAATGGATTAAACATGTCTTGGGTGAAAAGTAGTGCAAGTGCAACAATATATTGCAACATTTATAAGACACAGTGTTTAGAAATCTTTGTTTCCTTTGTGATTCCATAAAAAACTGGAATCAGTAGGAATGTCTTTGGGAGAAGCAGTTAAAGTAGTTCAGGATGTGGAGAGAAAGGGCAAAAAAGAACTCAAGGTTCTTTTTGATCCTGCAGGTCAAAACTTAAAAATCTGATTTCTCGCACTCGCGTGACTTTCTCTACTCGTGTAATAACCATTCTTACAAACTCATACTCCTATGTCTTCTTCGTGTTGAGATAAACATTTGCAGAAATTTGCTTATTTCCTTGTATGTAGAAACAGAATATGGCAATACGTTAGGCTTTGAGCGATAGTCAAATCTTTTAAAGCTTTGAGATTCTATTCTCTCTGCACGGTTAACATAAAAAACTCACCAACGATGTTGCATTTGACGAAGGTGTAAGTTTTCCGAAACTGACCCAAATAACATCTCCGAAATAGTTCATGTTACAAAAAATTATTTCTTATAGTAAGATTTGGTCTATCTCTTATGATTTAAGAGTTATTCAAAAGTCATTCAGAGTAAACAGGACTACATGGGCTATAGCCAGAAAATTCAAACTATACATTTCATTTGTCATAAAAAATATCTTGAACATATGTCATTTTAATCAAAATCGTTAGAGCCATCTTTAAGGAAATAAAACTTTTCCATGTAAAGAATAATTTAGAGTGGAGCAATTTTCTTCAGAATCTGTGTTGCATCCTTGAGAGACGTTAAACTTAAATACCAACTTTAGTTTTCAACCAACTTTTCGTTTTTGAGTTATGCTGCCCACAAACTGAGATACAGACACACACACAGAGACCTTTTTCTGAAACCACATTTTTTTTTATTCTGGGGGCCTCAAAACATATTTCTGGTGAAATCTCAGCATCCATTTTTTTGGGTGGAACACCATCCTGTTGCTTACTATACGTAGTACAGAAAGTGAAAAGATAATGCGAGGAAGTGTTCGAAAATAATAGTGGATTTAACGTAGTCTGTAAAATTTCAAATGTGTTGGATGGGCAACATGAAGACATGAGTGTGACTGACATTGCATGTTATAATTATGTTAGACTTCTTGTGATGTGGAACGATCATTTTTGGAATTCAAGACATTTCTTCGTGACAATCGTCAATCTTTTGGGATGGAACATTTGAGGAAGCATGTGGTTGTATACTGTAACTCTACATCACTTGATGATCCCTTCCGAGAGTAATGTCTGGTGAGTACCACGTACATTTATATTACTTCGGCCATTCAGCTCTTAAAAATATTTGTTTTAGCATATATTTTTGACATTTTTAGTAGATAAGAAATATTTGCCATGTTTTTGGCACCTAAAAATCAGAGCCCTACTTATAATCATAAGTAAGGTCACCGACTTTAAAGTTTTTATATAGTAGTTATGATTCTACCTTTCAAAGTTTGCCTACACATGGTTTATGTGTGTTAGAACAATTATTTATTGGCCTGATAATTGGAAACCATGTAAATACCTTAACCCCTGACTGGTACACCTAAAAATTGTAACATAAGGAACTCCCGAATCCTTAGGACTATCATCACTTATGAGGTTGTTTTGGTAGGGAAGAAAGTTATTGGGGTGGAATGTAAATATAAAACATTTAGTAAGGACTTATTACTAATTTAAAATTATATTCAATGCTTCTGATCTTCCCTTACAAAAGTTATACAACACGACGGTGAGGTACATAAACACAGAATCTGAAAAACATGTGCATACAAAAATACACTCACCTACTATGAATATTTACCTCCCCAAATGAAACTTTCCATATTAACTTAAAATAGGCTGTTTTAAACTGTGAACCCTGTGCTGCAGCGTCATCTCGGGGGAAGGCGCTTCCTAAATGACTAGGAGCTAAAACAAGAAGTGGAAAGATGCTAGCTGGTTTGACGGGAGAGTGGTTTGACACTGGGTTAAAAAAACTTATCATGGTACCAAAAATGTATTAAGGTTCAAGGAAATTATGTAGAAAAAGAAGTACTGGGTGTAGCTTTCAAAATATATCCTTTCTAAAATATTTAAACGTTTTGTTATTTTTTAAAAAAAGTAGTGTAATTCACTTTTGAGACGCCCCTCATTTTAAAATTGTGAATATTAGTGGGCGTTCAGCCCAGGCTCTTTGCCAGTCATATCTAATTACATACAATTTATAACAAGTTCTTAAAAATACAAAATATTCATTACATCATATACCAAATCACCTTAATTATTATCTGGTCTTAACCCTAGTTAAGATCCTAACTACTAAACCCCGGCGCGACAGCCCACAAGGGCCCAAGGCCTACCGCCCAGCCGCTGCATCCCCCACCTCTGCCCACTACAGGCGTCATTGGTGAGGTGCAGTATTGGAGGGTGGGACGTGGTCAGCACCCCGAGCCCTCCCGGCCGGTTATGCGGTCTTCTAGACCTGGGGCCGCTACTTCTCTATCAATAGCTCCTCAATTGGTCCCCCCGGGACTTAACGAGGCTGAGTGCACCCCGTGCCAGACCTCCCAGAGGGGATAAAATCCCCATGCTGGTACCGGGGATCGAACCTGGGTCCTCCGTAGTTAAGATCCTACTGAAGTCAAATTTAAATACTCTACCATCTAAAGTGTTCTTTTCTCCCTCATCTGAGCAAATAAAGTTTGTTTACCCATATCCTCCATTCTTGTTCTCACTTCTCTCCAAGTACCTCTTCCAAACAATCCAGTTCTAACCCACCAATCTCTTAACCCATTTTTAACTTACTGATCCCTAGTTTTCCTATTAGGCATGCTACTCATATTTTCTTCTTGATAAATGAGGCACATTTTTACAATGTCGGTATCCAGTAACTTGCACTCAAAATAAATATGACTCTCAAAATTATTTTAAAAAGTGTTTTGATATTATTTTGCTCCATCCCTCATATTCCCCATACCTCCCCCCTCCCTCCCCCCTGCCCCATAAGTCCACCTAAGTTTAACCAATGCTGAATAAAGCCTTTCAACCCATTTAATATGTATAACTGGCATCAGATACAAACATTTTCGTATTGCTGTCATGGCCATCCTTCCGTTTACCATTGCATATTTCTTCAGTTCCTCCCATCGCCCATTACTACCTATACTCCATCCAGCCTTAGATGCAGACCTTATATCCCTTCGCAATAATCTGGTGCTCGTATCAGCTGCAACTAACACAAGCAAATGCCACGTGTTTATGATGCAACAGAACAATATTTATTAGTCTTTACGAGGGTTATCATATCTTTCCACAATGTATTACCCTTCTTGAACATCATAATTTTGGATTTATCCTGCCTCACTTTCAGGCCCCATTCGTCACAATATCTTTCAATCTCCCTTATAGCTAATTTTAGACCAATTGCTGATATTGAACACACCACCAAATCATCTGTATAAAGTAACCCAGGAATATCTGGATTCTTAATTGTAGGCATATATGTACAAGCATAATACAATTTAAAATATCAAGGAACAAATTAAAGGGGAATGAAACACAAAAATGAATATTTAATTTGCCACATTAGTTGATTTGTCGTCGAGATTAGATATCAATGCACCCACTCTCACCATCTCAAGGTGAGTGGTTGTCATGTTACTGCAAGTTGACAATTTGATGCATGACATCATGTGCTCAACTGAACTCAGGAAATGGTGTTCTAAATGACTAACAAGTTAATACCTACTAGGTGAGAAATGAGTCCAATATCTACTTTGAAAATGAGTGAACATGACATCAGTCCTCATGAGTTTGAATCAAAAAAGTGCAATTTTCAAGATTTAAACCATTTTAATAGCAATATCAATACAGTATGAACACCAAAAACCATGCTGGTTTCATCCATTGGTGTAACTATAAGGAATGTGCACTAATGAATAATGCTGAGGAAAGTGTGTATTGTTTGGATGATAATAAATGGTGCTGCTGTGTTTCGAATGGTTTTATCGAATGTGAGCCTTGAAAACATTGGCGGAAGATACTTGCTAAACCCAGTGATTTACAGGACTGCTGAAACAATATATCAGATAGTAACAAAGTACTTGCTATTATCAGGCCCTAATGGCCTAGCTGTCGTCATGCCCTTAAGCACTACTCACTCACTCGCTATTAGAATATTTCCTGATACATTTTGTGAGTTCCAAGTGAATTAACTGCTGCAATAAGTCATTGTTTTAACACATAGCATTGTATGTTTAATTTGATGAGAAATTGTTTTGAGTTCATTTCGACATAAAATACATACCTTGAAAAATAAAAGTAGAGATGTCCAAGCAGTTGTAAAATATTCCACTGTAGCTTCATTTCCATGTAAGGTGAAACCCTATTCTTCTTTGTTCCTAGTTAACACTTCTATGAAAATCTGAAGTATTGGGTTCATAGAAATTTTCATTCGGCTTGTTATGATCTTCCTCGTCATTGCATATTTTGTAGATATTTTCAGGTTCCAACAATATATGTATGTATCCTTGTGATATTCACATTGTACTTCTGAATTGTTTTTTCCATCAGCTATTTTGAATTCTCTTTCACTAATTTATCATCATTGTCTTCATTCTCAGTCCTATTGCAAGTAATACTATTGCATAACTCAGAAATAATGCATTTACGTTTTCTAGCTTTGTATCACTCTGTCCTTTATCATTTGCTCTTGGACGAAGTTGGTGAAGGATCAATTGTTTTACTAGAACTTGATATAAGGAAAGTATCTTCATGTTTCCTTATAGTAAGAATAGTTCCAGGCTTTAACTCTGCTGTTCTGTTCAATATTACTTTAGAAATGTACTGTTCAGGTCAATATGACCCAACATGTCAAAATGCCGTAGAAAACTTCAAATACATACACTTTTGTACAGTTGGTAACAATTGACATTGCTTTTCTCTTGCTGTGCTTTGTAGATAATAATAGTAATAATAATAAGAATGATAATGATAATATGACAATTGTGCACAACACTTTATTAAAGACCAATTAAAGAACATTGTGATAAAATGGTACGTGATACAAATTTGAAACAACAGACCGTTTTCAGTGCAAAACATTCACTTTGAAAGCAATACAGCTCTTTTTATCTTCCTTCAGCTGTTTTTCTTCTTACTTACGACAGTTTGGGCACAAATATGGTGTATGTGTTTTACAGGTATACTTATTAAATTTTCCACACAGCATGTATGTTTTATTGTCATTGCTTGATGGACAGAACTTACAACGAGCACACTTCACAGTTTTTGTTGTTGCTGATTTTGATACGCTAACCATGTCTTCAGGATTTTGGATGTGCCCGACCATTCCCAAAGAATCTTCAGTTGTTGGGAAACTTGTTCTTGATTGAATGTGCTGTCTTACCAGTGATTTTCCAAGTTCTTCCAAAAATCATCTTCTTCTTCTTCTTCTGGTCAATTTCCTTGCATTCCAATTTGGGTCAACTTAAGTCCACAGTATATATGCATTATAAGCAGAAACATCAAGCATATTGTAAAACACTCATGGGCCACCTATTGGTTTTGCGTTTGCATGTATGCCCCTTTTGTTGAATTATAGTCCAAAATTATTTTTGGTTTCTTATCAGCGCTGTCACTGACTTGCTTATCGTGGTGGAGAGTGCTCATAAATACAACATTTTTATTTCTCTTGGGAACATAAATTGACTACAGCAGCGTCATTCATGAAGTAAAATGAAGAGCTGTGTACCTCCTTGTTGGTCGTGTTTTGTGAAAGCTCAGGCTTATTCTTCCATATACTTCCCAACATTGTCAATTTCCATTCCAAAAGTAGTTGCTGCAAATTGTATGATGTAAAAAAATTGTCACATGTGATATTCTGCCTTTGAAGCTCAGCAGTGAGATCAGCTACCACTCTCATTCCCTGATTTTTTTCTGGTGCAGTTCCACTCTCCTTTCCGGTATAAATTTGGGCTTTTAATACATATGAAGATTTACTGTCATGCAAGGTCCATATTTTGATCCGATATTTTGCCGGTTTACTTGGGATATACTGCTTGAATGGACAGCGGCCTCTTAATGCTACTAACTGCTCGTCTAGTCACATTTTCTCCTGGATTGTACAGTTTAGGAAGCACTTCTACCCATTTTTCCCAAATACTACGAATGGCTGCAAGTTTATCAGTACGTCGTCTTTCTTCTCTTGTAGATTTCTTATCAAATTGCAGGACATGTGATATCTTACAGAATGTTTCATGAGACATAGTTGCTTGAAATATGTTTCGCCCAGTATCCTTATCCCACAAGCTTATTGTAGGTTCCCCATGAGATTGTTATACACCCGCAAGTAATAACAGTCCTAAGTATGCTTGAAAAACATAATAATAAATATTTGTCCACTGTTGACCATAAACCCTCTGCCCCTCAGTGTTTGTCATCTCAATTATTTCATTTTGAAGTGCTCAAAAAGTACTGCTTCAAATGAACTTTTTATGTCACTTATTCTGGTGACTGCATGCATACCTTGTACTTCCCGGTGTACTCTTGATTATGTTCGAAGCTGAAAGGTGGCTAAGCTATGCTGGTGGATTCAAATATTCCCATTTTAGAAAGAAAATTCTTTACATTTGTTTGTACAGTCTGTGGACTCTCATAGCTGCAGTCAGAACACTCACTTTCGTATTCAGTACTGACATCTTCAACCTCCAAAACTGAGTATTCATCGGCTGAGGTATTTGCTAAATTCCTCCAATCCGGCATCAGGTATAGGTCGCGTGTTACTTCTTGACGAATGAAAATTTTATATGAAAGGTTGGATGCGAGTCACTTACTCAGCTTTTGCGGGAATGTTAGCATCGAAAGAGAGCGGAGGTACAGTCTGCAGTGAGATGATGCACATGCTTCTGAGCTGAAGTAGTACAGCACTACAAATCAATTTATCACACTTCCAGTAATATCAGCCACACGTATTATACACTATACCTCTATAACTGTTTCCACTTAACTTTATTGCATTTCTTCTATTCCCGACATTTCTCCCTCGTCTGAATTACTGTTATTTTCGTTGCATGCATACATCTGTACTGTACAAAACTTTTGCAGTCGACTGTACACACAAACGCGACAGAGGAAAACAGAGGTGTCTGTTATCGTAGCATAAACATTTGCTGACCTGTTTATTAAGGGTAGGCCCACTCACTGGATTTCTGTTCAAGGTCATTCGTCAAGAACAAACGCGCAACCTATAATGGTCTAACTGCCATGGTGTCACAATTCAAACTGAGCAAAAACAACATAGCATATAATTGTCAAGAACTATTTCTTTCCCAGAAAAAGCAATAATCAAGCCCATTGTAACCCTCATTATTGATAGAATGTGATATATTGTTGTTCTCATACATTATTACATGTTCAGCACTTCAATACCAATGTAAATATTGACATAAGAGCAGTCACATTTATGTTGTGTCATAATGACCTGAACGTTACATATGTAACTTACATTTCACAAACAAAGTGTTTGGAGTAAAAGAAAATGCTTTTAAACACATGTTGTTCTTGCATTTCCAGACAAAGTCACCAAGTTTTGTAAATGTATATTGGAAATTAGTAAGTTAGAAACTAAATTTAGATTAATTTCGGGTCCTATTGACTCGAACAGAACAGCAGGGTTAATAAAGGCCCTTTGAAATGTTCATCCCTCATAAGCTGCATGTTTAATAACTCTGTTCGTAATCTGTGTCCATAAAATGGAAAGAACATAAACGAGTACTGGCAACAGGCCAAAAGAAATGTTTTATTTTGCAAAATTCTACCCATATCATACATCTTTTGGGAGATTTGTCTCGAAACGAGTGAAAATGAGTTCCCTTGTGCACTTCGCTTCTTACATTGCAGCTGTATACACTAGATTGAGGCATTTTATTTTTCATAATGTTACGTTGTTTGTTTAACACTACACTGACTTAGTAACACCATAAAGTACAGTACTCTTGAACTTATAACTTATATACCAACAAGAACAATTTATGAAAATGTATTAGAGTACAAGCAGCAGCAGCCATCTTGTGAAATTCGATGTGCCTGCAATGTGTGGATGGAGTTGATGATTAGGTGTTTATTATTTCGTTTGCGCAGCGATCACCATTACACAATAAGAATTTCCAATTTTGCAGCGTTTCCATTTCCAGCTGATTTTGACTGCCAACATTGTATTCTTGAATGTATGCCCTCTACTGGACATGGTTGATATTAGAGGTTTCCACATCTTAAAAATTCCATGTGGAGTTTGGATTTCTGCTAGAATAAGGCATGGTGTGCCCATTACCTAGTAAGTAATAAGTTTGATGTTTTAAATTGTAAGGCAATTGTTCTCTTTTATGTTACAGGCAAGCAATCAAGTATAGAAGAAAATGGAATTCTCCAAAGTGCCAATCAGTGTGCGAATTGCACGAATGAATAACCTTTTTTTGGGACGAGTAAGTTGTGGTACATCAATAACAAAGAAACATTTTGTTGGCAGAGAAGGCCTTTTAGATGCCTTGATTGTATTATATGACGAGTGCAACAATGATGCTATGAAGAGAGATAAATATGTTGCATTATTTGTGGAGAAATGTGAGTGATGTAATATTTCTTCCTTTATTATTATAATTGAGTATGAAAGTTTTATTTAATGCCAGTATACTAAAAATAATTTTCACTTACAGTCCGAAGTATTATAACGGAACTACGCAGCTTAAGGGTCAACATAAGTGATTTTGAAGTGAAGAAAGTAATTGGCAGAGGCCATTTTGGACAGGTTCAAGTTGTACGAGAGAAGCAAACTGGGAATGTATATGCCATGAAGACACTAAGGAAATCGGACACACTTAACCAAGCAAGTCTCTTCTTTTCCTTGCTAATGGTTTTCTTTTTCTGTCCCCACTCTCTTTAAACTTTCTGATTTTATTTTGCAGACTGCATTTTATGAAGAAGAAAGAGACATAATGGCATTTTGCTCCTCACCATGGCTAACCAGTTTGCAGTATGCCTTCCAAGATATGTATAACTTGTATCTTGTGATGGAGTTTCATCCTGGAGGAGACCTACAAGCTCTTCTGGATCGTTTTGATGGAGTTTTAGATGAAGACATGACCAGGTGAAGCAAATTGCAAAATGCCATAAATGAGCATGTTATTCCATTCACTTTTTAGGTTCAATTGCTGCTCCAGAGCATACGCATTATCATCACTTCATACATATATATATATACACAAGGTGTAAATGAATAACACAGCACAAATTTCGCTGATGATAGATGGTTCATAGGCAAACTGTGCCTTAAAATTGTTTGAGGGTATGCACGCCACTGATCATGTCCACTGCAGCTGTAACACATGATGAGAGAGCAAGCGGGTGGATTCCGTAGCCTGTGATTAGAATAATGGATATGGTGCTATGACGTGAAGGTATGCACATATTAAAAGTGCAGGTTCAAATACCCATAAGCCCATATTTTTTATGTTCTTTCTTTTCTCTCTCTTTTTTTTCTTTCTCTCTCTCTTTCTTTATTTTTTCATAAGTGCATGCTTAATTTAATTTAATTTACAGGAAAGATTTGTCGCGTTGTAATTTTTCGTTTAACCAATGTTTAAACTTTTTGTTTCAAGTTTGTTTAACTATTATTTACACTTGTATGACCTAACTACTAGGTACACACTGAGAATTTTGTTGTCACTTAAATGAGATGTCTCAAGCCTAGCTAGCAGGTTAGAAATAAGTAAATAATTGATAAGCACTTGAAAGAGCTGCATGCGATTGAATTATTATAAACGTAGGTTTAATTGATATTAACCTTACAGTGCAATAGGTAGATACAAGCAGAACAAAGGTAGGGAAATAAATGAGTAAATGCAGGTTTCATATCTTAATTAAATCTGATAATAAATTGAGCGATACAATTAGAGAAAGAATACAGGGAGGAAATGAGCTTATAATGCAAATAAAGATTTTCTCTGATGGAATGATAACCAGATATACTAAACTCAACGTTTATAAAATGTTAACAAGGCCAGCAGTAACCTATGGATCTGAGGTTTGGTCTACCACAATGAACAAGGAACGATGAAAAGGCTTTGCAATCTTTCGAGAGAAGAATAGTCAGACAAATATTTGGACCTGTACATTGTGGTGCACAGAATTGCAGAGTGAGAACCAATCAGCAAATAAATTAATAGAAGTAAACAATACTATGTGCACTACATATGATGGTGGTATATTGCTATTATAAAGCATTAACACAACATTGCTCTCAAAATGGAAAAGAAAGGGGGGAAAAGTTTACCAATCTCTGGGTTTGAACTTGATTTTTGGGGTTCATTAGACCCACAGCCAGTCATAACTGTGCGGCCAAAGCACACGTTTTAGAACTGTCCTGTATTTCTGTAGCCCTCACCACAACCTGTTACCCATTACAGTGACGTGCAACCACATGTTAAGTCTCCAATTTAAGCACTTTTGGTAATGCTACAATTTAGAAATGCCTCCTCAGAGAGACAGCAGACAGGCTTTACTTAGATCCTAATAAGCGCTATTTCGATTCCAGTGGATAATATTGACATATTTCTTTCTGTTTATGATTTATTGGTCACAATCTCTAATTAATTTGAATACATATAACTTATTAACTTGACGTCATAGGCCGTTGGTTTCCTATCTCAAATTGATTGTTTATGAATCCTCTATTACCAGTAAAATTCATGCGGTGTTATTCATTTGCATCCTGTATGTATATATGTATACACACATACATATACAGGGTGGAAGGTACAGCTTCGACCTTATGTTAACCAGGGGTTCTATATAATGAGTATAAAAAATATGTCCAGTTCAGTTATTGTCAATAAAGAACCATTTTGCCAAAAGAAAATTTGTGTCAAACATTTGGAGCCACTTGATGAATGGGTATCAATGGCTTATTATTTCATTGTCATGCAAACGTTGTGTGAACAATGCTGTAATGCATTTCTACCTTAGTACAAATTAATTTAGTCACAATTTAATGTTAAAATGTCATGCAAGATTTAATTTCTAAGAGAATTGGCAATGTCTCGTTAATATTAAATTGTGACTAAATTCATTTGAATTAAGATAAAAAGGCATTTACAGTATTGTTAGTGTCTGTGAGACATGAACTAATAAACCATTTACATCCATTGGCCAAGAAGCTATATGGCTCCAAATATTTCACATATTTGACGCAAAATGGCTCTTTATTGACAATAATTGAATTGGACATATTTGTTGCACTTATCATGTAGAAACCCTGGTTGAAGCAGTACCTTCCACCCAGTATATACATGGTGAGTCAGAATAACACTGTAATTTTAAGGTGTGATTTGGGGGTTATAATTATTTTCTTATTGTGAATGTATGTCCGTAAATGTCTTGCCGAGCTAGAGGGCTTTAAAGTTTCTGAAATACAGTGTCGGATAAGATGAAATTCTGCCAAATAGGTTGTTATGCATTTTTAGTACAAGGCAGGAGAATTCTGAAGTAAGAGTAGCCATGTGCATATAGTTTTAAACAGTACAACAAACCAAAACTGTCTTGTAAATCTTGGTTTCACAGTATGGCACTAAATTCATGTTCCCTGAAGTAGATCATACGTTTTTTAACTGTTCTATAATACTTGTTATTGTCAATCTGCAAAGACCTACTGTTGGTCAAATTTCTCCACCATTAAAAGCCTTCAAACATAGTTAAAATGAGAACAAAACAAGAATGAAACATGTATAAATGTTCAAAATACCGATCATGGCCTTCTGAGCATAGTCAATGGTATCATAGTATTGCTGAATTATTTAAAAAATACTTGGCATGTCACCATTAGCTTGAAATGCTCAAAATATCCTTGGTATTAGCTCCGGTGTCTCGTACATAAGAGCTGAACATGTCCCCAAAGGAAAATCTCCAAAGTGATTAGATCTAGTGAATGTGTTGGCCATGATATTGGTGCTCCTCTACCGATTAGGATACGTCATGTACACATAGGAAATTCTGTACATCACTGGAATAATGCTCAGGTGCCCCATCACATTGAAACCACTGGACAACCCTAGTTGTGGTGGAAGGTCATCTGGCCGCAATGCTTGAACTCATTTGAGATGATACAGATGTAATTGCTATTCACACAGAATTTTAGTAAATGAAGACTGACTTGTATGCATGGTATGGGCTATTGCACTAGTGCTGTGGACAGAGAATTATGTACCGAGTCAATAACCACCATTCTTACTTTTCTCTGTACACCCGAGCGATGTGCTTGTTTTTGGAAAATTCCTGTTTCTCACAGTCGTGGATGTGCAACAGTCATGATGATGTGATGTGACAAATGTCTTCTTGGGTGAAGCTCACCATAAAGATCTGGCGCCTTTTTCGTATTTCCCCAAGTAGGACCATAAACATAATTTTTTTTTTTTTTTTTTTTTTAAATTAACGTCCTCCAACATTGTGTCATATCGGACGAATGAATGAATGAAATGAAATGGGTGAAATGGTGCTCAAATGAGCCCGAGGTCCATGGAGCTTTAAGTTACCCGACATTTGTCTTCTCAGGGTAGGGAAAACCTTGGAAGAAAACCTTACCCGGATAACTTACCCTAAGCGAGATTCGAACTCGCGACCTCTTGAACGTGAGGCAGACACGCTAACCATCATGCTACCGAGGCGGGCGTAAACATAATGCATAGTCGGCATAGTTTATTGGCAGTCCCCAGGAGTTCAAAATGGCCGACATTACACTAAACAGCTGACAGAAGTATCACAAAAAGCAGTCCTGCCGACGTACATAATAAAGCCACTTCTAACCTCAAATATCACAGTGTTAAAGTAACATGCTTTCAAACGATAATAATGCCAGAACATCGCTACCACACAACACATGATGAACGTACTCACCTTCAGCAAATCTTGTTCTGCAATAACACTTTTGGATAAAATTACTTCCTAGCGCTAAACTCGTAATATATATGAGATGTACTACTGTGTAACGAATACAAAAACAACACTAGCTATAATTGCATATACTGTTCTAAAACAATTCAAAACAAAATCACGCAAAAACGAGCATTACATCCACTGATTGATAAATTAATTAATACGGCGTCTAAACAGAATCTTGTTTTAAAATCTATCGGTTGGCCTCTCTGCAACATGTTCATAAACTGGCAACATAACAGATGCAATAACACCAACTATGGCCATAGCTTTACCATGGTTATATGTCACAAACAGTTGGCAGCACTAATGCAACCCATTGGATGGGATATCACCAAATATAACCAGACTGCACCATAATGGGGGCTAAAAGTCATGGTTGTTTTTTGAGGTGTCTCAATAAGCGGCGCCGACTATAGTTCTGCTTAAGTAAATGGAACATTTTCATAATAGGCTGTAAATCTGAAAGTCCTTTCAGTAAACACAGCGTTTTATATAGCGTTTCACTCTTAGAAGACAGTATGGAGTTAAATGGGACATCTCTGTCTCTATCTAGCGCATACAAGTTGCCATTAGCCGCATCCTTTTCTACCCTCACTCTGTTGCCAGATTCCTAATAGCATGGTATAAATATTCATTTGTTATAAATTTCAGGTTTGAACACATTATCCTATGCAGAATTTTTTTCTCTATCAGGTTATATCCTTTTCAGAGTCATTATACATTTCTATAGGACCAAATTTCTTCAGAAAACGTTTTTTTCAATAGAAGTCCGATATTTGCTGTTTCTACACTCATCACGCACTAACTAACAAACTAACTGCTAGAATGCATCTATATTTTTTTCTTAGGTAGAGTAAACTATAGTGCTACTACCTGCCTACTTTGAATTCTCTATGTTTACCCAGTTAAGTGTTATAATTTTTTAAATTAAATGTTTTCGGAAAATTTTATATATGTGCACTGCAAAAGTTACGCAGTGTGAAACTTTTTTGTTATTGAGTTTACTTCAGGGAACCAGCGAGAACAAATGTTGAGGAAGGTTGGAGAAAGTTTTTAAAATAAACCAAAAGGCAGTAACCTCTTTCTTTTATGCAGTAAGGCAAACAAAAGGTATTCATCTATTCAACGTCAGGCCTGACACAGAAGATAGTATAAGGAGCAGCACTAACATTAGTTCGAAAGAAGCCGTGTGTGTAACTGTGAGCTGTTATTGCGTTATTTGTTTAATATTTTTGTAAATATTTGTAGTTATGGAGGGTGAAGCTAGGAAGGGACGATATGTTGGTAAATAAAGAAGTAAGGAACGCCAAATAATTATGAATGTGTTAGATTATTTTTTAAGTAAAATGCGTGTAAGTAAGGCGGTAAAAGAAACAGCTAAGGCTATTGGGTGTTCAGAAGTAGTAGTGTGTATGATTAAAAAGGAACTAATGAAAGGACCTCTAAGAACGCCACCGAAAAAGAAAGCAAAAAGGGCGGGACTACACAAAACGCTAGGTTAACGCAATATGATTGAATAGTGCAAGGTGGAGTGCGGCGAATTGTTCATTCTTTACTGTTTGCAAATATTCCACCCACGCTGAATATAATTTTGTCACAGTTCAACAGTGATGAGACCCTACCAAATTTCTCAAGGGCCACTCTGATTTGGGGTTCGAATATGAAAGAAAGGGTAACAAGTGCATATTAATAGAAAGAGACGATATCGATATCATCAGATGGCGACATAAATATCTAAAAGACGTAAAAGGTTTAGGGACCAGGGGAAATCAGTTGTTTATACAGACGAGTCATTTGTAAATTTAGGTCATACAGTAACAAAGGCGTGGAGGGATACCAAAGTTAAAAGTGCCCGTCTCGTCAAGCAGCAATTGAAGGACTAAGTACAGGACTCAGGCCACCTCGAGTCGCTCGCGGAGAAAGATTCGCAACTAGTACATGTTGCAACATTGCGCTCCATTTAACGTGTACTGTCTTTTAAGGGTGAGACGCGCTATAGTATATGGTGCTAGCTGAGATTGAGTCACAAGGTGCTGTGTAACATGTAAAGGATCCCTTACCATTTAAGTAACAAAGTGCAATTATTAAGTTAATGACATAAACGGTGTTAAAAGCAGAATACAAGCTATATTAAAAAATGTGAAGAAAACCAAACATAAGTGATACTGCAATCCTGAAATCAGAACAAGGATCTATGTGACAGAATTTCTTCTAACCTGATGCATCATTTGGAAAAGCTTAATGCACTCAAGCTCGATAACAAGATGTTTACGAACATACATTCACTATAAGAAAATACTCAAATAAAACCCCTGAACCGTGCTTTAAAATTATTCTGCGTTATTCTGACTTACTCAGTATATATATATTACTAGCTTACTTAGTTTAAAAAATTCTTGAAACTATGAAACTACTTCCTTGCCATGTTCGTGTTCAATGTTTTTGCCAAACATGTTAAATGTCTGTCACTGTTACAGAAATAAAAGTTCATGTGAACTAATCGTTTAGGTATTAAGATATTTGTGGAATCGCATCTAATTGGCAAACTACACTGTGGCCACCTCTGATATAGATCATTTGACTGAAAAATATTAAATTTGGGGATTGATAAAGTAATTTTGTTACAGTGAAATTTTCGTTGCTTTGGCATGTGCAACAGAAAGAATGTCAAGGAAAGGTGCTAAAGGCTTATTGGTTTTTCTTATATTACAATAATAATTGTAGAGCATTTTGATAAATATTGGTGTGACAGTTTTGAGTTTCAAAATCAAAACATTTTGTACAAGAGGATGGAATTTGGAGAGGGAAAAAATGAATGGTATAAGCATTCAGAATGGCTTTCTGTTGCAGGTTTTATTTAGCAGAACTGATACTTGCTGTTTCAAGTCTACATGCAATGGGCTATGTACATCGTGATGTTAAACCAGAAAATATACTTTTGGACCGATGTGGTCATCTCAAGCTTGCTGATTTTGGCTCTGCTGCTAAACTGAGTGCTGCAGGGATGGTTTTCAGCTCTATGCCAGTTGGAACACCTGAGTATGTTGCTCCAGAGGTCCTGGAGGCGATGGAGACCTTTTGTGTCAAAGGCAATAATAAAAAATCTCATGGAAGTTACGGAGTGAGTATGTTACTTACATTGGATAACTTCTGTGTAGCTTTCAGGTATTTACTCTGCTTTAAGCACGAGTATATTTTACATTTATATTTTATATTTATAATGGAGAGCAAGAGGATTAATGACTTCATTGTCAGAAATCCAGCATTAGCTAACAACATATTTTACATTTTTTTCTTTTCTTTTGCAGATGGAATGCGATTATTGGTCTTTGGGGATCATAGCATATGAAATGGTTGTCGGAAGCACTCCATTCTCAGGAAACCAGCTGGCTGAGACCTACTCCCGCATCATGAATCACAAATCACATCTGGAAATTCCAGCAGGGCACAGCACTTCACAGGCTTTTGGGGATCTAGTGAATGGTTTATTGACTGATGCTGCCACCCGATTAACTCATGAAAAGCTTATGAAACATCCCTTTTTCACAAGTATCAATTGGAATACGTTACGAAATAGTAAGCAGTATTTTGATCTATTTTCCTCCAAGTTTTTCATAAAAACAGTCAAATGACATTGAATTGAATGCAGTTTAAAATTCTTCTTCTTCCTCTTAAGGATGGATCAATGCTGTCCCTTTCCAAGGCTTATTGCTCTTTCCATCTTCTTCATGGTCGACCCATGTCACGCTTCCCAATGGGCTAGTAAAAATATCCCTGCCTTGGTAGTCTGTTAATGGACATTCTATATGATCCTACCAGTTGTTTTGGTAGTCCTTCATTTCATCTGTGATATTATTTATATGAGGGTCAGCCAGAAAGTAAAGAATGATAGCAGATTGTCCTCCACACAGACCCCCCACTGCTATTGCGGCAGAGGCAGGTAGCTTATTCCTTTTCTTCAGTGTGAGCGGAGTGTTGTTGCTGTGTGGTGACACTTAATTGTTTTTGCAGCGATTTGAAATGGCATTGCCCATAGAAGATCCCTCTAAATGTAAAATGCGAAGTGTCATTCGTTTTCTGAACACTCAAAACATTAATCCCATTGACATTTATAGGCAAATAAAGAATGCTTAAGATGCAAGAGCAATTGATGAGTGAGGAAATGGCGCATTATGTTCAATGAAGTACCATCATGCATGATGATCAGAGTGGGAGGCCATCACTTGTTATGGAAAAACTGAAGGAAAAGGTTGACACAATTCAAGTAAACCGACGTTTCACTTTGAGCATATTATACAAATCTTTTCCACAAATTTCACATTCATTCTTGGCATGAAAAAGTGACAGTGCACCTTGCTTACAAGAAAATCTGTGCTTGGTGGGTGCCAAAAATCTTGAATGTTGGCCACCAGGTGAATTGCATGGGAGCAGCCCTTGAATTTTTGACACTGTATGACAAAGAAGATGATTTACTTGACTGCATTGCTACTGGAGATGAGACTTGGGTTTTGTACAAGACTCCAGAAAACAAGCGGCAGACAATGGAGCGGCATCACACAAATGTACTCGCAAAACCTAAGAAGGAAAAACCAAATATGAACACCCAGAAAGTCATGACAACCGTTTTTGGGACTGAAAGGGTTTAATCCACGTCAAGTTCATAACAATACGAGTAACAATAAACTCGGAAGCCTGTTCTGAAGCTCTTCAGTGGCTTCGATATGCAATTCAAAACAAGCGATGTGAAATGCTGTCTACAAAAGTGTTTTTGATCTGTAACAATGCCTGGCCTCATGCATCGGCAGTACAGCCAGTATTAAAAAACTGGTTCCATGTTACAATAAATGTCTAAAAAAAATTATTTTGTTGTTTAACGACGCTGTCAATTGCCAGGATCACATCAGCGTCGCCGGTGTGCCGGAATTTTGTCCCGCAGGAGTTCTTTTACATGCCAGTAAATCTACTGACATGGAGCTGTCGCTTTTAAGCACACTTAAAAACCATCGGCCTGGGCCGGATTTGAACCCGCGACCTTGGGAACAGTAGGCCAGCGTCTAACCAACTGAGCCACCCAGACCGACAATAAATGTCTTGACAAGTATAGTGATTTCATAGAAAAGTAGCGTAAAGTCCTGTAAGTTAAAAAATAAAGTTTGGTGCTGATTTCTTCTGCTTTGATTCAACCATGCTTAATCGTTCCTTACTTTTTGGGTGACCCTTATGTTTAGTTTCTTCCTTATTTTGCTGTTTTTATCTTTGTTTCTTATTGTTACCTTTTCAACTGATCTGAGGAATCTCATTTGTGCTGCTTCTAACCTTCTGTGATCCTGAAATCTCATGGTCACTGTTTCACTGCTGTATAAGTGTACAGGTTTTGAAAGAACATACGCCATCTAATTTGTACATTCTTTGTCATGTTTCTTCCAAAATGTTTCTTTATAATTCCATTTGTCCTGTTATATTTCTGTATATTTTGCTCTAAATCTAAATTAATTTTACAATTTCTTATATTGCATGCTAAGTATTTGAAAATGTTCACCTATTCTACATTTTGCCCCTCTATCACTATTTTTGCTGTCCTCATTTCTTTACCTTCCATTGCTATTAATTTTGTTTTAAATTCAAATTCTTTATTCATTTGGATCATATTGTATGATTATGGCCTAATCAGAAGATGATGTACAATAATCCATAAGTGCCATAGAACAGGATTGGTTATAACCCAAGCTCTTTCCCAAGCCACAATCTCCTATAAGCACAAATTATTCATAACATACCATAGAATATTAAAATGAATGAAAATGTTGAGAATCAGGTCCCTGTGTGTAGATGGGTTATTCACTCAAACGTGACACAAAATAAAACAGTCTGTACTTAAGCTTGTTATGCCTCTAAGGACATGACAAAGTTGTAAATCAAATTAAGGCCTAAATTTATTTGTCCTCTTTCTGCTAAGCCACTTGCAGGAGAATGACATGTAACCCAGGCTCTTTGCTTGTTATGCTCTTCCTTACATTTTTTACCTTACACTGAAACTTATTTTAAATCTACTACGTACCTTAAATTTTATAAGTCCTTTTCACTGTTCAATTCTATTTACTCTTCACTATTAAGGAACGTGCCTAAGTTTCTACTATCTTCTCTCTTTACTATCCATAGCCTTTGTTTTTGATGTTACACAGATATTCCCTAAGGCCCTTGATTTGTTTGGTTATCAAAGATTTTCTTTACTGCTATTTTCCTATTTATGGTGCTCTCTAAAAAGCGGTTACTATAACTGCTATTGCTCTCTTCAATATCATCAGTGAAAAATATTGGAGAGCAAGAGGAGTAATGACTTCATTGTCAGAAATCCAGCATTAGCTAACAACAACATTTTCCTATTTAAGCTCGTGCACTTCCTAAGTATTGTCAGCATTTGCCATTCATTTGTTCATGGACATTCAAATAAAATAGGTATGCATCAGATTTTCTGAATTCCTGCATATAGGGCAAATTCCACCGTCAATTTACTTCTAAAACTGCTTATATTCCTTAACTAAACCATGCCATTCCATCCCTCTTGTTTACTGCCATATGATTAACATCTTCCTTTATTGGACATGCTATATTAGAAAGATGGTTGACATCTCCATTAAATTGTTTTGTGATATATATTCTATATTTCTGGCGGTTTATTATGTGACTTAATACATACATATATTTATAAGCTCATGTTTGATAATTGGCTCACCCTATGAGCAATACTGAGCTAACCCTACTAATAACATAATGTATGTCTATTTTCTCTAGTTATTGTAATATTTATGCTAAATTATTATAGTATTGTTTTGGATAAAATCTACACATATGGGGTGCTGACTATTGCTGTATTAAGCTTTTAATGCTTGTAGTTATTCCTGAACTTAGGCTAAAATGTTCAAAATGTGTTGTAATATTTTGTAAAATTGTATATAATTGTAAGACTACTACTTTCTCTATTGTTTATAGTATTGTTTTGTAACCTGTACATACTGTTGACATTGTCTATTGATGTACTCAGCTTATTGGCAATAAAATATTATTATTGTTAATAGGCAGCAGACTTTTGCCTTAAGGAATGTGGTGGGCTTCTTATTCTTGTCTTGCATAACTGAGTGTGAGGGTAATTTTTCCTTTGCATATTATGGAACTGGATATCTGAAGTGTATGAGTTTTGATATTTTTATGTGATTTTTATGACTTTTATAAAGAGACAAGCAAAGTATTGGAAAGCGCGAATGCTAATGGCTTCATTGCCAGATGCAAGGCACTAGAAAACAACAACAACAACATAAAGAGACAAGCCAAAGGTAGTATATTACATTCTCTAAACATGGTCTTCCGGACTTGGTTGACTATTACACTCATTATCTATTGCTCGCTTCTGAATTTTGAATATTATATCAGATTTTTCTTCCCAAAGTTTTATTCCATATTTTAGTTGACTGTAAATGAGCAAAATATACATCTTTCAGCCCTATTAAATTCAATGCATATTTTAAATGTTTAAGCTAATATGATCTCATTCTCTCAAGGCAGTGTTGGTGTGGGTGACTCAATTGGTTTGGCAGTGAGCTACTGATCTCATTATTGTGGGTTGTGACTCAACCCTGACTGCTGTTTTTTAAGTGTGCTTAAAAGCGACAGCCCCATGTCCGTAAATTTACTAGCATGTAAAAGAACTAAAGGACAAAATTCTGTACGCCAGCAGCACTGATGTGATCCTGGCCACTGACGTTAACAAGCAAATTTATGATGATAATGATCATAATAATAATAATTCTTCTTTATTGCTTGTAGACGTGGTGGTACAAGTTTTAAGCAGTCGCATAAATTGTATTACGAAACAATAACGCACACTCTGTCTCTTGCACACACACAGTCAGAATTCATCCAATCTGTACAAAGGTCTATTTACAAGGTATTTCTTTAATCTAGATTTAAACAAACTACTTTTTACAATTTTCACATCCTTAGGAATTTTATTATACAACATTGTTCCCATATTTAGAGGATCTTTATCACTATTTTTTTGTGTGTCATGTCTATAATGTACATCTTTCTACCTTCTAGTGTTCTTGTGCAAATCACAATATCTTACAGTATCACTAGTGATGTAAAAATGGTATGACACGATAGACATAAAGTGATATCACCATTAGAATTTGATTTATTATGAACAACTCTTTACAAGGATGGTCGGGGCTTACATTAGACATGTGTAACAGTTCTTTTGTAGAACTAATAATCTGTTTATACAAACATTAGCTGCACCTCCCCATAGCTCAGTTCCACAGAGTAGGTGTGGATATATGACCCCATAATAGATTGTCTTTAATACGAGTATGTTCACACTTTTAAATCTTCCGTAATATCTATGTAGAAGACACCCTTACTTACTTTGCCACATACCCGGTCAATGTGCTTATCCCATGTTAAATGCTTATCAAACAGTATTCCCAGAAAGGAAGTCTGATCAGTTTCATTAATAAGATTCTTACACACCTGTGCAACTAGTTCATTTCCACTATGTCTGTGCGACAGCTTGAACCTTTTTCTTTCTCTACTACGTATAGTAAGTAGAGGGAGCATTGTATTCCACCCTAAAATTTGATATCAAGATTTCACCACAATATGTTTTGAGGCCCTCTGAATCCATAAAAAGCACTTTTAGAAAAAGGTCTGTGTGTGTCTGTCTGTGAACAGCATAACTCCGAAACGAAAAGTTGGGTGAAAACCAAAGTTGGTATTTAAGTTTGTCTTTCAAGGATGCGACACAAAGATTTTGAAGAAAATTACTCCACCCTAAACTATCCTTTACATGGGAAATGTTTAGAAAATTCTGATTTTCTTGAAAATAGTTAATGATTTTGATTAAAATATTGTATGTTTGAGATATATTTATGACAAATGAAATGTATATCTCAAATTTTCTGGCTGTAGCACATGTAGTCCTATTTACTCTGGATGACTTTTGCATAACTGGCAAACCATAAGAGATAGACCAAATCTTACTATACAAAAAGTGTTGTTAGCTAATGCTGGATTTCTGACAATGATGTAGATCTTGCTAAAACACAATTTATGTCTAAATAAATTTGTTAGAGTGAACCATTTTGGACATATTGCTTGTTATTTGTTTGAGTTTTGGAAAACTTATACTTGCGTTGAATGGAATGTGGTTATTAATTTTTTGTATGTTAAGTGTGCAAAGAGAATGGAATCTCAAAGCTTTAAAAGATTTTACTATCACACAAGGCCTACTGTATTCCCATACTCCCCTTGCACCTACAAGGAAATAAGCAATAAGATAATTTCTGCAACTGTTTATCTTAACTAACACGAAGAAGATATAGGAATAAGAGTTTGTAAGAATAGAAAGTCATCTGAGTGTAGCATCAGATTTTTAACCTTTATGAAATACAGAAGAGTGCTCCTGCCATTGGTCATCAGGTCCCTCGGACCTAGTCAGGAGGTTCAACTTCTTAACCAGTTTCTGTTAACCACATTTTCCATTTGAAAGTCATATACAGATCTTAAAACATTGGGAAACAAGGAGATCGTTTTTTGTAAAATCCTGAGAAAAAAAATTATTTTGTTTAATGATGCTGTCAATTGCCAGGATTATATCAGCGTCGCTGGTATGCTGGAATTTCGTCCTTCCGTAGTTCTTTTACATGCTAGTAAATCTACTGACATAAGCTGTCATTTTTAAGCACACTTAAAAACCATTGGTCTGGGCCAAATTTTAACCCACAACCTTGGGATGAGTGGGCCAGTGTGAAACCAACTGAGCCATCCAGACCGACTTACCCTGAGCATTAGATACACAGAAACACCTTTAAGGCAATGTATCTATGAAAATTAAAAGAACCTCAGTTTTCTTCTGATTGCTTTGAATTATTTTCTCCATACATTAAGATCATAAAATATATAGTATATACAACATTTCAATGTTCTATGTCAAACTGTTTTTAAATTTCAAAACTTTTTTAAATTGTTAGTATGTTTATTAATAACAAATCACTTTTTGATAAGCTAATATGAAATTTCCCTAGGACCTTGCTGTTTATTGTATCTCTCCTAAATTCTTAATTTGAGCTCAGTATATACATATAAAGAAATTGCCATGCAGTCATTACTTAGATTTAACTAGTTTAAGAGAAAAAACATGTTTTGAATGCAATTCATTGATATTTTCAATTTTATCTGTATGAGTTATAAAAAATATTTAATTTCAGCTCAATTAAGAGGTAGAATCAGGACTGAGAAATTCAATGCCATAGCTGTGATCTGAACCACGCATCTTCCATTTCACACCCAGCTGCTCTAACCACTGACTTGCCAGTATTACATCAAATTCTCCAACCGATTCATACTTTCCCTGTAGATCACTAGGGAATCTGTTATCTGAGATAAGTACCCCTCAGCTGCTCTAACAGCAGTTACCAATGGAAACTTGTCAGAATGACATTGAATTCCCCAACTGACTCATGTTTTCCCGGTACACCATTAGGGAATCCCTTATTATAACAAATGCCATGAGTGATTGTCAAATTATTGATAAATTCTCGAGTCACAAAGTTGTTAGCTAATGCTGGATTTCTGACAATGAAGTCATTAATCCTCTTGCTCTCCAATATTTTTCACTGATGGATGGGGTGCTAGAAGTGGCCGGGCATATTTGAAGGTGGTCTCGATCCATTTCCTCTTACAGATCACATAGAGGACAGTGTGGTGGAGTATATCCCAATTCTGTTTAAATGTTTTGCCAGACAATCATGTCCTGTAATCAACCTGAAGGTTGCAACTGCTGTTTTTTCGAGGATACTCAGGAATTACTGTTTGAATGTTTGGTAGTTCCCATCTTTTATTCTTTGATTTTTCATAGTAATATTTTGCAATATTTTTTTTGAATTCAGAGTTGACTAATCGAGTCACAAAGTGGTGAGAGGCCTTATCTAGAGAATTTGACTATCATGAGTTGCATTTATTAAGACTATTTCAAAAGTATGATATACCCTGTGAAATGTTGTTTAAATGCTCCATTGTAATTACATACTTCTTAAAAGAAACATGAAGCAGGTATACATACATCAGCATCCATTGGCATAACCTACAAGATTTTCATTTTTAAGATGTTGGCAATGTCAGAAGTTGTATCTGCTGTTAATTTATAATTTCATTCAACCAAAATTTGTCTAACTATTTGAAAGATATTTCCTGTTTTATTCAGTGTTCTGAGGTTTCCCTCTTTGAATTATTTCATTTCAGCATTAGGTAAGCAAGTGTCAGCCATATTTGACATTTGAATAGCAACTCTGTTGCATCAAATTACTTCAGCTGTTGTACATCTGTAGCACAGTGCAGCTAGATTCTCTAACCTGATCATAACATAAGAAAAGCAGAGGAGGTGATAAATAAAATTCAAAGGAGGTGATAACGAAATGTGATAATTTTTTTGTGAATGAAGGTTGTCATTTGTTAAAATTTCAAATTGTGCATATGATTGGTTGATTTCAACCAAGTCACTTGAGTGGAATAATCTGAGATAAGGTTTAAATTACCTTGCCATGGCAGCTCAGTGGCCATCTGCAAAGCAGAGATCTGTGTTTCAAATCCCGGCTATGGCTTTGAATTTTTCAGTCCTGATTCTACCTCTCAAACAATGCTCACACATGGCTTGTGTGTTTAAAAAGTGAGCAGTAAGTTGGTTGGCATAAAGTAACAATTCAGCTTAATTATGTAATATTTTGTAACTATTGTATGACATTTTAATGCCTTAATTTCTGAAGCTTTCCTGAAAATTTAAAGCTAATAAGTTATAAACTAGAGTCCAAGGAGCATTTTAAATAGTGAAAAATGCTGAAGAAAAAAGAAAAAAAGAATTGAGAAAAATGGAGTTTAAAGTTTAGCAATGTTTTTGTACTTTACCTAATCCAATCAACTTAAAATTGCCCAGCACCATGTTTGGGACCCTCTGCTGCTTTGTTCTTGGCCTCAGTAGTAGTATTTGAGAATTTTAAGTTTGCTTAGTCGTTTCTTAATATTAAACTTTCCTTTTGCCTTCCCATTGTTCACAAAATTTAGAAATATATTGCTCTTAGCTAACCTCTACACTATGCACTTTTGCTAATCTGTGAACCATATTCATAAAATACCTGCTTATTACTGCGTTACTATAAACTAATGAATAACTTACAACCAATTAAATACCTAAACAATGGCTAACATACAAGGTGTTAGGGGTATGAGTGTGCAGACTTTAAAGGCAACTTCCAGACGTTAAACTGAAACATAAGTTCGTGTACCATTTTCCTCTATAGTGCATAGTTTCATAAATAAAAATTAAAACTGGTCATAAGTGTGATTGCAAATATGCCCCCACTCTGTTATCGTCTACTTCTGCAATTAGAACAGCAAGGTAGAGCTACAAAAGATGCGTTATTTATGTCTTTACCATATGTTGCTAAAATGATTCATTTAGCCACAAAATGATATGAAAGGACTGGATTCCAGCGTGTCTATTGGAATAAAGTCGTGGGCATATGCTTGGCAACCCCGCAACATTAGCCCGTGAGAAGTGCGGAAAGTGGGAGAATGTTGACAGTACAACTACCCCCGCGACATCTGTGCACAACAGCAGGTTCTGTCAGTGCTTCAAGTACGTTAAATACATTCAGAACTATGGCAGTCTTTACAAATCAAGAGTATTTAGATATGCTTCTTGCTTAGGGCAAAACCAAACATTCGGCCTGTGTTGCCACACTGTGCAGATAATGTATTCAATAATGTTCGATTATCTCCTTTAACTTTCAAGATAGATGGAGTTGTTATTGGACTTTATTGTTAGTCATATTTGGATCTCCCAGCATGCGAAGTCTGTGCACTCATACCCCAAACACCCTGTATAACTGGAACACTGAAATAACCTGGCAAGATTACAGAATTACAGAACACTGTTGGCACTTCTGTTTACAAGCGAAACATGTGTCAGATTTGCAGTATTTCAGCTTAATATATCAAATTCATTTCAGCACAGTGAACTCAAAGCCCTTTCTGAAGCAAAATTCCTTGTAAGAGACTAAAATTAAAGCCAGTGAAAATGAAAATTGCATTTGAAAGTTATTGTGATGAAGTTTAGTGAGGAGTGTCCACCTGCACTGGGACATTTAAATGCACTCGTGAAGCTTTAAAAATGGCCGATATTGAGAAAACGAAAGTGCGCCATTAAAGTACAAAGTATAAGCATAATAAAAATGCAAAAAGTAAAAGTCATAATGTTCTGCAATTTTTGCCAAATTTCATTGATACATTACCTCAAGAATGTAACAAAACTAAGTTTCTAAATGGTGAATGTGAATATCCCATTTAAGATTATCATTGACATATATTTTATATACAAAATGCATAAGAGTGAACATATTTATTTATGTACCTTTCAGTCTCATTTCATAATTTGATAAATGAGTAATTGAAAGTAGAATATTTTTTTGTCTCTCCTGAAAACAATTTAAATTCTTTAGAAGTATATGAGTCGACCTATAGACATAGTTTCACTTACACTTATTTTTGTCAGGACGCATTTCAAAGACCAGTATCTTCGTTCTCAATGGTTTCTCAACTGGCAGTTGAAGAGGAAACATCTGTTGTGGTAGTGACTGTACTTCGTTCTGAGCTGCAAACTTCATTATGTCGTCTGCTTATGGTATATAAAAATTCATGACTATGTGGAGATTCTTATGTATTTCCTCCCAAATTATCAGTTCTGCTGCTGTTTTGCGTGTTTTAGTAATTTAATATCCTGTTCTATGTTGTGCAGAGTTGACCAGAAGTGATGGGTTATGGCTGATTTGTCGATCTGTTTGAATGTCATGTTTCAAATGTGCTCCATTAGTTGTGTTTAAGATCTCTTTTAGTTTGAGTGATAAATATTTTTGGGCAATCCTCGTATTTTATCTGATAAACACCGGATTTTGAGTTTGTTGGTATTAATAGGTGGTTTAGCAGGTTTCTCAGGTTGAATCCGTTGTAACGTGTCCGGACAAAAATAAGTGTAAGTCAAACTAAGTGTCTATAGGTTGACTCATATATGTACTTCTAAAACATTTGAAAAGTCTCACTGTCTATATCACTTCATATACGTTAAGTGGAGTATTTAAAATACTTGCTGCTTAAACCTGTTTGATTTTGTGTTGCATCCCATTGTAATATGCTTTTCTATGCTCCTGGTCGGTTGTAGTAGAAGAATTTAACATTATCGAAGAAAGCAATTTTGCATTATTTAGTTAATGGGACATGTTTCTCGTCTACCCCTCTACTCCCACCTCCCCCCCCCCCTCCCTCCCCCACCGCTTTCCCCAATAAAGAGCCTCAGCGTCTGATGTCAGCTAACCATCCTTTGATTTATGCATTTCAGGTGTTCCACCATACTTGCCTGTGGTTAATGGTGTTGATGACACTTCAAATTTTATGGAATTTGAGTCTGAACCTCCAACACCATCCATAGAATACTTCAAAACAAAGAAAGAGTTTTCTGGTCGCAACTTGCCATTTGTTGGTTTTACATACTCACCAAGTATGGATACGGCAAGGTGCGTATTAGTATAATATAAAGTAAATAGTTAATTACGGGTTATGTTGTGGTAGTTTTACAGGGAAGACAAAATAAATGTGTAATACAGCAGAAACCCACTGATCCGAATTAATTGGTGTCCAGTCTGTTCGGATTCAGAAATGTTAGCATTATCTGAAAAAAAGAAATGTATATTCGTGTGTGAGTTTAAAAACTCCGCTATAGGGTTACCATGTCCAGTAGAACGACAGTGTATTCTTCTAACCTGTGGACATATTCAATCACATCCAATAGTGGTGGCACATAGGTAGTTCAGTTTGTTTCACTATTGTTAGTGATTTATCTACAGTAATTCATGCTTTTTGCTTACAAATTAATACAGAACAGCTTGTTTGTGTTATACCATGCACTATGTCACCCAAATGTGCTGTAAACATTTTGTTCTAATGTGTATAGTTTCAGTAATGAGTTTGTTTCTATAATAAACATGCTCTCTCTACTAAGCTTGTTATTGTATTTTTTAACTATGGATTTTGTGTTTGGATTATCTAGAATTTTGGATTTCCAGAGTTCGGATTAAGAGTTCTACTGTATATAAATATGTAAAATATGTGCTTTTCTGTTTTAAAGGGTCTGTTATCTCCGACTTCCTTGTAGGTTCACTTGCTATTGCTTCTTCCAGGATGTGTGGGTCTTTCTGAGACTACACAGATTTGGAAATGAAGTTATAACTAGGATGTCAGATTCTCTGAGAGTTATTTTTCTAAATTACTAATTCTCAAACCACTAACTCACTCGTATATTTCAAATCGTGGCTAACAATATAGGCTATGAATCAGAGTTGTGCAATAATGGCTGTATTAAACATGGCCAACACTGAATAGCATCATAATATGATTGTAGGTTTTTGGTATGTTTAATGAGCAAGAAAGATGTGTAGGAGATGAGGGAAGAAAACTGAAATTACACCAAATGAATGGTTGGGGTATTTTAGAGGACTGATTGGGAATGCAATGGGACTTGGGACAAGGGAAAGCAGATAGGATTTGGAGAAGGTGTAAATGTACTATTTGAGGAGATTTAAATGGAAGTATGTAAGCAACTAAGAGGATAAAAATGGTTAAAGTAGTGGGATTTGATGGGATGCCTGGAGAATTCTGGGAAAGATAGGGAGAAGCACCAAATGATTTAAAATAATGGCTAAATTTATAAGTAAAATAAAGGAGAAAAATGAAATACTGGATAGTCTGAAAACAAATATGACACTAGCAGTATGTAAAGCAAGGGGGGAGTGAACGAATCAGAACTACAGAGGAATAAGTTTGTCAGTATTTGATCCAGTTTATACAGGAATAGCAGCAGATAGGTTAAGGGATTGTGCTGAGAAGATAGCAATTTCACAGTTTCATGCAGGTATTAGGCCAAGAAAACAATACATGTTAATTCTTATTTTTTTTAATGTCAGTCAACTTACTGCTGGTGTTTTTAAACACACAAGCCATGTGTGGGCAATGTTTGAGAGGTAGAATCAGGGCCGAAAAGTTCAATGCTATAGCCAAAATTTAAACCATGGATCTTCTGCTTTAAGAGTGGCACTCCATGGTTCACACCCTGGCTATGGCACTGAATTTTTCAGATCTGATTCTACCTCTCAAGCATGCCCACACAAAGCTTGTGTGTTTAAAAACACCAGCAGTATGCTGGTTGGTTAATGGTAGGAGCTCTTCCAGTTATACAGCCATAGAGAGCAGTAGACAAAATGCAAGTTTTGTAAAAGCTGAGGGATAAAAATAAACATAAATAATGTGTGAGTTCAATTTTTTTGAGTTACGTTTTTTACACTCCCCTTTACTTTACAATTTTGAAAATACTGTAATGCTTTCTAGGTCGTTCGACCTGATACTCAGCTGTTGGGTGACTGAAGTTCTCTCTCTCTCTCTCTGCTGTGATGGTCCTTTTGCCACTGGTGTTAGGGTGCAAAGTTTTAATACCTCATTCAATGTCGGTATTTCAAAATTTATTATGTTATCACTGTTTTTGATGTATATTTTTTTCTCAAACTCAAACATGAAGACCACTGTTAATAGTGCTTCTGTTTTTAATATTGAAACATAAATAAGTCAAAAGCAATGACCTTTAAAATAGGAACAAAACTAAAAAGAGAAGAGAGACTCTGGATGGGAAGAACATAGAGTTGTGAAAGAATTTAATTACCTGGGTGTAAGGCTGAGCAATAATAGGAAATTGGGAGCTCACAATAGGAAGGCAATAGCAAAGGGAAATACTGCAATGTTAGGGATAAGAATATGCAAATATAATTTAGAAATGGCAAAATGGCTAGAACAAATATATGAGGCAGTGGTAGAAGCAAAAGCAGCATATACAATTGAAATATGGGGAAGTTCGGAACATGATGAAAAAATAGAGCAGAGATTTGGGTGATTTTGCAAGGTCTACCTCTATTTCAAGTGTATTGAAGTACTAAGAAATACATATCTTGTACTGCCCACTAGGATTTGGCCCAGGCCACTTTTTCAGTGGGCAGTTCAGTTTAAGCTATACAAATGAACATATTATTGTAACTACCACTACCACTGCCACTACTACTAAATGCTCATGAGCTATGGTTCTTCTCTGTTAACAGTTCATTTCCATTTAATTTTTACTTCTAGATACTACCCCAGTCAGTAATGGGGTAAGTGGCACTGTTGGAAATGGGAAGATCAAGAAGCAAGGATTTGTATCAGAAAGATTGCTAAAGTTCTGATACAGGTGCATAACAATGAAGGATAAGGAAATATTAATTGTATGATGCAACAAAGGGATACAAAAAATAAAAATAAATGGTGGGCAGGGGTTGAAGCAAAATGGAAAAGTTTGGGTTGGGAGAAATATGGAGAAAAGGGGATGCAAATGAAGGTTTCTGGAAGGTGAGAGAGTGGAGGACATGCATAAACAGGAGATATGGGGTAGTTTGGAGAACAAAAATCACTCGCATTTTTCATATAAATTCAAAGGGAGTAGGGTAGGGAGAAATATGTTGGCTGATGCAATAGGTGAAAGAAAGGGAAAGGCATGGATGAGCAATATACCTAAAGAATCTAAGAGGAGCAAATAAAGGATGTGTGAATTATGCAGGAAAGAAAAAAAGTACCAATGATAGAATGTAAAGAGTTAGATAAATAGAGGAAAGAAATATTGGAAAGAAAATGAGGTGACAATAGTAACAAAAAGTGCTAACAAGAAATAAGGAAAAAAAGAACAAAATTGTAGGAGATTTCCTAAGAAAAGCAAAAGAAAAGTGGAGTAGAAAAGTTTCAAAAGGGGAGGGGGCTAGGAGATAACGAGGAGAAGCTTGAAGGACGGGGCCAGGTAAAAGAGAGGTCAAAAGGGACAGAGGCAACAAAGGCTTAGATTTAAGCAGAAAATAAATATATAAAATATGTAATGAATGAATATGAAAAAGGAATGTACAAATAAGTCTCTTCAATTCTTCTGTCTTATGATAAGTATGAATACTTCATAGTATTTTACCATAGTAACCAAAAATGTCACTAATAATATTCACCAAACAGTGCAGTCTTATTAAAATTAAGCTATCAAAGTAGACAAGTTTGTTTCTCTAGAAGCAAATAAAAACAACACAAAAACATTTTCAAACATTCAGTGACAGTCTAAGATAACATAAACTGAACTCTTGGGTGTACATATTTAGGTCTAATGTCAAGGAAAAATTCTTCACTTTTTATGAAGTTAACCTGAAGTGTTCATAATGTTGGGAGTTAAGCTGAAAGTTTATTTCCTCTATATACACTGGTTTTAATCTTTGTTCCCATTGTTTTCACTTCTACTAGCCATGTATTACCCGACCAAGGCCAGTGCAGTCCTGCTTAGGAGTGTGCCACTTGTACACGTTATATCTTGACCGCCCTTCTGTATAGTCCGGTTGGCAGAAGGTAAACAATAACAGGTCTCATGTTGGCATTTTCACTGTGTGTATATATATATTGTATGTATAGTAGAACCCTGTTCATCCGAAATAAAGGGGGGCGAAGTCATTTCGGATAATGCAATTTTTCTGATAATCAATTAAAAATATTTTTCGTAAAACTGGGAGGGAATAAGAGATCCTTAAGCATGTAAATTTTAAACATAACTTTAATTGGGCAAATAAATCAAGATTATACATTATTTCTGCATCCAAGAGTCACTCATGGAGCTCATGAGGGGCGGGTAATGGAGCTCGCCTTATCACATCCAATCTTGCTACAAATAGACCATGTGACTATCACGTTACCAGAGGTGTGTACTCACCCATGTTGCAATATGTGCGTGTATTCCAGGCTTCTGCCTTACGTGTGCTTTGCAGATCGCAACAATATATTGTTTGATTGTTTAATATGTGCAGAGTGCGACTTATGGACGAATTACCGCCAAAACTAAAGTGAATGAAGAAATTGAAAAGTGTCTGACTGTAGCATTGTGTTCCCAAGGAGGGGGAGGGGGCTAACGGTACTGACAGCGCCGTCACAAAACAATAGTGTTTGAGGGACGAGGGTAGAGTTGCAACATTCCTTTGAGGACATTGACACTTAAATTTGAACACTTGCAAAAGGGGGCAGACAAACTATTGCAGGGGTCAACAAAATATTGACACTTTTTTTACCTTCTGTAGTTTAATTTTTCAAAATTTAATTATTATTTTGTTTCGTTTAAGCAGTGTTCGGTTAAGTGGGGTTTTACTGTATATCCATACCATAAACATGAAATATATTCACAAATACCTTAAAATACAGTACATTTGAGCATTTCTCAAATTTCTCATTACATTATTCCACGATGTCTCCCTCACTGTGTCGGTCTCCGATCCGATGGCCATTTCTTCTCCAGACTCGCCACTGCTGTCCAGTGCTGGATTGATTATTATCCTTTTCATCTCTTCTTCCATAAGCGCATCTCTTTTCCAATATGTTTCTTGAGTATCTTTCACCTTCTGAACAGAGTTTTTCCAGTCATTTACTGTTATTGCTCCAATAGGATCTCGTATTAAAGTTGTGTTGACAAAGAAACGTGGTCCACATTGTCGGCAACTTTTTCTTTTATTGAATTCCAGACTAGTTCAATAGGGTTCGAGTCCGGGTGATAAGGTGGTAATCTAAGTACTGTAAAGCCAGCATCTGCGAATAATTTGTCAATGGAGTATATTTTCTTTGGTCTGTGCTGTTTTGCGTGAATGACAAGCTCTGCTTTGGTCATTTCAGGGTCAAATGGTATATTGTTGTTCTGCAACCATTGTTGTATTTCTGACTTTAAATTGTTGCTGGGGGGCATTTTATTGTCTTTATTGTGATAAGGAGCATTGTCAGTTACAACAATGCTGTTTTGCGGTAATCCAGGTATCCGTTGGTTTTGCACCCACTTGGAGTAGTTTTCGTAGTTCATTTCTTTATGGTAATCGGATGTTGTGGATTTGGAATCCTAAATGAGGCAAGCACCTGGAATAAATCCCATTTCCCAGCCAGCATGCACGATAATAAGACGCTGTCCAGCACTGTCATTTACATACACTCCTGTAACGTTGTCACTTTGCCAACATTTAGAAACTATGTAATGCGTGTGAATCCAGGTTTCATCCATGTATATCATTGGCTTATTTTCCCGCGTTCATTTCTTCTAAGTGTTCTAAGAAATGATGCTCTTTGAGCCACTATATCAGGGCGTTCCCTCAGTACACTTCTTTTATTTTTACATTTTTAAATCGAAATCCAATAGATTTCACTATTTTTCTAAGTGTTTCTTTACCCCCCGTGAAGTTAATCTCTTTCTTGCAAAAGTTTCAATAATTTTCGCAGTGTAGGAATTTCTTTTTCAACCTCGTAACACTCCTGATATTTTCTTCTAATGATGCACTTGTCCATTTCGTCCAAAAGTATTTTATTTGCAGGAGGTTTACCAATCTTACGAGGTGATTTTATTTTGCTCACTCCACTTTCTTCAAGCCGGCCCTCTTTCCTAATCTTGCATACAGTTGTCTTACTGCAGTCAGTAGAGGTGACAGCACGTTCAGTAGCATTTGTAGTAGGTATTTTTTTACCTTTCTTCTCTTCATCACAAAACTTAACATTGTAAATAACACGCCGAGCTTACTCGTGAATAACTTTATTTCCTTTATGCTCCATCACTAGCACAATCACTGTGAACACTACGCTGCACATTAGTAAATCAGACTGTACAGCATTTCGTGACGTATTTGTGTGGTCACTGCGTTAGTTCTCCTGCTTGCTGCTTCCCATGCAGGACTGCACTGGCCTTGGTCGGGTTGTATGTGAAGCCTTCAAGATAAAGTTTTTCACAGTATACCAGGGAGTTCTGATTTGTTCCAGGACTGAGGAAAAAGGAGAACCTAGTCAGCTGGAAGAGGTGGTAATATTGCAGAAGAAAGAAATAGATACATTGAAGCAGCAACTTACAAACGCTCTTGAAAGTGTCAAAATGCGGTAAGTTATAACTTTTATCATTAATTCTGTTACTATTTGTAATATTTTAATATATTAGAATAAACATGTCTCACACAAAATAGAGGCTTCAGGATACACAGAATTGGAAGGTAAAGATGAGTCATAGCATTCAAGGAGTTGGATATGGTGAGGTAATTAATGACAATAAAAATCTGTTAAGATGCAAGGTTAAATGCTTTTTCGAGCCAAATTCGTTTTTATGCTGCTCTTTATATTAATGTTGGTATACTTCTCAATCATTTTTCATTCTGCAGTGTTATATTATTGATTTCTCTTCCTGTATTTAGGTTACCACTCTTTACAATGCATATATCTAGTTATATCAATTTGTTTAATGCACCGGTGTGAAGAAGCTAATCCTGATTTGGGTATACAATTGTCTTGTATGGAGAGCATATGCTCATATTGAATTAACCTCTTGAGGGATATCGATGTGAAATCACGTCCATTTAAAATGGCGGATGAGCGATATGGGCGTCCTGTGTGTTTAAGCATTTAACCCTTATTTATCCCTTATCCAACTCAACTTATTATAATTTTCCCTTTATGAAACATTTTAGTGAGGTCTATATACTTTATTGGCTTACCTTAATATGTTCGTTCTGCAGTGATTTACCTCAAAACAGGGATAAACACACAAGGGTACGTACATCTCCACATTCGCGAATTCCCTTCTTGCGGCACACGAAACACTTTCGAAATGGGCGGGACTTCTTTGCTGTTGGTGGTATCCTTTTAGGATAATGTTTTCCTTGAAGTCTGAGGGGTGCAGGGGTTTTGGATTTTCAACCTCCAACGTGGTATTGTTCAATTAGGCTGTGAGTTACTTATAGTCGGTAGTCAAGGTCGGTCATTGTCCTGTGTGGGTTTAGAGAGCTGTCCAAATCCCCAAACAATTGTATATGGTTATATCCAGTTGGTGCAAAAACACCTTTTTATACCACTTCTCCCTTTAGCTATAAGCAGGAAAGAATACGTATGTATTTCAACAAAGAAAGACACGGACTCTACTCAGTTACGAAACTCGTGTAAGCAAAAGTTGTAATGTTGATCTATTCTGGTGACTCAAGAGACCAGGCATGCAGAAGCGCTTTATTACACAGTATGCTGACGCATTAGCCACACATACAATGGGTGTTTCTTTACCGTATCATTCCGAGAATTTATATTAGATGCGTTCGACAGAGCAAAGTTGACTTTTCACCACAGTGAAACAAAATTGTGCCATTTCAACGTTTTGTAAATACAACTCAACTTTGCTGATGACGTACATTTATACTGCAAATAACGAGTTTTATACCAGTTTTTGTTTCATTAAAATAACTTAATATTTACATAAAATACAGCTGTGTATAAACGAAGCGCATTTAACAATTTAAATGCTAGCAGTTCTCTGCTCGCAGACGTTTAAATGGCCATCGCTCAAGAGGTTAAATAAGAACTACACAGTGTTTGAGATTCTCAACAAACTTGTTAATATTCTTCACAAGTGCATCTAAATCACAAGTTGATTTGTGAAACGGGAATTGCATACAGCTTGTGATATATATCTTCTAGGTTGTAGTTTGTAAATTTTGTAGCCCATTTGCGTGATGTTCCCTTTATATAGATGACCATTTCTGGTGTCAGAAAGTCCTGACAAAATATCTTGCTTTAAAAACTTCCATACCACAATGTCCTTTGAGCTAGGCCATCAGTTGGTTGCCTCCAGCAATGGGCTCAATAGTGCTGAAAAGGGTTCTCTTTGCTACAGTAGCTCAGTTGGTAAAAGCGGGCATGGAAAGCCTAAGAGTTCCTAGTATCATTACAAGAGGTTACACATCACCTACATCAACAACAAATCGGCAGTCAAACTTCATGTTGAAAAGATGATTGATCTCCAAACCATTTTCCTATTGGTGTACATAGGTTGCTAATTAACTCAAATTCTTCCACAAACAAACACTGTTGCTGCTTGCCTTGCTTACCATACACAATGTGCAACTGTTAAGATAGACAACTTCTAACAAGCAAAGCAAGCAATGATTCAAATTGACTCCTTAGCTAATGGTTTTAATGAATTATTTCCATGTTAACTTAGTACATTTTGAAGTGATTTTTGTCAATTAAAAATGAAAGAAGGATTTATGGGGTATAATAATTAATACCTCAATGTTAATTATTATTTACTTATGCCAACACACTGCTGGTGCTTTTAAACACACTAGCTGTGTCCGGGCAGTGTTTGAGAGGTAGAATTGGAGCTGAAAAATTCAATGCCACAGCTGGGATCTGAACCACAGGCCCTCCGCTTACCAGGCAGGCATTCTAACCATTGAGCTACTGTGGCAACATACCAGAATGACTTTGAATTTTCCAACCAGTTCCTATTTTTCCTGGTAAACCACAATTTCTCAGTTGCGATTCCACCCCTCAAACCTCAATGTTGTTTATTCCTATTGAGACATTAAGGTCCAGTATTGTAAACATTTGACTAGAAGGTTTGTTAAGCCAAACCAAAAGTTTACTGCAGTCACCATTTATTATCGTCTGATTCGTTAAACTGCAGTGTAGTGGTGTTGGTATGTTCAAATGCTGAGAAAAGAAGATGATTGCTTTTCTTCTTCTTACACTACAACAATGTTGGTTAAATAAGGAAAATAATGAAGCTATTAACAGTGAAGCAACAGTATCTAAAATAAGAACAAATTAGAAACTAAAAGCTTCACTTATCTTAGATGTTTCACATCTTGCAATATTACTAAGATAAGTGAAGCTTTTAGATTCTAATTTATTCTTATTTTAAATGATGTTGGTACCTGTGCTAGCTTAGAAAAAATTTGAAATATTCTGGAATTATGGCCATTCACAATGAACATTTAGTGTAACGTTAAATTAAGGTGAGGCAACCATTCACAATGAAAAATAGCGTTTGCAGAATCAAGTTTGATCCTCCTTCTTACACCACATCTAAATGCCATTGGTAACTAAAATGTAATGTTGGTAATGCTGTTGCTGTAACTAAATGCGTTTGGTAGCTTAGAAAGAAGGTTAATGTTCTGAAATAATGAATATTGGGTGAAAAAATCTGATGTGTTGCACTCACATGACTTTCTGTACTCTTGTACTAACCATTCTTACAAACTCTTATTCCTATATCTTCTTCGTGTTAAGATAAACATTTGTACAAATTATCTTATTGCTTATTTCTTTGTAGGTGCAAGGGGAATATTAGAATACAATAGGCTTAGTGCGATAGTCAAATCTTTTAAAGCTTTGAGATTCTGTTCTCTTTGCACACTTAACATAAAAAAAATGACCAACGATATTCCATTTGATGAAAGTTTTAAGTTTTCAGAAACTCAGAAACATAACAAGGAATATCTCTGAAATGTTCACCCTACAAAAAAATTTATTCAGACATAAATTGTATATTTTAGCAAGATCTACATTTTTTGTATAGTATGATTTGGTCTGTCTCTAACGCTTTACCAGTTATGCAAAAGTTGTCCAGAGTAAATGCGACTACAGGGGCTATAGCCAGAAAATTCAAAGTATACATTTCATTTGTCATAAAAATATCTCAAACATATGATATTTTAATCAAAATCGTTAGAGCCATTTTCAAGAAAATCAAAATTTTCAAAAAATGTTCCATGTAAAGGGTAGTTTACTTTCCCTGATTACCCTCCCCTTATGTAGGACTTACACCCCCTAAGACTTACAAGCCAGTGCCTAGGGTCAGGCGCCTGTCGGTGAGCAGAGGGACCTCTGGACCAGACAGAGTGAAGACCTGGAAGCAGGTGGTCAACCAAGTACCAGTGAGGAAGGGGATGGTTGGAAAGGTGATAATGGAGCAACTGGTAGAATGAATGGCAGGGGAAACCAGAGAACCTGGAGAGGGTAGTTTAGGGTGGGGCTATTTTCTTCAAAATCTGTGTTGCATCCTTGAAAGACATTAAACTTAAATACCAAATTTGGTTTTTAACCGACCTCACTTTTGAGTTATGCTGTCCACAGACAGACAATCACACACACAGACCTTTTTCTAAAAATGCTTTTTTTGGATTCAGGGGGCTCAAAACATATTTCCGGTAAAATCTCGACATCGAATTTTTTGGTGGAATACATTACTTATCCAACTTACCAGTAGAGAAAATAATAAGTGTAACAGTTCAACATTAAATAAACATGTGCATGCACAACAATAAATGTTTTGCAGCAATGAAGCTCTCAGCAATTTAGGTATATTTCGCAATTTGCGTTGCCTTTTGTTCGTACTAAATAAGGTTTGTTGCATTTATGTGCATTTACCTTGCACTGCTTGTTACAATTTATTTGTATATCTATGTTCTAAAAATTGTTGATCAAAATGTGTTTATTTACTTCAGGTAAAATGGAATGCCCCAAAATGAAACACATTCTCGTAGGTATGCCGAAGGAGGCTAGGTGGCAAGCAATTTTATTAATGCTCATGTAAGCTACTATACTCCATCCAACCTTAGATCCTTACCTTGTATCCCTCTGCGATACTCTCGTCGGTCTGGGTGGCTCAGTTGGTTAGACGCTGGCCTACTGTTCCCAAGGTTGCGGGTTCAAACCCGGCCTAGGCCGATGGTTTTTAAGTGTGCTTAAAAACGACAGCTCCATGTCAGTAGATTTGCTGGCATGTAAAAGAACTCCTGCGGGACGAAATTCTGGCACACCGGCGATGCTAATGTGATCCTGGCAATTGACAGCTTCGTTAAACAACAAAATAATTTTAATTTTTTCTGCTATACTCTGGTGTTCATATCAGCTGCGACTAACAAACAAACGCCACGTGGACTCATGTCTCGTGTTTATGTTGCAATGGAATGTTCTTTACTCTGGAGTTTTATAAGTAGCACTGCTATCGCGTTACATTCAAGTAGTCTTTACTAGAATTATCATACTTCTTGAAAACTCAGATAATCGCCAATATGTAAGGTACTATATTTTATGGTGTGCTTTGGTTTGGGGTATCGCGGGTTGGTTGCTGACAACTTGTGTTTACACCAAGTGTGGATCTAAGAGTGAAGCGATTATAGGAAAGTATGTTTAAGTGATTTCTGGACAATGGTATTAAATGGCCTTATCTTTTATGCTTATGCTTGATTTTCAAAACTTCATTTTTATTTTAATAGCAATCCACCATTAAAATATATATTATAGTTTTACAGTTTATACCGTCTCATCAATTTCTCTATCTAGTTTCAAATTTGGCGTAATGAGGTTAGGACTGTCTTTCATATGTCTGAATCTGTGTAAAAAGTCGGGATCATTTTACATCTGAAGGTCTATTTAAGAAAGTTTTGGGTTCTTGAGGTGTTTCAAATTCATCACTGTAGCAATTTCTCAAATACCTCCTCGGTATCCACATGGACAGATGGGACTGACATATTACACATGGCATTAAACTGTTGTTAAAAAGTAGATGAGCTCCAGTAAAGTTAAACTTAAGTTAAATTGAAGATTAGCATTTGTAAAGCGAAAAGAAAACTTACTCTAGTTTGAACCTAACGGGAGTTTAAACTTTCTTAGTAGTACCGGCTCTAGGGCTTATCTTAGAACGAGACTTTGGATGAATGAGATTCGAAAGTATGGAATGTAAATTTCGTAATCAAGAACAAGACTTTCCAGAAAGATATCCTTGATCAGGACTTTACTTGGAAGTTGCTGATATGCTAGACAGACTTAATGGAGAAATCATGAAAATGGTAAACATTTTATTAGAAGTAGGTTTTGCTGAAAATCCAGGAGGTTGTTGACAATGTTTGTATTCCTCAGCATATTGTAAGGGATGTGCAAGGATAACTGCTTATAGAGATCAAAGAAGCCACTTAAGTAATAGTAGCAAAACAGCTTGGAATTTGATTAATGAATCCAGGAAAAATACTAGACTACACCAAAACATAAATTTAAAAATAGGTGGTAAACTAGTGCAAGATCTGGTAACCGTATGTCAAAAATTCAACAAGTTCTTCATAAATGTAGCTTCATATAATACACCATCCCCAAAAATATATGTGCACAGTAGTGACAACGTTAGTATTAAATCATTGTTCCTTAAACCAACATCTGAAAATGAAATATCCAAAATAATCAGCAAACTGCCTAACAAAAGAAATAGTGGATGGCATGACATTTGTCCAATTATCTTAAAGCAATGTAAAACTGCTATTGTGAAACCGTTATAATCTTCGCAAAACTTAAACGCATATGAAGGCGGGGTGTGCTGCGGACTCCAGCGAATCCTACGCTTGCCCTTCCTAGCAGTGCTGCCGAATGTGGTGCATGCATCTCACACACCCTTATGTACAGAACCTCTGCCGGTACACGCACTACGCTTGGCAAGAGCGCTCTGCTTGAGCATTGGCCAGCATTCACATGCCTTTAACTTTTGCGAGCGGTATAACACACTTGATGAATTGTTCCATTGAAAAGGGACAATTTCCTGAAATCCTAAAACTAGGATTAATTAAGGCACTATTTAAAAAAGGGGATGAACATGACAATAATTACAGGCTCACGTTAACGTTTGAAATAGCTAAGCTTTTCGAAAGACTTTTACTAGAGAGATTAATTGAATTTTTAAATAAACATGACATACTACATGATTTTCAGCATGCGTTTAGAAAGGGTCATTCCACAGTCTCCGCAGTCCTACAGTATGTATATGAAATTACTAACAAATTTGAATCCATCGATAAGGTAAGCGCATTATTTTTTTTGACCTCTAAAACATTTGATTGTGTTGATCATGAAATCTTAATACATAAACTACAGAATTATGGGATAACAGGTCTTCCCGTAAATTTGCTTTCTAGCTACCTAAATGGCTGGAAGCAATACACAATAGTAAACCACAAAACAGGGAACTTTGTAAACAAAATACGATTAAAAAATAGAAACCGTAAAATATGGTGTACCTCAAGGTACAGTATTAGGACCTCTGTTTTTCATTATATATGTCAACAATATTATATGTCCACAAGATACAGCTGTCATAACTCACGCGGATGACACAACTGCCATTTGCTGGAGCAAGACAATAGAAGGCTTAAATGAAAACCTAAATTATGGTGCTAATACACTTGTTAAATATTTTGAATTCATCAATCTAAAATGTAGCATGTCAAAAACTAAAGTAATTTGCTCCAGTACATCAAATAAAATCTCCTCATAGACTTAAAAATAAATAACACCATTGAAGAAGTAAAATCATACAGGTTTCTTGGAATAATAGTAGATAAATAGTTATCGTGGGCTAACAATATAGATCATATATGTAATACTAGCAGTAAATCCATATACTTACTCAGATATTTTCAAAGTTATAAAGACACTAGGCTTCTATGGATGTATATATCCACATTTTAGCTATGGGAATGAAATATGGGGGATCAAGTGCAAAGTGTCACATGGACAGATTGTTAATACTACAGAAGTGTGTCAGATTGATTTACAACCTAAAAGTAAGGGAATCATACAGGGACACATTCAAAAAACAAAAGATGTTCACAATCTATTCTCTTTGTGTGTAGAACTAGACTATTTGTAACAAATAAGCTTGCACTGATAAGAAACAACCAAATTCACAGCTGTAGTACAAGAAACAATGCTATCACATGTATAATATTAGCAAATGTGCCAGCAAGAAGGATATTAGTGTCAGAGGGGTCAAATTATACAATGAACTACCTAATGAGATTAAAATTTTGACTGATTTCTCAAAATCAAAATTTAAAAGTAAATTAAAAGAATACTTGTTGAGTAAATGTATATACAGCTTAGAGTAATTGTAAACTATTATGTAAAATGTACTACGTACTTGTATACTTACTGTAAAATTGTACTATTTTGTATCTCTTAAGTGTCCAAAATCAAATGCACAAATTGATAAATTGGCTCAATAAACTATCATTGTTATCATTATCATTGTTGTCATCATCATCATCATCATCATCATCATCATCATTATTATTATTATTACAATCCATTAGAATTCTATAGGTGCAAGGAATTCATAGATCCAGATTTAATAAACACACTGTGGATATACTTGAGGAGTATCTGACATTAAATATAAAATAAATGAATTTGTGGTGTGTATCTGTAATTTGAGGCACTTTTCTACCTCACAATAATTCATGAAATTATGAATTATGAAATTAGTCTGGCTTTTAGGTTATCTAAGGTTTTGCTTTCTTCTGATGTTGAAACCCAAGCAGTAGTAAAGTGTTTATAATGTTCAAGGAGAGTAGTCAGAATCTTGGTTATGACAATTTCTTCACTCAGATTTTCATTTAAGCGGTTAAGCTTAAATGCATGTTTTGTATATGACTAATATTAGCCATTGTGTCTTTTTTTTTATATTTATAATTGAAAAATTCTGTTTGCAGTTGCACTTTCTGCTGTGTAGTTTCCTTCCTTATATTGATTTCAAAGTGTCCCACATTTCCTTAGATCTCTCATACGAAAGAATATGAGCCTTTACATTCAATTCAATTCAATTAAATTTTATTGCAATTCAATATGGTGTAATACACGATTGAATCCAGTCAATAGTAAGCAAGTACATATGAGTAGCAAAGACGTTAATAATAAACAATAATAATAATGATAATAATAGTAATATACAAAGAACTGATTAACCAAGTAGTAGAGACTATGCACAATGAACTATTTACAGTATGTACAATTTATAATTAAATTTATACAACTTATAGAATATAAATACAAACTAGTGCTGTCAATGCAATATTACAAGCTAGTTATTATTTACTATTACAGAATTTATTTACACAGATATTCATCAGTACTGTAAAACGATTTACTAATCAGGAACTGTTTTAACAGTTGTTTAAATTTATTTAAATTATTACTGTGCCATTTCTTTATTTCTTCTGGTAGTCCATTATAAAATTTTATTCCAGTAAAACTAGGCATCTTTTCATACAAATGTAATCTGTGACTGGGAATAGCATAGTCATTTTTATGTCTGGTATTGTATCTATGAACATCAGAGTTGGTTAGTGACAAAGAGTTGTACTTTATAAAATGTAGAATGGTTTTGTAAATATATAAGCTTGGTAGGGTTAAAATATTTAATTGCTTAAAGGTATTTCTGCATGGCTCATTGAAATTTAGTTTGCCTAAGTATCGAACTGCCCTTTTTTGTAAAATAAATATTTTACCAAAATTTGCTTTAGATGTGGTGCCCCATAGTTCAATTGCATAAGCCATATGCGAGTGAATAAGGGAGTAGTATATAGCTATTGCTGCTTCAATTGGAATAAATTTATTTAAATATTTCAGAACAAATAGATTTTTGCTAATAATTGATCCCAGTTTTTGTATGTGTCCAGCATAGGTAAGTGATTTGTCTATATTTAATCCAAGAAGATTTACAGAGTTGACGCTATGGACCACATTGTCGTTTATGGAAAGTTGTAATGATGGCCCAACTGTTTTAAATCCAAAGGTAATTAATTCACATTTAGCTGCATTTACATACATATTTAGGCTACTGAAGTATGTAACTATAGTATTTACAGTATCATCGAGACTTCTATTCAGTGCACACAAATTTTTATTACAGTCTAAAATGGTTGTATCATCAGCATATTGTACTAGTCCGGTATTATCTGATATAATTTCATTTATGTCATGAATATAAAGAATAAATAATAAAGGTCCTAATATAGATCCCTGTGGTACTCCATAAGTTAGATCCTGCATCTGTGAATGGTGTTCATTGTTTTCTGCATTTATGGTCACAAGTTGTTTTCTATTTGACATAAAGGATTTTATTAGCTTATTTGCTATACCTCTAATGCCTAAATTGTATAGCTGAGTTAACAGTTTGTTCCTATCTACATAGTCAAACGCTTTTGTAAGATCTAGTAGAACAGCAGCGGTATGTGTATCTGACTCAATGTTTCCAATAATCATTTCAACTAGGTCTGATAAGGCGCTGATAGTAGATTTATTACTCACAAAGCCATTTTGTTGCTTGGGAATTAAGTCAAACTTGGTTAAGTATTTTGTTATACGATTATGTATGATCCGCTCAAAAATTTTTGACAATGCTGATAGTATTGATATGGGTCTATAGTTATTTATGTCATTTTTAGCCCCCTTTTTAAATACAGGTATGACCTTAGCTATCTTTAGTTTATCAGGAAAAATGCCATATTGAAAGCAGGAGTTTATTATTTCTACAAGAGGATTCGCTATTTCATGGCCACATACTTTTATTAGAGAGGTAGGTATACCATCAAGACCTATGCTGTTTTTAGATTTTAAGGTCTTTATTACATCAAGAACTTCTTTGCTGTTTGTAGGATGCAAAAAACATTGTGATTCAATGTTCTGAGAATGATATATTGTGCCTTTGCATCCTTCCATTCTCCTATGGCAGCTTTGTTACCTTGACCCAACAACAAATCGTCACCATTCAGTATTTTGTGTAACCTCTTTGCACAAAACAATACTGATGTTTCTAGTTCCCACAATAAATAGGTGTCTGCATTTTTCTGTTTTGGAATTGAAATAACTTCATCTGTAATCGTTTCCATGTTTTCACGTTTTAGTTTTTATTTTAGCTTTAACTTCTTCACGCGGACACCAGTCATGTTTATACTTAAGATTTTTATGCCCATGTATCACTTCACACTTAACTTTTGTGTTCTTGGCCCATAACCTGCTATTGAGTATTGGTATTTTGTTATTTTATGTTTTGAAGTAACACAACACAGGTTTTTAATAATTTGTACACAGCAAGTTCCTTTTAGGAAGCTTTATAAATTGGCATCCATTGGAGTGTGACGTATTTTGTTCTGTTACCAACATACGAATCTTTATATTACCGACATGATTTTCAAATGTTACTATCACAACATTTAGTTTCTTCAGTTTTCTGTTGTATGCCTGGACCTTGTGGTTAACACACGAAAAGTCTTGCAGGTCTTATCTTCTTGGTGCGGCCATCATTAGTATATTTGTATTTCTGTTTCGATATACAAAGTTTAAGATATGGTGTAGCCCTTCCTTGGCATTATTTCTTGCAATATCATTTGTACCTCCCCAGACTATTACAGCGTCCGATTCAGGCGTTGTATTTCTTCTCTTGCAATTGGTGTTATTTCAAGCCCTACTCCAGGTTGCCAATAACCACAAACTTCTGTGTCTTTCATGGCGGTGGATATCTCTGCTGCAGAACCTCTTGCATGACTCTTTCCGATTGCAAGTATTCTGTGATTATTTTTCCTTTGCTTCTTACTTATATCGCTGCACACATTTCTAAACACTTAATTTTCTTTCTTTTCTTCTAAAACTGCAAAATAATTCCACATTTGGACAGAATTTTGTGTTGTTTGTACTGTAGGCAACAGTATTCGCTGTTCTGAACCTTTATAGAATTGATTGGATGGTTTCCTAGGTTGCGTCCATTTTCTGCATCTGTTTGCAATTACCAATGTCCAGTTTTCATCTCTGTTTTGATTCAGATCTTCATTTGACATGCTCTCAGCTGACTATTTTGCATCTTTGTGGTATCTATCACTTCTTTGTCCTTCAGTACTCTGTTTTCTTCTTTCAGTCAACTTATTTTGTCCTGAGATGCTGTCAGATCCTCTAAGAGTAGCTCCATTACTTTATAAGTAGCACCATTTGGTTACAAAGCTTACCGCAGCAGTTTTCTTTTCCATTTCTGCTTGCCTCCCTTTCATGAACCCTTGAATCTTCATTTTGTGTTGCACATTTGTTGAAGATGAATGAAATACCCATATCAGTATCACAGTTTGGATACCTATTACTGGTAAATTCGTTATCTGCTGATCAGCTAACCGAGTCAATGCATGCAACCATCAAAGTAAGTGCCTTAGCTTCTGTTTTTGTCGTACTTTAGTTTAAATCAAAAAAATCTAGGTACAAACATTGTTGGGTTCATCTCTTTAGCATGGAAATGGAGCTCCACAACCTTCTGTACAAAATTGAGATCATTATCCTTGCCAATTTATATTGTTCATGAGGTTTGACCTGTCCAATTTGGTGAATGAAGTGATCCTGTTTGGTTTGTAAACCCTAAGAGACACATGTAATGTCACAGTTGTAAGGCAAGAATTAAGGCATTTGCAAACTCTCAAATATTTGGTGTACACATATTTGATTCATTTTGAAAGTTTTTGTTAAATAATATGCCAGCAAGGTTTCACAATATCCTTGGCATCTGCTCTTTTTATTGTTAATGTACTTTAATAACAGTTGTAGGTCTGTGAGTGCATCCAGAAAAAGGTGTTAAACATCCATATGAAACTAACAAAACCATAATTGGCACCTTCTGCTTTTTGTTTAGGAAAGATGCTAATACTATTCAACGACAGCTGGATGAGCGTACTGCAGAGCTGGCAAGAGCACAAGAAGATCTCAGAAAACTGGAGTATGATTTGGATCAGTGCAGGAAGTGTGAAATGGTAATTATTAAGTGGAGTTCCTAAAAATTTATCACTAAAGATAAAGATTTTACAGTTCTAAGAAAAGGTTGGGTATATAGAGAAGGAATAGTATGCATTAAAACAAAATAAAGCCATATAAATATCACCTAGGTTTAGTATCCTCTGAGAAATGTGCATCTGCGCTTGTCCCTCTAAGAGCCTCTACTGTGATTACTAGATAAATCTCATATAGGCACATTGCAGGTGTTTTCTGCCTGGAAAGTACCTAAATGCTTTCTTCTGTCACAAACAACAATAATCCAATCTAAAGCCTAGTAAACCAAGTTAACCTGATTACTAATCCCTCAGTTAAGAGACCAAGAGGTATGTCCAGTGAAATGTTGATTTTACTTTTGTTCAATTAACGTTTTTCAATATTTTACACCACAATAAAATTATGGTCTGTACCACTGTCATATGTTCTGTGGCACTACGTCCCTTTGAGTGTAGCCTTGTCCTGCCACCCAGCCACTGGATCTCCCACCTCTGTCCACTATAGGTATCATGAGCGGGGTCCAGTTGTGGAGAGTGGGATTTGGTCAGCGCCCTGAACCCTACCGGCCAGTATATGCGGTCTTCCTAACTGGAGTTGGTCATACAGAGGGACCAGGATGGGTGATCAGCCCGAAGCCTGGTGTGAAAGTGAGGAAGTGGATGATATAAAATGATGGTGAAAGATGATAGGAAAGGTGATGATGGAGCAATTGGTGGAATTATGGCAGGGGAAGCTCTAGAACCCAGAAAAAACCCGCCCCTGCGCCAGTGTGTCTGCCACACATCCCACATACTGTCACCTGGGATCAAACCCGGGTCACTTTGGTGAAAGTCAAGCGGTCTAACCACTCGGCCAAGGCATGGCCCTACCAATGCCATATGTACGAGGGTTGTTTGATAAATTCTTGGAACGGAATAGAACAAAAGCACTTACGACACTGAAACCTTTTCTATTTTTCAATAAAGTCTCCTTGTAGACTAATGCACTCAGTCCAGCGATGTTCCAACACCTTGATCCCATCTCAAGAATGAGATTCCTCCAGGTGTGTAAAATAATTGTTAACTCCAGTTTCAGTTCTTTATTTCAAGAAAATCTTAGTCCACCAAGGAAAATTTTTAGCTTTGGGAAGAGATGGAAGTTTCACGGAGCCATATCAGGTGAACAAGGTGTATTTGGCAACAATTCATACCGTAGTTGGTTAATTTTGCCATGGCAATGGCACATGTGTGCAGGCAGACATCTTGATGGATGACGACTTTCTTCCTTGCTAAAGCTGGCCTTTTTTCACGTATCTTTTGGTTTAATTGGTCCAGGAGGTTAGCATAATACCCTCAAGTAATGGTGTGCCCACTGGGGAGATAATCTTCAAGCAGAATCTCCTTCACATCCCAGAAAACTGATGCTATTACCTTTCCGGCAGAAAGAATTGTCTGCTTCTTTTGGTAGTGAAGAATCAGCATGCGTCCATTGTTTTGACTCTGGAGTATAGTAGTGGACCCAAGTTTCATCTGTGGTGACAAACCATCACAAAAAAATCTTGTTTGTTGCTCCTAAAACGTGCCAAGCGTTGTTCTGATACTTCCATTCTCAGGGGTTTTTGATCCAGTGTTGAGTCGCGGCACCCATGTTTTTAGAGAATTTTTTTATATCTATTCAGTCAAAATTCGATATACCCTTTCAGATGACATCTGGCAAGCTTGAGCAATTTCACGCACTTTCAATCGGTGATCCTCCATTACAATTTTGTGCACTTTTGAAATGATTTCTGGGGTAGTGACACATCTTGGCTGGCCACTACACAAATCATCTAAGCTCTCCTGACCAAATTTAAATTTATTTGTCCACTTGGCAACAGTTGAATATGAAGGAGCAGAGTCCCCTAGTGTATTCAGAAAATCGGCATGAATGTCCTTTGCTTTCATACCTTTCTTTATGAAATACTTAATCACTGCTCTAATCTTGATCTTTTTTCCATCTTCGCAAATCACTGCGCGGGTAAAATACAGTAACATTACCACTACAGCTGTCTTCCAAGAACATTGTCGTGACATGTGTTTACAGGCAACAGTCCAATGAATATCATGTGAACAACTCGTGGCGCTACAGCTGACCTCTCATGGTAATTCTGAAAACTTATAAAACCACCCTTGTAAATGTTAAATTTTATTGTAATTTAAATTTTTGTGCTTTTACATTTTTGGCAATTTTACGCCTCAAAACTGTTTTACAGTTAATATTTCTCTTAATTTTATTTATTTGTTTTGTTTTGAATATCTTTCTCCTCTTAACTCATAATAGTCTATCCTTTTAAGATCATAAAAGAGTGGCAGGCAGTTGTGTGCTTCAGAAGGCATGACTTTATAGGTCATGAACCAAATCAAGCCATTGTTTGACATGCTGGATGTTTAAAAATGAATGTACAGAAGTACTATAGCTGGACACATCATAGAAACCATATTAAACAATAAAAAATTAAATTTGATTCTGCTTGTGAACTCCTTTTAGAGTAGAAATACAGTTTAAAACAGTTATCTTGCAGCTGAAGCAGTTCTGATGCACAATTTAAACTTAAATGTATTGTGATAATTGAAACAATAATGAAATGGAGACAAAAGTCAGGCGGTCTAAGAAGGGAAATAACAGAATCTTCTGGAAAAACTGGCCTATAGAAAGACAGTAGCAAAATATATAAATTCGTCAAAAGGTTAGACAAATCAGGAACTAAAGGAAAACAACCAGTAACATCAAAGGGGAAAACAGTTACTGAGGAAGATAAAGTAGTAAAAGAATTTACAAGACATTTCACCAGAACACCCCCGACTGATAAAAAGATGAAGAGAGTGGAGAAACTTGTAAGAAACCAAGTGAGACAGCACACATACTAGCATTTTCAATGCAGACTTCAGTATCCAAGAACTGCAACAAGCGATAGCCAGATTAAAGAATAAGACTGCCAGGATCAGATAGCAATCATGCAGAATTTATGAAATACCTTGGCCCCAAAGCCATGGGAGTTTGTCTCCAACTACACAACCAAGTATGGAGAACTTTGGTCCCAGCAAATTGGAGAAAAGTAGTCTTAGTGCCCATATGAAGAGTACTGTGGCAGTAGTGGAACTCAGTGGACGTATAGTGAAGGAAGCTCCAGTGACCGAGGGGATAAAAGAGTTAAATGACATGGCAGCTAAAGACCAGTTAAACGAAAATGTTTTATTAAGAGATAAAGGACTGGCAGAGAGATTCAGACAAGAGTGGATGAAATGCAATAGGGGAAACAAAGAAATGGATTCATTAAAACGGGAAATTCAAAACTGGAAAGAATGGAAGACAAAAGTAGAAAATATAATGTAGTGATTTCAGGAGTTGAAGAAAAACATGCAGTGGGAGTATATCAGGATTTAAGAGATCTATTAGTGAACAAATTTGAAATACATCTGAGAGACTACGAAATTTGTGATACATTTAGAATTGGCAAAATACCAGGGAAAATAAATATTCTTGTGAAGTCCACAAGCACACAAACGGCTATGGATGTAAACAGGCAAGAAAATTGAGAGGATCAACTGTTTACATCATCAAGGACTTAGCATATGCACAAAGGGTGCAAATGAAGGAGCCAATTAATCAGAGAAGACAAGCAAGAAATGAAGGCAAGATTACATTAAAAACTTTCAGCTGTATGTAGTTAACCAGGCAGCAGATAGGAAGAACAGACCAAGTGACGGGCAGAGGCAGGACCAGCAGTCATTGCTCTAAGAAAAACAGGGAAACGACTAAGCATCAAGAAAAAACATCATAGAACAATGACTACTCAGGAAATTGCAACACATGTGGTTTTAGTAACAAATGCATTAAAGTCAAGGTCAAGGGTGAGCACAACGCAAGGTGACGAAATGGTAGGATGTGGCATGTGAAAGAAATGGGGAAAAGAGCCAAGGTGGAGTATGACAACACTGGACAATAAGGAGCACAGAGAAGAAGCAAACAAGGTTTAAAAAATGGTTGGGTAATCCGTAAAAGAGGAGTAGAGGGATTTTATGCACAGTGAAAGTGAGGTTATAGTGAAGTACTGAAATGAAAATGAAGTGTACAATGTAAACTGACGAATAAAAGTTATGAGTGAACCTGATAAGAAAAGTTGAGAAAGAGGGAAAGGAATAGTGGTGGGAGATGAAAGAAAAAGAGAAATAAAAATTTAAGGGTGAGAGCAGGATAAGATTAGTGAAAAGGTAAACATGTATAAATTGGAGAAAGGGGAAGAGTTACCATATACGATATAACCAGGGTGTTCAAGCTGTATGGGGCCCTAGGATAAATTCTGTGTACTCCAAATGGAGGCAAGTTGTAACATGTGTAATGTTTATGTAAACAACACAATAAACCAATGGAAAAGATAATTATCGACCAATGTCCCTGATGAGCATCATGGGCAAAATTATAGATAGGATGGTGAACTCTAGATTAAATTGGTATCTAGAAAACCAAAACCTTACATCACCTGCATGAGCTGGCTTCAGAACCCTTCACGCAACATCACAACAAATCTTAAAATTAAGTCAAAGCATTAAAGACTCCCCAGACAACCAAATCAATGGTAGCAGTCTTTGTAGATTTGAACGATGTCTGCGGAACCATTTGGAGATCTAAACTAATAGAAAAATTATGTACAATGGGAATTGAAGGAAAGATTCTTAATTGGATTTATTCTTTCACCAAATCAACGTTATTGTGCCACAAAATATGCAAGCCATCTCTACATACAAACAACAGCACTCAAGTCTGCCACAGGTGTCAGTCATTAGTCTGACACTATTCTATATAAGGATAAATTATTTATCCAGAAAAATAAACTGCAGAAGCAAAATGTGCATTATATGTGATCAAGTATTGGGCAAAATGAATGAGGCCTTAGACACAGTAGGAAAATGATGCAAAATAAATATGATGATAAATACAACTGAAACATCATACAAGACATTCACACTTGCATACACCACCCCCGAGATGAACATAATAATCAGTGGGGAAAAATTAAGTCATCAGTAGGGCTAGGAAGTTCATGCATTTGCATGTTTTTTCATAGGAGTCAAAAATGTATGCTTTTACATTATGTGCACGAATTATGGAATTTTCAGTTATTTGGATATGATTTTATGGTGCATATAACTGCATATTTTCTTGATTTTGATAAATGCATACTATTTCAATATTATAGTTCCTATATTGCATATTTTAATGATTTTTATGGTTTGTTTATTATTTTTTTTCCATCTGTATAATATTTTTCATATTGGTAGTACTGCACATGATAATGCAACTCGCGAGGTGGCGAGAACTAATGCTGAGTCATGTTGTCATGCAGTGAATCCCCTGTTTCCATCCTTTCGTTATATGTATGTGCGTAGAGAATAATCAGTGCATTATCTGAGAGGTTTATATTAACAAAGATAAAGGGCAGGTCAATGTTTTGAGCAGCACAATTATAGCAACGTTTGCCTGCCCACCAGTAGTTGTGTCGTGGTCTTCAAACGTAACAGTGTTGTGAACTGGTTCCCACCAAATTAAATTAAGTGTATAAAATGTTAAAAAGCTCATCAAATGCTGAAAATAAAACCAACTTCGAGTGCTAGATTAATTAATTTGCACAAAGAGTTTTCGAGTGATTTAATAGGGTACTGTTTTTTGGAGGGAGCGAGAAAAAAGTAGGGAGTGAGAAAAGATTTCAAATAGTTCAGCGCATAAACACAGTTAAACATAAGAAGAATTTAATCAGCAAACTCGCAAACAAAGAACCTGTTCAAAAACAGCCAGTAGAGTGTTTAGGAAGTAGGGTTACTGAATTTCCCTATGACTTGTGCCAAGCATTTTTAGCTGCTGATATTGCCCTGTTCAAAATTAATAATCCGACATTTAAAAACTTTCTTGCCAAGTACACTTGACAACATGTGCCTGAAGAGAGTACACTGCATAAGACTTATGCAGAACATTGTTACAATAACGCATTGTCAAATGTACAAAATGAATCAGCGGATCAGTTTGTGTGGTTGTCTGTTGATGAAACCCCTGATTCTGAGCGCCGTTCTATTGCTAATATAATCGTGGGGGCTCTAAATAATGAACAAATGACTACATCTTATCTTCTTAATGTGTGCGAATTGTCAGCCACTGACAATGTAAATGTAACCCAGTTGGTGATGGACTCTTTGAAATTACTATGGCCATGTGGAATCAAATATGACCAGTTACTTTTATTTGTTACTGATGCAGGTCCTTATATGGTAAAATCAGGACAAACTCTGAAAGGTATTTTTCCTAACTTAATTCATATAACTTGTTTGGCACACGCTCTTCATCGCATTTCTGAGACAATACGTGGTTCTTTCCCATTGGTAGATAGATTTGTGTCCAGTACAAAGGGAATTTTTATTAAATCTCCTAAAAAGAGTTAAGTTGTTTAGATCAACAGCACCTAATATCCGACTTTCTCCTGCACCAGTGTTAACTCGATGGGGAACATGGGTCAATGTAGTTTTATATTATGCTGAGCACATAGAAATAGTTGAAGAGGTTGTTAATTCATTGGACTCGAAAGCTGCTTCATCAATAGAAACTGTGCAAAATATTCTGTCAGACACTGGGTTATGATGTTAGTTTCATATCTGCCCATTTTTCTTTCTTACCAACAGCCATAACGGCATTGGAAGCTGTAGGATCTCCTTTGCACGAATCATTTACTGTCTTTGAAAAAACAATGTGATGTAAGTTTGGTTCCTGGTAGGACAAAAAGTGGAAAAGAAAGTGAATTATGTAATTTAAAAAAAATTCTGGTTATAAATTTCAATAAATTCTGCGATATTTGAGACATCCTTGAAAGAAAACCATCTGTCACAACAAGAGACTTGACTCTCTCTGTGAAGCAGTTAACATCATTTAAATATGCCCCAACGTGGAGAGAAGTTTTTCATGTCACAAAAGTGTTTTGCGAGACAACAGAAGATGTTTTACAGTTGAAAATTTGTGCAAAGTGTTGGTTATGAACTGCAATTTAACAATTAATACTAGCAGCGGGACCACTTCTGCTTCAACCTCTAAGGAATAAGGTAACTTTATTATTTATACTAACTCGTCTTGTCTACTGGAAAGGGACATTAATTGTTTTAATTAAATAGTGCATATTTCTTGGCATATTTTCAAGTTTTTAAGAGCATATTTGCATGCATATTTCAGTGTTTTTTAGGGCATGAACTTCCTAGCCCTAGTCATCAGTATGATTGTATCTAGGTATGTATTTTGACCAGAAATTAACATGGAACCTTCATGTTAAAGAAAGTACAGGAAAAGCAAACAAGAGGTGTAACCTGCTAAAAAGACAAACACAAATCAACTGGGGCTGTTCAAGAGCAGTTTTAAATACCACATATAAATCCTATGTCAAGCAAGTGTTATTGTATGGGGGGAAACCTAATTCCTGGCAATAAGAGAACGTTAGATAAGATGAAAGTAACACAAAACCCAGCAATGAGAATTTTAGCTGGTGGTGTTAAATCTACCCAGTTAAAGCAATGCAAATACTAACAAATAACCCAGTTGAACAAGAAATTAAGAGAGCAGCATTAATACAATATTAGAAACAAATAAGAATGTCACATGATGACTTCTGGGCAAAATACCAAACAACCAAAAGAGAATTCGGTTAGAGAATTCAATGTCATTCTGGCAGGTTGTCACAGTAGCTGAGTGGTTAGAGCACCCACCTGGTAAGCAAAGGGTCTGATGTTTAAATCTCACCAGTGGCATTGAATTTTTCAGTTCCAATTCTACCTCTCAAACATTGCCCATACATGGCTTGTGTGTTTAAAAACACCAACAGTAGTTTGTTGGCATAAATAAATAATAACCAAAAGAAATCTAAAAACATAGATTATACATGCAACATATAGAGACACTAAAGGCCAAAAGAACTCAGCAAATCTAAACCTGAAAAACTACAACCCCGCAGATCACCACTGAACTACTAAGATATCTCATACAAAACTGAACTTTTAAGCAACTTAAAGCTCTTGAGCGCTGGCCATTTAAAACGTCTGCGAGCCGAGAACTGCTACCCAATATCCAGCGCAGGGCATTTAAATTGTGAAATGTGCTAAAAGTGTTTCTTATATACACAGCTGTATTTTGCATAAATATTAAGTTATTTTGCTGAAACAAAAGCTGGTATAAAACTCGTTATATGCAGTATACATGTACGTCATCAGCAAAGTTGAGCTGCATTTACAAAACGTTGAAATGGCACTATTTTGTTTCACTGTGGTGATAAGTTAACTTTGCCCTGTTGAACGCATCTAATATAAGTTCTCTAAATGAAACAGTGGTTGACCCATTGTATGTGTGGCTTGTGCATCAGCAAAACAAAGAATAGTGTGAAATAAAGCACTAGTGTATGCGTGGTCTGTGAGTCATCAGAATAAAGCATGTTTGCAACTTTTCCTTACGCATGTTTCATAACTTAGTAGACTCCATTTCTTTCTTTGTTGAAATACATGCATATACTGTATGCCCAGCACAAGAAGGCGAGGCTTAGGAATGTGTAACGTAATCATGTTTTGCTTCCCGCACGGTGTTTATGTCTAGTTTCCGAGTATGATAAGGATGCTAGGTTCGTTTAAAATACACAGTGTTGTCACATAACTCACCTAGAAGTCCAGTTGTCGTGCAAGATCCGAGTCGGAGAAGTCGTCACCTTCGCTGCTGTCACTACCGCTTTCTGCATCTTCGTCACTAGACTCCAGACCTCCTAGTGATATAATAAAATTGTCTATTGTATCTTCCATTAGCCCATCCTTTTGCCTGAACTCATCCTCAAGTTTCTTAACGTGCCTAACATAGCCATCCCAATCAGCTGTTGTAACAGAGTTCACTGCACTTTCACACACTTGCTGTAGATTTCTTAAATGTAGATCGCCGGTTACATTATGCTCTCTTACACGTCGTTTTATTGCTGCCCATGCCAATTCTATAGCGTCCAACTCGCACATATAAGGAGGTGATCTAAGAACCGTATGCCCATGCATTTCTATTATTCTGTTGATATGGTATATATTACCCTTTGGTTTATGTATTTGAATTAAATCAAACAAGTCGGTCTTTCGCATTGCAGCAGAATATGAAATATTGTTTTTCTCCAACCATTATATCATTTCTTGCTTTACAGCATATTTCGACGGAGGCTTATTTTCTTGTACACTGTGGTATGGAGCATTATCAAGCACGATGACACTATTGCAGGGTATATTAGGTAACAGTTTCTCCTCCAACCATTTCTGGAAATTTTCTCCATTCATTTGGCCATAATCGCCGCTAGCAAGTCCAGCTTTGAATATCAAAGAAGCTCCAGGTATGAAACCTTCATTGCTGCCTTCATTTACAAGAATCAGGCGGTTCGAACAGCTAGTGCTTGTCGCAATCCCGTAGATATCATCACTCTGCCAGCACTTCCCAAATGTCAAATTATTGTCCACCCAGGACTCATCAATGTAAATGATATTTCTCCCAGCATTTCTGTATCCATTTATAGCTCTTAGGGATTTAGCTCTCCAGTTAACTATATCTGGACGTTCAATAAGTAATTTTCTCTTGCTTCCACATCGCTTCCATTTGAAACCCGTATCGTGCAATAGCTTCCGCAGAGTTTCTCTTCCCCAAGGAAAATTTATTTTTTTCCTAATTGCTGCAAGTAGCTTCGGTACAGTGGGCACTTGTTTTTTAACCAAATAAAAGTCTCGAATTACGTTTTTAATTACTGTTCTATCAAAGTCATCACAATGAAATTTGCATTCCTCGGCCTTTGGTCTCTTTTTCCCCGGAGTATGAAGTGATTTTTCACCAGCTTTAACACCTTCTCTTCTTATTCTTGTTACACTATGTTCCGATATCCCACAATAATTTGCCACACGTAAATTTCTTTATGATAAGAAACATTTCAATTGTCCTGATTTCGCTTCTTCGTCACATACTTCTATCACTTTTCTAATTACCTCCCTTGCTTCACTGTGAATACTTCGTCCCTTCTTTCGAACTGCAGCCATATGTAAATATTAAGCCAAGAATAAAATTAACAAAATACGAGTGTATAACTGTAGTGCCGTAGCGCGTGTTAGCAGTGAGAGCCAAATAATGCATAATACTAAAAAATCTCTGCACCTGTAATACTGCAAAGCGCATGAGATCTGGCAACGTGGGTAACTCATATGCATTCTCATGCACTCATTTCCTAGTAAACAGATACGCTACCGGAGTAGATAAACAATTGAAGCCCCCTCTGCTCTTCATTCCCCTCTAGCCTTCTTGTCGTGGGCATACAGTACTTTCCTGCTTGTAGCTGAAAGGACAAGTGGTATAAAAAGGTATTTTTGCACCAGCTGGATATAACCATATACAATTGTTTGGTAATTTGGAGAGCTCTAAATCCACTCAAGACAATGACCTACCTGGACTTTCGACTATCAATAGCTCGCAGCCTAATTGAACAATACCACATTGGGGGTAGAAAATCCAGAACCCCTGCACCCCTCAGTCTTCAAGGAAAACATCCTAAAAGGATACCACCAACAGCAAAGAAGTCCTGCCCATCTCGAAAGTGTTTTGTGTGCCACAAGAAGGGAATTCACGAATGTAGAGATGTGCCCTTGTGTGTTTATCCCTGTTTTGAGGCATATCACTGCAGAAGGAACATATAAAGGTAAGCCAGTAAAGTATATAGACTTTACTTAAATGTTTCATAAAGGGAAAATTAAAATAAGTTGAGTTAGATAAGGGATAAATAAGGGTTAAATGCACAAATGCACAGGACGTGTATAGACGCCCACAACGGTTATCCATCAATTAAAATGTACGTGATTTTACGTCCATAGCTCTCAAGAGGTTAAGATTGGCAGCTCTAGAAACAATCCATACACTGTACCACCAAGATGAATGGATCCACATATATACAGATGGCTCCTTGCTTAACAAAGTTGAAATTGCTGGGGCAGGGGTGTGCTGCAAATTCTTCAACCAGTATGTTTCTGCAGGAGCACTTTCAGCACACTTTGTTGGAGAACTGTTAGCTATAGATGCTGCACTTATACAGCTCTTATATAGAACAAAAGAATACCAAGAGGCAGTCATACTTAGTGACTCATTAGCAGCTACACAATGAATAGTAACACATGATTCCATTTCGTTTAATGAGCAAGCACAAGAAATACAGAACAAAATTAGAATATTAACAAGACTCAAACAATTTATAAAACTACAGTGGATCCCTGCTTATTGTGGACTAATAGGAAATGAGATGGCAGATTAACTGGCAAAATGAGGTACAAAAACACATAGTTCAAACAATATGAACTCCCATATCAATTAGCAAAAATCATAATCTATAGAAAGATTAAGGAAGAAATAATGGAACACAACAAAATAGCTAGTAACAACAAGACAAGGGCTATCCTGAATGCTAAAGATACAGTTCCTGACTCACCCACACAGTAGCTGTATTCTGCACAATAACAGGTCATGATTGTTTGGCGGCACATTTGCACAATATCATTGTGAAAAATATTGGAGAGCAAGAGGATTAATGACTTCATTGTCAGAAATCCAGCATTAGCTAACAACATTTGCACAAAATATCAATATATCCATCACCAAAGTGTGTTCTGTGCAACAATGAAAACACCATTATGACAGCAGAACTTCATGTGTGCCCAGCCCTAGCTGGATTAAACATAACATCAACATCACAACTATATTGGGAAACAAGAAGGAGAATGGAGTTCATCCAAGTTCCTGGGAGTTAGACGACTACTACTACTACTCCCAATACTGCACATTATTATTTGTTACAAGCGAAAACAGTTTTAATTACTTTTAATACAGAAACAAATAAGTCTTCATGTTCCTAAAATAATTGCGTTCTTTTGTAGGATACTGGGCTGAACTAAAACTAGTGATCCCCTTGTCATAAATGACAGCTAAACCTGCCACCCCGCCCACCAATGTTTATACCTGGCAGATGAATTTGTTGCCTGCCCTTCCTCTTCCTCTCACTTTTAGTAGCGCCAGGTGATACCTCCCATAACCTTTCCTGCATCTGAATATGGCTACTGTTCAACCAAGGTGAGAACACGCGACATGATGCCACATCTCTCTTAGAAATTAAACTTTCCACGACATTTTAACATTGAAGTGACTAAATTCATTCAAATTAAGGTAGAAATGCATTACAACATTGTTCACATAACATTTGTGTGGTAGTCAAATAATAAACCATTTATATCCATTCATCAAAAAGCTAGATGGCTTCAAATATTTCACACAAATTATTTTTTTTGCAAAACGGTTCTTTATTTACAATAATTATGCTGGACATATTTGTTAGACTCATTGTGTAGAATCCCTGGTTAATGTATAGCCGAAGCAGTGCCTTCCATCCGGTATATTTTAGTCTACATACACAGTGGAACCCCTATTTCACACTAATATTGGGGTCACTTGAAAGCAGACTAAAATCAAGGAAAAATAATGTGATTGCACACAGAAAATACTGAAGTGTGTGCAAGAACAAAAATGAATATCAATTTTAATAACCACTTGTTAGTCATGAACTTACACATGTATTATGTACTGCAATTTCAATGAACGCATTTATGAAAAAACTTACACAGACGCATTCTCAGTCCATAAAAAAAAAACAATTACTATAAGCTAAAAGCTAAGTTTTATCTGCAACAAACATTTCTAGTATATCAGGGGGAAAAAACTGCAAAGAATGCAGCAATAATGTAATAGCCCTAACATTATTTTTTAATAACCAAGTTTTATTCAGAGAAGTCTCTCACATAATTTAGTTTTACAAAATTTATCATGAATTCTGACATTATGCTACAGTTAACCTCTTGAGCGATGGCCATTTAAACGTCCGCGAGCCGAGAACTGCTAGCATTTAAATTGTTAAATGCGCTTCGTATATACACAGCTGTATTTTGTGTAAATGTTAAGCTATTTTAATGAAACAAAAACTGGTATAAAACTCGTTATTTGCAGTATAAATGTACGTCATCAGCAAAATTGAGTTGTATTTACAAAACGTTGAAATGGCACAATTTTGTTTCACTGTGGTGAAAAGTCAACTTTGCTCTGTCGAACGCATCTAATATAAGTTCTCGGAAAGATTCAGTAAAGAAACACCCATTGTATGTGTGGCTAATGTGTCAGCATACTGTGTAATAAATCGCTACTGCATGCGTGGTCTCTTGAGTCATCAGAATAGATCAACATTACAACTTTTACTTACGCGAGTTTCGTAACTGAGTAGAGTTCGTGTCTTTCTTTGTTGAAATACATACGTATTCTTTCCTGCTTGTAGCTGAAGGGAGAAGTGGTATAAAAAGGTGTTTTTGCACCAATTGGATATAACCATATACAATTGTTTGGGGATTTGGACAGCTCTCTAAACCCACACAGGACAATGACCGACCTTGACTACCGACTATAAATAACTCGCAGCCTAATTGAACAATACCACGTTGGGGGTTGAAAATCCAAAACCCCTGCACCCCTCAAACTTCAAGGAAAACATTATCCTAAAAGGATACCACCAACAGCAAAGAAGTCCCGCCCATTTCGAAAGTGTTTCGTGTGCCGCAAGAAGGGAATTCGCGAATGTGGAGATGTACGTACCCTTGTGTGTTTATCCCTGTTTTGAGGTAAATCACTGCAGAACAAACATATTAAGGTAAGCCAATAAAGTATATAGACCTTACTAAAATGTTTCATAAAGGGAAAATTATAATAAGTTGAGTTGGATAAGGGATAAATAAGGGTTAAATGCTTAAACGCACAGGATGCCCATATCGCTCATCCGCCATTTTAAATGGACGTGATTTCACGTCGATATCCCTCAAGAGGTTAAGTGCATACATTAAATGTGCAGTAGGCTGTTCTAGTGTTACAATGTTCACTGTGTTCATCGTGACTTCCTAAGCCATCCCAGTGAGCCTTGTAGAGCATCTATGAATTTAATATTCTCTACATTCACCTCACAGCACATATCTTGATCTACTTCGTCTTCTTCCATAACAGACAAGGTATCATTAAGCACTTCATCAACTTTTGTACTTCGCAAACTATCATGTGATCATCACAAGTGATAATCTTCAAATTCTGCACCATAGATGTATGGATTCCCATTTGTGCTTCTCTTGATCTGTAAGAGCAGAGACACCATCATTGCATCCTTTTGGGATAGGAAATCCATCTTTGCTGAAGCAGTTCTGGATTGTTGCAGGACTAATACTTCAGCAGGCCTATGAAACGTAATGCATTGCAAAAAGGATGCTCAGACTTAACTTGGAAGCATCTGGTAGAAGTCCTGTTTCTATCAAATCAACTGCTTTCCTTACCACATGCTTTCTATATAATGAATGCTCTGATCACTCCCAGGTCCAATGGCTGTAGCTTGCTGATGCAGTTTAGAGGAAAGAACACTAGTTGAACATTCTTTAGCACAGTTGTATCTTCAAGATGTGCTGCACTCTGGTCTATAAAGAGAAAGATTCATCTGCTCTTAGCACCCATTTAACAATCCAGTTGGGACAGATAATCTTCAAATATTGCTATAATGACTCAGGAGTTTGAGTTGGCCTTGTGTTTGGTTGGCAGTGTTTTAACTCCCCTATGGCACTGTGGCTTATATTTCCCAATAACCAGTGGAGGTAATTTATCAGTCATCTGCAGTGCAAGTAAGCATTACAGTTGCCTGCTGCTTGAATTTTGTACCACCAAGACACAGCTTACCTTTGTAGGTGAAGTTTTAAACTTTTCCCACTGGCCTTTTCTTCACAATGATATTTAATGCTGATACAGACAAATTAATATGCAACACTAAATTAACATGCACTCCTAGTGGGCATCAACTTGTGTAAGAATGGATATTTTCTCAGAGATGGAAAGTATGTTCTGCCACTTTTTAGCTGGATTTGGAACCATTGTTAAAAACTGGACCTCCGAATGCTGCAGCTGAAATTATTTAATCAAGCTCCACATTGAGGCTCCAAACGTAACTACTGTATGCCCAGGACAAGAAGGCAAGTCTTAGGAATGTGTAACATAATCATTTTTTGCTTCCTGCACAGTGTTTATGCTTAGTTTCCGAGTATGACAAGGATGCTAGGTTCGTTTAAAATGCACAGTGTTGTCACATAACTCACCCATAGCTAGAAGTCCAGTTGTTGTGCAAGATCCGAGTCGGAGAAGTCCTCACCTTTGCTTCTGTCACTACTGCTCTCTGCATCTTCATCACTCTTACTGATATAATGAAATTGGCTATTGCATCTTCCACCAGTCCATCCTTTTGCCTTAACTCATCCTCGAGTTTCTCAGCATGCGTAACATAGCCCTCCCAATCAACTGTTGTAATGGAGTTCACTACACTTTCACACACCTGCTGTAGATTTCTTAAATATGGGTCACAGTTACATTATGCTCTCTTACATGTCGTTTTATTGCTGCCCATGCCAATTCTATAGTGTTCAACTCGCACATATAAGGAGGAAACCTAAGAACCGTATGCCCATGCATTTCTATTATTCTGTCAATATGATATATTTTTTCCTTTGACTTATGTATTTGATTTAAATCAAACAAGTCGGTCTTTCGCATTGCAGCAGAACACAAAATATTGTTGTTCTCCAACCATTGTACCATTTCTTGCTTTACAGCATATTTTGATGGAGGCTTATTTTCCTGTACTCTGTGGTATGGAGCATTACCAAGCACGATGACACTATTGCAGGGTATATTAGGTAAAAGTTTCTTCTCCAACCATTTCTGGAAATTTCCTCCATTCATTTGGTCATGATAATCACCGCTAGCAAGTCCATCTTTGAATATCAAAGTAGCTCTGGGTATGAAACCTTCGTTGCTGCCTGCATTTACAAGAATCAGGCGGTTCGAAGAGTTAGTGTTTGTCATAATCCCATAGATATCATCACTCTGCCAGCGCTTCCCAAATGTCAAATTATTGTCCACCCAGGACTCATCAATGTAAATGATATTTCTCCCAGCATTTCTGTATCCATGTATAGCTCTTAGGTATTTAGCTCTCCTGTTAACTATATCTGGATGTTCAATAAGTAATTTTCTCTTGCTTCCACATCGTTTCCATTTGAAGCCCATATCGTGCAATAGCTTCCGCAGAGTTTCTTCCCCAAGGAAAATTTATTTTTTCCCTAATTGCTGCAAGTAGCTTGGTACAGTGGGCACTTGTTTTTTAACCAAATAAAAGTCTCAAATTATGTTTTTAATTACTGTTCTATCAAAGTCATCACAATGAAATTTGCATTCCTTGGCCTTTGGTCTCTTTTTCCTCGGAGTATGAAGTGATTTTTCACCAGCTCTAACATCTTCTTTTCTTATTCTTGCTACAGTATGTTCCGATATCCACAATAATTTGGCACACGTAAATTTCTTTGTGATAAACATTTCAATTGTCCGGATTTCGCTTCTTCGTCACATACTTCTATCACTTTTCTAATTGCCTCCCTTGCTTCACTGTGAATACTTTGTCCCTTCTTTCGAACTGCAGCCTTATGTAAATATTAAGCCAGGAATAAAACTAACAAAATACGAGCATATAACTAGTACTGTAGCACATGTTAGCAGCTAGAGCCAAATAATGCATAATACTAAAACAAACTCTACACCTATCTCTAGTACTGCAAAGCACATTAGATCTGGTAACGTGAGTCTCATACGCACTCTCATACACCCATTTCCTGGTAAACAGATTCGCTACTGGAGCAAGCTCTTCTGCCCTTCATTCCCCTCTAGCCTTCTTGTTGTGGGTATACAGTACTTGTGCGTGAGCTAGGAGTTCTTGGTTTCAGAGTCGTATGTAAGGGCTTCAGAAATTATATTTTGATCTTCTAAGATTGCGAAATTTCTTCGACTATGATGTGACTGTGTATCTGTACCCTCCATGCCCTCTAATAGTTCTATAAAGTATTCCTTCCATCTGTCAATAACCTCTTCTTCCTTTGTCAATACATTACCTTTTTTATCCGTAATACATTTTAATGGACACTCCTTATACTTTCTTATATGTTTTAGGGCCTTATAGAATAATTTTGTGTATCCTTTATAATTATTTTATTTTTACTTGTTCCTTGACTACATCATTTCAACCACCTATTCTTTTCTTCATTACTCCTATCCTTTTCTTGCTGCATCTTTTCTGCTGCTGTTAATATTACCTCTTTAAGGCTTTTCCAAGTCTGTTGTTATTCCTTTCTTCTCTTGGATTTTCAATTTTCAGTTATTTCATTTCCTGTTTGTATGCATCTTGATTCATTTTATCTTTTAGTTTCTAAACTTGTTTCACTTGTATTCTTTCTTTTTGTTTTATTCTTCTTTTCCCCTTCTATTACCATTTCCAGGGTAAGTAAATAGTGATTACTACCAATTTCTGGGTCTCTCCTTATTCTTGCATCTCTAAAATAATTCATTTTATCCTTTCCTACAATAATATAATCAGTTATCAACTTCTCATTCCTGGAAGGTTCAACATGTGTGTATAGGTGTATTTTCTTGTGTTCAAATTTAGTATTTGTAATTATGAGTCTGTTTGCAATGCAAGTGCTAAGCAATCTTTCTCCATTGTGTGTGAGAATTTATTTTCCGTATTTACCAATTACATTTCCAGGTTCCTCTGGCTTATTACCTACTCTTTCATTTAGGTCATCAAGTATCATAGTTGGCCCCATTAACATATGATATAAAATATTCTGTAGTTATTGATAAAATTGTTCTTTCTTTTCCACTACTTCATCCTCATTTGGTCCATACAGAATTATTAAATTAAATTGCTCATCTTCTTTGATATGTATTTCCATAACCCTTTCAATAACACATCTCTAATTTAAAATATTTTTAGCATTATCCTTATGGATAATGCAAACTACTCCTGCACTTGCTCTTTCAGTTTTTGGGACTCCACTATATATAAGTATAAATCCATATTCTAAGGTCTCACAGCCATGGCCCTTCTTTTTTGTTTCTGTAACAGCCAAATACTTAATTTTTATTTTCTTTAATTCTGAGACAAGGTCCACTTCTTTCCCATTTGTGCTTCTTAAGTTCCAAGTTCCATAAATCATTGATTGTTCTCCTCCCCAGTTCGCCGGTGATTGGGACCATCTGGGTATTGCTCTTTGTTGCTTTTAACAATTTTATTTTTACAAGGTACAGTTGTTGGCCCTATGCTAAACCCCCAACCTGGAGGACCAGGTCCCCTGGGACACGGTGGTCCGGCTACACCCCCAAATATTGGGTTGGCTGATTGCGACCCAAAGGCCACATTCGCCACATTCCTAGGTCGCAAAATTTAATAAATTATGTTTATTTTGAACAAGGACAGCCAGCTAGTGATTCTGTATAAACAGGATTGTGAAACAAAGATGGGAACTTTGTTGCATGGCAATGATTTTAAACCATTATGAAAACATCAGACATAAAAGCCAATCTAGGAGAGCATTAAAAGAAAGCTGTGATTCTAGCAACTCGACTACACCTAGGATATATAGATTACCAAAGATTCACAAAGCCAGTAACAAAATTTGCTTAATCCTCAACACCATAATCTCATCCACATAGTCTGGCAAAAGGTTGCTCAAGATGTTCCCCAACCAAAAAGTCTGGGCATAAGGAATACAGTAGAGTCCCGCCAATTCAAACCCTACTAATCCAAAAATCTATCTAATCCGAACAGCGCTAGGAATGAATACCAAATTTGTTTAGAATTTTAAAATAGGATAAAATAAATATTAGGATTTAACTAGTTTTTCCAAGTAAAAAGGTAAATTTATTAGCACAGAAAAACATGAAATAAGTGCTACAGGAGTAAATAGTGAATCTGTCAGCTATCTTAAACACAAAAACTACAAAATGGATGGCCTAGACTTACTAACAATGCACTCAACAAAGTTTGAATGCAATTTTTTTATGTTAACAAGAAAACAAAGCATAAAAGCAAATGAACACTTAAGAAGTGAAGTCAGTGCTCTTCTTTTGGCACAACATACTGAAATGACTTCAAGATTCAATGTTTCACAGACTTTGCATAAACATGACAGCACTGGTAGCTAGATAGACGCCAACAGTGCTTATTAAAAACATTACAGTAATTGGTTTTCAAGCTTCAGAATTTAGTTGTAAAATAAATTATAGCATACTATACTAATTTCCTACTTCCAATCATTTTAATACTAGGCACAAACGCTTAGCATCAGTATGTTGTATTTGGCAAAAATCCACCTAATCTGAATTTTCCCTAATCCGTACATGGTTCGGTCCCAATTAGTTCGGATTAGTGGGATTCACTGCACATGTAACCTCATTAAGAAAGCTAAAGATTTGTTGTATACTACTGAGCATTTGTTAGTAGAGACATTAGCTCTCTTGTTCTTCAGTATTTCCTAAATATGAGTTTGGATGAAAGAACTGACATATTTGAAGATGGTTCTGATTCATTTCTTGTAGAGGATACAAGAAACGAAGCAGGGAAGAAGCAATTCCATTTTTGTGCAGATGCTTTGACAGACAATCATGACATGTAATTAATCTAAAAGAGAAAATAACACTTTTCTTGGATACTCCACAATTTTAGATAAACTTGTGTTGAGACATTTCCACTTTTTATTTCTTGAAGCTTCGTTGAAGTAATTTACCAATATATTTTTAAATTCCAAATTGATTATTTTTTGGGGGGTTGGGGGGCTGTCGGGAATGACATTGATGAATGTTAAGTTTTTTTAAGTGATATATTGTTTCGCAACACAATGTTATTTTTAAGCATTTAGTCGGGCCTTTCCAACTGAGATGCCACCATGGCCCCAAGCTGGCACTGGTAGCAACACTGGTGCTGAGCTGGGCACTGGAGAGGAAGGGAAAGGTGAAATGGCACAGGCCGCATCACAAAAGAAATTGTGGCAGTGCAGTTGAAGTGCCTGTGATGGGGTGAATTGACTGTTGAATGGGACAGGTCGTCAGGTCAGCGTGCAGATTACCAAAACAATTATTATTAATGACAGTTTTGTAAACACAAATACCCCATTTATTCACTACATATATTTTGGTTACCCTTGTGCACATTTACTACTTAGGTTGATTTTTGACATTCTTTTGCTGCAACTAATTTACCATTATTCGCAACAATAGATTTGGCAGTAGAAATTCATAGTATCACTTCTAAGGCAGCCTCATACAGTGACATCCTGCATTTACTTTTATTTAAATTCATAGTTGAGAACATCTGTTCATATTTATAAGTTGTACAGAACATTGACATAAATTTTAAGGCAAGTGCAAGAATTTTGGGAAATTCCTGTTGACCTGTCCACCTGTCCCCTTCACCTTTGTGAAATTTAATTAAGTCACAGCTGTAGTGGTGGTGGTAATTGTAGTGGTAATTGTCCAAATTTCCATGTTGAAGTTGATTTTTAAATAACAAAATCTGCATTTTAAAAGTCTTAATTCTATTACACATGGTGCTAATCAATTGGCTTCTCCCCTGCAAGAAATATTTAAATCATTTAAATAAGAAGTTATATCTGCCAAGAATGTGTGGGTAGTTACCCATTGTTTTTTGCAAAAAGGTGGCTTCCATCTCCATGAAAAAAGCTCTTTCTTCAATAATTGCAAAAAGTATTAGTAGCACATTTGAGCAACTTAACCAGCATGCAATACAATAAAATGGAACGTCGCTGCATTCTGCCTAGAAATCTGTTAAAAATCCTTTGAACTGCTGATGGTTCAAACCTTGCTTTCTGCAGAAATTTACATTTTGCCACGGCATCCATAACAGATTTAAAGTAGTGAAAGTTTTTTGCACGTAATTGTTCTTGATGTAAAATACAGTGTACCAATAATATTGGAGGCAGCCCAGCATTGCGCACCTTCCTTTTGATGTGACCTGCAAAACCTTGCCCATCCAACAACATTGCTGGTGCTCTATCAGTACTCATACTACACAGATTTGCAAGTAATAAGCCCATATTGTTCAGTGTATCTTCAACAGATGCAAAGATATCTGTGCCAGTTGTATCCTTAAGGAGAATGATGTCCAGTAGTTCTTCAGTTATAGTGAAATCTGTTTCAATCCCTCTTACAAAAATAGAAAGCTGTGCCGTGTCACTTTTGTCACTACTTTCATCTAGCACAATTCCTCCATTCTGAGCGATGACCTGGTGTCTGTAGCAAAGACTCTGCACTTTGTTGCCAATATTGGCTTTGAAAAACAGGTCTGATGTGTGTAAAATTTACAGGCAGCTATTTTTTACGGTATTTTAACCTACTCATTTTTTTAAAGTGAGACTTGTTTTTTACTTTTCGGTGGCTTTTAGATTTTTGAAGTTATTTTTATGGTATTTTAAGCTTTTTATCCTTTACATTTTACTGTTTTATTTGTTTAGTATTTTAACCTTCTCTTTTAATTCTCCATATTTTAACTCTGTGAATGTGTTTTAGCTTTTATTGTTTGCAAATGACCTTGTCGACGGGCCCTTAAACCCCACACACACACTCACCCGAGTGCAATTGACTGCTTCTCGAAAGTGCAGCATTTTTCCCACAGTTATTCTTTAGGTCAGCACCAAATTCCTGTACTTAACGAGAGATGGTTTGCTTGGACAAGCTTATCGTCTCAAAGTGGGTGGGCACAATACTAAACATTCTTTTATTATTATTATTATTATTATTATTATTATTATTATTATTATTATTATTATTATTATTATTATTATTATTATTATTATTATTATTACTTATTTATGCCAACAAACTTACTGCTGGTGTTCTTAAACACACAAGAATCATGTTTGAGGGGCAAAATTGGAACTGAAAAATTCAATGCCACAGCCGGCATTTGAACCACAGACCTTCCATGTGCTGTGCAGTTACTCTAACCATTAAGCTACTGTGACAACCTACCAGAATGACATAGAATTCAACCGATTTGTATTTCTCCCAGTAGACCAGAGAGGGAGTGCCACATCAGAGGCAAATACTCCAAGTGTGACTTACAATTCTAAGTATGTACTTTATGTCTCGGGATGGAATAACCTTTAGATGGTAATTATTTATACCAACAAACTTACTGCTGGTCTAATAGTTAAAGCAACCACACAAGCGGGAGGTCTGTGATTCAAATCCCGGTTGTGGCATTGAATTTTTCAGTTCTAATTCTTACTATCATTCTTTTTCAATTTGCCATCAGTAAATGGTTGTCCACTTTTTGCAATTTTCAGAGTAATAACATAACTTGCTGGAACTGAGCTTTCCGCAGTGTTGGGTTCAAGTACCTGTGGAATAGGGAAATAAAATAATCTTTGTTTTCTTAGCAGCAAACCTACATATAAAAAGTAAACCATTTTAATAATACAAACCCAAAAATGAAAACAAGGCCACTAAAATACATGTTAAATATTTTTTTAATTTTAAGGAGTAGATTGTTACTTAAATCTTGAGAATTTGGTGATTTTGATTTTAGTTCAGCAATTTGTTCGTTTCTTATTTTTCCAACAATGACATCGTAGGTTGAGGCATGTTTATTTTGGTAATGTTATCAATAGGTTGAAGATTAAAATGACATGACAAATTAAGCATTGGGCTTCCCTTCGGTGTTGACAACAAAATGTATATCTTCCCATGAAGATTTACTTCCACTCTCTCTCTGCTTCCACATTCAAACTGACCAGTGCAGACAAGAGATTGTGTTACCCTGATGAAGCCAAGCACAGTACTTGGCGAAACGTTGGTATCTACAATGCCTTCTAGACCACGGCCTACAAGCTCGGAAGAACTAAACATTTCTGATAGTCTTCCCATGAAGAATTAAACAACATTTTGTAATGAAGAAGGAACCATAACAGTTCCGCTATCTGCTATATCCTGTTTAACACCACCTCTGCATTGGACTTACACTGGTTGTTTACCAATGGTTCCCAGGTGGATGGTGCTAATGATGTAGTTTCATATATAACAGTGAGCCTCAAAAGTACTGGCTTCCGGACAACAGTTCAGTTTTTACTGCCGAGCTATTTGCTGTATTTTATTTTTTATGTTTTATCTTTAACTGAGTACCTGAAAATTCTATCATTTGCTCAGATTCCATGAGCGCTATTCAGGTCCTGCAACAGTTTCTCAGCATCTGAGCATTTATTGTAAAAATTCAGACACTCGTGTCCCAGTTGCTCTCTTGCAGATACCAGTTTGTTTTTACATGGACTCCAGGACATGTTGGTATTCTTGGCAACAAGGAGGTGGATGCGGCTGCTAAGTTTACATGCCATTTGCCAGAGTTCTCCACACAGACATTGCCTTCTAGGGATGTGTAGTGATACTTAAGTTGCCATCTCTTATCAGTCTGGCAGCCATCTTGGACAGCTTTAGCTGGCAATCAATTGCAAACCATCATGGACACTGTAGAACCCTGGCAGACTTCTTGCAGAGACTCTCGGCAGTCGGAAGTTATTTTAACTCACTTGTGATAGGTCACACATGCCACTCATGGCCATCTGTTACATGGTGACCTGGCCCCTGTATGTCTGATGTACGGTATATGCCTTTCCGTGTCACATGTTCTGCTTGATTGCAATATGCTCATGAGTGCCAGTCCTTTGGCCTGGGTACTACTCTGCGCTCAATTCTAGGCAACGACTCTGTACCTGTAACTAAGGTGCTGCGGATTGTCACCGAGATTGGGTTTGGGAAACAAGTTAAGCATGGTTTTATTCAGCAATTTTTAAATTTTAGCATGTGAATTATCTTTGTATTTGATCTTTTGTTTTAGTGTTTTAACTCTACTGCTTTAGCATTTATCTTTTACCACTTAGCTAATTTTGCATTCACTTTTTAATGTTTTCACTGTTTTAACTCTCAGCTTTTTATTGCTGGTTGTTTGTTTTTTATGTTTTGACTTTGGGCTCAAATGACTTAGTCGATGGGTCCTTAAACGCCATTCACTCATTCACTTACAACAGGATGGTGACCATTCACATTACCACTAAGATGTATATGAGTACAATAGAGCCACGATTATCCAAGCCCCAACTATCTGAATTCCTTGTTAACCGGGGTCCTGCTTTTCGAAGTGTGCCATGCAAAGTATGCAGCGTAAAAATAGAAACGGCACACAAAGGAATGTAGGGGCGGGAGGGTGGAAGATGAAACCGTCACTGAAAACAATGTAGCCAAGTGGATCAATGTAGATGAACAATTGGAAGTGACTGAGTTGACAGTAGAGGCAGCAAATGTAGAGGCTGAAGAAAGTGAAAGTGATAATGAAGACAGAAATGGAGAATTGGAAAATCAGCCACAATAAAGGATGCAAAGCGATAGAAAAGACCATCAATACCTAGAGGAACAGTCAGAGACAACTTCAACAAAGCTACTGCTATGATGATTTCGTGAAATGGCAGCAAAGAAGCGAGTTCCATTAAACAGAAAATGCTTATGGAGTTATTGAAGAAATAACCTTTTTCTGATTGGAACATATACATTCTGTATGTACTGTAACCTTTTTTTTTGTATTTGTGTTTTATTTTTACGTATATACATATTTTTTTATGTGATAATACAGTAGGTGCCTTTGTTTTTCATATCTTTGACCATGTTTTCATTCATTTCACTGGTTTACTGTATGCTTCCCTGTCAATTTTTGACGGAGTCCGTGATATCCGAGTTTTTTATTCTGCGAGGCACAATCAGCCCTCCTTACCTTTGATTATCGAGGCTCTAGTGTACCTTGATGACAATCTTCTAGGACACTGGTCCAATTGAGTTTCCACTGCATTCTATGAATCTAAGTTTGCTGGTCTTCCACCTAGAGGGAACTCATTGCATAACATAGAAAACCAGCTATACTAGGAAGAAGTTGAAATGGCATGTGCTACAATTGCTTAGAAGAGTTGTGGACAGGAATTTAATTTAAAAAGAAGAAACAAAAGAAATAAATGGCTGGCCCTGTGGCGCAGTTGGTAGAGCACCTGCCTGTTGTGTTAGGGGTTCCGGGTTCGATTCCCGGCAGGGGGGTAGGAATTTTTCTCCAGCCAGGATTATTCCTCATCCTTCCCTGAGTCTGGAAGTATGAATGAACGTGTGAATATGTGTGTGAATTCAAAGAATAAAACCCCCAAAGATAGAAAATCCCAACGTAAACGTGTAACATCATTTGTCAATAGGCAAGGCCGCCGATATGACCTCTGCAGTTAAAGGCGGGATATAAATGGAACAAAGAAAAAAGAAATCATCACACTAAGCAACATAAAAGAAACCAAAAAATTCACCTTTGAGAAGTTCATTATAATATTTAAAGAACTTAGTGTAACTAATCCCAGTCAAGAAGCTTTGCTTAAAAAACACATTCATGACCAACACAAAGGGCATAACTCCAGCAGGAAAAGCTTGAGATATTTAAGAAATTGGATGTAAAGATTGTAAGGGAATACACATAGGTATGACAGAGAAACATGTGAAGTTTAAACAAACTGAGAAGCCAGCAATTACATAACAGTTTAGGTTCACATATTAATTGAAGGAGAAATCTAAACTTTAAAAAATCCTCAAAAACCAGAGGAGCTCTCCATTTGGCAAAAATTCTTGCATAAAAAATAAATACAATTTATTAAATATTGATGTCCCATATGAAAATGATCTAATTGTACAAACACTACATCCACCCAAGAAATACTATCTAAAACCGACAGGAGGAAGTGCAGCAGTGAGTCTATGCTGATCTAGATAAGCCTCCAAAAAATGTTCCAGTAAGTTTAAGTATAGAACAGGGTTGCCAACTCATACAATAATTATGGGGGCATACATTTTAATGTTTGTACAATGGTTGCCAACCCGTACGATAATTATGGGGGTGTACGATAATTTGAATGTCTCATGGTTCGATATCGGTGAAGTATCATTTTCACTGATTTGTCTCACCAGCGAAATCAAACTAATTACATATAGCTGTACCACTTTTGCCCTCATGGCCTGTCTCCACTGCATAGCAACCGTTTCCAACCCTACTAAGCCTGCTACCCTTTATCCTCTTATTGTCAGTGTGCCAAGGTCTGATAATCTCAGTGAAGAAGGCACTATTCAGAAAATTGATGATCAATGGAGAAAACTTGGAATAAGTGATGTTCTGTGTGAAATAAAGAACATGCCTGAACCTGACAGTTTCTGGAGTGCTGTTAAACACATATCACCTTGGTGGAAATGCTGATTTCAAAGAACTAGCAGCCTTTGCATTATCAGTGGTTTCCTTGCCCCACAGAAGCACTTCTTGTGAGAGTTTTTTTTCTAAACTGGGTTTAATAAAAACCAAAGTTAGAAACAGATTGGCACTAGACACGGTGAATGAACTCAGCTTGTCTTGTCTCAGCTTATGAAAGACCGTGGTAGATCTCAAAGTCTGCAAGTCACCGAGATGTTAAGGTTTATTTCAACAACAAATTTTTACAATGCTGCAACTGTTGAGGAAGATGACCTTTTGGTTGAATAGTGCGAGAAACATAAGTGCTGAAGTTGTAATATTTGTTGCGGACATCAATCTTGTAAGTGGATATAATAAACATCATTACTCTTATATTTTCATAAGTACTATACTGATATTTTTATTGTTGTAGCATTTGGTTTATGATATACGATAATTTTTAATCCAAATGTATAATTTGAGCGGCTGGTACGATAATTTTACTTTTAAATGTTGGTAACCGTGGTATAGAAAGCAAAGTTAGTAATTAAAATTTCTATTTTTATATGTAAACGTCAAAAATAGTTTGTTTTGCCAATAGAGAAGAATTGAAATCTCAAGGTTTCTTTCTTTGACAACTAGATACCTGATCGCTCAGTTGTTATCAAAACAGGTGTTCTTAATATGTTTCAAACTGGACAATGGGTGTGTGGTATGTAGTTCGGCATCTTCAGCTGGTCTGGAAATATTAGATATGGTTCAACATTTGCATTAAAAAAGAAGTATATGCAGTTTTATTACTCTTTTTACACTTTCTACAGCAGAACTTAGTGGAATGTGTTTCAGAGGCTTGTCTTCATCCTAAGTTATGGTTCACTGCCATGTTTTCTCCTGTGACTTTTAGATGGTGCTTTGGCTGGAGATACTGCAATATGAGATCCTTTCCGTTTGTAACATAAAAGTTTAACAAATTACGCTTATTTTTGTGTATGAATACGTTTTCCCAAACAAAGAGTTCTCCTGGTTTCCTAAGACCCTTTAGAAGCTTAGGTTTTTCTTCCAGCTGCTTATCTGTGGACTAGAAATGCTCTGCAACTACTGATTTTTTGCATTTGTTTATATTTTACATTTCTCATGTGTTCTTTAAATCTTGTACAAAGGTTCCTGTTTGTTTTCCCTATGTATACCTTTCTTATATCCAATTTCATAAATACCAGAAGTTTGTCCCATTGAAATTTTGTCCTTTGTGTTAGTCCTGTGTATGCTACCTAAGCAAATGTTAACTGGGTATAGGTTTATACCATATCCTTTAGACATTTTAGTGAATTTCTGAAAGGCCCATAGATGGAATGTGAAATTTTGAACCTTTTAGCTTCTTTTATGCTACTTAGGCAACTTCCCTTATTTGTTTCTTGGTTTTGAGTTTATTTATCTTATATAAAATCTCTTTGGTAAAGCCATTTTTCTGTTCTGTTTACAGTATTTTGAAGTATTCTTTTGTGTTCATGGGAATGTTAATCTTAAGGTGAGGCCGTTCATTGCTGTGTATTTGTTCCCTTCGGTTGTAGCTATCATTGTTAGACATATTGCATTTGTTGAATGATTTTTCCAGCTCTGGTTTAATCATATTTCAAACGAGTATTGAAATATCCAATGAGTACTGCATTTGAGTTTACTATAGTATTTTGAAGATTAGGATTGTTTGGAGGATTATAGGTATACGTCAATGTTTTTCAACCTGGGTCGCAAAGCCTCTGTAGGAGGGTCGCGAGAGGTTGAGAGAACTCAGTAAAAAAAGTCAACAAAATTTAAAATGGTAGATATATTAAGAAAAAGTTAACAACATGATACTCGTTATGTTATTTATACAAACACATTAACAAAAAATAATCTTCGAGTACTCGTTCATTTTAATGTGAAGGTTGCGCTTGAGTTTGTTCAATCAATTTCTCCCATTGTGGATCCGTTTTTGCAACATTAAGTATTAAATAATTTTCCAAATTTAAGCGATTTCTTAGTTTACTTTTTATTTGGGCCATTGATGAAAATGCCAACTCGCACAAGTATGAGGTAGAAAATGGAATCAGACACTTCAAAACCTCAGTTGTTAATTCCAGGTATTCTGTTTTCCTTTTTAACCAGAAGGTATCCAAATTTTCAGACTTGAATTTCAAGTGTAACATCCCATCGGCAGATAATTCCAGCAGATTCTCTTTGAGCTTAGTTGCTAAATTTGCCTCATTTTTAGCTGCTTTTAAAAACGGATTTAAGATCCATCTTTGCCCAGTGCTATTCGATATCTCTTGCACTGAGAAGTAATGACAATTCCTTCTTCAAATTATATAACACCATTTTCATACCAGATATATATGAGTTGATGTTTATCTCGCATCCGACTTCTTCAGTGAAAGACTGTCAACAAAAATATATCAAAGTTGTTTTGATTTATAGATGATGACCACAATTCAATTGTTTTTATAAAGCCATGGAGTTTGTCTTTTGCTGTAATGACATTTTCATGCCGCCCTTGAAGACTTTTATTCAAGTTATTTAAATGCTCAAATAAGTCAGAAAGAAAAGCCAATTTCAAAAGGAATCCCGGGTCAGAAATGAATTCAGAGTAATGTGACTTGGCTTGCTGTAAATATACTAATAGTTCAGCGTGAAGTTCCATAACTCTGGTCAGTACTTTGCATTTTGATAACCACCTAACCTCTGTATGGTAAAGCAAATTGTGGTGTAGTGTCCCCATCAGGGTTGCCAATGTTTAAAAGTAAAATTATCGTACCGACCACTCAAAATTATAGATTTGGAATCAAAATTGTTGTACATCATAAACCAAATGCTATAACAATAAATGTATCAGCATACTACTTACGAAAATGTAATAGTATTGATGTTTATGGTATCCAAATACAAGATTGATGACCTCAATCAGTATTACAACTTTAGTTTAAAAAAAAGTTATTTTGTTGTTTAACGATGCTGTCAATTGCTAGGATCACATCAGCATCACCGTTATGCCGGAATTTCGTCCCTCAGGAGCTCTTTTACATGCCTGTAAATCTACTGACCTGGAGCTGTGGTTTTTAAGCACACTTAAGAACCATCAGTTTGGGCCAGATTTGAACCCGTGGTCTTGGGATCAGTAGGCCAGCATCTAACCAACTGAGCCACTCAGACCGACTACACAACTTTAGTACTTATGTTTCTCTCACTATTCATCTGAAAGTTCATCATCTTCCTCAACTGTTGCAGCATTACACAAATTTGTTGTTGAGATAAACTTTAACATCTCAATGGCTTGCAGATTTTCGGACCTGCCACAGTTTTTCATAAGCTGAGAGACAACCGAATAAGTCCATTTACTGTATTTAGCGCCAATCTGTTTCTAATTTTGGTTTTTATTAATCCTAGTTTGGAAAAAGCTCTTTCACAAGAAGTGTTTATATGGATCAATGAAATCACTGATAATGCAACCTCCGCCAGTTCTTTGAAATCAGTATTTCCACCAAGGTGCCATGTGTGTAATATCACGTATTCTGAGTTTCTCCATTGATCATCAATATTCTGAACAGTGCCTTCTTCATTGAGATTACCAGATTTGGCCACACTGGCAACAAGAGGATAAAGAGTTGAAGGATTAGAAGGATATGAAATGGTTGCCTTAGAGGGGTGGAGACAGGTCATGAGGGCAAAAGTGGTGTCGCTATTTGTAATTAATTTCATTTCGCTGGTGTGACAAACTAGTGAAAATGATTTTCGCCGGCATCGAAATTATCCTACACACCCATAATAATTGCACGGGTTGGCAACCCTGGTTCCCATATCTTCACAAATGATTCGAAACAATCGGGTCTGCAACGCTTTTCCTTTAATAGAATTTACAATGTTAATAATGATGATGATGGTTATGGCCATGATCATGATACTAATGATAATAATATTTAGAACTTGATTGTATTCTTGTGGCAAGGTTTTGGCTGTAAGAGCTTGGCGATGGAGAAAGCAATGCATCCAACAAGCGTTTGGCATCTACTCTTTCAGTCTAGCAATAAATCCACTCTTTGCACCAGTCATGGCTTTTGCTCTGTCACTACAAATAGCAATGCATTTTTGTGGCCAATTGATATATCTTGCGTAGCTTCAAGGAACATGTCATGCAATCACTGACCTGTAGTATTCATGGGAAGTGCCTTGCAAAATAATATTTCTTCCATTAACCCTTCCTGAGCGAACGTGTTTTATGGCTCTGAGCGGAAGGCAATTTTGCTAAAGTATGAAACTATTAAATACAGTTAAAACTATATAAAAATGCTCAAATGTACTAAACCACATAGCATACCTTGCTTTTTGTTGAATTGGATCATAATTGTCCTCCAGGAGTGAAGTTTTGTCAATCTGCGTAAAAATGTTGTTACAAAAACGGCATAAGTAGCACTTCTCCATTTTCTATAGCGTAGTTCCTATATATAGGTATTCACAAATAAACCAGCAGTGCTTCAGGAACTAAATAGTGTCACATGATATTTAATACTTCCATTTGTAATACTAATAATAACGGTAATGATGATAAATTATAAAAGTTTTGAAAGAAATGTGCAGTTTCACCTAGCTAGGGCAGGGTATCTAAAACGTGCATATGATTTTCATAGCGACTTGTTTATCTCAATATTATTGAGATAATGCTATCTCAGTGCTTTTATATCGGCAATTTCTGGGAGATTCCAAGAAGCAATCCTGGTTTTTTCGTTGGTGGTTTCGCTTTTTTTTTTGTGCTTTTTGTTTCCCTGAATATGTCTTGTAAGTAATTATTTCTACAATTTTGTCACAAAAAAATAGGCCGAAAAATTCTGCTGGAAGCGTATTCTCATCAAAATGAGAAGGAAGTATTGGTCCCTGCTGGATATTGTGCACTGTGATACTAGATGTAGGGCCAGGTTCAATAGTACTCATCTCTTCCAGCTAGGAGTACAGCTGTCTGCAGTGTTACTTATGTCACTCTCGTTCTCACTTACACACGAATTCTCGCATATATCACTCTCATCATCACTGAGCACAAAATTCGATAACTCACTATCACTTTTGTTCAACAATTCTACAATTTCTTGCTCCGTCAACCCTTTCTTTTCCCGCAATTCTGTCAAAAAACGAAAAAAACTCTCACTTACTGGATGCAATCACCGCACTGTTTATTCCTACACTACTGAAAACTACGACAGAAATTATTAAATATGGAAAATCGGTGATGAGCTGACCACAAACATCTGAAAGAACATTTCCTGCCATCTATTGGCAGTATATATGAATTATTGGAGCGAGAGGAGCCGATCACAATAGCTCTATGACTCCAAACCCATATATGGGTTTTCGCTCGTCAGGGTCTGGACCGGTCGCCTATATATGGGTTTTCGCTCGCAAAGGGTTAATGTTTCATTGGATTCAAAATGCACAAAAGCTACAAACTGCGCACAACCTGCAATATCTGTTGATTCATCAAATTGCAAGGACACAAAAGAACTTTTCTTTAATTTTTCTATGACTTGATCACGAATGTCAGTTGCCATATTGCTTATCCTGCGTTGGATGGTATGGTCAGAAAGAGGTGTACTTTTGAGCTTTTCAATCCCTTGCTTGCCAAACATAATCTCTGCTATATCTAAAGCCGCTGGTAATATGATAAAATTTTCTGCAATACTGTGAGGTTTTCCTGCTTTAGCCACACAAAAAGCTACTCGATATCTAGCGAGCAACACTTTCTCACTTAGTTGGACATTTGTCCTATAGCAGTTTTTTGATGTTCTAGAGCTCCTAATTTTCGCTCAAAAAATTCCACGGGTTTATTTTTTTCATTAGGGTGTTTTGTGTTTAGATGGCGTACTAACTTCAATGGCTTCATGCTTTCTCTTGACAAACTTTCGAAGCAAATTACACACTGCGGTTTATTCTCAATCACAGTAAACCCAAATTTCAAATAATTGTCATAACGACGTTGTTTCTTTATTCCACTACTCCCACTAGATGTTGATGGTTCTGATGATCTTTTCAGGAATTTATCCATTTTGAATTATAAGAAACAACTCAACCGCGCATGTCTCACGCTCACAAATTCCTTTACAATTACTCCAACTCCAAGGCACGTTAAACACAGTCTGTATAACACCGTAGTTTCAGATCCGAATCGTTTCCACTTATCGCGGTCTTGCACTCAACAGCTGCTGTCAACCGCCCTATTTATAGGCCAGCACATTCTAGCGAGAATCATCTCAAAGCTTAACAAAATGCCTCGAAACTTGTGGACCTTTCACATAACCTGTACTAGTTCCGAGTGTTACCAACAGATGGCACTGGGAGTCTCGGCCCTAACAAATGGTTGTATTTGTTTGTTATCAATTGGCCACGTATTTGATTTAAAATTATATGTTTTACATATTTAATTATATATTTATATCTGAATCCTAATAACGCAAAAGCCTAACATTTTTGTATGGATTATGTATTTATAGCACACATGAAAAAAAGGGTCGGGGGGTCATGAAATATTTTTTTATACTAGGAGGGTCGTGTCATGAAAAAGGTTGAAAAACACTGGCATAGGTGATGCAACTAAAGCTTGTCAATGAGAGTTACACAAAACTTTGATACTACATGGATGAGGTCAGGTTACATCACTTGATTGAATGCCACATGCCATTTCCACTCCCTGCATTGTGCTTGCCGGTCCCACAGATTACTCTGTCCACTCATTCACTGCAACATGCACGCCTTGTGGCATTGTTGGATACTGAAACTATTTCGGTATGCTACAGTATGTTGCTGTGCGGTATGTTTATGAAAATGGTCTTCTGCGCATCCTGCAGAGTGACAAGCTTTAGTTGTGCCAGCTCTAGTATAAATGTTGAAATAGTGTTTGTTCTTACATTCATCACATTCAGTTATTTCTGTTTTATCCATGTTGTCTGTTTCTAAAAGATATGAGTGTTTTTCGAACTCCAATTAAAATGCCATTACAGCTTATTAATCCTTTAGGAAGTAAATTTATGCTGAAATATTGGAATGTAATAATTTAATTGGGTATGAGATTTTCCTCTTGGATTCTGAATTTATAAGGTTTATGATTATATATAATTTTAATAATCTTACTTGGTTTTATCCCTTTGCATGAGACAGTCCATCTTGTTCCATGGTAAAATTTTCATTGCATATATTCTATTCCTCTCTTCACCCTGGGATCATATTGAGGGTCTATTTTACCTCTGGAATATTACTCCATGCAAGGAGACATCATGGATACCTGGAGTATATACTAAACACAGCTGTGACCATTTATTAATGGGCACCATTTAATTGGTGGTTATTTGTACATCTCCCAAGATCATAAGACAACTTCAAGCGGTGTGACATATGATGACTGAAGTCAGGTGAGAGTGTGTGATACCATGTTGCCTAGATAAACAATGCTGTGATTATAGATCTGGAAGGTTCAGTCAGGTGTAGGCACTCTCGATGACAATAACATAGCCAGTACAAGTAAAGTCGAGCAACCAGTATTTCTATGTGGTTCTGTTTTGAAGTTAGCTAAGTTCAAATCCCAAAGTACCTTGTTGAATCACAAGCTAACATGCAGTCTTCGATTACAAATTTCCCAGACATTATGTCCTGACCTTCACATAAACTAGAATTGTTACGTATTTTCTCATAGCATAGAGCCAAAATGTAATTATTCATTATCTGTGACTGATTGTGTAATTCAAACAGTCAGCATAAATATTACAACATCCAAGACATTAGTTGTGTTACTAACACTAGAAATGTTTCATGTCTTTTCCTGCATTGCTGCATCCTGCATACCTCAAACTATTCTGTCTTCTCCTGCGGCAGTAGTACAGAGCATGATGGTATCACATACTGAACTCGTCTTCAGTGTGAGTTGATGTCATAACGGCACTACCTATCCTCTCTGCCCTAGATAGAAGAAAGTACAGACTGGAAAGAAAATTAAATGATCTCCTAGGTCTCAGATACTCTAACATCATCAGCATCTAATGAAACAGGTTGAGTCAAGGAATATTCGACAGAGAAAGTTAAAGGTGATTTCCCATACATGGAAAGAAGGAATACCACACAAGCTCAATCATTCATCAGCTGACCAATGCTATACTGTTGAGTGGGCCCTCCCTTCAGTTCATCATATGATTACAGACAGGGGTCAGATATTCGTTTCTTGTCCAAGTCGATTCCTTTAAGCCTTTAAACTTTGAGACAGGATATTGTAAGACCCCAAAAGAAAATGAATATTTGTTAAGAGTGTAATTTGTTTTTGATGTTGGTATGAGTTGGTTAAATGATGAAAACGTGTTACTAATGTACATTGTTACAAACAATTAAGTTTGTTTAAAGACGTCATAAATATTTCCATATTTAATTTTAATATATATGTATAAATAAAAGAATTATATGTGTTCAATATTGAAAGCGAAGGGAGAATGGCTAAGGATCACTTCCCTAACAGTGCGGGAACTATTTGATGAACACATATGCGGATGTACACATGGCAGTCGGAATGCTAGACTCGCAACCAATTGTCTAGTTTGTAAGATTTAAAGCTTTCACGGCGCACGTTATTTATTACAGTTTCACGGGCGATCAGCCGTGTGAGGTTTAAAAATATTGAGCTTTCGGCCATTCTAAACTCCATGGCCTTCGTCAGAATGAAAATGACCGTTAGTTTTCCGCTCCCCATATATATATACAATGTTAGGTGGGAGGGGGTTGCGTTGCCCTGGCCAATGAGCAGGTGACGATTTGTGATTGGGCCTGCTGTTTCGGGCTATGTTTGTTACCGGCCACAGTGTTTTCTTGAGGGTCAGTACTTGGTTCAGAATCACTATAGTTGCTGTTGTGAATGTGTTTCATGGCTATTGTTCAGGCAGGGCTTAGCTGAAGTCCGCGGTCCCTGTTGTAATTGTTTGGATGTAGTTTGATTTGAATGGCTTCCTTAATGACTCTGTCCCAGTATTTATCCGTATGCTCCAGAACTTTGATGTCTTCAAAGTTTATTTTGTGGACATACTCTATACAATGCTCGGCCACTGCTGACTTAGCTGGTTGTAGGAGCCTGATATTGCGTTGATGTTCTTTACACCTTTCTTCTATTGTGCGTCCTGTTTGGCCTACATACACTTTACCACATTCGCAAGGAATCCTGTAAACTCCTGGGACCTTGAGTCGAAGTGGTTCTTTTACCGGCCTAAGGTATTCTTGGATCTTCTTTGGAGGCGTGAAGAAGGTCTTGATGTTATACCTAGCGAGTATGCGGGAGATCTTGTTTGAGACGGAACCGTAGAATGGTATGTAGGCTTTGTTCGGCCAGCTATCCATCCTTTGAGTGAGGCGTTGGGGGTTGTTTCGATTGTTTTCAACCTTCTTGCATGCCTTTTTGATGTCGTTATCACTGTATCCGTTTTTTAGCAATGTGTCTTGTAGGTATTTAAGTTCCTGCTTAATGTGGTCTTCATCCGCAATATCGAAAGCCCGGTGAAACAAGGTGGAGATAACTGTCTTCTTTTGAGTAGGATGGTGGTGACTGGAGGCGTCCAAGTAGCGGTTGGTGTGTGTTGGTTTCCTGTATACCGTGTGACCTAGGCTGCCGTCCGGCTTCTTGTAGACCAGAACATCTAGGAAGGGGAGTGAGCCATCGTTCTCAACTTCCATGGTAAACTTGATGTTCGCATGTAGGTTGCTGAGGTGGTCTAAGAAGGTGGAAAGTTTTCCTTTTCCATGTGGCCAGATAACAAAGGTATCATCCACGTATCTGAAGAATGCCTTTGGTTTGTCTGAGGTGGTATCCAGGGCAGTATGTTCCAGGCTCTCCATGAAAAAGTTGGCAATAGCAGGTGACAACGGTGAACCCATGGCTACCCCATCCGTCTGTTCGAAGAACTGGCCATTGTAATTGAAGTATGTGGAAGTGAGCGTGTGTCTGAAAAGCTGGGTGATGTCTTCCGGAAACCGTTCAGATAGGAGCTGTAGTGAGTCCTCTAGCGGCACTCTGGTGAACAAGGATTCCACATCAAAGCTCACCAAAATATCATCCGGGTCCACTTTCAGCACTGAAATTTTCTGTATAAAGTGACTGGAATTTGCAATATGATGTTGACCCACCAGTGGATTCAGTAGAGTGATAAGATGTTTGGCAAGCAGGTAAGTAGGTGAGCCTATGGCATTCACAATGGGTCGAAGGGGTACTTCAGGCTTGTGAATCTTAGGCAGTCCGTAGAGTCTAGGTGGAGCTGCTGCATGTGGAATGATGTTTTTTCTGTACTACAGTGGTTAGGCTGGAGTTTTTTATGAGACTTGTAGTTATTCTGGTGATCTTGGTCGTCGGATCCTTATCCAGTTCCTTGAAAGAGGGATCTTCAAGTAGTTTCATAATTTTCTGGTGATAATCCATGGTCTCCATCATAACCGTGGCATTGCCCTTATCAGCAGGAAGCACAGTTAGAGTCGCGTCTTGTCGCAGTGCTTTCAGCGCTCTAAATTCAGCAGATGAAATATTGGCCCTGGGTTTCTTGGCTCTTGCTAATGTAAGGCTGATCCATTGAAATAAAAGATTTGTAACTGTGATACGATTTAAATACTGTGAACAAGAAGGTGCGAATAAAATATTTCACTAAAGTTAATCCCGAGTGTATGTTCATTCCATCCAGTACCACGACCCGAGATAACGAAAGAGTCAAAAGCTCATCAACATCACCTCTTATAATTTATAAAAACAGCACCAAATGGCTTGCCCAACGTAGAGCATGAATTTCGGGTGGAATGAAAGTCTACGGGAAATGAACTTACGTGAAACACCAAGTGATGCCAAATCTTCGCACCAAAAAGGAAGAAGACGCCATTAGACAATCCTTTGAGATGCACAACTTCGGAGACGTCACCAAATTGGAAATCAACGACACAGTACCTAAAAACGCCGATGAACGGATAATCCACGTGGGAAAACATCAGAGATCGTCTAGCGAGGTCAACCGCCCAGGGGATGCACGTAACGAGACCAATCAACGAGAAAAAGTAGGACCAAAAATTTTTAATTTTATATTCATTTCATTGTTATGTTACTGCGAAGTGGCAAAATAGTGGGACTTTTAAACCAAAGTGAACTAAATCAAAAAACGAGAATGTCGCGAAAAGAGAAAGAGGTAGGAACAGGAATAGGGGAAGGGACAGATAAGCCTAGTTATCAGATAGGAACAGAAAGTGAGGATGAGGTAACAATAGGAAAAGACCAAAGGTTACTAATGATCATGTTTGAAAGACTAGAACAGAATATGAAGGAAATAGGTCAGAAAATGGAACAAAATAAGGTAGAATTAAAACAGGACTTAGAACATAATAAAAAAGAAATAGGTCAGAAAATGGAGCAGAATAGGGAAGAGATAGGTCAGAAAATGGAGGGAGTGAGACAGGACATAAAACAAAGTTTAGGTCAGAAACTGGAACAGAATAAGGAAGAGATAGGTCAGAAAATAGAGGAACTGAGAAAGGACTTAGAACAGAAAATAGCATTAGGGAGACAGAACTTAGAGCAGAAAATTGAACTTAATAGGAAAGAATTAGAGATAGACTTGGGAAAGAAAATAGAATTAGGAAGACAGGAGTGTAAAGAAAATATGAAAGTAATGGAAACTAATTTGAAATTAGTACACAAAAACATAAATGAGACAAAGGAAGCTTTAGAAGCTAGGATAGAAATCATAGGGGATAGGATGGGAAAAATAGAATCGGAAATGAGAGAAAATAAGATTGTATTAGAAGAAGAAATTGATAAATGTAGAGATGAAATAACAGAATGTAATGCAAGTGTAGACTGTAAGATTACAAATATAAAAGTAGAAATAACTGAGGAATTAAGGAAAGAAATTGAGGTAGTGAAGAAAGGAATTATTAATGAAACTGTAGAACAAATTGTCATTCCTAAAATTAAGACTATGGCTGATGTAGTATAATCACAACAACATGCTATGAATGATATGAAACAAAGTCACTTAGAAATAAAGAATGATTTAAAATCAATTTGTGAAGAAGTGAGAAAAGGAAAAGAAAGTTTGGCTAATGTAAATGATGCTGTGAATGCACTACAAAGGCAAAATGATGATTTAGATGTAAGTTATGTACAAGATGAGAGTTATTTGAATAATGTAGAAAATGTTGACTCACCATATAGAGAAAGGGGTTCACAATTAAACAATGACACAACACACAACACATGCTACACCAACAGCATACTACATGAAATCACACCACGTACATTTGACGAGGAGAAGGGAGACGATCCAAAACTCTTTGTTAAAGAGATGGAAGAGTATTTTAAAGTGAAAAGGATACCAAATGAGCTTAGGATGATGATAGTCAAGAAAAGCTTAAAAAACAAAGCATTAGAATGGCTAAGGTTAACACTAGCTGGTCATGAATCGTATAGCTCATTCAGAAATCTATTCCTATCAAGGTATTGGGGCCCAGCTAAGCAAAACCAGACTAGGGTAGAGCTAGCGACAGGTAGATATGATTCAACCAAAGGGTTATCGCTAGTCGATTATTTTATGAAAGTAGCCAACAAAGGGAAGCTATTAGACCCTAACCTGTCGGAAGCAGAGTTAATTACCAGCATAACAAGACATTTCCCAGACACAGTGAGAACAGGGTTAATTGTTGCGAGGCCAGTAGATTTTGCAGACATGATAGAATTACTGACAGCCTTCGAAATGCAAAATGGTTAGCCTAATGAGCATAGACATAGGAATGGTCACCCAAACTCACCTATCTTAAACAGGAGTGCGACTACAAACAACCAGAATGAGAGAGAAGATAGAAATACTAGGAGCACCCATGACAGGGGGAGAGGGGCACACCATTTCCCACAACCACACAATCATGGCGAAAGGATGGAGAACACGAGACAGCGGTACCATGACACGATACCAAGGGGTGAATCGAGATACCGAACACATAGGTATGATCGGGGGAAACCAGGAGACCGTACCCATCAAGTGAACCACTTAAGATTCTGTAGGGAATACTTAAACAGCCAAAGGTCGTCATACAATAGGGGTTCACGCCAAAGGGGCAGAAACCAATGGAACGCCGGTAACATAAGACAACAGGAACAGGATGAAAATGTGCCGAATAGGACTGATGCTGCACAGAATACAGAAACAACAATCACCTCTAACATCCAGGAAAACTAAGTACAAGTCAACTTTGTGTCCCGGAAGTTGACCTGTGTGGCAGTAGGGGCAATATAGACCGACATCGCATATGTACCTTAAGGAGACAGGCAAGCGAAAGGAAGGAAATAACTAATCCACCAATGATTAGGCTTAAAGTATGGGGTATCGAATTGCCAGCAATGATTGATACAGGAGCCAGCACATCAGTATGAGACGATCAGCTGCTCCAGGAATTAATAACAGAGAAATGCTGAATTCTTGCCTGTGTGAGGAGTATATTGCAGTACAGCGATTGGCAAGAAAAAGGAACATGTTAAATACCAGGTAAGGCTGGTAATAGAAATTGGGAGCTGGAAGTTCGATTTTATCGCCCAGGTAATACCTAGACTAACAGCTACCCTAATCATTGGCAGTGATTTGCTTAATCTTTGGAGGTCGGTGATCGATTATGACCTACATGAATTTTTCATCAAGGAGGGAACCTTGGAGTGCACCGCGAAGTTCCTGAAGGAGGAAACATGCCAGGAGGAACCAGATCAGACAGGGATCCATCCGGATGAGCAGTTTTTTGTGGAGAACATCACTGTCCACGAGAATAGGTTGGTAGACCTAAGGATAGGTAAGAAGAAAACAGGTTGGACGAGTGAGGAGAATACTAATGTTTGCAGTCATTGGATCTGCACAGAAGATGAATATGCCACCTTGAACAACTCCCAACCTGAACCACTACCAACAGATGAAGAAGAACTGACGTCACAGCTAATCGACGAGAAGGTCTGGGTAGCGCATGGCATCTCCGAAGAGGAAAGGAACCATCTTAGAAAGATATTAATTAAAAACAGGAAAGTTTTTAATAAAAAGCCAGGTACATGCAACAAGTATATACATACTTTTAAAGTTAAAGATATCACCCCCTATTCACATAAATCCAGGCCCATCCCCAACTCCATCAGGGACGAAGCCGACCAAGTGATGATCCAGAAAATGTTAGCAGACGGGATCATAGAACTGTCGGACTCATGTTATGTGAATCCAGTGATATGGGTCCACAAGAAAGAAGGCAAATTGAGGATGACCATTGACACAAGGAAAATAAATGCGCATACCTTGCCAGATCATTACAGGCCTGAGGGGGTAGACCAACTGATATCGAAATTGAAGGGAGGTCAACATTTTACCAGCCTTGACCTGACAGCATCATTCTGGCAAATTCCTCTTCACCAAGACATCAGGAAATATACCTGCTTCTTGCACAAGGGAAAGGTATACCAATTTTTGAAGTGCGCCTTTGGATTATCAACCACTAGCAGTGCACTACTGAGGGCGCTTGACAAAGTTTTTGGGGATACTATTGAGGCTTTTGTAATGCAATATCTAGACGATTTTCTGGTATACAGCAAGGATCCCGAGTCACACTTGCATCACATAGATTATGTGTTATCCAAGTTTCAGGAAAGCAACATGACTCTGAACTTGGAGAAGTGTGAATTCTTTGTTAAAGAGGCAGAATTTCTAGGCCACATCATTATGCCTGATGGTATACAACCTAATTCAGAGAGAGTCAAGGCCATAGAGTGTATACCACCCCCACGTAACTTGAAACAGTTAAGAAGGTTTCTGGGCGTTCTACAGCACCAGTAAAAATTTGTGATTAACTACACTAAGGAATTAGTACCCCTTAGGGAACTGTTGAAAAAGGACACTAAGTGGGAATGGAATGCCGAACACCAGGTAGCCTTTGAGAAAATCAAAGAACTTTTTAAACATAGTATTCTCCTGGAACGACCAGATCCAAAGTCGCCTTTTCTAATATATACCGATGCTAGTGCGCCCTCATATGGAGCAATATTAGCACAAGAAGATGCAGATGGCAATAAACATGTAATTGCCACAGCTTCTAGATTTCTAACCAAGATAGAAGCCAATGCCTGTATAACGGAATTAGAGATAGGTGCAATCCATTTTGCGTTACAAAAGTTTAGGCAATATATCTACCACTATAAAATCATTATATATACTGACCACGTAAGCCTGTCCTTCATCCAAAAATGCAAGCTAACCAACTCCAAAATCTCGAGGTACATACACGAAATAACGTCACATGACATAGAGGTTAGACATATCCCAGGCAAGGAGAACATCTTTAGTGACTTATTGTCCAGGTTAAAATCAGAAAGTCACATACCCGAGATGATATCTAATCCACACCATGAAATCAAAATTATGCAAATAAATAATAAGGAAAGCAACGAAATTTTACAAGACTTCAAAAACATGGCAAAGCTACAGCAAGAAGACCCTGAATTGAAGAGGCTATTTGACAAGGCTCCAGAAATAATACCAAAATTGGAAGCCAAGATAGCTAAATTTAGAAACATCTTGTTCAAATTACATGGCCGCGACGTAAGGAAGTGGAAATTGATGGTACCAAATTCCTTACAGGACAGGGTTATTTTGGCATTCCATCACTCGATGCTTCACTCTGGTACTGAAAGAACAATGCTTGCAATTGAGGAGGTACTATACATCAAACATCTAGGCAAGAAAGTCAGGAAGTTAATTTCCTCATGCGACATGTCAGAAGGCCAAGCGAATTAATCTAAGATAGGATATCATTCCACAATCCATCTTGAGAGATGAGAAAAATGCATTAGTATGCATCGATGAACATGGCGAGCTACCAAGGGGGAAAGATGGAAACAAATATATCTTCGGCATGTTTGACGTTTTTACAAAATTTACTAAAATATACCCCATCAGGAACATCAAAAGTAGGACCTGCCTGGACAAAATCATTAAAGATTATATTCCAAAATATGGGAATATAAAAGCAATTCTTTCTGATAATGCAACAATGCATAGAAGTAAATTGTTCCAGGACACCTTACGAACATTGGGAATAAAGTTATATTACTCATCAGCATATTATCCTCAAGGAAATCCAACAGAAAGGACGATGAGGAATATATGTATATATTTCCGTCTACTTTGCCACAGAGACCACACTTCCTGGACGGAAAACTGCAGCTACATAGAGGAGGTGATCAACAATTCAGTGAACCCCACAACCAAGTTCGTCCCAATCGAATTGATGACCAACACAAAACCTAAGCGATTGACAATTGACATCGACACTACGATGGCTGCTCAAAGGGAATTGACAGAAAAGGAAAAATGTCAATTGGCATTCAGGAGGTTGCAGCAAAAAGCAGAAAAAGGGAGAAATAAAGTAAAAAGGTTCATCAGGAAATGGTCCCCACAAATTGGAGAAAAGGTGCTCCTAAGAAGGCACAAAGCATCCAAGGCATCTGAAAAAAGACCTGGAAAAATGGAACTACTGTATGCTGGACCGCTGGTCATAACAAAACAGCTGGGCGACCATACATATGAGCTACAGAATACAAATGGCAAGTTGGTAGGAAGATACCATAAAAACAAATTAAAACCATACAAAGAAAGGACCAAATAGTCTTTGCCAACAAACATGTAAGGCAGGAACAGTAGAGATGGTGAAAAATAATAATTTTTAATGGGTTTCTTATAGAAAATTATATACAGGTTGGAAAATACAACAAGAAAAGAAATCAACATAGTCATTGGCTGTAATGACCACTGAGAGCATTGTCAACAAGGGCAGATGAGAATACTGATTGTCATTAGAGAAGTGAATTATAACGACGAAAAAATGTGTTTTTGACATAAGGATGTCAGGGACAAAAATAAAAAGGAATCAATTGTGATGACAAAGAGAAAATATTTTTGACACAAGGGTGAATTAAGAAGAAAAATAATATAGTTGCAGAATAATTATAAATATAGAAGTTTTCTCTTATAGAGATAAGAGATAAAGAAGTGACAATTAGTGAAGTAAGAAAAACCATAGTCAGAAAAGCAATGCCCATGAATTAAGATGGATATAGCCAATGTTAAGCTTGAAGAAATGCCGAACTAAAATAGTGAATAAGAACCCAATGTCACAATAGCATCATTAGTAACATCAGAGTTTAAGGATTGACTCAACGACCTGTCTATACATAATAAGCTTGCAAGACAAAGAAGACAAAGAACTGAATAAAATTGCCATAAATATGATCATAATCATTAGCTCAAGATTTGTATCCTGTTTTTCTCTCCTCATAACAAGGAACATAAGTGAAAAGGCACACAATAAACCATAACACACTTAAATAATATTTGTGTCAATGTCAAATGTAAAATCTTAGGAATATTCTAAGTGTTGTATTGTGTGGTAACTGAATATGTAAAATTTATAAAGACATGCTGTGTCATGCCAATACAAAAGACAAAAACATACAGCAAAGAAGACTGTAAAGAAAAAAGGTATTGTACAAAGTATTAAGTATTAGAGGAATAGGGAGAAGTGTTGTATTGTGTTTCAAGATTGTAAATGTAGGTGACAACTTGAAAAACAAAACAAGGGGCATGTGAGACAGGATATTGTAAGACCCCAAAAGAAAATCGTTTATGTGAATATTTGTTAAGAGAGTAATTTGTTTTTGATTTTGGTATGAGTTGGTTAAATGACGAAAACGTGTTACTAATGCTCATTGTTACAAACAATTAAGTTTGTTTAAAGACGTCATAAATATTTCCATATTTAATTTTAATATATATGTATAAATAAAACAATTATATGTGTTCAATATTGAAAGTGAAGGGAGAATGGGTAAGGATCGCTTCCCTAACAATGCGGGAACTATTTGATGAACGCATATGCGGATGTACACATGGCAGTCGGAATGCTAGACTCGCAACCAATTGTCTAGTTATTAGCGTCTAGGTCTTTGGTGTAGATGGACGCATTTTTATGTGTGTGCATCATAAAATAGTGAAAGTAAATTTACTAAGTGTTTAAAGACCATTAATTTGTGTAAAATAAGTGAAACATTAGCTAACTTTAAGTTAGTTAATATGAAGTGTGCGATTAAATAAAAGGACGTAAAATAGACAAAGTGTAAAGTGATAGAAAACACATTTAGCAAAATATCGCTAAATTTTCAGACATTAAATCTCGGCGATGCTAGGGAAGTCGATCCACTGAAATAAAAGATTTGTAACTGTGATACGATTTAAATACTGTGAACAAGAAGGTGCGAATAAAATATTTCACTAAAGTTAATCCCGAGTGTATGTTCATTCCATCCAGTACCACGACCCGAGATAACGAAAGAGTCAAAAGCTCATCAATATCACCTCTTATAATTTATAAAAACAGCACCAACTTCAAGGATCTTTCCTCTTGTAGCCTCAGCCCTTTAGGTTACCACGTGATTACTAACAGCTGCACCTTGGGAAGATGATTGGACACTAGGCTTTTGTCCAGATTGGTTCCTTCAAGCCTTCAAATATCGGAAGAAATTGAGGGCCTCCCCTGTTAGTAACAAGGGCCTGTACTCAGTATAGAAAGTATGATCAAGTTATTCCATCACTACTGCTCCCATGTAATGAAACATCATGAGAAAACATACATTGAACATACTTTGAGGAAGTTCATATTGCATAGGCGTGTAAAAAGAAATGACATGAATGTACAATGAAAGTATTGCATGTAATCAAGTATCAAAGTAGATAAATGTTGATCCCCCAGGCTGTCTTTGTAATGTCTTCTATCGAGAATAAGCTAATGTAGAAGAATTGCATGACTTTGGCTACCAATTATGAATTCAGAAGAATTCTTTATATATTACTGTTTTCAGAGTTTAAAACGCACCCTTACAGAAGAACGAAAGGAGCGACAGATTCAGGAAAGCAAGGCCCTTGCTCTGGTGCAGAACACTAAGGCACAGTGGGTGAAAAAACACAAAGAAGAGATAGCAGATCTGAAGGAGAAATTGGAAGTAAGTGTTTAGCAAGGAAATGGTTAATTACATAGCAATTGATATTTAGCATTGGCTTTAACTGTGATGTAATAAACACAGATGTTCCACAGAGTGTGTGCACCTTGTTGGCATAGGATATTTATGGTAAACAATAGCTCTGAACCACTGCAGTGGTGTAAGAACTACGTTCTAGCTTCTTAATAATTAGGGTGTTTTCAACTCCTAGTTGGTTCAAATTGTTTATCTGAATTCTTTATGTTCTATTAAGTTAAATATTCATTATGTAGTTATAGTGCTTGCATTCATCCTCTAATATGACCCTCCCCCAGGGGGACCTACTACTGTAGGTCCGGGTTTGGCGCACCCGAGGCCCCGAGCCGCTAATCCCCATCATCATCCCCTCACCTCCATCAGATCTAGCCACATTTTTTATGATACACTTAGGTGTAGTCTCTTCCTCTTCTAGGTATTATGGTTTTACGTAGGTTAAGTTTTAGAGTTATAACTCCTGTCTCACCAGCAGGGATCTGTCTCCATGGCTCCTGTCCCACGGTTTCGGCGCAGCTTCCAACTTGTGTGCTCTTTGGAGGCTCAGGCGTGAAGGTTGAGTGGACCCTCCTCACTACCCCTTTTGTGCAACACTAGGTGCGGAGCCATTCCATTGTCATGTACACCCCCGTAGCTCCTTAGGGGCCGGGTCCCCATTGGTAACCCGACGTGTTACTGCTGTCTGGGGCCCGATGTAATCAACTACAAGTCCCCTGAATCCACGTTGACGATTATTCCTGTGGGAGGGGCATAACGTCGGGCCAGCCTTTGGTGGAAATGTCGCATACCAGTAAGTAGTTATAGGCAGAGGGTAACTTTTTCTGACGTACTCCTTGAGATTGGGTCTTTTTCTTTTATCCCCCGGATGGCAGGCTGACGCCAATGGTCCGGGAGGGGGATCCCGTAATGTCTCCTCTCTGCTCAATCCCATCAATTCCACGATTTCTGATAATGCATATGGTAAGTGAGAAGAAGACCCTGGCTACTCTGAGTCCATCCTATATTAAAAAGGAGGTAGATCGCATGTGTGGGCCTGTAAAAAATGTCACACGATGTAGGGACGGCAACTTTCTAATAGAGGTCGTTCAAGCCTCCCAGACCGCAAAACTATTGAAAGCCACTCTTGTAGGTTCTTATCCCATAAAGGTGGAGAAGCATAAGACCTTGAATAGTAGTCGCGGCGCAGTTTCTACATCAAGTCTGAACAACCTCTCTAACGAGGACATAGTTAACTGTCTTTCAGACCAAGGTGTTATTGCTGTGTACCGTTTAATTGGTAAGAAGAACGTACGACTGCCGCAATTCATTTTCTGCAGGTATGAACGAGCAACCGTATGACTGTATGTCCCGAACCCCATGCATTGTTTTTGCTGCCAGAAGTTCAGGCTTACGCAGCAGCGATGTACTGGTACACCAATTTGTCCTTGCTGTGGTCAATATGCTCACGATGGCTCCCTGTACGATCAGGGCTCCACCTGTGTCAACTGTGGAGGTCCACACCCGTTGAACTCACGCAATTGACCCCGCTTTTTAGAGGAGAAGGCAATTCAGGAGCTTCGGGTTAAGGAACACCTGACTTTTGTAGACGCACGAAAGCAGTATCAGGAACTTCATCCTACTACCACCTTGAAGTTTTCTGCAGCTCTCCGCCAGGCTATTCCGAAACAGGACGTCATTGTACAGAGGTGTCCCAGTTCGCTCTCGTGGGTTTCCGTGGGAGTCCAAACTGGCTCACCTGACGAGCCTGGTTCTACTCCACCTACAGCTCGACCACAGGCTACCTATTCTGCCGTCCAGATGCCGGCTCCGCAGCGGTCGACTAGCTCTGAGACTGTTTCATTGCCTGTTGAACGCCATCGTTCCAGGCATAAACACCAGGCCAGTAGTTGCACGTCCTCTGAAGACCCGGACTGCGAGCCGCAGGGGTTCTTCAGACTCCTGCACATTGGAGGAGTCCCCAGAGGATGGCGGACCTCGCATTATCAGTCCAAAGTGTGCGAAGGTGAAGAAGAAAATAAGGACTGCCCACTACTTCGTTTTTAGCATGGAAATAATCCAGTGGAATATTAATGAGTTCCGGGTCAGGGCTCCAGACATACAGCATTTAGTTTCTCAGTGATCGCCTTCCCTTGTCTGCCTACAAGAAACTCATGTACCTCCTACGCACGGTTTACATCTACGTGATTTCTCAGCATTTTGACATGACTCTGCAGTTGGTCGGCGAGCAAGCGGTGGTGTGGCTGCGCTGGTGGCACATAGCATCTCTGCTGCCAGCATACCCCTTAACACGCCGTTACAAGCTGTAGCAGTGCGTGTAGAACTGCAGGACCTGTGCTTCTCTATTTGCAATCTCTATCTGCCACCGGTCAATGCTGTACAAGAACACAAACTTCGGGCTCTTCTGGCTCAGATTCCGCCACTGCTCTTGTTTCTCGGCGATCTGAATGGCAAAAACACTTTATGGGGCTCCGACATTGATGATACTGGTGGGTGCCTTATAAAGACGTTCGTCATATGTCCGGCTTGCTTTTGCTGAACACTGGTGTCCCCACATTCTTATCCTCCACTTACGGCACACATTCAGCCCTAGACGTTGTCTTCTGTGGCCCAGCCTTAATTCTGCTGCTTGATTGGTCGGTGCCTTCCAACCTATTTGGCAGCGATCATTACCCCATTAATATTCACCTCCATCATACCTATACTGCATCAACACATCCTCACTGGATTATTTCCAAAGCTGATTGGGGGAAATTTCACTCCCTCATTCATCTTACAGACGATGGTTTTACCACCATTGAGGACATGGTGGAATATTTTACCTGTTCTGTCTTGCTTGCAGCGGATCCCAGAATTCCTTGTGGATCTTCCACACCATGACACTCTCCTGTGCCTTGGTGGTCTGAGGAATGCCGTTTGCCTATCAAAGTGCATAAATGTGCTCTGCATTGTTTTAGTTTACATCCTACCAAAGACACTTTATAGCTTTTAAACGTTCTCGTGCCAGAGCACTTTTTGTTCTTCGGAATGCAAAGTGCAGATCCTGGGAAACCTACATCTCTTCCCTTTCACATCCCACTTCGGCACAAAGGGTATGGACTGCTGTCCGGCGTATGTGTGGCAGGTGTCGCCGGACCATTATTCCCGGTGTTGCTGTACGGGGCTCCACACATACCTCCGAGCAGGACATCGCCGACGCCCGTGCCGATTCTTTCGCTGCTGACAGCCAAACCCAAAATTACAGTACCGCCTTTCTACCAATGAAGGAATCTGCGGAATGGATAATCTTCAATTTTAACAGTGACTGCAGTGAACCGTACAACGCGCCTTTCACCGAAGTGGAGCTGGAACGTGCCTTGTCTCTCGCAAAGGACTCCTCTCCTGGCATCCACTGACAAATGCTGTTTAGCCTTCCACCTGCGGCTCTCTCCTTCCTGCAGAGCATTTACAACCGTATCTGGCTTCAGCAGGTTATCCCGTCTTCCTGGCGCGAGGGTGTTGTCATCCACATCCCACGGCCCGGAAACGACCACACTTCCCTCTAGCTGCCGCCCTATTTGTCTGACGAGTGTTGTTTGTTAGACCTTCGAATGTGTGATTAACACTTGCTTAGTGTGGTGGCTAGAGACGAATAACCTACTGAGCAATGTCCAGTGCGGTTTTCGTCGCCATCGCTCCAGTGTCGACAATCTAGCACGAATGGAAGCATATATACAAAATGCCGTTCCCTTGAAGTTGCATGTTGTGGGTGTCTTCTTTGATCTGCAGAAGGCCTACGATACCATTTGGTGCTATGGTATCCTATGTACTCTACACTGTAACGGTACGCGGTCAGTTAGCCATCCCCCTTTTAAATTTTTTAAAACTACGCCGATTTCGTGTCTGCATTGGAAAAACCCTATTCCACGACAGCATCCAGGAGAATGGTGTACCCCAGGGGTCGATTCTTAGTGTAACGCTCTTCGCGATTGATGGCATCGCCAGTGTTGTTCGTAGGGTAATCCTGATGTCGCTGTATGTTGACGACTTTGCTATCTACTACCGCTCTTTTAATCTTGAACACATCGAATGCCAACTGCAGCTGACATATCCTCTATCGCCGAATGGGCTCTTCGTATTGGCTTTCAGTTCTCCCCTACGAAAACACAGTGTCTACACTTTCGTCGACTTCGTTGTGTGCATCCTCGTCCAGACCTTTATGCGTGACACACGTATTCCTTCCTGCCCCTCTATGTCCGCTGTGTAACAACCTTTTGTCAATTCGCCATGTGCTGCTAGAGTGTTGCTCTCTAGTGCACCTTCGAGATTCTCTACAGTTGCCTGACAGGCTTCCAGAGGTCTTAGCGGACGACAAAACAGCGGTTGATAGTTTTTGAGTTTTTAGCGGATTGTAATATCAATTTGAGGATTTAAAATTTTAGATATTTGTTTTTGCCTTTTGACATATTTATTACCTTGTTTTATATCTGGCCATTGCCACTGTTTTTATGTTTATGTGTATTTTTTCTTTGGTAGTAATAATTTTATTTTTGATTGAAGTTCATATCTGGCTATTGCCATGAATTTTATAAGGGTGCTGATGGCCTAGAAGTTGAGTGCCCTTAAACCCACAAACTAACTAACACGTATTCCTTTTGTTCTGCACCTGAAGTTCTTGGGCCTACACCTCGACAGCAAACTCACATGGGTGCACCCTATTCACCATCTTAGTGCTTACTGCGAACGTTCATTTCGGAAGCTCAGGGTTTTGTCTGGGGCATCTTGGGGCGGCGATCGAACCTTCATGTTGAGGTTGTATGGCTCACTGGTCCAGTCCAAATTAGACTATGACTCTTTTATTTATGGGGCGGCATCTGCCTCTAAACTCCACCTTTTAGACACGATTCATCATACTGGTGTCCGTCTTGCTACTGGAGTTTTCTGTACTAGTTGAATTATGTGCCTGTATGCTGTATCTGGCCTACCTCCACTGTCTGTCCGTCGCTCGGCATTGCTTTCTTCATACGTGGCTTGGTTGGCAGCTCACCCTGGTCATCCCTCATTTCAGTGTGTATTGCATCCAGACTTAGCCCACCGCTATATGCGAAATAGCTCAATATCCCGCCCTAGCGGTATTCGGTTTCGCAAACTGCTCGCCACACAGTCTCTGCCAATGCCTGCTGTCGAGCAGTATTGCCATGGTCGCTTTCCTCTTTGGCAACTCCACCATGCCCAATTCGACCTCAAGTTTGCAGCCCATGCTAAAGTAGCACCTCTCACTTGGTGTTTCGTCAACTCTTCACCGAGTTCCTGGGACGTTACTGGACTTGCCTTCTGGTTTTTACCTTCCGAGGTGGGTGGCGCTACAGGCTCTAGTTTTGTGTATAACGATGAGGCTCACAGGTACCGCCTTCCGGATGCCAGTCTGTTTTTACCACCGAGCTATTTGCCATATTTTATTTGTTACTCTTTATCTCCAGCTCAGGTCCTGGAAATTTTATGATTTGCTGCGACTTACTGAGCGCTCTCCAGGCCTTACAGCAATTTCTCGGCTTCAGCACTCATAGTTAAAATACAGACACTCATTTCACAGTTACTGACTCACGGATACCAGTTTGTTTTTATATGGACCCCAGGCCATGTGGGTATTCCTGGTAATGAGGAAGCCGATGCGGCTGCAAAGTCTGCATGTTGTCTGCCGGGGTTATCCACACGCACTCTGCCTTTTAGTGATGCGCAACAATATTTCCGGCACCATATTTTTTCGTTCTGGCAGAAGTCGTGGGAAGAGATATCTGGCACCTAATTACGTACAATCAAAGACACAGTAACACCCTGGCCAACATCCGTCAGGTATGTGTGGCGGTCGGAGGTCATTCTCACCCGGTTAAGAATTGGTCACACCTGCGCCATACACAGTCATCTTTTGCATGGTGACCCGGCCCCTGTGTGTCAGACGTGCAGCGTACAACTATCTGTCCCGCACGATTTGCTTGATTGTCCACAATATACTAGAGAGCGCCAATCCCATGGCCTAGGTTTTAGTATGCGGTCAATTCTGGGCGACGACCCTGTATCTGTAGATAAGATGCTGCGGTTCGTCACCCAAATTGGGTTTGCAAAACAAGTTTAACTTGTGTTTTATTTTTGGTGTTTTATTCTACGGTTTTTAGATAATGAATCCCAGTTTTATTGTTGTACCACTTGGTTTTACGTTTTAACTGTTATATGTTAAGGTTTGCCCTTTAGATTTTTAACGTTTTAACTGTTTTAGACTTTCACGTTTTAATTTTTTATATGTTAACTGCTTTTTTAGTTTTTGCCTTTAAACCGCATTAACTTGTTTTAGAACTTAAAATTTGACTTGGGGCCCAAATGGCGCTGTTGCCGACGGGCCCTTAAACTCCACACTCCACTCCACTCTAATATGACCTACATAGTTTATGCTTTAAACTTTCTGGAGGGGGAAAAAATAAAAGGTGTTCTGGAAAATTTAGAAATGGCAAATTATGCTTCCATCAGTGCTGTTCAACATATACGTTGCTTTTTTGGGGAACAGTGTATTAATATCATGCTTTATTATGCTATAGTGCATCCCATCCTTAGAAGACAGTACACGTTAAATGGAGCGCAGTGTTGCAACATGTACTAGTTGCAAATCTTTTTCTGCACGCGACCCCGAGGTGGCCGGAGTCCTGTACTTAGTCCATCAATTGCTGCTTGACGGACACTTAACTTTGGTATCCCTCCACGCCTTTGTCACTGTATGGTCTAAATTTACAAATGACTCATCTGTATAACAAATTGATTTTCCCCTGGTCCCTAAACCTTTTTATGTCTTTTAGATATTTATGTCGCCGTCTGATGGTATCGTCTCTTTCTATTAATACGCACTTGTTACCCCTTCTTACATATTTAAACCCCAAATCATGTAAGAACCGACTAAGAGTGGCCCTTGAGAAATTTGGTAGGGTCTTATCACTGTTGACCCATGACAAAATTATATTCAGTGTGGGTGGAATATTTGCAAACTGTAAAGAATGGACAATTCGCCACACTCCACTTTGCACTATTCCATCATATTGCATTAACCTAGCATTTTTTTTATTTTCCCACCCCTTTTTACTTTCTTTTTCGATGGCGTTCTTAGAGGTCCTTCCTTTTTAATACTATACACTACTGCTTCTGAACACCCGATAGCCTTAGCTGTTTCTTTTACTGCCTTACTTACACACATTTTACTTGAAAAAAATCTGATGTGTTGCACTTACATGACTTTCTCTACTCTTGTACTAATCATTCTTACAAACTCTTATTTCTATATCTTCTTATTAGTTGAGATAAACATTTCTACAAATTATTTTATTGTTTATTTCCTTGTAAGTGCAAGGGGAATATTAGAATACAGTAGGCTTTGTGCGATAGTCAAATGTTTTAAAGCGTTGAGATTCCGTTCTCTTTGCACACTTAACATATAAAAAATGAACAATGATGTTCTGTTTCACGAAAGTTTTTAAGTTTTCCAAAACTCACACACATAACAAGGGATATCTCCGAAATGGTTCACCCTACAAGAAAATTTATTGAGACTTACATGGTGTATTTTACCAAGATCTACATTTTTTGTACAGTATGATTTGGTCTATCTCTAACGGTTTAACAGTTATGCAAAAGTCGTCCAGAGTCAATTCCACTACAGGGGCTATAGCCAGAAAATTCAAGATATATATTTCATTTGTCATCAAAATATCTCAAACATATGACATTTTAATCAAAATTGTTAGAGCCATTTTCAAGAAAATCAAACTTTTTGAAATACGTTCCATGTAAAGGGTAGTTTAGGGTGGGGCTATTTTCTTCAAAGTCTTAGTGTCGCATCCTTGAAAGACATTAGACTTAAATACCATCTTTGGTTTTTAACCGAACTTTCGTTTTTGAGTTATGCTGTCCACAGGCACACACACGGACCGTTTTCTAAAAATGCTTTTTTTCGGATTCAGGGGTCTCAAAACATATTTCCGGTGAAATCTCGATATCGAATTTTTGGGTGGAATACAATACTTCTACTTACCAGTAGAGAAAGTAATAATGCAACACATTCATAATTGATAAATATTAAAAATAGAAGCACTATTGACAGTGAAGTATTCTTCAATTTGAGGTTATTTATACCATGCTATTAGGAACCTGGCAACAGTGCAAGGGTAGAAAAGGACGAGGCTAATGGCAACTTCTATGCGCTAGATAGAGACAGCGATATCCCATTTAACTCCATACTGTCATCTATAAGTGGAACAAGGTATAATAGCTGTACTTGAAATCCTGCTTATGTCAAGCCCAAGTTTTTGTATTGTATTATTGGCAGTTCTATATTGCTATGTTTCATTGTGCTCTCGGTACAAGGAAATGAACTTGACTTTTAAAAATAAGAGGAAAGAATGTGTTGTTGTTGTTGTTTCCTAGTGCCTTGCATCTGGCAATGAAGTCATTAGCATTCGTGCTTTCCAATACTTTTGAACTGTAGTTTCTTCTGATCTTAATGCTTCACAGGTCTTCAAGTGGTCTTCGTTCATTTCTGCTGGATCGTTACACAGGACACATATTGGTGAGGCTGAGATACCTATTCTGTAGAGATGACTTGCTAAGCAGTCGTGATTTGTCAATAGTCGGAAGGCTGCAACTGCTGTTTTCCTTGGTCTCTGGGGGATTATATCTGGGTTGGAAAGTAGTGTAATCCATTTTTTATCTTTGGCATTTGTTTCTATTTCTTGTAGGTACGAATGAGAAAATTTTTTAATGATCAAGCGTTTTATTGAGGAATATGAGAAATTGAATTTAGACTTTTGTTTTATTGTTGTGCCTTTCTTTGCAAGTGAGTCTGCAGCTTCATTCCCCACGACTCCACAGTGTGCTGGAATCCATTGGAGATGAACAGTCTTATTAACTTTTTGGAGTTGTGTTAACATTTAATAGCATTCTCTAATTTTTGTTGACTTCTTTGTAGTATTTGAACATATTCCCTGAATTGCAGCTTTAGAATCCGAAAGAATTACTGCCTTGTTAAATTTATTTAAGGGAAGATTTAATAATTGTCGGAGAGCAATGTGTATAGCCTCTATTTCTCCATCATAATATGTTGTGTCTCTGCCAACAGAATGATAAAAGGAAAAATGTGAACACGTAACTCCAGCTCCAGTAAGGTTTTCCTTGGAGGATCCATCAGTATATATGTGCAGCCATTCTTCTGTGGGATACCTAGTATTGATTGTTTCCAGAGCTAGAAGTTTTTGTATTTCTTTTGGTTTGTCTGATTTACTTATTTCCTCTATTAATTCCAAATTGAAGGTAGGTTGCAATAATTCCAATGGATTTTCTCTTATAAGTAGATTTTCTCTGGTGTTAGGAATGTTCAATTTGGATTTAATCTGTGTTACCTTTTCTAGGAAACTATTATGAGTTTTAAGGATTGAAGGGGGGAGGTTCTCTTCTGTCCATTTAGAGTTTGGCAGTCGTAACATTTTCTCGTGTTGGAGCAATGCTTGTTCTTCTATTTTTGTTGTTATTGATGGGGTCCGTGTTAAGGCAAGCATGGCATCAATAGGTGTGGATTTAACTGCTCCAGTGATTAGGCGAAGAGCCTGATTTTGTATTTGTTCAAGCTTATTGATGTTAGCATTTGCTGCTGTTATTAAAGCTTCAGAACAGTACAAGAGGTTTGGTTTAACATACATTAGGTATGTTGTGTTAAGGACTCTCCTTGAGCAGCCCCATTTAGCACCAGCTAACCTTTTCAGGATTTGCAGTTTCTTTTCAACCTTTTCTGAGATGTTTGTTATATGTTTTTCCCAACTTAGCTTTCTGTCGAAAGTGATGCTTAAGTATTTGGCATCATCAACTGCTTTGAGTGGTTTACCATTATAATTTATGTTAATATTAACTGGTTTGTATTTTAGTGTAAATAATTCATAATTTGTTTTTTCCACATTGATAGTCATTGTGGAGTCATGGGGAATGAAGCTGCAGACTCACTTGCAAAGAAAGGCACAACAATAAAACAAAAATCTAAATTCAATTTCTCATATTCCTCAATAAAACGCTTGATCATTAAAAAATTTTCTCATTCATACCTACAAGAAATAGAAACAAATGCCAAAGATAAAAAATGGATTACACTACTTTCCAACCCAGATATAATCCCCCAGAGACCAAGGAAAACAGCGGTTGCAGCCTTCCGACTATTGGCAAATCACGACTGCTTAGCAAGTCATCTCTACAGAATAGGTATCTCATCCTCACCAATATGTGTCCTGTGTAACGATCCAGCAGAAATGAACGAAGACCACTGGAAGACCTGTGAAGCATTAAGATCAGAAGAAACTACAGTTCAAAAGTATTGGAAAGCACGAATGCTAATGGCTTCATTGCCAGATGCAAGGCACTAGAAAACAACAACATTGATAGTCATGAGGTTTTTGGAGCTCCATTCATGTACTTTGTTTAGGGCTGTTTCTATTCTGTCTTTAATTAATTCAGGTTTTTTTGGAGAGCCTGAAGTCCAAATGACTACATCGTCAGCAAATAAAGCAATTTTGGTTTCTAAAGTTTTTATTATTGATGGAAGGTCATTTATATATATGTTAAAGAGTGTTGTGCTCAGAACAGCACCTTGTGGAAGTCCTCGGTGTGTTTGTTTATATTTGGAAATGTATGTATTATATTTTGTGGCACAAAATCTTTGTGAAATAAACTGAGTTATCCATTTAAGCATGTTACTTTTCACACCTATTGATTGCAACTTCTCAATTAATTTGTTTCTCCAGACTGAGTCATATGCTGATTTAAAATCATAAATACTGCTAAGGTATCCTCCTTTCTATTGAAAGCTTCCTTGATGTCTTGGCTTAGTAGGAGTACATTTTCACTTGTACTATGATTCTGTCTGAAGCCGGTCTGTGAACTAATAATTAAGTTGTAATATTCTAGGAACCAGTTAAGTCTAGATGCCACCATTCTTTCCATCACTTTTGCAATAACACTGGTCAAAGATATTGGTCTGAAACTATTAATATTGTTTGAAGGTTTGTTTTTCTTTAAAATCGGGATGATAATGGCTTTTTTCCAGTTGGAAGGTACAGTCATTCTCCAACACGTGTTATACAGTTTAAGTAGGATTTCTTTTCCTTTCCTGCCAAGGTGTTTAATAAACTCTGGGTGGATCTTATCAGGTCCTGGAGATTTTTTGTTCTGTAATTGTTCTATTGCTAAATCCAGTTCTGTTTCGTTAAAATCCTGAATAAAAATATCATTTCGTATACCTTTTGGCTTATTAGTTTCTCTGATAGTTTTTTGGATAGCCTTATCTTGTTTTTTATACGCTTGGGGTATTCTTTGTGACTGAGCATAAAACTTGTTAAGGGATTCTGCTATTTCCCTATCTGTAGTTAAGCTTTTGTTATTATGTTTTAATGGTTCAGTTGTATTTTTTGATAATTTTGTTTTATTAAGGAATTTGTATATTTTATTTCCATCTTTCCTATAGTCCATATGTTCTACAAAATTTGTGAAACTGGCCCTCTTTGCTGTAATTAATTCTTTCTTAAAAATGGCTGCTTTTCTTCTCCAGTTTTGTACATCTTCTGGACACTTGGTTCTTTCGGCTTTGACTCTTGCTATATTTCTTTCGTGTTTTAACTTAGATAAAGATGGAGACCAAAAGTAGCTATATTTCTTTAACTTTCCTTTGGGGATATGTGTTTTGGCTGCTGTCAATAATATTTCACAAATTTTTTTATTCATTTCATCTGTTGACTTGAACTCTGATTCTAACAGTATATTACACTTCCCTTCTATCTCATTTTGGAAACTGGACCAATCTGCTTTTTTAAAATTCCAAGAAGTTTTAATTTTTGGTTTGTTACTTTTATTTATTAGACCTCTTATGGAGTTTATGGTGATTCTGTGGCCTGAACCTAGGTCTTCTATTATTTCTCTTTTTGTATTGTCAATTATGTCAGATGACACCATCACAAGATCAGGATTTGTACCTGAGCCATTATAATGAAGGTAAGTGGGTGGATCATTTGGATTAAATGTTAATTCCATTGTTGATGAGTTTAATAGGTCTTCTATGACTCTTCCTGCTGAATTTACATCTCTGTAGCCCCACCTAGGAGAGTGTGCATTAAAATCACCTATTAAAATACTTTTGGGTTCTATGGGAATAGAATTTAGATCTAGTGCATTGTCTGGAGGATTGTAGATACTGTAAATTCTATAGCAGTAGTTACTTTTCCATACTTCAATTTTAACTATTTCTGATTTATCTTGTTCTTCTATGTCGGTCTGGGTGGCTCAGTTGGTTAGACGCTGGCCTACTGCTCCCAAGGTCACGGGTTCAAACCCCGCCCAGGCCGATGGTTTAAGTGTGCTTAAAAACGACAGTTCCATGTCAGTAGATTTACTGGCATGTAAAAGAACTCCTGCGGGACAAAATTCCGGCACACCGGCGACGCTGATGTGATCCTGGCAATTGACAGCGTCGTTAAACAACAAAATCTTTTTTTTTTGTTCTTCCATTGTTTTTTGGGATTTGGATAGTAGCTTTCATATTTGTTTTAATTCCTGTAAGAATACCACTTGCTATTTGACGAGCCTTTGGAAGTATATGTGTAGTGTACTGATCCATTTCAAAGTATATTTCCTGTTCTTCTGATATATTGGCTTCTTGTACTGTGAAGACATCTATATCTTGGTCTTTTAATATTTTCATTAGCTCTTGTTTTTTAGGCTGGGACATGCCTCCTGCATTCCATTGTAGAATTCTTAACCTCTTGAGCGATGGCCATTTAAACATCCGCGAGCCGAGAACTGCTAGCATTTAAATTGTTAAATGCGCTTCGTATATACACAGCTGTATTCTGTGTAAATAGTAAGTTATTTTAATGAAACAAAAACTGGTATAAAACTCGTTATTTGCAGTATAAATGTACGTCATCAGCAAAGTTGAGTTGTATTTACAAAACGTTGAAATGGCACAATTTTGTTTCACTGTGGTGAAAAGTCAACTTTGCTCTGTCGAACGCATCTAATATAAGTTCTCGGAAAGATACAGTAAAGAAACACCCATTGTATGTGTGGCTTATGCGTCCGCATACTGTGTAATAAAGCGCTACTGCATGCGTGGTCTCTTGAGTCATCAGAATAGATCAACATTACAACTTTTGCTTATGCGAGTTTCGTAACTGAGTAGAGTTCGTGTCTTTCTTTGTTGAAATACATACGTATTCTTTCGTGCTTGTAGCTGAAGGGAGAAGTGGTATAAAAAGGTGTTTTTTGCACCAACTGGATATAACCATATACAATTGTTTGGGGATTTGGACAGCTCTCTAAACCCATACAGGACAATGACCGACCTTGACTACTGACAATAAATAACTCGCAGCCTAATTGAACAATACCACGTTGGGGATTGAAAATCCAAAACCCCTGCACCCCTCAGACTTCAAGGAAAACATTATCCTAAAAGGATACCACCAACAGCAAAGAAGTCCCGCCCATTTCGAAAGTGTTTCGTGTGCCGCAAGAAGGGAATTCGCGAATGTGGAGATGTACGTACCCTTGTGTGTTTATCCCTGTTTTGAGGTAAATCACTGCAGAATGAACATATTAAGGTAAGCCAATAAAGTATATAGACCTTACTAAAATGTTTCATAAAGGGAAAATTATAATAAGTTGAGTTGGATAAGGGATAAATAAGGGTTAAATGCTTAAACGCACAGGACGCCCATATCGCTCATCTGCCATTTTAAATGGACGTGATTTCACGTCGATATCCCTCAAGAGGTTAAAGTATTGGAATTGTTGTGATGAAATTTGCCTAAAGATGTCCCCACCCGGAGATCTGATTGGGGGACAGTTTTAACTCCGGAATGTTTATCTTTAGGACTCATATTCATATATGTGGCTTTCATGTAACTGTTTTCTTAACGGGCACCAGATTTACAATGTGGCAGTTACATCACCCGACTTAAACCCCCATTTTGCAAGGGGGACCACACCTATTGTTGGTCAACGGGTCCATCGGACCTAGCCGGGAGGACTAAATAGGTGGTATTTAGATCCACCGACCTTCCCCTCATGTGCCTCTGAGGGACGCTGTTGTGCTGTGATAGTCCAGCACATATGGAAATGACATTTCCTCCATTTTAGATGAAACAGTTATACCGCTGTGATTCGGTCCCCAGAGCCTCATCTGTTAAAAGCAGGGTGCACCACGGGCAGGATGAGGATGGGAATTGGGTAGGAGAGGCTATAGGAGGCGCATCACTACCCCTTACTACCCCAGAGGAAAGAATGTTATAATAATGTATCCTGATACTCAAACACTGTGAACCTTTATTTGTAGCACTAGAAATTCTTATTGCTGTTAATTTATATATTCATGATGTGTTGGTCCAAATATGCTAATCCAGCCCTCAGTAGTACTGCCTTTAGTCACTAAAGCAGAAATCAGGCGCAGTGCAAGAAAGTCAGGATGAAAGTAATGAAGAAACAGACAGGAGAGAGCAAGAAGATTTCTCACACTGCTGGTGCTGAAGCTGCAGATATCTTCCTGGAATACATTATGCAAAAACCAAATACGTGCAGTACCAATGTAATGCTTCTAAAAGCAGTTGTGTGATAAAGGCTTCCACCGTTGCATTTCATCATTGTGGGAACTAAAGATTTGGGACATGTTTCGTAGTGAGTGATTCTACTGTATATGTACACACTCGGAGACTAAGTTTTATATGAAAATGAATGTATCTTAGGATTTAATAAAGTGTAGTCCATTTGTGTTTAAACTAAATTTCAGACACCCATATATGCAAGGTATTTACCAGATTAGTGAGAGGTTAGTGTAAAAGAATTTACATACCTATGGTGTAAGGGGGATACATATAGTAGGAATAAAGTTTAGATCCCTGATTGCGGATGACTTCAAAGTATTACAAACTAGTAGGCATAAAGCTTTTCAATTCATGTCACTCAAAAATAACTACCACAAATTTCAAGTCTTTAGATATAGATTGTATAAATGATTAATGTAACATCTTCTGTGCAGGACACAGAAATTTGGTTCAGAAAGTAAATGTGATATGTAAATAGTGTTCACTAGTCATACTGTAATACATGAAGTGTAGCTTTTAAGATTTGGTTTTTAACAAAACCTATTGTAATTAATGTAATTACCAAATGGTGAATAAATTATCTTTACTGCCACTGCCACCACCATGTGCAGTTGATATTCTCAGTTTGTACAAACACAAGCAGTGAATGGGTGAGGAAAGAACTTCGTCAGAGAAAAACTATATATAATTATCCTAGCTCTATATGGTAACTAACTGTAGAATCTGCCATGTGGTAATGCTGGATGGTTAGTTGGTTGATCGATGTCCAAGCTTTGTTGTTGGCAATGAAACCATTCACTCTCATGTACTCCAGTATTTCAGTGAGAGGTTGGTACATTGATCTAAAGCTGAGTACTGGAGTATGTGGTTTCTCTCCAGATATTCAGGTTTACATGAACGGTTATGCCAATCCTGTGTAGATATTTGTTTAGGCAGTCATGGCTTGTTAGTAATCTAAACTGGTGGAAAAAGATTCACATCTAACGAAGAGTTCATCTTCCAAACAGATACCTATTTTGAGGAAAAATGTTTTGAGCAAAAAGGAGATTATGTTTAAAAATATAAAACTACCAAAAATAATTTGTTTTTCTACCTTTTTCTAAGGACTTACTGAATGCCCCTCGTATGTTTAAAACGCTCAAGGTTTCATGATATCTCCTTGTGGCAATGTTGATCAACTAAATGTGACCACTTTTCTATTTATGGTAACAGCACTGGAAAAGAGAGGCAGAAAATTTGGTTTTAAAAATTATGTTGCTTTCAAATAATTGCATTAAAGAGTAGAATATCTTTGGGTTAAGGGAAGTAGGGAATTAATCCGCCCCCTCTGTCTCCTTGAGTGCAATGAACTATTCTCTGGCTTCTGAGGAAAATGAAATATTGCTTAAGTTAGAATCAGGAGCGTACACAAAGACGGGTGAGTGCAGGATATGCACAGTAACACTGTTTTGGGTCATGTGACTTGCCGGCACATAGTGAGCAAGAATGACAGAAAGAGACAGTGCATGTTTTCACTCTCACCTTTGCATATGTTGCTAACTATAGTAAAGAGCCCTCCTTGGGTGCTCCACTGACACATGGCTGCAATGAGTATGAAATCCTTCCACATTGTCTGGGAAGTTGTCCTAGGGAAAACTACTGTGAATCACAAGATGTGACATTGTACGTACAATTCTACCAATTCTCTCTAAATTAAAGGTTTGAAGGTTCATTAAGAGGTTCATTGCCTTGCTGACAATGGTAACAGTTGTCGAATTGACATCATGATTACTCATTTAAAAGCTCAAGCTGAAATTATAGACCCAAATATAAGATTAAGAATTTCAAATGCCCAGTCTTTGGAAGTTGATTAAGAAAACAATAGCATATATGATCCTACAATACCATATTTTGTAAATAAATGTGACTTTAATCACATTGGACTGACTGGCCTTTTCTTTGGATCACGTGATATTTCAAAATATTTAGTTAATGAAAAGACTGCAACAAAACTGATATGCAATTACACCTAACATTGTAATCTACATTTTAAAAATTGCTCCTCATCAATTCTTGTCTTTATGACAACCCCATTTCAGGTCTGATTCATAACCTCTTAACATACATATTATTTACAAATGTATGCTTGCTATTTTCATCTATTTTTCATTGTCAAAGTGGAACATTTATTTAACTGTAATAATGGAAATAACCATGAAATTCATTTTTAAGAACTTAAATGGACATTTTAATCTCTTAATATCCCGCAGATTAAACTCTTAGAGTATCCTCTTCATGTGTTTAAACTCTGTTGACGTTTTCTTTCCCCCTTTCTTTCATTATTTTTCTTTCCTTCTTCCCTCCGTTCTTTAATTATTTTTTCTTTCTTCCTTTCTTGCTCTTTCTTTCTTCCTTCCCTCCCTCCCTCCTTCCTCCCTCCCTCCTCTCTCTCTTCCTTTTTCCCCCTGAACTTAACATATAAAGTGTATACTGGGCATTGAAGCATGAAGTGTAACACTAAATATTTAGAGTGCCAATGGCCTTAACAATTTGTGCCTGAAGCCCCATTACCATTATTAAATATTAAATTAATGCTGAACTCATGACTCTATTTTACATGAAGTGTGAGGAAATGACCCACATAAAACTGCAAGAGCTGTTTGACACAGACACTCTAGTGTTGATAAAACATGCAGAAAGAAAATTCTACTGAACTGGCTAATTCACAGACCCTAACAGCAGAAGTACAAAAGTCAAAAAACGAGATTACGGCTAAATCTAGAGTATCAAGCAGCCCAAAAACCGTGATAGAACAATTAAAGTCTGCCTTTCGAAATATATGCTGCTCACTAAAGATATGCCCATTGTATACCTGGGATTTTGTTACTTGGCCTAAATTAAAAACTTGAATATACTCACTTTTATGTTAATCTTTAGGGTGTCTCCCCTATATAGAGGGTACTATGATCAACCGGCCGCTGTGTCCGCCAGCCACAGCTAAGAGTGCTGGATGAGGGAGGTGGGGGCAGTGTGCCATCTCCGGTTTTATGTTAAGAGGTTAAATAAGCAAATATCTGGAAAGCATGCATTAACTCACAAATAATTCTGTGATCAAACGTGAATTGGGAAATGTGTAGGATATGCACAGTATAATTGCAGAGATGAAGGGAGGAAGATTTAAAAATTGAGTAGTTTGACACACAAATTTTGATAAATTTATGTTTTATTACAGAATCAGAAGGATCATATTACAATGGTCTGTACCAAGAACAACGAGCTGAGCAGCAAGGTAGAACGCCAAGAAGAGCAGCTGAAGTATGCGTGTACTGAAATTACTATGTTGCAACATATGCTGAAACAAAGTAAGAGCAGAGTGGAGGAAGTACGAGAGACAAGTCGACAGAGCATTGTTGGGGCTGAGTGCATGTTAGAGCAACTTGCCATGAACAGCAACAGTCAACTAACGAACCTTCAGGCGCAGTTGGCAGATGAGTCAATGCTGCGGCTTAAACTTCAGGACCAGATTCGTGAGCTCTCAGCTTCTGCTGCAAAGAAAGATGCTGAGGTAACAGACGATGTGAATAAATTGAGTAATGTTGAGACATTTATGTATAGTTCTTTTATCTTTAATTATTTTATTTTCTCATTAGAGCCTCTTGTACAATTTCATTTGCTTCATTCTTCAGATGTGGGAAGTATAAATACAACAGTGAATGGAATGTATTTCGAAAAGCAAAAAAAAATAAGTCAAGCCTAATACACTGTCCCTCAGTATTACCAGAGTAGTTAAAGGCTATATAAATAAATCAAGGTAGGAATTAAAGGTATTTTTTCCGGGTCCCTACAAATGTGCTAGTGCAGCTCTCTCCCACTTTACTATTCTCCATAAATTCTCACAACTCATTTCAACTCCTCTTTAAAGCATATCATTTAAATAAGTGGTTGAAATTTGGCCAAATATGAATATGTTGCTGTTTTTTTGCTGGGAGATAATTTTAATTTCGCCTGTAATACATTTCGTTAAACAGATGCATAGATTATAGTGTTATAAGATTTGCCATTTGTGTTGAATCAGGAAATTCCATGGAAGAATGTAGAGCTCAGTAATGGGGAACATTTGAATAGTATTTCCCAAGAATTCAGAATCAGTAACGTTACACTAAACTGAAGTGCTGCCAACTTTGCAACAGGAATCAATAATTTCAAGTCAGTCAGTATTTTGCGATATTTAGCGCGGGAAGACAAATTTAAAGGTAGCATCTATTCAAGGCCATCTCTGCGATTTAAACCACAGACTTTCCGCTTCACGTACAGCTGCTCTAACCACTGACCACTTGTCCAACTTACCAGTATAACATTAAATCCCCAAACCAATTTGTATTTTCCTAGTAGACCACAAGGGAATCTCACATCTGAGGTAAGTACCCCAAGGACGACTTACAATTATGAGTACTTTATGTCCCAGGTTTAAATAACCTTTAGAAGGTAATTGTTATTTTGTTATGTTGAATATGGCTGTGTATTTACTGCGGAACTTTGTTGCATAAACAACAATTTCAAAGAATGGAACAATTATATAACTAACACTGTTTTAAACATATGTCCATTTGAATTGCAATGGCAACCAAATGTGCATGTGCACTGCAATGGCATTTAAGTGACCAAGAAAAATTTGCTTTAAATTTAATGTTAATGTATCTGTAAAATAATGCCTGTATCAATAACACAACAGCTGTAATTAACACCAACTATGGTCATAAGTTTACCATGGGAAGAGTTTTACAAACGGTTGCTGGTTTTATGCCAACTGAACAGATGGAATGTCAGCAAACATAACCATAAAGCACTTTAATAGGGGGAAATACAGTTGAATTTTCATGAATTACAATAGCTTGCACTCTACAAATGCAGTTTCACACTTCAAAGGAATTATTTGGTCATTATATTGTTTCAGCTGCAGCAAAGCAAGGTTGAAAAATCAAACTTGGCATCAGAACTGGATGTCTTCCGCAAGAAATGTGAAGATTTGGAAAAACAGATTCAAGATATAGAAAAGGAGCAAGAGCTTGCAGTGAATGATCACATTGCTGAACTTCAGCAACAGCTGAGAAGAGAAAGACAAGAGTGTAGTAATCTGCGAGTTCGTTTGAATACCATAGAAAACAAGTTAAGTGAATCAGTACGCTCTCTGGAATTTGCAAATTTGCAAATTGCAAATAGGGAGGTGGAGACGGAGGACATGGTAGCCATACTGGAGTCAGAGTTGAAGAAGGCTGCTGAGGAGAAAATAAGGCTGCAGCAGAGGTTACAGCAGGTCTCTGAAAGAGAAGGTAACAGGTCTTCACAATGAGGGTGATGTAGGAAAAGCTGTTAAGCCATAATAGTGCATGGCAAGAGTTAATTGTGTTGAATTTCTCCCCATTTTTGACCCAATGAATCTCTGAATGTATTATAAAGTATCAATATACTTGTCTCTTATTTCAATTATTTCAAACTCCGTAAATCTTGTTCTCTTTTTTATTATCATTTATGTATTTATTTATTGTTAAATCTTGGAAATATACAATAAACTCTTGAACTTCTTTTCATTTTCCTTGCAAGGTGCTCATTTATACCATGGCCCACAGTTTACCATAAAACTATGGCTATTAGTGAATTGTGAGCCTCAGGCTAATTCATTTCCTAGTTCATTTACTTTTCTAAACCATTTTTCTCTCATCCTTCCCATAAATTCTCCTAAATTTTATCTTCATTTCTTAACTTCGTTGCATAATTTTTACAACTTCTGTACTAATATTTTTCCATTTCTTTGGTATGAACTGTTTCCTCCATAACTTAGTTTCTTTACATTTTAATATATAAAGATCATTCACTCCTTTACATGAAACATATTTATGTTTATTCCTTTGTCTCTTCTTACCCTGTGCTCTTTTAGCCTAGTCAAGCCCATTCTTCTCTCTGCAGCTGATTACATACATCTACATACTTCTCTGCCCCAATTATCATAATTGTCCATACAGTTTTGAGCTTCTTTCTTCTCTGAGACTGAAAAATGTCCTTTTTCTCGATATCCTCACTTGTTTCTAAAAATCTCTAGCTTGCTCCTCTTTCTATCTTAATATTGCTCATTCCATTTTCTTGCAACACTTCATAAACCCAACCCAATGCATCCCTAGTGCTTTCTTGCATAATAAAGCATTGGGTAGTGTAAATGAAAGCTAGCAATTGCTTATGAGCTGCAACTCACAAGCAAGTTGAGAATAGAACATAAAGTCATGGTTTGGTATAAATAAAAATTTTCCCTTTTTATTGAGCTATTGTTATCAGCAATAAGCTTTGGCTTGATCCTTCACCATGCCTAATCAGCTGAGTAAATAAGCATTCCTATTCTTTTGTCAGCACATGATTTAAATATTTGTTGCACTTAAATATTCATATACTCCTCATTTTGAACAGAAAAATCTTACTACATACTCGGTAAGTCTGAGTTGCATTTTCTACTGCTTTGTACAATATGTGTAAATGTAAATTGAATGTTTATTTGGATTAACAGAAAATAGCTAGATAAGATTTTGTAGGAATAGTTTGTAGAAAAGTGAGTAGAGAAAATTGTGTAATAATTCAGTGTATCTTTCTCTTTCTTTCCCAATTGTCCAAAAAGAATGGAGTTGTAAAGCCATCAAATAGCAACCGTATTTTATGAGACTTAGCTATCACTTTAGTTCACTACATTCTTCTTGCACTTACAATGAAATATGTAAGTGCATAATGAAAGTTTATCTTGACTAAGAAGAATTATATACAAGAATAAGCTTTTCATTGTAGAGTGAGTAAAGAAAGCTGTGTGACTGTAAATATCAGGTTTTTGTTTTCAGCTCTGGAACCTCCATTGGACTAGATTTCAGTTTGGCAAGCTGAGGTAAAAATGGAGGCACTTCAAGAAATAGCAAACAAAAGCTTAATGAAAGTCAGCAGGGCTTGTTTTTATTAATACTGCAACAAACTGACTCAAGAACTTCTTTATTGATTTACTTCCTCTACTTACATTCAAACTGGCCTAAAATACACAAATTAACAAACATCATTCAATCAACTCTTTTCTCACACAAGCTCACTAGAGCTAACTCAAGACTAATTAAATTTTTGGCAATGTGACATCAGCCATAGAATAATCACATGATGAATGCTCTTCATTTCCACTCAGTTCTGTTACGCGGTGCTTAGCTGTTCCTTTTCAAGGTGACAATACCTTATTGTGATCGGTAGCTCAGGAATCAAGGACAGCAAGCTTTTGCTTGCAAGCTGATTAAGAAGAATTTAATTGATAGAAAACCAAGCAATTGCTTGAAATTAGTGAGATATTAGCTAATGCTTACTTTTATGTATACCACCCATTGTTTGAGAATGTTATGTTCATCCAGTGATATTATATGCCAATATTTCAATACTCGTATCATTATTTATTTATGCCTACAAGCTTACTACTGGTAAACTTGATAAGCGGAAGATTTGTGTTTCAAATCCCGGCTATTGCATTGAATTTTTTAGTTCTGATTCCACCTCTTAAACTCTTTATACCTTTTATATCACATGGTCCATCAGTTGACTTTTGTCCTGGTGTAATTATTTCGTTAGTATTCTTATGTCATCTACAAAGTTTAGCACAGCATATTGGTTCATGGTGTCCAGATATTTTCATAAACTCAGGTACAATATGCATAGTATAGTTTTGCATGTACTATGTTGCATGTTTTTGTATATATGTAACGTTGCCGGGGGTGATAAAATGCATATTTCTTTTATGATGCTCATTTTCGAGTTTTCATATATATTATCATATTCATTACATTTGTTGCTTAAATTCAAATGTTTACATTTACATAATAGGATTAATGACTTCATTGTCAGAAATCCAGCATTGGCTAACAACATTTACATAATTGTTTTGTTTTTATACCTATATAAGTCATCAAAAATGCAAAGTTCAGTACACTGATTTATTGCCTTTAATATTTCTAGACAATTCCTCAGTCTGGGAAGTGACAAGATTGATATGCATTTTGCTATTAACATTTGTTACAGAGGAAGAAAATCGTAAAGTAGAGAAGCTGGAAGGATTACTTAAACGCCTTCAGGATGGAGTTTCCTGTCTGGAGCAGGAAAACCAAAGACTGAAAGAACAGAAGGGCACAGAGGCGGAAAATGAAAGTCGACAGGTTGAACTGGACCAGCAACGTGCAATTTTAGTGGCACAGGTGGAAAAACTAGAAGCTCAACTTGAAAAGGTTCGTGAGGTTTCAATTCTTGATCGTCAGGCTGCTAAGACAACTCAAGAGAAGCTCTGGAAGGTTGGTAACATGTTTCAACTTCTATCTTTGTTGTTTCTTTCTTAAGACCTTCAAACATAACTACAAATTAAATTAGTACTTTTGTAAGCCTAAGTGGCATTCCCCCAGATGCGTAATATGCAAGAAAAAAACTAAGATATAATATAGCTCTGGAATTAGTTTGCTGCTGTTAGGAAGGTTATTTGAATAAATAATATTGAAATAAGGTGGCATTAACAACAGAAAATCAAAGTCACACTATTTAAAATAATTAAGCGGTAAACATGAGAGCAAATTGAAATCAATGTCCAATAGAATATCAACATTACAATCCTAAAAATTAAAAGACAAACCAAGTTATGAAAATAAAGTGTGTTAAGTGGAAACAAAAAAGTCAAACTGTATATTATGTTAGAAAAAACTTATAATTGTTGAGAAATAGTTTTCATAGGTGTACAGAGGTATTTTTTAGATATGGCAAATGACTTGCTAGGATCAGCACGAGTGACATCATGCAAATTGATGGTAGGGGTAGCTTATTGGTTTCATAAACTAGAGACTTGATATGCAAGCAAGCCCTGTACTTAAACACGCATTCTCACGATTTTGACTGCATGGAGGTTGGAGATATACTAACCTGGCACCCCTATGGTCTTATAAATACAAAAGTGAACCCTACCATAAACCACTGTACAACTATCGTCCATTCGCCATGTCTAAAAAATAACTGTACTCAATGGTGGAACAGTTCTGACTTTTGGAGATTCTGCAGCAGTGGATTTTACTAGCAAAATTGTGCTAAGTATTTTAGGATATAAGCATCTTTCTGTTAAGCAAGTTGTTACATAAGTTTGCTGTAAAATGATACCTAATGGTGCAAATGGTCATTGAGTGTGATTATAAGTAATAATTTAAGAAGTTTCCCTGGAATGTGGGATATAGCAAAATTGAAGCTTCTTTCTTGCTTTATTGTCTGTAGATTTGTAAAATACAAATATTTAGACATGAACAAGATAAAAAAAGAAGTGTGCTTACAATAATTATTAAGAGTTTACATACAATATACGTTAAAGAGCAATTCCAAGTCAATATTACAGGTCATCTATACCATACAGCTTGGGTGGAAGTTTATGTGCATGTATTTCTCTTGTGCTGTTTTAATACCAGTGTTAAGGTGCCAAAATAAAGCAGTTTAGTATAGTCAGTGGTAGCTGATGGTTCTAAAATATTTTTGTTCTTGCACATTTTATAGTTTTTTGTTAAGTATTATATTTATGAATGATTTTTGCATGACATTTACATAAGCATAAATAATTCTATGTAAAACAATAAGTATTTTAGACAGTGAAGTGCCATAGTTACCAAAATTAGAGTAAAGTGAGTCTACCTTGTAAACACTTTTGTCTCCATTATTTATTTATGCCAACAAACTTACTGTTGGTGTTTTTAAACACACAAGCCGTGTGTGGGCAAAGTTTGAGAGGTAGAACTGGAACTTAAAAATTCAATGCCACAACTGGGATTTGAACCACAGGCCTTCTGCTTACCGGGCGGCTGCTCTAACCACTGAGCTATTGTGACAAACTGCCAGAATGGCATTATTCCAGTTCTACCTCTCAAACTTTGCCCACACACGGCTTGTGTGTTTAAAAACACCAACAGTAAGTTTGTTGGCATAAATAAATAATAATTACCATCTGAAGGTTATTTAATCCTGGGATATAAAGTACTTACAATAGTAAGTCACCATTGGGGTAATTTGTCTCTGATGTGAGACTGCCTTTGTGGTTTACCAGGAGAAATACGTACTGGTTTGAGAATTTAATGCCATTCTGGCAGTTTGTCACAATAGCTCAGTGGTTAGAGCAGCTGCCCGGTAAGCGGAAGGTCTGTGGTTCAAATCCCAGTTGTGGCATTGAATTGTTAAGTTCCAGTTCTACCTCTCAAACTTTTGTCTCCACTTAGGGGCCCTAATGACCAAGTTGTCGACGGGCCCTTAAACCCGACACACTCACTCACTCTCTCCACTTATGAATTGTTAAATGAAGACTGGTTTCTGGGAACTTCTTCCCTATCCTCAGTTCGATGGTTAAACGTTTACGAGGTTTACTCACTTTGCTCTAATTTTAATAAATGATTCTACTGAATATTTTCTCTTATTATATAATACTCATATTTACTTCTCTATGTTAATTTATTTTATTTGATCTGTCCAGTCACTTGTCATATCTCCCCTTCAAATAGAATTTTGACTATATAGCATATTTTATCTTAACATAAACAGAAAGAAAAGGAGTTGGCTGATGCACAGATTGATCTGCGTATTGCTCGTCGAGAAATGAAGACTCTAGAAGACCAGCTCACATTGGTAACCAATGAGAAATACAAGGTGGAAGCAGAAAAGAGTGATATCATAGATGATTTGCATAGTCAGTTGGATACTATGAAACAGAGGATTGCAACATTCGAATCTAATCTTGAAGCTGCCAAAAGCCAGGAGGATGCACTCAGAAAACAAGTTAATGTGAGTCAAAGCACAGAAATTCATGAGAGACCAGCCAATTGCATGCTTGATGGCTTCATTGTAGGAATGGCTGCATGGATTAGTAGAACAATGCAATGTATTTTTGTAATGTATTGTAAATGCATATTACATACCTGAAACTATGGATTATCTTGCACCAGCTTTGCTTTAATCTTTATAAGTACCTATTCTACTTTGTTATGATATATTTGTGGAATAAAAAAGATAATTGAATGCCATTTATTCCATCACTGTTTTATGTTCTTTCCTTATTTTTTGAATGCCTTATATAATTTCTTGATATTTTCTTGTGTGCTTCTGAATTAAATGTTTCAATAACTTATCTTTTAGCTTTTAGTCATTAAATTAAGTTAAATGATCCAAAGCTAAATTTATTTTTAACTAATAAAAATTTGCTACAATATCTTAAGCAGCTAGATGAATTCTTAGGTTTTGTGTATTTCAAATGGTGGTAGGAGCATGCATGCTGAACTTTAAAGCAAGACATTCGTGACTTCTATTTTGTATACTATTCACTATTTTGTACTATTATTCACCTTTTGTACTCGGCGGGAAAAGAAAGTAAATAAAATTATGGTATAGGTATTTATATGCACAAATTGAGGTGTTTATTAGTCTAGCTTTACTTTCTACACCAGAACTTAATGTTACATATTTTGAAGATTGTTACTTTCATCATCAGCCTTAGATTCGCTGCTGGACTTCCTCCTGTGACTTGTAGATGATATTTCTTGGCTGGATATTGATGATCAGGTCATTTTTATATGGTACATTGAAGATTAATAAATTTGTTTATTTTTATGTATGAAGAACTTTTCCCAAAACGGAGTTCTGCTGTTTTCTAAGGCCCTTCTTGGATTTTTGTGTCAACTGAAGACCTGTGGACCAAAAATACTCTGCAACTGCTGAGTGCTCCATTTGTTTATATTTCACATTTCTTATGTGTAGTTCAAAACTTGCATCTTAGTTCCTCTTTTTCTTCTTAATATATACTTGCCATTTTTATGTAAAATTTTATAAATACCAAAAGCTTTTCCCACTGAATTTTCGTCCTTTGTGTTCGTTCTGAGTATGTTTTTTAACAAATGCTGGTTAACTGGGTCCAAGGTTATACCCTATTCTTTGAATGTTTTCATGAATTATTGGAAGGCTCATTGGTGGTGAGACGGGAACTTCCATGTATCTATAATTGTGATTATCGAACCAGAACGTAAATATAAGACATATAGTAATTATTATTTATTTAAGTTCCAGTTCTACCTCTTATAAGACATATAGGTTTAAGTATAATTTTTGTATGATGAAATTTGTAAAGTGAAGTTGCCTCTGGAACGTATGTTAACCTGGGTGCCTTTTTGAATGCTATATATCGACAGAGGACAAACATCTTTTGTCATTTTTCGCTAAGGGGCGACTTGGCCTTCAAAGTCCAAGGACACAGCTGGGGACGCAATATACTCCCCCCCCCCCTATAACGGGACTAGAGAAAGCTGCATGGGTGAAAAATATATAAATAGGGGAAATTCAGTAGGACCTGGAGACTGTCGTGTTCTTGCTACCAAGGGTGAACCTGTAACAAGCATATGTAGGTTTCATGCTAAAAACATAGCAGTGTTTATATAAATAAATCAGGAAACGTCAGTGCTGTGTATTTTGCCATCTAACCTCGCGCCTGAGAAGTATCCGACTCATGCCTACCTAAATCCCAGTACCTAATCCCATACAAAATCAACGTAGCAAAGTACAGTGCAAAGGCGGCTACTGCACCAGATGAGCTACCGAGGCATCAAACCCTAAGTGAGTCGTCACCAAATTGGGCGACCAACCGGACCCGTTACAAAATTGGCTTAACCAACGTGGGCCGTTACAGTGGAAATTAATTTTTTTAACTTTTTGGTTTCAAGTATGGTGATAACCTTTATTTGTTTTGTCTTTTTTATTTTTTTTCTGTGTATAATCTCTTTAGTGAAGCCATTTTTATGTAGGATTTCCAGTATCTTGTATTCTTTATTGTGTTCATAGGTATGTTTACCTATTTCAAGGTTAGGCTGTTTATTATTGCAGATTTATGTTCCCTTGAGTTGTAGCTGTCATTTGGTGTACATCTGTGTGTGATTCTTTTCTAAGGATGCCAAAACTTACTTTATTCTGATTCTTCATGATTTTTATGCCCAGAAGAGGGAACATGCTATTGGATTCTGTTTGTATTATAAATTTTACTGCTGTACCTTACATACTTCACAAACTTCTTGTCTACTATTGCAAAAATGTTGTCTATATATCTGTACAGAGTGTATATATGTGCAGGAATGCACCTGTTTCATTATTTCCAAAGAATCTATGGTATAAGTTTACCAGAAATGGGGAAAGTGGGTTGCCCATTGCTAAACCATTACCTGAGAGTATGGCTTATTCCTGAATGTAAAGTAATTCTGAATTATGCTCAATTTGGTCAGCATCGCCTATTCCTTTATTCCTTCATATCAGTACCTGTAGAGTGCAGCCATTTTATCAACACTTCTTGTAGCTTATCTTTTGATATACCGGGGTACAGTGAGATGGCATCAACAGAAAAAGTAAATAGTTTTCCTCTGTTTATATACTTTTAATTTTCTCAGCAGGTCCATAGATGTTACTTATGCTCAGAATTTTTGTTTGGTAGGAGCCCCTAAAATTTTCTGCATAACCAATTTGCCTGATTCTGTCAGGTTAAATTTATGATATTGATGATGGGGTTCATTTTATTCCTGGCTTTGGTAATGCATTATCCTGGGTGAAATTGGGTTGCTTGATATCATAATTTACTTTTCTTGCTATCTTCTTATGCTTTTCATTTCTTTCATAGTATATAGGAGTGTTTTTGCACATTTTTGTTGGATCTGATTTTAATGATATGAACTCACCGCTATACAACATGGATTTCATATTTGTCTCGTACCTTTGTGAGTCAATCATTAGTTTGGAAAGATAGAATCAGACTGAAAAATTCAATGCCATAGCTGGGACTTGAGCCATCATTTGATATCATTATAGTGTAAGAGTACAAGTCGCCATTAGGGTGTGTTACCTCATATGAATTTGAGATCTCCTTGTGATTTACTAGAAAAAATGCAAGTCAGTTGGAGAATTTAATATTGTCAAGACATATTGCCATGGTAGTCTATTGGTTAGAGCAACCAGAGACTGGAAAATCTGTGGATCAAATCCTGGCTATCTCATTGAATTTTTTCAGTCTGATCCTACCTTTCCAATCTTTTTCCTATACACAGCTAGTACAAAGGAACAATCAGTTGCCATTGATCATTAGCTTGTTTCCTTTATCTGCCATGTATAAAATACATGTTTCATATTGAGGTTTCTGATAATTGTTTTATGTGGATGTTTTCTAGTTGGGTTTACTTTTGTATCAGTTTGTTGATGATGGGTTTGCATTTTTCTCTAATGATTGCTTTTTCCTCTTCTGGCAAGTCACAGGAGGAAAGTGTAGCAGTAAATCTAGGCTGATGGAGACAGTTCTATCTGAAGAAAGTTCCAATGAGTTCTGATGTAGAAAGAAGTTAAATTAATAAACATCTCAATTTGTACATGTGACAAAACAACTTCATTGTGTTTTCCCAAAAAAGATTTATAAATGATGGTATAGGTTTCCATATATGTGTGTTGTGCATAGTTAATACTTCTTTCAATAAATGCCACATCATATTAGTATAGCATTAACTGAATAATTTTGGTTATGAAATTTAATCTATCCATTATGTTACACAAAGTTTTGAACACAGCAAAAAACAGCTAATAATGTTCTTACTTTGCCTTAAAAAGTGCATATAAACAGCGTATATATGTAAGGAACACAAATTTTTAATATTACTTTGCGTTTAAAAGTTATGCGCTGTATAATAAAACAAGCGGAAGGAATAGGGGAAACGGACATTCATCGACGAATATCACTAGTGTACGGTGAGCACTGCATGTCCCTTGCAAGGTTCAAGGCGTGGCACAAGCGCTTTAGGGGAGGACGAGTGTCATTAGCTGATGATGCACGATCTGGAGCACCACACTGCATTACCGATGACATCGTCCAGCTGGTTGATGCACTCATTACCCAGGACTGCCGAGTGACGGTGAAAGCCATATCCGCTGAGGTCAGATTGAGCGTCGGAAGTGTTCACACCATTGTGAAGGACTGACTGCTCTTGCGCAAAGTGTGTGCCCAATGGGTGCCCCACAGTCTTTAACCTCACACCAGGAAGCATGTCGAATGGCCCACTGTCTTGGTCATCTGCAGTGCTATGCTAAGGAAGGTAAAGAGTTCCTAGCATGAGTGGTGGCTGGAGATGAGTCATGGTGTCATCATTCGAACCAGAATCAAAACGACAGTCTCCAGTGGGAGCATCCAGGGTCACCACCACCAAAAAAAGCCAAGACCATCCACACAAGTACAGGAAAGGTTATGCTGACGTTCTTCTTTGACCAAGATGGCCCCCTTCTGATACACTTCCTGCAGCATGGGACAACAGTGAATGCCCAGCATTACTCGCAATTCTTGACCAACCTTCGCCAAGTGATCAAATGAAAATGATCAGGCAGTCACCCGTGAGGTCATTCTGCTCCACGATAATGCAAAGCCTCATATGGCCAACACAGCCACGGCACTCCTGAAGAAATTCAATTGGGAGGTTCTTGGCCATCCTCCATACAGTCCAGACCCCTCTGCCTGTGATTATGCCATTTTTGGTCCCTTTAAAAAGGCTCAGGGGGGCAAATGATTCACCTCGGATGACGACGTCCAGCTGTACGTGCAGAACTGGCTCACATCGCAGCCCCGGGACTTTTATGAGACAGCCATTCACCGTCTTGTGTCACAGTGGGACAAGTGTTTCAACAGCCAGGACCAATACTTCTAACACACAGGTACTGGTTTCTGTAACTATGCCCCCGGCTCATTTCTTTTTGAACACGCCTTATAATATGCTAAGATCATTATTCTTTAAACCTAATGTTGTGTCATCGTCATAGAGACTTAAAGTAGCACCAGTTGGTATTTCATTGATAACATCATTAATGTACAGTATAAACAACAATGGTCCCCGAAACTGAGAAACTTTTGATACAATGACTTTACTTTGGGAAACAAAATTGCCATATTTGCTGTTTAGCTCAGTAAATTGAGTTCTATTAGTCATATACGACTTTATGGGATCGTGTGTAATGCCTCTTATTCCAAGATTGTATAATTTGAGTAAGATCTCTTTATCCACACAATCGAACGCTTTGGTGAGATCCAATTAGACGCCTGTAGAGTAACTGCCACTGTCAATTGCATTGGCTATGTATTCAATGCAGGATGACACCACAGATATTGTTGACTTGCCTTGGATGAATCCATTTTGATGAGCAGGTAGCAATTGAAAATGTTTGAGAAATTTAATAATTTGTGTATACATTATTTTTTCAACTATTTTTGAAAAAGTAGGCAATACCGAGACAGGCTTGTAATTATCAATTTCCATTCTATTTCATTTTTTAAAGATGGGACAACTTTGTCTATTTTTAAATTATCAGGGAATATTCCGTTACAGAGGACTGTATTAATGATGTCAACATGAGGCTTGACAGTGGCATGCTTGCATGCTTTTATAGCGTTGATAGCGATTTTATCATATCCTATGCTACTAGTTGATTTGAGATTATTTATAATATTGAGAACTTCAGTGTTGTTAGTGGGCTCCAGAAATATAGTTGAACTGATGGTATTGTTTCTTACAGAATTATTGGCGTCTTTATGGAACACATCAGTAATGTTGGATCCTATAGAAATAAAATGATTGTTGATTAAGTTAGCAATGTTTTGAGGCTCATGTACTGGACAGCCATTCTGGACAGTTGTAATATCGTTTGCATTAGAGGATATTTTGTTTGCCTCTGAAATGATTTATTATTTGCCAAGTTTTAATCTTATTACCAGAATTGATAATTCTTTCATTAAAGTAATTCTGCTGGGCTAATACGACTTGTCATAAAACTTCTTTATATTCTTTACATGGTCACTATGTAATTTATGGGACGTACACAAAACATTTGAAATGTGTAATATTGTGCTAAGTTTTTTTAATTTCGTCCATAACCCATCTTACGTTGACCCTTTTTGGTTTTTGGTTATTTATTCTTTTAGTTACTATTGGACAACAAGCAGGTATCAAAAAATATCTAAAGTATTATGAAAATCCACAAATAACACAAGTAATTAGAGACTCACACTTCACTATAAAAATTGAGTTACACTCAATATTATCACAATGTACGTTTCAACATCCACTACGTGTCATCATCAGGTGACCTTACCTTATGCAATAGCTAGCAATTTTATACATATTATGAAAATGCTTAAATTTTTCATTGTATCAGTTTCGCACATTACATCGGGCCATGTCAGGACTCTATTTAGAGCTAACAAATTTGTGTGTCACAACAATTATTTACATACATGTTAAAGTTCTGTGCCTGTTTTTCATTGGTTGGATTAGGACCACACATTGTTAGGCACTGAGCAAAATAATCAAATATATTTGTATGTAGCACCAATGCATGTATGGTTAGATTCAATGTTGGTAATAATATTATCAATAATTTTTAGCGTTTTATCTGTGTGCCTGATTATATCATTTATGGTACATCTTAAGTTAAACTGGCCTAGAATGCTTTGTAAACATCTAAATTGTTTATGTTGATTTTGTTGGAAATCTATATTAAAATCACAAGCTATTATTATATTGCAGTTAAGGTTTGACATTAATTTGTGTAAAAGATTTAGTAATGATTCTAAGAACATATTAAAATTACCATAGGGTGGTCTGTACAAGCCTATGATATAAAATGGATTTGGTCCATATTTGAACTTTAATCCAGATATTTCAATATCTCCTTAATGGCTAAGATTTTGTAAGTTCAGAACTTCTAATTTTGTATAGTTGCCATAAAATTTGTTATTATGTTTGGCATATATGGCTACCCCACCTTTTTGTTTATTCAGTATACAGTATTTGGAGACTAAGTTTAAATTTGGCCAAAGCACACAATCTATTTCCAGTTCCCTTAAGCCATGTTCTGAGAGCATCAAAATATCATGATTTTCATCTTCTACAAACAGTTCAGTAAGGTACACTTCATTTCTTAAAGAATTTATGTTGAGATGGATTAACTTAAAATTATGGTTGCTTTTAAGTACTGTTTGTTTTTTGAAGCCTTTTCCTTTAAATTCACTTGGTCAGTTAAGTGATCAGCCACTGCCCTACCTATTACATTACTCAGGATCTGTTTTCCCATATTATTAAAATGTAACCCATGATTTATATGAAGCTCTCATCTCACATAAGTATTTACAAGCTTAACATGCTTAAAACTTACAGATAGAGGTTATGTCCATGTTTACCTTGACAACTACTTAATTTATTCTGGAATTTGGAGCCACGTGTCTGTACAGAAGTTTCACTACCACTATGTTTGTATTTTCCAGCTTTATCACTATATGCTTATTCACTTTTTCATTTCCAACATCGTTGCTGCCGGTGATTATTACTACAGCATCTTCTTTTGTTAGATGTTCACATTCGCTAGTGATATTCTTTGTAACTTCAGGAAAACAAGCACCTGGTTTAACGATGCCTGAAACTAATGGAATTCGATAGTCTTGATTGAGGTTGGATGCCAGCCCTTGTCCGTGGCTGTCTGCAAATAAATATACTTTGCCTTTTTTTTTTATTGAGGCGTTTGTTTCTGCTTCTGATTTGTTCTCTGACTTACATGCTGTAGTGGTTCATCCTGATGATAATTTTGGAGAGGCTGAAAGTGATTTTTACAGACTATGTTTGTTTCTTGATGATCTATATTATGCTTTTTCCCAGATCTTTTGGCTAGATGCTACATGGTTTTGTCTTCGTTATGTGGATTTTGCTCCCAAGCACTGTTTTCTGCATTTACAGCATTTAATTTGTTTTTGAGATCTTCATTTTCCGTTTTTAAAGCCTTTACTTCATTGTTCGCTTTTGTAAGGTTCCTATTAAGTAAATTAATTACCACATGTAATGATGCTATTGTCTCTGCTTCCTGCGCCTTAACACTCGTGCTTGGGTCGCTCCTGTTTTTTATGGTCAGAGATTTCGATATTTATGCATTCCTGATGGCTTGCTTCCATTTCATGTGGACAAGTTCGAAGGATGCCCTCATGGTACAGCCTCCCCCCAGAGGCCTACTACTGTAGGTACAGATTAGGTGCACCTGGGATCCCGAACTGCCCACCATCATTTCACCCCTTCCATGTCCATCAACTTGTGTCATGTCCAGTAGCTTATGTTGGTACTTATTATCATCCTCTTCCTCTTCAGGTTTATTTTGTTTACTAGTCTGTAAGGTCTTAGGTTTATAACTCTTGTATCACCAACAGAGATCTTTCCTGTCTCCGTGGTCCTGTCCCACGGTTTCAGTGCTGCCCCCAACTTATGTGCTCTTCGGAGGTCTCAGGGGCGAAGATTGGGCGGACCCTTCACACTGCCCCTGTGTGTAGCCTTAGGTGCAGAGCCCGTCCACACCGTCATGAACACCCACGTAGCTCTCTGAGGGCCTGGCCTGTGTTAATTACCTGACGGCCGTGAGCCGTCGGGTTAGTATCACCAGCCGGATGTGTTACTGCTGACGGAAGCCCGGTGTAATCAACCACAAGTCCCCTGAATCCACGTTGACTCCGTTGAGGCAGCATGGGCTAAAGTAGGGAGCCATGGGCAGTTATTCCTGTGATAGAATAAAGCTGGGGTGTGCATGGTGAATGGTTTACCCATGTGGACAAGCAGTGGAGATTGGAGGGTAGTCTGTCTGCCCCATACAAATCCTTAAACTTGTGTAGGGGAGTAGTTACTACATCCAGTCTGGATGGTCTGTCAGTGGAGGAGATGGTCACCTGCCTCTCTGATCAAAGAGTCATTCAAGCATACCCTCTGTCATGAAAACAGGATGGGAAAGAGGTTGCTTTAAAAACTGTGTTTCTCACGTTGAACGGAACTAATTTGCCAGAATGTATCTTCTGTGGATATGAGTGCGCCGCAGTTCGCCCGTATGTCCTGAACCCGATGCGCTGCTTTCAGTGCCAGAGGTTCGGGCATACTAGGAGCTCGTGTACCCATCCTGCCCTTTGTGAATGTTGTGACCTGGCAGCACATGAAGACACACCTTGTACTCAGGACCCGCACTGTGTAAACTGTAGAGGGAATCATCCATCTAGTTCCCTGCAGTGTCCGCAGTTTTCCGACAAGAAGCGAATACAGGAGTTGCATTTAAAGGAACGACTAACTTTTCTGGAAGCACGGCGGCGCTTCGAGCAACTTAAACCAGTTAACAGTTGTAACCGTCGGTTACGCATCAGCCGCACATTGCCCTCCTGTGCCACTGTCGGCTTGCGGCATGTGCCATTTTCGGATGCCTCCACCCAAACCGACTGGTCAGCAAGCACTCCTTCACAGCGTCGCCCTAATCCTCCTGCGACTATCTCTACTGCATTACAGACGTCAGCTCTCGAACCTCATGTGTCACCACTTCTATGGGCAGACCTCTTTCCATGCATATTATTCGAGCGAGCAGTCCTACGTCCTCGATGAAGTCCCTCTCCCGCTCCACGAGCCGTAGGGGATATTCAGACTCCCAGACATCAGAGGATGGTGAAAATCACATCATTGGTACCAAGTGCACCAAGGTCAAAAGGAAGAGGAAGAAAAAGATAAAGACTTGTCACTAATATATTTTTACTGTGGAAATTATCCAGTGGAATGTTAATGGGTTCCGGGCATGTGCTCCGGACTTACAACACTTAGTATTTCAACGCTCCCCATCAATCGTCTGTCTACAAGAAACGCATGTGCGGCCTGTTCACACATTACATCTTCGTGGTTTTTCAGCATTTGGACTCTGCAGCTGATCGGCATGCAATTGGTGGTGTTGCTACTCTGGTGGTGCATGACATCTCTGCCACCAGTATTCCGCTTAACACACCGTTGCAAGCTGTAGTGGTGCGTGTACAGCTGCAGGTCCTGAGTCTGTCTGTATGCAATATATGTCACTGGTCAGTGTCATATAACAAAACGATCTTCAGGCTCTTTTGGCACAGATTCCGCCACTGCTCCTCTTTCTGGGCGATGTGAATGCCAAAAATATCCTTTGGTGCTCCGACACTGACAATGTTCATGGGTGCCTTGTAGCAGACGTTTGCAACATGTCTGGCTTACTTTTGTTAAACACTGATGCCCCTACCTTTCTATTATCTGCCTATGCTACACACTCAGTCCTAGACGTTTCATTTTGTAGCTCGTCACTGGTACCTCTTCTTGATTGGTCAATACTTTCCGACTTATTAGGCAGTGATCATTACCACATTAACATTCATTTATCCGGCCACCATCCTGTGCCAACACATCTTCACTGGATTATTTCCAAGGCTGATTGAGGAAAATTTTCTTCCCTTATTTCCCTTTGCGACAATGGTTTTGACACCACTGATGAAATGTTGGAATATTCTACCTGCTCTATCTTGCTCGCAGTGGATTCCAGCATTCCTCAAAGTTCATCTACCCTACGACATGTACCCGTACCTTGGTGGACCGAGGAATGCCATTTGGCTATCAAAGCATGCTCTTCATGCTTTCCACTTACATCCCACGGAGGCAAACTTTATTTCTTTTAAACCATTTCGTGTGAGGCCACGTTTTGTACTTCTTTCTTTCTTTCCCTGATTACCCTCACCTTATGTAGGTCTTACACCCCTTGGGACTCTACTTAGTATAGCAAAACGTAGCTTCTGGGAATCTTACGTCTCTTCCCTTTCCCTTCGCAGCTCTGCAACACAGGTGTGGACTGCTGTTCGGTGTATGTACGGCAAGTGTCGCCGGACGATAATTACCAGGTTTGCTGTACAGGGCTCTTACACTAGCGAGCAGGATATTGCCGACCCTTTGCAGACCCTTTCGCTGCTGATGGCCAAACCCAAAGGTACAATACTGGTTTTCTACCCATCAAGGAATCTGTGGAGCTGGTAATCCTCAATTTTAAAAGTGACTCCAGTGAATCGTACAACGCTTGTTTTACGGAAGCGGAGCTGGCTCATCCTGTCTCTCGCAAAGGACTTTTCTCCTGGTCCTGAAGACATCCACTGACAAATACTGCTTCATCTACCACCTCAGGCTGTCTCCTTTCTGCTGAACGTCTACAACTGTATCTGGCTCCAGCAGGCTTTCCCTTCCTGGTGCGAGGGTAGTCATCCCTATCGGCCCGGGAAGGACTGGACACTTCCCTCTAGCTACCGCCCTATTTGCCTGACAAGTGTCGTTTGTAAGACCTTGGATTGGATGATTAACACTTGATTAGTGTGGTGGCTAGAGACGAATAACCTGCTGAGCAATGTTCCGTGTCTTTTTCGTCACCATCACTGCAGTGTTGACAACCTGACATGCATGGAGGCTTACATCCAAAATGCCTTTCTCATTAAACAGCATGTTGTAGGGGTCTTCTTCGACCTGCAGAAGGTCTACGACACTACATGGCGCTATGGTATCCTCTGTAATTTGCACGACTACGGTTTACACGGCCATCAAGCTATCTTTGTTTTTAATTTTTTACAACTTTGCCCATTTCGTGTCCGCATTGGCCATACTCTTACAAGAACGGATCCAGAAGAATAGTGTACCCCAGGGATCGATTCTCAGTGTAACGCTGTTTGCCGTTGCCATTAACAGCATCGCCAATGTTTGTAGTGGAACGCCAATGTCACTGTATGATGACGACTTTGCGATATACTATCGCTCCACAGTTTGGAGCACATCGAGCATCAAGCGCAACTAACCATAACATCCATCGCTGAGTGGGCATTTTCGCACTGGCTTTCAATTCTCCCCTACGAAAACACAGTGTGTCCACTTCCATCGACTTCGTGGCATACACCCTCCTCCTGATCTTCATTTGCGTGGCACACGTCTGCTGTTTGGTCCGCACCTGAAGTTCTTAGGCTTACACCTCGACAGTAAACTCACATGGGAGCTCCATATTCGTTATCTGTGTGCTTCCTGTGATCGTTCGCTTCAGGTACTCAGGGTTTTATTTGGGGTATCTTGGGTTGGCTATCGCACCGTCATGTTGAAGTTGTATCGCACACTGGTCCAGTCCAAAATAGACGACAGCTGTTTTATCTATAGCGTGGCATCCGACTCTAAATTCCACCTTTTAGGCACAATACATCATACTGGTATCAGTCTCGCTAGTGGGGCTTTCTGTACAAGTAGAGTGGATTGTGTGTATTTTGATTCTGGCGAACCCCCACTGTCTGAGGCGTGTTACTTTGCTCCTACGTGGCAAGGTTGGCCACTCATCCAGGTCATCCTTTGTTTCCACCTTAATTGTGTCCAGACCTCGGGCACCATTATCTGTGGAATAAAACTATCTCCCGTCCAAGTGGTATCACGTTTTGCGAACTGCATGTCGCACACGCACTCCGACTGCCAGCCATAGAGTGGCATTCACTTGGCCACTGTCCTCCCTGGCAACTCCAGCGTGCACGCTTTGACCTGAAGCTGTCAGGCTGTGCGAGGTTAGCTAGTCCTCATTCGGTGTTTCGCCAACTTTTCACTGAAGTTCTGATCCGATACCAGACTTGTACTCCGGTATTTACTGATGGCTCCCAGATGGGTAGTGCGATGGGTTCTGGTTTTGTGTACAACGTTGACACTCACACGTACCGCCTTCCAGATGCCAGTTCAGTATTTATTGCCAGGCTGTTTGCCATATTTTATTTCTTTTTATCTCCAGTTCAGGTCCTGGAAGTTTTATCATCTGTTCCGACTTTTAGCGCTCTCCAGGTCCTGCAACAGTTTATCAGCATCTCGGCATTCATTGTTAAAATCCAGAGGTTGATCTCGCAACTACTGTGTCACGGATACCAGTTTGTTTTTATGTGGATCCCAGGCCATGTGGGTATTCTGGGCAATGAGGCGGCGGATGAGACTGCGAAATTGCATGTCGCCTTCTGGGGTATTCCACCTGTATGCTCCCCTATATACGAGGAAGTACTTTCATTGCCATCTATTTACTCTCTGGCAGCAATCTTGGGAAGCATTAGCTAGCACTCAGTTACAGACAATATAGGACACTTTACAACCCTGGCAGACCAGCTGCAGGGATTCCAGGTGGGAAGAACTGATTTTAACCCATCTGATAATAGGCCACACTCAAGCTGCATAAGGACACCTTTTGCATGGTGATCCAATGCCTGTCTGTGCGATGTGCAATGTTGCACTCTTCGTCGCGTATGTCCTTGATTGTCTGCGATACGCTCATGAGCACCAGTCGCTTGGCCTGGGTCTTACACTGTGCTCCGTTTTAGGCAACGACCCAGTAGCTGTAAATACAGTACTGCAGCTTGTTGCCAAGATTGGTTTTCGCAAGCAAGTGCAAGGCGTTCTTTTATCTTGCCAGATTTAGAATTTAGGATGTTTTTCTTCAGGTGTTTCTATCTTTTTAATGGTCTTACCGGCTTAAGTTTTTACCTGTTTTAACTTTTAGCCTTTTTAGCTCACAATTTAGTGCTTTTAGCTTTCATTTTTAGTTATTTCAACTTTTACTTTTTAACTTTTTAGGGGTGAGCTTTTACTAGTTGTTTGCTTGTTTTTATTTTTGGACTTCTGGCCCTAATGACCTAGTTGTCGATGAGCCCTTAAGCTCATAAAAGTTTGATGTTATCCTCATAGAATCAGAGTGGTGGTGGTGATGGTGGCGTCGGCAGCATGGTGGTGGTGTTGCTGGTGGTCATAGTGGGTTTACCCACCTGATATTAGGCGAGTTTATTTGCTTTTTCATTAAGGAATGTAATACTTAATTTCATATTTAGCTAGAAAACGAAAAGGATCATTTTTCGGTTCTCTCATAGCATAAATGCCATGAAATCAAATAATCCTTAGCGGTTGGAAATTATAATAGGTGTAATAACATTGCATTTTTCTGAGGAAAAAATTAAATAAATAAAAGAAATGTGTTCGAGGTGCTAAACTTTGTAGGTGTCATTCCTATGTACGTACTTACAACCACTTTGCTTTCCATGGATATTCAGTAGCTGGGACTCAAAATGAAAAGTGACAGTAGAACAAAGCTAAAGGCATGTGTCCCGAGACACCATTGCTGTGGAAAATATTTGGACTTCAACAAATATACACTTCAAGAGTCTGCTCATTATTTTGTCTTATGGTATACATCTGATATAGAACACATCAGTTAATATCAGTTAATATAATATGAGTCAGAAAATAGCTGTTTTATGTGGTCTCCAGCATCCAAGAAAATTAAACAGAGCAACGGTGAATGCATTTTAAATTATAGTGCTGGAAGTTCGATGACGGTGGATGATAGTGCAGCCGAAAACGAAAGCAGTGAATGCATGTGTGATGAAAAATTAGATGAGAGCCCTGATTGTTGGTCTTTAGATCAAAAAATGCATTTTGTGCAAAACAAGACTGGTTGATTAAAAACAAGAAACTTGGTTGTAGAATATATGGAGAAGTTGGGAAACTAGGACCAGACAGAAACAAACAAGGAATGAATATTGCACAGGCGTGGGCTACAATTTCTGTGCCATCTTATGGGCATGCGAAGGAAAATGAGGTGATCCCTCAGCAAAGGAAAATATTCAAGCATAGGAAAGTTTGTGCTCATCAAGCTTCAGCTAAGATTTTATGTAACTCCAAAGAAAACACTTTAGGAAACGCTTGTATGAGAGCCTTCGAAAACAAAACAGAAGTGACTGCAAATGTGTTCTGTACAGCATACAAAGTTGCTAAAAAGAGCCAGGCTTTTAATAATTTTCAGTCTGAGATTGAACTTCAAGAACTAAATGGAGCAAACATGGGCCGCCATTTTATACTCTGGAAATGCTTGCACAAACATTATTAATCATATTGCAGTAGAGGTGAGAAAGACTATTCTAAATAAAATAATTGACTCCAAATGTAAAATATCATTAATGATTGATGAAAATACGACTAGCCAATCATATGCATAAGAACAAAGCTCCCTGAAATGAATGAGCCTACAAATGTTTTTGTGGATATATCTGAGCTCCATGAAGTGACTGTTGAAGGTATACAGGGTGGAAGTGAAATAATCCACCAGACTGAAGGAGGTGAAAGAGTGGATGTAAACGAACAAAAAATTCCAAAAACTTTTAATTAAATGCACCGTTTAATAGATAATCGTGTTTAAAGGTGAGAATGTGTGGCAACGTAGCACTACCTGTTGATCGGGTACCCAGCTTCTACCTGAGGATCAATGAACTATTCTAATGCTTCATAAAAACCATTTAAGTAACATTAGCAGTGTATTGATTTCAGATGTTCTGTCGCGCTACACCAGACACCAGAAAATTACATGAAAAAGTAAGGTTATGTCTGATTACCCCGTATGAAAACATTACCTCAAATCTTACTTTTCCACATAATTACAAAGATTTAATTTGGCATGTTTAAAGGTCTGAATATCTGGTCTGATCTACTTGAGAGGCTTATACTATGATGAGATAATGCCCTCACTTGGAATTGGATTCTTCTTTTAAATGCTGCGCAAAATTGTTTTCCAACCTCCGACACCAGTTGCAGTCTCAAATATCTATCTTTACCAGAGCACTGTATTAATGCAACGTTTACAATAACTTATTACTGCTCACTTAACTTGCCTTAACTTTTTCTCTCTGCAGTATTGGTTTCTGTTACCGTTTCTGTTGGGAATTTTTTGGCAGTGGTATTAAATTGTGAACAAAATCACTATGGACAGTATTTCCATTCCGTATCCCAGTTCAGTTATTACAGCAGTATTTTTAAGCTTGCATATATCGATTTCTTGCAGGTTACTTTGACTGTCTTAATACACTGATTATTTTAATAAGAAAAGTAAGTTATATCATATAATTAAGGAAAATGAAGCTATTAACAGTGAAGCAACAAGATTCTAAAGTAAGAACAAATTAGAAACTAAAAACTTCACTTATCTTAGTAATGTTGCAAGTTGAGAATGAGTTGGAGTCAACTCGAAACTTGAGTCAGTTTTGCAAAAAGAACTTGCAACATTACTAAGATAAGTGAAGTTTTTAGTTTCTAATTTGTTCTTACTTTAGTATATCATATAATTTAGCCATAGTGGGGATTTCAATAAGCTAACATTTTTCAGTTTAATGTATCCCATATAAAATACATTGGAACGCAGTGATCCAGAATTAAGTTTGTTCTATTTATACCTATCTGCATCCCGTCTCATTCCCATTTATGTCCCCATAAATTGCTAATTAGCTTGAAGTGTCACAAAATTTAAGTAAGTTACCTGTTTACCACATTATATTGATTCTCCAAGGATTTGTTGACTTTGTGAACAATGTAATCCTATTTTGAAATATAATGAATATAAAAAATAATGCAGCTTTTGGGGAAAAACGACATTGCTTAAAAAAAAATAAACCGACAACAAAACCTACAGCCCCTATGTATGTAGAGAGTAGAGGAGAAAAACTGGCAGTAAAATGGTTTAACTTTGTGAATTATATGATTTGAAGCTTTCCTGGTGACGAACATATTCAAGATGTTCTCAGGCTTCTAGCCAGGTGTAGTGATGCAGAGCCATTGACGTTTTGGGAGGATCAGGATCCTGATGATGGGAGAGATGTACACTCCTGAAACGTTTACGGCTCTGCATCACTACACCTGGCTAGAAGCCTGAGATCATCTTGAATCTGTGAATTATATCAAAATGGTAACATTTGCAGGGTGACAGCGGAACTTTCAAAGTTTGGGAGGCATATCAATCAAATTTGAGGTGTACATTTGAGCATACAGTGGTAATGCTTGCATAGCACTAAAAGTAGAAGCAGATTCACAGTGAACTATATTATGCATTGTATCAAACACAGTGATCAACAGTATTTTATGAGACTTTTTCAGCTTTTATTGTTGACCTCGCATTTAAGCACTTAATAAGCAAGAATGGGGAGCTCCACAAGCAATAAAGAAAGAGGAAAAGGTAATAAAAAGAAAATGGATTAGAGGTGAAGAAGAAAAGGAGATTATTGACATTAGTGATAATGATATTACTAATAATGGGTGGTATAGAAATGAGCTGACAAATTTGGACCAAATACTGAATATGTTCAGCACAAATAAGAAAGCTTAGGCAAAATTGGTCAAGAAAATGGACAATATGGAGCAGATGAAATGTTGTTGTTGTAGTGTTTAACGCCCGCTTTTACTACTACGGCACCGTAGGCGGTGACACTGATGATACATGGAATGAAGATGGAGCACCGGTGGAATGAGATGGCGGGGGAACCCGGAGAAAACCCGCCCTGACGCCGCTTCGTCCACCACGAATACCACTTGCAGGTCTCTGGGATCGAACCCGGGCCGCCTAGGTGAGCAGATGAAAATGACCATAAAAACATTAAGGTATGAAGTAGACTGGGAAATAATGGAATGTAAAGCAAGAATAGAAATAATGAGGAAGATAGAGTGCGCAGAGAAGACAATGTGATATTTGTTGGAGTAGAGGAGGACAGAGATAGAATACTTTGGGATGTGATGTAGGAATTTCTGGAGAGAAGAATTACTTAAGTGGGAAATAGACATGTATAGGATTGGCAAGAAAGGAAGCAGACCTTTACAGTGATAATAAAAGTAAATTTGACAGAGTTAAAGTGCAGATTTTGAAAACAGTCTCTGAAACACGTTCCAGTAATGTGTTAAATAAATTAACTGAAATTGGTACACAGTTAGGCAAAAATATGATTTTGAGTAACATTTAGAGGTTTACTAACTTTTACGTGCATAGTACATATGTTTTGTAGATGTTAATAAGGTATTAGGTTTATAACTCCTGTCCCACCAGCAGCTATCTTTTTCATCTCCATGGTCCTGTCCCACGGTTTCAGCATGGCCCCCAACATGTGTGATCTTTGGAGGTCTCAGGCACAAAGGTTGGGTGGGCTCTTAACACTGCCCCTGTGTTCAGCCTTAGGTGCAGAGCCCATTCACACCGTCATGTACACCCACGTAGCTCTCTGAGGGCCCAACCTGTGTTAATTCCCCAACGGCCGTAGTATCACTGGCCAGATGTATTACCGCAGATGGAACCCTGGTGTAATCAACCACAAGTCCCCGAATACACGTTGACTCCATTGAGGCGGCATGGCCTAAAGTGGGGAGCCATAGGCAGTTATTCCTGTGGTAGGGGCATAAAGCCGGGCTGTGCATGGTGAATGCTTTACCCATGTGGACAAGCAGTGGAGATCAAAGGGTAGTCCCTCTGAAGTACGCCTTGAGGTCGGTCATGGAGGGGTCTCCATGGCGGCTCAGACCGTGGAGATTTGGTGTCTTTTTTTCTTTTACCCCTGGAAGGCAGGCTGATGCTGACAGTTCTGGAAAGGGGTCCAATCAATCATGTATCTGCACAAAACCCCATACACTGATGTTCTCTTGGTTATGACTTTGACCTGCAAAGGACATACAACAATGAAGGATATTAGTCCTTTCTATATGAAACAGGAAGTGGACCGGATTTGTGGATCAGTTAAGAATGCAACACGCTTTAGAGGCGATACTGGAGACAACTAATTCAGACCAGTCACAGAAGCTCCTTAAAGCAAATTTGTTGGGATCCTACACCATGCAGGTAGCCCCACACAAATTGCTTAATTCGTGTAAGGTAGTTGCTACCACCTCCAGCTTGGACGATCTAATGAGGGCATCGTTACCTGTCTCTCAGATCAACAAATGTGTCATGCTGACACGAAAGCAGGGTGGCAAGGAGTGCCCATTACGAATGGTGTTTCTTACCTTCAAGGGTATTACCTTGCCAGAGTATATCTTCTGTGGTTATGAGCATGCCGCTGTACGCCCATATGTACCGAACCCTATGCGCTGCTTCCAGGTTTGGACATACAAGGAGCTCGTGCACACATCCTGTTATTTGTGAGCATTGTGGGTTAGCAGCACATGAAGACACTGTGTATTCAACACCCCTTCTGCATGAACTCTGAAGGGAAACATCTAGCTAGCTTGCATCAGTGTCTGCAGTTTTCCGATGAAGAGTATCCAGGAGTTGCGAGTTACAGAACGTCTAACTTTTCCGGAAGCATGGCGGTGCTTCAAGCGGCTTAAACCTGCAAACTCTAGCGGTTATGTGTCAGCTGCCTGCCACCCCCCTGTGACCACTGTAGACCTGCAACATGTGCCTGTTTCGGATGCCTCCACCCAAACTGAGTGGTCAGTGAGAACCCATCCACCACATTGTACTACACCTATAGGACATCTATCACATTGCAGATGCCAAATCCTGAGCCACCACTCCTGTTGACCAACCATGTTCCAGGCATACTGTTTGAATGAACAGCCACATGTCCTTGAAGTCACACTGTTTGAACAAGCAGCCATATGTCCTCAAAGTTCAGCTCCGCAAGCCATAGGGGATCTTCAGACTCCCAGACATCAGCAAGTCGCCTGGGAATTTCAAAAATCGCATCTTTGGTCCCAAGTGCACCAAAGTAGAAATGAAGAAGGAAAAGATAAAGGCCATGCACTAATCTCTTTGTGCCATGGAAATACTCGAGTGAAATGTTAATAGGTTCTGGGTACATGTTTCGGACATACAACATTTAGTCTCACGGTTCGCCTTTAATCACCTGTGTACAAGAAATCCATTTACAGCCTACTCATGCCTTACATCTTCGTGGTTTTTTGGCATTTAGACATGACTCTGCAGCTGATCAGTGAGCAAGTGGTGGTGTTGCTACTCTGGTAGCACATGACATCTCTGCCACCAGCATCCCGCTTAACACACCATTGCAAGCTGTAGCGGCGCAGGGCCTGAGTCTGTCTATTTGCAATATCTATCTGCCACTGGTCAGTATCGTACAACAAATTGATCTTTGGGTTCTTTTGGCTCAGATTCCGCCACCGCTCCTCTTTCTGGGTGATCTGAATGCCAAAAATATCATTTTGGGGCACCGACACTGACGATCCTCATGGGTGCCTTATGGCAGACGATTGCGATATGTCCGGATTGCTTCTCTTAAAAACTGGTGCTCCTACCTTCTTATCATCTGCCTATCTGGCAGCCCTAGATTTTACTTTCTGTATCCCATCACTGATACCTATTCTTGATTGGTCAGTGCTTTCCGACTTATTTGGCAGTGATCATTATCCCATTAATATTTACCTCTCCGGCCACCATTCTAGACCTTCCTGACCTTCCCCATTGGATTATTTCCAAGGCTGATTGGAGGAAATTTCGTTCCTTCATTCATCTCCACGACAATGTCTACACCACCATGTTGGAGTATTTTACATGTTCTGTCCTGCTCACAGCAAATTCCAGCATTTCTCGTGGTTCTACTATACCTTGTCATGTTCCTGTGCCTTGGTGGTCTAAGGAATGCTGTTTGCCTATTAAAGCATGCAAACATGCTCTGCATGCATTTGCTTTACGCCCTAAGGAAGCAAATTTCATTGGCTTTAAACGTTCTCGTACTAGGGCATGTTATATGCTTTGCAGTGCAAAATGTAGATCTTGGGAAACCTACGTCTCTTCCCTTTCCCATCGCACTTCGGCACAAAATGGTATGGGCTGCAGTTCGGCATATGTATGGCAAATGTTGCCAGATGATAATTGCTGGTCTTGCCGTCAGCGGCTCACATTACACCAGCAAACAGGATATAGCCTTTGCCCTTGCCAATTGTTTTGCTGCTACTAGTGAAACAACTACGATAGAGCCTTTATTTTTTTTTTATTTATTTATTTAAATCAAATTATTACATATTTGAATATGACAGACATTCAGTCCAGGCTCTTAGCCTGTCATATCCACCCAACAAAATTTCTTATCATACATTTTGCTTCTCTATTGCTATTTAACACTTTATAACTAACACAAAATTTTTAATTTGGTTCTCTTTGTACAGACCAATTCAATTTTTCTTAACCCTGCTTAAAAACTGACCTAAGTTCCTGACCTCCTTTCTAAAAATCCTCTTAAATGCTGTTATCCTATCTCCCTTCTCCCTTTTCTGCCCCAGAAATTCTTTCCTCCATACGTCCATTCCTTGGCACTCAAAGACTATGTGCTCCAGGTCTTCCTTCCCCCGCAAATAGGACACAGACTCTGAGGGATACCTAGAGCCTTTATACCTATCAAGGAATCTGCAGAGTGGATAGCCCTTGATTTTAACAGTGACTGCAGTGCAACGTACAACGCAACCTTTTACCATTGCAGAGGTGGCGCATTCTTTGTCTCTTGCTCATGACTCTTCTCCTGGTCCTCATGATATCCACCGACAAATGCTCCTTCATCTTCCACCTGTGGCTTTCTGCTTCTTGTTGGGTATTTACAACCATATCTGGCGTGAGCAGGTTTTCCCATCTTCCTGACAAGAGAGATTGTCATCCCCATCCCTTGGACTGGAAATGACCGGACAGTTCCCTCTAGCTACCACCCTATTTGCCTGGCAAGTGCCATCTGTAAGACCTTAGAATGCGTGATTATTATTTTTAATTAACGTCCTCCAATGTAATGTCATACTGGACGGTGAGTGATTGAAATGGGTGAAATGATGCTCAAATGAGCCCGAGATCCATGGAGCTTTAAGTTACCCAACATTTGTCTTCTCAGAATAAGGGAAAACCTCGGAAAAAAACCTTACACAGATAACGTACCCTAAGTGGGTTTTGAACTTGCGACCTCTTGAACGTGAGGCAAACATGCTAACCATCACGCTACCGAGGCAGGCACGCATGACTAACCCTCGCGTTCTGTGTTGGCTAGAGAAGAATCACTTGCTGAGTAATGTTCAGTGCAGTTTTCATCACCATCGTTCCAGTGTCAACAATCTGACACGCCTGTAATCTTACATCCAAAATGCCTTTCTGCTGAAGCAGGATGTCGTGGGTGTCTTCTTTGACCTGGATAAGGCCTATGACACTACATGGCACTATGGCATCCTGCGTACTCTGCATGGTTATGGTTTGCACGGTCATTTAGCCTCTTTTTAACTTTTTACTTCTTTGCCTTTTTCGTGTCTGCATTGGAAGCACAGTATCACAGGAGAGGATCCAGGAGAATGTCGTGCCCCAGAGGTCGATCGTAATTGTAACACTTTTTGCCATTGCTATTAACGGCATCACTGATGATGTTCGTAGCGCAATCCCAATATCCCTGTATGTTGATGACTTTGCTATTTACTATTGCTCTTATAATCTTGAGCACATCGAGCAACAAATACAGTTGACCATATCCTCCATTGCCAAGTCCACGTTTTGCACCGGCTCTTAAGTGCTCCGCTACAAAAATCCAGTGTATGCACTTTCATCCCTTTCGTGGTTTACACCTTCCTCCTGATATTCCTTTGGCATGCCTCTGCTGTTTGTTCTGCACTTTATATTCTTGGGCCTTCACCTCGACAGCAAAATCAGCTGGGAGCACCATATTTGTCATCTTCGTGCTTTCTGCTATCGCTCGCTTCAGGTACTCAGGATTTTATCTAGGGCATTTTGGAGTGCCAATCGCACTGCAATGTTGAGGTTGTACTGTTCACTGGTCCAGTTCAAACTAGGATATGGCACAGCATCCGCTGCTAATCTCCGCCTATTAGACACTGTCCATCCTGCTGGTATCTGTCTGGCCACTGGGGCTTTCTGAGCTAGGAGTCGCATGTCTGTATGCTGATTCTGGCGAACCTCCACTGTCTGTTCAATGCTTGTTTTTTACTTTGTTTTTACGTAGCATGGTTGGCCGCTCACCAAGGTAATCCTTTATTTGAATGCATGTAGCATCCCGACCTCACCCACCGTTATGTACAGAATACGACTATCTTGCATCCAAGTGGTATACAGTTTTGTGAACTGCTCACTGCACATGCCTTCTGCATGCCCTCTGTAGAACGATCTTCTCTAGGCTGCTATCCTTGTTGGCAACTCCACCGCGCATGGTTTGACCTGGAGCTTTTGGGCTATGCAAAGGTAGCTAAAGTAACTATTCACCGAGCTCCTGGGGCGTTACTGGACTTACACACCAGTATTTACTGACGGATCCCAGGTGGAGGTTGTAGTTTCATGTACAACGTGAGGCTCATACGTACAGACTTCTGGACAGCAGTTCCATTTTTAGTGCCAAGCTGTTTGCTATCTTTTATTTCATGCTTTTTATCTCCAGTTCCGTTCCAGACAGCTTCATCATATGCTGCGTCTCCATGAGTACTATTCAGGCACATCAGCATTGATAATTAAAATTCAGACACTCATTTCACAGTTACTCTCTCGCAGATACCAGTTTGTTTTTACATGGACCCCAGGCCATGTGGGTATTTCTGGCAACAAGGAAGCAGGTGCGGCTGCTAAGGCTGTATGTTGGTTGCCAGTGTTTTCCACATATGCTCTTCCTTTTGGGGATGTGCAGCGGTGCTTCCATTGTCATCTTTATTCCTTCTGGCAGAAATCTTAGGAAAAGATGGCTGGCACTCACTGACAGACAATGCAGGACTCAGTAAAAACCTGGTTGACTTCTTGCAAGGATTCCTGTCGATCAGAGGTTGTTTTAACATGGTTGTGGATAGGTCACACATGTGCCACTCATGGCCACCTTTTGTGTGGTGACCCAACCCCAGTCACATGTGCGACATCCAACTCTCTGTGTCACACGTTTTGATTGGTTGCCCGCAACATGCTCAGAAGCGCCAGTCCCTTGGCCTGGATTTTAGTCTGTGGTCCATTCTAGGTGACAACCCAGTCTCCACAGATACAGTGCTCCGGTTCATTGCCGAAATGGGGTTTACCAAACAAGTGTAACTTGTGTTTTAGCGTTAGGCTTTTAATTTTACATTCTTGTTTTACCGTTTAGTGTTTTAAGCATTTACTCTTTTAACATTCACTTTTTAACATTTTAACTGTTTTTTACCATTTTTTAGTTTTGTGGTTTAGCTTAGTTTTTTAACTAGAAGTTTGAGTGTTTTAGCCCTCAAATTTGACCTGGAGCCCAAATGACCTAGCTGTCGACGGCCCTTTAAACGCCACTCACCCCATTTGAAAGGATAAAAATTGTAGATCAAGATTATGACTTTGAGGAAAGAAATCTAAAAAGAGAATTAACCTCTTCAGGGATATGGACGTGAAATCACGTCCATTTAAAATGATGGACGAGCGATATGGACGTGTATACACGTCCTGTGCGTTTAACCCTTATTTATCCACTATCTAACTCAACTTATTTTAATTTTCCCCCGTTATGAAAAATTTAATTAAATTCTATATGCTTTACTGGCTTACCTTTATATGTTCCTTCTGCAGTGATATGCCTCAAAACAGGGATAAACACACAAGGGCACATCTCCACATTCGCCACAGATCATCCCAGTTTCCTTACGGATTCCCTTCTTGCGGCACACGAAACACCTTCGAGATGGGCGGGACTTCTTTGCTGTTGACGGTATCCTTTTGGGATAATGTTTTCCTTGAAGTCTGAGGGGTGCAGGGGTTTTGGGTTTTCTACCCCCAGTATGAAGAGGCCTCTCAACCTGGTATTGTTCAATTAGGCTGCGAGCTATTGATAGTCGAAAGTCCAGGTAGGTCATTGTCTTGTGTGGGTTTAGAGCTCTCCAAATTACCAAACAATTGTATATGGTTATATCCAGCTGGTGCAAAAATACCTTTTTATACCATTTCACTGTTTTTCGTAAAGAGGGATATGCTTGCAATACCTGATCTACTAGATCGACACCGCCCATGTGCATATTGTATTCCTGGATAACGTCAGGCTTGAAAATGCACATTTTGGTATGGGCATCTGTTTTTCCAGTGTCAATCATCAAAATCTTAGAGCTGCAATTGGATAATGCCGTAACTACCCTCCTGTCCTGCCAGGCAAGGTAGGTCAAAGGTGGGAGCTGATGCACCTCCATTTCCCCTCTCCTTAGAGCCTTCGTATTCACATCTTTTGGCAAACCAATACGATTTGAACGTACTGTTCCAATTGCATTAGTCTTTCTTTTGTGTAAGGCCATGAATAATTTAGGAGAGCTGTACCAGTTATCTAAGTACACAGTCCTACCCTGATCAAGCACAGGTTCCATTAGGTGCATTACTATGGAGCCAGATAAGCCCAAATCTTTGTCTCCAGTATTGTCAGTCCCTTGACCAGTGTAAATGCAGCTATTGTAAAGATATCCCATTTTACTTTCACAAACATCAAAACTCTTTATGCCAAATCTAGCCCTTTTTGTTTTGATGTATTGCTTCCAACCTAAGCGGCTCTTCCAAAGCATTAGGCTTTCATCAACAGTGACCTTTTCACCAGGCACATAATTTTCTTTAAATTTTGAAATAATATAATCGAAAACAGGTCTAATTTTGTGGAGTTTGTCATTTACATTCTCTGTGCAGGTGAAATGAAGGAACCGCAAAATTGACGTAAACCTGTTATTTGACATGCATTTTCCAAAAAAAGGAGTAGCTAGCATGTCATCTGTGGACCAATACATGTATAATGCAGGTTTACGAATAACACCCATAAGTATAATTAGACCAATTAGCCTGTAAATCTCATTGAGTGTTACTTCTGTCCACCTTTGAACTCTGCTCTTAGGCCCTAATTTACCTTTAGAGAGCAGGTCTTCCTTCACCTTACACGCATATACATTTGTTTCCGAAACAATGAGAGACACTAAGTCGGTAGTAAAAAATTTTGTAAAAATGTCAATTGGTTGGCTGTCAGAAGTCAGCTGAGCCTGGGATTGAACACCAGACCCTGTGCTCGTGAAGATGTGCCTGTTTGTATTGGAATTGTTTTCAGCACTCCACAATGCTGACTCTTCACGAACACCTGAAGGAAGTTGGTCACGTTCTTCCTCACTGCTACTTGTACCTATATCCTCCACACCCCTCTCAAATTCGGAAAATTCGCCATCAATATCCAAATCGCTGTCACACAGCAAGAAGTCCTCCACATTATCGTGTGTAATTTCAGAAGCCCTTACACTTCCACCACTCACTAACCTTTGTGCAACACTGCTTGTTGATGCCATGTTTTAGCTCTGAGATGTAACACTCAATAGCTTCTCACTTCAGCTACAAGCTGGAAAGTATACGTATGCATTTCAAGAAAGAAACAAACGGAGCCTGTAAGCTATATCCAAGTTACGAAACACGTGTAAGGAAAAATTGCAAACCTGCTTTATTCTGATGACTCATAAACCACGCATACAGTAGTGTTCTATTTCACATTGTGCTGTGATTTGCTGACACATAGCTCACACATACAATGGGTCCACTACTGTTTCTTTCCGAGAAATTATATTAGATGCATTCGACAAAGCAAAGTTAACTTTTTACCACAGTGAAACAAATAGTGCCATTTCAACGATTTGTAAATGCAACTCAACATTGCTGATGATGTACATGTATACTGCATATAATGAGTTTTATACCAGTTTTTGTTTCATTAAAATAACTTAAAATTTACGCAAAATACAGCTGTGTATTTAGGAAGCACTTTTAGCGCATTTAACAATTTAAATGCCCTGCACTGGATATTGGGTATCCGTTCTCGGCCTGCAGAGCTTTTAAATGGCTGTCGCTCAAGAGGTTAATGGCCAAAAGGAGAGAAGCTAAGGCAAATGGAAAAAAAAGCTATATCTTAGACAATATTATTTACAGAGAAGTTTGGAATTTAAGCATCAGGCAAAATGAAAGAGAAGTAATGTGCAGACTTCAGCAGAATAGGGTCGAGTGGCAACAACTGAGTAACAAGATCAATGATACACCAAAAACAGAAGCTGGGAAAGGAATTCAGTTTGGAAAAGGGAGGCGATGGCAGTAAGACAAGAAGGAGGAAATGATACAGATGGAGGGTAAGTGGCAGGCAGGGAGGAGGCTGCAGGCACAGCTGTAACCAGAGGAGAGGGAAAAAAAAGATGGGAGGCAACAACGGGGAAGAAGATAAAGTGATATATGTGGCAGCAGGGGATAGTTGGCTAAGCCCAGTAAAAATATTGGAAGGTCAAACAAGATGCTAAAAACAATGAAAGAAGCAAAATATTGGGCAAGGAGATAAAGGTTGGAAATAGTAACAGAGGGAGGGGGGCAAGGTGGCATACTAAAGCTTAGGGTAGGGAAGAAAGAAGACAGAAGTGGTTAGAAAATGTTGGAAGATTAGGGAAGTTACAATTTCATGTTCTGGAAATTGAAGGTTTAAGAAATAAGATCATTAGTGGAGAGATCAGGAATGTGGCAACCTAATGGATATAATAGGACTAATTAAGACATGAAAGGGAGGCAAGGAGAGAAGTGACGGAAGGTTTAATGGAATGAGAAAATAAGCACATAAGATATGTAACAGGCAGAATATAGGGGATGATAGAAACCTTTATAAGAGAAGACTTAGTAAACTTGGATATAAATGAAATAAGGAAGGAAAATAGCTGAATAACATGGATAACAATCACGAGAACAGAAAGAAAAGAGAGAAATAGCTCTAAGAGTAGTATACAACATGCCAGACACATCACTAGGGTTAGGAAGTTCATGCATTTGTATGTTTTTTCATAGGGGTTAAAAATGTATGCTTTTACATTATGTGCATGAATTAGGGAATTTTCAGTTATTTGGACATGATTTTGGTGCTGTTTTTATAATTATGTAAGGTGATGTTGATGAGCTTTTGACTCTTTCGTTATCTCGGGTCGTGGTACTGGATGGAATGAACATACACTCGGGGTTAATTTTAATGAAATATTTTATTCACACCTTCTTGTTCACAGTATTTAAATCGTATCACAGTTACAAGTCTTTTATTTCAGTGGATTGACTTCCCTAGCATCGCCGAGATTTAATGTCTGAAAATTTAGCAATATTTCGCTAAATGTGTTTTTTTATCACTTTACACTTTGTCTATTTTACGTCCTTTTATTTAATCGCACACTTTGTATTAACTAACTTGTTAAAGTTACCCAACGTTTCACTTATTTTACTCAAACTAACGGTCTTTAAACACTTAGTAAATTTACTTTCACTATTTTATGACGCGCACACATAAAAATGCGTCCATCTACACCAAAGACATAGACGCTAAACCCAAATTCTTTTGGTTGCAAGTCTAGCATTCCGACTGCCATGTGTACATCCGCGTATGTCCTCATCAAATAGTTCCCGCATTGTTAGGGAAGCGATCCTTAGCCATTCTCCCTTCACTTTCAGTATTGAACACATATAATTCTTTTATTTGTACATATATATTAAAATTAAATATGGAAATATTTATGACGTCTTTAAACAAACTTAATTGTTTGTAACAATGAACAATAGTAACACGTTTTCGTCATTTAACCAACTCATACCAACATCAAAAACAAATTACACTCTTAACAAATATTCACATAAATGATTTTCTTTTTGGGTCTTACAATATCCCGTCTCAATTTTATGGTGCATATAGCTGCATATTTTCTTGATTTTGATAAATGCATAATATTTCAATATTCTAGCCGTTATATTGCATATTTTTATGGTTTTTTATTATTTTTTCCATCTGTATAATATTTTTCATATTGGTACTATTCCACTTGATGTAACTCGTGAGGTGGCGAGAACTAATGCTGAGTCATGTTGTCATGCAGTGAATCCTGTTTCCATCCTTTCATTATATTATATTAACAAAGATAACGTGCAGGTCAACGTTTTGAGCAGCACGATTATAGCAACGCTTGCCTGCCCAGCAGTAGTTGTGTCGTGGTCTTCAAACGTATCAGTGTTGTGAACTGGTTCCCACCAAATTAAATTAGGCGTATAAAATGTTAAAAAGCTGTTCAAATGCCGAAAATAAAACCATCTTGAGTGCTAGATTAATTAATTTACAGAAAGAGTTTTCAGGTGATTTAATATCTACAGATAACAGGGTACTGTTTTGTGGAACGTGTGGGAAAAATGTAGGGAGTGAGAAAAGATTTCAAGTAGTTCAGCATATAAACACAGCAAAACATAAGGAGAATTTAATAAAAAAACTCGCAAACAAAGAACCTGTTCAAAAACACTTAGTAGAGTATTTAGGAAGTAGGGTTACTGAGTTTTCCTATGACTTGTGTCAAGTATTTTTAGCTGCTGATATTCTCTTATTCAAAATTAATAATCCGACATTTGAAAACTGTTTTGCCAAGTACACTCGTCAACATGTGCCTGAAGAATGTATTCTGCGTAAGACTAATGTAGGATATTGCTACAATAACGTATTGTCAAATATACAAAATGAATTAGCGGATCAGTTTGTGTGGTTGTCTGTTGATGAAACCCCTGATTCTGAGCGCCGTTCTATTGTTTATATAATCCTGGGTGCTTTAAATAATGAAAAACGACTATACCTTATCTTCTTAATGTGTGCGAATTGTTGGCCACTGACAATGTAACTGTGACCCAGTTTGTGATGGACTCTTTGAAATTACTATGGCCATGTGGAATCAAATACGACCGGTTACTTTTATTTGTTACTGAATGAGGTCCTTATATGATAAAATAAGGACAAATTCTGAGAGGTATCTTTTCTAACTTAATTCATATAACTTGTTTGGCACATGCTCTTCATCGCATTTCTGAGACAATGGGTGGTATAAATAATAGCAAGCATTAGCTTTTTCTCACTAATTCGGAGCAAGAGATTGGTTTCGTATAAATAAAAACCTTATCCTCCATCTCCTTGCAAGCTAAAGCTTCCCGACCTTGACCACAGAGCTATTGCTTGCGAAATGGTATAAATAAAAACCTGCCTTCCTCTCTCCGACGAAGCTTTTGCTGGCTATTTTCTGAGGTATCTATGTAGGTACCTCAGCTTGCTCAATCAGTTAGTACCATGGCCAGGATTTCCTACTCCCACTGTTTTAAAACAACTAGCTTATTGCCAATTAGTTTCAAATCACTTTTGGACTTAATTCTTGTTTTTAAGTTGCTTTTTTTTAGTATTTGCATCTCGGTAATGGATGTTTTAAACTCTTCCTCCAACTGTTGCTTTACTGTAGCTACTGCTAAACTTTTGCACTTAATTTCTGACAACTGTGCTTTTAATATAATGTCTTGATTTTCCTTTAATAGATGAACAAAGCGCTTCATAAATACACCGCTTTCTTCAACCATGGTGACTCAAATACATGTTGTAAAATATAAACTCTACTCTTGGAGATATATGCTGCTATATCAGCTCCTATGATACAAGGACATTTCTCTGAGGTGTTATGATCAAGCCTGGTTAGAATGCGTGTGATGTCATAGTGATCCACTTTCATTGCCGGAAACCTGATAATGGAATCAAAACATATACGAACATGCTTATACAAACATGCAGCACATATGAAGAGCATAATGCTCCTACAAATCAAGGTCGAATTATATCTATAAAATAAGCCTATATGAAACTCTTTCACAAAGTAGGTATAGCTTTAATTCAGGTAGCACTTTTAAAATCTTAGAATTGCCTATTTTGATGTTCCATAAATTGTAATTGCCCAGTTCTAGAGCAGATCAACAGAACACTAGTAAAAGTAATATTTCAGTATATCACTTGTAGTAGACGCAGATCGTCAAATTATGGGAATCTGGGTTTAAATTTAGAAAAAGATAATCACCATGTGTTGGAAGTTCGGATAAATCCCGTTTACTGTTGCATTTATCATTGCACTATCCCCCCCGCAAAAAAGAAATTGACGTAAACTGTGTGCTTTAATTAGATGGACATCTTTTGTGTAGTAAGACTTCGTCTGTCTCCTACAGTTTATCAGTTATACAAATGTGATTCAGAATGAAAAGGACTTCATAGGCTATTCCCCCGAAATTGAAGGTATACCTACATTTCAATTGTCATGTAAATATCTAACATATGCCATTTTAATCAAAATACGAGTACAGTGGCCATTTTTGAGAAAATTAAAAATTAGGAATGTTTATCCATGTAGAAATTAGTTTTGGATGGAGGGTTTCCATAAAGTCGCACTCTTGGAGGTTACTGAACTTCAATACGAAATTTGGTTTTTAAAAGTGACTGCTTGGGTTTTGATGTTCACACTTAAACACATACAGGCACGCACGCATAGACTTCTCTCTCTCTCTCTTCAGAAAGGCTCAGAAGGTATATTTCTGCTTTAATCTCGATATCAAATTATTGGGTGGAATGCATTAATTACTCTATTATACATTTAGTGGTTGAGGAACTAAAAAGTTACACAATATGTAGGGACTTGGATGCAGATATAAACAATTATAATCACATTTAAAGAGAAAATGTAGACTTGCTTCCGCTGCAATTGCTTCCAGAGGGAAATGAAACACGAAGGGGACATTTTAACAATCTGTATACACCCTAAGGTGTTGCCATCTTGCCTGCGTACGATAACACTAAACATAATGTGAATGAGGTAATAGTGTTCCGCTCTCATTACCGACAATAGTGTAATCAAAGCGAATAGAGCAGAATATTGTACAAATCAAAACCGTGTTATATCTGAAGACTTTCATATAAAACCGACCCTAGATTGAAATTTCTTCATTCGGTATAGCTTTAGTTTATGATAAAGTCTTATATAATCTTGGAATTAGTCCCCACACACTCACTCTTGGAATTAGTTATTGATATTTTATATGTATAGATGTAAAGGATATCAGTATAATGGTGCAAACACACGAGTACAAATTATCTACTTCCATATATCAGCTAATGGCTTCATTGCCAGATGCAAGGCACTAGAAAACAACATATATCAGTTGATACAAGTTCTCAATACTATAAAATTAAGAAAATCACTGATGGAATTTAGAAAGTGTATGAACCTTAGCGGTGGAATGCCAGGCGAATCTTAATTTCTATTTGATTTGCCAAATCTTTACTTACATTTTCGTTCTTTAAAATCAGTATCTCTATCAGGTGTAACATGAAGTATATGGATATTTAAATGCAGCAAATACTTAAATCGCCTCCAGACATGAAAAAGGTGTTTGTTTACGTCGAGTGGTGAAGGTCACGGAACTACATAAAACTTTGTGTTGAAAGCAAGAGCTGGCAGAAGAGGGGAAGTTCTTATTTATACCAAATCACGACCTTTTGCTTATTCTCAACTTGCTTACCAGCTTCAGCTCACAAGCACTAACTAGTTTTTATTTATCACACCCATTGCGTGATTCTTTCCCATTGGTAGATAGATTTGTGTCCAGTACAAAGAGAATTTTTGTTAAATCTCCTAAAAGAGTTAAGTTGTTTAGATCAACAGCACCTAATATCCGACTTCCTCCTGCACCAGTGTCAACTCGATGGGGAACATGGGTTGGTGCAGTGTTATATTATGCTGAGCACTTAGAAATAGGCGAAGAGGTTTTTAATTCATTGGACTCGAAAGATGCTTCATCAATAGAAACTTTGCAAAATATTCTGTCAGGCACTGGGTTAAAAGAGGATCTTAGTTTCATATCTGCCCATTTTTCTTTCTTACCAACAGCCATAATGGCATTGGAAGCTGTAGGATCTCCTTTGCATGAATCACTTACTGTCTTTGAAAAAACAATATGTGATCTAAATTCGGTTCCTGGAAGAATATGACAAAAAGTGAAAGAGAAAGTGAATTATGTAATTTTAAAAAATTCTGGTTATAAACAGGTGTGCGATATTCGAGACATCCTCGAAAGAAAACCATCTGTCACACCAAGAGACTTGACTCTCTCTGTGAAGCAGTTAACATAATTTAAATATGCCCCGATAACATCTTGTGACGTGGAGAGAAGTTTTTCACGTTACAAAAGTGTTTTTGCAAGGCAACAGATGATGTTTTACAGTTGAAAATTTGTGCAAAGTGTTGGTTGTGAACTGCAATTTAGCAATTAATATTAGCAGCGGGACCACTTCTGCTTCAACTTCTAAGGAATAAGGTAACTTTATTTATTATTTATACTAACTCATCTTGTCTACTGCAAAGGGACATCAATTGTTTGAATTAAATAGTGCATAGTTTTTGGCATATTTTCAAGTTTTTAAGAGCATATTTGCATGCATATTTCAGTGTTTTTTAAGGCATGAACATCCAAGCCCTACACATCACATTTTCATAATATATTTAGGGATTTAGAAAAAGAAGTAGAAGAAATTAAAGATAAGTCTTAAATTGATGATAATGGGAGATTTTAACACAGGAATAGAAGGGAAGAAAATTAGGGTAATGAGGAAGGAAGCTGATGTAAGGTAAGAGGAGAAAGAAATAACACAGTAAAAGTAGCAATAAAGTGTATGACAAGGAAGGGTAAAGAAACTAATCCAATTTTGTGAAGGCAATAATATCATAGTATGTATTGAAGCAATAGGGGACGATAAAGATGGAAGGTTTACATTTAATATGCAAACAGTTCAAGTGTTATTGATTTTATAACATGAAGTCAAGAGATTAGAGAGGAAATTATTGAAGTTATTATAATGGATAAATATTGAATAGCAGTCATTTCCTAATAGAAATAAGCAATGCAGAGGCAGAAGTGGATGAAATAGAGAAAGAAAATATACTAGAGAAAATCAGGGAATAGAAATGGAAAGAAGAGTACAATAAAATGTTTCGACAGGATATAAATTTGAGAGTAGGAAACATTTTAGAATATGGTATTAAGTTAGCTTTAGAAGAAGGAAAAGGAACATTAGAGCTAATGGAAATATTAATAAAAACAGCAGGGGAAAAAACGGAGGTAGAAAATAGAAGATAACAAATAAGTAGAGGGATGGTATGAGTGCACAAATGCAAATAAAGAGGCTTTTAAAGAGTTAAGTAGATGGAAAAGAACATAAGAGGAGCAGAAGAAAAAGAATAGGGCTTAGTAAAAGAACAGAGGAGACGGGTATAAGATAGAAAGTGATAAACTCAAGGAAGTACTAAAGAGAAGGTGTTGGAAAATAGTGAGGAAGATAGACAAAAGTAAAGAAATGAGCATCAAGATATAATCATGAGAATGGCGAGAACATATCAGAAGTTTTACCGGAAAGGCAAGAGATTGGGAAATAGGAAGATGGAAGACAGCAGAAGTGGAAAACAAATGTGGAACCTAAAGAAAGGTGAAGCAGTAGAGGTGGAGGGATAACGGGGAAATTGCAGTAAGAGTTTGGCGAGGAAGTGTCAAGACAGAATAATGATGAGAATATTGAACAAAATTAAGAAAAAATTTGGACATACCTAAACATTGGAAAATAAGTATGATATGCCAATTAATAAAGGTAAGGGATGAACAAAGCATGGAATTATAGAAGAATCAGTCTGTTGTTAGTTATAGGGGAAATATATACAGGAATAGTGGCTGAAAGATTGCAAAAAGGGGCAGTACTAGATGGAAGAATGTCAGAATTCAAGGTGGACTTCAGGAAGGGGAAAAGAACAATTTTAAGAATATACTTATGATATGATTGTGAATAAATATTTATGCAAAAACAGAGAGGATGTACATGTGTTTTACAGATTTTTAGGCCTTTCATAGTATAAAAGAGAAGCATTAATATGGAAGTAGCATCAGCAAGGAGAAGTGAAGAATTCACAAGGATAGTTGAAGTTCTGTGATGAGACTCATTTCAAAGTGGAATGTCAGAGAGTTCAGTATGTGCACCAAGAAAATAATGAACCTGTAAATTCAGCTCATTTTCAACAGACTGTAAAACACCCTGAGAAGAAAATGTTTTGGGGCTGTTTCAGCTACGAAGGACTTAGGACCTTTGATGTAAAATGATCAGTACATCACAGTACTGATTTGAGTTGTTTATGAACTCCAGAAAAGGTTTCCGGAAGGTGACAGAATTTTTCAGCAAGATTTTGCTACCTGCTACACTTCTAAGAAAGTGGAGAAATTCTTGTATTCGTGTGCTTGAATGGTCAGGGAATTTGCCTGACTTTAACCCCATAGAAAATTTGTGAGGTATTTGAAAAAGAGATTTGCGAAATTTGACTGTTCCAGAACGTTTGATATTAGCTTTAATTCAAGTGTTGTTTCATCATGATCTCAAAAATGTGTGTTCCAATCTTGCAGAGTCAATGTCTAATGGTGTAATGGAGCTTACTAAAAGGAAAGGCGGGTATATTAACTATTAAGAAATGTAAATTGGAACTAATTTATGATTAAATCTATGAAAGCATGAAAAATGTAGTGTTATTCTGTTCTGATTAATTTGCATGGGACTGTAGATGCATGAAAAGAGGAAACAAGGACATAATAAGATTGTATATAAACCAACAGAAAAGAATTGCCAATGGAAATACCTGGTGGAATGAGACAGGGAAATCCCTAAACAGGATAGGAATGTGGGATATAGGGGACTAGATGAAAGAAATGAGAGGCGTGTTCGTAAAGTAGTAAGGAACAGAATAGAGAATATACAAAGACAAGAACTGTGGGCAACAACAGAAGGGGGAGGGGTAAATCTTAGGAAGTAGCATAATAAAAATGGAATGTGGCTGAGAACGATATGTGGACATTTGTAACAAAGAAGTGAGTCAAAGATTTGCATGGACAAGAACGGGTGATATTAATGAAAGGAGTAAGAAGAGATAAAGTAGAAGAGTGCAGTATGTGTGGAGCAAGTGAGAGTTTAGAATGTTCTCTAGTAGAGTGTGAAGAAGTAAGAGAATGGAGAGAAGGATAAGGGATCCTTGAAAATATTGACAAATAAAGGGGACAAGAGGGAAAAAACTTGGGGAAATTTTTAGGGCAACTCAAGACGTGGACAAGGAAAGCAAAGAACTGAAAGAAGGAAAAAAAGAAAGATAGTAGAGGGCAGGGGGGGGGGGGGGGAGGTAGAGCAATTAGAATAAAGGATGTACTGGCTACCAAAGTTGCTAAAGGGCAGGTCCAAAAGCAATAGTTAACCAACAGGAAAGACACACAACATACACTGTACAAAGTATGGTAATGTTGCCGAATACAGGATTCTTGATGCGGAATGTCACTAAGCCATGCTAACTCGACATGAAGAAATACACTACTGGACAAAGAGGTTTGTACTTATGAATCAGATAGGAACATGGATAATGGAACGGAAGTTGCAATCTAAAACTGAAACAGTGGAACTGAAGTATGAACTAAATAGTGGAATAATGTAAATAAAGGAGACGTAACAATAGCAGAAAGTATTAGGAAGTGAAGATTTACTTTTTCCCCATTCCCCATTAGCTGTCATTATTAATGGAGATCCACATTTCAAATAATTGGTGCTGTTTTTATGTTTTACGAATGTGATGGTGATGAGCTTTTGACTCTTTCGTTATCTCGGGTCGTTGTACTGGATGGAATGAACATACACTCGGGTTTAACTTTAGTGAAACATTTTATTTGCACCTTCTTGTTCACAGTATTTAAATCGTATTACCGTAGAAAGTCTTTTGTTTCAGTGGATCGACTTCCCTAGCATCGCCGAAATTTAATGCCTGGAAATTTAGCGATATTTCGCTAAAAGTGTTTTCTATCCCTTTACACTTCGTCTATTTTACGTCCTTTTATTTACTCACGCACTTCGTATTAACTAACTTATTAAAGTTAGCTAACGTCTTACTTATTTTACACAAATTAACGGTCTTTAAACACTTAGTATATTTACTTTCACTATTTTATGACGGGCACATAAAAATACGTCCATCTACGCCAAACACATAGATACTAATGACTAGACAATTGGCGACGCATTACACTTCTTTTTGTATACATCCGCATATGCGTTCATCAAATAGTTCCTGCATTGTTAGGGAAGCGATCCTTAGCCATTTTCCCTTCGCTTTCAATATTGAACACATATAATTCTTTTATTTATACATATATATTAAAATTAAATATGGAAATATTTATGACGTCTTTAAACAAACTTAATTGTTTGTGACAATGAATATTAGTAACACGTTTTCGTCATTTAACCAACTCATACCAACATCGAAAACAAATTACACTCTACAAATATTCACATAAACAATTTTCTTTTGGGGTCTTACAATATCCTGTCTCATAATGTTGGAATCTCCAGTAATTTGCCTCAGTTATATCCAGTAAAATCTTACTTTTAAAGGATCTACAATTGCATGAGATTATGATTTCAGATTATACGGTTTATACCTCCAAAACACCGCTTCGTATTTCTTTTATAAACGTGTATTTATGATATAGATTCACATTTAAAGTTATCTACCTGCTACACAACCACATAAGCTTATGATTTCATAATTATTTTAGGTTATGTGATTCATATATTAATTTGTTTAATTGTAATATGAAGAGATCCTTATTTATGTAATTATGGTGCTCAGTGTTACATTTGGGAGATCTTTTGGATTGAATTGAGGAATGTATGTGTGTAAGTAAAATATAGTTCCCCACCTTCAGTTGCCAAAATTCGTCATTATGAATGAGAAAAGAATTTTTTGGCTTCTTCGTATCTACGTCACTCTATGTACATGCATTGCCAGAAGTTATCTCCATTCTCGTCTTTATGGATTGCCATCTACACAATTCCATCATTCAAATTATGTTTTACTTCTGCTCACTGCTTTCGTTTCTCATACGTTGGCACCCTGTGTCATGTGGTCTCTCAGCCTGCATTCAACAATATTACCCAAAGTATCACAAATGTATATTGTAAAAAACCATGTAAGAAGGTTCTAAATTTGTATAGAGATTGAGCTTTTAATTATGGATACTCTAACTTCTATATTTCTCAGAATCCCATTCTGTATTGGGTATGAAAGACTGCTTAAATTTGCTCAGAGGCTTCTTTATCAGGCTCTAGATTCTTTTATATGGTGTAAATATATGACATGAGACCATTGACTTCACTTCCTTTCCAGAGAGCCATATTAAGGATTTTTACACCGGAAAAAGTCCATTTTCTGCTGGGTTTGAACTTGTGACCTTGGGAACCAAGGCTAGTACGTTACCTGTAGACCACAGAGGACAACAAAAATGTGTTTTGATAAGTACAATTAGCTGAGGAACAATTTAAAAATGAAAATATTTTTTTTCTCCCAGTGCTACAGCCCAGGAAGCCCCTTGGTTTGCCGCCCAGCCGCTGCATCCCCCACCTCTGCCCACTACAGGCATCATTGGTGGGGTGCAGTACTGGAGGGTGGGATGTGGTCGGTGCCCTGAGCCCTCCTGGCCAGCTATGGGGCTGCTACTTCTCCATCAAGTAGCTCCTCTATTATCATTATTATTATTATTATTATTATTATTATTATTATTATTATTACTATTATTATTATTATTATTATTATTATTATTATTATTATTATTATTATCAGAGCGTTTAGAAGGAGAAGTGTGATCACTGCTGTAGTTCATGTGTTCCGCCACACAGATGGCAGTGCAACTGCTAGTGCGGTACAATGCTAATACGAACACTACCGTTTAGCAGGAGATTCAGCTGGAAAAGTAGCAAAGGAGAAGAATAGTGTAGTTTAACAATAACTAATTCACGCATGCACATTCTGACAGCCATTCACAGAAATTCAAGACAATAATGTTACCACTAGAATGCAAAATGGCATTAAAGGAATGAAGTAAAATATAATTTCCTGTGAATGAAGAGTTAACTTTTTTCAGGGATTAAATCCCCCAAATCTACAAACCCATCCACTTTCAAAGAATTAGAATCAAATCGAACTTCTTTTATCTTTACTTCGTTAAAAATTAAAATTCCATATCGTTCGTTTTCATTCTTATCCTTTAAAAATTCAGATACTGCATTTCCAGACATTTTTGACCTTTGATTAACTTTCTTAAATGTGATTTTGATGGAAGTTGAAGAAGATTGTGATTTAAACAATGTATGTATCCTTCGGATGACTTGATTTTTAAAAGCAGGCTATCTAAAGGAAATTCTTCATAATATTTCATGCCTTTCTTTTTAGTTGCCTTTGATATTTTCAAAATTGTATCAACAATTTTTTGTGTTTACTTAGGTATTTTGTTCCATCACATTCATCGATATTGCTACTACTTCCATTTACTTTACTTTCCTTTCAAGTACTTGAATCTTGGCATTGGATACGTTCATTTGGCATTTTAGTCTAATTATATTACGGTGTTGTTGATTTGACCTTTTCTTAAGTAGGCCTACTTTATTATTAAAATGTCTACTGGTATCCCCTGCGAGGGGAAAATTAAGTCGTATTTTGAAAGCCTTCTGCATGATTCCCACTGTCTTCTAAATTGGTATCTCTTTCAACCGTTTTTGATGGTCTCTGTGAAGGATGTTTACGGGAATGTATTGGGTGTGATAAGTATTTAGGAAGATTAGGAAAAAGCAATCTCTACATTTTCTCCATTAACTAGAAACTTGTCTACCTTTATCAAAAGTTCTTCTGAAAAATGTGAATCACACACGTAAATATTAGATGATAGGTACTTGTCCTTTCTTGGTATGGCCCTCTCCCATTTAGAAAACAGTAGTTTATATTTTGGAGGTGTAAAAAAATGTTTACGTTTAGATTTGTTATATCCAGATCTACAACCAGGCACTAAACACATAAGCATGTCAATTTTTTCTATAAATTCACAGTTTCATAAAAATTAACCACAATTCATCACACTGTAACAAACATAGCAACCATACACAACAATACTCCAATGCAATATCCAGCGAAACGAGCTGTAAATAGCCACACTAACGACTTTGCTGTCACCTGACGGAGGCACCAGGTAGCTCTTGTATAATCACAGGACCTCCTAAATACCGGACCTGACACTGTGATTCAAGATGGCGGCCTATGTGGTGGGAACTACTTATAAACAACTCGTCTACAGGCTACGATTTCAACACAGTAAAATAAAAATGTTGTGTAATAAAATGCCTATTTTGTGAATATGGGCTGTGTTAAACACAAAAACATTGTCTTAAACGTAACCTCAAGTAAACAAAAAAGGATGACATTTAATATTAAACGATAACCCATTGGCAATAAAATATATAACCTTAAATATCATTCATGCAATCTACAGTTTTACATGCCATTATGTAACTGCATTACACACTCAAATTACAAAGAAGATAGACAAAACTGCAAGCAGCATGTTACTTAAATAAAAGAGAAGTGTTGACATTGAGTTGACTCAATTATTAATCATTGTTTACACTGTTTGTCACACTTGTACAATGTACATAATGTTATATACCTACACAAAACATATACTGGATGGCTGATATACAAATGCTACCATTTAGAATAATTAACTACCTACTAAATTCAAAAGCTTTAGGGTGGAAATTTGCTTTTACTATTACTGAAAGCTTTTGATTACTCAGTTTGCAACAACATATTACTCAGCACTTCATGACACTTTATTTTACAAGGGGAATCCACAAAAGCAGATGAAACATTAAAAATAACCGTAAAACAGCACTGTAAATTAAATATATGAAATACGTAATCTTAAATCAGCATTGTAAAGCAACATTGTGTTAGGTTAGGTTAGTGTATATGAGTGGGGTGACAGGGTCCTGTTATCAAAATATTTACAATTTGGGCAGTGTTTATGCAATCATTTCAACGTAAATGCATCAATCAATCATTGTAGCATATATTACACTCGTTTATACACATTTATTAACTAAATATCCGCCGCATAAGCGAAATAAAACCACTTCATCGCACGTACGAAATTTTCTCATAAATAAAACACGAAGCTTGAGTGCACAATAAAACTTACAAGATCGTAATCAGCAATAAAAACTGCATCCATTGCACTATGTTTCATTCGTTTTCTCGAGCGGCCGATTTTGTAAATATTTACCAAACTTTCCTATAGTCTACAGTTTTACTGCAGCAACATAACACTTTTCTTCTAAACTACAGCTACACATTTAAATTACAAAGACAAAAGATAATGTGTAAATACAAGCAGCATACTACTTACATGAAACAAACTGTTGGTGTTGCAGATGCCATTAATTGAGTTCACTCGAAATTATTGTCTTTCACTATTCACCATGTTATATATATACACCGGCAACTAACACACATAACGCTGCAATTTATAGTAATTAAATACTGAATTTAGAAGCTTTACGTTGTAATTTACCTTTTGTTTTAACTGTAAGTTTCTGATTTTTAATTTGCATCCGGGAATGCAACAGTTACGGAGCATTGTGATGTTTGAGGTTAGGTTGTAGTATGGCAACAATAACATACACTACTGGAACAGTTTTTCTTCAACAACCACTCACCACTGTAATCGTGACACAAATTGAACTTGCAAACAGATAAATTAACCACACTATACGGCTAATGTAGCCATAGTCCTAGATGGAACACAATAAACATGAACACGTGGATAGCACACGGCACAGTCATTAGATTTATTCCCGTTCCCTATACTGCCCAAATAAAACTTTTGAAACACTCGCTTTGCTAATATGAAGGCAAACCTACATAGGAATTATTATAACAAACAATAACTCGAAGACATAGAAAATAATACGAAAAACAGCGTGTGGAAACACCTCAGAAATCACTCCCACCAGCCGACGCCATTTTTGTACAACTTGGATGGCAGGGTCAGGTCTGTTAATCTAGAGGGTCCTGATAATCATATGGAAGAGCAGTGGAGTGATCACACTTTGTCTTTCTACTCGCTCTGCTATTATTATTATTATTATTATTATTATTATTATTATTATTATTATTATTATTATTATTATTATTATTATTATTATTATTATTATTATTATTATTATTATTATTATTATTATTAATCATCATCATCATCATGATCATCAGTCTGTACAACTCAATTGATAAGATGTACTGATTCCAAGGCTCAGGGTTCAAACCCAACCCAGAGTGATGTTTTAGTGTGCTGAAGGTCATTTCCTTTTATATAAAGTTATAACAAATTTAGATGTTGGATTTCACAATTTCATGATATTCAGACATCAGATCTTGTTTTTGTGTTTGGCCAAGCATTTTTGCTCGACCTTGCTGTATTGGTGTGTACACGAGTTATAGGCATTTATTGACAGTTACCATGACTATACTTAAGCTACATAATTATTCACTTAAAGCCCGTCAGTTAAGAAAATGCATAAACAAATTTAACAAATATATTCTTTATTGCAGGCTGAGAAAGCTCTGGTGTCTGAGAAAACTCTTGCATTTGACTCCATCAAGACACAGATGCAGAATTTGCAGCATCAGTTGGAAGTGTCTGAGCGGCAAGTTAAGTTGATGAATCAACAAGCAGAAGAATTTCAGAGCCTCAATAAAACATTGATCATCCTGCGTGAAGATAAACTCAAGCTTGAGGCACAGGTAGAAGAACTCAAGAGAAATATATGTGGCTTGGATATGGTAAGGACATGGATAATAATTCAGGAATTAGTTTACCTTGACTCTCAGGTGTTCATTTTCCTTTATTGCTTAAATATTTTGAGTAAGAAATAGAAGCAAGCAATAGCTAACAAAGGATGAACATTTGCATTCCAGGACTATAACTGCCTTAAAGAAGTGGTTACCGTATTTGATGAGCAGTTAGAAGAGTACATGATTTTGCTGGACACCTACAAAACAAAGGAATTATGTTGGGGAAAAGAAAAGTAAGTAGGTTTCAGACTATCATAACAGTAAGTAGTAGATAACAGTAATGGTAGTAGTCGTGGTAGTTGTATTCAACAGGGAATTTTCTCTGAAGGTGAGCCTCGTTATGGTCTGCTGTTAGGGAAGGTAATAAGTTGGGAACAGGCAAGTTGTGTGATTGCACAGCCTTTAAAAGGCTTAAGGTTACACAAGGTAGAAAGCAAACACTAACACTACCTAATATAAAGCATAATAATGTAACATATAAGTGCATAGTTGTCTCTAGGCCTATAACTGAGGAGAAAGTAATGGATTTCAGGAACTCTATATAACATAAATTGGTTTGACTTGCTATGTAATTCACAATTTTCACATCTGCTCTCGGCCGAAGTATGTTTCGAAAGATTTATCACTATGTTTATAAATACTTATCAGATATGTATTTCACAAAAGAAATGTCAGGTAACCTATAATACGGCATATAAGAGCAAACCAAAAAATAAAGGTACTTGGTAGACACCTGACTTAGCAGCTATGAAAAATAAAGTGTTACTATACTTAGATATATTTAAAACTGTGGTGCTGTTTTTGCGATTCTTATCGACGCTGTGTCTTTACGCTAATGAGATCTTTTTGATCTCAGGGCTTGGTAACGGATGGAATGAACATACACTCGGGTTTAACTTTAGTCAAACATTTTATTTGCACCTTCTTGTTCACAATTTTTAAATCGTATCACAGTAGAAAGTCTTATTTTAGCGGATCAACTTCCCTAGCATCGCCGAAATTTAATTAAAGGTCTCTAAACACTTAGTAAATTCACTTTTACTATTTCATGACGCGTACACATAAAAATGCGTCCATCCATGCCGAATACGGAGACGCTAGTGTCCAGTTTTTTGGCGTCGTTTTGACGCGACACCGCCTTTTTCATATTTATCCGCGCAAATAGTTCTTTCTCTTTAGGGAAGCAATCTCTAATCATCCTCCCCTACTTTTATTATGGAACACAAACAATTCTAATATTTATACACATATATTAAAATCAAATATGGAAAGATTTATGACGTCTTTGTGCAAACTTAGTTGTTCGTAACAATGAACCTTATCAACATGTTTTCGTCATTTAATTGTTTCATACCAACATCAAAAAACAAATTACACTTTTAACAAACATTTACATGAACGATTTTCTTTTGGGGTCTTCTAATATTCTGTCTTAACTGACAGGACAGATAATGCAAAATCATTGTATATCAAGATTAGAAAAGAATACAAGCAAGCAGTAAATGAAGCCAAGAAACTGTATAACCTGAAAAGCATAAAGGAATCTGGTAATAAATGTAAAAAGGCATGGCAATTAATAAATTCAACAGTAAAAAATAATACAAACGATTCTATAGAATATGAAAGTTGAATATGAAAGTTTGCAGTGAACTTTAGTTTATGTGCAGCCGCTAATTTAGACCAAAATAACAGAGGTTGACCCTGAAGATGCTGGATGCAGTTTTCAGCGAAACGTCGGAGGAAGGTAATCCAACTCGACCACGGCCCACAAGCCCGGAAAATCTACTTAACATAGTTGATTCTATAGAGGTAGATCCGATTGACCTAAATACCTGTTTCTTGGAATCTGTAGAACACATACAAAATAGCATTATAAAACCTAATATAACACCTTCTGAACTGATCACTCACTGTAAATTGAAACCTAGTCAGAGCCCCTTTATGTTCACTGCAGTTACTACTGAGTATATTCTAAATTTGGTCAGAGAACTTAAACCCTCAGATAGCCTAGATATTTATGATATGTGGGGTAATCTCCTTAAAAGGGTTATAGACCGTATCACCTTCCCACTTATATGGTGTATTAATAAATGTCTTTTAGAGGGGACATTTCTAAGCCCATTAAAAATATCTAGAGTCATCCCAGTATATAAAAAAGGGGAGAAAAATAACCCAGCTAGCTATCGCCCAATCTCACTAGTACCTGTCTTTGCTAAGGTGTTAGAATTAGTTATGTATAAACAATTAGGTAACTACATTGAAAAATATAAGATACTTAACAACTCCCAGTTTGGTTTCTGGAAAGGGAGATCAACCATAGATGCTGTAGAAAGTCTAGTAAAAAAAAGTACTTGCTGCCTTCGAGGCCAAACATTTCACTCAAGCCTGCTTATACGATTTAAGTAAGGCATTTGACTGCATAGACCATACTTATTTACTAAGTAAATTAAAATATTATGGTGTTGACAGTACAGCCCTGGAATTATTTACTTCGTATCTAGAATCCTGCAAGCAAATTGTATGTGTACACAAGAAGAAATCTTATACTGCTGAATTAAAATGCGGTGTCCCCCAGGGTTCTGTTCTCGGGCCTCTGTTATTTGCACTAATGATCAACGATTTACCATCTTCTGTATCTAGCCACACCATATTATATGCAGATGATACCAATTTTCTTTACTAATCTTAACTTACATACACTTAGAGTGATAGAAAATACACTGTCCGAAGCAGATATCTGGCTTTGTTCTAATGGGTTTCTACTGAATGAAGCCAAAATTCAACATGTGTTATTTAGCTTAAGAAATACGCCCACAGACCTATACGCAGCAAACGTTAAATTCCTTGGCATAGTCGTGGATAATAAGCTAAATTGGGAACCACATATCAATCACATCACTGCAAAACTTTCAAGGGTATTATATCTTATTAGGAATCTAAAGAGATGCGTACCAGGTAATTATGTAAGATAAGCATATTTTGCAATCTTTCAGAGCATATTATCTTATGGTATTCAGCTCTGGGGAAATTGTAGCCATATAACTGAAGTTCTGTTATTTCAGAAGAAAGTTATTTGAATGTCAGACTCACAAATGCTATCACATTGTAAACCACTATTTATTAAGTTAAAATTATTGACTGTGATCAACTTTTATATATATACACACACAAAATACTACTGTACACAAAAAATAACTTAACCACTCAGCAACATAGGTTTGACATACATTCATATAATACTAGAAAAAATACAATGATTAATGTACCCTATCATGGACTGTCTAAATCTAGCAACAGCTATGAAGTACTGGGAATAAAACTGTACAATCAGTTATCATCAAGAATAACAACTACCAATAACAACATTCAAATGTAAATTGTATAATTGGCTTGAGGCAACACCTTTCTATTCTTTGCAAGGATACTTTGAGTGTAAAAATATTATATAGTTGTTTCTGTTATATGTAACTGATCTGATGTTTGTAAAATATTATATAATGGTTTTGCTGTATGTAATAAGATGTTTCTTATGATGTCTATTGCTGTATACAGCTCAATGACAAATAAATCATCAATAGCCCATTACACTACAGACCTGAGCGCTGTTTTCAGTATGGCAACAACTGTAGGCGGCATGCAATCGTGACATCAAATGCCACACGGTTTCAATCTACATTAATGTTTCTCAATTTTGATTGACTTAACCTGTAAAAAAGATAAACGAAAAATATGCCAGTTAGAAATGGCAATCAACTGTTCATGGCTTAGGAGAACTCTCCTGTTCCGTCCTCATACTTTTTCATATCTTTTTACTGGTTCTATGGCCAGAAGGTTTATATTTTTAAGACTGTAATGCAATATGAGAGTTATCCATTCTTTGCAAATGACCTTTCCATTTTAGAAATTGCAAACAAATTACTAACTGTAATCCCATTTACAAGACACAATTCACTAGTTATGAAGTCATATTTACATATTTCTAAAACATTTTAAATTGCATTATGCTATAAACTACTTGCATTATGTTTTGAGGCAAAAACGAATGTTCATTAAAATCCTTACCTTTATATTGCTTTGAAAGCTTGGCTTCAAATTGGGGGGAAATAAACAGCCAGAGAAGTGTTGTTTAGTGTTATTGACTCACCTTTTAAATTAAATCAATTATGTTGTTGTTTTCTAGTGCCTTGCATCTGGCAATGAAGCCATTAGCATTCGTGCTTTCCAATACTTTTGAACTGTAGTTTCTTCTGATCTTAATGCTTCACAGGTCTTCAAGTGTTCTTCATTCATTTCTGCTGGATCGTTACACAGGACACATATTGGTGAGGCTGAGATACCAATTCTGTAGAGATGACTTGCTAAGCAGTCATGATTTGTCAATAGTCGGAAGGCTGCAATAGCTGTTTTCCTTGGTCTCTGGGGGATTATATCTGGATTGGAAAGTAGTGTAATCCATTTTTTATCTTTGGCATTTGTTTCTATTTCTTGTAGATATGAATGACAAAAATTTTTAATGATCAAGTGTTTTATTGAGGAATATGAGAAATTGAATTTAGATTTTTGTTTTATTGCTGTGCCTTTCTTTGCAAGTGAGTCTGCAGCTTCATTCCCCATGGCTCCACAGTGTGCTGGAATCCATTGGAGATGAACAGTCTTATTAACTTTTTGGAGTTGTGTTAACATTTTGTAGCATTCTCTAATTTTTAAATCAATTATAACAACACTGTTTTCAAACTTCTATGAAAGGAAGCCAGAGAATCTTTTGTTCTTAGCAGTAATCTTTTTTTTATCAAGGAAGTCTGTTGCTTATCAGTTAAGAACACCACTGGTTTTAAATGTGAAAGTAGCATTAAACAATTATGATTTAAGCTTAAAACCAAGTGCAAAACATTTCATGTTGCATTACAACAGAAAAAGGAGGATGAAATTGCAAAACTGAATACAGAATCGTAATTTGGTTACAAGTATATTTATTCCACTCATTAGCTGTAAATATATAATAAAATTATAATAATATGCTGCTTTAATCTACAGAAGCATTATTGTTCATTGTTTAGCATTGTGCAAGTCAATACAAATATTTATGACAAACTCTTAAAAATATGTATTGAAAGTTAGCGTGTAAATAAAAGCTAGCATTGCTCATGTTACCTACTGCTGGTAATATACTAAGGCTTGTAACATGTTTATTAGCTCAGTAAAAATACTGAAAGATGTGACGTGAAGGCAAAGTCAGTCCTCTTTATAAATTTCAACAGCTATGACAGGTAAAACTTGTAGAATCTTCAGACTCCAAAGACTTATGACAAACATTTGAATTTTTTTTCAAACCTAAATTATTCATTATTTCACTCCAAATGGCACTTAATGCAGCAGCAATAACAATCAATAGATTAGGATTGATACATGCACAGACAATTTTTTATCGTCAAAAGAGTGAGTGAGTGGTGTTTAAGGGCCCATTGACAGCTAGTTCATTTGGGTCCCTCATCAAAAGAAATTACATGAATTTCATGTATGATTGATGGGATAATCCTGATTATTGAATCAGCAATTAATGGCATAGAGTAAAAGCTAGAAGCTCATTATGGAGAAAAATTGATACATTATGATTTATAACTTAATATGAAAGGACAAGGGTACTCTTTTAGACAGATTTCCTTGCCTCAGCCATGAAACTAAAATAGAAGTTCTGAAAGAAATTGCTGCATTTAGACAATACTGTGAGTCCACGTTCAGCCAGTGCATGGACACAAAAGCTGCTCTTGAGGCTTATTTACATAATTGTAGATATTGCATTTGGCTATTGTTGACATATGAATCAGTGTCATAGCTGTGATTTGGGTTCCATATATTTGTAAATCTGTCGAGAAGTCATGACATTTCTGTTTTATAAAGCGGTGGTGGTGGCAGCGGTGGTATAAATAAACAAACGAAGAGAGAAAGAAAGAAACAAATAAAAAAACAAATAAGTTGGTAATTTGAGATGTTACTACAGACTTCATCCTATATCCTAACATAAAAACTTAAAACTAAATGATCACATGTGTTCAAGTTATACAGTATTTCATTGTATACTGCTGCCATCACATAATGGTTGCACCTTGATTTATAGACAAGCAATAAGGACTAGAGCATTTCACTGCATAATCATTGCATTAACATTCCAGGTGTTCACTATTGAGAAATATTGAAAAATAATGTGCTGCTATTGCAAACTATTTGGTTCATGGAACAGAGTACACGGTGTGCAGCATATTATAGTATACTCCTCATTGTCGATGCCAAAAGATTTCTGACTGCAGAGATGGTGGCTAGCCCATCAATGAACCTGATTGGTTCAAGCACCTTAAGCATGGGAATTAGTAGACATGACAAAGCGATAAGTGAATGAAGTAGCAAAGGATGTAAACCATTTAGTTAGCATGGGCCAAGACAATAACTATCCTATTTATTCTTCAGTAGTGTATTGTTCGTTTGTATAGTTATTATAACAAGTGCTTATTGTGTGAAATACCAGTATAGGGAAAAACAGAACTTATACAGAAGGTTTAAAACCGAGAATGATTACATTCACGGAAACATGGTATTCAAGCTGCAGAAAGCTAGTTTTCAGTGAGTGAAAAACTTTTAAGAAATTGGTGCAAAGTGAAAGTGCAACTGGAATCTACAAGCTATTCAAGGTGTTGGTTCTAAAATTGAAAAGTTTGATGATATTAACTTCAGTTAAAAAGTGTGCACGATTCAGTAGTATTGAAAATGCTTTTATAAATAATATGCAAATTTAAATTCAATTAATCTAAAGCAAGATTTTATTTTCTTTCTAGTTTTTTCTTCCTTTCTTTTTTTCCCCCCTTTTTTAATTTTTTTATTTACTGCAGTAGATGTTTTGCAGCGTCAGCATCACTTTTGTTTGCCCTCCTTCCCCTTTTCTTTCTTTTCAACTAAGAACAGTATGACATGACTGTGTTTCAATATGCTGAGACTCACTCTTACTCCTAGTATCATATACTAGCTGCTGAAAGTTACTACGGCCAGTCTTATTTTATTTGCATAACGGTTGTACTCTGTGTTTTTACTTCATGAAGAAAGCCAAACAAACCAAATTACGATCTCTCTGTTGATGACGCGATGATAGGTTTTAAAGGGCACTTCTTTTTTAAACTATACATGCCCGCTAAACCTACAAGGTGAGGGATAAAGGTATGGGGTATTGCAGACACTAAAACTGGTATTCACTGACCGGTAAAATCTAACAGGGGAGGAAGAAAGAGGCGAGAAACAGCGATCTTCTACTTGGAGAACAGGTTGTTTTAGACATGTGTGAGGAATACACAGGATTATGGCACCACGTCTACTTTGACAATTTTTTTTACTTCCAAGTGGTTAATGAAATTACTTTTAGAGAACAAGATATATGCGTATGGTACAACTCATGTCAGAAGGAAAGACTGGCCAAAACAATTTTCAAAACCAAGACAACTGAAACTGAAAAGGGGCAAATATCCTAGAACAGATGGAGAGGTAGAAAGGAAGAGTGGCAGGGGGGGAGAGAACAAATAAAAATACCTTGTCGTATGCAGAGATAAATTACACATGTAATATAGCAGGGATTGATCTTAGTATGTAAGGTCTTAGGCCTATTAACTCCTGTCTCGCTAGCAGGGATGTTTTCTATCTCTGTGGTCCTGTCCTGTGGTTTCAGCATGGCTCCCGATGTGTGCTGTCCAGAGGTCTCAGACGCAAGGGTAGGGCGGACCCTTCACACTGTCCCATGTGTATAATAGGTACAGCTTATTGAGATACTTTAAAAAACAACCTTGACATTTTCCCCCTATTATGGTGCAGTCCGGTTATATTTGGTGAGATTCCATCTGTTATATGTTTGTAACATATAACCATGGCAAAACTATAGCCATAGTTGGTGCTATTGCGTCTGTAATGTTGCCACAGAAGCCCTTGTTTATGAATGCATTGCAGAGAGGCCAACTGATAGATTTTAAAACAAGATTCTGTTTAGACACCGTATTAATTAATTAATTAATCAGTGGACGTACTGCTCGTGTTTGCATGGTTTTGTGTTGAATTCTTTTATATTTTAGAACAATATATGCAATTATAGTTACTGTTGTTATTTTTATGTTCACTACACAGTAGTGAATCTCGTATATATTACGATATTTAGAGTTTGAAAGTGATTTTATCCAAAAGTGTTATTGCAGAACAAGATTTGTCGAAGATGAGTAGGTTCATCATGTGTTATGTGGTAACAATTTTCAAGCATTCTTATTGTTTGTAAACATATTACTTTAACCCTGTGATATTTGAGGTTAGAAATGCCTTTATTATGTGCATTGGCGGGACTGCTTTTTGGGATACTTCCGTCAGCTGTTTAGTGTAATGTCGGCCATGTTGAACTCTTTTGAACTGCCGATAAACTGTGTCCACTATAGTCTAAGGTGTGGAGCCGTCCACACTCATGTATACTCACTTAGCTCTCTGAGGGCCTGGCTTCTGTTATTCCCCAACGGGTGTGTGCCATTGGGTTAATATCACTGGTTGGACGTATTACTGCTGACGGAACCCCGGTGTAATCATCTACAAGTTCCCTGAATCCATGTCTGTCTCTTGCACACATGCACAGCCTAAAATAGGGAGCCACAGCCACTTATTCCTGTGGTAGGGTCATAACGCCACAGTGTGCATGGTGAACGGTTTACCCAGGTGGACCAGCATTGGAAATCGAAGCGTAGCTCCTCTGAAGTACACTTTTGAGATTGGTCATTGGAGGGGTCTCCATGATGGTACAGACCGTGAAGATTTGGTGTCTTTTCTTACACCCCCAGATGGCATGCTGACGCCGATGGTCCTAATCAAAATGTATCCACGTAAAACCCCTCCCATTGACTTTTTTTTAGTTGTGACCTTGGCCTTTGAAGGAAAAACGACTAAAGACCTCAGCCCATTTTATATAAAGTGCGAAGTAGACAGGATATGTGGACCAGTGAAAAACATGATGCGACTTTGAGGTGGTATGCTGCTGATTGAGACGCACACCACAGACAGTCTCAGAAATTGTTGAAAGTGAGTTTGTTGGGCTCCTACCCCATCCAGATAGCCCCCACAAAATGTTCAACTTGTGCAGCGGAGTTGACACCACCTCTAGTTTGGACGGTCTGACTAATGAAGAGATAGTCACCTGCCTCTCTGATCAGCGAGTTTCAAGCGTACCGGCTATTGCGCAAGCAGGATGGTAAAGAGTACCCTTTGCGGATGGTGTTTCTCACTTTCAAGGGTACTGTGCTGCTGGAATACATCTTGTGCGGTTATGAACATGCCGTTGTACGGCAGTATGTTCCGAATCCTGTGCACTGCTTCCAGTGGAAAAGTTCGGACATACTAAAACTAGGTATAACCATCCTGCTGTTTGTGAGCATTGTGGCTTACCAGCCCATGAGGGCATGGCATGTACCCATGATCCGTACTGTGTTAACTGTGGAGTCATCCATCTAGCTCGTGTCAGTGTCCAAAGTTTCTGGAGGAGAAGTAGATACATGTCTTACATTTCCGGAGGAGCTTTGAGCAGCTGAAACCTGCGATCACCAAAGGCTATGTTTCAACTGTCCGACGCACTCCTGCCAGTCTGTTGGCATACAGTTTTCCTGTAGCAGATGCTTCAACCCAAATGGACTTACCAGCGAGTGCTCCTCCACTGTCTCGTACTGCACCTGCACTGGTCACTACATCTTCAGCATGCAGACACCAGCTCACAAGACGTCCACAAGCAACAGCCAAGCTGTCAAGGGACATTGTTCCAGGCATACAGTTTGTGCCAGCAGCTGTACGTCCTCGATGGAGTCCTGCTCCACGAGCTGCAGGGGATCTTCAGACTCCCAGACATTGGAGGAGTTGCCAGAGGACGGTGAATTTCACATTGTCTGTCCTAAGTCAGCCAAGGTGAAGAGGAAAAAGATAAAGACCGTCCACTAACTTCTTTATCATGGAAGTAATCCATTGAAATGTTAATGGGTTCTGGGTGCGTGTTCCAAACATGCAGCACTTAATTTCTCAATGTTCGCTTTCAATTATCTGTCTACGAGAAACCCACTTACAACCTAATCATACTCTACACCTTCGTGAATTTTCAGCATTTAGGCAGGACTGTTCAGCTGATTGGCAAACAAGCAGTGGTGTTGCTATTGTGGTGGCACAAAACATCTCTGCTACCAGTATACCACTTTACACGCTGCTGCAAGCTGTGTGGGTACATTTACAGATGCAGGGCCTATGTTGGTCTGCCTGTAATGCCTACCTGCCACCAATCAGTGTCGTACATGAGAATGATTTTCGAGCTCTTTTGACACAGATTCTGCCACCACTCCTCTTTCCCGGTGATCTGAATGCCAAAAACACCTTATGGTGCTCCGACTCTGATGATCCTCATGGGTGCCTTATAGTAGATGTTTGCAATATGTCCAGGTTACTTCTGTTAAACACCGGTGCCCCTACTTATCATCTGCCTGCGGTACACACGTGGCCATAGATGTTCCTTTCTGCAGCCCATCACTGGTACCGCTTGATTGGTTGATCCTATCTGACCTGTATGGCAGTGATCATATCCTATTAACCTTCATCTGTCAGCCAACCATTCTGTACCTTCACATCACCACTGGATTATTTTCAAGGCTGACTAGGGGAAATTTCGTTCCCTTATTCACCTTCACGACGATGGTTTTGCCACCATCGTTGAAATGGTGGCATGTTTTACATGTTCTATCCTTCTCGCAGTGGATTCCAGCATTCTTTGAGGTTCATCGGCACATCAGTGGTCCAAGGAATGCTGTTTGGCAATTAAAGCATGCAAGCATGCTCTGCATCTTTTTCCTTTACTTCCTACAGAGAACTTCATTGTCTTTAAGCATTCTCATGCAACAGCACATTTTCTGCTTTGCAGTGCAAAGCGTAGATCCTGGGAATCCTGTCTCTTTCCTTTCTTGTCGCAGTTCTACTCTACAGGTGTGGACTGCTGTATGGCAGATATACGACAAGTGTCGCTGGATGATAATTCCCAGTCTTGCCGTCCAGTGCTGCACTTACAACAGCAAGCAGGATATTGCTGACACCCTTGTCAATTTTTTCACTGCTACTAGTCAAACTCAAAGCTACAAGAGAGCCTTTCTATCTCTCAAAGAATCGGCAGAGCTGACAGTCCTGGAATTTAACAATGACAATAGTGAACTGTATAAAGCACCTTTTACCGAAGCGTAGTTGGCGCATTCTTTGTCTCTTGCAAAGTACTCTTCTCCTGGTCCTGATGACATCCACAAATGCTGCTTCATTTTTCACCTGTGGCTCTCTGCTTTCTGTTATGCATCTACAACCATATCTGGTTTCAGCAGGTTTTCCCATCTTCCTGTTGAGAGGTTATTGTCATCCCTACCCCTTGGCCTGGAAAGGACCGGACATTTGCCTCTAGCTACTGCCCTATTTGCCTGGCAAGTATCGTTTGGAAGACCTTCGAATGAATGATTAACACTCACTTAGTGTGGTGGCTAGAGACCAAAAATCTGCTGAGCAATGTTCAGTGTGGTTTTCATTGCCATCTTTCCAATGTCGACAGTCTGACATGCATGGAGGCTTACATCCAAAATGCCTTTCTCCTGAAGCAGCAAGCCATGGGTGTCTTCTTTGATCTACATGGCGCTGTAGCATCCTGCGTACTCTGCATGTTTATGGTTTACGTGGTCACTTAACTGTATTCGTTTTTAACTTTTTAGAACTTCACCGCTTTCATATCTGCATTGGAAACACGCTCTCACCTCCAAGAGAATGGCGCACCTCAGGGGTCGATTCTCAGTGTAACACCTTTTGCCGTTGCCATTTAACAGCATTACTAGTGTTGTTGTTTATAGTGGAATACTGATGTCATTGTATGGCATTGCATTTTTCAGTCCTGATTCCACCCCTTAAGCATTGCCCACACATGGCTTGTGTGTTTAAAAACATGAGCATTAAGTTTGTTGGCATAAATAATAGTTACCATCTAAAGGTTACTTAAGCCCGGGACATAAAGTACTTACTATTGTCAGTTGCCCTTGGGGTATTTATCTCTGATGTGAGATTCTCTTGTGATCTAACCGGAAAGTACGAATCAGTTGGGGAATTTAATGTCATACTGGCAAGTTGGCCATTGTAGCTTAGTGGTTAGAGCAGCTGCTTGATAAATGGAAGATCCGTGGTTCAAATCCCGGCTATGGCATTGAATTTTTCAGTCCTGATTCCACCTCTTAAACATTGCCCACACAAGGCTTGTGTGTTTAAAAACACCAGCATTAAGTTTGTTGGTATAAATAAATAATTATCAGCATATGTTGATTTGTGATTTGCTACTGCTGTTATAATTTTGAGCACTTTGACTGTCAACCACAGCTGACCATAACATACATTGCCAAGTGCGCGCTTTGCACCAGCTTTCAGTTCTCCTCTAGGAAAATACTGTCTCCACTTTCATCGACTTCATGGTGTATACCCTCTCCTGATCTTCATTTGTATGGTGCACCTCTGTTGTTTGTTCCGCACCTTAAGTTCTTGAGCCTGCACCTCAACAACAGACTCACATGGGAGCGTCATATTTGTCACCTTAGTTTTTCCTGCGATCACTCGTTCTGGGTCCTCAGGATTTTATCTGGGGCATCTTGGGGCAGTGATCATACTGGTCCGGTCCAAACTAGACTATGGCAGTTTTATATATGACGCAGTGTCTGTCTCTAAACTCTGCCTATTAGACACAACACATCACGCTGGTATCTGTCTTGCTACTTAAGCTTTCTGCACCAGTTGCATCAAGTGTCTGTATACCGACTCAGGCAAACCTCCGTTGTCTGTCCGATGCTCATTGTTGCTTTGTTCGTACGTGGCACGTTTGGCAGCTCACCCAGGTTATCCTTCATTTCAGTCTATCTTGCGTCCAGATGTTGCTCACCGTTGTATGCAGAATACCATTATACCCCTCCCAAGTGGTATTCTGTCTTGAAAACTGCTTGGCACACATGAACTCCAAATGCCTCTTGTAAAAGAGTATTCCCTTGGCCACTGTCCTCCTTGGGAACTCCAGCATGCCCAGTTCGACCTGCAGCTTTCAGGCCATGCTAAGCCAGCTACCCCCAATCGCTGTACCGTCATCTTTTCACCGAGGTTCTGGGCCGTCACTGGAATTACACTCCAGTATTTATATTTCCCAGGTGAGAGGTACTACAGGCTGTAGTTTTGTTCATAGCGGTGAGGTTCACATATATCAGTTTCCTGACGCGTGCTCAGTTTTTACCACTGAGCTATATGCTATATTTTATTTCTTACTTTTTATCTCCAGGCTAGATCCTGATTGTTTTATTATATGCTCCAATCCTCTCAGTGCTCTTCAAGCCTTGATACATTATTAAAATACAGATACTTGTCTCCCAGTTACTCAATCACGGATGCCACTTAGTTTTTACTTGCACCCCGGGCCATGTAGGTTTTATCAGCAATGAGGAGGCTGATGCGGCTGCTAAGGTTGCCTGCCATTTACCGAAGTTTTCTACAAGCACTGTGCCTTTTAGTGATGTGCAGCTGTACTTCCAGTGCCACATCTTTTTGTTCTGGCAGAAGTCTTGGGAAGAGGTAGCTGGCACTCAGTTGCGGACGATCAGGGACTCAGTACAACCCTACCTGACCTCATGCAGGGATTCTCGGCGGTCAAAGGTTATTCTCACCCGATTAAGAATCGGTCACACACATGCCACTCATGATCATATATTGCATGGCAACCCGGCCCCTGTGCGTCCACCATGCTACTTACAACTCTCCATAATGCACATTTAGCTCAATTGTCTGCGGTATACTAGAGAGCACCAATCCCTTGACTTGGGTTTGACCCTGCAATCTGTTCTCAGCGGCGATCTGGTATCTGTAGGTAAGGTGCTGCGGTTTGTCTCCAAAATTGCATTCATGAAGCAAGTTCAACTTGTATGTTATTCTTTGTTTGATTTTTATGGTTTTAGCCTATGAGCTTTGATTTGTGTTGTTTACCGTTTGTTTTTAGCGTTTTAACGCTTTACTCTTTTAACTTTTTTGCATTTCACTTTTGACGTTTTAATTGTTTGCCATTTTATTCCTTTATTTTAGCTTTCATCTTTTAGTCACAGCAGTTTCAGTGATTTTTAGACTTCAAACTTTGACTTTGGGCCCAAATGACCTAGCTGTCAATGAGCCCTTAAACCTCACTCACTCATTCTGTCTTGCCTACAATTTCTGTGCTGCAACCATGTTTTTTCTAATTCTGTTCACTAATTCAAAGCTCTGTCATAGAAATCTATTTTCCTAAGTTGGAAAATGATAGAAAACTGCATTTTGCTCACACCTTGGTTACTAGCCAATGAAATCACGGTCATACAAGGGCTTTTGTGTACATTGCTATATATTCTAAGAATTGAGATGCTATACAACTGCCAGATGTCATACCAGTTCAATTGCTACTGTTGGCTCTCTCTTAGAGCCAAGGCAGGAAAAATTCCCTGCATGCAGGTATGAACAGAACTGAAGTCATAAAATATTTTAATAGCATGTGAAGCTTATAACCCGTGACAGCCAGGGTTGCCAACATTTAAAAGTAAAATTATCGTACCAGCGACTCAAAATTATAGATTTGGATTCAAAATTATAGATTTGGATTCAAAATTATCGTACATCATAAACCAAATGCTACAACAATAAAAATATCAGTATAGCACTTAAGAAAAAGTAATAGTTATTATTTATTTATGCCAACAAACTTACTGTTGGTGTTTTTAAACACACAAGCCGTGTGTGGGCAATGTTTGAGAGGTAGAACTGGAACTTAAAAATTCAATGCCACAGCTGGGATTTGAACCACAGACCTTCCGCTTACCAGGCGGATGCTCTAACCATTGAGCTACTGTGACAATCTGCCAGAATGTCATTGAATCCTCAAACCAGTTCGTATTCCTCCTGGTAAACCACAAAGGCAGTCTCACATCAGAGACAATTACCCCAATGGTAATGTGCGACTGCCTTTGTGGTTTACTAGCAGAAATATGAACTGGTTTGAGGATTCAATGCCATTCTGGCAGATTGTCACAGTAGCTCAATGGTTAGGGCACTTGCCTGGTAAGCGGAAGGTCTGTGGTTCAAATCCCAGCTGTGGCATTGAATTTTTAAGTTCCAGTTCTACCTCTCAAATGTAATAGTATTGATGACCTCAACCAATATTACAACTTTAGCACTTATGTTTCGCGCACCATTCATCTGAAACTTCATCTTCCTCAACTGTTGCAGCATTATACAAATTTGTTGTTGAAATAAACCTCAACATCTCGGTGACTTGCAGATTTTCGGACCTACCACATTCTTTCAGAAGCTGAGACAGCAGAATAAGTCCATTTACCGTATCTAGTGCCATCTGTTTCTAATTTTGGTTTTTATTAAACCCAGTTTAGAAAAAACTCTTTCACAAGAAGCGCTTCTGTGGGGCAATGAAATCACTGATAATGCAAAGGCCGCTATTTCTTTGAAATCAGTATTTCCACCAAGGTGACATGTGTTTAATAGCACTCTAGAAACTGCCAGGCTCAGGCATGTTCTTTATTTCACACAGAATATCACTTATTCCGAGTTTTCTGCATTGATCATCAATTTTCTGAACAGTGCCTCCTTCATTGAGATTACCAGAACTGGGTGCACTGGCAATAAGAGGATAAAGGGTAGGAAGCTTTGTAGGATTGGAAACGGTTACGGGTTGGAGACAGGTCATGAGGGCAAAAGTGGTGTCGCTATTTGTAATTAGTTTCATTTCGCTGGTGTGACAAACCACTGAAAGTGATATTTCGCTGGTATCGACCTGTCGAACTATCATACATTCAAATTATTGTACACCCCCATAATTATCGTACGGGTTGGCAACCATGTGTAAAACATTCAAATTATCGTATGCCCCCATAATTATCATACGAGTTGGCAACCCTGGTGACAGCTGAAGCATGTGGCAGTGATAATTTAATTTTAAGTGTGAACAATAAGAAATTAATGACAAAACTTATTAACAAAACACAATTTTCAGCTAACTTTTACACTGCAAAGTAATAATAGTGCCTTACTTCTCATTTCTCAATATGGCATACTTTGTTTTAGGTGTTTGTCTAAGTTGGTACATTTGATTGGCATGTGCTGCCAACACTAGCCATGATAGTTACTAACTGACACAGATTTGACTGTCCCCTTGCCCCACCACTTAACGCTAGTGATCAGAGTGAACATCTACAATGCTGTCCAATGCTAAAATCAAGGTGCCACAGATACATAGAATAGTAAAATAGAGTTGCAAACTTGTTGTCACTTCCTTCAGCTTCTGTGGTTTTGTGTTGTTATGCAAGACATTTCATTGTGCCTTAAAGAATAGTAAGCATGACTGCATTCTGAGTATACAAACAATTTAAAATATGTATTGTTTTACTTTTCTAAGGCAGTGCCATGGCATGGATGTATTACCCTTGGAGCCACCGACCCTGGCCGAGGTGCTGGGAGACACATCATGTGATGTAGAGCGAGTGTTACATTTTATCCGCGATTGTGGACTGTGCAAACGTGTTTAACTCGCATATTGTACTTCATTTTATTTTTTACTTGTCTTTTTTATCTTGGCTTCTCGGAGCGACTTATTTTAGCACTTGTCATTTTATGCTTTTGTTTTATCTCACATTTTAGTGTTCCAGTTACTGTGTTGGTGACGTTTTACTGTTTTAATTGTTATACAATAAACGGGTTCTAGCTTTTGTTTTGTCTGGGCGCTAATGACCTCCGTAGTTGTGCGCCCTAAATCCGTAATACTGCTACTACTACTACTTGGAGCCGCCCGCTTACAGCTTATAAAAGAACAAATGATAGTCACTATTTTTTATCCTTTGCATGTAACTTTCTTACTTGATTAGATGATGTTCTGGAATCTTTTGCTTCCATCCTCATCATCATCTCTGCGGCAATTGCAACTGATCTGGAAATACATCCGGTGTATAAAGCCTCGGTGATGAGTAGAGCCTAGATTTTTGTGTAATATCAAATTAAGAAATATGTAACTATGAATTGTTAACCTATGTAAAATACATTAAAAGTCCATAATTTAAATGGAAATTAATTTATTTCACTCACCGGTCATTCCTTTATCACCAAATGTATTGTTCTTATTGTTCCATAGTACTTCACATTTATTTTAAATTGCCATCCACAAATTTCACTTTCACAGTTTTCATAGCATTTTGCAATCACTTCAAATGTTCGTTAAACATGCAGGATAAAACAATGCAAAAGAAACCAGTCTTCATAAGCATAATTGAAGAAATTAAGAGTGAGTACGTAACACAGATATATTGCTTATCTCCTAGCACAGTTCACAATAAGATACTCCTCATCTTCTGTCCGATAAAATTTTCTTGTATGAAGAAAATGATAATTGATATCACAAAATGTTACAGAACACTCTTTAACAAAACCATTTTTCCCCAAGGTATGCCTCCCCGAGGCTGCAGCTCTGGACCATTCAGGATCTTGCTTATAGTGAGGAAAGTAGAGTAGCAAGAGTTTCTATATCAGTTACATTTCGAGACACTGACTCCAGTGTTACCTTTTACAGAAGAGAGTTTTTGTTTCACATCTTTCACAATATCTGTAGTTTCCTCCGGGGAAAACCCTAAGGATTCCAATCTTGTAATCTTCCCTGAAAGCCAAATAAAATTGCTTGTAATGTATGCAACAGAGCACTCAATCTTTAGGTTTCTTGAAAGCAACTCGAGTTTCACGTACGGAGAGGACTGATTCTGGTGAGAACATTTCTACTACAGATTTGACAGATTCAAAATGTTCAATGTAAAATAGACAGCTTGTATCCAAGTATCCTACCTCATAAGTAGGTATTGGCTGCGTAGGCAGAGCAAGGTTAAGCAACTGCTCTTTGTTGGACTGAATTCTTTGAGGAACTTTCACAGAAACATTTTGATGATGAAACAAGTGTATTAATTTCAGGGAAATTGGTTCTTATTTGTTTGGCCATATTCTGTAGAGATTGAGCAAAGCATTTTTAGTGTACTGTGTTCGGATAGAACACTGTGAAAGCACTCTAGCTTTCAAAATATGTGCTACAGTATTGGAGAACATTACTACCACCTTTTCTTTGTGGCCTCCATGGGGCCACAATCTTTAATCCTTTCACTGCTTTGGCCTTCACTTTGATGGCTGAGGCTACTCACTAGAAATTACGGCTTGTTAGACACTGAAGGGAAACTGTACGCACTTTCAGTTGAAGGAACATGTTGTGCAATCTGCTAGGTTTAGGAAGAAGCACTTTCAAAGCTCTCTCTGTCCTTTAGCTAAAAATTAAAGGCTTGTGTATGATTTTCCTCCACAATAGTAGAAGGCGTTTTAAGTTTAAAAAGTATCTTAGCATGGGGGGAGGGGCGTCACCAAGTGGAAAATATCTTGGCAGAGAAAGGGTTAACCATTGTTAATGAATCTAGCTATTGTCAAATGATGCATATGTTCTAGGAGTTAGAAGCAATTAGGAATGGTTTGGTCAGAGCTTCAGGGTCTATTTCTCCCCAACAAGATTTGCTGTCTAGTGTCCCATTATATGTGCAGTCTCACTACAGTGATCCATATGCACAAATCTTCTATTTCACTACCTATTCTTTTGTTGCTGTTTATGACAATTGCCAAGGTAGTTTTTACGAAGTGTAGACTCGTCTAGAACGGATCCTTAACAGTATGTCTTTAAGAAAGAACAATGTTTCGGTACGTGGAATTTGTATCATATGTCGGTCTGGGTGGATCAGTTGATTAGACGCTGGCCTACTGATACCAAGGTCGTAGGTTCAAATCTGGCCCAGACCAATGGTTTTTAAGTGTGCTTAATAACAACGGCTCCAAATCAGTAGATTTACTGGCATGTAAAAGAACTGCAGGATGATTCCGGCACACCGGCGACGCTGATGTGATCCTTGCAATTGACAGTGTTGTTAAACAACAAAATAATCTTTTTTTTTTTTTTTAATTATAATGGTATATCTGCAGCTACCTTCGCAATACACATGTTCTTAAGAAATTCATTTTTAAGGTAGTAGGCTTATGTTAAATTTGTGTCAATGGAACTTGCTTTTTTGATGTATGATGCGAATTATTTTGGTGTAGTGCACTTCACAAATGATGTTCCACCTGCTGTTTCATGAAACATCCTATTTTCCTTTCACATTCTTGGCACACTGATTTAACCATCTGTCGTAAGTACTTCATCTAATGCAACCCACACTTTAAATTTTTCAACAAGCAAAGAGCCTATTGGTGCCATTATAGAATCACTTCCACTTGTAAAGCTTACCTGGTAATGATGACTTCACTGAAAAAATCAAACAAAATTAATTTAATAACAACAATGACGGTTTAAAAATGGTGTTTCTTCATTATTGATGTATCAATCAGGAGCACCCCTGCAGCACGCTGCAATTGTACAAGGACAGTAATATTTATTCTTAACTTTGTTACGCTGTTACATCAAGCACTGTTACAGCTGTACAACATCAATAATATTGATTTAATTCTAACTTAAATTGTTAATTGCTATTTGTTCTCATTTTTAAAGGAAGAAAACTATAGCCAGGATAGAAAGGAAGAAAGTACAAATGTAATATGATAATTAAGCGAAGAAATGGCTTATTATTTTAATTTTGTGTATGATTGCGCAAAATATGTAATATATGCTGAAATATGTAAAATGAAACTTAAGTATAGCAATGTACGTTCTTGAATTCATAGACATTTTCTGTATAAAAGAATAGAACATGTAATTACTAGGGCCCAGATTCTTACTTTTTTAACTATTTTATTCCTTGATAGTTAACTGCAGTAGTTTAATTTAATTATCTGTTTCATGATCATCGAAGCCAAATGCTTGAATCTTATAAAACCTAAAAATGGCTAAATGAGACTTTGAAACCTAAAAGAGGCTTAATTCTCCTATTCATTTTAAAATGGAAAATATCAGCTCTCAACGAAAAAAAAATTACTTTAAAATCGGAAAATGAAATATTTGTTATGAATGGACTTTGATTATTACATCTCTGCTATGTCTTTTCGCTTATGTAAGCTTAAGAGGAGTAGTGAAAACAATGCAAGAGGCAACTGACTTGTATTTAGCTGTGTGGGATCAAGTTCTGTATTGTTGCAAGCAAGGAGTGCGGGAATTGTTATCACGGGGAAAGGGGTCGTTAGGAGAACCCGTCATAAACTCAAGCCAGTCTGTTTAAAAACATTGTAAACTGTTATCCGTTGTGTTCAGTCGACTATCGGAAGGTTTCAAAGGAGAGCCAGTGTCATGCCTAAAGTCAGCTCTTCTCGAAGTTGGCTGATTCGGCAATGGATAGGTAACAATCCAAACTTCACCACAGATGGCAAAGTAATATTTTGCCAAATCTGCCAAAAGCAGGTAAGGATTAAACATACCTGTTCTAATGCATATAGCGTATAAACTGTAATTTTATTTACATATTTTCCAGGTACCCTCTGACAAAAATCATATTTTGCATAATGCATATAGAGTGTCTCCAATAAACTATAATTTTATTTACATATTTTCCAGGTAACCTCTGACCAAAAATCGCATTTTGAGCAGCACAAAGGGTCTGCAAGACATATCACCAACATTACTATAGAAAAGAAGACAATTTTCCATCGCACCAGCCACTAATTTCTAGTTTTCCTGGCTGTTCAGCGGAGGATAATTTCAATATAAGATTATGTGAAGCCCTGGTTTCAGCTAACATACCATGTAATGCGTTACCTAATCCTGCATTCAAGAAATTTCTTGAGGACATCAGTCGTCGCAAGATACCAGACTAATCAACGGTGAGAAAAATTATTTGCAAAAACTGTACCAGAAAACTATCGAAGACATCAGAGGTGATATTGGTGACAGTTACATCTGGCTTTCAGTAGACGAGACCACAGATAGTTGCGGTCGATATATCGCAAACGTTGTGGTAGGTAAACTAGAGTCCACAGAACCTGGCAAACCTCATCTTATACTGTGCAAGATGCTGGAAAAAACAAACCATAGCACCATAGCTTGCACTGTCCGAGATGCGCTTCACATTCTGTGACCAGCAGAAAAACAGGATGACAAGTTTCTACTTCTTGTGAGTGATAGTGCGGCATATATGCTCAAAGCTGGTGAGGTATTGAAGAGTTTCTATCCAGACATGCTGCATGTCACAGCCCATGGCTTACACTGATTGGCGGAAGAGGCTAGGAATAGGTTTCCAGGAGTGAACAGTGTTGTTTCTTCTGTGAAGAAAGTGTTTTTAAAAGCTCCTAGACGCATTGTCTCTTTCAAGGAAATGTTACCTGGAATTCCTCTTCCACTAGAACCCATCATCACTCGGTGGGGGACATGGCTGAAGGCAGCAATCTATTATGCCAATCATTTTGAAGGCATCAAAAACTTTGTAACCTCATTTGATGTCAGTGAGACAGCCTGCATAGAGAAGGCTAAAACAGCTCTCCAGGACAAGAACGCCATTTCACTCGCCTTCATTAAGGCAAACTTTGCTGACCTTCCTGGAGCTATTGAGCATTTGGAATCTGCGCAACTGCCATTAAAGGATGCAATTGAAGTTGCCGGCTCCATTTTTAGCAAGGAAATGCCAGGGCCTGTGGGTGCATCCTGTAAATTGAAGGCCACCAAAATTCTACAGCGAAATCCTGGGTTTTCAACAATGAAGAATGTATCTGCAATTCTCCAAGGAGAACAAATTACTAACAAGGTGCATGGGGACCCAGAGCAGTTGCTTCGGTGAAGTTTGCTCCAATGACATCTTGCTGTGTGGAGCATACATTTTCGTACTACAAGAATGTTTTAAGAGATAACAGGACAAGTTTTACCCTGCAAAACTTGGAAATGTATTTAGTTGTGCAATGTAACAGCAAGTGAAAAATGTGTTGTGTACTTTGTGAATTTTTATTGTGTTTCCAGATTTATTAGAAGTGACAAAAGTATACATCAAGCGTTAACTGAAACTTTTTTTTTTTAGTTATTTTTATTTTCAGTTGATATGAAGTGTTGAAAATGTTTTATTTGTCATTCTGTACTATATATTTCGATAACATTTAGAAATAATGTATATAGTATTGTACTGAAGAGGCGTGGGGTTACAATAAATAACATAATAAAATTAATAATGTAAAAACTATTTCAGGAGTTTAAAAAACTAAAAAGAAACTTTTCTAAGATACAAAAATAACTAAAAAGTTGAGTTTAAAAACCTAAAATTCCGGGCCCTAGTAATTACATAAGAATCTAGACTCTAGTGGTGATAAACTTGCAATGATACACTCTGTTTAGGATGTGAATCTTCTCTCAAATTATGAATTTTTACATTCCTCCCATAGACCTACTGAGCAAATTCATCACTATGTCACTTATATATGCTTGCTTTTCTTATTTGTGCATTACTAAAACACAGAGCATACAAGTACACATGATTTTATCTTTCCTTTTCTAAAACTCCTCCATAGTTAATAAAAAGGTAGTTTTTCAAAAATTACTCTACATTATCAATTATTAGCCTATATAAAAAGGTATATTATTTAGAGAAGCTATAGATGGTGATATTACATCATCCCGAAATAAAGGAAAGACACACGTTATGCTACTTTCTGTGTGAGTTTTGTGGTAATTGAGGATTACTATTCCTGCAATTTTTTAAGGTTCTTTAAGCCTCCTAGTCCTGCATGTTATCTATTATTTAACTTTGTTCTGTATGGCTGTTTTGTAAGAAAGCAGTTTTTTGGGGGTGGGGACTGAAGATTTTGTGTGAAGAACTAATGTAAATGATTAATTGAATCAGCTGAAGATTTGCTGCTTTTTTATGCTTTGCATTGCTGAAAAGGGGTTTGTTGTTTCTGTAATTTTCCCTCCAAAATATCTGCAACTTTGACTTTGTCTGGAAGATGTCTGTTCCTGTACTTTGAAAATAAATCCATATGATTCTGACTTCAAAATTTTACACTCTTATTATGTTTTTGTGTGCTAAACTACTGTAAACCTAATCAGCTGTGAAAAGTAAGCCAATTGTTCATTAAAGTGTGGTTCACTACCACTGGTAACCAGAACAAGAAAGTTGAAATGCATAATGGGAGCATTCACAAGCTTTCCCTGGCATGAACCGGAAAGAAGACTTGACCAAGTTTCAATGTTCTCATTCTAGGGTTTGCTCAGTGCTGCCTTGGTTCTCATACTGATTTCTATCCTGGTTACTGTTACCAGTTGTTTGTGAACCAACCTTAAGGAAGGCATCTGCATGCTAAGTTTTGAAAACAGCTTTTATGTTATATCAAATAAGTTATGCAGGCCAAATTGTTTGTCTCCCTCACCTCTCTATGCTTATCTACCTAGAAAACTTATACCTTGGCAAAAAGAACAGTGTCCCTGTTTAAAAAGCTTTCTTTGTCCTATGGACCTATGCTATATGGAGCTTTAATCAAATTTGTTTAATTCTGATTACAGAGAAGAAATGGATAAGAGGATTTTGTCACTTGAAGATGATATTAAACAGGCTCATCTAGCAACAAATGAGGAAAAGTCATTGCGTATTAGAGTAGAGTTAAAATTACAGTCTCTTGAAATGGATGCAGAAACACAGGCTGCTCATGTTACTGCACTACAGAGAGAAGTGGAACACTACAAAAGTCTCAGCGAGCAACGGACACAAGAGGTATTGCATCATGTTACCTTTCTTGTCATTAGTTACCTAATATACCAGAACAATTGAGGTGCTTAGAATAATTACGGCAGATCCCAACCAAAGTTCATTTTGAGATAAATGTCATTTTCTGTTTTTTTTTCCAAAATGTGGAAAGTAGTTATTACGACTTTATAGTTTCTGGGTATTTAAATTAAGGGATTTCAAGTCTATGTGCAAATTCTTGAACCATTGTGATTAATAGTTTGCCTGATTTTGTGTTTTTTATTAGAACAAAAAGTTACAAAGCAAATAAAATGGTGTAAAATTTACTTTTCCTTCACCAAATCTTCACATTTTTCATCAACACCATCATGGCGAACCTGTTTTAAAAATCATGATAGATAGTGGTATATATTTCAATAATTTCATCAGGTCATTGTAGTTAGCTTTCTTTATCCATCTCTGTTCATTGTACTTCTGCTGTAACTTAAACAATGGAACATGTGAACTTTTACCTCTTTTCCTAAAATTAACTTTTTGGTACACTTCAGAGTTAGAATAATATAAACCAAATTTAACAATCTCAGGATTATCATTACCACAAAAATGGATGTAACTTTACGTAAAAGCAAAGGAGCACCATCATCTCTGTTTCTAATTACAAAGTTTGAAGTGATACCATTCTGTATGCTAACAAAGTCTTCCCTGTTCATTTCATTAACGGCGAAAGGGTCTTTTACTGTTGCTGCTGCAATAACATCACACCATTGGTTAGGCTATACACACACCGCATCTTCCTTTTCTTCTTTACAATAACTGCAAAATCCCTATCTGAAGCCATGTATGAGTGTCCTGGAATGAATCATCTGTGTGTTATAGAGTCATTTTCACCAAGTAAATCCAAAGAGCAACAATATGAAAATTTTTGTTTGGTCCAGCACAAGAGTTGGTCCATATGATGAGGTTATTAGAGCTGAACTTTGATTTCAGCTGAGGCAAAACTTTTAAAAAAACAAGGACTGATATGATCACAGCCACATAAAGCCACATTTTCAGGCTATACATTCATAAGGACAGGATCAGTGAGCAATACAACCTCAACATCAGTGTGATCACTGCCCCAAGATGCTCCAGATAAAAACCTAAGCACCTAAAGCAAGTGATCCTGGGAAACACCAAATTGACAAATATAGTGTTCCCATGTGAGTTTCCTGTCTAGGTGAAGGTCCAAGAACTTAATGTATGGAACAAATGGTAGTGGTGTCACACCAATGAAGATCAGGAAGAGGGTGTACACCACAAAGTCGATGAAAGTGGACACATTGTGTTTTTGTAGGGGAGAACTGAAAGCTGGTGCAAAGCCTCTTTCTGGGTCAAGGGATAGGGATAACAATGCCCTCTTGCCAGGAATACACGAAAACTGCAGATGCCAAATGCAGTGTATATACCCAGTAGGAAGGAGAAAGATGCAGATGGAAGATGAAGCAGCATTTGTTGTTGGATGTCATTGGGACCAGAAACGTCCTTTGCCAGAGACAAAGAATGCGCCAGCTTCGCAACAGTATAAGGTGTCATACGATTTACTACAGTCACTGTTAAAATCAAGAAGTATCTGTTCCACAGATTCTTTGGTAGGTAGAAAAGCTCTGTCATAACTATCCACTTGGCTAGTAGCAGCATTAGAAGTGGCAAGGGTGTCAGCTATGTCCTGTTTGCTGGTATAAGTGAACCCGTTTACAGCAAAACCACGATTATCATCCAAGTATACTTGCCAAACATATGCCGCACAGCGTTCCACATCTGCCATGCAGAACTGCAACTGTAAAGGGAAGAGACATAGGATTTCCAGAATTTGTGTTTTGCACTGCATTCATTGGTTCACCAAGATACAGAAACATGTCTTGGTGTAGAGGAACTATGAGGAGTGCTAAAATCTGCTTTGACCAAGACACAACATGTAAAATATTCCATTTCATCGATTGTGGAAAAGCCATCGTCACTGAGGTGAATGAGGGAGCAAAATTTCCCCCAGTCTGCCTTGAAAATAATCCAGCAGGGATGTTAGGAAGGTACAGAATGGTGTCCTGATATGTGAATGTTAGGGGGATAATGATTACAGCCAAATTGGTTGGAAAGTACTGATCAGTCCAGAGGTGGAACTGCAGAAAGAAGCTCCCATAAAATTCACTTTAGAAACTGAAAAGAGTGATTGTCTTCAATTCCTGGATTTAAAGATCATGGGACATAAAAATAAATTCAATTTTGGCATTTACAGAAAATCAACACATACTGATAATTACGTAAAAAATAAATAGTTTTAATCCTCCTTCATATGAATTTGCTGTTTTCAACAGTTTAATTTATAGGTTGATAACTATATCCCTTAATAAAGAAGATTTTAACAGAGAATACAAACGCGTAATCAACAGTACATTAATTAACGGTTTTAATACAGATTTTATACATAAAATGATAGGAGAAATTTAAATATCAAAAGGCTGTAAAAGAAGTTTACCCTCAAAAAAATAAAAGATGATTGTAATTTTGAAAGGTTCACTTACCATCCTTGGGCTAGTAAATTTACTAAATTTTTCTAAAAAGGACAAAATTCAAAATTATAAAAAGTCTGGCATTTATCAATTTAGCACTTTGGATTGTGACTAGATTTACATTGGTAAAACTAAACGTCATTTGGAAAGTAGAACAGAGGAACATTTTTAAAATATTAAGTATAAACAGATGGATAAATCAGCTGTGACGGATGATTTTTTATCATTCAATCATGAAATAAATCCAGAGGTTAAATTATTAAAATTAAATGGGTCCATATGTTTAATGGTTTGGGAAAAAATATTCGTTTTGAAAAATAGGGACTGTGTTATGAATTCTGAAATACTGCTGATTGATTCTGTTAACAAATTTGTTTTGCATTCAGAGGTTCGTAATTGTGATGTGTCATATAGCATTTGTAGCGAGGGCAACCAAGGTGACAGTCACCTTGAGAATATCAGAGGTCTGATGAAGCTAGTTGGTGTTTCAACAACTTACACCACATATATAAGATAGGTGAAGCCTATGATCTCTATATTATTTATATATTGGTGGATTTAATTTGCTTCAATGTTAATAGTTTCAGGTTTTGATTATATACCAAAGTGTTAACTTACTTTTAGAATTATTATTTGCAGAAATAAAAAGTATGACCAACCCAGATTTGATTATTATTCATTGAGTATTTATTGTGTAACCAGAGTTTACAGTATTATCATGTGTTACTTTACTTAGCTTCTATAGGCATCCCAAGGACCTTAAAAAAGGTGTTAAAATTTGTATTATCTGGTACCCTGTAGAAATTTATACACATAATATTGTCATAAGTTACCCAGCGTTGCCCATGGTTAGCAGTTTACGCCTACAACATTTATGCCGGGTTGCAAGAACGCACTTGCAGGTTTCATTAGTGCTAGTGTTCATTTGCCTCTGAAATGAGTTGCAAGGCTGATCTACAATGCTAATCGATCATCATTATAGGTTAAATCTCGAACCTATAAACAGTTAACGAATGGCTGCCATTATTGCTTTCATCCCATAGTTTCCTCTTATTTTTTTTATTTTTTTTTTTATATATTATGACCTCAGACACAAGTAAATAAAAACTATTGATGTATACATTATTGTTGATTGATGTGTGTATAGAGTTATAGTTTTATGCAGGGAAGTGTTGTATTTGTATTCTGCTTTTCATTATAGAATCTTCATGTGACGAAGAGGAGTGCATTTCGGTTAAGATTGCATATGTGCTGAAAACCCTTTTTCGTGACAAAATACTTTTTATCAATATTTTTATCACTGATTTATGCTTCCAATTTTGACAAACTACCTTACCCAATGCGGAAAATGAAGAACTTTATCCATACGCTATGTCCTTGTTTATGCGACTCACTAATCATGTTATTTGCGTCACTCCACTGTCAGAGCTACCGGCATATTTTAGTGAATTCTGGGTAGGTACAGTTATTCTGAATTAATAAGTAGTGGTTTAAGAACATAATGTTGCCTCATTAAAGTCGTCGGAGCTACCCACCATCCCTTTTAAGCGACTTCACTTTTTCATGCATATACCTATAACTGTTAACTAGTATGTCATGATGAGTTATTATCAATTACACTTTTATTACTACAAGTTCTGCAATTAAGGAATGCACCAATATGATTCTACATATTCGCAATAAGTGATGTTGAGTGTTGACCGTGATAACGAATTTAGGTGGCTTTACTGCCTTATTTCAACTAAATACATCTAACTGCATACACATGTAAGTATAACTACCATATCCTGAGGGTGAATTATTGTCAATCGCATGTATTACTACAAGTTGTGCAATAAATGGGTGCAATTTACATGTTCATGGTATGAAGTGTTTTAGCAAAATACAAAATCTTAGTCTGCATTTCTACCAAGACAGGAATTTTAGATATAGGTTCAATCCCTTTCAGGAATATAATAACATATGCAGTCATTGAATGTATCAAAAAAATTATAAAGAACATTGATGTAGGCAAATATGCAACAGCTTTTTTATTAGATCTTAGTAAAACCTTTGACTGTGTGGATAAAAATATGTTGTTGTTTTCTAGTGCCTTGCATCTGGCAATGAAGCCATTAGCATTCGTGCTTTCCAATACTTTTGAACTGTAGTTTCTTCTGATCTTAATACTTCACAGTTGCGGCTTTCATGTAACTGTTTTCTTAACGGGACCAGTTTTACAATGTGGCAGTTACATCACCCGACTTAAACCCCCATTTTGCAAGGGGGACCACACCTATCGTTGGTCAACAGGTCCATCGGACCTAGCCGGGAGGACTAAATAGGTGGTATTTAGATCCACCGATCTTCCCCTCATGTGCCTCTGAGGGACGCTGTTGTGCTGTGATAGGTCAGCACATATGTAAATGACATTTCTTCCATTTTAGATGAAACAGTTATACCGCTGTGATTCGGTCCCCAGAGCCTCATCTGTTAAAAGCAGGGTGCACCACGGGCAGGATGAGGATGGGAATTGGGTAGGAGAGGCTATAGGAGGCGCATCACTACCCCTTACTACCCCAGGATAAAAATATACTAATGAACAAACTATCAGTCCTGGGGTTTAGAGGTCTGGGTTGTAAACTAATAGAATCCTACATGACAAACTGAAAACAATACGTAGCTCTGAACTCGACAGTTGGTGACACTATATCAACTACGGCAACTGATGCACGGGGTCCAACAGGGATTAATTCTCAGTCCTCTTTTGTTTATCTTATACATGCATGATATAACTGACTATATACCTAAAGGTACTAAATTAGTACAATTTGCAGATGACACTAGTCTACAGCAGACATGTGTTGAGCCAAATGCTGAAAGAAAACCTAAATGAGATAGCTATCAAACTATTGAAGTATTTCCCAATGTTAAACATGAGTATAAACCCAACTAAATGTGAACTGACAATATTTAGTAGCAAAACACTTAATACGCCTCTACAACTGTATATTGACAACAAATCAGTCAACAGTGTTGACAAGGTAGACCTACTTGGTGTCACCCTGGACAACACATTATATATACTGCATATAGACAAATTAGCATTAAAATAAGTAAAAATCTATTTCTTCTGAAGTGTCTAAAGAATTATGTCCCAGCAGCAACTTATTAGGATGATTTATTTCTCTCTCATTCAGTTTCCCCCAGGGGCTCCTACTACGGTAGGTACGGGTTTGGCGTACCCGGGGCCCCAAGCCATACTCTCGATTGGGTTCCTCCAAGAGGTGAGAGAACACATGCCAAACGCCCAATCAACTTTGGTCCACTTTTGTGTTTGACCTCCCACCTGTTACCTCCCTGTACACAGTCTGATGGATAACCTACGTGCTGGTCGTCGGAGGATGGGGTAACGCAAGGGGTGACTGGGTAATCGCGTAAGTCCCAGCCCCTGGTTATCATGTAGGATCTGTGTGCGTATCCGCTGATAAAGGTCAGTCCCGGGGAGGGGCCATTGTATGAGCTGATGCACTCCTGAAGGCGATTGGGTCCCTCTGTCTATACATTGTGAGGTGAGACCCTAGGGTGAGCCAGGTCCAGGCCAGGACTCTCACCTAAGCCGGGGTGGCGCCCAGGATGTGAGCATGCCATCGGAGACATTTGCAATGGTGGAGGATGACATCGCCATGAGTTCACAAAAAACTCAAAACAAAAAAAATATAAAAGATTGTGTAAAGGAAGTAGCAGAGTTGAGTGGTCCTCGCTACTTAGTGATATCAAGAACTGAGGGAGACAAATTTTTATCGGTGAGCCCATTTACCATACAAAAGGGTTTGGATAACATTGCTGGTCCAGTAAAGTCATGCACTAGATCTCGCAATGGCACGCTCCTGGTTGAAGCACATTCAGCTACCCAGGCAGCTAAGATACTGAAAGCGAATATGCTAGCAAGTTATCCTGTCAGTGTTCAGATGCACAGAACTTTGAACTCCTCGCGCGGAGTGATAAACACCCGTGCATTGGATGATTTAAGCAATGAGGAGATTCAAGAAAATCTTACGGAACAAGGCGTTACTAATGTTTACTGGGTTCAACGCAAAGAGGGTGGTGAACTGAAGCCAACACGTACCCTGTTCCTGACCTTTGATCGGGTAGATCTCCCGCAAAGGATTAAGGCAGGGTATGAGTCCATCGAAGTTAGGCCGTTCATCCCGAACCCGCTGAGATGTTTTAAATGCCAGCGCTTTGGGCATACAAACGAGTTTTGCAAGGGAATATCTACTTGTAATAACTGTGGGGATGCATTACATGATGGTGATTGTGCTGCAGTGCCGTCATGCGTAAACTGCAAGTGTGAACATGCATCCAGTTCCCGAGATTGTCCCCGTTTTGTAGAGGAAAGAGCGATCCAAGAGATACGGGTTAGAGAGAAGGTGCCCTTCTCAGAAGCCCGGAAGCTCTTGCGTCTACTCCAACCCTCTGTTCCAAGATCCGGTACCTATAGCTCAGTTAAAGCTAAAACGGTACCGAAACGAGAAATCGCAACACAAACCAGCGATATAAATGGGGCAACAATATCAGAAAAGACACTCGTACCCCGTAGCTCAATTCCAAAGCCTTCTACATCGGCACGCAAATCTGTGTCAACGTCTACAACGTCCGTAAGTGCAAAGAACATCAGCGCTACATCACCATCAAAAGCATCAAGATCAACACAAGATAGAAGCAAGCCCGTAAGTTATGATGCCTCACCGATTAAGTTCAAGAAGACCTATACAAGAAACGACTTCCTCAAGGAAAATGGTACGTCCGATCCAGTACATCGAAGGGATATAGGAGTCCCCGAACATCTCCTCGAAGATCCCGAAAATCTTCTTCTGGAGAATCTTCAGGGGTGGACTCAGACCGGCGTCTTTCATCTTCGCCGGTCCCCATTAGCAACCGGTTCGAGGCACTCGAACCCAAGTTTGCTATGGGAAAACGCACGTCCTCGGCAGAGGACATGGAACTAGAATCTGCCCACACTGGAAGACCCCCAGTGGAAAAGAGGCGCGAAAAAGCGTCTGACAAAACTATAAGCCCAAGAGAAAAGAAAAGGGCGAAATTAGTTCGACAACCGCCTACTCCAAAGTAATGAAGAGTTACCTTGGAATTACCTATCCCATACACAATGCAATATGACTATCCTACAATGGAACATACGTGGAATTCGAACTCAAAGACCAGAACTTGAGCTTTTGCTCAAAGAAAACGAACCTCTGGTTGCAGGTTTGCAAGAGACTAAGCTGCGTCCTCAAGACGCTTTCCATCTAAGGTGATACACCCCAGTACGGTGTGATGTCACACCAGAAGAGGGTGTACCGGCACATGGCGGCGCTATGATACTTGTCAGAGATGACGTATATATGCAAACTCTACCTTTGCACTCTGATATACAATCAGTTGCTGTACGGATTAAACTGCCAAACATCCATTTCACCATCTGTAATCTATATCTGCCTCCGTCTCACGACTTCTCGCACAATGAGTTAGAAGATCTAGTTTCCCAGTTACCAACACCGTTCCTGTTGGTGGGAGACTTCAATGCGCACCACCCACTGTGGGGTTCAAGTCACGCTTGTGCGAGAGGTACACTCATTTCCGATTTCTTAGACAGTCACAACCTAGCTCTCCTCAACACTGGAGAGCCTACATTCATTTCTGACACTCATAACAGTTTTTCACACCTTGATCTTTCAGTTTGTTCACCTCAGTTGGCAGTCTCCTTACAATGGAATGTCATCTCTGATCTACACTCTAGTGACCACTTCCCATGTCTTATTAGTCTCTTGACGCAACCTACATGTTCCCCACGTATGCCCAGATGGCGTTTGGACCATGCCAACTGGAACCTTTACACCCAGCTGGCTGTCTTTACGTACGACGAGCACGACTCAGTTAATGATTTGGCGCAGCATCTCACGGAGACGATTCTCTCTGCTGCTGAACAGTCGATTCCGCGGTCGACTACACACCCCCGTCGATTTCCCGTCCCCTGGTGGACGGAAGAATGTCGGAATGCCATTCGTGCTCGAAGGCGTGCACTTAGGGTTTTCCAACGTCACCCTACTTTGGAAAACCTAATCGAGTATAAGAAAATGCGCGCCAGGTCCAGACAAGTCATTAAGGATAGCAAAAAGTCATCATGGAGCAAATTTGTAGCTTCATTTAACCGACACACACCTTCCTCGGTTGTGTGGGATAGATTAAGGCGTGTTGCAGCTAAAACGACCCAAATACCAATAGCGGGACTAAAAACAGCCACAGGAGCTGTTGTTGATTCATTTGAAGTGGCCAATACCTTTGGCAGTGCTTTCGCACAAGTGTCTAGCTCGGAAAACTACTCCCCTGAGTTCCTTCCATTTAAAACTCAGGTGGAATCTCAAGGCTTCACGTTTCGTTCTAGAAACGTAGAAGATTACAATCGCCTTTTCACCATGGCGGAGCTGGAGCATTCCCTAAAATCTTCGCGATGTTCAGCACCAGGACCGGACGGTATTCATGTACAAATGTTATAACAGCTCTCTCCTGAAGGTAAGGCATTCCTGCTCGAGGTCTATAATCGTGTTTGGGTTGACAGTATACTCCCAGAAAATTGGCGGGAGGCCACCGTTATTCCCATCTTGAAGGCTGGGAAGGACCGTCATCTTCCCTCCAGCTATCGTCCTATTTCCCTCACCAGTTGCGTTTGCAAGGTGATGGAACGCATGATCAATGGACGATTGGTATGGTGGTTAGAAAGTCGTAACCTACTGACTAACATCCAGTGTGGTTTTCGACGATGCCGTTCAACTGTTGACCATCTTGTGTCAATATCGACACAGATAATGGACGGGTTTATGAAGAACTGTCAAACCGTTGGCATATTTTTCGATCTTGAGAAGGCTTATGATACGTGCTGGCGAGCAGGGATTCTACGTTCCCTGTATGCTGGAACATACGTTGACGCCTACCACTTTTCATTCAGGAGTTTATAAAGGACCGGTTTTTTCTAATTCTTTTGTTCAGGAGGAGGGAGTACCTCAGGGTTCGGTGCTAAGTATCACGCTCTTTGCTATAGCAATTAACTCCATCTGGAAATGTGTTCCACCTGGAGTTTCGTCATGCCTATTCGTAGACGACTTCGCTGTCTATTGCACTTCTCAGTGCACGGCGTTCTTACAACGGCGCCTGCAGCAATGTTTGGACAACCTTAGAGAATGGAGCGTGAAAAACGGCTTCCGTTTCTCAACTGAGAAGTCAATCTGCGTTAATTTCTGGCGCCGTAGGAGACGATTACCACCTTTGCTCCGATTTGGTCCAGATGTACTTCCCTTCGCAGAAGAGATGCGCTTCCTGGGTTTGATCTTGGACAGGAAGCTTAGTTGGTCGTCGCATATTGCACAGCTAAGAGCGAGATGTGACCGTTCCCTAAATATTATGCGAGTACTGAATGGCAAATCGTGGGGAGCGGATCGGGCAATTTTGTTGCGAATAAATCGCGCATTGGTCCGATCCAAGCTAGACTATGGGTGTATTCTTTATTCGTCAGCACGACCATCTGTGCTGAGAAGATTAGACGTGGTCCATAATAGGGGCATCCGCATTGCAACAGGAGCTTTTCCAACAAGCCCAGTGGTGAGCCTTTACGCCAAGTCCGCAGAACCTCCTCTGCAATATCGGCGTGAGATTCTCTTGGCAAATTATGGTTGTGCGCTTAGATGTATGCCTAAGCACCCAACGTTCGCTTCTTTTTTCACCACCACGCTAAGAGAACGATATAGAAATAGCACCCTTAGTCCTAAGCCTGCGGGGTTCCATTTCCAAGAGCTCCTAGTGAAGCTTGGAGTGGAACTGCCCGTGATGTTCGCCAAGGGCGAGAGACTTTACCCCCCTTGGCTATCTGGTACGCCCCATGTAGATCTTGGGATTACCGTACACCAGAAGTCCACGATGCCTATTTCAAGTATCCGCACGTGTTTCTTAGAATTTTTGTCAGGCTACACTGACCGTCGATATATTTACACCGATGGGTCAAAGGGCTCCAACGGTGTTGGATGTGCTTATGTTTATGGAACCGAACCACATACATTCGGTTTTCCAAATAGCACCTCCATGTTTACTGCAGAGCTTTATGCAATTTATCGAGCCGTTTTGTATGTTCGCCGTCGTAAATTAGGTAACTGCCTGATTTTGAGCGATTCCCTTAGTGCACTGCAGAGCCTTTGTCAGTTATACAACCCCCACCCTATTGTACAACGTATCCAGGATGCCCTCCATGTTTTACACGCTTCTGGCGTTGACGTGGTGTGTGCATGGATTCCCGGTCACGTAGGTTTGCCGGGGAATGAAATGGCAGATTTAGCAGCAAAGGCGGCAACTACAGAACCCAGTATTACCATCTCACGTGTTACTTCGGAAGACTTTAGGCTTGAAGTGCAGAGAGTAGTTCTTTCGTCCTGGCACGACGAGTGGTCAGCTCTCTGCTGTAATAAGCTTAGAGAAGTGAAAGAACTTCCGATAAACTGGGTAACTTCCTGTCGCACATCTCGTCGCGAGGAGGTTAGTTTGGCTCGATTAAGAATAGGGCACTGCAATTTTTCGCATGGTTACCTATTTAAAAGGGACCCTGCGCCTCTATGTCCGCTGTGTGACAACCTTTTGTCAGTATGCCACGTGCTGCTAGAGTGTTGCTCTCTAGCGCACCTTCGGGATTCTCTGCAGCTGCCTGCCAGACTTGCAGAGGTCCTAGCGGACGACAAAACAGCGGTTGATAGAGTTTTTAATTTCTTAGCGGAGTGCAATATCAATTTGAGAATTTAAATTTTTTAATTATCTGTTTCTGCTTTTGGACATATTTATCACCTTGTTTCATATCTGGCTATTGCCACTGCTTTTTACCTTTTTAAACTTTTGTTGTTGCTAGTATTTTTATTTTTTGAGTGAAATTTATATCTGGCTATTGCCATGAATCTTTTAAGGGCGCTGATGACCTAGAAGTTGAGCACCCTTAAACCAAATCAAATCAAACTCTCATTCAATCACATATGTCATATGGTATAGAAATATGGGGCAATGCTTCAAAATTAAATCTAAATAGAATATTTATTTTACAGAAAAGAGCAATCAGATATATTTTGAACTTAAAAATGCAAGACTCGTGTAGAGAAGCCTTCCGACAGCATAATATAATGACGCCACCAAGCGTTTACATTTATAAAACTGTACCTTACATGATGAAATACAAATTTCCGATACAAACAAATTCAGATATACACAACACAAGAAATAAGAGTAACTTGTCTATTACAATGCACAGACTTAGCCTGTTTGAAAAGCCGCCTAGTTATGCTGATGTAAAATTTTATAATAGACTGCCAACAGAAATTAAAAGGCGTGAAAACTGCACTAAATTCAATTCTACTTTACAAACTTATTTAGCCAATAATGTGTTCTATTCAATAGAGGAATTTTTAAAACAAGTTAAAAGTTTCATTATTATTATTGGTGGTGGTGGTGGTGGTGGCGGTGGCATTGGCGTTGGTGTTGGTGTTGTTTTGCTACTTGTCATGTATTTGTTTACTGTTGACTGGATTCAATCATGTATTACACCATATTGAAATACAATAAAGTTGTACCTGGAAAGTAGAGTTGAGAAACCATTGACAATGAAGAGACTGTCTTTGAAATGCATCCAGATAAAATTAAGTTCAAGTACAACTATAAGTGTCTGTAGTTTGACTTATATATTTCTAAATATTTGTAAAGTTTCACTATGTTACTTTGCATATATTAAGTGGAATAGAATTAAAGTTAGTTTTAGATTCTCCAAACAAGCATTCATGGATATCTTGCACGTGGTAGAATTGCAGAGTGAAAAATTGGCTGCACAAAGTACATACAGTTACTCCAAAAAGTATTTGTCTAAGGCATGAGTTTATGTTTAAGGCTGTATGAATAGTGAAAAATCATCAGAATAAAGTATGGTAGGTACATTGTCTTATTTATTGATTAGCAAAAAAGAGAATACAATAAAGAAACACATATAGTATCTATTCACATAAACATAGTTAGCCATTCAAAAGTAATGATATGCAATATAGGATGCAAAATAAGTATTCGTCTGCATACTGAAAATGGTGTAGAATGTTACGGTTAGTACTTAGTAGTCCCTCTGTTCCTCTTTCTCTCTTGCATTCTCCTTGGCATGGATTTCACCAAAGTTTGTGTTGTTTCCACTGTAAGTTTACGCCATTCCTCTAGTAGAGCATTCTTTAGATCCTTTATATTAGATATCTGATGATTCCTGATATTTTTGTCCAGCATACTCCACAAATTCTCTGTTGGATTCATGTCTGGGGATTGCGGTAGTGTCGGCATCCATCATTGAGTGTTATACAACAACCATAGCCTTGTATCTAGAGCTGTGTGTTTTGGATCATTAACTTGTATGAAAATATAACCCTCAGAAAGACCCATATTATTAACACTTCTGGACATATGTGTTTTTAGGATGTATATATAAACATATGGTTCATAATTCCATGAATAAAACACAAATTCCCCACACCATTTGCACTCATGCAGCCCCAGACAAGTACTGAACTGCCTCCATGTTTAACTGAAGCCGTTATATTTTTCTCCTCAAGCTCACAATTCTTTTTTCTTCACACTATTACTCGCCCTTTTGACTTAAAGAGCTCAAATTTACTCTCAGTAAGTACAACCTTCTTCCAAAAATCAAACCCATCGTATTTATGTTCTTTTGCAAAAGCAATTCCATTTTTTCGGTTGATTTTACTGATGTATGGTTTTCTACGAGCTATCCGGCTTGCATACTCAGCTTCATCAAGCACGTTTCTTATACTTTGTGCTGAAACAGACTTTCCTGTGTGTTTGAACTGCAATAGCAAGTTTTGGAGCACTTAGTTTAGGATTTTTCTTGACTTCTCTAAGTAAATTTCGTTTCTCCATCTCAGATAGAACTGCAGGACAACCGCTTCTTGATTGATTTTCATACATTTTGTTCTGATTAAACCTGTATATAATAGTCTTCACTGTACTGGTAGGTCTTTCAATATTTCTCCAATTTCTTGAAAAGATTTTCCGTTTTTAAATAACCTGATGCAAATTTCTCTCTCTTCTTTTGTAGTTTCATGTTTTTGACCCATAATACTTAAATAGCAGTCAACGGCTTTTAAAACAGAGAGGGAACTGTCAACGACAGTGGATGAAACACAACTGCATAAGAAAGGGGAAGGGGTGTGTGTGTCAGCGAGGCACCATACCTGGGATCTTGTTTAGTAGACGAATACCAGTTTGACATCAAATGGGACACTATTTTAAATAACGTACAGCTGTTCACTAATTAAGCAATATATGAATGCAAATTGTGTTTTATTTTTAAATCTAGATATCAACCGATGTAAGGAAATAGTTATTGGTCGTTTCTTATCTTTATTTTTCTGATTGTGCTTGTTATATTCTGTGCTATGATCAGACGAATACTTTTTGGAGTATCTGTCCATTTTAGCACAAAATCAGCTGTTGCTATTGAGCCATTCCACGCCTAATCGCACAAAATATGGTAAAAATTGACCTTAATATCTCAGATTTTCTTGATTTTTTTTTTTTTTTTTTTTTTTTTTTTTTTTTTTTTTTTTTTTTTTTTTGAGCAAAATACATTTGACCCATGTTTATTTGTGTAATAAAAAAAATAATTATTTTGGCAGATATTAATTTTTGAAATGTCCCAAAAATCGCGCACTCTGTACCCTTCGATCAATCATACCTCCGACTGTAATCAACCAAATTACTTGATCTTTGGCTCAAATTAAAGAAACATTTCAGTATTTCATGAGATATTTATTAGAAAATTTTATTAATTATTATTAATATTATATTTTATACGATTAAATTTTTAAAGTTTGATAAAACAGATTCAACCATGTAAAATTCTGAAGAAAAAAAAAATAAATAAAAATACACTGAAGTTTATTCAATATTCTCAGAAAAAATCACAATGGAGTCTTTAATAGTTCAGTTGTAATTAACTTACTTACAAATCAGTGCAGCGGACTCATGTTGCAGCGGTGACGGCTACTGTAGCCTCGCACAATTGCCACCTTCCATTACGGCAACTGTTCACTGCTTGAGGTTCCATGAACGTTACAACAGTACAGTAAGGAGAACACTGGTAGCTGACACTATTGTATGTACACTATTAGCCTCTTCAAAATGTTTTTAAAATATGCATTTTAAACTGATGTTTACATACAACACAAAACTTTAAATTTCTGCTCGTCTACCTCCTTCGAAAGAAAATTGTTTCACTAAAGCTTCAGTTTTTGACAAAGGAATGAAGGAGTCTAATTTTAAAGCATAGCTGGACCCTCACCTTGACTGGAAGCCCTGTAGACGAACCCATAGCTTTTGTCTGTTTCATCAGCTCATATTGTATAATTCTGCAAATGAAACCATGCACAACGTGGTGAGGGAGGGGGAAGGTAGTGATTTCTGCATGATCTGAGACAGTCCCTTCTAATTCACAGGTACTTTTTAGTGCAGAGTGCAGTTGAAGGCATAGATCTTTGCGATAATGAATATAGTGAATGTGTGAGACATTGATCATAGCGTAAATCAATTATGCCACCTGTACGTTCTAAATTAGGGATCAAAATATTACACAGTTAGAGCAGAGAAACTGTTTCAAATCTATGGGCGTACATGAAGAAAGAAGCTAAACGCAAAGAACTGCTTACATCAGAAGACTTTTTCAAAAGAATTCAAAAAGTTCAAAAGCGCGTATCAGATGCCACAGGAGTATCAGAAAGAAAGTGCATTGTGGAGACATTTTTCTGCATGGACTGTACTGCCTTAGTAAGAAGAAGTTATATGAGTAGCATATGAAGCTGACGTACCAATTCACATGCTGTCTGCAGTCACCTGGTTTGGTACTCGCTTTCAAGCTTTACATCTTGTACCTCCTCCAGGAGCCAAGAACGGCGAATCCAGCTGTACAAACGGATCTCTACTTCATGTCGTCCATGAGCGTTTGCAGGCCTCCAGAAAAAAATTGTAGCAAATGCATTTACGCTCTCTCCATAGTTTTTAATTTCTTATTTTATAAATAAAATGTCAGGGAATATATGTGTAATTTTTTTTTTTAGATTTTTAACACATTGATTTAAATTCTATTTTTGGTTTTACAAAATATAGCATCAAAAAAAACAGTCCAAAATTTGTGTGTAATAATGATTGATCGAAAGTTGTTAGAAGTGTTGTATTTACCCTTTCCAGTGTGCCAAACTGCAGCTCTCAACTCTATATGACTTAGAGTAAGTGATTTTATATTACGGTGCGCATAGAAATTGCTTAATTTCTAATGGCCATAACTAAGCAAATAATTTAAAAATACAGAAATAAAAAAATATGGGTCTCGTTATTTGATGCCTATTATTCATAAAAAAAAAATTTTGAACCTCCTATGAAAAAGTCGTGTTTTATGGGTGTGCGATTTGACGTGGATTGACCCTATTACAGAAACAACCATTTGTTGATTACCCTTCGTTATTACACAACAGAAGCCTTTCAGAATGTGATAGGAGATCATATCCATGTTTACAAATGTACAGTATCGAATAATAAGATGCGTGAGCTTGTAGTGGACACAGCAAACGTTAATTAATTTTTAGGTTTTCACTCCTGAACTTTACCACTGTTATGTTGGTAGTAGAACAAGTGAAAAGCGAGTATGATTTAGCAGTGAGTGGTGGTAATTTATTTTCCTCTGCCGATCGATTTAAATGTAAAGTGTTTGATATAAAATATATATAAGGTGAACATTTGTATGGTAACAAATTAAAACAACAATTTTGAATATCTGGCCATGCAAACTTAGATGACATGATCTTAACTGTCGCTTTTATTCCTAAGTGGGCTATATTGTGCATTTGTTGGAAAATATGAAAGACATTCAAACAAAAGAACGAGAAGGCATCTCCTAGACAGCTAAGACAATTGCAGTATATTTCTCAATTCACTACTGACATTAGTCATATTAGCGCAAAGGATAATGTCGTTGCTGGTGCAATGTGTAGAATTGAAGAAATTGCAGTTATAGATTATGAAAGTTGCTGAAGATCAAGTTGGAGATCCGGAACTACAACAGCTCTTAAAGGAAAGCAAGTGTTTGCAGTTTGAAGTATGTACACTTTATACAGGTACAACAATGTGGTGTGATGTTTCTACCTCACAAATCAGACTCAGCACTCTGGCTCACAAAGCTGTGTCTATCTCTGATCCCAGCGACCTAAAGCAAGAACTACAGCACATGAGGCACCCTGTCTGGCAAAATGGCTACTCTGTACATGATATTGAATCCTCAATCTCCAGGGCCAAGAGAGGAAAACCACAAGTGCAACAAACATCAGACAAGCTGACCACCAATGCTTGCATCCCAGATACCGGCAATTGTATTTTTGCCAAATACAATATCAGAACCATCCACAATCCGCTTTTGAAGATCAAACACCTGGTGAGACCGGTAAAGGACAAACTGCACCTTAATGTACCAGGGGTATACCTCATTCCCTGTAAATGCGGGATGCCGTACATAGGGCAAACCAGCAGGACCATTACCACCATAGTCAAGGAGCATGAACCGTTCATACACTTAATGCAGCCTGAAAAGTACGGGCTGGCGGAACACTGCTTTGAGAAAGACCACGGAGCTAGCTTCAAAGAAACGACCATTGTGGTAAAATGTAGTGGTTTCTGGAAATGGAGAGTTAAGGAGGCTCTGTCCATCTCCTCCAAGAAGAGCTCACTGAACCAGGACGCCGGATTGCAGTTCAGTCCTGCCTGGAAACAAGCCTTAAAGTTGGAGATAGACCAGCTCAGAAAACTCAGATTCCATCGGAGCGTTGAACCACCTCCAGAATAGACTTGGTGTTTTCTGCTAGGTACGTACTAGTCTCGCCATTGAAGATGGCCATACCCACTAAAAAAAAAACATCCACCAGATTAGGAAGGTGAAAGCCTGCTGTGGTACCGCCTGTAGCACCCGCGCATTCAGTGGTGAAAGATGGAGCTGGTTCGCATAGCGTAACCAGGAGTAGGTTAGGAGCTTGGAGACAAGCTTGACCGAGGCCCAGCTTGCCCCCTAGCGGAGTCCTGGATGGACATATACTGGTCCTTTTACTCTTGTGATGATGGAAGAGATGCACACTCCCGAAACGTTGATGGCTCTTCATCACTATACCTGGCTCAAAGCCCGAGAACATCTTGAATATGTTCGTCAGCAGGAAAGCTTCAGATCGTAAGACACTAGTAATTGGTCATGAATATCGTCTGCCATATCCTGGATCTGGCACGTGACTGTTCTTGTGACAAACTGATATATTCATTATCTATAAAGGGGCATCTGCTCTTTACAATATCCAATGAAATTTGGTAACTTAGGCGTAGAGCACCTTCACTGATATTGTGTTCCTGTGTTTCGTTTGCCAATGCTGCTTTTAACTGTTGTACTAACTTCTCCCAAACCTCTCCCACATAGTAGTCATATTTGCTTGCATGACAAGATGAATAATGGCATAATTACGTATTGTAATACCTTATGACAAATTAAACATTTTGCCATATCCCTATACTCTATAAACAGGTATAAAGTTTCCCACTCAGATATAAATACAGCAGGTGTTGATGCAGTCTACTATAGTAGGCAGTTTATTGGTAGTTCCCAGGAATTCAATATGGCCAACTTTACATTAAATTGCACTGAGCATCACACCAAAAGGCAGTACTACCAACCTACAATGGAAATTACTGACAAGTCTGTGAGAAAACCCCAGGGAAACAAGACAAGATTTTCAAGGCACATTTTAATAAAGGTGTAAATTATAATGCACGATGCTGTTATTCACAAAAGCAGTAAAGTTCAATAGGCCATATTTATACTGAAACCATCAAGCAATCAAGGGGATATATCTTGTTTCTTCATAAAAGTAAGTATTGTATTTTGATACCAAACAAATTGAATGCTTACCCTATAAAGAAGGCTGTACTCCACTTCTACAATGAAAGAAAAGTTCAATCACAAAAAATAAAATTATAAAAGTGACGCTAGGATGAACTAGCCTAAAGTTGTTCCTTGTAGAGATAGTTTTTTGACTGTGACCCAGTTTTTAAACTTTGACTCCTTCAGTAGTGAGAAGATCATCACTTATATATTGTTTGCAATTTTGCTTTTCTAAATTCTATTACTGTTTGTTACTGTCAGTTCTTCTTAGGTATTCGGACATAAAGCTGCAACTAAGGCTAGGACCATCTAATTTGGCTATTTTTGTCAGTTTTCTTCATTATTTAATGCTGGTCGGGTATTTCCTTATCACAAAGAGAACCTTCCACTCTTAATTGCTTTTACCCATTATCACAGTATATTCCACAATACCCTTCCAAAACTAATGCTTTATAGCAATTCTGTACTTGAAAAATTAGAACTGGTGCACTACTTCTTTGCTATAAAAACAAGTCCCAAAATATGCAACTATACACTGTATTTAATTTAAGCACAGAGTTGATTATGGCTTTGGAATTTCACAGGCCTATTTACATATTACCACTGCTGATGAAGTATAAGTTCATACTCAATAACATATATTGGACAATGCCACAGGTTGGAAGATAAAATAAAGCTAATTCAATATTTCAAGAAGTCTTATGAGGAATTAAATCTTAATACATGATAAACAACATGGGAATTAACCTTAGAGGGAAATTTTTTACTTAAGTCATAGTCTTGCAAATATACATGTATTATAATTTTCACGACTGAGCTGCTTCTCTCATCATAAACAAAACTTGCAGCTTAATTTTCTTTTGTCATGTAAGCTTCAAATGAAAATAAATTCTGAACAATGAGGATAAATGCATCTATTTTTGCAAAGTAAACACACAGAACAAATCAGTATACCATATATTTTATTAGCTAAGAAACAAAGGACTGGAAAGAATTAACAATCTTGACCAATCATTAACAATTATTTTAATTAATATGTTATATTTTAATAAACTATGGTCATTCATTACAGAGGATGTTCAGATGAGTATTATTTTGCAAATGCAACAATAATTTAGTGTGACAATATCCAGCATCTAATTTAATGGTAGAAAAAATTACAAAACAAACTTATAGTAAATCTTAGCATTGACTTGTACTTTCACGTAATATATACAAATTAGCTTTGTAACACTGCATAGTACTAGCTTCTAATGTTTGGCAGGCTCCTTTGGCAAGTAATTTGTTGTAACAATATTCACTATCTAATTTTACGGTGGAAAGAAAATCGCAAAGTAAACTAGCAGACCCGACAGACGTCCTGTGCAAACAAAAATCCAAAGATTATAAAAAAAAATTAAAATAAGCTATAAATTATTTGGACCCTTTTGATGAAATATATGTTAAATATTTTTAAATACCTGATGCCCCCAAGCATACTAGACCTGTCGACTGCGTATGAGTGTATCTGTACACTGTAAACTTAAATGTGTTGAGTAAAAACTTAAAACTGACTTAAATAATAGCAAGAAAGAAAAAACTCAAATCATGTTTATGACAGGTATATCTTTTTAATGTACAAAAAATAAATATTTAAATATATTTTAATCTTAATATTAACAGGAATAAAATTTTGTTTTTTCCATCTTAATTCGATTTGATGAACAATATTTTTTAGTTAATCCCTGAGGGGTATAAACGAACAAACTTGATGGTCTGTCAACCCTTGAACAACCTGTCCGTCAATTGATCTCACGTCGTTCCATTTAACCAACTGATACAGACTATTTGTGTACATCGACCAATATTTCCTCCTTGTCCACAACATAGTACCTTATTTTAGTTAAAATTAGCAAGAATGTGGATGAAATTTCATTAATACGAATATAAGTATGACAAATCAATGAGGCGTTCAATATTTCATAAGTTTCATAGAATCAAATGAGAACTAACAATTTAAGTTTGTAGATAAAGTTGAATGTTATTGATTGCACATGTATATATCATCAAAATTCATGAAAAATCATGTAAAATACCCTTTTCAATACTGCACCTTACAAATTTTAACAATATACAACCTGCGGCTGAAAAGTTCGGTGAATCTTCCCATATTTTAAAAACTGCGCTGGTGAGGATGAGGTGCCCGCTTATACACATTGAGGGACATGTCAACAAATGTCTCCTATCGTGTGAATCACTGCAGTGACGCGGTGGTGCACACTTTCTAAAAACTACTATCTATCTAATCTTAAATACTGTTATAAGCTTACCATTCATAAAAATCCAAGTTTCATCCAAAAACACCACAGGCTTTAGTCTTTCACTTTCCTGGTTTCTCATATATTCTCTTAAAAAGCAAGACTTTTTGAACTGAATCTCTTGAGTTTCTCTTACATATATAAGGTCATTCTCCTTGATCCACTTAAAACCCATTTCCTTCAAAATTATCCTCAATGATGACAGCGAACCGCAAAACATATATGTCTCATAATTCTCTTCCATATGCTGTGGCACAAGCTTAGCTGTTACTCTTTTTTCTGCACATAAATTAAAGAGGAATGTAATATCACATATTTGTACTTGAAAACCCTAAACAAGCTATGCTAAACAGTGTGTGTCTTACCATGTTTCAGTTTATCGTATATAAATCGCCCTATAGCTTCCTTAGCAAAATCATCCATACCAGTTACAGATCAACGTCGGTTCTTACATTTCCCAGCTGTGACAAATTCCTTCCCCCCCTCTCAGATGTTTTTATAACTCTTTGCACTGTACAAAATCAATGTTGTAATAAAGATAGGATATTAGGGTTTTTAACACCAGTTGAATACAGAAATATACCTTTACTACAAATCCACCAAAGAAACCTAATGCAGCTTTCCCATATATTATGATAAAATGTCTAATATATGTAATACATATATTTAAAACTTATTGCTATCTAGCAGACAACCTATAAGTGCTCCTTAACTTGCCTAGGTAATTTAAGTTTAACATTAAACACAACTGTTCTTATTAAATTAATGCACAAGCCTCTCAAGCACTCATTGTGTAGCAAGTATGAGAAACATACACATTTTCTGCTTACCCCTAAAAGACTAGCAACTCTTGTTATGAGAGCTACTTTACTTACAAAGACTTCTTCAGCTTTAGCGTTTAAGTTTTGGTACATATGGACAATTGTGTTTAGAAAACTGCTGTTACGCACACATTTTTTTTTTTTTTTTTTCGCTGGATGAATGCCTTCCTCACTATTTTTTCTCTCACTCATATTTATGCACAGCCTTTGAAAGAAATAAAATAAACATTGTTTATTAAAATAAAAACATTATCTCTAACCTGAAATGTTGCAGGCTTAAAGTAACATGCTTTAACAAACGATAATAATGCTTGAACGTCGTTATGACACAATACATAGTGTATGTTACTTACCTTTGGCAAATCTTATTCTGCAATAACACTTTGATAAAATCACTTCCGAGTGCTAAATATTGTAGTATATTAAATGCCCTACTGTGTCATGAACACAAAAATAACAACAGTAACTATAACTGTATACAATGCTTTAAAACAACTCAAGACAAAGCCACAAATACATGAGTAGTACAGTGGCGTCCACAGATTGATGCAGCGTATTGTTTTACGATCTATTGGTTGACTTTCCTGAACCTGCTTCGAAACTACAGGCTCAGGTGGCAACGTAACAGATTCAATAACACCAACTATAACTGTACCTTTACCATGGTTATATGTTACGAACAGTGTGCAGCACTAATGCAACTCAGCAGATGGAATATTTCCAAATATAACCAGACTGCACCATAATGGGGGAAAAAATGTCAAGGTTGTTTTTTGGGGTATCTCAGTAAACTGTGCCTACTATACGTCAGCCGTAATGCATAATGCACTTCAATCTGTGCGCAAATGTGTTGACACAATGAACCACAATATGAGCCACCACGGCACTACATATCCTTACTGCTGCTGTATCTGCACTGCTGGTGTCTCCTCCTCACACACTGCGCCATCAGCCTTTGCCTGCTCCTACATCATAAGTCTGATACTTGCAGACCACTGATCTAATCTTGAGGTAGCACAGCTTGTGCTTCTGTTTACTTTTGTGTCACCTTGAGCGCAGCCTTCTGCTCAATGTTTATTCATGAACACGGGAGGATTTCCTTCCAAATGGTAAAGTAGCTCTGCTTTCTTCATGCGGCCCCTGTCTTATCTGCCTAGATCATGAAATAAGATTGTGAAGCAAGTAGCCTAAATGAAACCAAACTTGGTGGGTGGCAGGCAGAGCTGGTCAATGCAGGAACCAATAAGAGGCAATGTTCCACTGTGCAACATTGTGAATTTACACTGCAAAGGAGATACATAATCTATTCAGGAGGAGCATTTTATTTTTAAGTTTGTAGTCCAAAAACTAGCTTCATATGTTAACTGCTTTCAGCAAAGGCGCTGCTATGAATCAACACTTCCAAGTCTCCTGTCCAACTCTATTTCTCCCTTGTTTGTTTATTGTGTCACCATGTGATGCCAGACACCATGTTCAGCTAAGTATTAAGGAAGTCACTTTTTAATTGATAAGTTCAATCTTCACTAGAGCTTGTAGCTTTCGCATTGGTGGTAAATTCAGTAAGCACTCGAACATTATCAGTTATTTCTGTTTCTTCCATTTTATTGAATTTTAACTATAATGCCACTTAACGAGCAATGTACAAGCAATGGGAGTGAATCAATAATGTTCATATTACAAATTTTGCATCATCAGAGCAGGAGTATAATTTACGATGTGTATTACTTTCTTAAAAATCTTAATAATAATAATACAGTAAACTCTCGGATTAGCGGACCTAAAGGGGCCAGCAGTTGTCCGGAAAATTGAAAGTCTGTTAAATCGCAAAATGAATGAAAATGATTGGTACATTCCATTTACTTTACATAATTTACTCTTGGTTAGAAGTCGCTCCCTGTGAAGTTGTGGGTTTGAAAAAAGTTTCACCCATTTGCTTCCCACTTGAATATTTCTTCTTTATGATTAAGGAGCAAAACTGTCTGAAATGTTCATAATAGGCTAGCACTTGTGGGTCTGAAGACCTTTCCATGTAAGAAATCACACACACGCACGCACGCACGCACGCACACACACACACACACACACACACACACACACACACACACACACACACACACACACACACACACGGCGGCGCCGTGGCCGAGCGGTTAGCGCGCTCGCCTATCACCTAGGCGGCCCGGGTTCGATCCCAGGGACCCGCATGTGGTATTCGTGGTGGACGAAGCGGCGTCAGGGCGGGTTTTCTCCGGGTACTCCGGTTTCCCCCGCCATCTCATTCCACCGGTGCTCCATCTTCATTCCATGTATCATCAGTGTCACCGCCTGCGGTGCCGTAGTAGTAAAAGCGGGCGTTAAACACTACAAACAAACACACACACACACACACACACACACACACACACACACACACACACACACACACACACACACACACACACACACACACACACACACAGAGAGCGAGAGAGAAAAGCATGTGCACATACACCCTATGGTAATCTTTTGCCCTTCTTGTATCATATACATGATAGTCTTTATCGAGCGTATTAAATTCCTTTATTTTCTTCAACAAATATAATGGTTGTGAACACATACATTGAAATCACATTTAAGATATTTTGCTTTACAAATGTTTCCGATTAGGATTGTAGAAACTAAGGTTTAACATACTTCTTAAGGACATTTTTTGTATTTTTAATATCCTGTCCCTATTGGTTTTACTTGTTGCCCACGCAAATTTCAGTTTCTTGTGATAAATGTAGGTAAATAAGGCCATGATATGCCATTTTAAGAATATTAATGTTCCATATTTTGTTAATTGTCTAAATAGGTACACTCCTGATTTCATTTTTTTCCAATTTGAATTAGAGGTTGAAAACTCGGACAACTTGAGATGCAGATATCACATATGTTCAAATTTATCATAAAACTGAGTTATTGTAATCAACAACATAAGCTTTTTCAACAAATTTAACTAACTTTGGATAATGTGCCCTCTTAAAATGTTACATCTTCAAGCTCATTTAGTTATGTATCTTTAACCACATAGCAATAACTAGCGTCAGTGTTGCCTACATGCTGGAATTTGGTCATAGAGAGTAACTCTTGTGATTGAAATTTTTATCATAGCTACCAAGATTTCTGTTCTCATAAAAAATTTCTTTCATCTCTGAATATTCATTGAGTGTCACAAGATAAATTCATTGTTATTTTTTTCTTAGCCATTTGTTATTTATTTAAAATTATAGGTTTGTAATATGACAGTTGTTCACCATGTAGTGACCGTATTTTAAACATTTATTTTATTTCATTTGATTTTGTTGCAGGTTGCAGTACTAGAGGAACAAGCTTCAAAGTTGATGCTAGACCTACGAAATGCCAGGTGTCAAATAGAAAAACTCGATGGGGAATGCAATGCCCTTAAAGAGGAGTGTTCATCATTACTCACCCAAATCTATTCTTTAAAGGAGTCTAACCTCCAGCTTAGCAGTGATCTGCAAAGCTCAGATGAGAACAACAAGCAACTAAAGAGCAAGTAAGTAAATTACATATTCAAGAGTGATTTAATGAAAGTACAATAGACCCTGTTAAAATGGTTCCCTTTAAAACATTAACCTGCATATATCAACAGAATTTTGCACAACTTTTATTTAATTTGATTAATGCAGTTTTAAATTCAATTTAACATGCAGGTTTGGCTGCACCGTAGCCGAGTGGTTAGACCCCTCGCTTCTTACCAAAGCTGCCCGGGTTCGATCCCAGGTAACTGCATGTGGGATTCGTGGTGGCCGAAGTGGCGCTGGGGGGTTTCCTCCTGGTTCTCTGGTTTGTCTCGCCATCTCATTCCGCCAGTGCTCCATCTTCATTCCATGTATCATTAGTGCTACTGCCTGTGATGCTGAATGTAGTAGTAAAAGCGGGCTTTAAACACTACACACACACGCGTGTAGGTTTGCTTTGCAGATCCTGTAAAAAATGTTAAAATATACAGAATATCTGAATACATTGTCACCTTTTTTAGGATTTATTGCAAATTATATATTCATCACATGGTATTTGTTCCTCACAATTTGATTGGCTGTGGGCATTTCAAGCTTTTTCAAAGCATTGCTGATTTAGTGTTAGCCATCTTGATTTATTATATCATTGAAGCTTATGTATGGGATCACCACTTGTTCATTTGGCATACAAAAGTGTGACTTATTTTGCACGTATGTGCGAAGAGAGTTTTGTACTAAATAAAGTGGCAGCAGCAAAGAGAAAAACATTATCTCTTTCCAAAAAAGTTTGTCATTCAGGAAGTTGACAAACATGCAGAACTAAAAGTGACAGAAATGGCAAGAAGTCTTGGTATAACCACTTAAGCCCTTATTAGGATTCTGAAAAATAATGCTGGAATTTTGACTGAAGAAGCGAAATCTGGTTTGAAATCTAAAAAATGTAAGATCCAGTCACTCTCCATAAGAAGAGTTGGAAGAAATGTTAATATAGTGGTTTAATGGAATAGTATCTTTTGGCTTACTTATTGACGGTAGTTTCATAAGGGAAAAGGTGTGGATAATTGCTTAAGGTTATGTTTGGTGGACTTGGAGTCATCAAGTGGATGGTTGGACAGAAGATTTAGAATGCAAAATGAACTTATCTGTATGGTGATGTAATATTCAATCTAGTGTACGTAGTTTATCTCTAGATTTCATTAAGTCGATAAAAAAAGCCATTCTGATTTTTATTAAATATTGCTAGATTTTTCCATTACACTGTAATATTAGCTTTATATTCCTAATTATAAAATATCAAATTTTCGAAAAATACAATCTTTTTCATAGGAAAAAACTGCTTATGCACACATAAGGTTATATTTCTGAATTCCCGGGGAAACATTATAAAGAGGTTTTACTGTAGATGGAAATTATTATTTTGTGCCACCAGCTTACTGATCGTTTTAAACACAAAAGCTGGTGTGGGCAATGTTTGAGAGGTAGAATCAGGACATTGAATATTTCAATCCTTATTGTATCTCTCAGGTTTTTTGTATTTGTTAAGAAGTACAGACCTGTAGCTTGCAGCATCTTTTGTATTATCTCATTGATGAAATTATTATCTATTATAAATAATTATTTTCCAACCAATTTATTTTGTTGAACAAGGCAAGTTAGCTGGATTATGTTTTTCTAAATTTCCAAGGTTTCTTCCAAGCTTTCCAATCCCAAGAACATGAACTGTGGGTAACCTCAGGCAGTGAAGGACTAGAAGCTTTTTCATGCCATTTTTCATCACTTTGCTGAATGTATCTGATTGGTTGCCTATGTTCTGGCATGGTAGTTGCTAATCCTCTCCGTTTGCTGTATCTTAAAAAAAAAGAGAAGAGTTAAAAGTAAACCCCTTAACATCATATAAAGTGGTGTATGTTAAAATCACTGGTGACAGAATATGTATGAAGGCTGTCCAGTAGTGGATGCGCATTGGCAACAGAAGAGCAGATGACTGGTTCTACCAATAGGTGTCAGTCTTACTACTTAATTTACAGAGAAATGCTGTTTAGTCTAGCAACCGGCCAAAAACCCATGGCATTAATCCCACTAAACAAAGCATTCTCTCTGAGTAAAATCACAATAGACAAAATGTTAAGTTGTATCATTTAAGTTGTGTCTCACCAACACGTATTGCATACTGTATTCACATAGCCATTACTGACACTGTCCTCCCTGCGCAGTGCAACTCCTGAAGCTCAATGATGGTCGTAGCCCTGGCGTAGATCGATTGCCCCTTGGCTGACTCTCCCGACCCCTTATATACCGGCCAGTGCGGTCAAAGGGTGAAAGACAGCAGACCACAGTGCCTCTGGCATGGCAGTACCCACATCACAGAACCACCTGCAATCCTTGTAGGTACTGCAGGGTGCTGTAATACCGAGCGGTGGTGGAACATTGCCTTGCGTTCCATTCGTAAACGTGGCAATATGCCACAGACTCCCCCCTAAGGGAAAAAATAAAAGGCACCACCTTTTATTTTTGGCACATACACCTCTACATACAGGCAGCAGTATAGTCTACATTTACAAACACAGATATCTTAACCTAAGTGGAGTTGGCTTTAAGGACGAACTTAAGTGGCGTCATGGCTTCAATTGTGAGACATGTGCTCGTTTACCACCAGGGATCTTATCGCGCTCAAGCCAAACTGTTACTGGCGAAAGAAATCTAACAATAGTCCATGGTTCATGATATCTTGGGGCTAACTTTGCACTAAGTTTATTAATTGCTGAACTTCTCGGATAATTTTTAAGATATACCTTGTCTCCTAACTTAAACGAATGCTGCTTACTTCGCCTATTATACTGCATAGCTCCCATAGCCTGGGATCACCGTAAATTATTACGAACTCGATTGCAGACCAAGCGAATGTCTCGTTGCTTTGGATGGTCAGGCAAAATATCTTGCAATTTCCAAATATTTGCTAATGGACAATTCGGCAGAAATGACATCATTAAGTTGAAGGGGCACTGACCGTGTGCCTCATACCTAGCGCAACTAAGTGCAAACTGAATCCAATACAGATTCTTATCCTAAATAGAATTATCTTTATGATGATAGGCAATTAACGCGTTCTTCAAATTACGACTTACTCTCTCGCTCTGTGGTGACTGAGGACAATACGGAGTGGTGGTCACATTACTAACACCTACATGCAAGCAAAATGTACAAAGTGAAACATGTTTCATTATCCGAAACAATTACCTTTGGCACCCCAAATGAAGCAATAATACCTTTCAACGCACTTACAGCACTTGTTGATGTAGCATCATTCGTGGGAATCAACCACACATATTTAGAAAATTAATCCACTACAACAAGTACAAAACGACGACCCTTCTTACTCCTGGGAAAACTGCCAATAAAATCAACAAACCACCTATCCATTGGTCTGTCCGCTACTCGGGACGCTAGCAATCCCAATTGTGTAGCTTGAGCAGGCTTGCTCACCTTACAAAGGTGACACATACGCACCCTGTTCTTAATTTCATTGTCCATACCTTTCCAAATGAAATATGTCCTTATTTTTTGAATAGTTCTGTAAATACCCAGATGCCCCCCACAAAGGCTATTGTGGTAATATTCAAAAAACAACTTTTTTAAAACTTTTGGGACGACGATTTTATATGCCCCAGTCCTATCCTTACAACACAGAACACCATTATGCCATCTATATGGTTCAGGCAACGTAACTTCATCAAAGTAATGTGCTAACGCTGGATCTGAGCATTGATGCTTAAGTATGTCTTGGTACGCCAAAGGACACTGGTTTAAAACAGCAGAAGAAATTATGGTTGGCAATTCTACCTCACCCTAAGGTGGCTTCTCCCCATACATACGGGACAGTGCATCTGCTACGCAGTTAACTGCCCCCCTAATATGGTTAACTTTAAACTTAAAGGCTGATATTCTTAAAGCCCATCTGACAATTTGAGAACAATGTCTAGGTGTGGCCAATACCCATGACAATGCCTGATTGCCTCGAGGAGAAATTCTTTGTGTTTGAGATAGAATCAAAACTTTTCCATCCCATACAACACTGCTAATGCTTCCAGCTCATACGTGGAATATTTACGTTCCTGAAAAGTGAGTACGAGATGCGTAACTAACCACCTTACATCCTTCAGGATGGACCTGCAACAAAATGGTGGACACTGCCGTTCCACATGCATCTGATTGCAACACAAAGGGCAAGCTAAAGTCTGGTATTGTACCTAGAGAGAAGAATGAAATTTTGAGAGAGTCACAGAACTTAAAATACATATACTGACTTGACATGTCCAACACTAACCCTGTATTGACAAAGTCAGCACCTAATATAAGATGCACTGGGAGATCTTGCACAACATACAATTGCACTTTCCACCTGAAATGTGCAACCCTTAAAGCTAAATGCACTACACCATGCACCGCTACCACGCAAGAATTAACATCCACACACTGAAGATCTACATGTTGCATTTGACAGTGCCACTTCTGAATTAATGTGGCACTAAAAAGAGAAATAGCACTCCCTGAATCTACAAGATCAATGACAGGAATGCGCTCTACAAACACTTGTATGAACGGGACAGTAGGCAAAGCTGTTGCTTTAACCTTGGGTCTAACCATAGCTGTACAAGCTAGATAGGTTGACTTCTCTAGTCATGAAATTGCTTGGGGGTGATCACTCAAAGTGACTTGCTTTGCACTTTCACTCTGCTGCTTTGTACACTTAGCCCTTGTATGTCCTGGCTGATTACACTGCCAACATACAAGTTGATTTCTACTACTGTTACTAGTTCGATTACTAGGCACTTGCACCGCATGTTGTACCTGTGCCAAACAAGGCAAATGGCGGTATTTAATGACCACTTGCTCTAACTGAGCAAAGGTAGAAATGACGCTACCATGTAATGCTAAAGCTCAAATCTCGGAATGAACCGAGTTAGATACTTGTAAGAACAATTTGAGCTTCCGTAAAATGAACTTTCAGTGCTTCAGCAGCCCAATGTATATTTTCCACAAAATCAGGAAAACTCTCAGTAACATCTTGCTCTCTAAAATATTTAAGTGTCTGTAAATTATTATAATTTACTGGTGATAATAACGTGTGTAAAACAGTACGATGTAAGTTCTGAATAGACGATGTACTAGCTAATTCCGTGAGCAATAATGTTGCTATTGGTTCCTTTACATCAGGGTGGAGCATTTGTAATACCAGCTCACCACTCACATTATAAACTTGAGCTTGTTTCTTGAGTTTTACTAGCACTACTGAAAATTCATATAACTGCTCAGGAGAATCAACTGACATTTCTCGTAAATTACTAATATAATACTGCCATGGTATGGCAACTTATCCTTGGTGAATTCTAGCTTATATGAATTTAATGGCACCCATACTGTAGTAGCGGAAGACCCATTCAACTGGCTAGCGACAGACGCCTGAAGCTTTACCTGAGTAGCTGCTTCCACTTCTTTATCCTTTAAAGCTTTTGCTATCTCGATAATTTGCGAGCACCTGCCAAGTAATTCTAATGACTTGTTTCATTGCACTAGAAGCTAACCGGTGTAAACAATTAGCGCGATATTCCCAATACTTCATACGCCCTAATAATCTACGCTTTTGAAAAACAGTAGATCCTACTTTACTATATTCATCAACCATGTCCTTCAAAACTTCCCATGCATGCTCACATGCCTTTCCCTCATCTACTTCCGCATTCAACAAAGTATCTAACTCCTGTCGAAGTGAACCTTGCACCAGGACATTATGCAAGACACGCTGTAAATCAGGTAATGAGTCGCTGTCATGAAATTGAATATGCCTAGTGGCCAACTCATACTGAACTTCAAATTTACGTAATAACACAGGCTGAAAAGGAAGATCCATAGTTAGATGAGCACACGTTATTATGGTGAGATACAACCAAATACACAACACTTTATTCCAACGTGTGCCAAATATAACACAGTCAGTCTTCACCCAACATAGTTTAATTGAACACACAGCATAAACTGCACTTGTAATAAATTATTGTAAATGTCTGTGAAAATAACTCTTTAACTCTTGTAACAACTGTTAACTTTTCGTAACCAAGCTCTGCTACCACATCTCTGCCCTGTGGGGCAGGATTAAAAATGAGGAAAAGAATTTGGACTTGTGCTGCTCGTGTTCAATTAAATGTTAGCCAGTGAATACTTTTAAATATACATATATTGTACTGAATAAATAGATTACAAAAAATGGAAAATAATTCACAGTACCAAAAATAATCTGGGAAACTGTTCCCATTATCTTGGTCCCATTTGACCAAGAACCATAAAACAAAAGTGAAAACATTAGTTAAGCTCTTCTTGAATATCAAAAGAAAACCATTCTTTGGTTAAGCATATTAACATTGATAAATCTCACGTATGAAGACTGACTGACTGCGCTGTGTTGTATACACATTTACACTACGAAAACACTCAATACCCTTTGGCTAATAATTAAGAATAGCTTGTCCAAACATATACATTAAACCCTTAAAACCGCTGACAGTTGGCCTTGCAAACTCGTACTAATGCAAACACCTGCATTCCAATAAGTACCCTTTTTGGAGTCAATCGTGTCAGCAAAACTAATGGGTCAAGCAAAATTCCCTTAGCACAAAATTTTTACTATGCACTCACGCCTTACTACTGAATTTACACAGAAATGCTGTCTAGTCTAGCAAACAGCCAAAAAATGTTTCCACAATGTACCTTCTTTCTGATACTCCTGTGGCATCTGATACGTGCTTTTGAACGTTTGAATTTTTTTGAAAAAATCTTCTGATGTAAGCAGTTCTTTGCTTTTAGCTTCTTCCTTCATGTATGTCCATACTAGGGCTCGGAAGTTCATGCCATAAAAAACACTGAAATATGCATGCAAATATGCTCTTAAAAACTTGAAAATATGCCAAGAAATATGCACTATTTAATTAAAACAATGTCCCTTTGCAGCAGACAAGACGAGTAGTATAAATAATAAGTAAAATTACCTTATTCCTTAGAGGTTGAAGCAGAAATGGTCCCGCTGCTAGTATTAACTGCTAAATTGCAGTTCACAACCAACACTTTGCAAAAATTTTCAACAGTAAGACATCGTCTGTTGTCTCGCAAAACACTTTTGTAACGTGAGAAACTTCTCTCCACGTCACAAGATGTTATCGGGGCATATTTAAATGATGTTAACTACTTCACAGCGAGATTCAAGTCTCCTGGTGTGACATAGTTTTCTTTCGAGGATGTCTCGAATATCGCACATCAGTTTATAACCAGAATTTTTTGAAATTACATAATTCACTTTCTCTTTTTGTCCTATGCTACCAGGAACGGAACTTAGATCACATATTGTCTTTTCAAAGACAGTAAATGATTTATGCAAAGGAGATCCTACAATGCCGTTATGGCTGTTGGTACGAAAGAAAAATGGGCAGATATGAAACTAAGATCCTCTTTTAACCCAGTGCCTGACGTGATATTTTGTAGTATCTATTGATGAATTATCTTTCGAGTCCAATGAATTAACAACCTCTTCGACTATTTTCATGTGCTCAGCATAATATAAAACTGCATCGACCCATGTTTCCCATCGAGTTAACACTGGTGCAGGAGGAAGTCGGATATTAGGTGCTCTTGTTCTAAACAACTTAGCTCTTTTAGGAGATTTAACAAACATTCTCTTGGTACTGGACACAAATCTATCTACCAATGGGAAAGAATCACTATTGTCTCAGAAATGCGATGAAGAGCGTGTGCCAAACAAGTTATAGGAATTAAGTTAGGAAAAATACCTTTCAGAGTTTGTCCTGATTTTACCATATAAGGACCTGCATCAGTAACAAATAAAAGTAACCGGTCGTATTTGATTCCACATGGCCATAATAATTTCAAAGGGTCCATCACAAACTGGGTCACAGTTACATTGTCACTGTTGTTGTTTGTAGTGTTTAACGGCCGCTTTTACTACATTTTATACGCCTAATTTAATTTGGTGGGAACTAGTTCACAACAATGTTACGTTTGAAGACCACGACACAACTACTGGTGGGCAGGCAAGCGTTGCTATAATCGTGCTGCTCAAAATGTTAATATAAACCTCTCAGATAACACACTGATTATTCTCTACGTTCATACATATAATGAAAGGATGGAAACGGGATTCACTGCATGACAGCATGACTCAGCATTAGTTCTCGCCACCTCACGAGTTGCATCTTCATGTGCAGTACTACCAATATGAAAATATTATACAGATGGAAAAAATAATAAAAAACCATAAAAAGCATTAAAATATGCAATATATGGCTATAATATTCAAATCTTCGATAGTTGCATCATCATGTGCAATGCTACCAATATGAAAATATTTATCCAGATGGAAAAAAATAAAAAACCATAAAAATCATTAAAATATGCAATATAGGGGCTATAATATTGAAATATTATGCATTTATCAAAATCAAGAAAATATGCAGTTATATGCACCATAAAATCATGTCCAAATAACTAAAAATTCCATAATTCGTGCACATAATGTAAAAGCATACATTTTTAACCTCTGTGAAAAAACACGCAAATGCACTTCCTAGCCCTAGTCCATACATTTGAAATAATTTCTCTACTCTGACTGTGTAATGTTTAGAACGTACAGGTGGCATAATTGATTTACGCTATGATCAATGTCTCACAAGTTCACTATATTCACTCTTTATCGCAAATATCTATGTCTTCAACTGCATGCTGCACTAAAAAGCACCTGTGAATTAGCAAGACTGTCTCAGATCATGCAGAAATCACTACCTTCCCCCTCCCTCCCCATCTGCATGGTTTCATTCGCAGAATTATACAATATGAGCTGATGAAAGAGGCGAAAGCTATGGATTCGCCAACAGGACTTCCAGTCAAGGTCAGGGGCCAAGAACGATGGGTCCAGCTGTGCTTTAAAATTACACTCCTTCATTCCTTTGTCAAAAACTAAAGCTTTAGTGAAACAATTTTCTTTCAAAGAAGGAGGTAAAGCTGTGTGTTGTATGGAAACAAGTTTAAAATGCATATTTTAAAAACATTTTGAAGATGCTAATAGTGTACATATAATAGTGTGAGCTAGCAGTGTTCTCTTCACTGTACTGTAATAACTGTAGTAACCTCAAGTAGTGGACAGTTACCGTAATGGAAGGTGGTAATAAGTGCCAGGTTACGGTAGCCGTCATCTCTGCACTGATTTGCAAGTAAGTTAATTACAGCTGAACTATTAGAGACTCCATTCTGATTTTTTCTGAGAATATTGAATAAACTTCAGTAATTTTTCAGATTTTTACATGGTTGAGTCTGTTTTATTATCAAACTTTAAAAATTTAATTGTATAAAATATAATATTAATAATAATTAATACAATTTTCTAATAAATACCTCACAAAATACTGCGATTTATCTTTAATTTCAGCCAAAGATCAAGTAATTTGCTTCACTACAATCGGAGGTCTGATTGATGGAAGAGTGAGGAGCACACGATCTTTGGGACATTTCAAAAATTAATATCTGCCAAAATAATTTTTTTTTTATAAAACAAAGAAACACGGGTCAAATATGTTTTGTTCTGAAACACCAAAAAAAAATTTCAAGAAAACCTGAGAGATCAAGGTCATTTTTATCCATATTTGGTTCGATTTGACGTGGAATGACTCTTATTTACTATATTATTAAATTCATATTTTAAATTGGTATGTGATGCTAAATTCTTTCTTGTTGATCTCTCTTCCCTTATATATGTATGACCTAAATTATTAAGTATTCTTTTAAAATAAGTAATAGCTTAAATATATTGCAGTGCACATTTAAACACCTTTAGCTTGAGCTTGAGTGGATTGCTAAATAATTTTATCAAAGTAGATGCATGTAATAGATTTGAATTGAAGTATCACAACTTCCGTTTTGGGAGTGAGTTTTAAGTAATTGCCATTAGATGTAAACAGTACAGTTAAATATGCTTTCTTTTTGTTCTGGTGTAAAAATAATATTGTGTGTGTGCTTGCATGTGTGAAACCTGCGAGTTTCTTCATAAAATACTCTAAATTCATTAGATTTATTAAAAGCTGATTGAAAATTGCTTTTAGTTGGGGTGGCATAAAGTGCTTTTTTTAATTTTATTAGTTTCAGTGATCTTAGTCAGATTTTGTTCACAGACTAGAGCTTGTTGATATAAAGAATAACTGCTCAGAAGGTGTTCAAAGTCAGTTTGAGGCTGGGAAACATTTCAAGTAAGATAGACAAACAATTAACTGCGGCTGATACCTGAGCACTACTATTCTCTTTCCTGTTGTGCTATTAAGTTTTTTGGGTCCAAATGATATTTATATAATCTGCTTTACAGCATGATTTCACCATGTGTTTGACTATATGACTTTAGTATTGGTCATTCTTTGTCTTTTCTCACTGCACTTTAAGCTGCTGTAGTATGTGAGTTCTGTTTCATTTTGAGAATAAAGGCAGTTAAGGCTTGCCCTCAAATACTGGTAAAGCCAATAAACGAGGAACTGGCAGCACAGTCTTTTTTCTATTTATGTTGTTGGCACTTATTGCTATCATGGGATGGAGTGGAGGCAACTGTGCAACTTCTTTAAAATTACTTAAAGCTTTACTTATCAACTTTATGAAAGGAGGTACTGAATCTGATCCCTGTTGTTAGGAAACTATTCATTACTCAACATAGTTCACATTGAGAAATGCTATCAACTTTCTGGTGATTATTTTGTTTTAGTTCTTTCAACATGTGTGGTTTGTCTTGTGCACTTCATGTTTTAATTTGTCCCAGTGAGGGAAATCGCTTTCAATTGCTCTCATCGAAATATTCACTGTATCAGCTGTATTAGAGTCCTGTTCAAAATCATGCTGACCGTGATTTTGGTTATTTAGCAAAAGCTAAACAGCATAACGTGCATAAAAACCCATCCCATTTCTTGGACTGAATATTTTGTGTGGCCTGAAATTTACGATGAAGTGTATAGATTGTTGTACAGCTGTAACTTTTATACCCAGAAAACTGTTTGCAAATCATACTTTCATTTGACAAACTGACTTAACACAGAATCAGAAATCATACATGCAAATCATAAATAAATACATACTGCTACTTATATGAGCTATAATATACTTAGTGACTATGGGACAAAATAGTAACAACTCATAACTGAACAATACCATGATCACTGTCACTCATACTGTAGCGTCTGAGCAGAGCAAAGCCCCAACAGAAGCATGACTTTGATCACAGCAGCAGTACAGAATCATCTGTTGTCTTGCCGAGTAAAAAAACACTGCAGGTGGTTATTAGTTCATTAGCTATCTCTGTATAACAAATGTATATAATGGAAATGTTACGGAAAATTAAATCATTGTTGTATTATGTTTATGGTTCTGCAAAATGAGTAGATTGTAAATTGTGTAACAAATTTTTCAGGTGGAGGACCACCTAAAAAAGTAAAAGTAGATGGAGTGTTGGAAACCATGCTAAGTATGCTACATGAGGTTGTTGGGGGTCTACACAACCCTCATGATGGTGATAGTGAGGACACCCTTGGGGAGGTGCAGGTGTAAGCTGTGGAGCAACTACATGGAGCACTAATGGACGAAACAGCAAAGGAAACTGACTAGAGCAAATATAGTGTCTCCATATTGAGAGCCCCAGTGCATCCAGCACTGTCGTCAGCGGATCACAATGCCAACAGATCACTAGGAGGCAGCAACCACTTTGCTGAACCATTTGTTGAGATAACACAGGCTCCTCCCACACCCAGTGACACTCCGGAACCTCTGCCTTATGGCACATCCACTCTAGCTGGTCTGGAGGGAGGAGACCTTCCTTATTAGGGAAGTGACAGAATGGCTTGGAGCAGCTTTACCAAGCCAAAAAAGAGGTAGTGGTTGCTGCTCAGAGAGAAGCCACGGAGGAGCATCTGCGGAGGCAGGAGGAACATTTGTGGAAATAGGAGCTTCACAAATCATTGCTTTGGCAGGAGCAGCTTAAGGAGGAGATACTAAAAGAACAATTAAAATGAGAAAAAACAATACCTAAATGGAAATTTATATGAAATATTTTACTGTCAGAAGATGTACAATACATTGTAAAAACTGGCCTGATGATGATGATGACGACGATTATGATTATAATAATAATAAACTTTAACTGTATTTATTTTTTTGCATGCTGTCAACTTACACATAGCATGGCAATGTGCAATGTTAGATGGCTGAAAAACCAAGCACTTCCATAAGTAGGGAAAGACCTTACAAAGTGTTTAAAAATAAATAAAAGCAGGCTTGATTATAATTTATATATTCAGCTATTAAACTACAATAATATATGAAAATAAACTTGTAAATGTGGTGGATTTAGTTACATATAACCCGATTTGAACTTTAAACCAATGGCTTCTGTCTGCTGCTGAAGTCCACGTACTTTCCAGAAGATGGCAGCAGTCTATGAAATAAAGCCCTTCCCCACCTAACCCCACATCGTTCCCCTTGCCCATCGTTCTCCTATGTGTTTTCAGTTATCCTTTGCAAACCCTTAAACTGTTTAAAAATGGAACATCTGCATGTGTTGTTCAGTATATTTAAAAACTGTATAGCATCTTCCCTTATCGAGTTGTCAATTCTGTGGTGAGAAAAATGTTTGGAAGATGTACCATGACCCAAAATGTTGCTTCATGTTGTTGGAGATAAGGGAAAGAAAGAGGGAGTTTTACATATAGATATTATCCACAAAATGTGTAGTATATTGAAATATGAACAGTTCTGTTGTTTCAAAGTGCAAAACCTTAGGTAAACAAAGTAATTATACTGCTGCCAGTGATATGCCAGTAAGCTTTGTCAAAGAATGCACCTAACTGTAGTATTATCCATGCACCACTTCTGAAGATATGAATCTTCTTGAATGTCATTGTCAAATCAGACTGCAAAATAGAAATAAACATTTTAGTACAATGCTATCAGGTGCCCCATTTTAGGTAGTACAAACTCATAACATAGGGACAATATCGACAATGATGAGAAACAAACCCTTTTGTGTTATAGTAACATTTCATGTGTATTGCATTCATACATTGCCAGGTAAAGTAGCTTGTATGGTGAAGTGCTACAGTGTCATCACCTCACTATTATGGACAGTTGTATTTTTTCTTTTTTACTAAGCTTTTCACATCATGAAGCAGATATTAATATTAGAAGGAATCTTTAAGTCAGCCAATTGTTCATTACAGCTTAATTTTATTAATTGAATGTTTTTTGTTATTTCATCTATTCTGAATTTGTGGAAATGACAGTTATTGTTAATTATTGTTTTAATATTTCAATTATAGAAATTATAAGAAAGTGTTACATCATAACAACATAATTGTGTTAATAAAAAGTGTGCAATAAAAGAACTTAAATTTAATTGGAGAAGTTCTATGCAGGCTTTATTCTATCACCGCGACCTGAGATCAAGAGAAGAGTTCTCATCACTCATCGCGCAATGCACTTTTAAACTGCACCAAATGGCTACACAACATGTGGCGATTTAAGACACCAAAACTTTATATTTTAATATTTAAACTGCACCCATCTTACGACCTGGAACTAAGGCAGTCGTCTGTCTTCAGAGTCACATGGCTTTTTTTAATGAGAGTGGTTTTTATCCACTTCCTGTTTATACTTTCAGCATTCAGTACTGGATACTTTGTGTGTTATACCGCAAGTACTTATGTGTATGAACCAGGGTGAGTGATCACTTGCCAGTTAACCACCAAAATTAATGTTGATAACTTTGCCATTGGAACTCCATGTTAAACAGCTTTAGTTAATTGTATTTTTTCATAATAGCTAGTTCCATTATTTACTACAATCAAAGAAGTAGTAAGCAATATACATATGTTAAGTGCATTGATGAATCTCAGAAGTAGCAAATCCTCAACTTCATCTCATACTTTCAGACTCTTCCTCATTCTCCAATGATGCACTTACCACATTTGTATCACAGTAAACTATTGCATTTGTACATATAACAGAATTGAGGTGTTTAGAATAGCAAGGGCATATGCGCCAAAATACAATTTTTTTGTTTTTCTTGCAACATATAGTATGAAGCCTACTCTTTAATGCCCGTTAAGTGTGAATGGTTGATACGCCCTGGATATGAACAAATTCTCCATTTGAATACAGCATGGTGTTAGACCTAACGCGCTTCAACCGAATCTCGAGAATAGCAAAGGCACATAAGCCAACCTGCCGGCCGGAGCCGATCGCTACGCTGTGTCAGTTGCTCTTGAAGAAAATGTAGCAATAAATCACTTAAGAGAGGGTACTGTTTATTTTCAGGCCTTTACCCCTCATAAATGGTTATTCCTTAACCTTTCAAACATTTTTGCGGTTTTGTAAATAGGGGGCATTTCTTTAGTTCAGTCTGTTGCTTTTAAAGAAACCTATGTTTAGTGGCTTGCAGCTCTCGGTTTAACTTCTGTTTAGCATTATGTTTCAAGAGTAGTTGTGTTGTTTACTAACAATACCATTGAACAAACCTTTAGTGCATTTAGAGTAGTGATTTACTTTTATTAAGCACTATGAGTGACACAGACACGTCAAGTAAGTCATCCCAGAAAACGCTGCATGCAGAAAAACCAATGGAAAATGCATATGGCTAAGAAGAAGAGAAATACAGGTGAAGAACACGTAAGTTTAAAAATCAAACATGTCGTAAAGGCATGCACCACAGGTAGAAGAAGAGGCAGTGGCGGATGACGATATTCACATTACTAACATACTCTGGTTCCTCACGGCACAGCACAGCGGTTAAACATCTTCGGTGATCTAACCATACTTTTTAACTTACTTCTTTATATTCACTTTAGAAGTATTGTTTGTTAGCATTAGAACAAATATTTATCAATATTAGTTAAAGTATTGCTTGCAAAATGCTAACTAGACGTAAACGTTTTGGTTATAACGCGCATGAAAGCATACGTTATCTAAATTATATTATTGATGAAATTAACCTTCTGAAATCTTAAATATCTGTCAAATAACATTTTACATTCCTAATTAATAGTATTAATGCATTAGATTCACATCTGAGAAATTTTTCATCCCTCTATGCATGATTTTAATATGTACTGCATAGTAAAACTTTAATCGCATTTTTCTCAAAACTAGCTTTTGGCACATACGCCCTTGCTATTCTAAGGTCCTCAGTTGTGTCTTATTATGTTGACTGTTCTACAAGATTAAAACATTTTCTGCGCCAGATTAAAGATGGTAACTTTCCAACAAAAAGCCCTAAAATTTCAAAGACTTCCAATATAAATTCTAGCTTACCTTCTAAACTAGTTCTCTATAAGCATGTGACGAACAGCATTATGACGCCCTCTAGCTGGCTGAGCTGCATGCTCCATTTCTTCCTCAGTAAGTAATGCTTTCCAGGGTAATGGCAGTTGCAGCTGTGGATCATCTGGGGGCATTTGCTCCCTGACATGCCTTAAAATATTGTGAAGCAGAGCTGTTGTGATAATTGGAAATATATTTTCCAGGTTTAGAAATAAATGACTGCTCATTCATTTGCTCTGGAAATTAAGAACACATTATTCAGAAACAAGTGTCCCATTATGACGGGTCAAATTATGCTCTACAGTCATTTATGGAATGCATTTATGAACTTTCTTTTAGGTATGAAGAGTTAGAGGCTTCATTTACAGAAATGGAGCAATTCTACAAGCTGGGTGAAACAAAGTCTGAAGCCACTCTTCAGCAGCAGAGCAAACTCATTGAATTTCTGCAGACATTGCTTCAAGAAGGAAACAAAAAGAAGGTGATCAGATTAAGCTTTGACATTTTTGACATATTTTAATAAGTGGGTCATACAAATTGCTTGGAGTTATAAAAGATTTACTCTCTAAGCACACGAAAAACGTATTGTTTCTAAAACAACTAAGATTTCTTAAACAGATTTGAATCTTAGAAAACTAGAAATCAGTCAATCTTTATTCATTCAAGATAGTAGTTACATAAAAAATCTCATGTGTGACACTCGCATAACTTTCTCTACTCTTGTACTAACCATTCTTATAAACTCCTATTCTTCTATCTTCTTCATGTTAGTTGAGATAAACATTTGCAGGAATTATCTTATTACTCATTTTCTTGCACATGCAACAGGAATATGGGAATACAGTAGGCTTTGAGCAATAGTCAAATCATTTAAAGCTTTCAAATTCCGTTCTCTTTGCACAGTTAACATATAAAAAAATGAATAGCAATGTTCCATTTGACAGAAGTATAAGTTCTCCAAAACTTACACAAATAACGAGGAATATCTCAGGAATAGTTCACTCTACAGAGAAATGTATTCTGACATGTGTTTTAGCGAGATCAACATTTTTTGTATTGTAATATTTTGTCTATATCTTGCGGTTTGCGAGTAATTCAAAAGTCATCCAGAGTAAACAAGACTACATAGGCTATAGCCAGAAAATTCAAAATCTGCATTTCATTTGTCATAAAAATATCTTAAACATGTCATTTTAATCAAAATCGTTTGAGCCATTTTTAAAAAAATCAAAATTGTCCATGTAAAGGGTAGTTAGGGGAAAGCTATTTTCTTCAAAATCTTTGTGTTGCATCCTTGAAAGACGTTAACCTTAAATACCAACTTTGGTTTTTAACCGACTTTTCGTTTTTGAGTTATGGTGTCCACAGACAGACACATACACACACTTTTTTATAAAAATGCTTTTCTTTTTATTCAGGGGGCCTCAAAACTTATATTTCTGGTGAAATCTCGACATCAAATTTTTGGGCGAAATACAATACTTCCTCTACTTTACCAGTAGAGAAAATAAAATATGTTAATTACTACAGATAAAAACAAAGTTGTAACAAAATCAAGTTTGGAAAATATTATTGTTCCAAGTTGCTGTCTGCTAAACTGGCTCATTTCAACATCTATCAATTTCATGCATTCTATTAAATATGGAGTACACACATATATTCTGGATTGTTAAAGCATGTTACAGTAAATATTAAAAAGAAGAAGCGCTATTAACTGTGAGGTTATTTTCATTTTCAGTTCATTTTAATTTGAAAGTATGAATGAATTTATGTAGGCAGTTGTTCATATCTAAAAATTAGAATAAAATCAAAACATATTACAATATCTTGATGTTTACAATAAATTGTTGCTACTTGAGAATGTTGTCCAATGTTCCATGATACCGTTTACTTATATCTGAAATGGAATACGGGTGATATGATTTGGGTTATACAGTCATAGGTTTCACACTGTTTTGATTTATCTGTACATCAGATCAGGCTAATTTGGCAGCGTAAACTGACGTTTCGACAGTTATATATTCCAGGTTTATACCCATGGATGTGTATAATTATAAAGCTTAATATATATATTAAGTTGTTCTTATGATGAATGTGAACTCGCAAAATTCATATATTTCTATGAAAAGCGTGCAGTTTTTATGGTAATTATCGAAAAGCATGTGCAAATTTTCAACCTTTTTTTTTTTTTTTTTTTTTTTTTTTTTTTTTTTTTTTTTTTTGGGGTCGCTCGCCTACCACCTAGGCGGCGGCCCGGGTTCGATCCCAGGGACCCGCATGTGGTATTCGTGGTGGACGAAGCGGCGTCAGGGCAGGTTTTCTCCGGGTGCTCCGGTTTCCCCCGCCATCTCATTCCACCGGTGCTCCATCTTCATGTATCATCAGTGTCACCGCCTGCGGTGCCATAGTAGTAAAAGCGGGCGTTAAACACTACAACAACAACAACAACATTTTTTGTTTAATGCCGCTATTCCAGTATCCTTAGTTGTTAAAGCTTCTAAGCGTATATTATTGAATGTGATTTCATTCAAATGCTAAGAATCTTATGAATACCTTGTGGACCTGGTTGTGATGAATCCTCAGGAACCCAGGTTCACAAATCATCATTCAAAACGTGTCATTGTCCATTTGCGTGTTTGAGTTGTTGCATTACAACCATTAGCAGCTGGGTAAAAGTGTACAGGTTGAGTTTGCATTGCTTGTGCTTTGAACCAAAGACCCTGACCATCTGAGCCAGCCTGCAGTTTGACATTCAGGAGGAAAATCCTGTCTCACATTCTAGATACATTGAATTTTAATTTGTGTTTTGATGTTGTGGCTCTTGTTTCTGATTCTGCAAGATACTTTGGCATTTTGGCTAATATTCTTAGTAATGGTTTAGTTTTTTTAGTTTATTCATCCTTTTAGAACATATACATGTTGTTGGATATATCAGGTTAAATAAAATGCCTACATACGTACATAAAATACATACATTCTGGTCCATATAATAATACTGGTTGAATGAGATTAATAATTAAAGTAACTGTCTTAATGGTAAAAAATCTTCAAAAAATTGCAGATATTCATCTATGCCATAAAAAGCCCTCTCAATTAAGTGATTTTTTAAGCATTTATTAAACTTGGAACCAGTTGATTGTTTAATTGTGGTTGGCAGCTTATTGTATAAAGTTTTCCCAATTACAAATGGATTTTTATCAAAGAATTTCTTACTCTTCGCTTCCCTATACATATTCTCTTTAGTTGATAGTTGTCGAGTGCTGGGCTCACAAACTAAATTTAGTACTGAATATGCTGGATATGCAACTGCCAAAATTGAATTCAGAGTGAAGTAGTCAGTAGTCAGAGTGAAGTTAACTTTCAATACTTGAAAATGGAAACATCTGTACAGGAGGTTGATTGACAAGTATCCAGGACAAAATATATTGTTGGTCCCTGTGCCAGTTCTGAGTAGTTATTCATGGTGTGAATCAGTGGTATGCCATATTTCATGGCATAATGATCACAGCTTAATTCATAGGTGAGCCATTAGGAACTTAAGCATTTCATGCATAATCATCGCATTAATGTTCCAGGCGTTCACTGTCAAGAAATATTGAAAAATAGTGTTCCACCAGTACAACCTCCAGAACCATTAGTATGCAGAGTATTCCAGTGCTCGGTGCTGAAGCACCATTCCTTCTCCTAAGGTCATCGTTGATGTAATACATTGATGCCATCCATTGTCAATGTGATCCATTTGCCGAGATGGTGGCTAGCTCATCAATAAATTGATTGGTTCAAGCACCTAAAGTGTGGTAATTATCAGAACTGTAAGCAAATGGAGTGGCAAGGAGTGTGAACTGTTTTATACATGGTTAGCATGCGTCAAGTCAATAACCATCTTATTCTTCAGTTGTGTATAGCTGTTTGTTTCTACAGTTATTCTAACGAGTGCTTATTTTATGCAACAGAGAAATTATATCACAGGTTTTAACTAAAAGTGATTGCATACCTGGAACAGAATGATAATCAAAGTGCAGGAAAGGAATTTTCTGTGAGTGAAAAACTTGCAAGAGATTGACATAAAATGAAAGCACAACTGGAACCTACAAGCCATTCTTGAAATTGATACCAAGGTGTCAGCATATATTGAAGAGTTATGCAATAATGGATGTTGTGTTTCATAGTCAGCAATCCGATAATATTGGTGCCAGTTAAAAAGTATACGCATTTCAACAGTATCATAAACGCTTTTGTAAATAAAAGATTACTTGTAATTCAATAAATCAAGGTCATCATCATTTATTTATTATTATTATTATTATTATTATTATTATTATTATTATTATTATTATTATTATTATTATTATTATTATTATTATTATTATTATTAAATTGGAGTAGGTGTTTACATTGCAGTTGCAGCCTTATGCTGTACTTGTGTTTCCTCTCCTTCCCCCCTCAAACAGTGTAACATGGCTATGCTTGAATATACTCAGACTCTTTCTTACTCCCGTAACTGTATACTATATAGTGTTCCACTCTTAGAAGACAGTATGGAGTTAAATGGGACATCTCTGTCTCTATCTAGCGCATACAAGTTGTCATTAGCCGCGTCCTTTTCTACCCTCGCGCTGTTGCCAGACTACTAATAGCATGGTATAAATATTCATTTGTTATAAATTTCAGGTTTGAACACATCCTATGCAGAATTTTTTTCTCTATCAGGTTATATCCTTTTCAGAGTCATTATACATTTCTATAGGCCCAAATTTCTTCAGAAAACGTTTTTTTTCAATAGAAGTCCGAAATTTGCTGTTTCTACACTCATCACGCGCTAACTAACAAACTAACTGCTAGAATGCATCTATATTTTTTACTTAGGTAGAGTAGACCATAGTGCTACTACCTGCCTACTTTGAATTCTCTATGTTTACCCAGTTAAGTGTTATAATTTTTTAAATTAAATGTTTTCGGAAAATTTTATATCTGTGCACTGCAAAAGTTACGCAGTGTGAAACTTTTTTGTTATTGAGTTTACATCAGGGAACCAGCGAGAGCAAATGTTGAGGAAGGTTGGAGAAAGTTTTTAAAATAAACCAAAAGGCAGTAACCTCTTTCTTTTATCCAGTAAGGCAAACAAAAGGTATTCATCTATTCAGCGTCAGGCCTGACACAGAAGATAGTATAAGGAGCAGCACTAACATTAGTTCGAAAGAAGCCGTGTGTGTAACTGTGAGCTGTTATTGCGTTATTTGTTTAATATTTTTGTAAATATTTGTAGTTATGGAGGGGGAAGCTAGGAAGAGACGATATGTTGGTAAATTAAGAAGTAAGGAACGCCAAATAATTATGAATGTGTTAGATTATTTTTGAAGTAAAATGCGTGTAAGGCAGTAAAAGAAACAGCTAAGGCTATTGAGTGTTCAGAAGCAGTAGTGTATAGGATTAAAAAGGAAGTAATGAAAGGACTTCTAAGAACGCCATCGAAAAAGAAAGCAAAAAGGGTGGGACTACACAAAACGCTAGGTTAACGCAATATGATTGAATAGTGCAAGGTGGATTGCGGCGAATTGTTCATTCTTTACAGTTTGCAAATATTCCACCCACGCTGAATATAATTTGTCACGGGTCAACAGTGATGAGACCCTATCAAAATTCTCAAGGGCCACTCTTAGTCGGTTCTTACATGATTTGGGGTCCGAATATGAAAGAAGGGGTAAGAAGTGCATATTAATAGAAAGAGACGATATCATCAGATGGCGACATAAATATCTAAAATACGTAAAAAGGTTTAGGGACCAGGGGAAATCAATTGTTTATACAGACGAGTCATTTGTAAATTTAGGTCATACAGTAACAAAGGCATGGAGGGATACCAAAGTTAAAAGTGCCCATCTCGTCAAGCAGCAATTGAAGGACTAAGTACAGGACTCTGGTCACCTCGGGGTCGCGCGCGGAGAAAGATTCGCAACTAGTACATGTTGCAACACTGCGCTCCATTTAACGTGTACTGTCTTCTAAGGGTGAAACGCGCTTTAGTTGCTGAAAGTTAACTCGGCCAGTCTTAAATAATTTATTCTTTGCATAATGTTTGCATACTTTTTTTTTTTTCCTTCTTCTTTTAAAAAAAGCAAAAAATACCAAATTACATAGAGATATATGATACCTTGCAGGCCCCTTTCCTGTAAAGTGAAGATCTGGTGGGACTTAATGATGCTTGTACAATGAGTATAACAAATAATATAAATTTTTCTGGCATGAGGTGACCTTAACATTCTGTCACAGGCAGATGTCTTGTTTTTCTTATTTCTCCATGCATTTGATATCTAAAATCTACATCCAAAACTTAGAAGTCAGCCAGTTTACAGAAACAGATGCCCTCTCTAGTAGGAGTAAATTTTAACCTGTATAGAAACACTTAGTACAGTTAAAAAGTCAAAATTCACTTGATAGGCCACACATCAATACCGTCCAAGGAGCGCTCTTGATGCAGCATTGCTTTCTGAAATGATTATCAGATTATGAAAAAGTTGCATTATAACCCTGCAATAGCCTCCATTAGTTGTTGTTGTTGTTGTTGTTATTATTATTAGTATTATTATTATTATTATTATTATTATTATTATTATTATTATTATTATTATTATTATTATTATTATTATTACTGATGCATGGACAGCTTTTATATGTAATGGGCAAACTTATTTTAACTCTGAAATGAATTCATACTGAGCTGAAAAGTAACGCTTAGGAATTTTCACTGTTTGTGATATAGGGACAATTTTATTAAAACTGCATGCTCCAGCATTTGCATGCATTCCAATGCTACCCTGTAGAACAGTGGTCCCCAACTTTCTTATGTGCTTGGGCACGTTTAACTCATGCTTAAAGAAGCATGAGCACCATTGCAACCATTATTTTAGTACTAGTACTACTGCTGCTGGTTAGGGAAGTAATGAATACAGCTTTAAGTGTACATACGTCATGGGTGTGAACTGGGAAGATATTCGGGAGAAACTGGTTTTGTCTTGAAATTTGAATTAATATTAGAGATCGTCACAATAAAAATTTGCCTATGACAGGTGCCAGAAAAATACATCACTGGCACCACATTGGACAGTGCTGCTGTAGAACATTATAATTATAAAATTATAATAAAAATTAGAAAGCCTAGCATTCACTATTTTATAGTTGATACATGTTCACTGTCACCATAGTAAATTTTATTTGGAAAAGACATAATCAAATCATTGTATGTATAACCTGTAAAATGTGTTCTTGTTCATATTAGTTGTTTGTGTTAAAATGGAAAGGATTTATAATTTTTTTGATTTGACAGTCTTTAAAGAATAAAATCTTCGGAAGCAAACAGAAGGAAAACATCCCACCAACAAGAGAAAGGCGTCCTCTCCAACAGTGTACTTCAGCCAAGCCTGTAATGCATGAACAGGGTATGCAAAACTGTGGTTTATTATGGCTTAGGAATAGAAATAGTGAATAGAAATAAAACCGTCTTAGATATTAAGAGAATAAGTTTAACAAATTATTGCACTACAGGTATGGTTTTTGGAGTAAATTTTTTATTTATTTAGTTAGTTTAGTTCAGTCAATTTAATTAGTTATATGACAAAATCAGTCCAGTTACTTTCTGTTGCCTTATTTTTCTTCTAAACCTTTGCACAAAAGTACTGCTCTCTTCTATTGATTTAATGTCATGAAAGATTGCAGACTGTGTTAACAACTCCCAACTGTTTTCTTCTCGCAGCCTTGACTCAAGTCCTTTGTCTTTTTACTTTATCTGTCTCTCATACACTGACGCTGGCGCTCGTGCACACGCACCCACACACAGGCACGCTCACACACGCGCACACACACACACTCTGTAGCTCTAACTCACTCATCTGGTGTTGTGTCGCCTCCTTATGTAGTGGGGTTCATGTTACACGGTCCTTTCTGGAACTAGAAACATGCCAGCTGCCATCCAGTTCTTTTAAGGCTCTGGGAAGCCATTTGTGGTTGCTGCTAGTCACATGTTTGCTTGCATGAGTAGTGTGGGGAAGCTTGACATTGCACCTTTGCTCACTGGCCTGATATGTGGTGTGAAGTAGCTTGGCCCTCACCATCCTTCGTTGTGTACCGTGCCCAGCATCGCAGTTAGTTTAGTTGGGTTGGTTTGGTTTTATTTATATATACTAAGGACCAATACAAAGAATATGGCTATACATCAGCCCAAACTATTATCTTGATATATTCCCAAACATTTATTTTAGTAATAATAATAATAATAAAAAAGTGCCCAATACTAATGTTCTAACATTTCATAAAACAACCCATAAACTTCTCTTCTTGCTGACCATATCGATTATTTCTTTTTTACTTTAGCCAAATCCTCGCCTATCTTCTTGCTATCCTTACTAAAGAGTTGAATTATGGCTACCTTTCTGTCCATTTTAACCATTTCCCATTTATACACTCTATCCTCCAAAGCTCTGTCTCTTTATGTTAAAAAACTGTTCCATGTCTCTGCTTTTCTCCACATATTGGACATAGATTCTATTGGAGGCCTTTTCTCATACCCTTTAGTCTCCACACACCCGCTTGTACCCAGGCAATACTCTCTCTTTGTTCCTTATTTAATTTATCCAAATACACTTCTCTTGTCCATGTACTTTTTATTTGTATATATGTTTCTAATGATCTTTTTTCCCATGTTGCTAAACAATTTTTGTATTTCTATATAATTTCAAATCTCTTTCTAGCTCTTTTCCAGAAACCATTTACATTGTTTTCCCTCCTTTAAATTTCCCATCGTGGGTTCTATCCAGCCCAGACTGATGGTTTTTAAGTGTGCTTAAAAACGACAGCTCCATGTCTTCTACTGGCATGTAGAAGAACTTGTGCAGGACGAAATTCTGGCACACCAGCGATGCTGATATGATCCTGGCAATTGACAGCATCGTTAAACGAAACTTTTTTTTCTTCAAATTTTCCCCAGTCCACTGTTTTCTAAGTTAGTTTGTATTAAATAATTCCATCTATTTTTCCTCAAGTTCATTTCTTGAAATTCCAACCATTGCCTTAACAAGTTGTTTTCATCTAGATTTGATGTTCTATACCAATATTTAATTTTAGTTATGTTAATTTAGTTAGTTTAGTTGGTCTAGTTAGTTTGGTTTAATTTACTTATGTTAGTTACTTGGTTTAGATAGTTTTGTTGGAAAGTTAGTTCAGTTAATTTAGTTAGTTTATTTAGTTTAGTTCAAAAAAATTTACAGCACATAGTGTTGCCTACTGTATTTGGCTCTAGCCACTCATTCACTCCACATATAAAAACGTGTTTATATAAACTTTATCTCTTCACTGTCCATTTCCACTTCTTTTTAACTCTAAATAAATAGTGTTCCATACTGCTGCTCTCCTTTATGAATATTCTATTCAACAATGTTCTTTTGTCCCTTTAAACTTAATAAATTCATTTATCCAGTTTTCAGCTTCCTTACATCAGACACTATATGTTCCAAGTCTTCTTTTCCTCCACCTTCCATGCCAGATTCAGTTCTTTGTTCAGCCTTTTTAGATATCCAGGTGCAGTCCGGATCATGGAATTTTATATACACCAACAGCTCGGACAATCGGGGAGTAGGATGTGCTTTTATTTACAGTCGCCAGAGTTTCAACTGTTTGGTATTTATCAAGCCCTTTTATATATATATATACACGTACGTTGGCAGCCCTTGTAGCAATTTATTATTTGTTTGGATTCCTTGAGTGCCCTCCAGACCCTATGGATGCTGTACAATTATCATCCATGGTGCAGCATATCCAGGACCACCTTCACACCCTCACCCGTGCCGGCAGGTGTCTCCTTTGTGTGGGTACCTGGACATGTAGGCCTGCAAGGAAATGAGGCTGCTGATGCTGCTGCAAAGGCAGCAGTTTTAACCCCCAGGTTTTTTAGCACTTGTGTTCCCTCTGATGATTTTAGCTTCTTTCACGGTGTCAAAGTGATTGGAGTAATGTTCAGGGGAACAAACTTTCGGAGATGAAGCCCCTCCCTATCACCTGGAGGACTTCCTCGCGTGTTTCTCATCATGAGGAAGTGATTTTAGCAAGACTGCGTATTGGGCATTGCTTTTTTAGTCATTGTTACCTGAGCACTGCTCTGTGCTCAATGCCAAGGGCCCCTGATGGTTCAGCATGTTATAATTCAGTGCCAGTTTTTTACTCTGCGACGGGAATCCCTGGGCTTACCAGCGACTGGCTGAGGTGCTGGGAAACAGGTCATGTGCAGTAGAGCGAGTATTACATTTTATTCGTGATTTTGGATTGGGCAAATGTGTTTAACTCACATATTTTATGTTTCTACTTTTTACCTTGGGTTCGTGCAGTGAGTTATTTGAACACTTTTGTTATTTTATACTTTCGTTTTATCTCAACTTTTAGTGTTCCCGGTACTGTATTGGTGACGTTTTACTGTTTTAACTTTTTCATTTGTTATAGAATAGAGTTTTAGCCCTTTTGTTTTGTTTGGGCACTAATGAGCACAGCAGTTGTGCACCCTAAAGCCATACTACTACTACCACTACCACTACCACCACCACCACCACCACCACCACCACCACCATCACCACCACCATCATCACCACCACCGCCGCCGCCGCCACCACCACCACCACTTCTTTCCCTCCACATTGGACATTTCCCTTGGATGAAGCCTTCTCTTTCACCTGTTAGCTTCCACATACCTGTTCTCGCCCATGCTATAACGTCTTTCCTCCCTATTGGCTTTGTGTAATTTTCTTTCCCATGCACATTTCATCTTAACTCAGAATTATACAAGTAAGAAAAATAAATACATAATACATAGTTTGTGTGTCTGGGTGCTTCTTTCAATCTTCAGCTGTCTATGAATTACATTAGGACCCATCTTTTATGGTCCCTTGAGTTCTCTGTACTTATAATGTTTTTAACCTTGCATTTATTTTGCATAATTTTAAATAATTTGGATTAAGGAGTACATGAAAACATTTTTAGGATATGTGTGAACCCTTATAGTCATGTACGTAGTTCCATGCGCTCACCAGAAATTAATTGTTGCCATTTTTATCATATACTGTATTGTTGCGCTTGTGCAGTCTTTGTCATGCTAATGTTACATATGTATCAAGCCTTATTGTGTACATCCACCAATAAGCACTTCAGCAAGAGTGTGTGCCCCTCAATGCTTCTTAACATTAGCTTTTGAGTTTTTTTTATATGCTGTGGTGTTTTAACTTGTTCTAAACTTCAATTTATTTTTTTCTAAATGTTTAAATCCAATTTAATTTACATTTATTATATATGCAATTAATTACATTAGTACATGTGTAGAAACTTAATCAAGTGAAGTGATGGGTAATAATATTGTTTAAATATATAAACTTGACTATAACTACACATTTACCTTATGCAACTAGAAACATTTTTACGGTAGTTACCTCACCTCTGCAGCATAGTTGAGGACGAGGTAACTACATCAAAAACATGTTTGTGTTTATGCAAGGTAAATGTGTAGTTTTAATAAAGTTTATGTATTTAAATCTGACTCCATACTGTTATAAAATTACATTAGATTTTCATATTAAGACATGTGTAGGTTATTAATTCTGTTCATGTATATATCAGGATGGCACCTGACTAAAAAGCCATTTCTTCTGATGTAAATATGTTCTTAATTTACAAAACCCTTTTTGTTGAAAACTAGAGAAGTATAAAAGATGCAGGGCTGCCAGTGGTCCCTAAAAGTTCCTACTTTTTGCAAAGTCCCTAGAAAGTCCCTATTTATTTCATAAGTCCCTAAAAAGTCAATTATGTATAAGAAAGAAATAATGTTGATTTAATCATTTGTTTTCCACCTAAAAAGAGGTTGACATTAATGTATTGGCTGGCTACACAATACACACCAGGCTCTACACAGCTGTTTAGTTTTTGTTTGTTTGTGTTGTGACTCGCTTGGTCACTGGATGCAGTTGATTCCTTACTTTTGGACCAGAAAACATAAAGGTGTATCCTGAACTCATTATATAAGGTAAGTTTTTCTGCACTATGTATTTTATTGATTTTACTTTTTTAATTTTTTCCAACCTCTCCATTTCTCTATAAAACCTTAACCCCTAACATGCTGACCTGTCATGGCATGTAATACGTCCTCTGATTGGTAACCAGAGGATATGGTCGGTGAATTTATTTTGATAACTCTCCCGGTCAGGTTGGTGAGACCCGTAAACCAACGACAGGTGTGGTCCTCCAGACATTCTGGGGGTTGTGAGAGAGCGATGTGATCGCCAAAACATAAAAATATGGTGCTCTCTAAAAAGCGGTTACATTTACTGCTGAGTCTCTTCAATATTTATTGAAAAATATTGGAGAGCAAGAGGATTAATGACTTCATTGTCAGAAATCCAGCATTAGCTAACAACTTTTTTAATTTTTGGCGATATAGGGCTATAACTTACTCAAGGCTTATACAGGGAAGCAGTTTAGGCCCCAGTATTGCTAAACTGAGGGGCACAAATCATGCTCAGCTTGCCATAGCACCGGCTGACATATTTCAGTTTTTTTAAGTTAAAAATATTACTACCTGGATAGATGATATAAGGAGTAGTATGAAGGAGAAGAATTTAGAAGAGCGGGATTGGGAAATAGGAGAAGAATGGAGGAAGAAGATACGTACTTAAACACTTTGGATACAGGAAGATGTGATCTCACATTGTAAACTTGTTGATAAATAAATAAAAAATATTACTAATTGATATATGAATAGGTCACAACATGAATTATGATATGTATCCCCTAGCTAAAATTTGTAAAAAAAGAGTGTCTTTTTGGGGTTTCACATATAATAATCAAATGCATTGCACAAATTAGTTATTCAAATTTCAAATTTACAAAATGTCTACTTTGGTATTAAGCAATGCAGAAGGCCAGTTTTGGAACTAGAGGATACATATATAGCACATAAGATACTTAACACAGAACATGTAATATACAGTGTATACATTCATATCACATTCAGATTTGATATACATATATCAAATATAAGAAAAAGAAAGAGAGAAAACAATATAAATCTTTAATAACTATTGCTATACACCATATCTAAGTTAGTAACACATTAAGTAATGAATATTATTGTACAATCAAAACGTAAATAAAAACAACAGTGATTATATATATATATATATATTATATTCTTTAAGTTCATTTTATTTGCTACAGTTTTACAGCAGTAGCTAATGTAATTTATAGTGCATTTTACTTCTGCAGAAACTGAAAATCTTCATTAAAGATTGATACATTTTAATGTATTCACTATTTCTAAAAATACTATTTAATAGTGTGCTAGTAAATCTTGTTTCTGTCTTTTTAGAACCATGGGAAATGTAGTTTTCAACGTTCCTGGCTAAATAAAACAGATCCAAATGGCTACAATATATCAGATTGGGCTTCTCAGAAAAATGATTCAAGTAAAGTGTTTTGCAAGCTTTGTTTAAAAACTTTTAGTGTATTAAAAGGCTTTGAGAGGATAATTCAACATTTGAAAGGTGAAAAACACAAATAACTTTGCGAAAACAGTTTGGCACCATCTCAGCTTCGGTTAACATTAACTTCTTCTTCAGAGCCATCAACTTCAAGTTCCAGCACTATCAGCCGTGATTTGTGTACTGTAAAACTTTATAGTGTACGTGATAAAACTACTACAGCAGAACTCATTTGGGTGTTGAAATGTGTTTCCTCGGACTATCCATTTAACTCGTGTGTTGATCTGAGCAATACATTTCATGCAATGTTCTGAGACATTGTTAATGGCAGACTTTTTTAAAAAGAAGAATTGAGCTTATATTGGAATCTGAGATTATAATCTAAATTATAATTACCTTATGTTTATTCTAATCTAACACCTTTTGTAACCTTAAGGTAAAGCTACTCTGAAAATTTGGTGAAAATATTGGCATTGTGGAATTCTCTTTCTTGCCATTTTTTGGTAATTTAGGTTGTGCAGTAATAGAAGGTAATAAGATATGAAAATATTTCTATTTTCACAATTTTTTATGGTAACAGAAAGAAAATATTTTAGAACAAAATATGTTATTAGGATATTTCAGAAAATAAGATTGTGGGTCCTTTGATGCTTTGTACTAGTCAGAAACAAAAATTCAGTTTAAAGGCTGAAATCTTTTGACACGTGGAGCGTTTTATATCTTGTCATTATTTTCACACAAAATAATAACTAATGCAGAGTTTGCAGTAGCAACATGAACATTTGCATGCAAGTTTACAATGATGTTTTAATTATGTGGTTAAATGTTCAAAGTGATAGGTTGATTAGTGAAGAAGTTCAAAATTTCAGTGTAGCCTTGCCTAAAAAGTAATACCTCTTGAAATATTATATTATAGATTGATTAAATGATGGAAAAAAAAACACTAAAATTAAATGGTGGAAAGGGGAATAGTATGAGCAAAAATATAACTATTCTGCAGCATTATCATATATTTTTTAATATCAGTAGTTTTCCAACTTAATTTTTACATCAACAAGTAAAAAGCTTACCTAAGTAAAGGGCAAAAAAGGAAATGCACAAATATCCCGCACAACCTGTACCGTGTAATTGGTGTACAGTATGTAGTTTAATTTCTCTAAAGGCATGTGCTTCATAATTATTATATTTATGCTCATTGGGGAGAAGGGTGACTATTCCTAAACACAGTTTTTTTTGTCTTGATACACATAGTAGTGAAATACGCTAATAATACTAACACATACCTTTATTTAGTAAGTGAAAAATCATAAGAAACTGTAAGTCAACCTGCCAAAATGAGTAAATAAAGAAGTGGCTCTATTTAATTTTATTTTAATAGTTTCTATATATTAATATTCTGGTCCCTAAAGAGTCCCTAAAATCCTAATGGAAGTCTCTAAAACACCCTATTTTTGGAAGCCCTGTTTGCTGGCAGCCCTGAAGATGTTCAGCAGTATGTGAAAATAGTTACATCGTATTAACAATTTGTATGATAAACAATAATATCTCTAATCGTTTGTGTTTGTTGAAGCAGCTATTAATAGATTTAACTCAGTATCAATTTAGATTGTAAAGAAACTAATAATGGTGATGTGTTGTTGAACTGAAATTAAAGTCATTTGATTGGGACACTAACTTGTGCATTTACTTTTGTGCATTTTGGGAACAGGACTTGTTCCCATCTTCAGCATATGCTTGATGGCTGTTTTTGCTTCCTCTTTGGAGGTTGGTGTGGAAGTGTGTTTTGTGTGTAGACATCTGATGATGGTGTAATGAATTTCCAGAGGTTGTTGGTAGGCATTCAAAGTTAGAGGTTGTTTGGAAAATTCATCATACCGTGACCAAATGTCTCCACAAACACACTTTCATAACCATCTCCAAACAGGAAACAAAACCTAATTTACAATATTTTATACCCAATGCAAGTCGTTTCACAAGATGTTTCCTCCAAATTCTTTTCCATGCATAGTTTAGCAGAATGAGTAATGTTTCAGGTTCAGTTTCAAAATCACATATCTAATAATAACCACCCAAATTTCATGCAATTCTGTCAAATAGTTCCTGAGAAAAGGTACATTTTATAAAGAAAAATGTAATTAGTGGGAAACTGAGTATGAAGAATTTGGTGTACCTGTAGCTCTAAAACTTTCTATTCTTTTTTGAACATGGCTTACACATTCTAGTTTTTCAGTAGCCACATTATGCCATCTAACATACAAACATTGAACTTTGCAATACTTTAGGAGGCAAATTTGAAACCTGTATCATGTAGAAAAATCATAACAGTGAAGTGCACAGTACGTGGCATTTAAATCGCCACATCCACTGTAGAAATGTCAAATTCAACAGCCTATAACTAAACATATAATGAAGATATCACAATAAAACAACTTTACTTGATTTACCAATATATTGGTTACCTGATATACAAATAAAAAAAAATCACAAATTTCATGTGTAATGCAAGTTAACACCACCTTAAGTCAGTGATGATGTGATATTAATATCTCAACCAACTGACTTTTCAATTTCAATGAATTCAATATGTGATTCATACTATCAGAGTATGTTAATATTGTGCAATCATAAATTACAGCTTCAATTCCTCCTTCAAAAACAGCCATATCACACCTAATGCAGTCTCCAGGATCTACTCTTCCAGGTGTCTTGTATCGACAACCATCATTGCGACGCATGCATCATAATATTCCACACAGGTGAGATACTATTATAATTTATCTTCTGTATATTTTCTCAGAGGATCCAGAAGACTAAACTAAAATAAAAGTAAACCTCTTGTAAAAATACCTTGGGTGTACTATAATGTATATAGTCACGCCATTTTGAAAATCAAATTTATTAAGAGTGTTACAGCAGGCAGATTCACCAATACTTGAAACTTTTTCTTTAATTGCTAGAAATGTACTTCATTATTCAACCTGTAGAAATTATTCAGTTTACGAGGTAAAATGTATTTCAACAATTCAGAATTTGCCAGATTTAACATTTGTATTTGTGACAGTTTTTTACATGCTCTTGTATCTTTAGGGTCTTGTGGTTTTCTGAAGGCAAGGGGTTTTTTTTTTTCTCTCTTTTTTAATTATAAAACCAGATTTTGCAGTTGATTGACGCATATAAAATAGCTTGCCACCCACTATTGTAATTTAAATCACTGATTCATCCAGGACTGTTTTATAGTATTGTGGTACTGAGAAAAGTTTTATAGATGCGTAGGGGACAGTGTTGCACCTTTTTAAAAAATTTGTTATAGCCTTGATCTAATTGGCAAAATTTTTTTTTTTATTAGGTTATAATGAAATTGTATACTTTTTAAGCATATCTCAATTGGAAAACCTCACCAACAAAATGTTGTTGCACTGTGGACCAAGGTACAATACCCTTTTGTACCTAGGGGCAGCCATGCTGTACCTTGGACCATACTTTAAAAGGAAGATTTAAAACAATAAATTAATGTATTTTTACGATTTAAGAAGAGAACATTTATTCATTAATTATGAAGCACAAACATAATATACGACAATAGGCATAGGCACAAAGGTCACAACAATATTTTCCATTCATTACCTTCAGCCCCAGCACAAAGATAATATGTCCAACAACCACATGTGATGTATTTACACCACTTTTCTCCACTATGATCAGATTCTTTAGAATTGTTGCAGTAAATACATTCATCTGCACCATGGTTGTCAGTATAGGGGAATGGGATCTTCATCTTCGCTTTCGGGTGAGGATCTCTCCATTATTTTGTGCCTCTTATTCAGTTTTGAAGATCCATGCCTCTTGTTGGTTGTGTTGTTTTAATCCCTGGGTGTAGTTTCAGAATGCCTGCTAAATTCGTTACCACTTTTGTATGATGTTTCACCTTGTTGGTTGCATTAATTTTCTTTTTTCATTTTGTTTCTTTTTGTTCCTTTACAGCCAGTTTTTAAGGTGTATCTGTAGCGATCATTGTCTTTCCTGTTCTTCCCCTATTTGACTTCTTCCTTGGCATGGCTTTTGAATATGACTGAACTTCTTGTCACTTCATGGTTAGATTGGGGAGTAACTGAGCCAGAACTTTTGTTTCCAGCATCAGAAGAGGTTCCAGGAACTGATTCATCCAAATTTATTGAAGTGATGTGTGAGATTGAGTTGTCTTCTATGCTCTCTGGTCTTGCTGTAACATTTTCTGTCTGCTGACTACCTGGAATTCGATCGGTTATGTAGGTGCTCAAAAAAATCATCATCCTCTGAGTCCAGTGGATAGATCCCTGATTTATGAAATCCTGACAAAATATTTTGTGGTGTAAATGCTCTTGGATAGGCTATCCCTGCAGCCTGTGGAACTGCATAGATGTCAAAAGTCCTTCCGTTATTATACACCCATGACTCGACAGCCTGATTGTAATACATCTCCATTGGAGCATACACAGAAACGTCCAGGGACTGGAGCTTGTGCAAAGTGGGGGGGGGGGATGTTACCATTACTACACCAGCAGCTGATGCTTTTTCCAGAGCTTCAACAGATAGATGCATCATGTGATTGTCCAAGATCAAGAGAACACTATCTTCCTTGGAACACTTCGCTCACCCAAGAAAGTTATCCAGAAACATCAAACAGGTCTCTTGATACAGTGGCGGTTCCAACACACTCTGCAGGGCCACCAAACAACATTCTGTCTTTGAAGTGCACACCAGGAAAAATAAGCATGAGTGGTAAGGAATTTCCAACAGCATTCACAGCTGCAATCAGCAAGTTGCCCCCTTTCGCCTGATGTTGCACTGCCTATCTGTTTCAGGCCTTTAGGAGCAACAATCTTTGATTGTCGTTGCATAGTGCTGAGACCAGTTTCGTCCAAGTTCCATATTTTCTCAACTTGTTGCTTTGGGTTTCCTTATTGACAGTGAACTGGGATGTTTTTTTGAGAAACCCGCACATACATTCCTCCCCTGCTATCCGCTCTTCATCCCAGGATTGCGGATATTTCTTTCCATTTGCCTTTGCAAATTTGTAGGCAAGTTGCCTAAGCCCCTTTCTTGTCAGTCCGTATTGTATTTTTGCCACAGTTTCAATATATGTAACTAGGAAAATTCCCTCATATTCTAAAAAAACCTGTTTAACTGAATACTTTACTGAATATTCAGTCATCTCCACAACCTAAAAATTTCTTTAAATGCCTGGTAAGAGTATAGCAACCGACATTGAATGCTTTCGCCACCTCCCTCTAAGACATTTTCTTTTCAGGATCATTAGATTAATTGCTTGAAGGGCATTTTTCAAAGCGTTTGCGTCTACATGTTCCCTTTTCTTTCCGTATCTACTACAAGGCATGTTTTCTATTATTCCAGCCTGAAACACACACAAGCAAAATGTTGAAACCTATTGCACCAGCGCAAGGTACAAGATGCAGTTGTGACTCAAGGTGCACAAGTGTGTGTTACTATATCACATGGCAACCTGCGTGCTAGGTTATAATATAATCTAAAAGTTGTAGGCTTATTATACTCACCAAATAGTGTGGAATCCAATTTTTTTGCTCTTGTATACACCACCATTATGCTAAAACCTGCTGCCTCACACAGGCACAATGCAAAACAACATGCGCCCTTGGGAGGACTTGTTAGGTGGCAGCACCTCTCAGATACAGAAACTGGTCCAAGGTACACTATGGTCTAGGTATAATACTCTCCCCTACTGTCTTGATTGAGGCTGAAACTATGAACTGTATAACATTTTCTCTACATAGTTACCATCAGCATGGTGATGAGTAACAAATGTCACAGAACTGCCATAAGTTCTGTCAGTAAAATCTAAATGCACTCTAGAATGATAATTGTGAATGAAGTAGTGTGGCAGTGCTGTATGTCATCCGCAATGTCACCTTCACTACGCTATGAGTAACCAGTTGGCAGTGTGCACGCACGAGAGAAAGATGCATTGGGTAGCGTATGAGCACCACATCACTGTACTTGTGTTATTTTGTTTTGGAAAGTGAGCTAATGAAATTCTTTTAATGCTGAAACCCCTCGGTATCAATGGACAATTTGTGTTTCAGACAATAATATAGTTTAAACAAATGGGCAAAACTGTTGATCACATCAGATCGGACCGTCCTAGGTGTGTATATACAAAAGAAGTGAATGCTGTTTGTGCCAAGATTTGACGCAATCTTTTGTGTAAACAAACCATTTTGTCTCATGATATGAATATTTTTCCACAAGCTGTCACATATTTTGAAGGATGATTTACATGTAGGGGCATATAAAAGGTACACACAGCATTTACTAACCGAAACATTAAAGGAGATACGCCAGGTTTGATACCAGGCATTTGTTAATGCATGGGGAGAGTCAGTCTCAACATCCTTTTCACAGATGAAAAAAATATTAATTGTCGAAGGGTCATTTAACAAGCAAAACTATAATGTGTATGCACTGTCCTCCAAGGAAGCAAGGGAGAAAGTTCCATGTGTGCAGCAAGGACATCACCCTGCATCTGTTGTGGTATGGTAGGCGGTTTCCTGGCAGGGAGCATCAGAGGTGCATTTTTGCGAAGGTGGAGTGAAGACTACTGGAGCTGTCTACCTGGCAATGTTGAAAATGGCGCTACTACATATAAATTTGAAGTTGTTCAAAGGGAAATTGTCTATTTTTTCAGCAGGATAAGCATCGTGTGTACAGCAAAAACGACAAAGCAGTGGTTGGCAATCAATGTCCCAAGGTTCATTGCTGCTTCTGCTGACTGGCCTAATGGAAATCTGGACCTCGATCCATTGAATTATTCTCTGTGGCAGAAGCTCAAGGCAATAGCATGTCAAAAACAGCACCGCAATATTGAGATGTTTAAAAAATTGATCATGTCAGCTGTCAAGAAAATTCCACTGGACATGATTCATGGAGCTACTGATGGGTGACCTGAATGTCTTTGCTACTGTGTTGCCGCACATGGTGATCATTCCAAATAACAGTTGATTCAGTCTGTAGCATTTTTTGTGTTCTTTCATAATATATGTATATCAATGGATTTCATAGTTTTATTTAGTAGGTAGTTATATGCATTGAAAATACTGACAGAACTTACGGCAGTACTATGTATATCTCTCGGTGGCATATGATAAGTTTAATGCTTGTAATGCAAGCTATATTTTACCTTTAATATTCTATTCACATTTTAAACATTGTTCTGGATATGAAGGGTACACAGAATAAGGGTAACCACTACTAAGATATATTTTATGGGCAGGAGAATAGTTTAAGACAATGTCCAACCAAATAAAGTAAAATGTCACTGAAATGTCACATTTCAGAAGTCATGTACATTTGATGAAAGCAAAATGTCACCACAAAACAGTAAAGAAATGGGGAATGTCAGCTTGGTACTTGGCAGCGTTATTTTACACGATGCTGCATTGATAATCATTTCATCTTACCGTCTTTTGGTTGCTCATGACTGTGATTTATTGCTTATTTTGCATGTAGTTTGTGTCTGAGGAAGAGAATGGTAACGCAAGTATGGCATCAAGCAAGAAGAGATGTAATTTGGGTCAAATGATTGAGGTAACAAAGAAACTTGGATAGTTTTCAGATTTCTTCACTTTGTAGTATACCATACCAAATGCCTAGATCCCGCAAAAATAGTGTTTCCAATTCATGGGCACTCATACTTAGAGTGCGATAGAAACCTGGCACTAATTAATCAGAAATTTGCAGCTGAAACACCAGAAGACTGGGAGGATCATTTTAGGAGTGCAGGAAATAAGTCCTTCTCTTTCCATGTAATATAAGTTGATCAACCAATAATTCGTCAATGAACCAAGTGTTTTACACCCTTGTACAGAAAAGTTTGCCCTTTTAAGACAAGGCCCATAAGGGAACTAGTCATCTCTATTGAGCAACCACAATTGAAGGGCTTAGTGGAATAAGGGGCTATCCCTCATTTTGGTCAAATATGAACTAGTTGCATATTATGTAACCTGAGTACATCTAGTGTTAGTTTATTGAACTATTAAGAGCGTGGGATAGCCCCTCTGACATATTGGAGAGATAGAGAAAAGTCTTTTGAAGAGCTTTCAGGTATTCTGAGTGGAATATGGGGCTATCCCACTCCTGTTTGAAACCTTTGTCCTGATAGGTCAGCTGTATACTGCATTGGCCAATGGGAGACCAGCTTTCACATCTCATGGTTTGGAAACAAAATGGCTGATGAAAGGTTTGTTGTGCTTGTAAATGAAGAAAATGAGGAAAATAGAAGCAAAAAGAGGAAGAGAGATGTAGAAAAATGGAAATACAACAGCAGGAAGTTAGCACAGAATAGTAGAAAAGAATATTCTACACAAAAAGGCAAAATTGTGCCTGCTAAAGCATTTACCAATATCCAATGTTGCAAAACTGAATGGTGTGGTTATAAACACATTACAGAAGATGAGAGTGATGCAGATTTTGGCATTATTGAAAACTTAAAATGACATACCCAGTATGCGTATACACCTGAGGAGTGGGCAAATCTTATACGAAATGCAAGGAAGCAGAAGCCATTTCTCTGGAAATGAAGAGAGAAGATTTTGTTAGTCTGGCTCCATTAACAAGTAAATTAACAAAAAGTAACGAATTCCGTTCTGGCGTAAATGTGGACTTCCGGAAAGCATCCATTCTAAGGTTCGAAGGTGGACATGAAGTAGACGTGTGTTTAGCATACAGTCAATTAGGTCCTTACACTACCATCAGTTTTCAAAAAGGAAAAAGAAAACCACAGAAAATATGAAACACAGTCTTCGAACCAAAGTACTCTAATGGAAGGTCAATCAAAGAAATAAAATATCGAGTCATAACCTCAATGTTGAAGTTCATACCCCCTGTGTACCATGAATTTTATTTAAATTTGAGATCAGACAGCATGTGTGAAGTGGGAGAGAACAATGAAGATGAAATCATTTGATTGTGATGTTTGGAAGTTGTGATTGTCACTTTTAATGTAGAATATTGTATGCCATCTTCAAGTTAAGTAAATATTCTTTATGCTATAAACTAACATACTGTGTCCTACATTTGCAGAAAGTTAGTTCAAAACCTTCCTAATTTAGTACCAAAATTATTTAGTGATTGGTAATTTTTTGTTTGAGTTATGGAAAATCTAATAAAGTACTAAATATCTCAGAAACACAATTTTGAGGGATACCCCCTTATTCCACTAAGCCCTTCAATTCATGAAGTACAGAGACAGTTACAATGCTCTGTTGTAAATGCTCCAAGATCAACCTTGCATTTCTCAGAAACACCAGATAGGATTTGTTCTTCCAAAGAAAACTATATATAAGTGCAAGATTTACTGTACATGAAGTTGCTCTACATTCACAGATAGAAATATTGAGGGTTCTATTTCAGGTTTACATCCAATCTCTAAAGCAAAATTTACTGATCTGCAAGTCATTAGTTTATTTTGTCGACCAGAGAGAGCATCCTTCATTGATACAGTTCCTCACTATTAATTATAGGATGTAATAATGCTATTTATGGTTTGTTAAAAGTGACATTCCTCTTTATTTACATGATAATGTGTTCATAACACTGGCATTCTCCTTTTTTTTTATATTTATTTATATTATTATCTACATACAATACCAATTCAATTAAATAATTTATGTACAGGTATTATAGACAACATTGAAGGTTGAAACTTTCAAATTGAATTACCTCAGTTTGTTCAAAATGTGACATTCCCCCTTTTTCCTGTGAACCCTTCAAATATATAAATAAACACATAAATACATTTATAAATAACCAAACAACAAAACTCAACACATAAATGCAAAACATATTTAGACAATTATCCAATGAACATAGCAACTGACGTGAAAGTCATACGTAAAAAAAAATACTGAAAGTCGTGAGCAACCCAATGTTAACATTTAAAATCCAACAATGTAACAAAAAGATCTGCAGGATCGTAATCTACAGACTTTACACCACATATTGCCATATTGTGATGTCATTAGCTTCTTTCACATGACCACAGGCAGTATTTCCAAAATGGTGGGCATCAGTGTTTCATTTCAACAGCATGTGTAATTGAATTCCTTGTTAAAAAGGGAAAATCTGCTACTGAAATTCACCTCAGACTTCAATGTACCTATGAGATGTCTGCGTGGGTGTTAGCAGTGTTAGGAGATGGCTGAAGCATTTCAGTGGTGGGAAAACTAGTATCGAAGATGAACCTCATAGCAGTCTGCCTCGTGCTTGCCCCCCAGATCACAACAAGGAAAGAGCTGATGAGATCATTAGAGAAGATAGGTGTATCACTGTCGATGAAATCGCTGTACATCTTGCAGTAAGACATAGTGCAGTGCAAGAAATGATACAAAGCTTGAAACCTTCAGAGATTTCAAAATGAAGATGATTTTTTGACGAGTATTGTGACAGACAATGAAAGCTTGTTCCATCATTACAAGCTTGAAACAAAACATGAGAGTATGGAATGGAACCATGAATAGAATAGAATCTTTATTCTCACATAACATTTACAATGTCAGCCTAGGCTGGTAAACTGGTGATTCGTCAATTATATAAAACTAATTTTACAATCAAAGAAAAAACTAATTCTAATGTATAGTATACAAGGTATTGTCAATTAAAGGTAATGCAAGGTACTTATAATATAGTATCCTCCATGAATTCTTGTATGGAGTAATATGTCTTGTGTAACTACAATTCTTTTACACTTTTATTGAACAATTTTAAGGTCTTTATCTCCTTGAATCGTAGAGGCAGTTATATATTTTTATACCCATGTGATAGGGTGTTTTTATCATATAGTGTTAGTCTATGCATGGGGTATTTTTTGCTGGACTTTTTCCGTGTACTATAGTGATGATGATTTTGTTTTTTCATAAATTTGTCATAATTTTTATATACATAGGTGAGTAACTAATATATATATATATATATTGTTGTTGTTAGCTAATGCTGGATTTCTGACAATGAAGTCATTAATCCTCTTGCTCTCCAATATTTTTCACTGATGGATGGGGCATTAGAAGTGCCTGGGCATATTTGAAGGTGGTCTCGATCCATTTCCTCTTGCAGATCACATAGAGGACAGAGTGGTGAAGAATATATCCCAATTCTGTTTAAATGTTTTGCCAGACAATCATGTCCTGTAATCAACCTGAAGTTTGCAACTGCTGTTTTTCGAGGATACTCAGGAATTACTGTTTGAATGTTTGGTAGTTCCCATCTTTTATTTTTTGATTTTTCATAGTAATATTTTTCAATAATTTTTTTGAATTCAGAGTTGACTAATCTTTTAGCTGCATAAAATGGTAGATTAACTATAGATTTCTGCACATTGCCAATACCCTTTTTTGCAAGAAAATCAGCTTTCTCATTACCACTCAGTCCACAGTGAGCTGGTATCCATTGGAAGACTAGGTGTTTTTGAAGTGCTGTTAGATGGGTAAGGATTTTCCAACATTCTATAATTGTTTGGTTTTTTGGTGACAACTTGGAAGTAATTGCTATAATGGCTGCCCTGGAATCTGAGAGAATAACTGCTTGCTGAAAATGTGAAATTCTGTACAAAGGATTTTGTAGGGCCATTCGAATTGCTTCAATTTCTCCATCAAAGTTCGTAGTTCCATAACTTAAAGATTTGTAATAGGGAAAGAGGTGACATGTGACTCCAGCACCTGCTCCATCTTGGTTTGATATTAATGATCCATCAGTATAAATATGGAGCCATTCGTGTTCTGGAAATCTAGTATGGATTGTCTCTAATGCCAATAATTTTAGAACACTAGTTGGAGTACCACTTTTCTTAACTTCTTCTGTCAGGTGTAAGTAATATGTGATGTCTAATGTTTGTGTTGGATTGACTTTAGATATGAAGTTTTCCTTTGAATTAGGAAGGTATACATTCTTCTTGATGTCTTGAATTTTGGAAAGAAAGCTCTCCTGAGTCTTTAGTGTATGTGTAAAATTTCTCTTGTGCCATGTATTGAATGGGAGTCTGATCAACTTTTTTTGTTGAATAAGAGCCGCTTTTTCTATTTCATATTCAATGGGACATTGGTTGGTTAGTATTTCCATAGCTGCTATTGGTGTGGTTTTGATAGCACCTGTAATTAATCTCAGACTTTGGTTTTGAAAGATTTGAATCTTTTTTGTGTTTGCTGTTACAAGAACTTCGCTGCAGTAAGTAAATAATGGCTTTATATATACATTGTATGTTGTGTTAAGAGTTGCTCTGGAACATCCCCACTTCATTCCTGTTAGACGTTTTAACAGTGAAAGGCACCTCTCTGCTCTTTGTATTACATTTTCTATTTGTTTGGTCCATGTAAGTTTAGTATCAAATGTAACTCCTAAATACCTTGCTTCCTTTGTTTCTGGTAATTGTTGACCCTCAAAATTTAGTTTTATTTTTAGTGGCTTTTTTCTTAGTGAAAAGATTTGGTAGTTTGATTTTGTTGTATTAACAGTCATTAAATTTTCTTTGGTCCACCTTTGTAATTTGGTTAAGGATTGTTGCATGGTTTTTTCTAGTTCTGTACTTTTGCTTTTTGGTTTTGAAGTCCACATTACTGTCATCAGCAAATAGTGCACACTTCACACCTGATTCTTGTATTTGTTGTGGCATATTGTTAATAAATATATTAAAAAGTGTTGTGCTGAGCACTGCGCCTTGTGGTAAGCCACGGTGTACTTGTTTGTATTTAGATATGTTTCTTCCAGATCTGGTTGCAATAAAGCGTTGTGTTAGGAAATGACAGCCATGAAACATTGGACCTTGTATCCCTATTTTTTTACTTTCTTTAGTAGTTTTGTTCTGCATATAGAATCATATGCCCTTTGGAAGCCAATAAAAACTGATAAATTGTCTTCTTTTCTATTGAAGGAGTCTTTGATTTCTTGACTGAGAAGTAAGACTTGTTCATTTGTAGAGTGGAACTCTCTAAATCCAGCTTGACATGGGGAAATTAAATTTTTTGATTCTAGAAACCAATTTAACCTGTTTGACACCATTCTTTCCATCACTTTTGCTATTATGCTAGTAAGAGCTGTTGGTCTATAATTTTTTATTTCTGACGCTGCTTTGTCTTTCTTCAAGAGTGGGACAATTATTGCATTTCGCCATTCAGCAGGTACAGTGGTTTTCCAGGATAGAATGTAGAGTTTTAGTAGTTGTTTTGCTGTTTTTCCAAGGTTTTTTATGAACTCTGGATGTATGTGATCAGGTCCAAGAGACATTTTGTTTTTTAGATTATTTATTGCAATGTTTAGTTCTTGCATATTAAAATTTTGAAAAAAGATATTGCACTGAGTGTTAGGATCATTCTCTTTCTTGTTTCAAATCTTTCTTAAATTCTTTACTTTCCTTTTTATTATTTCTTGTTACTTTATGTGAATTAGCGTAATATTTATTGAATGTTTCGGCTATGGCCGCATCATTTGTTAATATTTTATTGTTGTGTATGATAGGTGTGCTGTTGTTTTCTTTCCTATCCTTGACATTTTTTATGAACTTATGAGCTTTGTTACCATCTGTCCTATAATCCATTTTTTCTAAGAAATTATTAAAGTAATTCTTTTTAGCAGTATTAATTTCTTTTTTTAATGAGGCACATTTCTTCCGCCATATTTGTGTATCCTGGTGCTGTTTTTATTGTAGTGATGCTTCAATTTTGAGCAATGTGGCTCTTATTTTCCTCAGGGCGTGGTAAGGGATGGAGTGAAAAATCACACGATGTTTCTTCACCACAATGTATTATTTTATTAACACTTTTTCTCTATTTTACATTTAAATAAATCCTCTTAGCACCATTTTAGATTATTTAAGTCTTTCCACTTTTTCAAAAAGTGGAACAAAAGCTTGATGAAAATCTGGTAAATGTTCTACAATGTCCACACGCTACCTAAACACGTCTTTTCACCTTGAATATTTAGGCGCTAGTGCCGATTCTTTAGTTGCGAGTCTATCATTCCAACTGCCACGTGTACATCCGCGTATGCGTTCATCAAATAGTTCCCGCATTGTTAGGGAAGCAATCTTTAGCTATCCTGATTTCGCTTTTAATATTGAACACATATAATTCTTTTATTTATACATATAGCATCAAATAGCAAAGGTAAGTCTCTAGTGATTTTGCAGGTAAATTGTCGAAGCATCTTAAACAAAAAATTAGAATAGGGGGTGACCTAAATCTTCCAAAAGTTAACTGGGAGGGTGAAGTGAGGGGAGGGGAATCGCAGGCTATTGTAAATGACCTAATTTGGGAAGGTGGCTTTGTTCAAACTGTAAAAACCGCAACTAGGGAGGGGGTGGTTCTAGACGTTTTCCTGGTGAAGCCGGAGGAAGCAGTGCTAGAGTGTGAAGTTTTTCCCGGTATAAGTGACCATAACTGCGCAGTGTTTAAAGTAGAAGGGATTCGAGCCCAATGCCATACAGGGGAAAAGAAACACATTTACCAATATTATAAAGGAGACATTCCAAGGCTGCAACAATTCCTAAAAGATAGATATTCCTTGTGGTCCCAAACTGGAAGTTCGGTTGAAAAAATATGGCAAAATTTTAAAAAAATCGTTGTGGAAGCGACAGATAAATTTATACCCCGTAAAACACTCACAAAAAACCCTGACCCAGAATATTACAACAAAACAGTAAAACGACTAAAGAAACAAGTTAGGAGAGCATATGGGTCACGTAAAATTAATACTTATCACGCAAATAAATTCCATGTCTTGTCAAATAAACTTTTATTAGAGAAGATTACCGCTGAAGAAAATTTTTTAAAAAATATTCTCTCGTCTAACAGAAATAACTGGCAGCAGTTTTTTAAATTCGTGAGAAGGCGCAGGGGTAATAAGGAGGAGATTCCGGGAATAAAAAATGGAAATGTACAAGTTACCGACTCTTTGTTAAAAGCGGAAGTATTTAATCGGCAATTCGCTTCAGTGTTCCAAGTAAAGAGCAATGCCAGTATTAAAAGAACGGAGGGGCCCCCTATGATCGTGAAACCAAGCGACATTCGAAAAAGATTATTTAAATTAGGGAAATATAAATCAGTCGGTCCGGACGGCATTTCGGGTGACTTTCTTAAAATTGGAGGGGAGGCAATCGTGCCATATATGATGAGGCTATTCGAAATAACGGTAAATAACGGAAGTATACCGCAGGATTGGAAGCAGGCTATAGTCGTTCCTATTTATAAAACAGGGGATCGAACCACAGCGACAAATTATAGGCCAGTTAGCTTGACATCAGTAGTAAGTAAACAAGTCGAGCATCTTATAGGGCAATACTTAAGACAAGAATGGGATAATTCACACTGGCTCTTTGAAGGACAACATGGGTTTCGGAATGGACACTCTTGTGAGAGCCAACTAGTAGCTATTTGTCAGGATGTAGCTGATGCACTCGATACAGGTGGTAAAGTGCATGCAATAGTTATTGACTTTACTAAAGCGTTTGACCTTGTACCTCATGGGCCACTTATAGAAAAACTTTGCAATATGCAAATAGACAACAGAGTGATTATTTGGATTCGGGAATTCTTGAGCGGACGAACCCAAAGAGTGCGGGTGGGAAATAGACTATCGTCCCCTACCGAAGTAACCTCAGGTGTCCCCCAGGGTAGCGTTATCGGGCCGTTGCTTTTCTTAGCATATGTAAATGATTTATGGAAAGGGATAACATCACAAATTCGGCTATTTGCGGATGATTGTATAATCTATAGAAATATCAAGACCGAAGGTGACGTTAATAACTTACAAGAAGATTTAAACAAAATTCAACTCTGGGCGCAATCCAATCAAATGGAGATAAATCCAAGTAAATGTAAAACAATTATATTTTCAAGGACAAGAACAGAAGAAAATGTGATGTATAAATTAGATAACAAGAGAATACCCAGGGTAAGTAGCACTAGATATCTAGGTGCAATAATAAATGAAAGATTGGAATGGGGGGAACATGTAAACTCGGTCACTGGAAAAGCCTGCAAAGCATTGCACTTTGTAATGAGAATATTAAAACGCAGCAATGGGAAATCGCGAAATTTAGCTTACACATCCTTAGTCCGACCAATATTAGAATATAGCGCGGCATGCTGGGATCCATATCGGGTTGGTCAAAAACAAGCACTCGAGAGAGTTCAAAAACGAGCAGCTAAATTTGTTGATAGAGGAAAGCGATTTGAAAACCTTACAGGCACTGCTACCTCCTGGGAATCATTGGAGAAACGTAGAAAACGGGCAAGGCTATGTGCAATTGTTAGAGCATATAAGGGGGAACCTGCATGGAAAGATATAACAAAGCGGTTGTTGACACCATCATATAGGGGAAGGAATGATCACTCTAAAAAAATAAGAAATAGGGAACAGAAAACTGATATAGGTAAATTTTCCTTTACCAATAGAACAATTAATGACTGGAACAATTTGACTGCAGAGTTACTGGAGACTTTGCCTCCAAATGTAAATAATTTCAAAGAGAGGTTAAAAAGAAATCCTGTATAGTTACCATAGTGCATGAAAGGAATTGTATATATGTTGTAAGGAATTGTATATTATATTGTAAGGAGTTGTATATTATATTGTAAAGAATTGTATATCATATTGTAAAGAATTGTATATTATATTGACAGCGCTGCCACCGGGCCATGCTCTAAGCAGTGAAATAAAGTATCTATCTATCTATCTATATATATTAAAATTAAATATGGAAATATTTATGACGTCTTTAAACAAACTTAATTGTTTGTAACAATGAACATTAGTAAAACGTTTTCGTCATTTAGCCAACTCATACCAACATCAAAAAACAAATTACACTCTTAACAAATATTCACATAAACAATTTTCTTTTAGGGTCTTCTAATATCCTGTCTCAATCCGATATATTTTTTGTTTGTTCAGCTGTATTTCTAGCTATATCCCTTTGCTTTTTCAGTTCTTCTAACTGGGGGTTCCAAAAGGGTTTGAAATTTTGAATTCTTCCCCGAGGAATATGTTTTTTTGCGGTTTCTAGGATGACTTTACAGAAATTTTTGTTCAAATGATCTGGTTGGTCATGTAGCTGTGAGTTTATTTGTTCTTTAAATTTATGTTCCAGTTCAGTTTTATATTTGATCCAATCTGCGTTTTTGAAGTTCCAATACAGATTCGTGTGACATTGACTGTTATTTGTATTCTCTAGTTTTATATCAGCAATTACTGCTCTGTGACTAGAACTTGGATCTTCTATAACTTGTTTTTTAATTTTTGAAACAATATCTGTTGTAGTTAACAAGAGGTCTGTCTCATAGCTTTTACCGGCGGCAAAGTGTTGATTCACAGGAAATTCGAGACATTACCAGACGGCGTGAAGTTTTGTTACTTTAAACAGTTAACAGCATTTGACAGACAACACACTATGTAATTTTTTGCGGTTTCTAGGATGACTTTACAGAAATTTTTGTTCAAATGATCTGGTTGGTCATGTAGCTGTGAGTTTGTTTGTTCTTTAAATTTATGTTCCAGTTCAGTTTTATATTTGATCCAATCTGCCTTTTTGAAGTTCCAATACAGATTCGTGTGACATTGACTGTTATTTGTATTCTCTAGTTTTATATCAGCAATTACTGCTCTGTGACCAGAACTTGGATCTTCTATAACTTGTTTTTTAATTTTTGAAACAATATCTGTTGTAGCTAACAAGAGGTCTGGGTTACTGCCTGCTCCAGAGTAATGTATGAAGGTTGTGGGATCTTCTTTACTATAAATCAGTTCAAAAGTTGTAGTATTCAAAAATTCTTCCACTATCTTCCCTGTAGAATCCACTTTTTCATAACCCCATCTTTTGGAATGAGCATTGAAATCCCCAATTACGATTGTTTTATTTAATTGGTCAATAAGAGAGAGATCTGGTTCATTCCTGGGAGGATTGTAAATACTGTATAAATGTAGATGTGTTTTGTTATCCCAAATATTTAGCTTTATTAATTCACTTTTGTCTGTGTTATCCATTTCTTTAACAATTTCAAAGGAGGATTTAATATCCTTTTTGACTCCAACTAATATTCCACTACTTATCTATTTTTGGGTAGTAGGTGTAGTAGAAAACCAGTAAAATTGAAGTATTTAAGTTGGTCATTTGTTAGATTTGCTTCCTGTATGAAAAATATATCGATATTATAGTCAAATACAATTTTATTCAGTTCAACTCTTTTTGTTTGTGTGAGACCACCCGCATTCCATTGTAGAAGTCTGATGTTAGATCTATTAATATAATGTTTTGGTTCTCGAGAAGTAGTCCCCGCCCGGAGATCCGAATGGGGGACTATTTTAACTCCGGAACATTTTACCCCTCGAGTCATACTGCATAAATATTGAAGAGACTTAGCAATAAATGTAACCACTTTTTAGAGAGCACATATTTTTATGTTTTGGCGGTCACATCGCTCTCTCACAACCCCCAGAATGTCTGGAGGACCACACCTGTCGTTGGTTTACGGGTCTCACCGACCTGACCGGGAGAGTTATCAAAATAAATTCACCGACCATATCCTCTGATTACCAATCAGAGGACGTATACATGCCATGACAGGTCAGCATGTTATGGGTTAAGGTTTTATAGAGAAATTAGAGAAATGGAGAGGTTGGAAAAATAAAGACTCCCTAGCCCTCAGGAACCCTAATAGCATTGGGGTCGGAAGAGAACAAGAGTTGACCAAGGTAAGGTCAGATAGAAAAGTTACAGTGAGGAGCAAAACACCAGTAAGTGGAAGGAATGTTCTGCTCAGCTTGGGTACCTTGTGGTCGGTATTCACATATCCCCTAGACGGAGACCCCTGAGTATATATATATTGAGGGCATTGTTAAAATTTTAAATAATGGTTTGCATGAATCTTTAAAGCTTGCATGTACCATTATGCAAATTATCTTTTTTTGAATTTTAAAAACTGTTTCCCATCCAGATGCGTTTCCCCATAGTATTATTCCATAGGCCAAGATCGAATAAAAATAGCTATAATATACAATTTTTTTGGTTTCTTTATTCATTATTATATGTGTCAGGCACAACGTATTATGGCAGGCCGAATTCAATTTCTTGGTTATATATTCAATATGGATATTCCATTTTAAATATTCATCTATGTGTATTCCTAATATCTTACGATGACCTTTTGTTATAATAATAATATTATTATTATTATTATTATTATTATTATTATTATTATTATTATTATTATTATTATTATTGTTGTTGTTGTTGTTGTTGTTTAAGTTATCTTGTTTCAAATTAGCATCAGTTTTAAATTGTATAGTACTAATTTTTGTTTCATTTAAATTCATACTATTATTAGTGAACCATTAAGAAGAAAGCAAATACAGTGACATCTGCTGGGAAGGTTATGGGTAGCATCTTCTGGGATGCACAGGGTTGCATTGTGGTTGAGTTTCTTGTACCTGGATAATCCATAAATGCTTCCTGCGATATCCAGACACATTGCCATGCTTTGTGTGATAAGTGCCCTGGAAAGATCATCCTGCAACAGGATAATGTGCATCCTCACACTGCCTTTGTCACTATGGAGAAGATTGGGTAGGAAACTGACACTTCCTACAGGACAACTTGACACCCTCCGACTACCATCTTTTTGGTTCTATTAAGGTACAGATGCGAGGCAAACACTACAAGACTGGAGGATATTCAAAAACCAATATGTCAGTGTCTTTGTGCAGCTGGAACAGAGAACTATGTTAAGGGCATTTTTAAAATTGGAGAACAATGGTGAAAATGTGTGCAAAGAAATGGAGACTATGTTGAAAAGTGAGAGAAAAGTCTGTAGATTACAATGATGTGCTTGGTTTATCTAAAAAATAAAGGTAAGAGTTTTTAAAAATTGTAGCTCGCTGTTTTCAGTATGACCCTTGCATATAAATACTGTGAGCATGAGGCAATCTCATAATTCTCTTATATATTAATCAACAAAGACAACACTGATTGATGTTTAGAAGAATTTAGTGACAGTGACATCCAAATTATACTTGTATATTTGTGGACTCAGTTTTTTAAGCCCTGAGGTTAAAAATGGAAGCAACAGCTTCCTAAACTAGTCCCTGGTAAATTAAGGTATGAAATGGTGTTAAAAATCCATCTCCACAGATATAGAAGAAAACAACTCTGTTCTTCATTGCTACAAAAAGTGTCCTTTCCTCAATAGGTTTGAGCAGAAGCTATGTAAGAAGGTCTGCAAATGTGCTGCCTGTCAGGAAGCTCTTCATTTTGGACGGCACATGTCATTCTGTCAGGACTGTCATATTACAGTACATAAGAGGGTGAGTTAAGTTTGTTATTTGCATATGCAGAGCAAATCAAAGCAAAGCATATGGTGCGTTTTCAGTAAGTTCCAATATAGCTTCTCTGGATTTACAGCATTTCATCAGATATTTTGTGCATTATTTTAAGTGAAAACATAATATGACCAATATTTGAAGAATAAATTAATATTGCCATGAATAGTCATCTCGACTTCCAATGATTAGCTTCATATAATGGGGGGACTTAGAGTAAGTCTAAGTGTGACAACGCCTGGCCAAGTTAAGCAATTTGCAGTAGGAGAGACAGGCACTAAGTATAAAGGTAGTATTATTGCTTGAAAGGTATTAAAACAAATTTATTTTAAAATTACATAGTGTAGTGTGCCATGTTTACAAAGGTAATATTTAACATTAACATCTTTCAACTTTATTTTAGTGTGTTTTGTGCTACATGTCTTGTACGCAGAGGAGGCTTAGATTTAAAAATCCTCCCACTAGTTGTAGCATGCCTAGCACTGATGTCATCTTCAATTATACAATTATTTAGATCTTCTTCCTCATCATCATCATCATCATGATAAAATTGCTTAACGTTCTCACGCATAAAATTTTGATCCTCTTTTATTCACTGCTTCATCACTATGATCAAATTTAAAATCAGAAAGTGTTGCATTATCAAATGTATCCATAATTTCCTTATGAGTCATTTTGAAATTGTGAATCATGTGTGTAAATTACAATGACTGCACAACAAGCAGACTATGGTTACACTGTAGTCAAGTAGTTAGACCATTCGCTTCTCACTAAAGCGCCTCGGGTTCGATCCCAGGCAACTGCATGTGGGATCCGTGGTGGATGAAGTGGCGCTGGGGTGGGTTCTCCGGTTTCCCCTGCCATATCATTCCACCAGTGCTCCATCTTCATTCCATGTGTCATCAGTGTCACTGCCTGTGGTGCCATAGTAGTAAAAGCGGGCGTAAACACTACAAAACAAGCAGACTGAATACTGAATAATGAAAAAAGTAGAGCTCAAACTGCCAAATCGATCAAGAATGAAAAGTTAGCTTATATAAACAAACTCCATTGTTGATACAAACAATTATAATCACTCCACCCTTAGATCCGTACCTGATGTAAACAAGCCACCAACAACTAACCCGCAATACGCTGGAAACCAAAGCACACCATAAAATATAGTACCTTCAATATTGGTGATTATCTGTGAGTTTTCAAGATGTACGATAACCCTGGTAAAGACTATTTGAATGTAACGCTATAGCAGCGCTATTCCTGAAACTCCCGAGTAAATATCACTATGCTGCATGATAAACACGAAGCACGAGTCCACGTGGTGTTTGTGTTAGTTGCAGATGATATGAACATCAGGTTATCGGGGAGGGATACAAGGGGTGGATCTAAGGCTGGATGGAGTATAATGACATAAAATCATTGTTGCAACAAGATTGGAAATTATAGAATCTTAGACATCACTGAGGGATACTTTATGACCACCTTGACAAATCATTGTTTCATAAAAAGACCAACAATGAAAACCTTGAAATAATTCCGCAGTTCATTAATAGAAACAGTGATTCTATAATTAACTAATGGTAACTATTGACAGCATGCATCTATTAAAACAATTAGAAGACCGAATTTGAAAAATTTTAGAAGGTGGGTATAAAGTAAGCCCCTTCCCCTTTGGTATTTCTGGGGTTACTGGAGTTTTATTTGGAAACTTTCTCAAACTTTGTATTTCAGTGCATTTCGTCAGTACCAACCAATTGTGGCCTTCCTACAGCCTTAGTTCAGCATTTCTCAGAATCTTGGAATGCTAACAAAGATGCAGAAGAGAGCAATGAGAAAATCACATCTGATAGCATGGAAGGATTTATCAAAATTCCCAGGCAAGTTAACCTGTTTCTGAAGTTTAGAATTTAAATTGTTAATTAATGTTCGAACTGTATTAATTTGATCTTGCATTTAAACTTTTATGTTTAATTTTAGCAAACTCACTTCCATTGTTTTTGTGGTTGTTGTTTGTTGTTGTTGGTTTTTTTTTTTTTTTTTTTTTTTTTTTTTTTTTTTTTTTTTTTTTCCCTTCAAGAAATATATGCTCCTCTGGTTTTGTCCATAGGAATTTTTTGTTATATAACAAGCAAAATGAAGTTAGAAACATCTGCTTTTCATCATTATTGATTCAGCAATTTTGGAGTTGCATACAATATTTCATTTAGCATACATGAATTTGATTTATTTTTAGAGAAAATGTTATTTTATGTACATTGATGAAAACTGAAGAATTACAGAAGTCATGAGCTTCAGATTTGCTTCTGGAAGATTTCAAAGGAGCTATTCACTCGCAATCTCATTTGACAAAAGAAATTATATTACTTTAACCTAAAGATTTCCAGTTTTTAGCATATTAGGCCCTTTTCTTTGTTCTTAAGTAAATATTTTCAGTATTTGTTTCAGTTTGCTTAATTTGTTTATTTATCTGCATTTGGAATTACGTAGTAATTTATAGCATCATGAGCATATTATAAAAAGACAAAAATATAAATACAAATACATATTATGAAACATACACATACATTACATTACAATTGCATTACACTACACTACACTACATACATTACACACACACAAGCCCAAAAAAGTATGAATCTAATGCACGCATTGGAAAAATCAGCAAAAATAAACTGGGAACTGAGGTCAGATGTGATGAGAACAATCTACAAAGGAGCTATATTGCCAATTCTATCATACGGAGCCACTCACGGATCGAAGCCACTAACAAACAATGTAATGCAGTAAAACTCAAAACAGAATTAGACCTTCCAAGGCACTACTCAAGGTGGCCACATCCTGCTGATATTTATACCATAAAAATAATGCAGGTGAATGTCGAGTATAATCTAAACATATACACTGACAGTAGTAAAGAAGACACAGGTGTCAGAACAGGAATCGCCATATATATCAACAAACAACCGGTACACCAGTTACAATATAGGCTACAAGATCAGTATACAAACAATCAAGCGGAATAACTAGCAATTCTAAAATCACTAGAGTATTTGGCAACAGTTCACCATCTTCCTATCCATCACAAAACGGCAACAATTCACACGGATAGCAGAGTAACTTTAAATTCACTTGTAAATCACAAAAACCAACAGAAATTCATAGTTTCAATAAGAGAACCATCAAAAATACTGGAAATGAAAAACAAAAATTCATTACATATGGGTCAAGGCACACAATGGGAACAGCAGGAACGAGAGAGTGGATAGACTGGCAAAACAGGCAGCGGAGAACAGCGAACTTCCAGTATATTGTGACCCTAAATCACCCATTGTTTCCCTAAGTGAAGTGCAAGCAATAAGCATAAGCAAGTGGGAAAGGAAATGGGAAACTACCACAAAAGGTGCAATGACAAAAGCTTTTCTAGTCAGTGCGAAAAAGACTGAAATTGAATTTTCTGTTAGCCAGGAAAATAACCACCTTAACAGGATACGGAAAAATAAACAGTTATTATTACTTGAAAATAAAAGACAGTCCTATGTGTATATGTGGAAAAGCAGAACAATCAATAGATGTCCTATTATTTGAATGTTAAAAACTAAAAAAAGAAAGACAGATTTTCAGAAACAATATGATTATCAAACAAGGAAAATAGACATTCAATGAAACGAAACTAATACATAACTACACCCAGGACTTAATGTCATTAACTCAATAGACTTAGATTGTAAATTACTTTGTATAATAATGCATATAGTATTACAATAATAATACTACATTACAGTATTACTAAATTTGTAATGGAACATGCTATAAATAGTGTTATAAAAAAAAATCACACACACACATGCACACGTACTCGGGCATATAGTATTGCTTGCTATATAATGGAATATGTTGTTAAATAAAGTTCGTTAAAAAAATAAATACATACATACAAATATGCATGCACACACTTATATGTGAAGTAGGAGTGTGAATTATATTTGATAACTAATTTTACATTATCTTTCATCTAAAATAATATTTGCTAATTTAATAATATAATTACCTTCTATTTAAAAATTAGTTAATTGAGTAGACGCTGTCTTGTATACAGTATTTTTTTTTTTTTTTTTAGTTTTTTTTAAATGGGTTTCTACAACTTATTTGACATTTTTAGGCCATTTATTGTACAGTATACATCCAGCTAATTTGTTTATTCTCATAAATGTCCAATCTATGAGATTTTATCTGAAAATTTGTATTCCCCCTTGTGTTATGTCCATGTATCTGATTGTTATATGATCATTTTCCAATCTTTTTACAAGCATAATTACCTCAAATATATATAAAGAATACAGTGTTGAAATATTTAGTTTTCTGAGCTATTCCCTACATGATTCCTGTCTGTTTAACCCTAAAATAATTCTGATGGCTCTTTTTTGCAGTGTGAATAATCTTTTGGTATGTACCATTGCATCTTGACCCCATACCACAATGCTATATGCCATATAATCTTTTGTGTATACAATTAGAACTAACCATATTGGAAGCATTAGTACCTAGTTTAGAGTAATGACTTCTTTATGTTATGTGGAAGCCAAAATGTATAGTGTTTTGCTTGACATGTGGTTTCATAAATAAAAATTCTTGTGAATGTAATGTCAAGCCATCATTATTTCATTATATCTTTACATTGCTGTGCATTTGATTGCAGAAGGCAAGGCTGTTGGGAGCGTAAATATGCAAAATTGGATGGTATAAAATTGCTGATATATGATGAGAAACCTGTTTCTGAAAACATTGCAATAAGCACCTTCTTACTGTGTTGTGCTGAAGGAAATACAAGAGTAGTAAGCTCTGTCTGTGCCGCAGATGTAGCTAACACTGCCATCTCAGATCTGCCTTATATAATTAAGGTCAGTAAAATCAAGGTTTCCTTTGTTAGTGCTCTTAATAAGATTTTATTTGGTGGTGTTCTGAGACAGCAGCATGATTTGTTATTGTGTAAGTATACAGCATTGGGAAAAGTATGAGAAATAGTTTAAATTAGAGAGACAGCTTTAATTAAACTCTTCCGTAAAAATAGCAGGAAGGCAGCAGAGTATTTAAGGAAAGTTAAAAATACATGGAATTGAGTAATTTTAAGTATAGTTATACTAAGGAAATCTGTTGTATAAATATAGCAAGATATGAGCCTTGGCTGATAGCTTAGTTGTATACTTTTGTACTTGCTTAGCATAAAAAATAAATAATAAACTTAATGCAATACATTGAAAGCATTGTATGAAAATGAAAATTCTTCACATAGAACTTTAATAAAACACTGAAGCCACGCTCAGTGACCATAAAGTTACTTTAATTAAGATACCCGCAGATGTTGATCTTCTAGTAACATTCTCCAACACAGTAAGTGAGCTCTTTTGCCACTGATGTCATGTGTTTTGTTACATTTAAAATGATTGAGTTTTTGCAATAGACCAATTTAGCAGAAATAGCGTGAGGATCTGAATTTTAGTATTTATCCTGAGTAGAAATAAATGCTTTCTCCAGATTTTCTAAAATGTCTAGTCTGGGTTCAGGTGCCTGTAATTCATCTGTGTCTGACTGCTGAAAAACTTAAGCTTTTAAGGAAGCTATTAATTTGTTTGCTTTGTATTTTCCATGTTTTTTTATACAGAAGTTTCCTCTTTTTTCATAGGCGACTCACCAAGCAGGACAACGGTTTCATTTAATACTGCAACTGTAGTTTCCTTTATAAGTTCAGCTGAATATCTGAAGGGTTTCACTACACTCTGCGCCAGCATTAACACTAACACTAGAACTAGGTTGCACTTTTGTGTCTTATGTCAAGCAAGTAGCAGAAGCAGTACTTAAACTTTCCCTTCTTGAAGATAAGAGGTAGAATCAGAACTGAAAAATTCAATGCCATTTGATGGATTTGAAATTTTCAGTCCTGATTCTACCTCTCAAACATTGCCCACACACGGCTTGTGTGTTTAAAAAACCATCAGTGGTTGGTCAGCACAAAATAACAATTTTAGTCTTAATAACTTACGTAAGCTTCAGCGGCCAGTGTCCATAATAATAATAAGTTTTTCCGGGGAAGGCCGCGTCTTGGTTGTGTTGTTGCCAACGTTTCACCCTACTATGTAGAGCTTCTTCAGGGCTAATGCTTTCTTCGGCAGCACCGCAGGAACTGTGCTGTCTCTTCAACTTCTTGCTTATTTATATCTTGGCCGTAGAGGTTAGTGCCGGCCCTCTCGTTCTCATTGGCTGATGGTCCGCCAATCCTCGCGTTCTTATCAATGTTTGCCAAATAGTGTGGAGATGTCTTCCATTATCTCTGTTGATACTTTCTTTTAATTTAAATATTTCTATGCTTTCTCTGTTTTCTTAGTTCTTATTTTATTTCTTTGGGTACAACATATTCTTACAGTTCTTTTGTTTTGGTCTGGGGCACCATACTTTTCCAGCATTTGAGGCGTTAACTTTCAGAGAGATTTAACATCTACCCTGTGCGGTAGGTTAATTCCAAGGGATTGGAGCAGCAGTATCTTACATAAAGTTTGTATCCATCCATTTTACACAACCTATGAAGTAGGTATTGAATTGTATAAAGCAGTGTTGGGAGGGGAGGTTGTTTACAACAGCACTCCAACTTTTTATCTACCAGCTTATTTTATAGTTAAATGGAGCTTTTTCTGATCTTAAAATAATAGATTTTCATGTGAAATAAACCAAAAGCTATTATACACTCAAAGTAAATTTATAACTAAAATACAGAGCACATCTGTATAACAACCACATATGGCAAGAAAGTGACTTGCCTTGCTCAGAGAAACAAAAGAGGGTTGTTTATTCTCAAACTCTTATCGTCTCATTTTGTCAACATCCTCTCACAGCAAAACAGCACAGCGGGTTGACGTCCTTGATGTGACTCATGGGTTGTGTGTGGTGTGGTGCAGCATGACCAGGGGATTTCATGCTGTTTCTTTTACTTTTTATTTTTTCTACAGCTGTCAATTAAAGATACCATATAAATCTTAACTAATATTGTTTTGAAATGAAATGCTGAATTATATGGCATAATTTGCATTCCATTTAAAATAGTATTTTTAAGAAAAAATCTGAAATATGAAAATTGCTTTAAATTTAAGTTCTAAAGAATATGAAATAAATACCACCACAAGCTATACAATATGGCTCTCACATTGAATATTTTCTGAGCTGCGAGTTTCAGAATCTTTTAACTTCATCAAATTATGGTAACTTTGGCCCTGTAAAAAATTCATAACCACTTGAGGGTAGAATCAGGACTAAAAACTTAATGCCATAGCCAGAATTTGAACCACGGATCTTCCACTTCATGCATGGCTGCTCTAATCACTGAGCTACCATTGCAACTTGCTAGTATGACATTAAATTCCCCAACCTATTCGCATTTTCCTGGTAAACTACTAGGGAATCTCACATCTGAGATATGTACCCCGTGCAATTTCCACAAGTGGTTTTGCCATAAGGCAGGAACTCACAATGTACTATCCCATCGTAATCAAGGAAGACAGAAGAACCTTCACATGTGATCAAACTTGTCAAACCTTCTTTGGTCTTGACTCTTCAGACAGTTTCCATTGGGACGATTGGGCCTTGGTTTCGATGTCATACCCATATACCCATACTTCATCACCTGTTATAACTTTCTTTAGAAGTTCTGGATTGTTGTTGACTTCATTCAGCAATTCCTGAGCGGTGTCCTTGTGACATCATTTTTGGTCGAAATTCAACAATTTCAGAACATACTTTGCTGCCACATGTTTCATGCCCAAAACATCTGAAAAAATTATTCGGCATAAGCCAAAGGATAGGCCAACATCATCACAACTTCTCTGATGGTGATTCGGTGATTTTCCAGAACCATTTTCTTTACTTCATCCTCATTCTTGTCAGTAATTGATGTGCCGGGGCATCCAGGGCAGTCTTCATCTTCAACATCTTCTTGACCCTCTTTAAAGCATCTATAACACTCATAAACTCTTGTCTTACTCATAGTGGATTCCCCAAAAGCCACAGACAACATTTTGAATGCAGTGCTGTATTTTATTCCATTTTTAAAGGAAAATTTAATGTAAATTCTTTGATATATATTTTTCAAAAGCAAAAATTTACAGAACACTCGCAAACACATATAACCTTTTTTACTGTCAACAATACACTAAATATTCAGAGCAGCTGATAACACAAACTTATATAAGGAACATGTGTACCAACAAGATAAAAAAAGTTTTGAAAATCAGATGTCTAAAGCCTGCAAAATTTAAAATTCCTGTTACTTTTTGAACACACCTCGTATATATGAGGGTGATCCCAAAAGTAAGGTTGCCAATTTTTTTTAGATATAAAAAAACGTTTGTTGACAACAAATATTACGTAGTTTTGAAGCTTGAACATTTTTCTATTTTTCCACATACTCACCATTTCGATCAAAGCATTTTTGTAAACAGTGCGGCAGTTTTTGCACACCCATGTCATACCAGCCCACTGCCATGCTTGTGAAGAAGTATTTGACCTCATCTTTCACCTCATCGTCACTGAAGCCCAAGTGTTCTTTTAACTTGGGAAATAAGTAGTAGTCACTGGGTGCTAAGTCTGGACTATAGGTTTGGATGTCCCATCCAAACTGTTGCACAAGATTCACAGTTTGACGGATGGTGTGAGGGCGAGCATTGTCATGGAGAAGGTTTATGCCCTTGCTCAACATTCCTCCGCTTTGGGTCTGAATTGCTCGTCTTGAGCTTTTTTTTATGTCTGACAATACCTGTCAGCATTTATTGTTGCCCCAGAATCCATGAAGTCAACCAACAACATCCCCTTTCAATCCCAAAACACAGTTGCCATGACTTTACCGGCAGACTGTGTTCTTTTGAATTTTCACGGCTTGGGTAAACCAGAATGCTGCCACTCCAAGATTGTTCTTTGGTCTCAGGTGTGAAGTGGAAAGTTCAGGTTTCACCACCTGTGACTATTGAATCCAAAAGGTTGTCCTTTTCGTCTGCATAGCGTTAAAGAATTTTGCATTGTCTTTTGTGATCTTAGCATTTTTGGGACCCATCTTGCACACAGCTTCCAAAATTTCAACTCTTCAATCAAAGTCCAGTGATTGGTGGTTTGAGAAATCTCGGGAACAACAATGCAGAGCTCATTGAGAGTGGTTCACTGATCTTGAAGCACGATTTGTTCAACCTTTGTGATTGTTTCATCAGAAATTGAGTCTCCCACTTCTTTCCTCATCATGAATTTCTGTATGACCATCTGCAAACTCTCTACACCACTTGCAGACATTTTTGACATCCATAGAAGACTCTCCATACACTTCCATCAATTGTTGATTAATTTCCATTGGTTTAAACCCTCTTCCACTCAAAAACCAAATAACTGCGCAAACTTTGCACCTAGCGGTAGTGGCTAACAGGAGGTCCATTACAACTGGCTGCCAAGTCAAGACTGAGAGCCCCAGCAGATGTGTGGTGGTTTCTGTAGATAGTGGAGGAAGGAAAGAAAAAAGCAGTATGGCCAACATCCACGTAAACAGTTTCCCTGTGACACCAGCACTTTGGAGATCTTACTTTTGGAATTACCCTTGTACTTGCAGAATAATGGAATCTTTATTTTTTGAACACACAACAAAGGCAGAGAGTTACAGGAATGTCTACTCATATCATTTTTTGAGCAGCTGACCGACATTGAATATCATCTGGATTTTTCCAACAAGACTGCTGCTGCACATAGCACTGATAAGTCTTTAAATTTAATTCAGGTCTTTTTAAAGCTAGGGTAATTAGTAGAGGATTATTACCTTTGCCATCCCCTGATTTAAGTGTATGTTATTTTTATCTGTGGTGGAACTTGAAAAATTAAGTGTATGTAACAAATCCCCATACATTGGAAAAACTAAAAGAAAAATCAGGCAAGAGATTTGCTAAGTTTCAGATATTGAACTCTCGAGTGTGAATGCAATTTTGCTGCAGTCAGAAATTTGGAGATAGAAAGTGACATTTCCAACTTCTCTTATGATAAAATATGTGCTTATTATCATTGTAACTATACGAGAACAGGAAGCAGTTGTGGGAATACTATACCTCTTTCAGTGCTAGACTGAGGTCAGTGCGCTGTGGCTGCAGTGTGAGGTAGAGTAAAACCTTTTATCTCTAAGCTTTGAGGCCATGGTTATTCATCACAGATTTAAAAGTAGCCTTTAATGCTCATTTTAATTCCAGATTGACATCGTTCCTAAAACCACATGTTGGCCAGGCAGCAGTGTACTGATAATGACCCTCAGTTCTAACGACAAACAAGCCTGGTTAGCAGCATTGGAAGCAGCAGTTGAACAGTATAAAGGAAGCCATCCCCAAGATAGTAACCAATACACCGACAGATACAAAGGGAAGATTTTGCTTTCTATGAAGGAGAATGAGGCCCTTGATCTAAACTGTGTCTTGCAGCTGAACTCAGAGGTATGTTGTCAAGCAATAATCTTAGATAATTTATAGACCTTTCATATAGTGGAATCTAATCTCAGTTTCCCTTTATTTATCCCATATATCAGCACCTCTTTCAGTAGGGAGACAACTAAAAAGTGTATTGGAGACCGGAATCATATTAAAAAATCTGATGTGTTGCACTCAGGTGACTTTCTCTACTCTTGTACTAACCATTCTTACAAACTCTTATTCCTATATCTACTTCGTGTTAGTTAAGATAAACATTTGTACAATTTATCTTATTGCTTATTTCCTTGTAGGTGCAAGGGGAATGTTAGAATACAGTAGGCCTTGTGCGATAGTCAAATGTTTTAAAGCTTTGAGATTCTGTTGTCTTTGCACAATTAACATATAAAAAAAGAACAACGATGATCCATTTCATGAAAATTCTAAGTTTTCTGAAACTCACACACATAACAAGGAATATCTGGAGATGGTTCACCCTACAAGAAAATTTATTTAGACATAAATTGTGTATTTTAGAAAGATCTACATTTTTTGTACAGTATGATTTGGTCTATCTCTAACGGTTTACCAGTTATGCAAAAGTCGTCCAGAGTAAATACAACTACAGGAGCTATAGCCAGAAAATTGAAGATATACATTTCATTTGTCATAAAAGTATCTCAAGCATATGACATTTTAATGAAAATCGTTAGAGCCATTTTCAAGAAAATCAAAATTTTCGAAACATTTTCCATGTAAAGGATAGTTTAGGGTAGGGCTATTTTCTTCAAAATCTTCGTGTCGCATCCCTGAAAGACATTAAACTTAAATACCAACATTGGATTTTAACCGACTTTTCGTTTTTGAGTTATGCTGTCCACAGACTGACAGACACACAGACAGACTGACACACAGGCACACACACGGACCTTTTTCTAAAAATGCTTTTTTTTTTTTTTTTTTGCATTCAGGGGGCCTCAAAACATATATTTCCGGTGAAATCTCGACATCGAATTTTTGGGTGGAATACAATACTTCCCCTATTTACCAGTAGAGAAAGTAAAAAGAATCAAAACCATGGCTGGGATTTGAGAAATGGACCTTTGGCCTGGTAACACAATACTCTCTCTGGCTGTGCCCACAAGTATACACCAAAACGTTATTACCTGGTACAAATATAATCCAGAGACCTAAAACTCCTCAATTATTCTAAATACAGTAAAAACCTGCCTAAAATGGGTCACAATCATTACAGTAATATTTTTCTGTTTTCATGGGTTTCCATCTTACATATTTTAGTAACACAAAGCACAAAAAATATAATCATATAGAATTAAAATGAAGGAATAATTTAAAATAATATTATCTAAATAAAAAAATGGGTTCAATTGTATGTTTTGCTGTATTTTCAACTTACGTGTCATACATAATTGCAGTTTCTCCATTAGTTTCTTTTCCCTGTCAAAAGTGTTCTGTCACAAGAGAATGATCTATGATCTCCTTTGCATCCTGCATCAGCTCCAGGAGTTCTGGAACATTCTTGGAAGCTGCAAATTCCTTAAGGTAATGCTTCTGTAAAAGTGCGTATTTTGGGCTTCTTTTCGTTGGCATCGTCATCCATTCCTCCCATGACTTCACAACTGCTGTTTCGAGCAGCAATATCAACTGCACTTTGAATATCTTAAGTCGTAGCAAGTTCATTTATCAAAGCACATAACTATGTATTAGGCATAATGAAAGTCTATCTTACGTTATTTATGCAAACACTTCCAGAAAAACTATTCCGTTTCCATGTTATGCAGTTTTCCGGTTTAGAGTCTTATTTAACATAGAAAATAGCTTCGTTCCAAGATTTATTTTCTGGTTGTCCAGGTTTCTGGTATATAAGGGGTCCAGTTTAGACAGGTTTTAATGTATTATAATTGTAAAACTGACCTCATTTTGTTTTTAACTGATTACAATGGTTAGTTTATATGTATAAATTGTTCTTTTCATACTTAATCATGCGTAGGCTAAAGGTGGAAGCTAAATCAAATTTTAAAAAATTCTGTGCTACAACCAACACTAAGCTTTCTGCTTATCAAGCTGGTCCACTGCATTAGAGCTATGTATGATTATGCCTACAAACACTTTTTTTGAGAAGTGGTGAACACTTTTAAGTCATTTCACATCAAATCACACAAAATATGGTAAAAATTAACCTTCATATCTCAGATTTTCTTGAAAATATGTTTGCTGTTTGGAGCAAAATACATTTGACCTGTGTTTCTTCATTTTATAAAAAATAAATTATTTTGGCACATATTAATTTTTGAAATGTCCCAAAATTTGTGCGCTCCTCACCCTTCGATCAATCATACCTCTGATTGAAATCAAGCAAATTAATTGATCTTTGGCTCAAATTAAAGATAAATCGCAGTATTTTGTGAGGTATTTATTAGAAAATTTTATTAATTATTATTAATATTATATTTTATACGATTAAATTTTTAAAGTTTGATAATAAAACAGACTCAACCATGTAAAAATCTGAAGAAAAAAAAATAAATAAAAATACACTGAAGTTTATTCAATATTCTCAGAAAAAATCAGAATGGAGTCTTTAATAGTTCCGTTGTAATTAACTTTCTTACAAATCAGTGCAGCAGACTCATGTTGCAGCGGTGACGGCTACTGTAGCCTCGCACAATTGCCACCTTCCATTACGGCAACTGTTCACTGCTTGAGGTTCCATGAACGTTACAACAGTACAGTAAGGAGAACACTGCTAGCTGACACTATTAGCATCTTCAAAATGTTTTTAAAATATGCACTTTAAACTGATGTTTACATACAACACAAAACTTTAAATTTCTACTCATCTACCTCCTTCTTCGAAAGAAAATTGTTTCACTAAAGCTCCAGTTTTTGACAAAGGAATGAAGGAGTGTAATTTTAAAGCACAGCTGGACCAATCGTTCTTGGTCCCTGACCTTGACTGGAAGTCCTATAGGCGAAGTCATAGCTTTTGTCTGTTTCATCAGCTCATTTTGTATAATTCTGCAAATGAAACCATGCACAACATGGTGAGGGAGGGGGAAGGCAGTGATGTCTGCATGATCTGAGACAGTTCTTGCTAATTCACAGGTGCTTTTTAGTGCAGCATGCAGTTGAAGACATAGATCTGTGCTATACGGTGTGAATATAGTGCATTTGTGAGACTTTGATCATAGCATAAATCAATTATGCCACCTGTAGGTTCTAAATTAGGGACCAAAACATTGCACAGTCAGAGTAGAGAAATTGTTTCAAATATATGGACGTACATGAAGAAAGAAGCTAAACGCAAAGAACTGCTTACATCAGAAGATTTTTTCAAAAAAATTCAAAAAGTTCAAAAGCGCGTATCAGATGCCACAGGAGTATCAGAAAGAAGGTGCATTGTAGAGATATTTTTCTGCATGGACTGTACTGCCTTAGTAAGAAGAGCATCATTTGAGTACCATATGAAGCTGACACACCAATTCTCATCAAGGCGGCACCGTGGCTGAATGGTTAGAGCGCTCACCTACCACCTAGGTGGCCCGGGTTCGATCCCAGGGACCCACATGTGGTATTCATGGTGGATGAAGTGACATCAGAGCGGGTTTTCTCCGGGTGCTCCGGTTTCCCCCGCCATCTCATTCCACCGGTTCTCCATCTTCATTCCGTGTGTCATCAGTGTCACTGCCTGCGGTGCCGTAGTAGTAAAAGCGGGCGTTAAACACTACAACAACAACAGCATGCCTTCTGCAATCACTTGGCTTGGTATTCGCTTTCAAGCTTTACATTTACTTCCTCCAGGGGCCAAGAACGGCAAATCCAGCTGTACTTCATGTCGTCCGTGAGCGCTTGCACGCCTCCAGAAAAAAAATTGTAGCAAATGCACTTATGCTCACTCTATAGTTTTAAATGTCTTATTTTATAGATAAAATGTCAGGGAATACGTGTGTACTTTTTTTAGATTTTCAACACTTCAATTTAAATTCTATTTTTGGTTTTACAAAATATAGCATAAAAAAATAGTCTAAAATTGGTGTGTAATTATGATTGGTTGAAAGTTGTTAAAAGTGTTGATTTGAATCTTTCCAGTGCGCCATACCCCAACTCTCAGCTCTATATGGCCTTAGAGTAACAAGTGATTTTATATTACGGTGCGTGCAGAAATGGCTTAATTTCTAATAGCCATAACTAAGCAAGTAATTTAAAAATATGGGTCTCCTTATTTGAACTCTATTATTCATAAAAAAAAAATTTGAACCTTCTACAAAAAAGTTGTGTTTTACGGGTGTGCGATTTGATGTGGATTGACCCTTTTTCCAATCTTTGTAATCGTTTCAGATCAAAATGAAAACTAAAGTGTATCTTCTACAAAAATAATGCTGTCAGTTGAAGCAAAAAGTAGATCAAGTAGTGAAGTAAAACTTATTCTTTCCAAAAATGACAAACTCAAATATGTAATCTCTATAAATTATCAGCTGTAGCTTCTCTTTCTTTATTGTATGTATCCAGATACCATTTACATGTTCATAGCAGTTTTGTTGATTGTCTGCACCATGTGCTAGGCAAAGCACACTTTATAGCTTTAGCTAATCAGGAGAAGGAAATGTGAAAGAATAGAGCTTAGTGCACATACAGATGAGCTAAAATTAAGAGAAGCCATTTTGAGATGTGTTGTTACTGTTTATCATTCATTTAAAAAAAAAATTATACTTTTTATGATTGCTGTTTCATGCTATTCATGTGTAGCCTAAATTGGAGGTGATATTTAACAACTTTGTAAACACTTTCAATTTAACTCTCTTATTTACTAGAACTATAGTAAATCCCACCTAAGAAACCCACATAACATCAACACTGCTAATTATAAAAAAAAACAGCAGTAGCATTAAAAAAATGGATCTCTTTAGTTTTCTTCCTCAAGAGAGCTTCAGTCAGGAACCAGAGCATTTTCTGCAGTCACACACTTACAGCCACTACGTGCGTTTGGGTATTTCAAGTTGTCTTATTTCGGCAGCACTATAGTTTCAAGAGTTGTTGCTCCAAATATCAGCTCAGGACATTTTCAGTTTGCTAAAGGAAGAGATTTTTATATGTATATTTATTTTCCAATGGTAAGGATTGATTAAACTTTTTGATCACACCTCACACGTTAGATACTTTGCTGAAAAATCTTGGATTGTTGAATTGACCATCTCCAACTAACCACACCTTTTAATTTTGTCTAGTTCACACTGTTACATTGCTGTAGCCACACACACTTTATTGCAGATGAAACTGTGTGTATAACTCTATAAATGAAGGGGCAGACATGAAGTACAAATTAAAAGTCTTGGTGAAGGAACTCAAAACAATAAAATTTAAACTATTCACATAGAGATATATTACTAGTATTTTGAAGATTAAAAAGTGTAAAAAATAAAAAGTGAAGAAAAATGACTTCAAATTTTTAAGTGTATGATAACATATATGTACTTTCTGCTCTAGGGCTCCTCTGGATCGCATGAATGTCCTTCAGATAATTGCTTAGCTTTTTCTTTGAGTTTTGCTACCCCCTTTTTTTTTCTTCTCATTTTTATGTATTTAATGTAGTTAGTGTACTCTGCTTTAATTTTTACTCATCTCTAACATTACTAATTCTCCAGTAAAATGATGTTCCCGGGTTTATTGACTGTGGTCCAGTCGATGCATAAACACCTCAAGTTTCTTTAATTTAAAAGGTGAGTTAATTAATAACACTGAACAACACTTACAACATATTTTTCCGGGACGCGTTTCGAAGGTAACTTTCCTCCATTATCAGTCGGACAATAACTGGGTTTCCATGGTGCTTGATGGTGCAGATGGTGATGCTTCTTCTGGTGTTTCTTCTGGTGGCTGTTCAATGAACTTACTGAAAATGTCTCTCTGAGGAATGTCGAAATTAAATACTCTGTTCCTATTTTTTAAAATAAAGATTTGTTCCCATGTGGACAGTTCTTGTTTTCCGGTTATGTGTTTAAGAAGTTTTGGTTCCATGCTCCTTGGATCTAATTTCTAAATTTCTTTTGGTTTTTCCTATGTATATTTCATTACAATCACTGCATTCAATTTGGTATATGCCAGATTTTTTGTTAGGTGGAATAACATCTTTGATGTTTGAAAGTAGTAGGTTTTTTATGGAGTAATGGTTTACTGCTGCTAGCTCAATGTTGTATTCCTTGAACACCTTTTTAAATTTATCAAAGGCCCATGGATGATATGTGAATTTTTTGAATATCATTTTTGTTTTTGCTGCTGTGAGAGTTGTAGTTTCTTTTAATATTTTTTTCTTTTCTGCTTGTTTTACCTTTTTATCTACTAATTCTTTGGTAAAGCCGTTTTTTTGTGCTATTTCAATTATTTTGTAATATTCTGTTTTATATTCTTCTGCTGAAAGAGGGATGTTCACCAATCTATGTTTTAAACTATTGAAAATTGCTTGTTTGTGGCTTCAATTTTCAATAGTTTAACACATAGATTGGTGAACATCCCTCTTTCAGCAGAAGAATATAAAACAGAATATTACAAAATAATTGAAATAGCACAAAAAAACGGCTTTACCAAAGAATTAGTAGATAAAAAGGTAAAACAAGCAGAAAAGAAAAAATTATTAAAAGAAACTACAACTCTCACAGCAGCAAAAACAAAAATGATATTCAAAATATTCACATATCATCCATGGGCCTTTGATAAATTTAAAAAGGTGTTCAAGGAATACAACATTGAGCTAGCAGCAGTAAACCATTACTCCATAAAAAACCTACTACTTTCAAACATCAAAGATGCTATTCCACCTAACAAAAAATCTGGCATATACCAAATTGAATGCAGTGATTGTAATGAAATATACATAGGAAAAACCAAAAGAAATTTAGAAATTAGATCCAAGGAGCACGTTAGAAACATTAAGAGTAAACAATTAGAAAAATCAGCGGTTACTTTTCACTTTTGGACAAAAAATCATGACATAAAGCTAGAACCGAAACTTCTTAAACACATAACCGGAAAACAAGAACTGTCCACATGGGAACAAATCTTTATTTTAAAAAATAGAAACAGAGTATTTAATTTCGACATTCCTCAGAGAGACATTTTCAGTAAGTTCATTGAACAGCCACCAGAAGAAGCATCACCATCTGCACCATCAAGCACCATGGAAACCCAGTTATTGTCCGGTTGATAATGGAGGAAAGTTACCTTCGAAATGCGTCCCGGAAAAATATGTTGTGTTGTTCAGTGTTATTAATTAACTCACCTTTTAAATTAAATTAATTACAACAACACTGTTTTCAAACTTCTATGAAAGGAAGATACCTGAAGTTTCGCCCGGCATTCCGACGAGCATTATCAGAAGCATTCATTGGAATGGCAGGCAAAACATCAGATGTTTACGCATCGACTGGACCATGGCAAATAAACCTGAGAACATCATTTTACTGGACAGACGCTGGCCGTGAAAGCCTTAGCTCACATGTTGCTAATTCTTTTGCTGATTGGACTTATTTAACTAGCTGTGACCCCTTCCTTTACATACAGAGTGCCCTCATAACCCATATTGAATGCAATAATAGCTGAAGTCACTGCAATTTGCAATTTCTTTTAGGAAACAAAAATTATTGCATAAAATTCAGAAAAATGCGACCACATGGTTAACGCATGTACACAGACCACAATTTTGCCATACTATAGCACTGTTTTGCCAGGATGAATATTTGCAGAAAATACCATAACACGTCTCTACTTACATCCACCAGCATCAAATCTGACCGCCTAATTTAAACTTCAAAATTGTATGCCATTTTGCTGCAATGGGACAATGAATGCATTTCAGGAGCCATGTCCACCCACACATGGGCATTTAAATAATGATGTAACAGCCTTCTTTTAAACGGCAATGTGGCGTAAGCGATGGCAGATTCTGAAAGTTCAAGGTACAGGCATAATTTTAAAGCAAAAAACAAAACATTGGATTTTTCATCACTTTTGTCCAAAGTTCACTGATGCCTCTCCTTAACAGAATGAGATGATTGTTTCATTGTTCTTTTGCAAATGCCATATAAATTTATGGCCATAGTACATTCAGTTTTCACAGATAGTCAAAGCACTCTAAGCCTTGGTACACAGAAATCACAGTTTTGCCTCATTTACAACAAAAGGTGAACAGAATAGCAAACATCTCTGCACAACAACAAAAAATGGCACCCTGGTCTTTTTTTTTTTTTTTTTCCTGTAAAATTTCTTGTCATATGGAACCAGTAGAATCGTTACTGCTGTTAATGTTTCACAATAAGATATTTCCATATCACTTTTCAGTTCATCTTAAGAAGCTTCAGACTAAAATATCCCTAAGAACTTTCCTACCCTGCTCACACTGCACTAATAATTTGGTTGATAGATTTATATAAGTTCTTACATGTTGCTGTTTCCTGCTTCTTCATACTCAGAAAATTCAGCACACACATTTATTGACATATCTGCTACTCCTTCTTTCACTATCTTCCTTACAAAGGCTGTACACATTCTCTCAGACTTGTAATGCTTCCATGGTTTCAATTTTAAAAAGCAAAGTGCAGTTTTCTTTAAAGCTGGTGTACTTGTTTTAATATCAAGAATTCATTTTTAAGCCAGGAGCTAATTTCAAAGTCATCTGGAATGAAATGCTCAGAACAAACGATGGAACTTCAGCAGGCTCAAAATTATGGTGATTTATTCTATTCAGTATACTTTGAATATGCTTGGTGATCTATCTCAATTTAGAAGCGTTTGAAAACTTGACCCATATGTAGGTTTAGGAATAATCCACGTCAAATCACGCACCCGTAAAACACGACTTTTTCGTAGGAGGTTCAAAATTTTTTATGAATGATAGGCATCAAATAAGGAGACCCGTATTTTTAAATTAAGTACTTGCTTAGTTATGCCTATTAAAAATTAAGCAATTTCTGTGCGCACTGTAATATAAAATCACTTGTTACTCTAAGGCCATATACAGTTGAGAGTTGGGGTTTGGCACACTGGAAAGTTTAAATACAACACTTTTAACAACTTTCAACCAATCATTATTACAAATAAATTTTGGACTGTTTTTTATGCTATATTTTGTAAAACCAAAAATAGAGTTTAAATCGGTGTGTTAAAAATCTAAAAAAAATTACACATATATTCCCTGACATTTTATCTATAAAATAAGACATTAAAAACTATGGAGAGAGCGTAAATGCATTTGCTACAATTTTTTTCTGGAGGCCTGCAAACGCTCATGGACGACATGAAGTAGAGATCCGTTTGTACAACTGGATTCGCCGTTCTTGGCTCCTGGAGGAAGTAAATGTAAAGCTTGAAAGCGAGTATCGAGCCAGGTGACCGCAGACAGCATGCGAATTGGTGTGTCAGCTTCATATGCTACTCAGATAACGTTCTTCTTACTAAGGCAGTACAGTCCGTACAGAAAAGTGTCTCCACAATGTACCTTCTTTTTGATACTCCTGTGGCATCTGATACATGCTTTTAAACTTTTTGAACTTGTTTGAAAATTCTTCTGATGTAAGCAGTTCTTTCCTTTTAGCTTCTTTCTCCATGTACGCCCATAAATTTGAAACAATATGTCTACTCTGTGTAATGTTTTGGTCCCTAATTTAGAACGTACAGGTGGCATAATTGATTTACGCTATGATCGCTGTCTCACAAATTCACTATATTCATTCTTTATCACAAAGATCTAACAATGTCTTCAACTGCATGCTGCACTAAAAAGTGTGTGTGAATTACCAAGGACTGTCTCAGATCATGCCGACTTCATTACCTTCCCCCTCCCTCCCCATGTTGTGCATGGTTTTATTCACAGAATTATACAATATGAGCTGATGAAAGAGACAAATGCTATGGGTTCGCCTACAGGACTTCAGTCCAGGTCAGGTGCTAAGAACCATGGGTCCAAGTACAATTCTGATGAAGCACTAACCAGTCACAAATTTAATTTCGGTGGGAGAAGGTTGTGTCATTAAAGCTTATTATAGTAGTGTTTAACGCCCGCTTTTACTACTACGGCACCGCAGGCGGTGACACTGATGATACATGGAATGAAGATGGAGCACCGGTGGTATGAGATGGCGGGGGAAACCGGAGCACCCGGAGAAAACCCGCCCTGACGCCGCTTCGTCCACCACGAATACCACATGCGGGTCCCTGGGATCGAACCCGGGCCGCCTAGGTGGTAGGCGAGTGCGCTAACCGCTCGGCCACGGCGCCGCCACTATTAAAGCTTGTGGTATAAATTTACAACATGAGTGGCAGTGAACATGGCATAAGAAATGACAAATGTTTAAATCCTTTTAATCAGTGTATTTTAAAGAAAACTCAGAAATTCGTCATAAAAGTATTGTTGCTATCTCTGAAAATTTGAAGCATGACCGATTCCTTTCATCTTTTTCAATCCAAAGCAGTTGGTCTCTTAAAGCAGAAATTCAAAAATATAAAGAAAATTATCTACTTTTCTGATGGCTCTAGTGCACAATATAAAAACAAAATAAAAAAAAATTTCAAAAACATTTACTTACATAAAGATGATTATAAAATTAGTGCTGAGTGGCACTTCTTTACATCACACGCTAAAAGTCCTTGTGATGGCATAGGAGGAACTCTTAAAAGAGTTGCTTACTAGAACCAGCCTACAACCTGGTCAACATCCTATAACAACACCGAAAGAACTGTTTGATTGGGCTCAAAAAAGAAATATTAACAAAATATATAATTTTTATTTTGTTGTTTGAACAAGCATAAAATGCACTCTGAAAATTTGCAGTCCCGATATCAGAATCTTAAACCAGTAACTGGTACCTTAAAATTATACTCCTTCATTCCTTTGTCAAAAACTGAAGCTTTAGTGAAACAATTTTCTTTCGAAGGAGGAGGTAGACGAGTAGAAATTTATAGTTTTGTGTTGTATGGAAACATTAGTTTAAAATGCATATTTTAAAAACATTTTGAAAATGCTAATAGTGTACATATAATAGTGTAAGCTAGCAGTGTTCTTACTATACTGTTGCAACGTTCATGGGACCTTAAGCAGTTGACAGTTGCTGGAATGGAAGGTGCCAATTGTGTGAGGTTACGGTAGCTGTTACCTCTGCCACACGGGTCTGCTGCACTTATTTGTAAGTTAATTACAACTGAACTATTAGACTCCATTCTGATTTTATTATCTTATTATCTTACTTTAAAACTTTGTAATGTAATGTAAACCCCGCGCGACAGCCCACGAAGGGCCAAGGCCTACCGCCCAGCCGCTGCGTCCCCCACCTCTGCCCACTACAGGCGTCATTGGTGAGGTGCAGTACTGGAGGGTGGGACGTGGTCAGTGCCCCGAGCCCTCCCGGCCAGTTATGCGGTCTTCTCGACCTGGGGCCGCTACTTCTCCATCAAGTAGCTCCTCAGTTGGTCCCCCTGGGACCTAACGAGGCTGAGTGCACCCCGTGCCAGACCTCCCAGAGGGGATAAAATCCCCATGCTGGTACCGGGAATCGAACCCGGGTCCTCCGCGCCACAGGCAAGCGCGCTGCCAGCTGCGCTACGGAGGCGGCCTACTTTAAAACTTTAATTGATAAAATGTAATATTAATAACAATAATAAAATTTTCTAATAAATACCTCACGAAATACTGCGATATATCTTTAATTTGAGCCAAAGATCAAGTAATATGCTTGATTACAATCGGAGGTATGATTGATCGAAGGGAGAGGAGCGCACGATTTTGGGGACATTTCAAAAATTAATATCTGCAAAAATAATTTTTTTTTTATAAAACGTTGAAGCACAGGTCAAATCTATTTTGTTCCAAAATACCTAAAAAAAAATTCAAGAAAACCTGAGATATTAAGGTCAATTTTTACCATATTTTGTGCGATTTGACGTTGAATGACTCATATGTGGTATTTGAGCATCAAAAACACATCATCTAGACATTTCTGACATATTGGCATACAAACTCATGCATACAAGTTGCTTAACCACACAATTATTGCAATGAATGCAGGCAAGTAGGGTGATGTGATTCACTATATTGAAAGCCTCATCAACTATTCTTTGAATTTTAAAGAATGAAGCAGTATTTAAACATGGAGTTTTCTTACTATAGTTTACTAAAGAAAATCTGTATTTTGAGTGTCACTTGATTTTAAGTAACAGGCCCTTCAATTCTCAGTTACAGTTATATATGGGGTGGAAGTGAAACAATCCTGCTGAAGCAGGTGAGAGAGTAGGTGTAAAGGAGCAAAAGCTTCTTATACTTTGTTGTAGTTAAATGCACCATTAACTAGACAATCGTGTTAAAAAGTAAGAGTATGTGGTGCAACTTGTTGATTACTGGCAGCACAATAAATTATTCTGGAGAGGAAACTATTTAATGGAAGAAACCAAGATTTGAACATGGCCAACATTACACTAAAATGAACTACTGCAAACTGTACAGTACATTTTTACCAGATATATCTGGTATAAGGCAAGAATATTTTGTATTAAATTTATCAATGAATTCATAGCCTTACACTTGTACTTATTATACTTAAGAGAAAATGCCTTAGTTCATTTCTCTACTGCATGACATTAAAAATTGGTGCTGTTTTTATAATATGTTGCTTTGTATGCGCTGAGCTATGAGATTCTTTTTCTACCCCAGGTCGTGGTACTAGATGGAATGAACAAACACTCAATGTTACCTCACTATAATATATTACTTTATTAATACTTTTTCTCGGCTCTGCACTGTATATTAAATTTAAATATGGAAATATTTATGACGTCTTTAAACAAATTTAATTTTTTTTGTAACAATGTACAATAGCAACACGTTTTCGTCACTCAACCAACTCGTACCAACACCAAAAACAAATTACACTCTTAACAAATATTCACATAAATGATTTTCTTTTGGGGTCTTACAATATCCTGTCTCACATGCCCCTTGTTTTGTTTTTCAAGTTGTCACCTACATTTACAATCTTGAAACAATACAACACAGCTCCCTATTCCTCTAATACTTAATACTTTGTACAATACCCTTTTTTCTTTACAGTCTTCTTTGCTATATGTTTTTGTCTTTTGTTTTGGCATGACACAGCATGTCCTTATAATTTTAATATATTCAGTTATTACACAACACAACACCAAGAATATTCCTAAGTTTTTACATTTGACATTGATACAAATATTATTTAAGTGTATTATGGTTTATTGTGTGCCTTTTGACTTATGTTCTTTGTCATGAGGAGAGAAAAACAGGATACAAATCTTGAGCTAATGATTATGATCATATTTATGGCAATTTTATTCAGTTCTTTGTTTTGCAAGCTTATTATGTATAGGCAGGTCGTTGAGTCAATTCTTAAACTCTGATGTTACTAATGATACTATTATGACATTGGGTTCTTATTCACTATTGTTTAGTTCGACATTTCTTCAAGCTTAACATTGGCTATATCCATCTTAATTTATGGGCATTGCTTTTCTGACTATGGTTTTTCTTACTTCACTAATTGTCACCTCTTTATCTCTTATCTCTATAAGAGAAAACTTCTATATTTATAATTATTCTGCAACTATATTTTTTCTTCTTAATTCACCCTCGACACCCTTGTGACAAAAATATTTTCTCTTTGTCACCACAATTGATTCCTTTTTATTTTTATCCCTGACATCCTTATGTCAAAAACACATTTTTTTCGTCGTTATAATTCACTTCTCTAATGGCAATCAGTATTCTCATCTGTCTTTGTTGACAATGCTCTTGGTGGTCATTATAGCCAATGACTATGTTGATTTTTTTTCTTGTTGTATTTTCCAACCTGTATATAATTTTCTATAAGAAACCCATTAAAAATTATTATTTTTCATCATCTCTACTGTTCCTGCCTTACATGTTTGTTGGCAAAGACTATTTGGTCCTTTCTTTGTATGGTTTTAATTTTTTTTATGGTATCTTCCTACCAACTTGCCATTTGTAATCTGTAGCTCATATGTATGGTCGCCCAGCTGTTTTGTTATGACCAGCGGTCCAGTATACAGTAGTTCCATTTTCCCTTTGTGTGGCCATCATGTGTCAATGTCAATTGTCAATCGCTTAGGTTTTGTGTTGGTCATCAACTTGATTGGGGCGAACTTAGTCATGGTAATTTCCCTGGGTGTTAGTGGTGGTTGTTATTTCTGTATTCTGTGCAACATCTGCCCTATTTGGCACGTTTCCATCTACTTCCCGCTGTCTTATATTGCCCATGTTCCATTGGTTTCCGCCCCTTTGGTGTGAACCCCTGTTGTATGACAGTCTTCGGTTGTTTAAGTATTCTCTACAGAATCGTATGTTATTCACTTGATGGGTACGGTCTCCTGGTCTCCCACGATCATACGTATATGTTTGGTATCTCGATTCACCCCTTGGTATCGTGTCGTGGTACCGCTGTCTCGTGTTCTCCATCCTTTCGCCATGATTGTGTGGTTGTGGGAAATGGTGTGACCCTCTCCCCCTGTCATGGGTGCTCCTAGTATTTCTATCTTCTCTCTCATTCTGGTTGTTTGTAGTTGTGCTTCTGTTTAAGATAGGTGAGTTTGGGTGACTGTTTCTATGTCTATGCTCATTAGGCTGACCATTTTGCGTTTCGAAGGCTGTTAGTAATTCTATCATGTCTGCAAAATCTACTGGCCTCGCAACAATTAACCCTGTTCTCACTGTGTCTGGGAAATGTCTTGTTATGCTTGTAATTAACTCTACTTCCGACAGGTTAGGGTCTAATAGCTTCCCTTTGTTGGCTACTTTCATAAAATAATTGACTAGCGATAACCCTTTGGTCGGATCATATCTTCCTGTCGCTAACTCTACCCTTGTCTGGTTTTGCTTAGCTGGGCCCCAATACCTTGATAGGAATAGATTTCTGAATGAGCTATATGATTCATGACCAGCTAGTGTTAACCTTAGCCATTCTAATGCTTTGTTTTTTAAGCTTTTCTTGACTATCATCATCCTAAGCTCATTTGGTATCCTTTTCACTTTAAAATACTCTTCCATCTCTTTAACAAAGAGTTTTGGATCGTCTCCCTTCTTCTCGTCAAATGTAGGTGGTGTGATTTCATGTAGTATGCTGTTGGTGTAGCATGTGTTGTGTGTTGTGTCATTGTTTAATTGTGAACCCCTTTCTCTATATGGTGAGTCAACATTTTGTACATTATTCAAATAACTTTCATCTTCTACTTCATTTACATCTAAATCATCATTTTGCCTTTGTAGTGTATTCACAACATCATTTACATTAGCCAAACTTTCTTTTCCTTTTCTCATTTCTTCACAAATTGATTTTAAATCATTCTTTATTTCTAAGTGAGTTTGTTTCATATCATTCATAGCATCTTGTTGTGATTGTGCTACATCAGCCATAGTCTTAATTTTAGGAATGACAATTTGCTCTACAGTTTCATTAATAATTCCTTTCTTTACTACCTCAATCTCTTTCCTTAATTCCTCAGTTATTTCTGCTTTTACATTTGTAATCTTACAGTCTACACTTGCATTACATTCTGTTATTTCATCTCTACATCTACCAATTTCTCCTTCTAATACAATCTTATTTTCTCTCATTTCCAATTCTATTTTTCCCATCCTATCTCCTATGATTTCTATCCTAGCTTCTAAGGCTTCCTTTGTCTCATTTAAGTTTTTATGTACTAATTTTAAATTAATTTCCATTACTTTCATATTTTCTTTACACTCCTGTCTTCCTAATTCTATTTTCTGCTCTAAGTTCTGTCTTCCTAATTCTATTTTCTGTTCTAAGTCCTGTCTCACTTCCTCCATTTTCAGACCTATATATTTTTTATTTTGTTCTAAATCCTGTCTTATCTCTTTTTTATTATGTTCTAAGTCCTGTCTTACTTCCTCCATTTTCTTTCCTAAACTTTGTTCTATGTCCTGTCTTAATTCTACCTTATTCTGCTCCATTTTCTGACCTAAACTTTGTTCTAATTTCTCAAACATGATCATTAGTAACCTTTGGTCTTTTCCTATTGCTGCCTCTTCCTCACTTTCTGGTTCTATCTGATAACTAGGTTTATCTGCCCCTTCGCCTATTCCTGTTCCCATTGCTCTCTCTTTTCGTGACATTCTCGTTTTTTTTATTCAGCTCACTTGGGCTTAAAAGTGCTACTATTCTGCTGCTTCATTGTAACATAAAAATAAAATGAATGTAAAAGTAAAAATTTTTGGTCCTACTTTTTTGTAGTTGATTTATCTCGTTACGTGCATCCCCTGGGCGGTTGACTTCGCTAGACGATATTTGATGTTTCCCACGTTGATTATCCGTTCATCGGCGTTTTTAAGCACTTCCCTCGTTGATTTCCAACTTGGCGACGTCTCCGAAGTCGTAAATCTCAAAGGATTGTCTAATGGCATCTTCTTCCTTTTTGGAGCGAAGATTTGGCGTCACTTGGTATTTCGCATAAGTTCATTTCCCGTAGATTTTCATTCCACCCGAAATTCGTGCCCCACGTTTGGGTAAGCCATTTGGTGCTGTTTTTATAATATGTTGCTTTGTATGCGCTGAGCTATGAGATTCTTTTTCTACCCCAGGTCGTGGTACTAGATGGAATGAACAAACACTCGATGTTACCTCACTATAATAAGTTCCTTTATTAACACTTTTTCTCTGCTCTACACTTAAATTACTTTTCGTCGCACCAATTTAAATTATATAGATAGTCTCTAGAGAATGAAAACAGTTGGTGGGCAGGGGTTGGAAAAATTATGGAGAAAATAGGAATGGGAGATATATGGAAACTTGAAGAAAGAAATGAAAGTAATGTAGATAAACTAGTAAAGTGTAGGGTAGAAGACATAGAAAGGCAAGAGATATGGGGAAGTTTAGAAAACAAGAAATCATTACAATTCTACAAGCAAATAAAAAGAGGATGGGGGCGAGAACCATATGTGGATTATTGTAACAGACAGGAAAAAGAAGGACTAGCGTGGATGAGAACAGGAGCAATATTTTTAAGAGGGACAAGAAGCGGTAAAATAGGAATATGTGAAATGTGCGGTGAGAAAGAAAGTATAGAACATTATTTGACAGAATGTAAGGAATTAGCATTATGGAGGAAAAAGGTTTGGAAGATGGAATAAATTGATCAGAGCTACCTGGGAGGCAAATGGCCTGGGTGCCATGCAAACCAAGGTAGCAATAAGGTTATGTAAAATTTGTATGTAGTTTAGGTTAGAGTAGGATAATTGTAAAAGTTATGTAAAAGAATTGGTACAAATAAAATTCATTCATTCATTCAATTCATTCATTCATTCATTCAATTCATTCATTCATTCATATAGATAGTCTTTCCAGTTTTTTAACAACTTTAGAACAAAAGCTTCATGAAAGTTTAGTCAATTTTCTACTCACATCCAAGAGCACTATAAAAACATGTCTTCTCATATCAAGCACACAGATGCTATTATCAAATTCTAGCACCACATCACATGATGCTACCTTCTTTTTGTGTACATCCGCATATGCGTTCATCAAATAGTTCCCGTATTGTTAGGGAAGCGATCTTTAGCTATTCTCCCTTTGCTTTCAATATTGAACACATATAATTCTTTGATTTATACATATATATTAAATTTAAATATGGAAATATTTATGACGTCTTTAAACAAACTTAATTTTTTTTGTAACAATGAACAATAGCAACACGTTTTCGTTACTCAACCAACTCGTACCAACACCAAAAACAAATTACACTCTTAACAAATATTCACATAAATGATTTTCTTTTGGGGTCTTACAATACCCTGTCTCAAAATAAAAGAATTAAAGTGTCAATTGTGTGTCCCTCCCCCCCCCTCTCTCTCTCTCTCTCTCTCTCTCTCTCTCTCTCTCTCTCTCTCTCTCTCTCTGAAAAGAAAAGCCAACCGGTTTAATGCAAAATCGTGAGATAAGATCATTTAGAGAATGTGGAACACTTACGTAAACTCTGTTAGTTAAAACCGTTCCAAATAAATATATACATGGAACTCAATGGCATTGTCACAACTAAGGGTTCTTTGCTTTAAACTCAATAGTTTACACAACTGCAAGAAAGCACCTGTGTCACGAACATAACAGCTGCAATTAACACCAACTAGACCGCACCTTACCAAGTGCATGCTTTAGGAGCAGATGCTAGTATTGATGTCAACTGAACAGACTATCACCAAAAGTAACCAGCAAGCACTATAATCGGGGAACCATGCCACAGTTAGCTTTTGGTAAATTCCAATAGCTTGTGTTCTCTATAGTGCTCTGTAAAAACCATTTAAATAACGTTGCCCATGTATCAAATTCAGATGTTTTGTCACTGGCATGTGAGACACCAGAAAATTCTGGGAAAAAGTGAGGCTATTGTCTACTGAACTGTATTGCAAACATTACCTCGATTTCTATATTCCTGCATAATTACAAAGATTTTATTTGTTGTGTTCAAAGCCCTGAGTTCTGGCCTGTTCGATTTGAGAGGCCTATACCAAGGTAAGATGATGAACTCCAAAGAATTGTTACTCATATTGAGCAGCTTTAAGGTTTGTGCACACATATGTATGTAGTTTAAAAGGTATGTTCCAGTTATGATATAGTGTCATACTGTAGTGATACTTAATGTTAGAATGCAATGCTTTACTTGAAATGACAACCAGCATTCCAATGGTTATGTCACTCTTATGGAAAAAATCTCTTACGTTATTTATATGAATTTAACAATATATTAGTAATAATTGCTAAACCTTTTGGAAAGCATAATATACATGGTGAGTCGGATAACACTGAATAATTTTAACACGTAACTAAGGAGTTCTAGTTCAGTATTTCCTTTAGCAATTGTATGCCCAAAAACTGTTGCTATTGAACTAGAGAACATTAACATTTTTCAATCGTTGTGTTGGGTTAGATGAAATTCTGTCATACATGTCCTTGTTTCCCCTTGGGCATTGGAATCTTGCTTATGTTTTGTTTACTTTGCATTTTGGAGTATCACTTGTGATCTGTTTTTAACATTGTTTAAATTAACATTAACCTGAAACCACTGTTTTATTACTTAAATGCTAAAGGACTCCATTGCATATTATACAGTGATTTGTGAGTTTATGGTTCTGGTTATCAATGACCAGTACATTCACCAGATCTAACCCTTTGGGCATTGGGTTTGTTTTTTCTTTTTCTTAAACATGTTCAGACTCTTGTGTACAAGGTGGTGATGCTATCAACTATCCCCCAATATTCACTGTTAGCATTTTGAACATTGTTTATAAATAATTACACACTTGTTCAATTCTTAGTGTTTGAAGCCTTTCAATGTTGGAGAAAATTTGACCATTAATAGTAGTGTTTGCATATGTTATTGACAATAACATGTGTTGTAGATAGGTTGAAAGGTTTGATCTGCCTCACAGCACATGGATCTAGTACCATATAATTAAATCAATGTTTAACATAGGGTTTTGCATTATTGTAATTTTTAAAATTAAAGTTACACAGCTGTTCTTATTTCAAAACTCTCCTAATGCATTGTAATAAAAAAGGTACCGTCTTGGCAGAATTTCATCTAACCTGGTGCAGTGTTTCAAAAAGCTGTAGCTTGATAACATGACATACATGGGAATTCATTCCCAAAAAGAAAATACTCTATTATAACTCCTGAACCATGTCTTAGTGTCTTAAAATTAATCGGTGTTATTGGCTCGCGCTGTATATGAATTTAAGTACTGCAATGTGGTTAACCAAAATTTGTCTAATTGTTTATACTATATGTAAAGTAAGTAGAAGAAGTATTGTACTCCACCCAAAAATTCAATGCCAATATTTCACCGGAAATATATATTTTGAGGCCCCCTGAATAAAAAAGTCATTTTTAGAAAAAGTGTGTGTGTGTGGGGGGGGGGCAGCATAATTCAAAATATAAAAGTCAGATGGATGGACAGACAGACGGATGTTTATTAAATTTCATTATAGATACAAATCCCTATATGTTTACAATTTAATACTGTTAAATATACCCCTAAATATCCTAAGTTACATACAATTACAATTCTTCATTGAACTGCTGAATTTCCTTGGGCCAATTTACTCCAACACCGTGGTTTTTGAACTATTGGGCCCTATTTACCACTTTTTGTCATCAATCTACTTTATCTTGATTACTGCTGCTTCCAATTTTTCTTAACCATTTATTTCCCACTAAACCTAAATGCTTTCCTATTTCCAATACATTGTTTCTTGATTTTACGCTCAATAACTTTTTAACTAAAATTTCACTAGGTAACATCTCCAATTTTTTGTTTATTCACATTCTATCAATAAATGCCAAAAGTTATTTGTTTTCATATTACACAGTATACACTTTCCTTGTTCTTCTCTCTCCCCTAATCCTTTTAACGTTATCCCTGTTCTGGCCCATGCAAAGCCCTCTTGCTATTTTGTCACAAATATCAGCATACTTTTCTCTTTCCCAATTCATTTTTATCTCTCTATAAGTACATAAGGAAGTTTTGGAATTTAGACCACCCATTATATCCTGCCTTTCTAATCTTCAATCCTCATTTTAATTTTTTCCAAAAGCCTTTCTCTACTCTATGACTGTCCCTCCAAATTTCCCCATATCCTATTTCACTCAGAATTCCTTTTATGCTGTTGTACGAAGTATCTTTAGTAAATTTTTGCTGCATTTCTAAACACTGCTTCAAAATATTGTTAGTTTCCAGTTCTTTTATTCTGAACCAGTATTTAAATACTCTTTCCATAATTTTAGCTTTATTACCATATCTTCCTAACTCCATTTGTGCAACCCTATTTGGTGATGCTCTTGGTAAGCCCAAAATTAGTTAACAAAACTCCCAATGTACAGCCATGGAAAAAAAGATTGAGCACTGTAAATTTTCTAAGTATCACTTCGGCCTCACGGAAGTACACAAAGTAACCACAGCATGGTTCACACATGGCACGTGCACTATGCTCCAAAGCAGGCTTGTACACAGCGAGATAAGAGACAGCTTATTACTTTATAACATAAAATAGCAATCAGGATACAATCAAAAGAACCGCTCTTCGCCAACATGTACAGAAACGCTCACAAAATACTTAAGCCAAACCCTAAGGGTTGAACTGTCTGTTAGAGTTCTCTATATACGAGAACAAGTTGTCCGTGATAGAAATGGCTCAGTGCGAACATTCTGCGCTTGAAACTCAGTATGCTATGCTGAATGGAGGTTCGAGTCCCCGGACCCAGGTAATTTTTTATTTATTTTTTTATTTTTCTTTCATATTAACACCTTTTATATCAATGTAGATGATGTAGCGTGCAGCATTCTTGACTGCAACATTGTATCCGGCCATTGTGTTTGGGACATGCTTCTTAAATTTCTTCATCTGGGGAAAACATTCCAGTGGAGCTGTGCCATTTGGAACAATGGTATCATTACTGTGCCTATGGTTTGGAATATCCTTACTATTAGTTTATTTGGGTTATTATTTTGGCTTTCGTAAACAGCCATTCCAGCATCCCGTGAGGACAAATAAAATTCCTCGACAAGTTCCAGATCAACTAAGGTACATGAATCCTTTTCTAAGGTATTTATGTTTTTCATTTACTCTTTTTAATTTTATTTCATCCTTTATAAAGGATATGTCAAAGTTGAAACTAAGAGTACAGGTTTGCATTATGCATATTTCTGTTTGGCGTTTACATTGACCTCTTGTAAGCTTTACAGTATATTTTCTAAGTATGTTTTGGTGGTTTTTGGGGTAAGCTTTGTTAGACTGGTATTCTTAATGTTGCATAGTAATTTTTTAACATAATTTTGTGTCTGTATTTTCTAAGTCTACCTTGGTATATGTTGGGTTATCTCCATATGTTACAATGCCAATGGAGAAGCATGCAATGAAGCGATGGAACTACCGCTTTCTCAAGAATTTTAGGAGAAGAAGAAAGACGAAATTCATGTGAAGCAATGTTTTATTTGCTGTGGATGAAATGAAAATAGTCTGTGATGTCCCATTTAGGGCAAAGTCCTCCTACAAGTAGGGGTAGCTGCTTTTAAAGACTCAAGCGGTGAGCTAGTCCGCGTAAGAGGGATACATAATGCCACTTACACTACACATTGGATTACACATGGTCACTTAGTTGTAGTTCTAGTTCTTTCCACTCCTTTCTGTTTCTGGCTATGGTGGTCCACTGTCTTCCTGCTTGTTTTCTGAACAAGTCCAACCATTTGTGTGTTGGTCTTCCTGGGAGTCTCTTGCCGATGTGGTAGCCCGTGCCATCCATCTGTCGTCTTGCAGCCTCATTCCATTTGGTCTTCGTAGCCTATTGTGCTATGTCTATTGTTGCTGACATCTTGTATATCAAGGTGTTTGATATTCTATCTTTCAGAGAGATGTAAAGGATCTTCCTCTGCATTTTCCTTTGGCATATCTGTAGAGTGTTTCTCTCTTTGGCTTTGAGAGCCTATGTCTGACAACCATATAAAAGCACTGGAAAAACACAGCTTTCGAGTGCCTCCATTTTGAGTCTCCTATTCAGGGTTTTGTTTGTTGTGGATACATTTTTAAACAAATGTACAAATCTTGCACATAGGGGAAGCTGCTTTCCTCCCTTCCCTCTCTGCAATGGCTGAGAGGGGGAAAGGAGGGTGAGCTTGCTGCGAATGAGGAAACATTACTATAACAGTGCGCGGCTGAAACAATTGCAGTTCACAGGAAAGTAATTGTTGGCACATAGCCATAGTGATAGCCAACTCACTTTGTTCGTTATAATGCTAATTTTTATACATATATAATGCCATTAGCAATGTGCACTAAAACTGTGTTAGCGAACTTCACTCCTTTGTGGATGGAAGCATTATGACTTATACACATACATGATTGCACAGCTTCCCCCACCATCAGCCTTTCAGGTGAAGAGTTGCCACAGTGCAGCTAAGGGAATTGTTCTTGTCTTGCCTCATGACCTATATCACTGGCTTTTTAAGTTTCCTTGATTTTCCAGGTATTGTTAACTTGCCTGTTTTTAACCTTTCACTGCACACATAATTTATACTTAATGCAGACACACCTGTAAACTCTGCTGTTAGGTTAACAATATCCCTGGTAGCCAGAGTGGGATATTTCTCACATAGTTTGTGAAACACATTCAGAGTTATGACTTGCTCACCATAAGTTAGAGGCTTCCCTCTGTGATGTTCTACAAACTGCCATCATGGTGCACTAACGACCTTACCTTCCTGCTTTCACAATTGTCCCGCAGAAGGCAGTCTGCGCATGCTCTTTGCTCATTTTCTGATTAAATGCAATTAATTACTTTAGATTCATTTTGTTGCAGTTCTACGTACTATAATAACATGTTAAACATACCATTATTATGTAAAACAGAGAACATAGGACTAATTCTTTGGATGAAACCAGTATAGCTATTTACTTCAAAACAACCTATACAGTTTAATTTAAAAGGTGAGTCAATTAATAACACTGAACAACACTTACAACATAGTTTTCCGGAACACGTTTCGAAGGTTAACTTTCCTCCATTATCAACCGGACAATAACTGGGTTTCCATGGTGTTTCATGGTGTGGATGGCAATGCTTCTTCTGATTTTCTTCTGGTAACGGTTCAATGAACTTGCTGAAAATATCTTTCTGAGGAATGTTGAAATTAAATACTCTGTTTCTATTTTTTAAAATGAAGATTTGTTCCCATGTGGACAGTTCTTGTTTTCCGGTTATGTGTTTGAGAAGTTTCGGTTCTAGCTTTGTCAAGATTTTTTGTCCAAAAGTGAAACGCAACTGCTGATTTTTCTAATTGTTTACTCTTGATGTTCCTTACGCGTTCCTTGGATCTAATTTCTAAATTTCTTTTGGCTTTTCCTATGTATATTTCATAACAATCACTGCATTCAATTTGGTATATGCCAGATTTTTTGTTAGGTGGAATAGCATCTTTGATGTTTGAAAGTAGCAGGTTTTTTATGGAGTAATGGTTTACTGGTGCTAGCTGAATGTTGTATTCCTTGAACACTTTTTTAAATTTATCAAAGACCCATGGATGATATGTGAATTTTTTTAATGTCATTTTTGTTTTTGCTGCTGTGAGAGTTGTAGTTTCTTTTAATAATTTTTTTCTTTTCTGCTCGTTTTACTTTTTTATCTACTAATTCTTTGGGGAAGCCATTTTTTTTTGTGCTATTTCAATTATTTTGTAATATTCTGTTTTTTATTCTTCTGCTGAAAGAGGGATGTTCACCAATCTATGTGTTAAACTATTGAAAATTGCTTGTTTGGCTTCTTGGATTGTAACTATTAGCTTTTATGTAGTTGTCTGTCTGCGTTGGTTTTCTGTGAATACCGAAATTTATTCTATCCTTGTTTTTGATTAATTTTAGATCTAAAAATGATAATTTATTATCTTTTCTACTTCCACTGTGAAATTTATACTTTTGTCCTGGATGTTCAGAAGTTTTAATCCATCACTGATGTGTCTTTTTGGAACTATTGCAAATATGTCATCTACGTATCGCTGCCAGAGTTTGAACATCCATGGGAAACCTTTTGTGATCCTTATTTCCAATGAACTAATGTAAATATCTGCTAAGAATGGTGAGAGATGGCTGCCCATTGCTAAACCTGAAGTTTGACGGAAATGCTTTGTTTGGAACTGGAAGAAATTTTGTTCTGTGCATAATTTGGTGAGTTCTATGTATTCTGCAATTTCTGATGATGACATTCCAAGTGATTTGAGTCAATTTTTGATCAGTGATTGGAGTTTTTCTATTGGTATACTGGGAAATAGTGACTTTACGTCAAAGGAGACAAGGGTGTCCTCTTCTGTTAATTTGAAGTCTTTGATGTGTTCTATCAGTTCATAACTGTTTCTTATGCTTAAACTTTTGAATTTAGGAAATGAATTAAATTTATCAGATAGCCATTTTGCCAGTTTGTAAGTTGGTGAATCTATGCTGCTCCCCTCCGAAGGAGTGTCGCCTTGCCGTGGCGGAGGGGCTCATACCTGATCCAGACGGCCTACTAAGTGTGTCTTTGTGACCACTGGTAGGCAAGAGGTGAGGGGAAGCTAAGAACATTCCAACGGGTAGATGAGGCTCGTTAGTCTTGGTCGACGACTCATCTAGGAGAAGAGGACTCCAAAATCAAACTCCCCCAGGGGAACCTACCACGGTAGGTCCGGGTTTGGCGCGCCCGGGGCCCCGAGCTGCGCACCATCATTTCACCCCCTCCATATACATTAACTGTGCCACGTGCAGCGATTTATGTTGCTTTTATATCACCCTCTTCCTCTTCTAGGTTTATTCCGATTATTAGTTAGTAAGGCTTTAGTTTTATAACTCCTGTCTCACCAGCAGGGATCTTTCCTATCTCCGTGGTCCTGTCCCACGGTTTTCAGCGCGGCCCCTACTTGTGTGCTCTTCGGAGGTCTCAGGCGCGAAGGTTGTGCGGACCCTTCACACTGCCCCCATGTGTAGCCTTAGGTGCGGAGCCCGTCCACACGTCATGTACACCCACGTAGCTCCTTGAGGGCACGGCCGGTGTTAATCTCCCGACGGCCGCGTGCCGTCGGGTTAGTATCACCGGCCGGACGTGTTACCGCTGACGGAGCCCCGGTGTAATCAACCCGAAGTCCCCTGAATCCACGCTGACTCCGTTGAGGCAGCGTGTGCTAAAGCGGGGAGCCACAGGCGGTTATTCCTGTGGTGGGGGCATAAAACTGGGGTGTCACGTGGTGAACGGTTTACCCATGCGGACAAGCAGTGGAGATCGGAGGGTAGCTCCTCTGAAGTACGCTTTGAGGTCAGTCATGGAGGGGTCTCCATGGCGGCACAGACCGTGGAGATTTTGGTGTCTTTTATCCTTTGACCCCCGGATGGCAGGCTGACGCCGACGGTTCCGGATGGGGGTCCAAATTCAAAATGCATCCGCGCAAAACCTCTTCATTTGACTCGTTTTTGGTAATGACAATGGCATGTGATGGAAAGACGTTAAAGGACCTGAGCCCATTTTATATTAAACGGGAAATAGACAGAATTTGTGGCATTGTGAAAAATGCGACTAGAGTTCGAGACGGTACGCTTTTGATCGAAGTGACTTCTGCAGACCAGGCGCAAAAACTTCTTAAAGCAACCTTGTTGGGATCCTACCCAATCCGGGTAGCCCCACACAAGTCGTTGAACACATGTAGAGGAGTAGTCACCACGTCTAGTCTGGACAACCTCACCAATGAGGAGATTGTTACTTGCCTCTCCGACCAGCGTGTGTGTCAAGCGTACCGTCTGACACGAAGGCAGGATGGTAAAGTTATTGAGTTGCGTACGGTGTTCCTCACTTTTAAGGGCACACAATTACCAGAATATATCTACTGCGGTTATGAACGTGCCGCCGTACGTCAATATGTCCCGAACCCTATGCGCTGTTTTCAGTGTCAGAAGTTCGGACATACTAAGACAGCGTGCAACCATCCTGCCGTTTGTGAGAGTTGTGGCCTATCACCTCATGAGGGCACGGCTTGTACCCGTGACCCTCATTGTGTGAATTGTGGAGAGAGCCATCCATCAAGCTCGCGTCAATGTTCTAAATTTATGGACGAGAAAGCTATACAGGAGTTGCGCGTGAAAGAACGGCTCACCTTTTTGGAAGCACGTCGCCGCTTTGAACAGCTGAAACCTGCGACAACCCTAGGTTTCGCGTCAGCAGTCCGCCGAACTCCTGCCCACACTGTGGCCATTCAGCACGTTCCAGTCGCTGATGCTGCCACGCAGACTGACTCACCAACGAGCGCCTCTCCCTCTCCACCGTCCCGTAAACAACCTGCACCGGCAACTAAATCTTCCGCCGTGCAGACACCTGCTCACCAGCCATCCACAAGCAGTAGCCACACCGTTTTACCTGGAAACGCTCACCATTCGCGACCTAAAGACCGGGTGAATAGTCCATCATCAAAGAAGTCCCGCTCCCGCTCAACAAGCCGACAGGGCTCTTCAGACTCATCTGAGGATGGCGACTTGAACATACCAGCTCCCAAGTCGCTCAAGATAAGACTGAAAAAGAAAAAGATGAAAACCAAACACATTAAGCAGGTTTAACTTGTATTTTACTTTGTGATTTTATTTTTAACCTTCGCATTTTTATCTGTGTACATTTTAAGATCAGTTTTGAGGTTTTAACTGTTTTTATGTTATCTTTTTAGACCAGTTTTACATTTGACCTGTTTTAGCTTTTATCTTTCTTTTAGACTCCCCGTTTTAACATTTGATTCATTGTTAGGTGGTGGTGAGTTTTTCCCTGCTTTTATCTTCTGACTTGGGGCCCTAATGACCTAGCTGTCGACGGGCCCTTAAACCCTACTCACTCACTCACTCTATGCTGCTAATTATGGGTGTCATGGTGATGTCTGGCTTGTGTATTTTGGGTAAACCGTAGAGTCTAGGTATGGTTGGGTTATTTCAAAGGTTTGAACACAAGTGGTTAGCGGGTTTTTGCTGATTTTTTCATAGTTACTATCATTTAGCATTGTTTCCATTTTTTCTATGTAATTTGATTTATCTATTATTACTATTTTGTTCCCTTTGTTGTAAGTGTTGTTCAGTGTTATTAATTGACTCACCTTTTAAATTAATTGCAACAGCACTGTTTTCAAACTTCTATGAAAGGAAGATAACCTATACGGTGCTCGTTTCATTGGGTAAAACATGCCAAAAGCAACCTATTAGGTTCTAAAATGAAAACAGATTTGGAGACTAAAAGCTTCAATTATCTTAGTATTTTGCTGCAAGTTCTCGGTCATTTAATTATGAAATAAATCCAGAGATAAATTATTAAAAGAATTAAATGGACTGTAGATTTAGCGGTTTGGGAAAAGATATATATTTTAAAAAACAGAGACAGCGTTATGAATTTAGAAATACCACGAATAGATTGTGTTTATAGGTTTATTTTGTTTTCAGATGTTGGTGACACATTCATGTATTAGGTAGTTGAGCATCTGTAACTGTGGTAACTTTCTTAAATAGAGCTTTGAAAATGTGATGCAGCCATCATGAAACATGTTTTTTAGCAGTATTTCAAGAACTTGCAGCCGTTGCTGAGATGGGTGGGGCTTTTGGTCTCTAGATTTGTTTTCATTTTAGATTGGCTACTTCACTGTTAACAGCTTCAGTGTTTTCATTGAACCTATTACGATGTTAATAATTTCTTTAATGAGTAAGAAATCTTAACTAAATCTAAGTAATTATGGTGCAACATTGCACTATTTTAGATTTTGCTTTCTACCTCAGGGGTCTCCGTCTAGGGGATGTGTGAATGGCGACCACAAGGTACCCAAGCTGAGCAAAACATTACTTCCACTTACTGGTGTTTTGCTCCTCACTGTAGTTTTTCTATCTGACCTTACCTTGGTCATCTCTTGTTCTCTTCCAACGCCGATGCTATTAGGGTTCCCCAGGGCTAGGGAGTCTTCATTTTTCCAACCTCTCCATTTCTCTAATTTCTTTATAAAATATTAACCCCTAACATGCTGACCTGTCATGGTACGTAATACGTCCTCTGATTGGTAATCACAGGATATGGTCGGTGAATTTATTTTGATAACTCTCCCGGTCAGGTCGGTGAGACCCATAAACCAATGACAGGTATGGTCCTCCAGACATTCTGGGGGTTGTGAGAGAGTGATGTAACTGCCAAAACATAAAAATATAGTGCTCTCTAAAAAACAGTTACTACTACTGCTAAGTGTCTTCAATATTTATGAAATATGACTCGAGGGGTAAAATTTCCAGACTTAAAATAGTCCCCCATTCGGATCTCCGGGCAGGGACTACTTCTCGGGAACCAGAACATTATATTAATAGAAGATCTAACATCAGACTTCTACAATGAGATGCGGGTGGTCTCACCCAAACAAAAAGAATAGAACTCAATAAAATTCTATTTGACTATAACATAGATATATTTTTCATACAAGAAGCAAATCTAACAAATGTCAACTTAAATACTTCGATTTTACTGGTTTTTACTACACTTACTACCCAAAAATAGATAAGTAATGGAATATTAGTTGGAGTCAAAAAGGATATTAAATCCTCCTTTGAAATTGTTAAAGAAATGGATAAAACAGATAAAAGTGAATTAACAAAGCTAAAGTTTTGGGATAACAAAACACATCTACATTTATACAGTATTTACAATCCTCCCAGGAATGAACCAGATCTCTCACTTATTGACCAATTAAATAAAAGAATCGTAATTAGGGATTTCAATGTCCATTCCAAAAGATGGGGTTATGAAAAAGTGGATTCTACAGGGAAAATAGTGGAAGAATTTTTTAATACCACAACTTTAGAACTGATTTATAGTAAAGAAGATCCCACAACCTTCATACATTACTCTGGAGCAGGCAGTAACCCAGACCTCTTGTTAGCTACAACAGATATTGTTTCAAAAATTAAAAAACAAGCTATAGAAAACCCCATTTTCTGGCATGGTCACTTCATTTGATTGACCACTGCGATGTTCGTCTTGGCAGCTCATACGGCCTTGCTTAAACTCTGCCACCAAATATTTTACTGTTGTAAACAAAGACGCAGAGTAGAATCTAGCTCAGCTTTAATATTAGTTGGACTAAAAGCTTTCAGATAAAAGTATTGTCACATAACGACCAGTTAAAATAGTGTTGTATTTCTGTAATTCTGTATAATAAATCATTTGGATTTTGGTAGATTGCATTTCACAGACTTATTGACACATGTATTTGGTTAGCACAAAGCCTAGGCTTTTCTATGAACAGTAAATACTCTCTTTAGTACTTTTATTTTATACATTGAATACAGCAAATTAAGACATGAATGTGCAACTATCATGTAGAAAATTAGCCACAATGTAACTTCAGCTCTTAATTCACAACAATATTAATAATAGGACAATACCAGAAAGTACTTCAACTGAGGAGATTCAACCAGAAAAGTTAGTCTCACATACCCATAGAACCATGGAGTAGACATGTATTTGTTGGTTCATCTATGCAATGAGCTCACTAGAAGTGAGAGAATAAATGAAGAAAACAGCAACAGTTTTTTATTGAACTAAAAGCACCTCGTGAACAGTTATCAGTTGCCATTTCAGAAAATTACCAGCCATACACACCCAACTGTCAAACACAGTGCAAAGGGTTTCTAAATCAAAGCTTATACAATCCCTTAATTACATTTGTCTTCTCCAATTTATTTTAACTCCGCCAACAAAATTGTTCATGAAAGTAGAACTTTTATAATTATGTGCAGAATTGAGAGGTCACTGATACCCTTAACGAAGTAAACTGCACTAATTTTGAAGTAAGATATGTAATTTGTTTCAATAGAAGTCAAATATCTAAACATAAAGACTCGTTTCTGCCTTTGTTTTGATTTCTAATCATAATTAAAGAACGTTACCTTAATACTTAAATACACAGTTACCTTTTCCAATTCTTGAAAACTGCTAATGATTTCGAGTATATGGAGAAAAGACGATATCACAAGATGTCAGTGATTCTTTTTAGTAATACTAGGGAGTCGATACTTAGGATTGGATTTAGCAGAAGTAAAAGATGCTTTAAAAGTATGTAAGCAGTAAATATAAAGATTTTTGCTAATATTTTAGACTGAACTAGAAGCCAACACATCAGTGTCTTTTATTTCAGGTGCTATTATTAGGGGCAGAGGAAGGCCTTTATTCTCTCAAGTTGCAAGTTGCTCAAGCCAAACCTCTAAGAATAGAAGGAACAACGCAGGTCCATCAGATTGTCATTCTACCATTCATTCAAATGGCTCTACTTCTCACAGGTATTGAACATTTATTTTTAGTACTATAGATTCTTTTATCTTACACATTTTCAGGCAGTGACACTATGTAATATTAACCTTGGTTTCGTCCGATATGATGCAGTGTTGGAGGACGTTAATTTAAAAAAAATTAACCTTGGCTTACAAACTAGCAAACGTGCATAAAAACTTCTGATTTTTAGAGGCTGTAACTTTAGATGTTTAATTTTAAAACAACTGCTTTTCTCTCTTATAATTTCTTATTTTGAAACATTAGGAATATAAGATTGAGAGAGGAGAGTGGCAGGTTCCTCATCTAACAACAGAATAATACAAGAAAGCTGGGGCTTCTGTTGCTGTTATTAACCACCTTTAGTATATGCAATAAACATAGAAACAGGAATTTTAATAACTGTCAGCTATTATTAATTTATTAATAATAATTACTACCTCTGCAGTTTAGAGATTTTCATTCCAGTCAAAAAGTCCCAGATTTTATTCATGGCTGGACAGAGAAATTGTGCTGTAACTGGGATTATTCCTTATTAAAGCCATCCACCCAGAGCAAGTGTTGGCATGCAAGCAAATGTTCTGTCCGGGTGGCCTCTGCTAGCCTAATGTCTGCACTGGGCAAGCAGGATGCAGGATCAACGTTTCTAGTGCAGCAGTGGCAATGACAAGTCTTGTAATGGTACAGCATGCATGGTGAATCGAGCAAGCGAAGGGAAGTTGAAGCTTGACCAGATAGTCTGTGGTTGGATAAACATTTTGTATAAGACATTACAAAGCAACACATGTGACACATTAGGAGAAGATGAACTGTTGAAGCTTCTAAAAGGCCTGAGTTCATCATGAGAGGTTTGTTTCAGAATAATTTTGTTCTTGATAGTGCTAATTTTGTGTTAACTCAATTATGTGTAAGGCTACACATCTAACTTACTAAAATGCATTACATCTGACGAGAATATATGACTGTTTTATGCTTCACCGTAATGGCTAGATTGTTTCACAAATCCTCAATTTCTGCACTGTACATTGCATTATAAACCTATGTTGAGTATTACCTGACAAGGCCTCGAAGCGTGGTGACCTTAGTTATGCCATAGCGCTACAATCATCATCAGTTTATTACAACCTAGTTGTTTGTTTTCTAGCTTACTTTCAGCATTAAAATACAAATGGGCAGAATACACTGGAATGAAATTATACAATTTAAACTGTTTCAGTGTACTAAACTATAAAAAATTGTGTGTATATTTTATATATTCAAAGACAGTCAGAATTGACTAATGTATCATGCTATCTCTAGCGCTTGGCAATGCATATTAACTTGTGTTCTTGATATCTAGAATAATTAATGTACTTGGTTTGAATCAGCGAGTATGTACTGTGCTTAGCGTAACAGGCTCCCATTGTAAACAACTCTGCAGTTTCACATTTTTTCCAATACACCTCTTATCTTTTTCACCAGTACTGCTCTCTTGCCACAGATTATGTCATTCCTCTGTTGTTCTTCACTGGGTTCCTGGTGCTCTCCACTTTAACATGCTGTGCCAATCCCTGACCTTGATCAAAGTTTAAATGTGTGTGCAATTGCAACTTTACAATTGCAATAAAAACCTCAACTGCTAACCACAACAGTAGGAGTGAATATCATTGCAGGTGGGAAATTGTTCCAAAATCAAAGCTGCCATTATATTCCTTGGATATATGGCAGGTTTTTAATAACATTGGTTTCAGATATTGTGGCAGTTACAAAATTTAATGGTGGCTATTACCTTTTTTTTTTTTAATGTTCTCCAGCGTAGTGTCATATCGGACAGTGAATGAATGAAAATGGGTGAAATGATGCTCAAATGAGACCAAGATCCATAGAGTTTAAGTTACCTGATATTCGTGTTCTCAGGATAAGGGTAAACTTAGGTAAGAACCTTATCCGGATAACTCATCCTAAGCGAGATTCAACCATGCAACCTCTTGGACATGAGGCAGACACGCTACCACCACATCACAGAGGTGGTCATTAATGGTGGCTGATAGCTGATCACATCATTATCAGATTATTCTCTTTCTTGTTGCACAAATAAATTTTGCGGATGGAAATGATACTTATATCACTGGCTCTAGGGCGTGATTTCACAGCATGTTCAACTATACAACACCACAAGATGTCGCAAACCTCTGATTGGATACTGTCTACTAGCTCCTTCTGCCACCTACCATTGTCTGCTATAGTTTATATTATTTATACACTGGGTGTATAATATTCTTAATTGTTCCTTTGATGGTTGCGTGTGATGTCACCGCTGTCCAGCAAGCCTTTATTTTCAATTTGAATAAAACAGACAAAGCCTTAATGGCTTCATTGCCAGATGCAAGACACTAGAAAACAACATTTACATAGAGTGTGCAGGCAATGACTGCTTAGTGTGTGCTAAATGCACTTAGGTCAAATGTTGTAGTACTTCAGACTTGCACTTGACATTCACAAACCTTTCCATAGAATGCACAACAATAGTTTCTTTTGACGGTTTATTGTAACATTTTCCAACACCAAAATTGGGAAGTGAAGAACATGTGACTACATACTAGCACAGTGGCTTGGTTATCAGTAAATTTTTAAAAACATAGTACACACCTATCAGAGGAAGCAACAGCAAAATAGCTATTTGAATAAAACACACTGTAAAATACCTAGCAACATTGAATATTTGTGCTATAAATTTTGTATTGCCCGTGTCATCTATGTACATCATGCCATAATGAAGTACTGTAACACAGTCATGGTTACTTTTTAAAATTTATCTTAAGGGGAAGCTCGTATTCAAAAATCCATTTCTGTTGGGGTTCAACAGAGGGATAGAGGAAAAAATTAAAATTGGTTTTTATGAAATGTTTTCAACACATTTAATTTTTTTTATGAAATGTTTTCAACACATTTAATTTTTTTTAATTCAGTGCTCCTTTTTAAAACTACGGTAGCCATATTTAAAGCAAGAACCTTATATGTGGGTACATATGCAATTTTAAGGGCTTTTTTCTTCTTATTTTCAATATTTGTGTACTTTAAATAAGGTTTTCCTTCAGTTGCGTTTAACTTGATAGAAGTAATGAAGATGAGTAATAATTTGTCAATATCCATTTTGCAATATTACTGAAATTGTTAATGCCACCAGTATACTATTGCAGTGATGCCGACAGTGAGCAGAGAGGATTCCAGATTGTTAAACCCCTTAGGTCAGCACCATTTGTTGAAAGACTTAAGTAAACAATTTAGGAGCACCATTCCTCATGGCAACATGAAGTGCAGGTGTAGCAATATGATTGTTCATTGATAACACTGTTCTGCATTTCAAAACTTTTTTTTTTCTTTTTTTTTTAATCTGATAGGTGATCCTAAACTGATTTTTTGTGCTAAATTCGAAAATAATCTCCATTTTCTCCCATCATGTCAGGTTTTCAAAATATTCATAAATAACAGAAATGAAATTAAAAATTTGTGAAATATAATTACTTTTAACAAGAATTTTGTGTGTAAAACTAGGCCATAATTATAATTTATTTGCTACTAATTAATAATAATTGTAAGCACATTGATAACCTTACCTCAATATTGCACTTCAAATTTTCTCATTGACCTTGCATATTGTTTAGAGCAGTCCCTTTTTAACATCCAACAATAGTCTGCCATCATGTGAACACTCCACTTCCCTTGATACCTCAATTCCAAATTTTTATATCCTGGTGAAATCTTTCGCCCTATTCCTCACTAAAATCTCCTAAATTATCAGGGAAATAATTTAGATGGGAATGAAGAAAATGTAGTTTGACACTCATGTTACGACCAAATTGTTTAAAATTTTGTAGCATCACTTTCACTATTGTTAACATATTTTGGGTCTTTTATTTCCAAGGAAATTAAAAACAACATTTCTGAAAGCATTCCAGGCATCTTTCACTTCTCAACTCACAGTATTCTCAAACTGACTGTCCCATCAGTTTTCGAATTTGTAGGCCAACAAATACACCAGCTTTAATTTTTTTCAGTGGTAATGAAGGAAATGTAAAGTAAAGGTATTTAAAGTACTCACTTTCCTTATCTAGAGTTTTCACAAATTGTTTCATTAAACCTAATTTCACATGGGGAGGTGGCAACAATACTTTTGAGGGATCAATTAGAGGTTCACTTTTTATATATATATATATATATATATATATATATATATTTTTTTTTTTTTTTTTTTTTTTTTTTTGTGTTGAATTAGTCCTACGTGGACACTGTTCCCTTTCCCAGTGTACTAACCTGGCTCTGCGATCCCTTTCAAATAAGAAACAAGAATATTTTGTGAAATCAGCCTGCTGATCAAGTAGTAGTCCAATAATCTTGAAATCTCCACAGGCTAACCATTGATGGTTTTTGTACTGTAGTTTTTGTAACAAAAATTTAACATTTTCATGTGTCTCATTTAAAAGGAAAGAGTATACTACAGGAATGGAAGGATGAATGCTTCCATTATGAAGCAAAACACCTTTAAGACTTTTTGAGAGGAATCAATGTAGAACCTTTACTCTTTGGAATTATAACTTATAACATTTGAAGACAGCAGGGATGTCATGGCAATACACCAAATTTTCTTCTTCAGCAAAAAAATGGACAAGTTCCTTCTTATGATACCTCAGCCAATACTTTATTTTCTTGTCTTTTAACCTGCTGACTCTTTAGGAAAATTTAAATCTCTCACTAAATCATTAAGCTCTCTTTGATCTAAAGATCTGTCCTCATCAGAATTGTCCGGTTCATAAGTATTACCCACTGGAGATTCAGTTTCAGTGCTACTGGATGCAGATGGCAATGTATCTGATACTATAGATAAACATATCCAAGAATAAACATTGCATGTCTTATCGCCATGACAAATTTTTGTACATCCCCTAGGGCGGATATAGTTAGTAGATTTTAATAAATATAAAAAATATATAAATATAAAAATGGTAATTGTTATATTATTTCACGTTTTAAGTAATAAAGTTGAAATTATAAGCCATTGAGTCTTTCTAACAAACGATAAACATGCGGTAATATTACTGCAGTATGTGCAGTATGAAGACTATTCAAAACATAAAATTTTGAATTACAAAAAATTCTGACATGGTATGCGAAAATGGATTTCAGTTTTGCGATCAGTGTGAAAATGTGATTCAGAAACACTCATTCACTTCAAAAACACAAATTCCATGCAGAACAGTGTAACAAACAATCGCAGCCACCACTTTTAAACATTTTAAAACATTTAATTTTAACATTAAGAGCAAATAACATCCCTATTTGCTGCCTTAAGTAGCTCTAATTCACTATCAGCACATTATTTAGCAATGATAAAGAAAAATGGCTGCTTTATACTATTTTATTTATCTAAAACTTGTTAACATATTTCCATAAGCTATTACGGTTGTCAAAAAAAACGGAATTATTTGTTTACATTTTAATGTGCTTGAGACTGGTTTTGGCCAAGGCCATCTTTATTTTAAACAGGCCTGAAGACGGAAAGAGATTACATTAATGACATCATCATGGGAGGCTTATGTTTATCACTTGTTTATTACGGGAATGCAACACATCAGTGTGTGGTTGGAATGCTAAGAAGTTGCTTGTCTCTTACAACGTGTCAGTAAACAATTAAGTGAGCGAGAAAAGAATTACAAAGTGGTGTAGTTTTCAATGCAAAATGCCTCGGAAGTGCTGTGTGCCGGTTTGTACCTCAAACTATAAAACAAGTGTAGAAAAGTATGTTACAGTGCTTTCGTTTCCAAAGGATCCACACAGGAGACAGCAGTGGGTACGTGCTATTCACAGGGATAATTATGAACCAGGTGTGGTATGTATTAAACATTTTTCTGAACAGCATATAGTGAAGGAATTTACTGCTATGCGAAATGATGGAAGCGTTCTTGTAGTACCCAGAACAACTCTAAACTTACTGAAGATGCATGCCCCTAACTAAATTCCTAGAAGAGCAGGTAAAATTGGTCAGTCAAAATCCAATTAAATATACGCCCGATACCATGTTATGGGCGTGCTCAATTTATTTTTCTCACCTAGCAGCTTATAGTTAGTTACGTGATTCCAATGTTCTTTCTTTACCCCATCCTGATTACGTCTGAAAACTTTCTCAAACCCTCAGTCCTGATAGAAACTCAAAATCATTGCATTTAAAATATTTATCAGAGAAGGTGAAAATGCTTAGTGATCATGAAAAAGTAGTAAATTTGTTAGTGGATGAAATTTATGTAAAACCTGCAATTTCTTATAAAGGGGGTAACTTACAGGGTCTTTCAAATACACAAGAACCTGCAAAAACAGTGCAAACTTTTATGATAACATCTTTAACATCCAGGAATAAAGATGATGTAGCTCTGTATCCAGTGAAAAATTTAACAGCACAAAAGCTGCATGAGCAGATTCTCACATAATTAAAGCTTTGACTGGATTTGGATTTATGGTATTGACCTTGATGTCAGATAACAACAGAGTTAATAGAAACGCTTTTGAGAAGCTGTGCAATGGTTCTTTAAAATGCTGCTTTAAAAACCCAGTAAAGCCAGATGAAGATATCGACATACTATTTGATACAGTGCACCTAATTAAGTCCATTAGAAATAATTGGTTAAATCAAAAGGACAGTGAACAAACATTCCACATACCAATTCCAGCCTTGTATTTTCCTTCTTCAGCAGAAATGTCATCAGAGTTAGTTCCAGCACTGCTAGATGTTCCTCCTCCTGTTCCTCCAGCACAATATTTAAAAGCAACTATTGGAGTTTTGAAAAAAAATGCATGCAAATGAAAAAGAAAGTGTTGTGAAACTAGCACCTTCACTTACTGCTAAGGTTTTGTACCCATCATCAATTGAAAGACAAAACGTGGCATATGCACTGAAACTTTTTTGGAAACAATTTTGTTCTGGTGGAAATGTGTAAATATGAAACATCCACTCAAAGGAAAGCACTTAAGAGATAAACTTTCTGATCCAGTCAGAAGCCCAGAATGCCCATCAGTAGATTTTCCAAAAAATTTCTCAAGGTGTTTATAGGAGTGGGACAAGATCAGCGTTTATGAGAGTGGAGATAAATTACATGGGAAGTTATCATCTGAAACTCATACAGCACTTCTTCATACCACTAACACTCTGGTCAAACTCACAAAATTCTTATTGGAAGAAATGAAATTCGAATATGTGCTTCTAGGAAAATTTCAAACAGATCACCTTGAAGCTCGTTTTGGTCAATACAGGCAAATGAGTGGAGGAAATTACAATGTTTCATTAATGCAAATTTTGCAGTCAGAAAGGAAGTTGAAGCTTATGAATCTTGTGAAGCTGCATTCCTCAAAAGGTGGCAAATTTAAAATTAAAGATATAACACATGACACTTCAATAGAAAGTCATATGGAAGAGGAAACAGAGGCAAATGTTTTTGATACATTTGAAAACATAATTTATGAATATAGTAACGTCTACATAAGTGAGCAGAATAAAATGACCCTAATATATATTGCAGGATATGCAGCTAACAGTATTGTGTGTAATTTGAAGTGTTCTGAATGCAGAATGGATTTTGATGTTCAAAATTCTGAAGTTAATGCTTATTTAAGGGTAATCAATAGGGGAGGGCTGAAGTAGCCATCACAGTTTGCCAATGATATAACGGCATGCATCTTCAGTATATTTCAGTGCTTAATTTCTGAGACATATGTACAAGAATTTCTTAAAGTAGAAAACCAGAGAAACTTAATTCTACATTTAGGTGCTGAGACATGTGACATTAATAATATCGGTGCTGACTGTAATGCTAGTGATTGCAAGTTACCGGTCTGCTATTTTGACGAGAAAAATAATAAAAGTAATAACCAACATCCTCTTGAAAAACTACTGCATTATTAAACAAGACAGTTTTGGCTGGCCCTGTGGCGCAGTTGATAGAGCACCTGCCTGCTGTGCTAGGGGTCTCGGGTTCAATTCCCGGCAGGGGGTAGGAATTTTTCTCCAGCCAGGATTATTCCTCATCCTTCCCTGAGTCTGGAAGTATGAATGAAAGTGTGAATGTGTGTGTGAATTCAAAAGATAGAAAAACCCAACGTAAACGTGTAACACCATTTGTCAATAGGCAAGGCCGCCGATATGACCTCTGCAGTTAAAGGCGGGATATAAATGGAACAATTAAAACAAAAAAAAAGACAGTTTGGTATTATCTACAGGCAAAAAAAAAAAGGAAACTTCAAAGAGATATTATTTATTTATGCCAACAAACTTACTGTTGGTGTTTTTAAACACACAAGCCGTGTGTGGGCAATGTTTGAGAGGTAAGCGGAAGGTCTGTGGTTCAAGTCCCAGCTGTGGCATTGAATTTTTAAGTTCCAGTTCTACCTCTCATTCAAAGAGATATATTCGCATTGAGAAGGTAAGAAGCATGCTCTGCCATTAACAACTATGCAAAGCATGTACGAAATGTGAAAATATAAATGAATGCATGCTTCTTCCAGTGCAGAAATGCTGTAAAACCTGTGATTATTCTGTATGAATTGCTTGGAACGTCAGCCTCGCGTTGTGACGTCACGAATTGCATATCCAGGCCTGTTACTTAGAGATGGCCTTGTTTTGGAAGTGCTGGAGAGGTGTGACCTTGAGTGAAGTAATACCATACGCGTCATTCATCTGGCAGTACACACTTGGAGGGTAGCAAGGAAAGTAAACAGGAATGTTTACTGTACCCAACATGGATCTCAAGTTGCAGCAGTATACATCAGTTAGATTTTGCATTCTTCTTGACAAAGTTCCATCACAAACATTGGAAATGTTGCAACAAGCCTACAAAGAGCAAGCCATGGGGAAACCATAAGCTTTAGCGGCATAAACAATTTTGGGAGGGTAAAAATTGCCTTGCGGATGCTCCACACGCAAAAATGTCCACAACTTTGAAGACTGGAACCAATGTGAACACAATTGATGTCATGTTGCAGAAAGACTGTCATTTATCGTCAACAAAGGTTGCAGAGATTATGAATATATCCTATGGATCAGCTGAAGACATTGTATGAAATGTTCTAGGGTATAGAAAAGTTGCAGCAAAGTGGGTGTCTCATATGATCAGTGATGAATGCTCATTGCACCATCAAGACACAAGAAATAATCACTGAATTAGACATTGAGGTGATGCCACATCCACTTCATTCACCTGATCTAGCATTGTGTGACTTCCACCTATATCCTGCAGAGAAAACAAGGCTTCGGAATCTTTTTTCCAGAGTGATCAAGAGCTAAACAAATTTTCAGGTGTACTCAACAGACTATCAAAATTAGTCTTCAAGGAGTGTTTTGAACATTGCACTGTATGCTGAAATCATTGTATAGTGTCCAGAGAGATTACTTTGAAGGTCTGTAATGGAATTTGAGTAAAAGTTAGCAGTGTTTTGCAGTAAAAACATAATTCCAGTTATTTTTTGGCACCCCTTCGTATAAGAGTGTTTCACAACACAGCCTGAGATTCACTTTTCTTGTGAAAAGGATATTTAAGGGGGATGTTGATTTTCCATTGAAATGGATTGATAAAATACAGAGGCATTCCACATCATATAATTTGTATGTTAAAGATGGCCATGGTAATTTAACATAGAATTAGCACAATTTAAATTAAATATAAATTTCCAATGATTGACATTTTGTGAGGGAGGGGAGAGAGAGTGGGGCAACGTTCCCGCTTAGCACAAACATGTGGAGATTGCCTTATGATTATTGTACAAAAATGGTTGGATTGTGCTTGGAATGTAGAGTGGGTTTATTTATATTTGTATACGAAGACAGTAGTATAATAGTGAATCTACTTATAAAGAATAGAACATACAAGTATGTATCAGTGTAAAGATTTACGTTAACAAAAGAGAAATATTGTAATGGGAAAATGCCACTGATATCTAAATTGCTTCCTCATTGCTGGTGTTGTTGGAATTCTCTACGAAAATGACAAGTTGCTCTATCTTTTTTCCTTCATTTTCCTCTGCTGCACTTATTACACCTTTTGTATGAGTAACCACTTTTTTACAGTTTTCAGCTTTTATTGCTGCTGGAGCCTCTTCTGTAGTTTTATTACTAACAACTGGTGCTGTTTTTGCGATCATTAACGACGCTGTGTCTTTACGCTAATGAGATCTTTTTTATCTCAGGGCTTGGTAACGGATGGAATGAACATACACTCGGGTTTAACTTTAGTCAAACATTTTATTTGCACCTTCTTGTTCACAATTTTTAAATCGTATCACAGTAGAAAGTCTTATTTTAGCGGATCAACTTCCCCAGCATCGCCGAAATTTAATTAAAGGTCTCTAAACACTTAGTAAATTCACTTTTACTATTTCATGACGCGTACACATAAAAATGCGTCCATCCATGCCGAATACGGAGACACTAGTGAACAGTTTTTTGGCGTCGTTTTGACGCGACACCGCCTTTTTCATATTCATCCGCGCAAATAGTTCTTTCTCGTTAGGGAAGCGATCCCAATCATCGTCCCCTACTTTTATTATGGAACACAAACAATTCTTATATTTATACACATATCTTAAAATCAAATATGGAAAGATTTATGACGTCTTTGTGCAAACTTAGTTGTTCGTAACAATGAACCTTATCAACATGTTTTCGTCATTTAATTATCTCATACCAACATCAAAAAACGAATTGCACTTTTAACAAACATTTACATGAACGATTTTCTTTTGGGGTCTTGTAATATTCTGTCTCACAACACAGTGAAATCTTTGTTGTTTCATCCAGCATAACCCTTTACTTTGGCCAAAATTAATTCAGTCAGGTTAAACTAGCAAAGTGGGAAACCAAGCTATTTTATGACCATGTTTTGCAGCAATGCCATCGACTGCTGGATGCTTTAATTGGGATATGTACCTTTACCAAAGGATATCTGGGGGTATTTGGGGTATTGCTGAGTGATAAAATTATTCAGATAATTGAAAGACTTTGGAGACAGAGCTTTCTTAAATAGACCGAATCACTTTCAGTTGTGGAATGACCATGAATATTTAAACAGATTCAGACTTAAGAAATAGACAATCCTAACCTAGTTAGGTCCATTTCAAACCCAAATGCAGAATGCAGCCACAAGGTATAAAGCAGGAGTTGACAAATCTGAACGTGATATGACGTAATACCCCGCAGTACATAACCCGCAACCCTTAAACCTCCCTCCTTCAATCACCACGTGTTCAGACATAAAGGTTATCTCACAAGGTCACATTTCCGTTTTATCAAAGCTGCCACAATAAACTTGAAAGTACAAAGAACTTTGTGCCATTGTTGAACAGTTAGGCCATAGTAACAAATTTGTTATAACAGCAGTGAGTGGTAAACTCAAAGCAAAAGGTGAATGCTACCACTTTTTCTGTGAAAAGTCCCTTCAATGTCTTTGGTTACCAGTATCAAATGCTGACGAGAGATTTTTTTCTACATATAACTTGATTCTAACAGACAGAAGGGCAGCTATGAAAACTTGTTGTATGTTGCCATTTGGCGATGCTGATTGATGGGCAATGACCCTGAAGTCTCATGCATGATATATGTAGTGATTCATGTCATAACAATAAAATAAATGTTTTAATTTAGAGAAATTTTGAACAATAATATTACAGTAACATTACCTGTTATAGTTCCCGCTAAAGTCGCCTTTCCAGTTCCTTACAAAGTGACCTTTTTCCACCCGTGATGTGAAGTTTTTACAACTTCCCCAGCAATTTGTGCAAGCTTCAAAACCACTTGTCAAACCCCAGGGCTCTCCCATGTTGCCAATAGTTTGACCTGCTCCTCTTTGTATTAGTTGAAGAAAAACCTTACTGCTGAGTGGTTGTTTGAATTTTGCATAAAGTGTATAGTTACTAGTGATTCAAGTTTTAAATTTAGTGTAGGTAAATATTGCCTTGTAACATGTGGAGACCATGGCAAGGTGTTTCATCTTCTGCACCAAACGAACTTGTGAATCTAAGTCAATTCCATCCAGAACCGCATGAAATACCCTGTTCTTCATCCTCTGCAACAAATGAACGCTTGAATGCAAATGAACCCCAACTGCAACATGGTATTTATTATTTATTTATGCCAACAAACTTACTGTTGGTGTTTTTAAACACACAAGCCGTGTGTGGGCAAAGTTTAAGAGGTAGAACTGGAACTTAAAAATTCAATGCCACAACTGGGTGGTCTGTGGTTCAAATCCCAGTTGTGGCATTGAATTTTTAAGTTCCAGTTCTACCTCTGCAACATGGTATGTTTCAGTTTTATATTTTTTATCCATTATACCCTACTATCCCGGATAGAGCATTAGGATTTAGATATTTATTAACTTTGTCTTTAGTTCCATTAGGAAGGGCCTCCTACATTTACTTCCTTATGTATAGACAGACAGACGAAAGATATTTCTTCTCTAATCGCTCATAGAATGTCGTGAGACTGTCAACCTAAAACGTGGCTTAGCTTTGAAAGAGCTTCAATCTTATTTATATGCTAGAAGTGTAGAACTAGAAAAACTAATTAATTACTTGCATGAAATGCTTTCAAGATTTAGACAGTGGAAAAAAAATTATTTTGTTGTTTAACAATCCTGTCAATTGCCAGGACAACATGAGCTTCGCTGATGTACCAGAATTTCATCCCGCAGGAGTTCTTTTACTTGCCAGTAAATCTACTGACATGGAGCTGTCATTTTTAAGCACACATCAGCCTGGGCCAGAGTTGAACCCATGACCTTGGGATCATTGGATCAGCGTCTAACCAACTGAGCCACTCTGACCAACAATTAGACAGCCAGGCTGCTGCTATTATCATCATCATCATCATCATCATGATCACCACCATCATCATCATTAGTATTACTATTATTATCATCAGTATTATTGTTATCATTATTGTCATTATTATTATTATTATTATTATTATTATTATTATTATTATTATTATTATTATTATTATTATTATTATTATTATTATTGCTGTTGGTAATGGTGCCGTTACAAAGAGAAGGAGAAAGAGAACTATCATTACACCTAACTTAGGAGCGCAAAAAGCGACAACATTGCTGTACCATTTGTTGTGGGGTTCTCAATTCTTCACCTCTAAAGTGTGAACATGGTCCAAAGCAGTGCTGTCACGAGTGTCATAAATTTGTCAAGCTACCCCAAAGCTAGAATCAAAGAAGCCGAACTAGAAACGCAAACAGCGGGCCAACTATAATTTTAATTTCAGTAATGTCTGTGTGTATTAATTTTACCTGAAAATTTGTGCAAAATTAATGCAAATTTTTAGTATAATATTCAACCCAAACACCACTTAAATTATTAATGCAAATTTTTAAAATAATTATCACCAAAATATCTTGCCTTTGGTGATAGGGTTCATTGAGAGAGAACTGTGCCTGCCTGATGCATTTGTGCACCACATGCTTTCATGTGCACCGGTAGAATAAACCTTTAATGAAGCATCATAATAACTATCATATTAACTCCACCGAATGTTGTGTTTGAAATAAATATGTTTAAAATAACTAGCCACTATGCATTGATTCAACATCCTTAAGAGACGGAAAAAAATTGCTACATATGAGAAGCAAATCTGTGACCCTCACCACAGGAGTGGCCTACATTTTGCCACAGTGCTATAGTGAACACACATGGAAGGTAGCAGGTTTAGTAATGCTGTACAGTCCAAACTGTATCCTGTTTTGTGTCATTAATATTCGTAGTTAATATTGATAGTTTGTAGTTAAAGAAGCTAAAGTTATGTATTTGGTTATGATTATTCATCATATGGGTTAGTAATATTAAGATTTGGGTGTTTTTTTGGTGTGTGTATGTCCACGGGTATACATTGTATAAAGCATGATAAAGAAGCTGGCACATGGGATTTAGGATTAACTTAGTACTTTTTAAGATAAAAATTAAATGTGTGTAGTGATTGCAAAAATTCTGTAATTTTTGCTATGCAGTTAATATATTTTTTCCTTCTTACAGTTGTTATTACAAAACCCAGTATTAAGCTTTTTTTAAATGAGTTTCTGGTTTTGTGAACAAAAATTCAAAGACTTAAAAAATATGTGCACAGTGTGTTTCATTTTGAAATTTGCAAATTTTTTGGAAGAAAATTTTGAGTAATTCCAAACTGATTGGCATACAAAAACGAAACTCCACCAAATAGGTTATCGTAACATCCCAAATATGTGTACAAAAAATTAGGTATGTAGCTTTAAAATGGTGCAAAATGGAAATTTTACCCATTATAATAATTTATATATAATTATTTTGGGAAATTGAGGACTTTCTGGAATCAGTTTTAATAATTGAATTATATGGAATGTCTTTTAGGTTCAGACAGATCGTTGATGGAATGTGACCTGAGGCAACTCAAAAATTCTGCAATGACAATTGAATGTGCAGAACCAAGCATTACTTTGCAACATGTGCTGAAGGATGTAGTTGGTATTCTGATATTTGGAGCCTCCACAACCATGGATCAGCATCAGGAAGCTCGCACAATTATCTGTGCAGCCAGTGAGAAACAAATTGTGTAAGATCATTTGATAAGTAATAAATTGAAAATAAAACATTTTAATATTTCTATATAAAATGATAAAATGCTAATTCACCGTACCTAGACTCAGTTGGATTGAAACCGGTGCTATAGAATTTCTGCCTGCTGTCACTAAAAGCATTGTTATTGAATGAAAGAATGATAGCATTAAAATCTGTGACAAACCTGTTATTTGCAGATTGCTGTCCTGGAATGTCTTTCAGAGCAGTTTTCTACCAATAAGATACTTGGAAACAAATGCTCCATGCGGCTGTATACATTTCTCAAGATACTCCATCATTGTTGGGTGCGATAAATTCTTTGAAATTGAACTCAACAATTTCTGTATTGAAGGTTGGTAATTGTGCGTAGAATTATTTTCATATTAGTTTTCTTCCCCCCCCCCCCCCCTTCTTTTTTTCCTTCTCTAGAATATATTTGTTTCTATTTCTTTCCTGCTCTCATGTGTACCTTCTTTTGATTGAAAAAAAAATTAAAAATTGGTGATGTATATCTTATTTGAATTATAAGCACTGCTTTTGACTTGCATAGTCCTACACTTGCATTTCTGGTATGAGAGCACACAAAGTGTGACAGGCTTAGCGATAGTGTCAGCCTCGGTTCATCTCCAGGTGGTGTTCAGTATATGTGATATCTAATTCCATTATGCATTCTTTCCTAACCGGCTATGTCGTTCATGTTCTTTGAGTCGCGACTTAACCGGTTAGGACAGACAGAAAATTCAGCAGTGGCAGAACATTCCCTACTGTTTGGCCACGACGTAAGCTACAAGGACACTGTTGTAGTCTCAAGGATGGCTCACTACCAGGCTTGATTGACATGGGAAGCTATTAAAATATTCAAACATGACAACGCCTTCAACCATAAGGAAGAGTGGCAGCAGATAAGTAAAGCTTGGATCCCGGCCCTGAAGAGCATTAGATCAAAACCACATCAAAGGGGAGTTTCTCCTCTTATACCAGAATCGGAGCCAATACATCGAACAATGACAGCCAGTAGGCAACCATGCCCCGCCCCCAATAAGGCACGTCCTCCTCCCTGGCATGGCAATAAATAGAACACTACCGGACAGAACAATGCAGTCTTGTTTTGGATGCCGGTGCCTGTATTTCACGGCTTTGACTTTCCTGAGGATGCCGGACGAAGTTTTCGGCGAAACGTTGGAAAATAAAACTACTGGACCACGGCCTAAAAGCCCGAAAAGAATATATAATGGAATTAGCAACGCCAGCCACAAAAGCCTTAGCATTTATATGTGATATCTGACTCAGATACTCATTTTTGTGATCAATGTTCATGTTTACACCTCAGCAGACTTACAAAAGTGAGTATTATAAGATTGTGTCCATTCACTATGTGGAAAAATTGAGAATTGTCAAATAAATGGAAGAAATAGGAAATTCTGCTGCAGGAAGAAAATTCATTGTTCCAGAATCTTGTTTAAGGGATTGGAGGAAAAAAATAGTTGCAAGCAATTAACCACAATAGCTAGTCTTTCTGAGGATTGCTGGCCAAATATCCAGAAGTGGAGAATAGAATACATAATAATATTAAAGTACAAAACCATTTCCAAGGAAGGGAATTTTCTTCCTGGAGTTCTGGTGAGAGCCCAGGATGAAAGGTGGATGGATATCATGCTAGTCGTTGACTGGATCAAAATTGTACGGGAATGACATCCTGAAGCATATCTATCATGCCAGAGAAACATGATAGTGTTGGACAGCTTTTGCAGCCATCAAATGGAAGATGTGGAAAGATAGATGGAAATTCAGACTTGGTTAATATTCCTGATGGAATGACCGCACTGCTACAGCTAGTGCATGTTTGCATAAATTGCCCAAGAAATACTTGTGTGAAAAGACTATGTAGAATAGATGGCAAGGAACAACCCAAAGTTAAGCCCCACTGGGAATATTAAAAAATCTGCATTGTCTTTGGTATGCAAGTGAACAAAAGTTGCGCATGACCAAATTCCAGCCAATCCAGGGGAGGCCATTCAAGAAGTTTTGTGTATCCACTTAAATGGATGGGACAGAGGACGTAATCTTTACGCATTGATGATGACTATGGGAGCCAAGTTCTAGAGTGGAGTCCAACAGTCATAGCAATAATTGTTAACTACCATATTTCATTGCATAATTGTTGCATTTTCTTTGCTTTTCTTTTCAAGTAAAAACACACAGTGCAACCATTATGCGAAGAATAAATTATTTAAGACTGGGCATGTTAACTTTCAGTGACTAGTGTACAGTTAGAATAGAATAGAATCTTTATTGTCACATAATGTTTACATAGTAAGCCTAGCTGGTAAACTGGTGAGTCGTCAAGTTATACATAAAACAAATTTAAACGAAAAACTAATTCTAATATATATGGTATACAAGATTAATTATCAATTACAAGTAATACAGTACCTATAATATTGTGTCATCCATGAATTCTTGTGTGGAGTAATATGTCTTGTGTAATAACAGCTCTTTTACACTTTTATTAAATAGTTTTAAAGTTTTTATTTCTTTGAGTCGTTGAGGTAATTTATTGTATATTTTTATACCCATGTAATAGGGTGTTTTTTCATATAATGTTAATCTATGCATGGGGTATTTTAAGCTGGACTCTTTCCGAGTGCCGTATTGATGACAATTTTGTTTTTGGATGAATTTCTCATAATTTTTATACACATAGGTGGATAACTCTAAAATATATACAGAGGGCATTGTTAGAATTTTTAATTTTTTGAATAATGGTTTGCATGAATCTTTAAAGCTAGCATGTGACATTATACGTATTATCTTTTTTTGAATTTTAAAAACAGTCTCCCATCCCGATGCGTTTCCCCACAATATTATACCATAGGCCAAGATCGAATAAAAATAGCTGTAATATACAATTTTTTTTGTTTCTATATTCATGATATTTGTCAGGCATAACATGTTGTAGCAGGCCGAATTCAATTTTTTGGTTATGTGTTCAATATGGATATTCCATTTTAAGCATTCATCTATGTGCATTCCTAATATCTTACTATAACCCTTTGTTGTAGTACTATTATTGTTGTCTAAATTATCTTGTTTCAGATTAGCATTAGCAGCAGTTTTAAATTGTATAATACTAGTTTTTGTTTTATTTAAGCTCATACCATTATCAGTGAACCATTTATCTAAGTTATTTAATGCATTCCTTATATCAGTTTGCAAACTATGATAAGTAAGAACAAGTCTTAGCATATTCAAGCATGGCCGCATTATGTTGTTCGTAGTTGAAAAGAAGGGGAAACGAAAGTACCACATGACACTGAAACAGAACGCAAATACCTACTCCAATAAAAAACAAATAAATAATGGCGACATTGTATTTATTGAACTGAAGATCTTTTATTTACAAAGGCATTTGCAATACTGCTGAAATGTGTACTTTTTAACTGGAACCGATATAATCAGATTGCTCACTATGAAGTGCAACATTCATTATTGTTCAACTCTTCAATATACGCTAGCATCTTGGTATCAATTTCTAGGAACTTCTAGGTTTTAGGACCATGAAAAGAGTGCATTGAATAGCTTATAGATTTCAGATGCACTTCCATTTTGCATCAGTCTCTTACAAATTTTTCACTCGCTGAAAATACCCTTTCTGCATCTCAATTACCATTCTGTTCTGAAAATGCAATCACTTTTTAACTTAAAACCTACTGTATAATTTCTGTATTTCCTCATACTGGTTGTTCACAAAATAACCACTCATTAGAATAACTATACAAACAAACAGCTATACACAACTGAAGAATGAAATGGTGATTGACTTGGCACATGCTAACCATGTTTAAAACAGTTTGCACCCCTCGCTGCTCCATTCATTTACAGTTCTGCTAATTCCCACACTTTAGGTGCTTGAACCAATCAAATTCATTGATGAGCTAGCCACCATCTCAATGAACTGATCGCATCGACAATGAATGGCATCAATGTATTGCACTAACAATGACTTTAGGAATAGGAATGGTGCTTCAGCGCCAAGCATCAGAATACTGTACATATCTACCCTCTACCGTAAATCTAACGGCACTAATGGTAATGAAGGTTGCAGTGGTAGCACGTTTTTCAATATTTCTCAATAGTGAACAACTGGAATATTAATGGGACAGTGATGCAGTGAAAAGCTTAAGTTCCTAATTGTTTGTCTATAAATTAGGGAGCAACCATTGCAGAATGGTGATAGTTATTTTATGAAATACAGTACATTGATACAATGCAAGATAAAAATGTGAGTAAATTACGTAGATATTAGTTACATTAAACACAATGCACCATTTTAAATAGTGTATATTTTATTTGTTTTACCATGTTGGCTTGCATGCAACATTCTTCTTGCTGTATAGATTACTATTCACAAAGTTAAGGATTCCTTTATTGTAGATGCATTAGTAAATACTTTCTAAATAATAATAATATATTTAGTGCTAAGTTCATTACATACGAAGATCACTACAAAAGTTTTGAGATGTGAGAAACTGAAAGTTGATCTACTCTAATTGGATGCAGGATGGGATAGCCCCATCATTTGTGAGTAAACTGGTATCAGATAGTAACTCTCCCACTCCAGGAATTCCAGCAGTGCAAGGATAAAAAACTTGCAGGGTGCAGGTAGCCAGTACCTGCAATGGAGCTTTGAAGAGAACATTTTTGCTCTTTCCAGGCATGCAATTTTTTATCATCAGGAACAGAAAAAAGTCACATGGGACCAGGTCAGCACGATATGGTGGATGAATCCTATGTGTGACCTCTGTAGACTCCAGGAACTGAACAGCGATGTTGGCCATGTGTGTGGACGCATTGTCATGATGGAGAAGTAATCCCTCGCAGTCCTGTGGATGGTCGCCATCCTTGAAGCTCGTCAAAACTTTTGGCAAGCAAATTGTGGTGTACCAAGCGGTAATTTACTTTGCTCCTCCAGAGAAATGGTTGCCAAAGACCACCCTTTAGGAAAAATGAGACCACCATTTTCTTGTGGACGCCTTGGCAACACTTCACTTTTGTCGATGGAGTGTCACCGAAAAAGATCCACAACATTGAGGCCCAAATGACCTAGCTGTCGACGGGCCCCTAAACTCCATTCATCCATCCATAATGCTGTCTGCTGCCTGGTTTACAGATAAAACTAATAAATCCATGGATGAGGCACTCATCGGGATGTGATTCTCCTCACATGAAGGAATTCATGGAGGATTTTCAAAACTGCTGGCGAACCAATCCGCAATGCTGCCTCAGTTTCTTTAAATGTTATGCGATTATTTCCGTGAAGCATTTTTCTCAATGCTGCTATGTTTTCCTCAGCCACTGCTGTTGCTGGACACTTGCTTCTCTCCTCACCTTTCAAAGATGTTTGGCCTTGTGTAAATTCCTGAAGCCACCAGATATCTGTGCCATAGGAAAGAGCATTGTCCCCAAAAGCCTGTGGCAAATGTTAAAGACTGGTACTGTTAAACCCACTTTCAAGATCGTAGAAAATTGTTGAGTAAAAAAGCTCTCTTCCAACCCCATTGCTCTACCTGCGTGCTGTGAGTTGTTCATCCTTAAGCTGCTGGAATTCCTGGAGTGGGAGAGTCACTACCTGATAGCAGTTTACTCACAAATGAAGGGGCTATTCCATCCTGCATCCACTTTCAGTGGATCTACTTTCATTTTCTCACATCTCAAAACTTTCATAGTCGCCTTCACATAGAAACTATGGGAGCTGGCTCTAGCCAACAGTAATCTTGTATGTATGAGTTTTTGCTTGTAATGCATATACTTCATTTTTGGGAGGATTAGGGCTTGAAAAATTTGGTGTGCATAGTACAAGAGTAAATGCGATATCATGTTTATTTCTATTGTGTTCTATCACTCTGCCCCAATATTAACATGTTGAAATTTTAATTTTCTTTCCTACCTATGGTCATTCAAGGAAGTATAGTATTCCACACAAAAATGTCTGCCTGGAAAGTGTAACTTTTAAGCAAAAGGTCAGATGAATACCAAACTTTGTATTCAACTCTACCATCTTTGACAAATGTAACACAAAGAATTTCACATAATTTCCTCACCACAAATGTCCTTTACATGGAAAGTGTTACTTTTTGAAACTGGTTTTAATGATATTGATTAAAACACATGTTTAAGATATTTGCATAAAGAAGAACATGTTTGAATTTTCTGAGTGTAGCCTTTAAAGTTCATTTTATTGTACATATATGATTTATGCCTATAGCATCAGCCATTTTTGGAGTGTTCATTGTTACATCTTAAGGTTTGTCCCAGCAGGTATACACTACTACAAAATGTTGACTTAAGTTATACAAAAGATCTCACTAGGCTACCACATTGCTTAATTTGAAATTAGCCTTTCTCACAGATTTGAATGGTACATATTCCAATAAATGCTGTTAATGTTGTTACTCAGTTATAAATGGGGAAGATCAGTGTGAAAGGTTGTGTAATATAGAGGCTTCCTACTTCTGTGGTTGATATTCTAACCTGCCATTTTTTTAATGTTCCATTAATATGCCACCTTTAACATCTAAGGACATATCAGTGGCTTTTGTCTTTGGAACGAAATTGCTCATCAGTAAAGCCCAGATTTCTAAGTACAATAAAATATTAAAGCACCAAATTATCCAAAAATGAATACATGCAAATATGAAGATAGTTTCACAAAACTCTTACCTTATTGAAATTAAATTATTTTGTTATTTTAATCATGCTAATTGCCAGGATCATAACAGCATCACCGGTGTGCCGGAATTTCGTCCCACAGGAGTTCTTTTACATGCCAGTAAATCTACTGACATGGAGCTGTCGTTTTTAAGCACACTTAAAAACCTTCGGTCTGGGCTGGATTAGAACCTGCAACCTGTAAGATCAGTAGGCCAGCATCTTAACAACTGACTTTACCTTATTGAAGGCTGTTATAGTACACAAGAAAGTCATCCTGAGATTTTCCTGTCTAAAACTGCTGCATCTATCAGTGAGAAATGATCTGTATAGTGAAAATGTTCTTTCTATGTTGCATGATGTCACAGATGCATGAGAAAAGCACCACAGTTCTTTGGTGAATTCCCCTTCAATATGTGTTGCTATACCCTTTTTTCTCTCTTTTTCTTGGATGCTGTTTGTAGCAAAATATTCTTGTTTCGGCAATACTGACTGCATCTTCTGCATTTAGAGAATCCAAAAGTTTTCACTCTACTAAAATATTCTGCGTGGTATGACAGCCTCTAACCATGTTCCCCACCAAAAACTGACTGAGGAGGCAAAGATAAATTTGGAAGGAGTTCACGAAATTGTTTAATTCTAATCGGTAACTTTACAAACACTTTCTTCATGCATGAAACAAGAAGATCCACGTCTTTATACCAGCAACACAATATAAACCATGAGCAAGGCATATCATGAACTAATTTAGGATAAAAGACTTTTAATCCAGCTCTCACTTTAACAATATTGGAACAGCATCAATGACAAATAACAATACATTGTATTACCATATCCCTTTGGCAACAGTAGAATGGTAAATGTTATTTTATGCCAACCAACCTACTGCTGTATTTTAAGCACGCAAGTCATGTGTGGGCAATGTTTGAGAGGTAGAATCAGGGCTGAAAAATTCAATGCCATACATGAGCATCGGTAGACTTTTTTTCAGGGATTAGCCACATGTTGGAAGTTTGCAATCAAACAACATTATTCATTATTCTGTTGTCAAAAGTTAAAGTATTTGTTGCAGATAACCTTATTAATTTGTGCTAGATAAAAACATTGTTCTTTATATGAAAATTAAAACAGTAGTCTAATAGTCAGTCATTGACTGCACATTAAGTTCATCAATATCCATTGGCAACGCCCATGATGTCATAGCCAAGATTTGAACCACCCATCTTCCACTTCATGCGTAGCTGCTCTAACCACCGAGCTACGATGGCAACTTGTGGTAGCTCAGTGGTTGGAGCAGCCGCTCTTGAAGCAGAAGATCCATGGTTCAAATCCCGGTTATGGCATTCAATTTTTCAGCTCTGATTCTACCTCTCAAACAGTGCCCATTCAGCTACCATGGCAACTTGCCAGTTCAACGAATCGGTTGGGGAATTAAATGTCATACTGGCAACTTGTGGTAGCTCAGTGGTTGGAGCAGCTGCTCTTGAAGCGGAAGATCCATGTTTCAAATCCCAACTATGGCATTGGATTTTTCAGTCCTGATTCTACTTCTGAAACATTGCCCACACATGGCTTGTGTGTTTGAAAAACCAGCTGTAAGTTGATTGGCATAAAATATCATTTACCATCTAAAGGTTATTTAAACCCAGGATATAAAGTACTTACAATTGTAAGTGGCCCTCGTGGTATTTATCTCAGATGTGAGATTCCCTAATACTCTATCGGAAATACAAATCAGTTGGGGAATTTAATGTCATATTGGCAAGTTGCTATGGTAGCTTATAGGTTTTAGCAGCCGCACGTGAAGCGGAAGATCTGTGGTTCAAATCCCGGCTATGGCATAAACAGTGGAATGATTTACTCGGTCGAATATTTGTATATTAAGAAGATGAAATGATCTGCTTTCATGTGGTAAACTACAGCACTACACAGGCACTGTTCCAATGCATCTGTGATTTTATCAATTTAAATCCATATGTTTTCATGCTTCAGTGTATTCTGAGCGTTGCCAATTACTTCTTGGAAAAACACTGGCATATAGTTTTTGCGCAATGTAAATTCATCTGGCACCTTTTTATTTGTGTATTTTACTAAAAAATGCATTAAGCTGCATATTATTAAATTTATACAGTGGATGTTCGAAACCACTAATGCTAAACACAAGTCTTTGGAAAATGTATCACCAGAATTCAATTGTTCACCAGCATTGCTTTTAATCAGTTGCTTGTTTAACCTAGATTTATTCTTAAACCTTTCCTTGTATTAATGTGCTGCACAATGTCATATTTTTTTCTTTGCACAAACACTTTTTACACACCAAATAAAATTAAGACACTATCATCTTCAATGAAAATATTTTTTCCAAGCTCGTTTACACATTTGCTTAGGAATGCTGAGTGAGAGGTTTTTATGGGTGACATTCCATAACTGCAACAGCAAGCAATCATGCATACTTTATTTACTGGACTAACTACGTTGCACAACATGCTGCAGCTTGGAACTCAGGGGAATCACCATCCTTACACAACACACTGTAGCTTGGAACTTGGGGAATTGCCTTCCTTGTCCATGACATTGCGATATCTCAGGCAATAACTGACTGATCTGTTGACTCTCTACCCAATCGCAGCAGGACTTTTCTCCTTGCAGTATTATTTCACAACACCTGACTATACCCTAGCATTTCTTTCTTATGCATTTAGCACAGAAAATAGTGAATCCCTGATAAATCATGCATAACTGTTGAATATATACTTTTGGGTAAAGTATGCTGTTTTATTTAAATATTGTAAAAAAATAAGTAAGCAAGAATGTTTTCATACAAAATTAGCATAAATAAGCATAACAAACTTAATTAAAACCGCTTATCTAGGTGTGCCCTACGAAGTATAACCTTTGTACTTATCCTTAAAAGTGTGGAAAAAGTTAAGCATTTTGCTTATAAATCCAACTTTACTCTGTGCTTTTTAGTACCCAATACTGCATGCCCGCATACATCATGGATTTCTGACTTCCGGAAATGTGGTTTTATCATCAGGTACATCTCTAACCTTTATTTCTTAAGAGAAACTACACCTTAAAAATGATATACCTGCACCATTAGTTCCAGATTTGAGAGAGATTGTATCAAACCATATAGAATGCATACTAATGATGATGATAAAACAAATAATAGCCTTTAATCCCTATATGGCAATGGCCTCTCCTTTGAGGAAGGTAGCTCAGTATGCTCTTCCTGCATTTGAGCTATGAATGTGGAATTCCCCCATCTTTGTCTTTGATGGTTTGTCTTAACCTAGTTTTGTTTAAACTTATTTTCAGTTTCACTCCTCTCCTCTCTGGATCTTATTCTCACTCTTTTGACATTTGGCACTATTTCTCACTTATTTTGACATTTATCACTTGTTTTCACTGTCACTGTCATATTTAGACGTGTCCCATCTTCCTTGGCATGCATCATGTTGGTTGTCTTAGTTACTGAGCAGTTTTTCGTGGACGTTCCAGAAGTTGCAGTTCCTCGCCGTTGTGGTCCAGGTGCTGCCAGTGTTCCTCTTCATCCACTCATCTCGTTCTCATCTTCCTGACCCCCACTCTCCTCTTGGGTCCCACATCATTGCTATATTTATTATTGTTGAGCCTTACTGTGTGACCTCCCCATCTCCACTTTGCTACTTATGCTGCTGTTGCAGTATCCTTCATTTGCATCCTTTTTTCTGTATTTCTTTTTCAGCCTCTTATGGATGTTTGTAGTATTCCTTTCCATCTTTCTCTGGATGATCTGTAATGACGTCCTTCATTGCTGGGTTGTTGTCCACGTTTGTGCTCCATATATTATTGTTGGGAGGATGCAGCTGTGTAGGATTGCTCATTTTTGTAGCTGTTGTGACTTGTCCATTAAGCTGCAAAAGTTTCTCCAGGCTTGTGAGACCCTTTTCTTTGTTTCTTTGTTGTTCTATCTTGAAAAGACACACTTTGACCTTAAGTATACATATTCATGGTGTTTAGCACCCTCGAAATCCTGGACTTTCCTGGAAATCATCTTGAATTTAAAAATGCACCTTGAAAACCTAGAATTCCTCTTGATGTTGAAAAACTCCTTGAATTTTTCTAAAACACTTCTCTGTTACATTCTGAGGTTATCCTCATGCGCTTGAGACACATGCTGCGATAATGGGATCGTTGACAGTCTTGCACATGACTTACGTCAGTCTTCCACTGCGCTCTTTCAGACCAGGGTCGAGGCTTCATGAAGACTTAACCTGCCAGTAGTACTAGTTTGTTGACCAGCTCACTTATTTGTAGTGTTCTACAAGTCTGAGAAAAAGGAAAAGTTATGTAGATCACATCTTATAGATTAAAAAATAAGTGTACCTTAGAAATAATATTGTTCATAATAAGGGTTACATTCCAAGTTTTGTGCTGATAAAACCTTTTTAGTAATTGGTGAAATCCTTAGATTTACAGTATTTCCCAGAATTACTGATTTCTCATAACTAGGGCCCAGATTTTTAGGTCCTATAGGTTTTCCACATGCCTAAAATAGGTTTTTTTAGGTTTTTCATATGCCTAAAATAGGTTTTCTTTTAGGTTTTACCTTTGCGAATCAATGGTGGTACAAATAATTTTCTGGTTTGCTTACTTTATTGAGATATAAATCATACAGCATACAGATAATCCATATTACTATCTCTTTTGTTGATTATTTTTTGGCATTGCTATCTATAACTGCATACATACCCAAATTTCCTGCTGTGAACGACTTCCTATTATCACTTAATACATTCTTGTATGAAGAAAAAGTTTTTTCAACGGAACATGATGTTAGGAACGTAGGTCATTGATGCTAATGCTGCAGGTTCAAGGGATATTTCTCTGGTATACTTTTCACCCTGCAATATTGAAGAGATGACTTTCACATCATTAAACCCAGGATTACATTGAATAATTCTCTGCAGCTTTGAAGAACATGCAACTCCCACTGGTCCAGGTGTTTCTTTACTGGAAACATTGTCGAAGATATACATAGCACGTTTGATTGGCAGGGTTGTGCTTTCCAACGCAATGATAGCTTCTGGAATACAATAAAAATGCGCCTTAATATACCCAAGGGAAGTGACGATGGTAGGAACTTTGATCGATGCCTTGGCGATGCAGCAAGCGTCTGTTTCATCAAAGTCGTTTACTATACTTTTAATGTCATTTAGGTGCTCAGCACACTAAAAGGCAGCAGATGGCCAAGTTCCCCAGCGGGTAAGTATCGGCTTAGGTGGAAGAGGAGTTGCCGGAAGCTTCTCTTTGAATAACTGTATACGTGTTGGGACTTTCAAGAAAACCTTCTTGGCCGAAGATATCACGCTGTTCACATCGTCAAAATGGCTTCTAACATCCTCCGCAAGGCGGTGCAGGCCATGAGCCAAGCATGTAACATGCAGCATGCTTGGATAGAAGGACTGGAGAACTTCCCCTGCCTTCAACATGTAGGCAGCACTATCTGTCACTAACAACAGGGACTTACTATCCCGATTCTCTTCTGGCCACAATATGCGTAAAGCGTCCCTCACTGCACAGGCTATTGTGCTAGTGTTAGTTTTTTCTTTTTCTTTGCAAAGAATTAGATGAGGGCTACCTGGTTCTTTTGGGTCCAATTTCCCTACTACCACATTCACAATGAAGCGACAACTATCAGTTGTCTCATCAACACAGCACCAGACATAATGATCCCCTATATGTTTTCTTATTTCATGTAGTGTGTTCTGGAAAATAGGAACTAAGTAATTCTTCCTTACAGTGGATTCTTTAGATATAATGCGGCCACTGATCCCTTCTAAAAATGTTTTCATGGTTGGGTTCGTTAGCACGTTCCATGGGATGTTTGCAGATACCAACGCCTAGCAGAGGCGAAGGTTAGAGTTATCTTCAGGTTTGCCAACTGTGGAACAAATAAGCGTCTGCCTACTGATGCTGCTGGAGTTATTTCTCCTAGCAACACTAGCAATATTTAAAGCTGCAGATTTGTGCTGCTCAATATGAGATTTCTTCTCACATTTAAACTGAAATTAAAAATACAGATCCTAAATACACTTCAGTAAGATAATGCATGTCGTGTTTAGGTTATTTACTTGAGCATGCCTGACAAAAGACTTCTCGACCATCTGTAGTAAAGTTGGGAACTGTAGCAATCCATTGCCTCAGTAAGTGCGATTTAGGCATTGTTCCGCTATATAACAATTCAAGTTGAAAAGTATTGCAGCAACGATTCACCATATGTCCTACTTGTTAAACTGTCTTCTTATAACTGCAAGCTCCTCCTTACCAATCTGTGCTCCTGACCTTCAGCTTACTGCCTCAAGGAGTCACCAGATGTCACCTGTGCAATAGATGTGCTGCATCTTAGCGGTATTATGCTGGAGTATCTCAGCCCTAATGCTTGCAGTGGTAGAAATACTATTTATACAATAGATTTCCAAGGAAAAATTACAATTTGAATAAGGAAAAACAACTATTTAGGTCATTTTAGATCTCAACCCTTCAAATAGACAATTTTAGGTGCAATGAAAGTCATATATTTTGCTTCAGAATGTGTGAAATAAACATATGTCTTGAAATTAGTTAAATGGCAAGGGAAAAAAAGATTAAATCCTAAAAATCTGGGCCCTACTCATAACAAAAAGTGGGAATTGAGACAACCTACATCATAGTGCATCCTCTTTTATCGTTTAGCTACATATATAAATGGGGGTATGGTAAACATTGATGTCACTACACAGAATATATTCTGGAGTTCCTTTCTAAATTATAACTCCATGTGTATATACTATATCTTAGGTTACTTTCATTTACCATGTTTAGCTCTTTCCCAGTATTGTTTATAAGTTTGTGTGTCTCCTTGAAAAGACATTTTTTCACTTTGAAAAATCACCTGGAAATCATCTTGAATTTGGTTTTCAAATTTGCTAGATACCATGCATATTTTTGGATGTATTGTAGTGCTTCCAATTCTATTTGTATCCAGATTTCCTTTCTGTTTGTTATTCCTTTCATCTTCATGAGTTTGAGTTGAAGGCCTATCTTCTTGCATTGGATCTGTAATTGTTTTAGCATGCTCTTGAGGTCTCGTGCCGATTTCACAAACAAAACTACAATGCCCATAAATCTTAGGTTTACCAGTCTCTTTCCTTGTATGTTTATTCCATAGTTGTACCAGTCTATTTGGTGAAACACTTGCTCCAATACGCATGTGAACAGTTTAGGGGATATTTGCTAGTAGACATGTGTTTTCTTTCTATTCCTTGTTTCAGCAGTGTGTCAAGTATACATGGATGTTCTATGCCGTCAAATACTTTTGTCAAGTCCACAAATGCATTGTTGAGTCCTAGCCTGAATCCCTGTGACTTTTCTAGGATCTGGGTGATGGTTTGCAGGTGGTCTGCTGTGGAGAAGCCTTTTCTGACGCTGGCTTGTTCAGGTGGTTGATCCTCGTCCAATTCTTTGGACATTCCTTTAGTTAGAATCTTTGAGAACAACTTGTAGATATTTGATAGAAGCAGTGTTGCCATGTCTGCCGAAGTAAAAGCAGATTTGATTTGAAAAAAAGCAGGAGGAAACGGCTCATTTTTTAACCGGCAATTTTGCTTAGTGTATACATATTTATGGCATTGATAATAATGATAATAATAATAAAAATATTCGCTCCAAAATGCTTGCACTGTAGTTACTTCCACATGCAATGTCACTATTGCGCAATGGTCTCCATTCTGTATCTATTTGTTGGATTTCTTCTACTTTCACCAAATTAGAAAACTGAGAAGCAAATGATGCAATTGACTGAAGTGTTTGGATTTTAGCTGGTTCTGACACTTCCAACATTGTAAGAAGAGGATCACTTAATGAGAAACAACTTAGTATGTAGCGAACTGACTCAACATAAAAATCAACACAGCGTAATTTGAAAACTTGTACACATTTGTCGGACAGGGGTGATTTTATCAGAGATATTTGAACTTTAGCACCAAAATAAATGTTTTCAGCAGGAAGAAATACTTTTGGATCCGTGTATTCAAGTTTATCTATTTTAGTGGAATTCAAATGTTCAGGGTTAAGATAGATGTGGTATACTGTTTATGTATACAAGTGATTATATTAATCTTTTGCTTTTATATACGAGGGAAATGCCTGCCTGAAAATCTTTCGGAAGAGTGCATTATATGATGTTAAGGAAAATAGTGTTTAAAAATGGAAAGTACATAAAAAGCAGAAGATTTTGAAGTGTGTTCAGTTTTTAGCAGTAGATCAGTAGATTTGCTAAAAAGCAGGAGATCTGCAAAATCAGTAGGCCTGGCAATCCTGGATAGAAGGCTGATTGGACAATAATTGTTTGTCATCCTTTGGTCCCCTTTTGTGTAGCAGTATGATGGAGCTCTCTTTCCATTGTTAAGGTATTTCTTCTCTCTCTAGAATTTTGTTGCATATCTGTATTGGGGGCTCTCCAAGTATTTCTTCACTAATTTTAATGCATTCATTTGTTGTCCCATTTTCTTGTGGTGTTTTTCCTTGTTTTAATTTGCTGATAGCTGTTCTTATTTCAGACATGATTATTGAGAGGACCTCATCAGCCTCTACATTCCTGTATTTTTCCATTTCTTCTGTCTTCCATGGTGCTCTTGTATAGGCTCTCGTAGCATGTGGTCACAGTTTCAACAATTTCTTTCCTTGATGTGATTTTGTGTCCTCCTGGGCCTGTTGTACTAGTCATCAAACTTTTGTCTTGGAGTAGTTCTTTCTTCATTTCTTTGGTGGATCTCATTGCTTGCATTATTTCTCTTACTAAATTTGTATTGTGCCCTAATTATTCCCTTTTGCCTCTTTATTCACATTTTTGTATTCTGCCTTCTCTTGTGATTCATGTTTTTGTTTTAGTTTTCTTCTATGTATCTGTTGAAGTGTGCTGTGCTTAACTTTTTCCTTTGTTTTGGGATTTCTGGATTTCTTGTTTTGCTTCCTGTGTCTTTTGGGCATTTTTCTAGCATGGGTTATCTTTCTGTTGTGCCTCCTATCGTGAAGTTTGTTCCAGCAATGTTGTCTTTTAGAGCCAATTTAAACTCTTCCTCATTGTGTTCCATGATGTTGATTTTTTGAGCTCTGTACCCTTTTTCAGCTGCTTTTTCCAATATTTACTGTTGTTCTAACCATTCTATGGTCAAATGGTAGGTTGTTTAGAACAGTTAATGACTAGTTTGTTAGTCATTATATAGACAATCTTGCTTTTGGTTATCCTGTCTGGTGACATCCATGTCCATTTACTCTCCTTGCTACCTGGGTGAAAGAAGTTGGCTATTTTGAGGTTGTGACTCTGCAAATTGTACTAGTTTGGTTCCTCTCTCGTTCCTTTCTCCTATTCCGTGTCTCCTGACCATTTGCTTATTCTCATGTTGACATTTTCTAATTTGACTGTTGAAGTCTCTGATTACGAAGTTTAATTCTCTCGTATTTGTGTTTTGCAACTTTCTTCTAAGCTCTCTTAGAATTCATCTGTTCCATTCTCAGGGCTCCTTTCTGTTGGTGCATATACTTGAATTATTGATATACCTTGCTTTTATGTGTTTAGCTTAAGGACCGTTATCCTTTTTGAAATTGGAATTATTGCTTCTCTTTGATTCTTGAAACTTTTGTGTATTATAAAATGTACTACCTTCTCATCTTTTGTTTCTCTTATGTAACTCAGTTTGCATTTTTCTTTATTATTGCTTTGCCTTGTTTGCATATCTCACAGTTCGATGATACTATATTACAGTCTTTCAAGTGCATGTTCAGTTCATATTCCCACTCTGTTGTTCTAAGGGTTCTGATGTTTATGATCATTATATGGAATTTGTGTTTGTTAACATTCCTTCTTAGATATTGGTACCTGCTGTTTCCTCTTTTCTTGCAGCGTGTTGCATCTCAGTCATTTGGCTTTCCCTCTTCCCAATATTTGCATTTCCCATTTATTTGGGTTTTACAGAAGCTTATTTTGACCTTGTGGCCCTTTTCTCTCTCTAACTTTGCTCATTCTCTTATTGCTGTTTGTATTTCGCCTCCTTTTGTCATGTCATCTTCCTTTAAACATTCTGTCAAAGGTTTCTTTTTTGATTCTCGCTTTGCCTTTTAGATTTTTCATTATAGCTAGTGCTAGGCCCCTTCCTCTCCAGTCTTTAACTATATACACTCACTCTGGTTTTACTTCCACTTATAGTTTTTTATGATTTGTTGTACCTGTTCTTCCACTTTACCCTATAATACTACAATAAAAACCATAACCACTAACTCTGTTATAAAAGCCACTAATTGTGTTGCTAGTGCAGTCATGTGCCAAACACATGCACTTTTGGACTGCACAAAGTGAAATAAATAAATAAATGAAAAGAGAAATGCGCATAATCTGAAATGACAATTCCTAAGCTACTTGTTGACTTCAGCTTACAGGAGTTACACTTGGGCTAGTATATTAAAAAAGTAACAGAAATGAAAGTGTTTAAGGAAAGTCACTGTGCAATTGCAACATATGTTAGAACTGTCTCCATGGGTGCACATACAAATCAGAACCCATTTAAGGTAACCCATCTGTGAAAAATGGGTGAAAATGATAAAATTTTTCATTTTTGGCTTTTTATACCATAAATAAGTTTAAACCTTTGGCTTCTAAAGTAAGAACAAATTAAAAACTAAAAACTTCACTTATCTTAGTAATATTGCGAGTTCTTGGTGTAAAGCTGACTAAAGTTTTGAGTTGACTCCAACTCATTCTCAAAGCTATACAAACAAATTTGTTACAAAAGCTACAGATGATCTCTAATCTCTGAAAACAAAAAACATAGATACTGATGTTCATTTTAATTACCAACCTCTGAAAACAAAAATCTATAAATACAATCTATAGAAGGTGTTTCAAAATTCATAATACAGTTCCTGTTATTTAAAATAAATATTTTTTTCCAAACCATTAAATCTATAGGTCCACTTAATTGTTTTAATAATTTAACTTCTGGATTAATTTCATGATTAAATGACCAAAAATGATCTGCCACAGCTGATTTCTCAGTTTGTTTATGTTTAATATTTCTAAAATTTTATTTTATTCTGGTTTCTAAATGACGCTTAGTTTTACCTATATAAACCTTATCACAATCCAAACAGCTAAATTGAAAATGCCAGATTTTTTATAATTTGGTATTTTATCTTTTTCAGAAACATTTAGTAAATTTTGTATATTAAATTTATTTTGAGGGACCAAATTTATTCCATATTCTTTAAAAATCTTTGTAAATTTTTTATTGGCCCATGGATGGTAAGTAAACTTTTTAAAAATACAATTATCTTTTATTTTTTTTTAGGGTAGAAACTTCTTTAACAGCTTTTTGATACTTAAATTTTTCTATCTTTTTATGTATAAAATCTGTATTAAAACCATTAATTACTGCAGTGTTAATAATGTGTTTATATTCTGTGTCAAATTCTTCTTTATCAAGGGTTATATTTATTAACCTATAAATTAAACTGTTGAAAGGTTTAAAAACAAGTTAAATAGATAATGCCAAAAGCAACAGAAATTGAATATAAAGAAACAAAATAATCAAACAAATAATGTAATTAATTTATCAAATTGTAACTTTAATGAGAAAGAAAGAAATTTTCTAAATAAAGGTATGAAAACTTGCGTAAATTTTTCAAAAAACACAGATGATTTTGTTGCAGATATTGAAATTGCCAGTCAAGATTTAAATGACATTAATAAATCTGATTAAAATGCAATGCACTAAAATTTTGAAAGATATAAATAAAAATCATCCTAAAAGTAATTATAATAATCAGATTATTAAATCATTGAATGAAAAGGACGTCATTTATACTAAAGCTGACAAAGGCAATAAAATTGTAATTTTAGATCAGTCTGATTATATTAATAGAGTAGAACTTTTTCTTGAAAGTGAAGATTACTTAAAAATTGGTAATGATCCTTTAAAATCATGTATTTCAACTTTTAATAAAATTCTCAACGAAGTGAAATTGATACCTAAAAAAGAAAAAAGTATTTTAAAAGTTAATAATCCAGTTTTACCTAGATTGATTTATTTTACCACCTCCTAAAATTCACAAACCAGGAAATAAAATGAGACCAACTATAAATTGTATAAATTCACCTGCATATAATTTAGCAAAATGGTTAACTAAAAAATGCAGTACCTTTGATCAATTTGAAAGTTTAAGTATTAAAAATTCTTTTGAATTACTAGAAAGGATTAGCAACATAGTATTGTCTGATAATGATAAACTCGTTTCTTTTTATGTAACTGCTTTATTTCCTAGTATTCCTAGAAAAAAACTTTTGATTTTTTTAAAAAAATGGTTAAATTCTTTAGAATTAAACAAAGGATTAATAGATTATTTTGTAAAACTTACAAATCTTTGTTTAGATCAAAATTTCTTTAGTTTTAATGGTAATTTTTTTCAACAAACTTCTGGCTTGGCAATGGGTAGTCCACTTTTGCCATTTCTTGCTAATCTTTTCATGAGCTTTCTTGAAACTCAAATTATAAAATCATTCCCTCTAATTTTTAAAATATGGTATAGATATGTGGATGACATTTTTGCTGTTGTCCCTAAAAACAGATAAATGATGCTTTAAAACATTTAAATTTACAAGATAAAGCTATCAATTCACTTTGGAAACCAAAAATAATGGATGCCTTCCGTTCCTGGACTTAAAAATTAAAAGACATAACAATAAATTGAATTTTGGTATTTATAGAAAATCTACTCACACTGATAATTACATAAAAAAAAAGTTTTAATCCTTTTGCACATAAATTTGCTGTTTTCAATAGTTTAATTTATAGGTTAATAAATACACCCCTTAATAAAGAAGAATTTGACACTGAATATAAACACATTATTAACACTGCAGTAATTAATGGTTTTAATACAGATTTTATACATAGAAAGATAGAAAAATTTAAGTATCAAAAAGCTGTTTAAGAAGTTTCTACCCTCAAAAAAATAAAAGATAATTGTATTTTTAAAAAGTTTATTTACCATCCATGGGCCAATAAAAAATTTACAAAGATTTTTAAAGAATATGGAATAAATTTGGTCCCTCAAAATAAATTTAATATACAAAATTTACTAAATTTTTCTAAGAAAGATAAAATACCAAATTATAAAAAATCTGGCATTTTCAATTTAGCTGTTTGGATTGTGATAAGGTTTATGTAGGTTTATATAGGATGTTAAATCCTCCTTTGAAATTGTTAAAGAAATGGATAACACAGATAAAAGTGAATTAATAAAGCTAAATTTTTGGGATAACAAAACACATCTACATTTATGCAGTATTTACAGTCCTCCCAGGAATGAACCAGATCTCTCACTTATTGAGCAATTAAATAAAACAATCGTAATTGGGGATTTCAATGCACATTCCAAAAGATGGGGTTATGAAAAAGTGGATTCTACAGGGAAGGTAGTGGAAGAATTTTTGAATACCACAACTTTTGAACTGATTTATAGTAAAGTAGATCCCACAACCTTCATACATTACTCTGGAGCAGGCAGTAACCCAGACCTCTTGTTAGCAACAACAGATATTGTTTTAAAAATTAAAAAACAAGTTATAGAAGATCCAAGTTCTGGTCACAGAACAGTAATTGCTGATATAAAACAGGACATGATTGTCTGGCAAAACATTTAAACAGAATTGGGATATATTCTTCACCACTCTGTCCTCTATGTGATCTGCAAGAGGAAATGGATTGAGACCACCTTCAAATATGCCCGGCCACTTCTAGTGCCCCATCCATCAGTGAAAAATATTGGAGAGCAAGAGGATTAATGACTTCATTGTCAGAAATCCAGCATTAGCTAACAACAACAACATATAGGTAAAACTAAACGTCATTTAGAAACCAGAATAAAAGAACATTTTAGAAATACTAAATATAAACAAACTGAGAAATCAGCTGTGGCAGATCATTTTTGGTCATTTAAAGAAGTTAAATTATTAAAACGATTAAGTGGACCTATAGATTTAATGGTTTGGAAAAAATATTTATTTTTCAAAACAGGAACCGTGTTATGAATTTTGAAACACCTTCTATAGATTGTATTTATAGATTTTTGTTTTCAGAGGTTGGTAATTAAAATGAACATCAGTATCTATGTTTTTTGTTTTCAGAGATTAGTGATCAAAATTAACATCTGTATACTATGTTCATCAAGAGATTAGAGGAGATATAAACAAAGCACCGCTTTGTATCACTCCGCGGCCACGTGCATTCACAATGACACAACACAGTTACCTACCGCCACGCGTAGGTATAATATGCATTTTACACTACTAAAAGGATATATTTACTTGATCCAAATAACATGTAGCACATGGAAATTAACTGCTACTTACGCCTTCTCTGTCCACAATAACACCTTTTCATTTCATGCTCTCAATCTCGAAACCAATCTCCAGAAGCAGCTTGTGGAGGCAAGTTCGTTTTAAATCTGGAGGATCGGGATCAGAGTTAACTGCCAACAGCACTTTGTTTAAGGTGGGGGCTCATTGTTAACAAAGAACTGGTGAACTTTTCCACGAATTGCAGATCTCAAAAATTCGTCGCAAACTATATCCACCATTTATCTGGCACGTGGTCGCTTTTTGCTGGGATCTTCACCAACTGACGACTTTTCTTTGCGTGTGCTGTAAATACTTGCAAATGACACACCGGAAAACTTGGATGTTAATTTCATCACGTCTTCGATAGCAAGTTCACAATATATGTCGCAGAATTTGTTAAAAACGTTCAGTATTATTGTCTTTCACCACTTCGCAACGGTTTGCCGCGCTTATGTTTCACAACACTCACTTGTTCTGCCATGTTACTTTCATACTGAATAATGCGCGCGCAGAATGAAATAGGCTGGTTACAGATTCACTTAACTGCGTATTTTTACACTTTAACTATGCTTAGTACACTTATTTTATGCTTTAGCAAACATTAAGTGCCATTTCAGACCTTATAACAGTATTTCTTCATGGGACTATTTACACGGCGAAAGCCTTAAGAGGTCAAAACGCACGTGTCTTTGTTTACGTCTCCTCTAATCTCTAGATGAACAGAGTACGAGACAGTCGGACGAGACCGTCGTACCAGATCGTCCAACAAGACGATCTTGTCTCGTGAGACGGTCTTGTCTCGCGAGAGCGTCTACCCTGGCGAGACAATCTTGTCTGGCGAGAAAGTCTTGTGTGACGAGAGAGTCTTGTCTGATGAGACAGTCTTGTGTGACGAGACAGTCTTGCCTGGTGAGACAGTCTTGTGTGGCGAGACAATTTTGTCTGGCAAGACGGTCTTGTGTGGCGAGACAGTCCTAACTGGTGCGAGTCTTGTCTTGTCTGTTTGACGAGACCATCCGACCAGACCGGCCGACGAGACCACCTGACAGGGCGCTCTCACGAGAAAGTCTGCCGAGTCTGTCTGACGAGACCGTCTGACTAGACTGTCTTGCGTGACTGTCTGACGAGGCAATCTGATAAGGAAGTCTAACGGGACCGTCATACGAGAGAGCCCGACGTGACTGTACTGCGAGACTGGAGATACGGTCTTGTCTGGCGAGACAGTGTTGTGTGGCGAGACAGTCTTGTCTTGACTGTTTGACGAGACAGGCTGACGAGACTGTCCGACGAGACCATCCGACCAAACCGTCCGACGAGACCACCTGACAGGGCGGTCTGACGAGACTGTCTCACGAGACTCTGAAGAGACTGTCTGACGAGATAGTCTACTGGACCGCCTGATAAGAGAGCCCTACGTGACAGTACTGTGAGACTGGCGAGACGGTCTTGTCTGGCGAGAGAGTGTTGTGTGGCGAGACTGTCCGACGAGACCATCCGATCAAACCGTCCGACGAGACCAGCTACAGGGCGGTCTCACGAGACCGTTTGACGAGGCTGTCTGATGAGGCTGTCTGAAGAGACTGTCGAAGGGAGACCGACTGACGTGACTCTCCTTCGAGACGGGCGAGACAGTCTTGTCTGGTGAGACAGTCTTGTGTGACGAGACAGTCCTCTCTGGCGAGACGGTCTTGTGTAGCGAGACAGTATTGTGTGACGAGACAGTCCTCTCTTGCGAGACAGGCTTGTGTGACGAGACAGTCTTGTGTGGCAAGACAGTCCTGTGTGGCGAGACAGTCTTGTCTGGCGAGACAGTATTGTGAGACGAGACAGTCCTCTCTTGCGAGACAGGCTTGTGTTATGAGACAGTCTTGCTCACAATCTTGAAACCAATCTCCCGAAGCAGCTTGTGGGGGCAAGTTTGTTTTAAATCTGGAAGATCGGGATCAGAGTTAACTGCCAACAGCACTTTTTTTAAGGTGGGGGTTCATTGTTAACAAAGAACTGATGAACTTTCCGACGAATTGTAGATCTCACAAATTCGTCGCAAACTACATCCACCATTTATCTGGCACGTGGTCGCTTTTTCCTGGGATATTCACCAACTGACGACTTTTCTTTGCATGTGCTGTAAATACTTGCTAATAACACACCGGTAAACTCGGATGTTAATTTCATCACGTCTTCGATAGCAAGTTCGCAATATATGTCGCAGAATTTGTTAAAAACGTTCAATATTGTTGTCTTTTCACCACTTCACAACGGTTTGCCGCGCTTATGTTTCATAACACTCACTTGTTCCGCCATGTTACTTTCATACTGAATAATGCGCACGCAGAATAAAATAGGCTGGTTACAGATTCACTTAACTGCGTATTTTCACACTTTAACTGTGCTTAGTACACTTATTTTATGCTTTAGCACACATTAAGTGACATTTCAGTCCTTAGTAACAGTATTTCTTCAAGGGACTATTTACATGGCGAAAGCGTCAAGAGGGCGCGCTGAGGTCAAAAGGCACGTGGCTTTGTTTACGTCTCCTCTAATCTCTAGATGAACAGAGTATAGCTTTGGTAACAAATTTGTTTGTATAGTTTTGAGAATGAGTTGGAGTCAACTCGAACTTCAGTCAGCTTTGCACCAAGAACTTGCAATATTACTAAGACAAGTGAAGTTTTTAGTTTCTAATTTGTTCTTACTTTAGAATCTTGTTGCTTCACTGTTAATAGCTTCAATTTCCTTAATTAAACCTTTGGCTTTCATTTTCATGCTTTTGTTTACTCATCTGCGCTCTTTAAATGATGTCACCGAAGGATTTAAATGGCCATGTGCTAGGCAGTATGTCAGTTTAAATGCTCAGAAACACTCGAAGTACTTGCAATGTTTTTCCGACTCAATATCTGTTCAGTTTGAGTTTGAATTATGCAGTTTCTTGGGACAAATTAGCTGAAACATGTTGGCTAACCTGAGACTCATCTATATGAGAGCTAACTTTTGGGCAAATTCCAAAGTTCTTTGATTTATCTAGAGGGAAAATGTGCTAACCTCATGGTGCTTTGTGAGGAAATAGTGAGGAAATAATAATAATAGATTTTATTGTCATTAGGCCTGTTACAGCAATAGACAACGTCAATGTAGTTTACATGTTATATATAACAAATAGATTCTAGCAAAATTATATATACATACATATTTACAAATATCAGTTATAAAAATAATTCTACCAATATTCGCTATGACCTACTATATATTACTTTTAGTACAATCAGTTGTCTTATAGACACAGGTATGGAGCATATATGGATATATCCATTTGTTGAGTGGCAATGTATATTTCAAAGATAAGATACAACAACAGTGATATTTACAGCTGAGTTGAATTTTCAAAATATTCTTGTAGAGAGTAGTACGGATTGTTTAATAATCTGTCATAAAGTCTACGTTCAAATCTATTATACGTCAGTTGAGTTACCTCATTTGATAGTTACCACATTTGATGCCCAAAGGAAACATTTGTTTCAAAAAAGAAAATGGAAATTGGTGTAATATCTGCAATTAGTGAATATAATATGGGTTATGAAGCTTCATAGCATGTAAAGTATGAGGTTCAGGGTAGAAATTTCAATGTAATTGGGGAGAAATTAAGTAATTAAGTATGCCTAATAAGCGTCGTCTGAAGGATAGTGCTAGGCATTCAAAAAGTGACTACAGAACTGCTAGGAAGCGACTAAAATTTGAAGGGGAAAAAAAAAAAACCGCTAAAAGACCTCTGAGGGTCCTATATATGGTGCAAGCCAGTTTTAATCAAGTACATTTGTCTTATATAGTTGCTAAACTTTTAACTCAATTTCTCTCCGCTTATGATTTCCTGACACATGATTATGTACAAAATGCTCCTTGGTGCATAGTTTTGCAGATACTTTCTTGAAACTTGGTACACGCATTGTACAAAGTATAAGAATTAAAAGATGGCTCTAAATTTTTGCTGTACCTTAATACAAAAGTGTTTATTTCAAAAGGAATTTGTAAAATTGGTAAAATTTTCAGAAATTGCATTATGTAATATTCAATTTTTTTTTTCTCCCAAACAAAATAAATTGCTAAAAACACCAGCCAAATGTTGTAGCACTATTTGTCATTGATTAGCTATAGAAGTTGAAATATTCTTGGTTGAGAAGGATGTCCCAAGGAGCATTTTTCACATAAGCTTACAGAAATTTAAAAAAAAACTATTCAAGATATAAAGTTCAAACTCATAATATTGTTTTAACTCTGAGCAACAAGCCTATCTCCAAAATTTGAGAAAAATTGGACGAAAAATGGCAATTTTTCAAATTGCACAGATGGGTTACCCAAATGGTATTGGAAAACTTTTCAATAGGTGTGTTTGTGATATGGCTTTCACGTACACAGTTATTTAAGCCTTTAAGTTACTAAGCAAAAATGTGTGATTGCAATACACAACAGAATTTGCTATTCCACAAAGAAAAAGGTCTGCTAGAGTAAGGCCTCGCGAACAAAGAGATCATAAGAGCAGAGGACACTTTCCCTTAAAAACGCTTCCAGAAGTTGCATAGTGTTGTCAGCTGTGTGTGCAGTAGATTCATGGTGTCAAAACCATGATTAGTTGATTTCTTTTTCCTCTAGCTGACCAATGAAATCTGGAAATATGGGATCATTAAACAATAACGTTCATTGTTTACAATTTCTTCAAATAATAAAGGGCTAGTAATTTGTTTAATTTAGGTGGCCTTACTGTTTGTTCAGCATCTTATACTGAGGCACATCAGTTTCTGGGAAAAGTCTCCTGCACTAAATCTGTGTATACATCACCTTGTCAAAAGACATGCTGTTGGCAAGTAAAGACTTACACTGTACACTCTCAAGGACTCAGTGGTTAATGTTGTGTAACCTGTTTTGTAGTAAATAATTGACAAAAGGTTTTTTCATGTTATCAGTTTGCACATACTGAAAATTGTTGGCTTCACCACATCTGATTATTGTAACTTTTGTAATTAAATACCAAGTAAATACAACAGGTTATGGGCCCAGATCATTCCCAGTGTGCATAAAGTGTAAAATATGCACAACAAAAGCAGTAAATAATATTGTGAGGGAAAAAGTTGTGTTGTGTAATCAGCTGAACAAAAAGTAAGTATCCACTATTTTTACTTTGCAAAAATTGTATGTCCAAAAGAAAAGGTATATAAAAAATTGGCTACAAATACCAGTGTTTTTTTGTATCAAACCTCTAAAGAAAGACAATTATGATGCATGGAAAATTTAAGCACGAGCCGTGCTAACTCGCATTGGACTTTTGGGCTATGTGACCTGAGATAAAACAAAGCCGCCAAATGACGCCAAACCCAACGACAAAATGAAATGGGAAATGGGCGATTCAAATGCAAAGTCAGAACTGATTCTAATGATTTCACCTCCAGAATTAAAACAAATAGAGCAGTGTTGAACCTCAAGATTTATGGGATATGCTGAAGAAGAATTTTCAAAGTTCAGGCCCTGCTCAGAAAGCTACACTTCTCTAGCAATTAATTGTGCAGAAAATGCACGGCGCAGATAATGTACATGATCATCTCAACAAATTCTTGGACATTATTGACAAACTAAAAGAAATGGATGTCGTGATAAATTAAGACTTATTGGTCATGCTGCTGTGTTCTCTTTCACCTTCATTTGAAAATTTTTGAATTGCCATTGAATCAAGGGATGAGCTACCCAGTGTTGAAAACCCAAAAATTAAAATCTTGGAAGAAAATGAAGCCAGAAAAAAAAAAAAAAAGGCAACACTTCAAGTGAAGGAGCATTATATGCAGGTAATAACAGATATCAACAGAGAAGTGGTAATAATCAGAAGAAACAACCGATCTCAAAGCAATTTGCAAGAGGAAATCTCAAAAAGTCTCCCTGTGAAATCTGTTCGAAGACAAATCACAGTACATCTGAATGCTGATCAAAGAAAAACAATTTAAGGAAACCTGAGCACACCTTCATGGTAGAACAATGTTCAGTGACAGCCAATTCAAGAAATTCAGACAGCTCTGAATAGATTCTTGACTCAGGAAGCATTTCACACATGTGTAATGACAAAAAGAAATTCATGAAACTGTCAGTATCATATGATCCTGATTCACTGAAACTAGCTGCTAAAAATCTCTACTTCAATTGATGGAAAAGGAATGGCAAAACAGAACACAGATGAAAGTGGAACTGTTAATCTACCAAATACTCCGTATGTTTCAGATTTATCTGTAAATCTACTTTCTGTTGGAAAAATCACAAAAAAGGGTTACTCTGTTACCCTCAACAAAGAGGAAGCTACTATCTCAGACCAAACTGGATGCCCAGTAGTAAAAGCTATGAAATCCAATGGTTTTATATAAAACCTAAAGAAGAGAACAAATCAAATAAAAAAAACTTTTTTTGTTCCGACATACATCGCTGGCATCAAAAGTTAGGACATATAAATGAAGCTGATCTAAAACTAGCTCTTTGTGAAGAAAAAGTAAATGGTTTAATCTTCAAGAGTGATGGCTCTTTTGAATGTGAAGTTTGCCTTGCAGAAAAGTTTACAAGACCTTCATTTCCAACCAGACAAAATAACTGATCGAATGAACCCCTAGAAATTGTCCATTCTAATATCTATGGACCTATGCGATTCGCATCACATGGTGGAGCAAAATATTTTGTCACCTTCACTGACCTTCATAGCAGATACTGCATAGTATATTTTTTAAGCCAAAAACTGAAGTTATCAACTACTTCAAAGAATTCAAGAACAAAGTGGAAACGTTCACTGGAAAGAAAATAAAAGCACTTCAATCTGATAATGAAATTTCAGAGTACTGCAACAAAGAATTCAGCGAATATCTAAAAGTGTGTGACATACAAAGAAGACTATCAACAACTTATACTCCACAACAAAATGGAATAGGCAAAAGGAAAAACAGGACTCTCGTTGAAATGGCCAGATGGCTTCTCATCAATGGTCATCTACCTGCAACGTTTTGGGCAGACGCTGTAAACACGGCCAACTATCTTTGCAACAGACCACCTTCAAGAGCTATAAATTATGAAACGCCTTTCAGGAGATGGCTTGGACATGTACCTTCTGTTAGACATCTGCATGTTTTTGGGTCAGTTACCTATATCTTGGACAAAAATCCAAGAAGAGGAAATCTGGAACCAAAAGCAAAACCAGGAATATTTTTGGCTATTTAGAAATCTCAAAAGCATACAGAATCTGGATACCTGATCAAAATAAAATAGTTGTGACAAGAGATGTTAACCTCTTCAGCGATATGGGCGTGAAATCACGTCCATTTAAAATGACAGATGAGCGATATGGGCATGTATACACATCCTGTGCGTTTAAGCATTTAACCCTTATTTATCCCTTATCTAACTCAACTTATTTTAATTTTCCCTTTATGAAACATTTTAGTAAAGTCTATATACTTTACTGGCTTACCTTAATATGTTCGTTCTGCAGTGATTTACCTCAAAACAGGGATAAACACACAAAGGTACATCTCCACATTCGCGAATTCCCTTCTTGCGGCACACGAAACACTTTCGAGATGGGCGGGACTTCTTTGCTGTTGGTGGTATCCTTTTAGGATAATGTTTTCCTTGAAGTCTGAGGGGTGCAGGGGTTTTGGATTTTCAACCCCCAACGTGGTATTGTTCAATTAGGCTGCGAGCTATTTATAGTCGGAAGTCAAGGTAGGTCATTGTCCTGTGTGGGTTTAGAGCTCTCCAAATTACCAAACAATTGTATATGGTTATATCCAGTTGGTGCAAAAATACCTTTTTATACCACTTCTCCCTTTAGCTACAAGCAGGAAAGTATATGTATGTATTTCAACAAAGAAAGAAACAGAGTCTACTAAGTTACGAAACTCGCGTAAGCAAAAGTTGCAATGTTGATCTATTCTAATGACTCAAGAGACCACGCATACTGTAGTGCTTTATTACACAGTATGCTGACGCATAAGCCACACATACAATGGGTCGACTACATTTTCTTTCTGAGAACTTATATTAGATGCGTTCGACAGAGCAAAGTTGACTTTTCACCACAGTGAAACAAAATAGTGCCATTTCAACGTTTTGTAAATACAACTCAACTTTGCTGATGACGTACATTTATACTGCATATAACGAGTTTTATACCAGTTTTTGTTTCATTAAAATAACTTAATATTTACACAAAATACAGCTGTGTATATACGAAGCACTTTAAATGCCCTGCGCTGGATATTGGGTAGCAGTTCTCAGCTCGCGGACGTTTTAAATGGCCATCGCTCAAGAGGTTAAAGTCCTCAACAAAATGTTTCTTCAAGAATTTTCAAATCTACAAAATGATGCTGTTGAAAAGGATCTTGACTATACAATAGAACTGAAACATCAAGCTGTTGAAAAGGAAACACAAAAAGAATCTGATGCCAACCAAATGACACCAGTACAAGATGACTCCCAGTTAGGAATAAATGATGTCCCATCAACACTGAGATCACAACGGAGCAAAAAGAAGCCAACCAGATTTAATGATTTTGTCTTGTCCATTAAATCAACATGTGATGAACCAGAAATAGACACTTATGGATAGTGATACAAGTGACTGCAATGATTTGTGTTTTGAAGAAGAATCTTCATCTGATGAATCACCTGGTGTCTGGGACAAAGCAATAAAGGAAAAAATAAAAGCTTACCTGGAAAATGATACCTGGATTCTCGTTAAAAGGAAAAAACATCAAGGAACACTTCACAAGGGAAACTGTGATGCCAGGAGACATCAAGATTGCCTACTGCAGAACAGAAGAGGTGGATGCAGACATTCTCACCAAAGCCATGCCTGCATCTAAGTTTGTCATGTGTAGAAATCGTTTGGGACTTACATGAAGAAAGGTTGTTTTTTGTCCTTGTTCATGAGAGGGAGTGTACTTTACACTCTCAACGACTCAGTGGTTAATGTTGTGTAACCTGTTTTGTAGTAAATAATTGACAAAAGGTTTTTTCATGTTATCAGGTTGCACATATTGAAAATTGTTGGCTTCACCACATTATTGTATCTTTTGTAATTAAATACCAAATAAATACAACACATGCTCAAGAAAAATACATTTCTCAGTTGAAAGTACCATAATTTAAAACTAAATTAAACATTTTAACACTACACACATCACTTGGATTAGCTTTTGTAAACTGACAATTGAATTACACAGTTAAATGTTATGTACAATGAAACAAAGTAAGATAATCTGATTATGCCACATATTAAAATTTATGTCGAAAAAAAAATTAATTTTGGTTCAAACTTCCAACTTAATATACATCTATAGTCTTAACCCTTTGCGGACGAAGTCCTGGGAAGAAATTTCCGTAGCTAGGACGGAGCTGTAAATTTGCTGCTAGAGCTATGCAAATGAGAGCAAAACTTCATGCAAAAGTGGCCTATGTTACTGTACTTACCTACACTGCAGATGACTATCAAATGTAGCTGAGCTAAACGGAGAATTGTTGATGCACTGGAACAGTTTGTGCTGCTTACACTGTCCACTAATATGGAGATTTTTTAATTGTTTTAAGTTTGTAAACACTTTAGACCGAGATAAAGTAGCCATGTCATAAAAACACGTACTAATGAAATAGCGTTCGGCCATAAATAGTAATGTATATAAAATGTAAACGGACACACGAACACTATGTACACATCACACACTTCTCATTATAACAGAACAATTACTTTTTAAAATTGACAAGCGTGTGATAGCGCTCCAAACATTCACTGATACACATGGCTAGTTTATTTGCACACGTGTTGCAGTAGAAATACGTTTCTTTTCTCGCCCCATTGAGTTTTCGATTGCTGCAGACAATACAGTCTCTTGTGTTTTTTTCCTTCAAAATGGTATATAAAATGTGCTGCATGTTTAGCCTTTCCTCTTTCTCTCTCAGCCGTACCGGGGTGTGACCTTGGCCTTGGGTTGCTTATGCCTTTCACCAGACTCTCGACAAGTGACCTGTATTTTACATGTGACAAAGGATGGGTTGTACAAAATGTACGAGTTTATTATCCCCAAAAACTTTCATTTCTACTACAGACACATCAGCCCAAGTTTTCCAAATAGAGCGTGGGGACAACTGTAACGCGGCAATTTTTTCTCTCGCATATCTGTTTGTTTCCTTAGCAATTTGAGATATTAGATCATCAGTAAAAAATAAACTAAAGTATTCAATTGGCTCAGCATCAAAGACAAGATTCAGTTTTGGACCTGCATTCTTGGAAAAGGTATATTCTTTGAGTTTCTTAGTTTTGCCTATCAATTTCCATGTATCAGCACATGCAACATTTGCAGCACTTGTGTCGCTTTCACTCTCACTTACGGACTCCTCAGCACCGGACAGCTCCACATCTTTCTCCTCTTCAAATTCATTGTCCACATCTTCATCGCACAACACATCAAACTATAGTTTTCTAATTCCAGAAGGACCCGGTTTATACGCGCTCGAAGCCATTGCAAAATACTGTGCATCCCAGACAGAAACATTTCCTCTGTATGTTGAAATAGTTAAAATAATTTCCGAACAGATGGCAGTATAGGCTGGGTAAAGCTTCCACGAACACTATGATGCCTGTAACATGCTGCCAGAAGTGTTAGTTCTTGCAACTAAGACGAGAAAACGTGAAACGCTTTGCTGTCGATCATATGTCGACATACAGGCATTACTGTCGTGTCGATCATATATCGACATACGATCGCAAAGGGTTAAGTGCACAGTGACTTTCCAAATGCACTGTGCAAGGAACATATTAGTAAAATTTTTAATTGATTCTTAAATGGTAACGTTAGATTTATAAGTTGTAGACTTATGGTTGATGGACAGTCAGCTTCAAAATTTCATGCCATATAATTCTACACAAATCAAAGCAACAAATTTTTAATAATATTTTGAGATACAAGTTAAATGGAAAACATTACCACCCATATTGGCTACACTTGTACACACATTACCCGTTATTAATAACACTACATCCCTATTGTAGGCCAGTTACTCCTAGGAATAGCTTCTCTACAACAGGGCTTTCCAACTCAAGCACTTACGGCTGAGGTGTGGCACTTAACGGACCCGGTGCCTGTTCCACGTACCAGCCACCACTACTGCATGTGTAGGACAGACCTTAAGACTAACATCGTCTCTCTCAATCTCTTTTCTCAATGCAGAGGTGATGTTAAACAGGATATAGTGGATAGCGGAACAGTTATTGTAGTTTCTCTTTCGTTACAAAATGTTTAATTCTTCGTGCTAAGACTTATATTTTGTTGTCAATACCGAAAGGAAAGCCCAATGTTTAATTTCTCAAAGAAATTAGCAATATGGCACCCAAATTTTAAATGTTAGACTCCATTTTCAGCATGTCCTGAAAAAGCACCATCAAATTTCCAAACTGAGCTGATAAAACTGCAGTGCAACACAATCCTAAAACATGGGTACTACCACTACAGCAGTCATTTTAATTAAATTTTATAAAGATGTTAATCAATAGGAATGTCCAAAAATTCATGCACTTGCCTTAAAATTTGTGTCAATGTCCGGTACAACTTATGCATGCAAACAGATGTTTTCAATCATTAATTTAAATTAATGGAAATGCAGAATGTCACTTGTCTGATGCTTCCTTAGAAGCAGTACTATGAATTTCTACTGCCAAATCTATTGTACTGAATATTGGTAAATTGGTTCTACAAAAACAATGTCAAAAATCTAGCTAAATGGTAAATGTACACCAGAGTAACCAAAATATATGTTGAGAATAAAGTGTGTTTGTGTGTTTTCAAAATTGTCGTTAATAACAATTGTTTAGGTAAGTTGCATGCTGACTTGACAACATATCCCATTCAACAGTCAATGCAACGTTCACCCTATTTTGAGTACCGCTACCACAATACCTTCTTGGTGCTGTCTCTGCCAGTTCACCTTCCTCCATCTTTCTGGTGCCAAGCTCAGCTGCCAGTCAGGTCAGTTGGAAAGGCCTGTCCTATACCTGCTGAAAGCATGTACATTATAGTTTTTGTAGCACATTACAGCTTTTCTTTGCTGATGGTATTTATTGTTATATCATTCAGATGAAATTATTGTTGTAATTTGCATAATTTTAACTAATGCTAATCGTAAACCAAAGCATCATGTTGTGTTTCAATACCTTTAAATGATGCATTTTAGATTCATAGGAAATATCCCTGACCACCTCTGTAGTGCAGTGGTAGCATGCCTGCCTCTGGCGTGGAGGACCTGGGTTCAATCCCTGGCACCGTTATGGGGATTTTTCCCCCTGCTGGGAAGTCTGACACAAGGTGCACTCAACCTCGTTAGGTCCCGGAGGGGCCAATTGAGGAGTTACTTGATGAAGAAGTTGTGGCCCCAGGCCGTGAAGCCCGCATCGCTGGCCGGCATGGCTCCGGGTGCTGACCATGTCCCACCCACCAGTACTGCACCCCACTCATTATACCTGTAGTGGGCAGGGGTGGGGGACGCAGTGGCCGGGCAGCAAACATTAGCCCTTCATGGACCTTTTTTTTTTTTTTTTAACGAAACATCCCTAAAAGAAACAAATACACAAAACTGAAATTTGGAAGGTAAGAGTTAAATGACTCTTGGACTGCATCTTTTCTTAGATATTCTACAAATTATTCACATTAAAATTTACACTTTCCTTCTACTTTGTACTAAGCATTCAGAAACTGTTACAAATGGCAGAGATCTGCTTAAAAGGCAGATTATTATGGTAGCCATAAGCTCATAAGAAGCAAAAGAATGGTGGTGTAATGTTTCAAAGTGCAACCTAAACTTCGAGATAATTTAAATAAGCAGCAGTGAATATTTTGGGAATAGTTAATCTACAAAAAGTAAATTAGACATAAAATGTCTGTTTTAGGATGTGTAAAAGGGAGAGAGTTGTTTGGATATGAGGGGTTCCCAGATTTTCTTAGTGTTTCATCCTTAAAGTATCCCCAAAATAAATATGAAGTGGTATTTATCTAACCTTTCAGTTTTAAACTACATTGTTTACAGATAAACTTACCACAGACCTTTTGTTTAATCCTTCTCTTTCTCTGGAAACCTCAAAATGTATATTTTTGGCGAAATCTCAATATCAAATATTTAGATCAAATGCGGTGCTACCTCTATCCCCAGGTAAAGTGTAGAGAGAAAGTAAAACCAATACCGTAGTTCCGTGGAGTTGATCTGCAACTCACTGCTGGATATAAACTGTATTGAAATCTACTATCCCTATTTAGTTCTTTTCAAGGATACCAAGTAGCTGATCAAAACTTGTTTGTTTTTCAGAATTTCTGGATCCCAATGATAGCAGCCTACATCATATCGTCAAAGGAGCTGGTGCAATCCAAAATTATCCAATATCAATACTAGATGTTGCCAAGGCTAGAAACTCAGAACCAGAATATCTGGTATGTTTTCATGATGTTGGTGTCTTTGTGGACAAATATGGGCAACGCAGTCGTTCTGAAGACATTAAATGGAGTCATGTGCCTGTTAGCATTGGTAATTGCAATTTTTGTGAATTACTTATTTAATATTAAAGATCTTGTTAACATCAAATGAAATGGCTCTCAGAATATTTAGTAAACTATTTCAGTTAAACCCCATTGTTTCTACAATGCTTCGTTCTTGCAAGTTTGAAGAAAGGCTTCCAATGCAGTGACGTCATAGATCCCTAGTCTCTGAGTAATCATAGGCCAAGCAACTTCTGTCTCATTGTATGTGTGAGTTTGTGTGCCAGCCTGTTGAAGATGCCTAGGTTTGGTTTTAGGTGCACAAATGTGGATTTAGGAATAAATGTTCATTGAATAGAATAAATTGACATTATTTCGAGTCTAGCCTAAATTCTATTGTTCGTTCCAAGTATTTCACTCCAGATGACCTTGAAATTACCTCCTGGTTTAAAAATGAACTTCTGGATATCAAAACAAATTTATTGATTTTAATAAAAACCATGCCTCTCATTTTAAAATTGAAACAGCCAACCTCTACTATTCTCCGAGATGGTGTAGTGCCTTTGTATGGAAGAAGCAGTAGCAGATTAGTGAAATGTGTGTGCTAAAGTTTGTGAGACAGTGTATGCACAAGCTGGAAACAACGATATCCTAGAGGAAAATGATAATGGCAGTAAATGTATCAACTGAATTAAGAGTGCCATGTGAGCTCAGTAGGGCAGTTCATAGGGATATTTTAAATTTTGAAATTTCTGAAAATGAATCAAAAAACGTGAACGTGCCTTTTTGTGCAACAGCTATTGAAAACAGTAATGATTCCATTGGTTCCATATGAGAAAAAGCTTCACAGAGACAAAGTTTAGTAAGATGCCAGGGAACCATATCTTATGTTGTGTGGAAATGTTTGCTATCTCTGTTTACCTTTAGTTATAAATGTGCCAAAAGTGTGAATTCTGTGTAGCCAAAGTTGAGGGGGCCTTCAATATCTGTAAAACTTGCATGCCTTAATGGCTATAAATTTGTGTGTTCTCAAAATAACATAGCGAAACAATCCTCTCCTTCTGTTAAGTTAACATCTCTCTATGTGAATGGTTTATGCTTCCAGTTCCTGTGTTGAGACTTTTAATTTATACTTCACGTCTGCCCCTTCATTTTATATGATTATCACACCTACAGTACCGCTCATTTATCTGGTATTTCAGATATGAACTCAAAACAAACTCCATTTCTCCAAAAATATAATTATATAAACTTACACATATATCATGCAAAGAGAATGGTTGTAAGATAGAATCAGAAATAAAAAATTTAATGCCATATCCGGAATTGAACCATGGATCTTTCACTCCGCATACGGCTGCTGTTAACCACTGAGTTGCTGTGCCAACATGCCGGCATAGCCTTAAATTCTTCATCTGATTCACAAGTAGACCACAAAGGCATCTCACATTCGAGACGTCCTAATGGCGACTCACAATCGTTAGTATTTAAGTCTCAAGCTTTAAGATTTTTAATTGGTAGTTCTAACACACACAAACAGTGTGTAGGTAAACTTTATAAAGTAGAAATAAGAAATTCAATGCCATAGCCAGGATTTGAACCCTGAATCTTCTTGCATACGTGCGGCTACCCTTAATCTGATTCTACCTTATAAAGCTTAACTGCACACATTTTGTGTATGTTATTGGTTGGCCTGATACATGGAAACTATTAACCCTTGTTCATGAGCCTGTGGGTTGAACTACTGGGAGTTACCTGTTTGTATGGTCTTGGGTTGTAGCTATTAGATTTGCTGTGATTGTATTGTTTATCTGTTGGCTTCTGTAAATACTATAGTTTATTCTGTTTACCTTTTTTTTAACAGTTTTTAGGTCTAAAATGGTGATTGTCCATATTTTTCTGCTTCTGATATGAATTTTGTGGTTTTTTCTTGTAGATTTAACAGTTTTAGTACATCTTGTGTGTTATATAATGTTATCTTTAATAACAAATAAATCTATTGATCAACATGTTATAGATGGTTAATATTTAGTAATCGTTTCTTTGGTAGTATTGCAAAAGTGTTGTGTAGGGCTAGGAAGTTCATGCATTTGCATGTTTTTTCATATGGGCTAAAAATGTATGCTTTTACATTATGTGCACGAATTATGGAATTTTCAGTTATTTGGACATGATTTTATGCTGCATATAACTGCATATTTTCTTGATTTTGATAAATGCATATTATTTCAATATTATAGCCCCTATATTGCATATTTTAATGATTTTTATGGTTTTTTATTATTTTTTCCATCTGGATAATATTTTTCATATTAGTAGTATTGCACATGATGATCCAACTCACGAAGATTTCAATATTATAGCCCCTATATTACATATTTTAATGATTTTTATGGTTTTTATTATTTTTTTCCATGTGTATAATACTTTTCATATTGGTAGTATTGCACATGTTGATGCAACTCGCGAGGTGAGTCATGTTGTTATGCAGTGAATCCCCTGTTTCCATCCTTTCATTATATATATGTGCATAGAGAATAATCAGTGCGTTATCTGAGAGGTTTATATTAACAAGGATAAGGTGCAGGTCAGTTGGTTTTGAGCAGCACGATTATCGCAACACTTCCCTGCTCTCCTATAGTTGTGCCATGGTCTTCAAACGTAACAGTGTTGTGAACCGGTTCCCACCAAATTAAATTAGGCGTATAAAATGTTAAAACGCTCTTCAAATGCCGAAAATAAAACCAACTTCGAGTGCTAGATTAATTAAATTACAAAAAGAGTTTTCGGGTGATTTAATATCTACAGATAAGTAATTCCTGAGTATCCTCGAAAAACAGCAGTTGCAACCTTCAGGTTGATTACAGGACATGATTGTCTGGCAAAACATTTAAACATAATTGGGATATATTCTTCACCACTCTGTCCTCTATGTGATCTGCAAGAGGAAATGGATCGAGACCACCTTCAAATATGCCCGGCCACTTCTAATGCCCCATCCATAAGTGAAAAATATTGGAGAGCAAGGGGATTAATGACTTCATTGTCAGAAATCCAGCATTAGCTAACAACAACATATCTACAGATAATAGGGTACTGTAATGTGGAGCGTGTGAGAAAAAGGTAGGGAGTGAGAAAAGATTTCAAATAGTTCAGCACATAAACACAGCAAAACAAGGAGAATTTAATCAGAAAACTCGCAAACAAAGAACCTGTTCAAAAACAGCTAGTAGAGTGTTTAGGAAGTAGGGTTACTGAATTTTCCTGACTTGTGCCAAGCATTTTTAGCTGCTGATATTCCCTTGTTCATACTTAATAATCACACATTTAAAAACTTTTCTTGCCAAGTACACTCGATAACATGTGCCTGAAGAGAGTACACTGCTTAAGACTTATGTAGGACATTGTTACAACAACGTATTGTCAAATATACAAAATGAATTAGCGGATCAGTTTGTGTGGTTGTCTGTTGATGAAATCCCTGATTCTGAGCGCCGTTCTATTGCTAATATAATCGTGGGTGCTTTAAATAATGAACAAAAGACTACACCTTATCTTCTTAATGTGTGCGAATTGTCAGCCACTGACAATGTAACTGTAACCCAGTTTGTGATTGACCCTTTGAAATTATTATGGCCATGTGGAATCAAATACGCCCGGTTATTTTTATTTGTTACTGATGCAGGTCCTTATATGGTAAAATCAGGACAAACTCTGAAAGGTATTTTTCCTAACTTAATTCATATAACTTGTTTGGCACACGCTCTTCATCGCATTTCTGAGACAATACGCAATTCTTTGCCATTGGTATTTAGATTTGTGTCCTGTACAAAGAGAATTTTTGTTAAATCTCCTAAAAGAGTTAAGTTGTTTAGATCAACAGCACCTAATATCAGACTTCCTCCTGCACCAGTGTTAACTCGATGGGGAACATGGGTCTATGCAGTTTTACATTATGCTGAGCACATAGAAATAGTCGAAGAGGTTGTTAATTCATTGGACTCGAAATATGCTTCATCAATAGAAACTGTGCAAAATATTCTGTCAGGCACTGGGTTAAAAGAGGATCTTAGTTTCATATCTGCCCATTTTTCTTTCTTACCAACAGCCATAACGGCATTGGAAGTTGTAGGATCTCCTTTACATGAATCACTTGTGTTTGAAAAAACAATTTGTGATCTAAGTTCGGTTCCTGGTAGAATAGGACAAAAAGTGAAAGAGAAAGTCAATTATATAATTTCAAAAAATTCTGGTTATAAACAGATATGCAATATTCGAGACATCCTTGAAAGAAAACCATCTACCACACCAAGAGACTTGACTCTCTCTGTGAAGCAGTTAACATCATTTAAATATGCCCCGATAACATCTTGTGACGTGGAGAGAAGTTTTTAACGTTACAAAAGTGTTTTGCGAGACAACAGACGATGTTTTACAGTTGAAAATTTGTGCAAAGTGTTGGTTGTGAACTGCAATTTATCAGTTAATACTAGCGGTGAGACCACTTCTGCTTCAACCTCTAAGGAATAAGGTAACTTTATTTATTATTTATACTAACTTGCCTTGTCTACTGCGAAGGGGTATTGTTTTAATTCAGTAGTGCATATTTCTTGGCATATTTTCAAGTTTTTAAGAGCATATTTGCATGCATATTTCAGTGTTTTTTAGGGCATGAACTTCCGAGCCCTAGTGTTGTGTGTTGAAGTGTCGAAGCCTATATTGCTGTTCGATTTCATCAAAAGTATGGATTAAAACAGTGGTTACTGTTAAAGTTATGGTGCACATTGAACATTACCCAACTACATTGGTTTATTATTTTGACTTTTGCTAACTATCCTGCTTATGCTTGTATCTTTTCAGTATATCGAAAACCATACCTATTTATAGTACACTTCTGCTCAGTGGAGGTAATGAAACTGACAGACACATCGTTTACAGAGGAAAGCAACTCTTCCTTATGCTCTCCAAACTTGCCAGAGAACATTTTTATAGAAATGAGCAATCCAAAATACCTTGGTAAGTTTGCTTTGTTTTTCTTTCTATGTTGCTTTTTAATGGAAATCATATGTATGGCTTTAGGAAAACATGGCAACATAAATCCTTATTCTGATCAACTATCAATAATTAAAGGCATCATTGAAATCTGGATATCCACAAGGAAGGTTTGAAAATTCCCATTACAAATATCCAGGACTTGTAGAGGGAACTGAGTAAATAACCTTTTGAATAGGAGCCCATGTTGGTGACATTGTTTTCAAGTAGATATCCATTACAAAATAAATGTTCATCTCTCTTGTTTGTCCTGGAATGTTGAAGCTAATAATATTCTAGTTTTTCCTCTGAAGCCATAAACAATACCTAGTTTGAAGATGCTGTGAGTAGCATTTAATGCCTATACTGCATATGGCATCATTGATAGTGGACACTTATGATTAGGGACACAATTTTATTGTGAAAGGTTGGTATAAAAAGAGCGAGTTCACAAGTAGCCATGGAGGCTGGTGAACATTGAACATGTCAATTGTGATGTACAAAACATTGTCAGTTAATATACAGAATGAGCACATAAAAAACTCATTATATACAGGAACAAAGAAGAAACAAACAATTAACAGCAAAGGGGATAATGGAAACACAATCAAAGCTTACCTCAAATTTGTCAGATAATTGAATTTTGTGTTAAATTTACACTAGGCATTTACAGCCACATTCTACTGTTTAGTTGTAATATAATAATAATAATAATTCATTTAGAGATCACTTACAGAGTTACATAAGCTTTCACAGGATGATTTGTCATTTAGATTACCTTATACAGAATAAAGTGAGTTAAAAATTACTTACAAAGTTATATAAGCATTAACTCGAATAATTTGTCATTTAAATAATCTTATACAGAATAAAATGAGTTTGAAACTACTTACAAAGCTACATTAGCTTTAACAGAAATAATTTGTCATTTAAAAAATTTTGTACACAATAAAATGAGTTAGAAACTACTTACAAAACTATATAAGCATTAACAGGATAATTTGCCATTTAAATAATCTTATACAGAATAAAATGAGCTAGAAACTATTTATAAGGCTACATAAGCAACAAAGTTACATAGATATTTACAGCATAGTTTATAATTCACATATAGAATAAACTGAACTACATAGGAATTAATAGGATAATTGGTCATTCAGATAATCTTGTACAGAATAAAATGATTTTGAGCATAGGTACTCTTTAGCAGCTGTTTTAAAACATTGAAATTGTCAACTTTTCCCTTAAGGTTATTGGGAAGGGCATTAAATATTTTTATGGTTTCATAATATACACCTTTCTGGAACCAAGAAAGTTTTGCACTGGGATGATGGATATTACTCTTCTGTCTAGTGTTTATTCCATGAATTTCTTTGTTTGTTGTGAATAAGGATCGATTGCATATAAAGAATTTTAGGATCGAGAATATATACATACTGGGTATGGTTAATATGTTTAATCTTCTGAAAAGATCTTTGCATGAGTGTCTCCTATGGGTGTTGGAAATAATTCTTATAACCTTCTTTTGTATGAGGAATATTTGTTTACTGTCTACTGAATTGCCCCAAAATAAAATACCGTATTCCATTATAGAGTTAAAATATGCCTAGTAAACTAATTTGAGTGTATCTATGGAGCTAACATTTGCCAGCGCTCGGATAGCATAACAGGCAGAACTGATCAATTCTTCACGGGTGATCAGCCGTGTTAAGTATGAGAATGTCGAGCTTTCGGCCATTGTATACTCCATGGCCATCTTCAGGACTAAAAAGATGAAAAGTCTCCTCAGTTTTCCAAATATATACTATGGTTAGGTTGTATTGTCCTAGCCAATGTGCAGGTGATGGTTTCTGATTGGGTCTGCTGTAGGCTCGGCTCGGCTGCGGGTACGAACTTTGTGCAGTGTCGCCGGTTGGGGTGTCTTCGTGCGGGTACGTATTTTGTTCAGGGTCCATGGTGTTGCTGTTCCTGTAGGTGTTTCTGATGGCTATTGTCCACGCGGAACTTAGTTTAAGTCCGCCATCTCTGTTGTAATTGTTGGGGTGTAATTTGATGTGGACGGCCTCCTTGATGACTCTGTCCCAGTAATTTTCTGCGTGTTCTAGAACTTTCGTGTCTAGGAAGTTTATTTTGTGGACCTGTTCTATGCAATGTTGGGCTACTGCTGATTTTTCCGGCTGGAGAAGTCTGATGTTCCGTTGATGTTCTTTGCATCTTTCCTCTATCGTGCGCCCTGTTTGACCTACATACACCTTCCCACACCTTCCTGTATATTCCTGGGACCTTAAGCCCAAGTGGTTCTTTCACCGGCCTGAGGAGTTGTCAGATCTTCTTGGGGGGCGTGAAGAAGGTTTTAATATTATTTCTCGCGAGTATACGGGAAACCTTGTTGGAGACAACCCTAGAAGGGAATGTAGGCCTCCTCTTGAGGGCTATCCTTCCCTTGTGTGAGCAATGGTGGGTTCTTCCTGTTGTGTTCTACTCTCCTACGGCCCTCATTGATGTCCTGGTTACTATACCCATTCTTGCGTAAGGTATCCTGTAGGTATTGAAGTTCTAGGTGTAAGTGGTCCTTGTCTGCGATGTCAAACGCTCAGTGAAATAGAGTGGAGATGATTGTTTTCTTCTGAGTGGGATGATGGTGACTGGAGGCATCCAGGTATCTGTTGGTGTGTATGGGCTTCCTGTAGACCGTGTGTCCCAGGCTGCTATCCGGTTTTTTGTACACTAGAAGATCCAGGAAGGGAAGGGAGTTGTCGTTCTCTACTTCCATGGTGAATTTGATATTTGTATGTAGACTATTGAGATGGTCCAGAAAAAAGGTAAGTTTTTCTGTCCCATGTGGCCAGATGACAAAAGTGTCGTCAACGTACCTATAGAAGGCTTTTGGTTTGTGTGTGGCGGTGTCCAGTGCGGTGTGTGCAAAGTTTTCCATGAAGAAATTGGCAATGGCCGGTGATAATGGTGAACCCATGGCCACTCCATCAGTTTGTTCGTAAAACTGGCCGTTGTAGCAGAAGTAGGTGGACGTGAGAGTGTGTCTAAAGAGTTGTGAGATGTCCTCCGGAAATTGTTCTGCTCTGAGATGTAGTGAGTCTTCTAGAGGCACTCTGGTAAAGAGGGATTCAACGTCGAAACTCACCAAGATGTCCCCCGGGTCCAATCTCAGGTTTGAGATCTTTTGTATGAAGTGGCTGGAGTTATTAATGTGATGATGACAGGAGCCCACTAGTGGATTCAATAGGATGATGAGGTGTTTGGCCAGCTGGTACGTGGGTGAGTTTATAGCGCTTACAATGGGTTGGAGTGGTATTGTAGGTTTGTGGATTTTGAGAAGTCCGTAGGGTCTGGTTGGAGTGGCTGCGTGCGGGATGGTGCTTTTTTGGGCTTCGGTGGTTAGGCTGCAAAGTTTGATGAGGTTGGTGGTGATCTTGGTGATCCTGGCCGTCGGGTCCTTGTCCAGTTTCTTGAAGGTAGAGTCTTCGAGTAGTAGCTTAATTTTCCGGTCGTAATCTGTGGTCTCCATGATCACTGTGGCATTGCCCTTATCTGCTGGAAGTACAGTTAGGGACGCATCTTGTCGTAGTGTTTTTAGTGCTCTGGATTCTGCAGAAGAAATGTTTGATCTGGGTTTCTTAGCTTTCATCAATGTGAGACTGACTTCTGTTCGTATTTCATCAGCTACGTCCGCCGGAAGGCGGCTTAGTGCTTGCTCTGTGCCACTGATGAAGTCCCGAGTTGGTATAGACTTCAGCGCCGGTGCGAAGTTTAGTCCTCTTGAAAGAACTGAGATGGTTGGTTGATCTAGGGTCCGTTCGGTGAGATTAATCACCAGCTTGGCCGGGTCCAGTGGAGTGTGGTCATGTTGTGTGTAGTGGATACTGTTGAACTTCTTCACGTGCCTATCTGTGGTTTTCTTCTGGTGGCGCCAGTATTGTGCGGCTATGGATGCGTCAATCCATTCTCTGTCTAGACTCCGTAGCGAAGAAAATACGCTCAGATGAAGTGTTAGAAGTTCCCTGGAGATACGGTCCAAAAGGCAATAGGTGTAGTGTATTCTTTCTCTTACCAATGCGAGACTGACGCGTCGTAGGATTTGTTGTGCCCAGCTTGAGGTTATGTGATGATGTACTTCCACGAAGTGTGGAACAACTGAGTGGTCTTGGCAGCGTTTCAGAAAGGCTAAAGTGCATAAAGCACTAGCTCTCTTAGTCTGTAGACGTTCATATCGTCGTAGTTTCAGGTAGGTATCCTCCCCGTAGAGGTGCTTAATGTAAGATTTTAAGCTTTCACGGCAAACGTTAGTCATCAATTCTTCACGGGTGATCAGCCGTGTTAAGTATGAGAATGTCGAGCTTTCGGCCATTGTATACTCCATGGCCATCTTCAGGACTAAAAAGATGAAAGGTCTCCTCAGTTTTCCAAATATATACTATGGTTAGGTTGTATTGTCTTAGCCAATGCGCGGGTGATGGTTTCTGATTGGGCCTGCTGTAGGCTCGGCTGCAGTGTTTTCCTGCGGGTACGAACTTTGTGCGGTGTCGCTGGTTGGGGTGTCTTCCTGCCCTTAACGAGCTACAGGATTGGTTCACCAAATGGAGAATTAAGGTGAATGCCAAGAAAACGCAGGCCATCATATTCACCAAAAGAGTCAACCATAGACTAGGAAAACACCAGCTTCCACCACTCACCATATTTGGAGAGAACATTGAGTGGAAAAACACAGTCACCTGGTTAGGGCTTAAAATGGACCAGGGACTCACATGGAAGCAGCATATATTCCAAATAAGGGGAAAAGCGAACGCCCAATTAGGCAAACTATATCCCCTTATAAACATGAACTCGCATCTAAAACTCAAAATGGGACTAACACTATATAAGACGCTTATCCGCCCTATACTCACTTACGCTGCTCCGGTTTGGGGATATGCCGCAAAAACACATATTATGCGCCTACAAAGGCTACAAAATAAAATACTGCGAATGGTAGCAAAAGTGCCCTACACGGCACCAGCGGACTTACTTCACGACGAATTAAAAATGCACACGATAGAGCAATTCATTAAAAAGCTCTCACACGATACGTATAAACACTTGCATAAACATCACTACCCTTTAGTAACGAACCTAGGTAACTATACCATGGAAATTTACAAACACGCTAGACCGCTAGCGCTTTTCGACAGAAATTTAACTTTAAATAACACGGAAGTAGAGGAATTCTTGAACAACCTACTAAACGAAACTCTGACAGAGGACTGTTCCCTCTCACCTCACAACTAAACCTTCCTTATTCCCTGTTTCAGACCGCAGCCTGCCACAGAGCCCTACAAGCCCTCGGCAATGCCGAGGCGGATCGGGAGAACTAGGGCCTCCCACCAGTGTCCTACGTGAGCGGTGAAAGCGGGCCACCGTATGATGGAGTAGGACACTCCGACGACACGGCGAGACCAGGACAAACGCTTATACAAGACATGCCTGCCTAGGGCAGACAAGAAGAAATCTAGCATGATAACATTTAATCCAAGCATGCGTAAAAATCACAGACCATTAGGTGATTCTAACGACTTGCAGGTACATACCTGTGCAACACTAGACATAAGCCTAATTATTGCACGAAAATATCTTTTCACTCCAACACTAACATTAGCTTATCTCACAACGACTTGCAGGTTTCACCTGTGCATCGCTAGATATAAGCTCAAATATTGCACGATCAACTTCAGTTACACTAACTCTAACATTAGCAAATATTATAACGACTGGCAGGTAAACACCTGTGAAACACTAGATATAAGCTGAAACATGGCACGAATAACCTCAGGTATGCTAACACTAACATTAGCAGATAGTATAACGACTGGCAGGTAAATAAATACCTGTGCAACCCTAGAATTAAGCACCACACAAATTACATCTTGACTAACAGGCCTATGCCTGTGCAACCTAATCATAAGTAAGCGTAACTGCGTCTAATATCAATACAAATTTAACAATGCATTTATCTCTCTTGGTCATGTCCAGGTTTCATGGGCATTACCAAAAAGTAACAATTGACTCGCTCGCATGAACTCATGCCAGCTTAAAGCTTTCAATTACTAACCGGGGTGCTATGCGGGACCCGACTAACGCACGATGATGCACGAAACCTTAGCATTGTAAAAAAAAAAAAAAAAAAAAAAAAAATTCCTGCAGGTACATACTTTGTTCAGGGTCCATGGTGTTGCTGTTTCTGTAGGTGTTTCTGATGGCTATTGTCCACACGGAACTTAGTTTAAGTCCGCCATCTCTGTTGTAATTGTTGGGGTGCAATTTGATGTGGATGACTCCGTCCCAGTAATTTTCTGTGTGTTCTAGAACTTTCGTGTCTAGGAAGTTTCTTTTGTGGACCTGTTCTATGCAATGTTGGGCTACTGCTGATTTTTCCGGCTGGAGAAGTCTGATGTTCCGTTGATGTTCTTTGCATCTTTCCTCTATCGTGCGTCCTGCTTGACCCACATACACCTTCCCACACTCGCAAGGAATCCTGTATATTCCTGGGACCTTAAGCCCAAGTGGTTCTTTCACCGGCCTGAGGAGTTGTCGGATCTTCTTGGGGGGCGTGAAGAGGGTTTTAATATTATGTCTCGCGAGTATACGGGAAACCTTGTTGGAGACAGAACCATAGAAGGGAATGTAGGCCTTCTCTTGAGGGCTATCCTTCCCTTGTGTGAGCAATGGTGGGTTCTTCCTGTTGAGTTCTACTTTCCTACGGGCCTCATTGATGTCCTGGTTACTATGCCCATTCTTGCGTAAGGTATCCTGTAGGTATTGAAGTTCTAGGTGTAAGTGGTCCTTGTCTGCGATGTCAAACGCTCGGTGAAATAGAGTGGAGATGATTGTTTCCTTCTGAGTGGGATGATGGTGACTGGAGTCATCCAAGTATCTGTTGGACGTTGAATCCCTCTTTACCAGAGTGCCTCTAGAAGACTCACTACATCTCAGAGCGGAACAATTTCCGGAGGACATCTCACAACTCTTTAGACACACTCTCACGTCCACCTACTTCTGCTACAACGGCCAGTTTTACGAACAAACTGATGGAGTGGCCATGGGTTCACCATTATCACCGGCCATTGCCAATTTCTTCATGAAAACTTTGAACACACCGCACTGGACACCGCCACACACAAACCAAAAGCCTTCTATAGGTACGTCGACGACACTTTTGTCATCTGGCCACACGGGACAGAAAAAACTTACCTTTTTTTGGACCATCTCAATAGTCTACATACAAATATCAAATTCTCCATGGAAGTGGAGAACGACAACTCCCTTCCCTTCCTGGATTTTCTAGTGTACAAAAAACCGGATGGCAGCCTGGGACACACGGTCTACAGGAAGCCCATACACACCAACAGATACTTGGATGCCAGTCACCATCATCCCACTCAGAAGAAAACAATCATCTCCAGTCTATTTCACCAAGCGTTTGACATCGCAGACAAGGACCACTTACACCGAGAACTTCAATACCTACAGGATACCTTACGCAAGAATGGGTATAGTAACCAGGACATCAATGAGGCCCGTAGGAAAGTATAACGCAACAGGAAGAACCCACCATTGCTCACACAAGGGAAGGATAGCCCTCAAGAGAAGGCCTACATTCCCTTCTACGGTTCTGTCTCCAACAAGGTTTCCCGTATACTCGCGAGACATAATATTAAAACCTTCTTCACGGCCCCCAAGAAGATCTGACAACTCCTCAGGCCGGTGAAAGAACCACTTGGGCTTAAGGTCCCAGGAATATACAGAATTCCTTGCGAGTGTGGGAAGGTGTATGTGGGTCAAACAGGACGCACGATAGAGGAAGGATGCAAAGAACATCAACGGAACATCAGACTTCTCCAGCCGGAAAAATCAGCAGTAGCCCAACATTACATTGAACAGGTCCACAAAATAAACTTCCTAGACATGAAAGTTCTAGAACACGCAGAAAATTACTGGGACAGAGTCATCAAGCAGGCCATCCACATCAAATTACACCCCAACAATTACAGCAGAGATGGCAGACTTAAACTAAGTTCCGTGTGGACAATAGCCATCAGAAACATCTACAGAAACAGCAACACCATGGACCCTGAACAAAATATGTACCCGCAGGATTTTTTTTTTTTTTTTTTTTTTTTACCGTGGAGGGGAAAAACCCGTTACAGGCGGAGGCCGACATGCTGAGGCCAACAGTGTGAGGGTTCCTGCGCCCTGAAGGGGGAGGGTTACTCACTAAAAAACCCCTCCACGTGTTAGTTCGTAAAATGCTAAAGGTTTCGTGCATCATCGTGCGTTAGTCGGGTCCCGCATAGCACCCCGGTTAGTAATTGAATGCTTTAAGCTGGCATGAATTTCATGCGAGCGAGTCAAATGTTGCTTTTTGGTAATGCCCATGAAACCTGGACATGACCAAGAGAGATAAAATGCATTGTTAAATTTGTGTTGATATTAGACGCAGTTACGCTTACTTATGATTAGGTTGCACCTGTTAGTCATGATGTAATTTGTGTGATGCTTAAGTCTTGGGTTGCACAGGTATTTACCTGCAAGTCGTTATCATATCTGCTAATGTTAGAGCTAGCATACCTGAGGTTATTCGTGCAATTTGAGCTTATGTCTAGTGTTGCACAGGTATTTACCTGCTAGTCGTTATAATTTCTGCTAATGTTAGTGTTAGCGTACCTGAGGTTACTCGTGCAATGTTTCAGCTTATATCTAGTGTTTCACAGGTGTTTACCTGCCAGTCGTTATAGTATTTGCTAATGTTAAAGTTAGTGTAACTGAAGTTAATTGTGCAATATTTGAGCTTATATCTAGCGATGCACAGGTGAAAAACCTGCAAGTCGTTGTGAGATAAGCTAATGTTAGTGTCAGAGTAAAAGGATATTTTCGTGCAATATTTAGGCTTATGTCTAGTGTTGCACAGGTATGTACCTGCAAGTCGTTAGAAGCTAATGGTCTGTGATTTTTACGCATGCTTAATATAAATGTTATCGTGCTAGATTTCTTCTTTGTCTGCCCTAGACAGGCAGGTCTTGTATAAGCGTTTGTCCTGGTCTCGCCGTGTCGTCGGAGTGTCCTACTCCATCATACGGTGGCCCGCTTTCACCGCGCACGTAGGACACTGGTGGGAGGCCCTAGTTCTCCCGGTCCGCCTCGGCATCGCCGAGGGCTTGTAGGGCTCTGTGGCAGGCTGCGGTCTGAAACAGGGAATAAGGAAGGTTTAGCTGTGTGGTGAGAGGGAACAGTCCTCTGTCAAAGTTTCATTTAGTCGTGTAGTAGGTTGTTCAAGAATTCCTCTACTTCCGTGTTATTTGAAGTTAAGTTTCTGTCGAAAAGCGCTAGCAGTCTAGCGTGTTTATAAATTTCCATAGTATAGTTACCGAGGTTCGTTACTAAAGGGTTGTGATGTTTATGCAAGTGTTTATACGTATCGTCCGCAGGAAGTTTTTTTTTTTTTTTTTTTTTTTTTCTTTTTTTTTTTTTTTTTTTACCGTGGAGGGGAAAAACCCGTTACAGGCGGAGGCCGACATGCTGAGGCCAACAGTGTGAGGGTCCCTGCGCCCTGAAGGGGGAGGGTTACTCACTAAAAAACCCCTCCACGTGTTAGTTCGTACAATGCTAAAGGTTTCGTGCATCATCGTGCGTTAGTCGGGTCCCGCATAGCACCCCGGTTAGTAATTGAAAGCTTTAAGCTGGCATGAGTTCATGCGAGCGAGTCAAATGTTGCTTTTTGGTAATGCCCATGAAACCTGGACATGACCAAGAGAGATAAATGCATTGTTAAGTTTGTATTGATATTAGACGCAGTTACGCTTACTTATGGTTAGGTTGCACAGGCATAGGCCTGTTAGTCATGATGTAATTTGTGCGATGCTTAAGTTTAGGGTTGCACAGGTATTTACCTGCAAGTCGTTATTATATCTGCTAATGTTACTGCTAGCATACCTGAGGTTATTCGTGCAATTTGAGCTTATATCTAGTGTTGCACAGGTATTTACCTGCCAGTCGTTATAATATCTGCTAATGTTAGTGTTAGCATACCTGAGGTTATTCGTGCAATGTTTCAGCTTATATCTAGTGTTTCACAGGTGTTTACCTGCCAGTCGTTATAATATTTGCTAATGTTAGAGTTAGTGTAACTGAAGTTAATCGTGCAATATTTGAGCTTATATCTAGCGATGCACAGGTGAAACCTGCAAGTCGTTGTGAGATAAGCTAATGTTAGTGTTAGAGTGAAAAGATATTTTCGTGCAATAATTAGGCTTATGTCTAGTGTTGCACAGGTATGTACCTGCAAGTCGTTAGAATCAGCTAATTGTCTGTGATTTTTACACATGCTTTATTTAAGTGCTATCGTGCTTGATTTCTTCTTGTCTGCGCTAGACAGGCAGGTCTTGTAAAAGCGTTTGTCCTGGTTTTGCCGTGTCGTCAGAGTGTCCTACTCCATCATACGGTGGCCCGCTTTCACCGCGCACGTAGGACACTGGTGGGAGGCCCTAGTTCTCCCGATCCGCCTCGGCATTGCCGAGGGCTTGTAGGGCTCTGTGGCAGGCTGCGGTCTGAAACAGGGAATAAGGAAGGTTTAGTTGTGAGGTGAGAGGGAACAGTCCTCTGTCAAAGTTTCATTTAGTCGTGTAGTAGGTTGTTCAAGAATTCCTCTACTTCTGTGTTATTTGAAGTTAAATTTCTGTCGAAAAGCGCTAGCGGTCTAGCGTGTTTGTAAATTTCCATGGTATAGTTGCCTAGGTTCGTTACTAAAGGGTTGTGATGTTTATGCAAGTGTTTATACGTATCGTGTGAGAGCTTTTTAATGAATTGCTCTATCGTGTGCATTTTTAATTCGTCGTGAAGTAAGTCCGCTGGTGCCGTGTAGGGCACTTTTGCTACCATTCGCAGTATTTTATTTTGTAGCCTTTGTAGGCGCATAATATGTGTTTTTGCGGCATATCCCCTAACCGGAGCAGCGTAAGTGAGTATAGGGCGGATAAGCGTCTTATATAATGTTAGTCCCATTTTGAGTTTTAGATGCGAGTTCATGTTTATAAGGGGATATAGTTTGCCTAATTGGGCGTTCGCTTTTCCCCTTATTTGGAATATATGCTGCTTCCATGTGAGTCCCTGGTCCATTTTAAGCCCTTACCAGGTGACTGTGTTTTTCCACTCAATGTTCTCTCCAAATATGGTGAGTGGTGGAAGCTGGTGTTTTCCTAGTCTATGGTTGACTCTTTTGGTGAATATGATGGCCTGCGTTTTCTTGGCATTCACCTTAATTCTCCATTTGGTGAACCAATCCTGTAGCTCGTTAAGGGCGTTTTGTAGCCTCCTGTGTATGAACTCGACTTTCCCCGATTGCGCTACGATTGCCGTGTCATCTGCATAGATGAATAAGTTCGTGTTGTGTGTTTTCGGGATATCGTTCATTGTTATATTAAAGATAATCGGCCCCAATATACTTCCTTGTGGGACTCCCGCTTTTATAGGGCGGGGTGAAGAGAGGTGGTTGTTAACTCTGGACTGGAATGTCCGATTGTGTAGATAGTTTGCGATTAGTTTAATTAGAGAGTCGTGTATATTTAGTGTTTTGAGCTTCTTGAGCAGGCCCGCGTGCCAAACTCTGTCGAACGCGCGTTCTACATCAAGTAGCAGTGCGCCTGTCGATTTTCGGAAGTTGAACCCATGCGTGATGTGTTCAGTGGCTCTCAGTAGTTGGAGGGTTGTGGAATGGCGAGCGCGGAATCCGCAGGAAGACACCCCAACCAGCGACACCGCACAAAGTTCGTACCTGCAGGAAAACACTGCAGCCGAGCCTACAGCAGGCCCAATCAGGAACCATCACCCGCGTATTGACTAGGACAGTGCAACCTAACCATAGTATATATTTGGAAAACTGAGGAGACTTTTCATCTTTTTAGTCCTGAAGATGGCCATGCCGTATACAATGGCCGAAAGCTCGACATTCTCATACTTAACACGGCTGATCACCCATGAAGAATTGATCACTATCGTTCGCCGTGAAAGCTTAAAATCTTACACGGGCAGAACTGAGTTTGGGTAAGATATACTTAATGTGAGCTTATCAATCTAAATATTTGTCATCTTGAAGACCCAGAAATTTTATGTTATCTATTTGTTCTAATAACATATCGTTAATCCCTATTTCAATTGGAGTGTGTGATGTTTGATGAGTTATGAATTTAATCACTTTTGTTTTATCTAAGTTAACTGATAATTTGTTGGCTTTAAACCAGTAGGACATGCAGTTCAAAACATAATTCGATTTAATTATACATTCATTTAAGTTTTTGCTAGTGACCAGCACACTAGTGTCATCAGCGAACAGTACAGAACTTGCTATATTTTTTATATAAAGTGAAAGGTCATTTATATAGATCAGAAATAATAGAGGCCCTAATACTGAACCTTGGGGTACTCCATGTGCTACTGATTTCCAATTTGAAGTTTGTTTTCCATTATCAGTATCACTGTTTATGTTAGCGCTCTGTTTTCTTTCCTTTAGGTATGATATGAACCAACTTAAATTTTCATTTTTAATTCCATAGAATTCCAATTTTGCTTACAGAATGTTATGATTTACACAATCAAATGCCTTTGCTAGGTCACAGAAAATACTGCCTACATGCATTTTATTGTTTAGGGCAGTTAACACTTCATATGTAAGTTTAAAAGTTGCATTATTTGTTGAGATGCCCTTTCTGAATCCAAACTGATCTTTCACTAGTATCTTGTTATACTCGAGATATTTATACAACCTGTAGAACATTACTTTTTCAAGAACTTTTTAAAAAACTGGTAAGAGAGAAATTGGCCTATAGTTAGCATTGTTGCGTTCACCTTTTTTAAAAATGGGTTTTACAATCGAGAATTTCATCCTGTCAGGGAAAATTCCAGTCTTAAGTGACTCATTGCACAAATAACTCAGAGGAGTGCTAATTTGCAATGAACATGATTTTAGGATTTTTGTTGTTATTTCGTCATAACCATGGGAATTCTTTGTTTTAAAGGAGTTAATAATTTTATTTATTTCCGCAGGTGTCGTCAGATTAGCTTTAAATTCTGGCAGTGCTTCTGTGAAACTTGATTTTAGAAATTGTAGTGCTGCTTCTTTACTTCCATAGTTAATATTTAGATTGTTTGTTACATCTATAAAGAATTTGTTAAAGATTTCTGCAACTTCATGGGGTTTCTAAAGTAAGAACAAATTAGAAACTAAAAACGAAGTGAAGTTTTTAGTTTCTAATTTGTTCTTACTTTAGAATCTTGTTGCTTCACTGTTAATAGCTTCAATTTTTCCTTATTCATGGGGTTTGTTAATTTCTTGATTGTCCACATTTAATGTCATTGAGTTGTTTTGTAATGAAAATTTACCTGCTTCTCTTTTTATTATATTCCAAGTAGTTTTTGTTTTGTTGTCTGAGTGTTGGATTAGCTTATTGTAATACAATACTCTTGCTGCTTTTATTACCCATTTTAGAATTTTGCAATATTTTTTGAAGTAGTGTTTTAATTCTAAAGTGTTACTTGTTCTTGTTGATATAATTCTCGTTTGTGTCTACATGAGGTCCTTATGCCTAAAGTGACCCAAGCATTGTCACTTTTCAAGTTAGTTAGTTTGCTGATTTTGACAGGAAAGCATGATTCAAAGTGAGTTTTGAAACATTTGAGAAAACTATTATATTTATTGTTGGTTCCATTCGTTAGGTAAGTTTGATTCCATGATTCAAGTTGAAGTTTTTTGCTAAACTCGTTCAGAGTACTTTCATTTACCTCTCTATATTTCTAATATGTATATTTAGGTTTGAGATTTAAAATGATCTTTTTAATGCATATAATTTGGGCATCATGATCTGATAGACCATTGGTTATTTGTGAGACAGAGCAAGACTTAATTCTGTGTGAATTTACAAATATATTATCTATAGCAGTGGAAGAATTATTTTGGATTCTTGTTGGAAAGTTAAGTGTATGTGTCATGTGGTGTGTTGCAAATAAAGAGCTAAGTTGTTCCCTTTGAAGACTGCATTTTAAATAGTTAACATTTATATCACCACATATTATTAGTTCCCTCTTTGGTTTAAATAAAAAATTTAAGGAATGTTCAAGACGCTTTCTGAAAATTTCGAAATTGCCTGAGGGAGATCAATATAGTGCTACTACGATTACATTAATTTGATTTAAATGAACTGCACAGATTTCGAGGTCTTGTTCAGCATTAAACTTGGATAAATCTAAAACTTTATATGTCAAATCATTCCTAACATATATACAAACTCCATCTTTGTGTAAATTTTTCCTAGAAAACTCTGCTCCTAAAGAGTACCCATGCAATGAAATTGGGTGAAATTCCTGTTGTGTTAGGTGATGTTCAGAAATGCATACTAAATGTGGTAGTTGTTTTTGAGTATTTAGACTAATAATTTCATCCACTTTGTTTCTTAAGCCCCTTATATTTTGATGGAATACTGACAAACAGTTCTTATTACTATTCTTATTGTTATCATCATTATTTTTATTATTTTCGTTAAGATTATTACTACTATTGATGGTGTGAGGAGCATTATTAGTTAAGTTATTAATGGATTTAAAGATATTCGGTCCGAATGTTACAATTTCCTTTAAGGTTCTCTGACTATACTTATTTTGGGGCATACTTAACCTAAAAATGACCTACAACTTGTGACAACAGGAATTTTTCCCACAATTCTGTCACAGGATCCAAGTGAGACACTTTTAGCAATGGAATGCGTAAGCATATCTTTGCCTCGAGAGTTCAAGTGTAACCCATGACTTGTGTAGCCATGTCTCCCAATTGGTGACACGTCTACAACCTTAATGTGTCCTGTACCCTCTCAACTAAGAAAATGATCAAGTCTTTGATTAATCGCCTTCACCCTCCTATTAATCCAAGGCTTTTCATGTCTCCAGAAGAGATTCACAAAACTCACATTGGTATGGTTACTGGTCTTAGCAATGTGGTCCATGTCCATCTCAACTTGGTAGTTGGGATTCATATCAAGGCTATTTCCAAGTCCCCCCACTATTACTACTTGATCTCCTTTATTGAGATCTTTGGCAAGTTGATCAATATTCCCCACAACATGGCTTAGACCAGCATTGGGAAAGAAAATACTGGTAACAGCAAATTCCTCCCCCAATTTCGCCTGGAGTCTTTCTCGGATGCCCCTCGCGTGACTACTCCCTAAAACAATTACCCTACGCTTGGCACCACAGGACCCCTTTCCTGGTTTGGACTTGGGAACAGGCCTTGTCTTCCGCGACAACTCAGTAGGCACTTCCTAAAAACCTTATACCTATTCAAAATTATGGGGACTTACGTCAGTGATGAAACTATGAAATTAATGTATTGTGGATTGGTCTTTCCACACCTAAACTACAGTATTGAAGTATAGGGTAATGCTGCAAAAACACACTTGAATAGACTATTCGTCCTACCAAAAAAAAGCCTATTAGAATAATTTATAACCTGAAACATACGGACTCGTGCAGAGAAATCCTCCACTCTAATGGCATATTTACCATCTATTCCCTCTTTGTGTACAAAATTATCCTACTTGTAGTAACAAAACCCCAATCCAGTCTTAAAAACAGAGATATACACACATGTTTAACAAGAAACAGCAATGACATGCATAGGATATCAGCTAATAAGAGCATTATTGATAATGACTAGTATATTCTTGGTGCAATTATGTACAATAAATTACCAATGTCAATTAAAACAACTGCAGGAAAAATATTTAAGAAAAGACCTAAGGAATTTTTAACCCATAAATGCTTGTACTCATTAAATAAAATGTGACTATGATCTAGATGAGCTATTATTTTTATATATTTTTACTTTTGTATAAATTTATTTGAAGTTATTATACTTGTATTAATTTCCATAATTTTGAGCTAATAATACACAAATTATGTAACCTTGACCATGTCAGATAGTTGTATTAGTGCCATTGACAATAATAAAGATGATGATATTGAAATATAACATGTTATCATCTGCACAAAATGGATTTTAGCAAGGTAGATCAATTGAGGCAGCAAGTTAAAATTTTCTAGAAGGTGTATACACTTCATTGGACAAGAAGGAATATAATATTGGGCTAAAACTAAAGTGTTTCATTTAGTTAATCATGAGATATTGATAAAGAAATTGGAATGTTAGATACAGGGAATAGCAAATTGCTGGTATAAGTCCTATTTAGAACAATGCAGACAAGTAGTTGAAATAGTAGAAAAAAACAATTATACACACACATTTGAATCTTATAGTTCGGAAACAAAGCATGTGCCTTGTGGAGTTACTCAAGGCTCTGTACTACGGCCTTTCGTATTTCTGCTATATACTAACCCTTCCCGAGCAGACGTGTTTTATGGCTCTGAGCGGAAGGCAAATATGCTAAAGTATTGAACTCCATTAAATACAATTAAAACTATATAAACATTGGTGCGGTTTTTATCGTAGCGTTGTTTCACGTCTGAGCGATGAGGCTCTTATTTCTCTCAGGGTGTGGTAACGGATGGAATGAAAAATCACACGATGTTTCTTCACCACAATGTATTATTTTATTAACACTTTTTCTCTATTTTACATTTAAATAAATCCTCTTAGCACCGTTTTAAATTATTTAAGTCTTTCCACTTTTTCAAACAGTGGAACAAAAGCTTGATGAAAGTCTGGTAAACGTTCTACAATGTTCACACACTACCAAAATACGTCCTATCACTTTGGACACGTAGACGCTAGTGAAAAAAAAAAGTTCAGCGTCATCTCACATGATACTACCTTTCTCGTATACATCCGCGTATGCGTCCATCAAATAGTTCCTTCTTGTTAGGGAAGTGATCCCTAACCATTCTCCCTTCGCTTTTATTATGGAACACATATAATTCTAATATTTATACATATATATTAAAATTAAATATGGAAATATTTATGACGTCTTTAAACAAACTTAGTTGTTCGTAACAATGAACATTATTAACATGTTTTCGTCATTTAACCATCTCATACCAACATCAAAAAACAAATTACACTCTTAACAAATATTCACACAAACGATTTTCTTTTGGGGTCTTTTAATATTCTGTCTCAACATGCTCAAATGTACTAAAACACATAGTATACCTTGCTTTTTGTTGAGTTGAATCATCATTGTCCTCCAAGAGTGAAGTTTTGTTCATCCTCATAAAAATGTTACAAAAATGGTATAAGCAGCACTTCTCCATTTTGTATAGCGTAGTTCATACATTATTCACAAATAAACCAACAGTGCTTCGAGAACTAAATAGTGTCACATTCTGATATGTAATACTTCCATTTGTAATAATAAGGTAATGATAATAATACTTGATAATAATAAATGATGAAAGTTTTAATAGAAATGTGAGGTTACGCCTAGCTAGGGCAGGGTATCTAAAATGTGTAAATATGATTTTCAAACTGATTTGTTTATCTCAATACTATTTACAAAGGGAAATTAATGAATAGCAAAATGAGGTTTCCAAAACAAACATAGAAATTCATCACACACAAAAACATCAACAACAAAAACAAAAAATGTATCTACCCTACTTGTACTAAAATAGTCATTGACGTCAGAAGTAGAGTGAAGCCCCACGTTGAAAACCATGCCAGTCAGTGCTTTTATATCTGCAATTGGGGGATTCCAGGATGCAATCCTGGCTTTTTTAGATTGTGGTGTCGCCTGTTGTTTGTATTTGCTTGAATGCAGATCTCCTCAGTAATTTGCACAATTTCATCATCAAAAAATTGGCCAAAAAATTCTGCTGGAAGCATATTCTCATAAAAATGAGAAGGAAGTATTGGTCCCTGCTGGATATTATGCACTGGGATAGTAGATGTGAGGCCGGGTCAAAATTACTCACCTCTGCCCAGCTAGGTGTACTGCTGTCTATATCATCATTTACGCCACTCTCGCTCTTGCTTGCACTTATATATGAACTCATGCATATATCACTCATCATCCCTGAGCACAAAATCTGATAATTATCACCTTCGTTCAACAAAACTACAATTTCTTCCCCCGTCAACCCCTTCTTTCCTCCAATTACAGCAAAAAACGAAAGAATATCTGGCTTATTAGTTGCAATCTCCGCACTGTTTATTCCTACACTACTGAGAACTACGACAGAAATTGCTGACTATGGAAAATTGGGGATTTACCGATCATCAACATCTGAAAGAATATTTCCTGCCATCTGTTGGCATCATATATTAATTATCACCATTCTGCATGGATTTTGTTTTTTTGAAATGAGTGAGCATTTCTGAATCACATTTTCACACTGATTGCAAAACTGAAATCCGTTTTTGCGTTCCACGTCCGAATTTTTTACAGTTCAAAATTTTTTGTTTTCGATATTTTTCATAATGTATGTACTGTAGTAATATATATTTCTGTGCACTTATCGTTTGTTAGAAAGGCTCAACAGCTTATAAATTCAACTTTGTTTCTTAAAATGTGAAATAATATAACTACTATTATGCTTTGTACATTTGTATATTTGTTATATTTGTTAAAATCTAACTATATCCACACTAGGGGATGCACAAACATTTGTCTTCCCCTTAAAATTAACCGACGATAAGACATGTAATGTTTATTGTTGGAGATGTTAATCTGCAGTATCAGATACATTGACATCTGCATCCAGTAGCACTGAAACTGAATCTCCAGTGGATCATAGTGTCGCCCATCGCATTATTGTCGGCACTACTGCAAAGGAGCCGAAGGGAAGAGACAGAGAATTGCCGCATTGTTGGGGCGCTTGCCGAAAGAGAGAAAGGGATAGAGACTTCTGAAATTTTCTGCTTTGTATTTGACCGCAATAATAACTGAACTTTCCTGAAGTTTCCAGAATAGTGCCTGGGAGATATAAATAGCGGTAAAGTGTGAGAAGGGACAGTTTTTGTGTTACTAATTCGGAGCCGTGCTGTTGGTGATTCGGTAAAGACTTTCTTGCTGTTGCAACGAGTGTACAAAGTTACTGTTTACGGAAATAAAAGTGTTTCTTTATCTCGACTACATCTGTCTTCTTTACTTTACACCCACCAAAGTCACAATACTTATGGACCAGACAATTCTGATGATGATAGATGTTTTAATTAAAGTTAGCTTAATGATTTAGTGAGAGATTTAAATTTGGCTAAAGAATCAGCAGAACTTTTAGGCTCTAAACTAAAAGAAAAAGAATTATTGGCTGAAGGTTTATATTTTTCATAGTACAGACATCGTGATAGGGAACTTGTCCCTTTTTTTGCTGAAGAAGAGAATTTGGTGTATTGCCAAGACATCCTTGCTGCTTTAAATTTTATAACAAACTATGATTCCAAAGAGTGGAGGTTCTTCATAGATTCTTCTCAAAAAGTCTTAAAGGTGTTTTGCTTCATAATGCAAGCATTCATCCTTCCATTCCTGAGGCCCTTTCTTTTCTTTTAACACAGACATATGAAAATGCTAAGTTTTTGCTACAAAAACTACAGTACAAAAACCATTAATGGCTAGTCTGTGGAGATTTCAAGATTATTGGACTATTACGTGGTTAGCAGGCTGGTTTCACAAAATATCCTTGTTTCTTATGTTAATGGGATAGCAAGGCTAGGTCAGAACACTGGGAAAGGGAACAGTGGCCATGTAGGACTAATTTAACACCGAGAGAGAAAAATATAAAAAGTGAACCTCTTATTAGTCCCTCAAAAGTATTTTTGCCACCTCTACATGTGAAATTAGGTTTAATGAAACAATTTGTGAAAACTCTAGATAAAGACAGTGACTGCTTTAAATATCTTTGTGTTACATTTCCTTCATTATTCCATGAAAAAATTAAAAGTGGTGTATTCGTTGGCAAACAAATTCGAAAACTGATGGACACAGTTTGAGAATACTATGAGTTGAGAAATGAAGAATGCTTTCAGAAATGTTGTTTCTAATTTCTTTGGAAATAAAAAAGACCCAAATTATGTTCACACAGTGAAGGTGATGCAACAAAATTTCAAGCGGATTGATTGCAACGTGTGTCAAAGCACATTTTCTTCATTCCCATCTAAATTATTTCGTGATAATTTAGGAGATTTTAGTGAGGAACAGGGTGAAAGATTTCGCCAAAAGACAAACATTTTGGAAATGAGGTATCAATGGAATTGGAGTGTTCACATGATCACGTACTATTGTTGGATGTTAAAAAGACTTCTGAACAACATGCGAGAAGGTCAAAGGGGAGAAAATTTGAAGTGCAGTTTTGAGGCAAGCTTATGAATGTGCTTATAATTATTATTAGTTAATGATTAATTAGTGGCAAATAGCAAACTATAATTATGACTTAGTTTTTCACATAAAATTCTTGTTGAAGGTAATTTTTATTACATTTCACAAAGCTTTAATTTCATTTGTTATTTATAAATACTTTGAAAACCTGATGTGATGGGAGAAAATGGAGATTATTTTTGAATTCAGCACAAAAAATCTGCTTAGGATCACCTATCAGATTCAAAAAACAAAAAATAAGTTTTGAAATGCAGAACGGTGTTGTTTGGGCGAGAGGAGCCGACCACAATAGTTCTATGACTCTAGACCCATATATGGGTTTTCACTTGTGAAGGACCAGACAGGCCACCCATATATGGGTTTTCGCTCGCAAAGGGTTAATTATTTACCGGCCTATCTTTGACCCAGTAGTATTGTACTTTTTGCTAATTACACCTCCCTTGATATTTCAGGTACTAACAAAGAAGAAATGGAAACATATATCACTCACAGAACAAAAATTGCAGGAATAGTTTCTACAAAATAAGCTAATAAAGAAATAAAAATCTGCTGCTATATCTTTTTGTCATAGTCAAAACTAAATAATATAAACAACAAATAAAAATAGACCATCAGTTAGTGCAATACAAAATATCTACAAAATTCCTGGGTATATGGATTGATGAACAATTCAAATGGAATACACATGTTGAAAAGCTGGCATCAAAATTAAGCCAAATTTGTTTTGTATTTAGGACTATAAATAAAGTAGCAAACTTAAGCACTTTAAGGAATTTATATTTTGCATATGTATATAGTTTATTGAAGTTTGCTGTAATATTTTGGGGAAATACTGACAGGATATTATTTTTAAGCTACAAAAACAAGTAATTAGGATAATGATGAGTTTAACCCTAGAGCAAGCGCGGTGTATTTTATACACCACCTTTGCATTTTGTGCTCTAACGGATAAATACCTTAACGTATCAGTACATTGTTGTCAGTACCTTTCATGTCATTGTTTAGCTTCTGTTTAGTTGTGTCAGAGTGATTGTAGCATCAACAACTCAAAGGCAACAATAAGTTATTCTCGGATCTGCACCAGTAGCGTATTTTATACACCGCGCGCCCGGTCATGTAAGTACTACTTCAATTGTCAACCTAATCTGTTGTACTTTTACACAAAGCGGTTGCATAACGAATTATGTGTTTTAGAGAGGGCCATTATTACAGTGCGTTATTAGCCACCAATATTTTGTGTTTCTAATTTTAGGGCCAAAACATATTTGACAGAAGAAGAATCAGAACGGTACCTTTTAGAGGTGCTCACTGAAGAAGATGACTGGGGATATTGATGATTTGTTTTCTGACGGAGAGGATGAAGTAATATTATCGAGTGATCATGATACAAACTCTGAAATTGAAAATGATGAAGAGCTGTATTCCTTTGACAATAAAGCTGGTGTTTTCATTGGTAGGGACGAAGAAAAAAAATGGATGAAAACTGAGGTGCATAGAAAAGCATCCCGTGTACCAGCAAACAATATTGTCAAGATCTTTCCAGGCCCTAAAATGGTAGCACGAGGTATTGTAGAGGAAATTGAATCATTCCATAAAATAATCAATATTGATATGACTGATTGAAATTGTGCGTTTTACAAATTTATTCATTGAAAGAAAGAGGCTAAAAGAAAGTTATTGTGAAGACACAAAGAAACCTCACATTAGATTATAATATGACAAAAGGTGGAGTTGATGCTGTTGACCAAATGTGTAATAAATATTCAGTAACACGAACGACAAGAACATGGACCATGGCTTTATGGTACGCATTGCTGAACATGGCTGGTATCAATGCACAAGTGCTGTTTCAAGCAAATGATAAGAATGAGAAACATCCTCGTCGAGTTTTTCTGAAGAAGCTTGCTTTCCAACTAATGAAGCCACATCTTATAGAAAGATCTGGCATACCAAGTTTGCCAGCTACAGTTCTCTGTGAAAAATGCAGTATGTGTTCACCCGAAGTAGAAGATGATTAATTTTCTATGCCTAGTTATACTAATGCAATATAGCCAATTAGTGTGTATTAACATGTATGGAACTGATGTTAGGCATATGATAAGATGTCACTTACAATAAATTTAATTATGTAATGTTAATTAGCACAATAAACAATAAAGGAATAGCAACAAATGGAATGTAGTGTACTGTGTACAGAATACACCGCGTGCCTGCTCCTGTATCATAAATGAGCGCGCCTGCTCTAGGGTTGAACAAAACATATTTAGGTTACTGTCAATATTGCCTTTCCCGTGTGTGTGTGTGTGTGTGTGTGCGTGTGCGTGTGCGTGTGCGTGTGTGTGTGTGTGTGCGGGCGGGCGTGCGTGCGTGATATGCATGAAAGAGGAAAGTGCGTTTCATGTCATTTGGAGTTAATTGGCAAAGTTTTATAGTGCATAGAAATACACATTCACGGCATTAGCGCATATTTCAGTAAGATGTGTGCATATATTACACTTTTTTCTCCATTTAATGTTAAAATATTCGTTTTTAACCCCGTAAAATGATAACTTTCTGCTTTATTGTCATGTTTTGCAAATGAAGATAATCTTGTTTTCATAGAAAACCAGCATTCCTGTGTATATAAAATATTTGCCGTTTCACATAACAGTGACAATGCCGAGCATAGGTCTGCAGTTTTAAATCTCAACAGGTCAATAGAGCTATCTGGCCTGAACCATTTTGTAAATCGTAAAAGGAAGATTTCGGAAGAAAGGAACGTGCTTGCCAACAATGGACAGCTGGTAATTTCCTTGTTTTCGTTTTCAACCAGTGATACTCTTTGAAGTTTAAATATCAGCTTTATTGTTCGTTATTGCTGACCACAGTGACAAAACGAAGTGGGAAATCGAAGCCAGAAGTCCAAGACTAAAGTTTATTCAGCATGTAAACAGTGTGTTACAAGGCGAATCTGAAAAATAATTTAATTCTTATTCTGTGAGTGACATAGCCTCTTTGCGATACTCCCCTGTGACCTCATGTGAAGTGGAGACATCATTCTCTTCATTCAAACACATTGATGTGTGATCGATCATTAAATGTTTGTTGACTTATATTTCATATTAATTAGTTAATTACTCACAAGATTGATGAAAATGACCATATAAGGTATAATTAACTTCAGTTAGGAGTAAAAGTGTAAAAATATTAGTTTTTGCTTCATAAAAAAAATAAAATGTGAGGAAATAGTGTATTTTACCATTAGAAGAAAATACATTTTTGTGCATATTTTTTAATTTTGAGAGCATATTTTCAACTTTTGTGCAGCATAGTTGCATGCATATATTTACGGTTTTTAGTGCATATAAATCCACCCTCTAATCATCAGTCATAACACAACTTTATTCAGTAAAAGCACCAAGTATGCTGGCATTAAATTATATAATAAATTGCCAGAAAAACTCAAACTTGCCACCTCAGAGGCTGTTTAAAAGAAAGGTAAACAATTCTTACTGCAGCATAGCTTTTATTCCATAGAAGAATTCTTATCTTAAATATTATTGTATTCTTATATTGAAATTGACAAATCTGACATTTCTGGACATGTGTCTATGGAGCTGAAATGTTAAGAAAAGTCCCAATTCACTTAAGTCAATTTAAAATAAAAGCTATCATTATGTCCTTCATTTGAGTTGTAGTTAAAAAAAGTATGTTTAACGCAATGTTAATTAACAGTTCTTGATAGATAAATATTAAAGTCAACGACTTGTAAACAAATCTTAACAGTGCAGATGATTTTCTGAAATTGTAACAAAGATGTATACTCTCTATTTTTAATATGTCCTATATCAGGTATATGATCTACAGGACCAATAAATCCTTAATCTTAAATAATGTATTCTTTGCATTATGGTCATGTTTTTCATTTTTAAAAAAGTATAAAGAGTGCAATGACTGTCATGAAATATGGCATTCTACAATTCATACATGTGTATTGTGAACACAGCTGTTACACAGATACATGAAGTCCTCTGGTTACCACATAGAATCTGGGGATGGCTCTCTCTCTCTCTTTTTCTTTTTTTTTTCTTTCCCCCATGGCTGTGCATAATGAAAAGAATAGGACCCAGAATAGTCCCTGCAGTATTTCATATTTAACCTGTCTATGTTTGAGCTAAAACAGATGAATTTCTGAGTAATTCCCTATAATATAAACATTAAAGAAATATATACATCAAATGCAATGTAATGTAATTAAAGGCTTCATATTTGTTTGTGGGTTATCCAGAATGTTTCCAAAGCAATTGCTTCAAGAAGCAAACATTTTTGTTTGGGTCTGCTTGATGCTTTTTCATCCACTTTAATTTAAATGTAATATCCACCACCAGTTTTAAAACATTCTATACTCCATCCAGCCTTAGATCCGCACCTTGTATCCTTCCGCTATAACCTGATGTTCATATCACCTGCAACTAACACAAACATCACGTCGACTCCTACCTCGTGTTTATGTTGCAACAGAATGATATTTACGCGGTTATTTTAGGAAAAACACTGCTATCACGTTACATTTAGGTAGTCTTTACCAGGGTTATCATACATCTTGAAAACTCACAGATAATTGTCGATATTTAAGGTACTATATTTTATGGTGACTTTGCTTTTGGCGTATCACGAGTTAGTTGTTGGCGGCTTGTATTTACATCAAGTGCGGATCTAAGGGTGGAGCGATTATAAATGCATTTTGCACCTGGCACTTTTAGCGCTGCATTTTATGTTGCACCAGTTGTTTACTGGACCTGGGAGAAATGCATGCATTGCAATTAAATTCCTTGCATATTTTCTCCCAGAAAGTATCCTCTCCTTCAATCTAAGTCTGTTTATTTTTTGCACCCGATAATTCCTCAGCACCTAGCTTTCTCAGTTGACATGATTGTAACCTCAATCAATCAGGTAAAATCACATAGTAGTCTTTGAACATAACCACAGTTGCCTGCTACAGAAACAGATAGTATCGCAATGCATAGATAGTGCATCAGAATGCATTCAGAAGCCATGTATAAGGGTCATTCTGAAAGTAATGCCTACTATTTACCTTCATGGAAACTACAATAGCTATAGGAAGTACAATAATCCACATAATCCCCACTATTCATTATGTACTTTTGCCGACGATGAGCAAGAGCCGGCATGGCACACTAAAAAATCTGAACCAGCTGAGGCTATCCGCTGTATTACAGCTGTGACAACAGCATCTGACTGGAAGATGTTGGCAGTGTAGAGCATCTTCCATAGGCCCAAGATGCAAGTTCAAAGGTGCTAAATCAGGATCGTACGGTGAATGTGCTGGGAAGGTACAGTCATATTTGGTAATGAGTTGCATAACTGGTGTGGGGCCTGGTATTATGCTGCTGGTAGAAGTTTTTCTTCTCTGGCTTGACTCTTGAAGTTCGGGCTTTTAACATAGTGTCATCTTGTACGTTCGGAATTGACGTATGCTCCAAGTTCCTAGGTATCCAAAAGAACCACACCCTGCCTATCCTAGAAAATTGTACACATCCTTTGACCTGCAGATGGCTGTGTGTTTTACTAATTAATCATATTTTCTAAAACTTCTAAATTATATTAAACATTTTAATATAAAAAATTAAATAAAAATTAAAAATCCATAAAAACAAGAAGTACAGTTTAACATTCTTTAGCAAATTCTAAATTCATAAAATCCTTCTTAATTATCACATTATAAATAACTTCTTTGTTGGAGAAGTCGGATGTCACCACTCCATGGACTGTCATATTCTGGCTCATAGTGGTGAGACCACATGTCATCAGTGCTGATGATGGAGTTCAGAAAATTGTCACCACTCCATGGACTGTCATTTATATTCTGGTTCATAGTGGTGAGAGCACATCTCATCAGTGGTGATGATTGAGTTCAGAAAATTGTCACCTTCAGCCAAGTATGGTCCATTAGGTCCCAAGAGATTTCCATTCAGTGAGATTTTTGGTCTTGTGAAAGCATCTGTAGGACCCATCTCACACATTCTTTGTGACAATTAAGGTTGTGTAACATCTTGTCTATAGCTGACATTCAGCTCTACACACACTTCTTTGGTCGTAATCCACCAATCATTATGAATGAGTTGATCGAGACTGTTCATTATGTGTTATGACAGCCAAGCAGAGTCAACCAGGGCATGGCTTGTCATGTACATCCTTTTCATCACTTTTGCAACCTGTACCCACTGCCTCACATTGCATCTATTGTATCTTCTACTCCTTTAGAAAGCGTCAATGGATTTCAATTGGTGCAATTTCTTCATCAGTAAGGAATTCAATCCCACATTTCTGTTTTGTATGCATCTCGATGTCGGTAACCATTTTGGAATGCTCCCCTATTACTGCTATCTGTTGAAGGACAATGAAACTAACAGGACATTAGCAGGAAAGTTTAACTATTAATATTTCACCGACATATTCTGGGTCGGACACTCAAAATCAACACAAAAACATGTGAGGCATTACTTTTGGATTGACCCTCGTAGTTCAGTCACTGGCTTTTTCAGAGTTGTTGTGCACAGTTATATTTGATGTTAACATGAAGTAATCTAACAATTTGCTGCAAAAGTTTGACAAAATGTAGGAGTTCTAACATTATGTTAGCAAGCAAGATGTAACTGGTTGGTGAAACTGGCACTTACAGTAAGAGGATAAATTAGGAGTGTAAAAATATATTCATGTTGTTTCTGTTTACCCTAGGTGTGGCTGAAGGTATGGGTCCAGCTGTATATGTTGGTAGTGCCAACTCTCATCTGTTCGTGGTGGAAGGTGCTCTTGCTGTTAGTGATAACAGTGCATTAGATTGGAGTAATGATACAGATAAGTATGTATTACTTTTTGTTTTGCAAGGAACACAGAATTACAATGAAACCTCAACATCTAGAAAAGTGAAATCAGAATAAAATGGCAAAACTGAAGCTGTTGTCAGTGATGCAGTACAAATATAACATAATAAATATTACTTGTAACAAAACTTCACTTACTTTTTCATATTATAAATCCCCCAGGACTAGTTTCGCAATTATATCAATTGCACCATCAGCTAATGTTTGGTTGTTGCAGTTACTGCTGTTAGGTGATGAATTGTTCGGTAGTGTATTGCCAACGACTGGAAGTAAAACAAATTTGTTGACAGAATTGATTGGTAGTATTTCACAGTTCATTACACAATCTTTATTCTTCAAAACAAATATTTTTTCCCATACCATTAAATCTATACGTTCATTTAAATACTTTAATAGCACTGCACAACTCTGAAATTTGCACCTGACCAAAAATAGGCAATTCTAACAGATTTTTAAGCACAAATTTCAGAACTGAAATCCGTTTTGTGATATCACCTAACGTTTTTTAGATATTGCCCTTTTTGTGATTTGCAAAAATCCACTGTGATACGCCAAACCCACCACCGCAAACCTTATCTGTCTGTTCACCCTCTCAACATCTGTTGTTATTGAAGGCTGGCAAGAGTTTTATTGCAGGCAAGGTAACTTCAGCATTTTGACAAGGGGCTTAAATATGACTTCTTTGAAAGGTCTTCTTTGTTAATGAGCTTATGGAACAACTGAGTGACAATTACAAGCCATCCGAATGGCATCTTTTCATTGATTCATCGAAGTTAAGTTTAAAGGCAGTTTTATTACATAATGGTAACTTTTATCCTTCCATCCCTATAGCTCATGCTGTCCAGTTGAAAGAAACATATGAGAATTTGAAGATAGTTTTGAAAGCTATAAACTATGCAAAGTATGAATGGCAAATCTGTGGAGTTCTAAAGGTCATAGGGTTACTCCTGGGAATACAGAGTGGTTTCACCAAGTTTTGTTGTTTTATATGTGAGTGTGACAGTTGGGCTAAAGGAAAACATTATGAAGTAACTGAGTGACCTGTAAGGAGTACTTTAATACCGGGTGAAAAGAGTGTTAAGTATGAAGCATTAGTTAACAAAGACAAAATTTTGCTACTGCTGCTTCACATTAAGTTAGGCTTAAGGAAAAACTTTGTAAAGGCTTTGAACAGAAAGAGTAGGGGTTTTCGGTATTTGAAAGAAAATTTTCCAAGAATAAGCGAAGCAAAATTAAAAGAAGGTATTTTTATTGGCCCACTAATGCACAAATTGATGGAGGACAGGCATTTTGAAGAACTACTTTCCGAAAATGAGAAAGCAGCATGGGTGATATTCAAGACACTGTGCAAAAATTTCCTAGGAAATACAAAAGCTGACAATTACAAGGAAATTGTTGAGAACATCTAAAGGCATATAAAAGTTTAGGGTGTAATATGTCCTTAAAAATACATTTTCTGTACTCGCACTTGGACTTCTTCCCTCCCAACCTGGGGTCTGTGAGTGATAAGTACGGAGAACGGTTTCATCAGGATATAAGTGCCATGGAAAAGTGATACAGCAGAAAGTGGCCACCTAGTATGTTAGCTGACTATTGTTGGCAGCTTATAAGGGAGGTTCCTTATGTCAGCTACAAGCGGAAATCTTCTCAAGAGTTTTTTTAAAAAAAGGATTAAAATTAATAATATTTTTAAGTTTTTGCCTGAAAGTTACTTAATATGGATTGTTAGTTCACTTTAACTGTAATTTATGGATTCTGCATAACTTTTTCATTATAATGTTGAGCTATATGAAATTATTTCACCTCGGGATTGATTACAATATTTTAATTGCATCTATTGTATGTGTTATATTTTAAAAACATTGAAATCGATTTCTCCAGAAAAACGGTACTTATAGAGAATTTTGGATTTCAGATTTGAGTTCAGTATAGCTATTATGTACAAAGTCACCTATTTTCATTCGAGTGCAAAAACAAAAGTTGAAATTTGTTGTTCAGTGTAATTTAGCCTCTGGTTTTATTTCATGAGTAACTGAACAAAAGTGATCTAACACAGCTTATTTTTCAGTCTGTTTATATTTAATATCTCTAAAATGTTCTTTTATTCTGGTTTCCAAGTGTGTGGTCTCATCAATGTAAACCCTGTCACAATCCAAACAACTAAATTAATAAATGCCAGATTTGTTATTATATGAGATTTTTTATTATTTATTTTATTAATTTTTTTATTTAGAAATATTTGACAAACTTTTTATATTATTATTTATTTTGAGGCACTAATATTATTCTTTACTCCTTAAAGATCTTTGCAAACATTTTATTAGCCCAAGTATAAGTAAGTTTTGTAAAAATATATCATCTCTTATTTTCTTGAGAGTATACATCCCTTTTACATCTTTTTATATTCAAATTTCTAAATTTCTCCATCAAATTTATTAAAAGCATTGTCGTTTTTATTTAACCATTAAGCTAGATTGTGAGTAGCTGAGTTTATACAATTTACAGTAGACCTCATTTTATTTCCAGGTCTATTAATTTTAGGAAATGCATAAATTCTAGTAAAACTGATTACTGGCTTTAACAATGTGCTTTTCTTTATTTGGTATAATTTTCACCCCACAAATTTTATTAAAGATTACAATGCAGGACTTAATGGTCCATTATTAATTATTTTATAATCTTCACCTTGAAGTAAAAGTTCTACTCTGTTAATATCAGATTCTACAAAATCACAATCTTATTACCTTTATCAGCTTTAGTATAAATAACATCTTTTTCATTCAGTGATTTAATAATCAACTCATATTGATAATTACATAAAAAATATAAGTTTTAATCCTTTTTCACATAAATTTACTGTTTTTAATAGTTTAATTTGTAGGTTAACAAGCATGCCCCTTAATAAAGAAGAATTTAATAGAGAATATAAACAATTACCAAAATTGCTTTAATTAATGGTTTTAATACAGATTCTATACATAAAAAGAAAGAGAGATTTAAATATAAAAAACTAAAAGAGGTTTCTACTCTCAAGAAAATAAGAGATGATTATACTTTTAAAGAATGCTTGGGCCAATAAAAAATGTACGAAGATTTTTAAACAACACAGGATAACAGTAGTTGCCCAAAAAAGTATAATATAAAAGTAGGCTAAGAGGTAGAACTGGAACTTAAAAATTCAATGCCACAGCTGGAATTTGAACCACAGACCTTCCACTTACCAGATGGGTGCTCTACCATTGAGCTACTGTGACAAACTGCCAGAATGGCATTGAATTCTCAAACCAGTTCGTATTTTTCCTGGTAAACCACAAAGGCTAAGTTTTTAACGCCCAGTGGTCTATTTATAGACTGCTACACATATAAATTTTTTATCTAGTTTACATATTCTCAAGACTTATTTTGACCATATATGTCATCATTGATGTTATCTGATTATGTGAACACAGTATTGCCTCTTAAAAACTAGAATATTGTGTACTTTATTAATTTACATTAATAAGCTACAAATTAGTGTAGTGCCTGTGAAAGTATGTTGTTTTATTCCTGGGTTACATTTCTCTCCCAACTTCCTGTAATACAATAAACTGTTGATAAAGGTTCTTATAAGTGCATCACACAAAGAACGTGCCAGTGTAAGCAATTCTAATGCTGAAAATATGATCCTAAAGTCAAGTGATATATTTATAGACTTCTGGGCACAAATGATGTTTCACATCAGCACATGGAAACTCTTACTTGATTTAACACTAGTAAGATTGTTACTTCTGTAATTGTATGCAAGCATCTGCCATGTATGCTATTGTGTTCTACAGTTTTTCTGTTTGAAACAGAGTGAACTGGTATTCAACAGTATTCTATATTGTGTTCTTTGAAGTGACGATAACATGTAAGCACATGGATTCCTAAAGTACATGTGTCTTAAAGCTATTATTTTTGGGAATAAGCTTGCAGTTCTGCGCTAGCAAAAAGTGCAAACCCTGATATACAAGTCCATCGGTTATTTCCGTTTAGCTTTTCTTTATTTTTAGATTACATTCAGAAATATGGCATGTAACAAGTATGACATCTTATTCAAAGGAATTATGCTGGTTACTATAAGTGACCATACCTTTTCCAGTGAAATTCATGATGCTTGTGATACAATTGATGTGATTCTTTCTCCTGGTCCAGACAGTCTGACTGATGAAGATGAAGCACTAAGGGTAAAGTAAATGTGAATGATGTTCCCAGTCCAGTTGAAGTACATTCCACTGCCTCTGAAAAGAGTGACGAATGACTCTAGGTTTGAAAAGTCAACCAAAAAATAGAAAACTTCGAGACCAACCAACATAATACAAAAATCTGGAGTAAGAGGAATATTGGAATACAGTAGGCTTTGAGCGATGGTCAAATGTTTTAAAGCTTTGAGACACCGTTCTCTTTGCACGCTTAACATATAAAAAAATGAACAATGTTCCATTTCACGAAAGTTTCAAGTTTTCCAAAATTCACACAAATAACAAGGAATATCTCCGAAATGGATCACTCTACAAAAAAATGTATTCAGACATAAAAATTTTGTTTGTTTTAGCGAGACCTACATTTTTTGTACAGTAAGATTTTTCTACCTCTTACGGTTCCTGAGTTATTCAAAAGTCATCCAGAGTGAACAGGACTACATAGGCTATAGCCAGAAAATTCAAAACATACATTTCATTAGTTCATAGAAATATCTTAAACATTTTAATCAAAATCGTTAGAGCCATTTTCAAAACAATCAAAATTTTCCTTGTAAAGGGTGGTTTAGGGTGGGGCTATTTTCTTCAGAATCTTGGTGTCGCATCCTTGAAAGACAGACTTAAATACCAACTTTGGTTTTTAACCGACTTTTCGTTTTTGAGTTATGCTGTCCACAGACTGACACACACACACACACACACACTCAGAACTTTTTCTAAAAATGCTTCTTTTTTTTTTTTATTCTGGGGGTCTCAAAACATATATTTCCAGTGAAATCTCCACATCAAATTTTTGGGTGGAATACAATACTTTCTTCTACTTACCAGTAGAGAAAGTAAAAATGTGGTTCCAAGTTCAAACAATTCCAGAAAATGGTCATGTAAGTTGGACGTTAATGGGTTAAAACATAGCCTCAAATAATACAAAATCTGGCATTTATCAACTTAGCTGTTTGGATTGTGACAGGGTTTACATTGATAAGACTAGATCACATAATGAATTTTGAAGTACTGCCAATCAATTCGGTCAACATATTTGTTTCATTTCCAGTAGTTCGCAATACAGTAACAAACGATCCGTCACCTAGCGGCAGTAAACTGTAATAACAAAACAACCATTAGCTGATGATGTAATTGCGAAACTAGTCATGAAAAATGTATAATAATACCAAAAGATAAGTGAATTTTTTAAAGGTAATTTACTTGTCCAATAAAAGCCGGACATAAACATGGTTAACATTAAATAATAGTTACAACATAATTTCGTACACTCATTTGAACACTTCTGGAAGCAAACTAAATGAACCAGGTGGCAGCATGCCACATGTTTTCAGTATATATTTCTGGCAACTGACAGTTCTGTTTATGCTGACTTCAGTTGATTCATACAAATGATCTGCATCCAATGACATAAAACTTAAGTTTTTAAATTGTGGTAGTTTTCTGCATTATGAGATAATAACCACAGTTAAATACAGGAATTTTTCTGTCTCTTTTCCTCCCCTCTCACTTTCTTGCTCTCTCCATCTTTTATTCTCCCCCTTCATTTCCTACCTCTCACCTTTAACTTCTATTGTCACACAGGAGCTTTGACTTGAGAAACAGCTGATAGTGTTTGTAATTCAAATTGTAACTTATTGCGTTCTTCTCATCCATTCAAAATTCATATTTCAAGTTTCTGCGAAGGCCAGATTCAAATTGAAGAAAAAAACTGATGTTACATTCGCATGATTTCCTCTACCCACTCTTGAACAACTATTCTTACAAAAGCTTACTCTTCTACCTACTTCATGATAATTTAGAGAAGCATTTGCAGAAATAGTTTTATTACATACTTCCGTTTAGATACAGTGGGAATAGAATACTGTTGGCGCAAGCAAGAGTTAAACCTTTTAAGAGCTGGTTACTATGTCAATGGCTTTGAAATTCTGTTCTCTTGCCTTACCAGGAGAGAGAGAGGGTGTGTGGGTGTTCCCAGTTCCTGAAAATTTAAAAGTATATCAAGGAATATCTCAGGTATGGTTACCTGCACCAACAAAAATCAAAACAAATTTTGTGCCTTTATGAAATGTACATTTTTTGTATAGTAATTTTGGGAGTTGCATCCGAGCAGTGGTAGCAGCAAGACATGTCTCCAAGAGCTTAGTCAAGATGGGCATTCTGATAGAAGTCTATCGAGGTCGAGTTGGGTGATTCAACTCCAAGATTATGATAAACAGTGATTTAAGTGAAGATAATGATTTAATAGGAAGTTGGATTATTCTGGTGTTACTGTGTTTACTAGTGATAGGTGGAATTGAATTGAATCCGGGTACAGTGATTGGAGAAGGGATGGAAGGGCTAAAAACGTTAAAAGAGGACATGGTACAAGTAAAAAACATGCGGGAAGGAATAATGAATGGAGTGATGAGTAAAATAGAAGGAATTAAGACTATGATGGAACAGGCTGAAGAAAACACAGGTGAAAAGTTTTTTGGAAATGGAAAGAAAAGTTTGAGTGAGCCATTCAGAGGAGAAATATAATTATATTGGGCTGCAAGGAAGAAAGTGGAGCAAGAGTTGGTCTACAGGTTGAAGGCATATTTAAGGAAAAATTAGTTTTGAAATTATTTGGTTGGGAGATCATAGATGCCTTCTGGATAGGGAGAATGACTGAAAATTGGCTGATAATAGTGAAATTAGCAACCATAAATTGTAAATGGATGGTGCTGAGAAATACATCTAAATCAAAGGGATCTAGAATCTTCATAGAGCAAGATTACGGAAAGAAAGAAAGACAATTACGACACCAGCTTTTAGGGGAAATGAGAAAAGCTAAGGAGCAGGGTAAAAAAAGCCTTTGTAAGATGTCTCACATTATGGATTGACAGAAATAAGATGGATGCCAGACAACATGTGATAATAGAAGCATCAGAGAGGAAGAGGAACCAACAAGAAAATTCCAGTGACGTAATGCCGGGCGTATGGAAAACTGGAGACAAATGCGGCTGAGGGTTGACGATGGTCAGATGGTGGGAGACAGGAGAAAGTCGACCACGCCTATACTTCAGAATGAGGAGAGGTCTAGTTCGAGTGCGACACAAGTTATGGGAAGCCAGAGGTTGAGTGTTGTGACAACTCCCAGTGGCAGTGTATTCGAGATAGAATAGGAGAGTCTACGTGGTGAAAAGGGGCAAAAAAGGGCTACAATAAATAGAGCCAAATTGGATCCCTTTAGATTTGAAAGGAAAGGTTCAGTATAGGATAAGGCCTTTGGTATTCTGTGCTGGAATGTGGAGGGTTTATGGGGGAGATTAGTTAATGGAGAGATTGCTAAATTTGTGAGTTTTGCGGACATAATAGCAGTGGTAGAGACATTGATATGGAAAAGGGTGGACATTAAGTGGATTTGACCACTACGGCAGATTGGCAGTGAAAGAACAAGTGAAAGATAGAGCATCAAGTGGATTAGGTGTATTTATTAGGAAGGAAAAGGGTCTAAGGGTCCAAATTGTGCAGGAGAGGAATGATAATTATGTAATGTGGTTAGTGTTAATGTGGTTTCTAGGAGAAGGAAATGTATTAGGAATAGGAGTTGTATTTAATCCACCATGTGGTTCGGATTTTTATAGTCAGAACTTGTTGAATAGGTTAAGTAAGGATATTGAGTTGAGTAATAAACACCTGAATTTTGAGATTATTATGGGTGACTTTAATGCTAGATGTGGGGAAGAGCAAATCCAAAGTCTAAATTACGGAGAGTTAAAAGAAGAGATGGAGATAGTGAAGAGAAGTTGTAAAGATAAGGTATGCAATAAAGTGGGGCTCAGGTTGATAGAATTTTGTGAGGAAAATAATTTGTTAATGTGTAATGGTGTGAAAGGGAATGATTCTCAAGGAGAATTTACATTTGTAAATAAAAATGGGCAAAGTGTGGTTTATTATGTGCTGTGTTCAAGGAATATAGAGGATAGGTGTGTGGAGTTCAAAATAATGAATATGGGGCTGACAAGCAGTCACTTCCCACTCTGGCTCAATTTAAAATGGGTAGCAAGGGGAAAATAGCTCAGAAGTCAGGTAGTAGAAAAATGGTAGAATTATATAGGTGGAGAAAGGGAGAGAAAGTTATTCAGGAAAAATTAGGAATGTAATTTGATAAGAAACAAGTTAGATAAAGACAGAATGTAGGGAATAACGGAGATAATTAGTAGTACAGTTAAAACTGCAGGAAAGGAAATGAAAATAAGGGATAAGGGGAGGAAAGGTAAGGAGGGGTGGTATGACAAGGAATGCATAATAGCAAGAAAGAGAGTAGAATGGGAACTAAGGATTGGATTAGAGATGAGGGCAGTGGAAGTTCTTGGTTCAGAATTTATAGACCAGGAAATATGGGATGTAGTTAGGAATCTGAAAAGTAACAAGGTATGTGGAATAGATGGGATACCGGGGGAATGGTGGAAGGTTTGGAACGAGGATGGGAATAGAAGGGAAGTATTGAGGAAGATGTTTGACTATATTTTTCAGGGAGGAAAGATGCCAGAATCATGGAAGAAGAGTATTGTGGTATCAATTTACAAAGGAAAATGGGGAGTTCGATAATCCTACTAACTGAAGAGGGAATAATGTTAGCAATATTAGGGAAAATGTACACTGGGATACTGCCAGGAAGGTCAATATTGGGCTGAGCAAGAGGTTAGAATTTCAGAATTCCAGGCAGGCTTTAGGAAGGGAAGGAGGGTGGTCGACAACATATTTGTCATCAAGACAATAGTAGATAAATATCTGGCACAAAAGAAGGGAAGAGTTTATATGGTTTTTGTAGACCTGGAGAAGGCGTTTGATGCAATACATAGAGAGGCGCTTTGGTTGAAGCTTCATCGAAAAGGAGTGAGTTCCAAGATGATTAAAGCAATTCAAAAAATTTATACAGAGAATAATTTTGCATAAAGACACCCCCGTCTCTGTATAGAGTTTCACAAGATATTGAGAATAGGATAGGACTTAGGCAGGGTGTAAGTTGAGCCCCATACTATTTAATTTGATTATAGATATCCTGGAAGCAGTGAGTAAAGAGAATCTATACTCACCCACATTAAATAATGGAGAAATCCCAGGTCTTCTATTTGCGGATGATCTGGTGGTGGGGGGTTATCAAGAGCCATAAATGTTTTGGAGAGGTTCTGTAAAAGTTGGGGGCTTAAGATAAACTATAAGAAGACCAGGATTAAGGTTTTTAAAAGGGGGTATAAATTGAAAAGGGAAGAAAAATGGAGTATAGGAGGACAGGAAATAGCCATAGTGAGAAAAATTGAGTACTTGGGGGTGCAGTTAAATAGTAATGGAAAATGGCAGGCTCAAAAGAGAGTAGTGTTAGCAAAGGGTAAAATGACCATGAGGGGGATTAGAGCTGGTGTTTCCAAAATTCCGGAGATACAAGTTAAATGGTTAGAAATAGTGTACAAGGCAATAGTAGAAGCAAAAATGTTATATGGGGTAGAAATATGGGGATATGAAGAAGGGTGGCTAGGGGTGGATTTAATACTCAGAAGTTTTTTAGCTTGATTTTAGGGTTACCAAGGGCGTAGCACTGTTGGAATTAGGGAGAACAGGTAGTAAAGGATAATTATGGAAAGATTGTTAAAATATTGGTATTGGGTAAGAGTGTTAGAGGATCAGAATTTAATAAAACAATGTATGATAATGCAAGAAAAAACATTAGCACCAGATAGTTGGGCTTTATCAGTGCAGAGGATTATAGAAGAACTAAGAATGGGGAATGCTTGGAGAATCAGAGAAATTTTAGAAGAAAAGTTTTGGAAGGAGATTAGACAAAGAATAGAGGATATAAATATTCAGGAGATATTCAGTGGTATTGGGGATAAGAGAACCTTGACATTGTATAGACATCAAGAAAGATTGGGGTAGGGAGAAATATATTGATGTGTGTAATAAATTGGAAAGGGAAGGGTGGACATGGTTTAGATCTGGGGTAATAGGATTGAGGGGTATGAAACAGGGAATGGACCTGCAGAAATGCCCTATGTGTGGGGAAATAGAAAAGAATTTGCGCTTTATTATAGACTGTGAAAGGACTAAAGTATGGAGGGAAAAATGGGTACCAGCTAGGTGATCAAAAGTACTAAGAGAGGTATAAGGATTAAAATAAAAAAGCGAAAGAATACTGAGGTGATTAGAAAGCTAGGAGAATTGTTAGGAACGGCGAAAGAAAACTGTATGAGAAGCATAGGGAAAATTACAAAGTTGGAAGATGAAAAGGATGCCCAATAGGTAAATTTGATATAGGTAATTTAGTTATAGTTAATTCTGTGTTCGGAGCTCAAATAGAGAGACCTGGTGTATAATATAGTAGTTAAACACGGTGTTTATTTATATTTGCACCAGGTGCAACTCAAAGATTGTACTTTGTGGACTGTTTCAATTTTGTATGGTAAATTTATTTTTATTTTGGGGGGAATTATTGGCAAAATTCTTTTGTTTGTTTATTATCAGAAGAAAGGAGGTAATCAATGTAAAGTTATGTACATACAATTGTGACACAGTCAAGCTGAAATATATTACATTACGTATAGTAATTTTGTCTATCTCTTATGGTTTACCAGTTATGCAAAAGTCATTCAGGATGAAGAGGACTTCAGAGGCTTCCCTCAGAAAATTCAACATGCACATTTTGTTTGTCATGAAAGTATTTTAACTAGGCATGCAGTGTGCAGCCTTAAGAAGTTCCAAAATAAATGTCTGTTACCATTTATTGCCCATGTAGTAGAATGTTTACATTTACATTTAGTTTATTATGGTATTTCATTATAAATGTGCATTTTGTCTACAGGGATGGAGCAGATCTCAATGGAGGTGGCAGTCTGGAATTTAGCTTTACCTCATCTTTGGAAGATGACCTTGAAGATGAAACAAAACGAGTTCATTTCAAAGAAAATTGATGTGTGTGTCTTAAGTTGTGTTAGTTACCATCATTATATATTATTTAAAGTATGTTTGTTAAATACTAATGTGCCATTCATAAAACTGTGCTAATTATATTATCAGCAAAATTAATATATCCTGTTTTACTCCTCTCATATGTAGCAAATTAAGACCAGCCATTGAAATTGCTTCCTATCCATTTTTGCTGCAAAGTATGACAATTGCATCTAGTAATTAGACATTAACACTATAAAGTGTTTAAAGCATAAAATATTTGGTAATCCAAATTGAAAAAGAAACGACTTTGAAAATTGGTCTACAAGGGTAAGAAAATCTATGTACATGTTTCAAACCTAATTTACCATTTTCACAGCATAATCATCACACTTTTTATGCTTTCTTCATAGAATAAAAGTACACTGTGTGACCATTATGCAAATAATAAATTATATAAGACTGGCCGTGTTAACTTTAAGTGAACATACTTGCCAACATTTATGATATAGTTATAAAATGTGTAGAATTGGAGACTTTTACACAGCTTTATAGGCAGTTTCAAAGTATTACAAATTTTCACCACAGACATGGCAAAGCATTAAATTTTATTGCATTATATTGTAACTTAGCATAATAGACTGTATGTGCCGTCCTAATTGGTATAGTGTGGTATTTATAACTCCAACAAAGTACAAACAACATAGCATATCATATATGTTAAAGAAAATCTTGCACTAAAACAGTTCTCCGCAAACCTTTTTTACTCAAGGCACAGCCCAGACTGACTTACTCAACATGGCACCCCAAAGTGTCTGTCCCCTCAAAATCATATGAATCTTAAAGTTTGCACATCCTTAGTTGTTGATTGATGTTTCAATCAGCAGAGACAACAGTATTGTCACTTCCAGTGCTGCCATCTACGTGGTGACCAAATGCGTAGCAGAAGCACAAATAATAACTGTTGTGCAAACTCGCTGGAATTAACAATGTCTGCACACAATAATGGATCATAACAGGTTAAGGCAACAAATATAAAAAGAGAATGAAGAGTCAGTTTAAACACACTGATTGTCATATTTTATTCAATACTTACATCAGTGTTTATTATAAAATAAGTAGTAATTGTCTGCATAGTGCAATATTACAAACAAAAGTAATTAAACTTTGTTCATTTGACTGTGACAAAATATAAGATCTAGACTGAATGAATGTAAAGGTACTTAAATTACATATTAAATAAAAGAGCCATACCTGTAACTTGATGTCTTATTTCAATGGGAAAATGTCACTCATTTGTAAATCGGTATCATCAGCACTGCTGTTACTACTGCTATTGCCATTATCTTCATTATCATCGTCATATTACATATCACTTAATTTTAGCCCAAATTAACTATTGTGTTAAAGTGACAATGGCAAGGGAAGTCTATTTTATGTCCATGTTTTGCTGCATTTTCATCTATTATATACTGTGGAAATCGAGGTTTGTTTATTTTTAATAATTCCATTAACTATATTTTTTCATGTCATGACTGACTGGCACATTGTGGCGAATAAGCCATTCTAACATTTCAGCTTTTCTGGATGCCACTGTTGTAGCTTTATATAAAATAACAGAATGGTATTTTGCATTATCCATTATTATTAAAGATGGTGCAGGTAAATTAGGCAGGAGCATGTTCCTCAAATAGAGTTTTAAAAATTGGATGATTCATTTCTTTGTGGTAGTCTCCTTTTCTCTTTGATTTAAACAGTAGACAACAACTAGGAATAAACCCATGGGAGTTCCCAGTGTGAAGAAGTATTATTCTTGCTCCTTTACCTAATGGTACCCCAATTGTTAAATTTACTGTGTTGTCTGTCCACCCTTTGATGCTGTGGCTATAATTTACCCGTGTCTCGTTTAACCAAACATTTACAGAATCATGGATATGTATATTTCCCAGAGAAATCTGCACTGCCAGGCACACATGTCAGGCTTTTCTAACAGAACTTTATGGCCATTAAGATTTTTGTAGCGGAAGCATAAGTCCTTCACCATTTTCCAAAGGGAATTCTTGCTGCCTGTAAAAATTTCTCACCTAATATGCATAAATATGGAGACGAATTGCATTCTGCTGAAAAGGATCTGGGTTCATAAATTACCTCTCCGTTTCTTCCCTGTAGTTTCTGACGGGATAAACCGAAGTGATTGTTAAGGGAAATTAATAAATAAAATATTCGGCTAGGCCATATACCATATTTATCTAAAAGGGCTACAAATACGAACATTTGCGAAGGCCACGGAAAGACCATCACTAGGGTAAGGTCGCCAGACAATGGAGAACAAAGGATATGAAAATCCTTTACAAACCATTGTAAAGTTAATAGTGACACTATGTGCAGTGAAGCAAAATCCCCTTAAAATGCACCCGCCAAGACAGGGCATGCTTATTGGTGGAAAATCGAATGTCGTGGACATAACATGGATTTCCACCAATGAGGGCAACCATATGGCCATGAAGAAGTGGCAAAATGAGGGGAAGATTGAATTAACAAAACTAGCGAACAAGCTATGTCGATAGGCACTTCTAACTTCACCCTCACAAATTGGCTGTCAGACACGACTGACACACTCACAAGTTGGCGTTACATAGGCACTTACACAGGAACTTCACACTCACAAGTTCACGTTTACGCACTTACGTGCGTGTATCCTGCCGTTGACCGCGGGAATATCAGTGCCAGGAAACATATAGCTGCGCCGGGTATATGGTTGCGAGGAGAAAAGTTTTAAATAAATGTGGACTGGGATACAGGTTTCACAATAAATGTTATATTTCTTTCAACACCCACGAGATAAAGTCTCAGCCGTGGTAGTACAGTGAGACTGAGGTATAAACAGCTGCAAGTTTCAAGTTTGGATGATGATGGTTTGTTCACTTCCAGTTCATATTTCTCTTTGCCTACTGTAACTATTGTGTTCTTGCTTATTTCCTATGCACATGCTGTTCTGTCTAAGAGTGTAGAGAAATAAATTAGGGGTCCTCCATTCTCTCTTTCTTCTTCAGGTACTTCCTCACAGAACATATAAATTCACACACCTGTCCTGTTATTGGAATGCCTCATCCGAAAAGACTTCTGTTCATTTTCCCAGAAAGCGTTGGTTTATGTTTTTGACTTTCATTATTTTCAGTGGACATGGTTAAGTAAAAATATTTAACCCTGATGTACACAAGCACACCTTCATCTAATGTGTAATTATCACTGAGTTTTGTGTTGGTAAATGCCACCATAATTCCGACATTTTACAAACTAAAGAGTGCATGCAAAACAAGTAAACTGATGTATCAGGTGCGTAATGTCAATGACTCACCTATTTACAGAGCAACACAGTGGCATACTATTAGCATGGGATAAACATTCCTGTAAAGGAATTTAGTCACCGTGCTAAATGGAAAACACATGGTATTCAAAGTTATTGCTGGCAACTCTGCATTTGTGCCTTTTGTTGCCAAGGAAATGGCTTGGAACAGCTTGCCTCTATTTTGGTGCTACGCAACCAGAGTGACGTATTAACACCCTCCCTCCCCCCTGCTTCAGTTTTCAGAGCATAGTACCATGTGGCCAGTAAACGTCAGTCACCAGCTAAGAGTGCGCCAATTATAATATGATTACAAAGTTGTTGTTATTGAGCCATTAGATCATTCACCTCTCACCTTGTTGGCTCTGGTTCAATCCCAGGAACCGTTTGGGATTTATGGTGGGCAAAGCAGTGTCTGGGCAGATTTTCTCTGGGTTCTCCAGTTTCCACTAACTGCTCCATCATCACCTTTCCATTCATCCATTTCACCTGCATTTAATATCATCCTCTTCCTCGCTCTCATACCTAGTGCTGGGCTGACTACCTGCTTCCAGATCTTTACTTTGTCCAGTCCATTGGACAAAGCCTGCTCCCCGACAGGCATCTGACCTTAGGCACAGGCTTGCAAGTCCTAGGCTGTGTGAAGTCCTCCAAACAGGGAGGGTAATCAGATAAAGAATTTTTATTATTATTATTATTATTATTATTATTATTATTATTATTATTATTATTATTATTATTATTATTATTATTATTATTATTATAAAATGAGAATACACTCATACATTTATTAACTTTAATTCACTGTAGAAAATACACATGTCTAAAACAAATTTTATGGGCCAGGCATGTTGTGCACATGGATGAAGGTAGGTCTGTTAAAAAGATTTTTGAAGGCAAACTTGAAGGGAGAAGAGACAGGGGTAGACCAAGATTAAGATGGCTGGATTGTGTGAAGAAGGACTTACATTGTATGGGGATTAGAGGATGGAAGAGAAAGGCCGAAAACAGAGAAGAATGGGCTATCATCATTAAGGAGGCACTAGCAAGACTGTGAGAGCTGTCTGCCAGATGAAGGAGAAGAAGAACACAAATTTTAAAGTAAATATTACTCATACCTATAGTGTGATTTTTGACTGCTTACCTCTGCACAGATGGCTGAATCATTGACAAAGCAAGCTTCATTTCTTCATCGATGGATTTTATTCTCTCTCTCTTTGATGTTTAAATTTCAGTCATCAAGAAGCCTGGTGCACACAAATGAATCGGCCGGAGTTAAAAGGCATTAAGTCAAAATGTACACTTTTTTTTTTATTGCACATTCTGAACTAACTAGTCAAAGCGCATCAAACGGCACTGAAAAGCACCAAGTCAGCCTTCCTCTTGTATGGTAAAATGCTGTTGTGCATAATGTAAGCGGAGGAGAAAAGCATTAAGTCACTGACTTACTACCTTTCAGCCCCGTGCACGCTGTGATTGTATGTTGGCTACGGTGGTAAGTTATTCCCGTAGCATGGTTTGTTGTGCGTTAGTTATTATTTGAGTGTCGTGTTGAAATCAGTGTTTTATCATGTTGCCCAAAAGAAAAAGAAATGATTCCACACACAAGAAAAATGTAATAAAGCATGCCATAGCTAAAGGTCTAACTTATACCAGCTATAGTGGCAAACAAATTGCAGAAAAGAAAACAGGAGAAGATTCCAGGCCAGTACAAATGTTTACTGCTACAATAATGATAATGAGCCTTATTTCTAGTGTACTTTTTTCGAGTCCCAGATGTAAAGTGCGTCAATTATTTTTTAGTAGTAGAACATGCTTAAATATGCAAAATTTATTAAAATCATTTTGGTTGTAGGTGCCGTAAAGCCTGTTTCCAGAGAATCACTGACAATGACAAAATTGACATCCTTGCAAAATTTCATGACCTTCCAAACAAAGATACTCAAGATTTATACTGAATGGGCCTAATTGAGGCATGTGATGTCAAGCAGCACAGGTCCCGGAAATCAAATGGGGATGAACCAAATAAGCGTTCTTCCAGTTTTCGTTATTTTATAATGTGTGGGTCTCATAGAATGCAGGTGTGCCAAAAGGCATTTCGGAGTTTCCATTCCATTGCTATGAAGCGGGTGTCCTCTATAACTCACTCATTAATAAATGGAGAATTGCCAAAAGATAAACGTGGAAAAAATCCAAAAGGAAATAAAATTCCTGAGACCATCCTCAAAACTATAGATGAACATGTACAACCTTTTCCTCTGAAGTCCTTTCATTATGTGGGAAAGGAACTTCAATACTCAGATTCTCGACTGTATGTAAGAAAAATGTACGACTTGTACTGTGGTACTTATCCAGATACAGTCATGAAATATGACTTCTACAGGCAGCATTTTCGGGAAAACTATGACTATAACTTTGGCAGACCACAAATAGATGTCTGTTCTCTCTGTGAGGAACTTCATGCCAAATTAAAAAGTCCTTATCTCTGTGAAGCTTCGAAATTTGCAGCCAATCAGATTTGGACGTTCATCTTAGAAGAAGCCGAAAATTTTATAATTCCCTGAAGAAGGCCAAATCTGACTGTCTTCATAATGAAGAAATGAGCGCCATTGCCTTTGACTATATGCAGAATTTGCCCTTGCCAGGAATTCCTGTGCAAGAAATCTTTTACATGCGGCAACTGTGGGTAAATGTATTCAGCATTCACAATTTGAAGGATGACAGCTCTGTTGTGTATCTGTATCATGAGGGTAATGGAAGAAAAGGTGCAAATGAAGTGTGCACCTTTTTATACCATTACATTAACAGTTATATTCCATCCACCATTAAAGATCTCAGCTTGTTCTCAGACAGATGTACTGGACAAAACAGAAACCACACAATGGTTAGAATGTGCATGGTATTAACTGCAACTGGTAGATATGAGTCAATTACCCACATGTTTCCTGAACAGGGTCATTCATACCTACCATGCGACAGAGGTTTTGGATTATTCAAAAAGAAAATTAAAAGTTGTGACAGAGTTTATACTCCGAGGGAATATGTTGAAATAATAGCAAACAGCAGAAAGAATGTGGAAATTCACGTTGCAGAATTTGATGAAATTATTAATTTTGATAAATGGTGGCCATCATACTTTAAGAAGTGTGTAATATCCAGAGAAAGTGAAGGATTCCCAAGAGATAAGAAGCAAGTGTTTTCCCCCTTAAAGTTCAAGCAATTCAAATACCGCAGTAACAAGTTTGGAGAGGTTGAAGCATCACTTTACATTGACTCGCCTGTCAAACATACATTCTTTCTGGAAAAGTCTCACTCACTACAGCATCTTACTATGCCCTCTGAAAAGGCGTACAAGGACAAAGTTCCCATAAACTTTAAAAAGATTCAGGATATTGCCAAGTTAGTAAAATATGTTCAAGATGCTATACAGTTTTACGAGAATATTCTGAAATGGCCAACAAATGTGGTTCAAAGTGATTTTGTGTAAAGCTCTCAAAGCCACGTTTGTATGTTTATTTTTCCAAATTAAATGGTATTTATGGAAAGTGGTAGTCATTTTATAATTTATTTTACTCTGTTAATTTGTTTATGTTTATAAACATGTATATGACCAATAAAAACACCATAAGCTTAAATATCAACACAAATCTGCAATTCAGTAGTGACCGCTGAGCTGAAAAGCATTAAGTCCGTTTTTGAAAAACGATAACGAAATACAGATGAAGTATTCAAATTGTTTTTTCCCTCAGGTAAACATTACTTACTCATTAGTAAACATTACTTTATATAAAAATACATTAATAATCTACATTTATTCACTTTTGTTATATTTATACAGTTTTTTCCTTCTCCTGAAAAGTTGTAAAAATTGACTTAATGCCTTTAAGCTCCTATTCATTCAAATATGTAGTTAAAAATGGTAATATATTAACTGCTGTCTTGTATTCACTACTTATGGACAACCAAAATATTTCCAAAGGCAGTTCAAAACACTTTAATTTCAATGTTCTAACTGCTTTCAAATATACCTGTTTCTCTTATAAACCTAAATTATTTGGAGGATGTTTCAAATCCATGATCATAAGCCTAGTCAAATTCTTTAACACTCTCTAAAATATTTTATGAAATTTTGCTCTAACAGAACTAAATGTTCTTTAAGTCTATTCACACATTAACAAGGGATTATACAAGCAGAACCTCTCATACAATCCCTTTTCAACTGTTTGTATCTACAAATTTAACTTATTAATAAATTTTTGAATCTTATCAATAATAAGTAAAAGATGCACTTAAAAGAGCATTCAGTGTCTATGTGATAGTTTTTAAAAGTTCATTCATAGTCTTGTGTTCTTTCTGTGCATTTGTTGAAGTGGTATAGTTCACACCTTTGGCTACTTGCACACGCATTGGTCATCTGGTTGGTGCACGTTTTGTGGTGGTACCCATGAATCATAAGCCCTATGATTGCTTACCTGTGCTTCTTGTTGGTGTTGGTCCACTCCCAGTTCACCATATCATCTGTTCAGATCAAGTTGGTATCTAACTCCCTTTCCTTTTGCTTTTTCCTAGCTGTTTCTTCGATTAAAGTTCTTGTTGCTGGTAGTAACAATCTTTATCTTTTTCTGGTGAGCACATATGCCATTCTGCATGGTGCATTCTTCCCTGCTCCAGTAGGAATCTTGATCTAACTTTTTCAAGTTTTTTCATGTCTCTTACTGTCAGCTTCTCCCATATTATTTCAATCCCATAGGTAGCGATTGGTGTTATTCTTCTTCTTTGGTTCAACAGCCTTATTAGGCTAAGACCACTTCAACGATCCACTTCCATCCAACTCCATCCCGCACTACTCTTTTCCAATGGCTTACATTGATTGCCTTCAGATCTCTTTCCACATCATCTAGCCATCTGATGGGTGGTCTTCTTGTTGCAACTTGTCCATAAGATTCTTTAGCATTCCACTTCTGTATAATGAAAGTATAGGTCACGCGTTACTTCTTGACGAATGAAAATTTTATATGAAAGGTTGAATGCGAATCACTACTCACCTTTTATGGGACTGTTGGCATCGAGAGAGAGGGAGGAGGTACAGTCTGCAGTGAGATGACATGCGTTTACCCACATGCTTCTGAGCTGAAGTAGTACAACACTACAAATCAATTTATCACACTTCCAGTAATATCAGTCACACATATTACACACTATACCTCTATAACTGTTTCCACTTAACTTTCTTGCATTTCTTCTATTCCTGACATTTCTTCCTTGTCTGAATTACTGTTATTTTCGTTATCTTCGTCGCTGCTTTTCATTCCATTATCTTGGATAATAATTTGATCATTTCTTTCTTCCAATATGGCATCTTTATCCCAGTATTTTTGCTCAATTTCTTCGACATGACGGTATGCCTTTTCCCATTCTATTTGTCCAATTTCCTCAAATCTCTGCCAGCAGAGGTTTTCAACATCTTTTAATTTAAATGTCACATTTCTAGCAGCTACCCATTGCTTTATGTCTCCCCATGCTAACTCAATGGGATTCAGATCTGGGTGGTAAGGTGGAAGTCTTAAAGTTGTGTGGTTATTTTCGGCCAATATTTGATCAATCAAATATTTCTTCTGAGCTGGCTTATTGGCTAAGATTATGTCATACAAATGCGTCTTCGTGCTGTGCTCAGCAAATGAAATATGATTTTGCAGCCAGGACTGCATATGTTTTTTTAAAGAATTTGATGTTGGAGGTTTGTCTAACTGTGCATTATGGTAGGACGCATTATCAATTACTAAAACAGAGTTAGGAGGTAAATTTGGAATTAACATTATACGAAGCCACTTGATATAGTTTTCAGTGTTCATTTCTTTATGAAAGTCTCCCACGATTCTGTGAACTGAGCTGTGCGATATCTTGGTGGCTGCAGCAACTCTCTCTTGCACCTTCTGAATTTCTTTGAAATACATTGGAGAAAATCAATATTTATGTTTGGCTTCTGCCTTCACATACTCATAAACATTGGCAATGATCTCGCGACTTTGGCTATGCAAAGTTTTTCCTTTTATTTTTGACACTGTAGGAGGCATTGTCACGTTAGTAACTAACACGTAACTACTTAACTAACTAGCATTCGTTCAAACACTTGCATACATACATCTGTACCGCACAAAACTTTTGCAGTCGACTGTATACACAAACGCGACAGAGGAAAACAGAGGTGTCTGTTATCGCAGCATAAACATTTGCTGACCTGTTTATTAAGGGTAGGCCACCTCACTGGATTTCTGCTCAAGGTCATTCGTCAAGAACTAACGCGCAACCTATACATTCCATTTTCCAATTCGTAAGCCATTGTACTTGCTATTCTGTCTAGAGTTTATCTGGCCAGCTTTCTTCATTTGGAGATTCTCAACAACATTGTTTTACAGTATGAGGTCATCAGCCTTATGACAAACCCCCAACCTGGAGGGCCAGGTAATTTGCAATCAAGGTTGTCTTCTCTTAGTCTTTGTAGAGCCAATTACTCCCTGCAAGGCAGTAGTGCTGGTTTTGGTCTGCTCCAAGTATTTTATTTTCCCAGTACCCACCATATCTGGTGAGCATTCCCCTATCCACCACCTGGGGAGACACCCGATGGGAGACCAGCAGTTATACACAGGATTCGTGTTATTGCTGTTTCAAATAGTTTCATGGCTGCCTCCAGTTTTAGCTGTGTAATGTTACTGATGGTATGCATTGCTCTTATTGCTGCTGAAACCTGAAGGTTTTCGAGGTTATGTGTATTGTTAGTCCAAGTTATCTAAATTTGTAACTACAGTGATTGTCCTATTTTTATGCTGTCTATTTTTGATACTCTGCCTTCCCTCCTGAAGACCATTTGCACTGTTTTTTCTTTGTTTATTTTGAAATTGTTTTCTTCCAGCCATTGCTGAAGTATGTTCATGTTGTTTTGCAGCTCCTCTTTGTTCTGTGATCCTAGGGCCATATACACATACATTACTAATGTAGCTCGGTTAATTTTCTGTCCAGCATCTGCTGTCATGATGTTGAAGTGCAGTGGGTTTAGTGGGTGCCCCTGCATGAGTCCGTTCATTTGAGTTATGCCCTCTGATACCTTCACTTCATCTGACATTTGGATCCAGTTGTGCCTCATGATGATGTCCTTATTATTCTTGCTAAGGTATTCCCATTTTCTATCACATCTTCCAGTTTTTTAATTAATTCTTTTCCTATTTATGCAGTCGAAGGCTTTCTTGAAGTCTATAAGTACCGTATACTAATTCCCTTTTTGGCTTTCTAAGGACATCTATTTCATTCATTAGTAATGCTGGAGCTTGCAGGGTGGATTTTCCTTTCCTGAATCCAAACTGGTATTCTGGTATGAATTCCTTTGTGGGGGCAGTCAGTTTGTTCATTATTATTTTCATCAATATTTTGAAGATTGTGTTCTCTAGTGTCACTCCTTTATAAGAGTTCATGTCTTTGGTGTTGTAGAGTATCTTTAGTGTTGCCCTTTTCCACTGATATGGTATGGTTCCTGAACGTGTGCATTCATTGAAAAGCTCCATCCATGTTTGGCTTAATTTTGTTGTTGCCTTTGTGTGTGTTTGCTATCTGGTCAGGTCCAGTTGTTTTTCTGTTTTGTTTTGTTTGGTGTTTTTTTTTTCTTTCTTTTCCTTCTTGGATGCAACTTACTACCTCTCCTTCCATAATTTCCATCACTTTTTCTGACCAAGCCTGTATTCTTGAGTAGTTCTGTGTCATATGATTCATTTTTATTTCCTTTGTTCAGTATGTGTGAGAAGTGATTTTTCCAGTTTTCTATTGGTATTTCCTTCACTGAGCTTTTTGTCTGCCTTTTTAGTGGAAAGAAAGGGGTTCTGTTCTGCTTCTTGTGCAATCTTTATGGCTTCCTTCTCCATATATCTATCCCTTTTTGTTTTGGTTAATTTTTCGTACATTCTTCTTTGCCTGGCATACTGGTTTATGTCCTCTGCTCTTTTTTGTGGTTTTTGCCTTGCTTAGTGCTTTCAATGTGTCCTTCCTTTGTTTGTAGCATAACTTGTCGAACCATGGATGCGCACATCTTCTCGTTGCTGGTTTGCAGGTGTTCCTTATTACACCGTTAACCGTATCTAATGCAGTGTCCTTTTCTCCATCTTTTATTCTTCCTCTTACTTCTTTTTATTATTTCCTATTTTTGCCTCAGCTTTTGTGTCTCCAATGTGCTGAAATTCCTACTCACCTCTCTTTTCCTTTTGTTTTCCCTTCTTTGTTACTTCAATTTCCATTGCTAAAGGGATGTGCTTTCCTAGCTGTGTTATGCCTGAGTACCAGAATGCCTTTTGTTTCATCATTCTTATCTTCTTACCTTTCTATAACAGCAAGTCAATGGCACTAGTTCCGTTGTGTACTGTGTATGTAGGCATATCAGCTCTATTAGCTAACATGAAGCCATCTTCTTCCAGTACAATATCTGCTGTATTATTTTTCTTGTCTATTCTACAAGTTTATATTACCCGCTTTAGTAATGTTTTCCGCCTCTTTTGTAGCTTCTGCTGTCATGGTTTCCATGACTTCCTCCGTGATTGCTTGCAGTCTAATATACACTGCTATGGCTGTGAATGTATCTGTTTTTACAGCTAGCACGTTTTTTGTTTTATTTTTTACTTTGAAGTTCCCCTTAGTTGGCCAGGTAGCAGAATACACCTGTTGACATCCCTTCTATTTTCTTTGCATATGAGTGCAGTCCGTAGAACCCTTCTATGCCATCCATTACTTATTTATGCCAACAAACTTACTGCTGGTGTTTTTAAACACACAGCCATGGGTGGACAATGTTTGAGAGGTAGAATTGGAACTGGTATTTCCTGGTATTTGAACTACAGACCTTGTGCTTCACACACGGCTGCTCTAACCACTGAGCCATTGTGACAATTTGCCAGTATTACATTGAATTCTCCAACTGATTCGTATTTTTCCCTGTAGGCTACAAAGGGAGTCTCACATCAGAGATAAATACCCCAAGGGCGACTTACAATTATAAGTACTTTATGTCCTAGGATTAAATAACCTTCAGATGGTAATTATTATATGTTTATGCCAACAAATTTACTGCTTTTGTTTTTAAACACACACGCAAGCCGTGTGTGGGCAATGTTTGAAAGTAGAATCACAATTGAAAAATTCAATGCCACAAGCATGAAGTGGAAGGTGTGGTTCAGATCCTGGCTGTGACACCGATTTACAGTTCCAATTTTACCTCTCCTATACCAATTTGTTCCATGGCAAAGATTTCCGTAAAGATCATGAGATCGTAATTCTGTGAGTCATCCTTTGGTACATACTTTATGGCATTTTTGATCCTTCTGTATTCCAATTGAAGACTTTAATATTCAAGCATTGCTCCTTCGTTTCAGTATGTTCTCTGAAATTGAAATAGTTGTTAGTCCTTCTGACTAGTACACAGTACTTCGGATTTTCTACTGTCTCCATGTAGTCGAAAGGTATTCCGAGTTTGGACACTTTATTTCTTCCTCTTATTTCCACTTCTTTGCATTCCTTGCATACCATTTGTAAGGATCTCTTCAGTTTTTTCGTTGTTCCTTCATGTAGTGTTCTTATAAAGGGCCAGGCATTTTTCTGCACTGTGCAAATGTCTGCATCAGTGTTTTCTTTCATTCCTATAATTTGCTGCTTTCTTTGTGCATTCCTGGTCCTTTTATGTACTACTTGTGCCCATAGTATTTTCATTTTCATCTTGGTTTGCTCTGTTCACTTATGGAGGCATTGCGGTCTTGGGTTCATTGGGTTGGTGTGTCTCTTTTCTCATCTGATATTCCATCTTGGTTTTTTTATGTTATTGCCGGTCTCTTGTTTTTGCCTGCGTTTCCTGTTTATCTTTTATTTTCTCTGGTTTGTGGTGCATAATTTGGTTTAGTTGGCTCGTAATTCTAGTTATATTTCTTTCTTCCATTACATTTTCATGATTTTTGTCATAATTTCTCTCCTTTCCAGCGTTCATCTACGAACGCTGTTAGTCTGTTAGTTCCTAGTTCCTATGCTTCTCCCATATGTGTCGCTCCCAGCTGATACTGATTCTGTCCTCTGCTCGCAGTTTCCTGCATTTTCCTGCCAGATGTCACTAGCAGTTCCTCTGGGCTGCTGTCATCTTCCTCATTCATCTCTTTTATTTGGTTATTTGTATCCTCATGTTGAGTTTCTCCTTTCTATATTATTTCTTTCTATGGTAATTTTCATTGTAGCAAGCCATTCTCTTCTCTTACTCACTGCTTTCAGCAAGTTGTCCTTAACTTCCTTCTTCATATAACCTCCTGCTTCTGCAATTTTTTCAATACTTTTGAGGGCACTTGCAACTCATCCCTTGGTACGTCTGCCATCTTAAAACACTTTTTTTATCCATACTAGTCAGAATACCTCACATTTTTTATGTAGTTTATTCAAGTGTACAAAAATATTGGAAAGATAAACCAGCTTAGACACCCATTCATCATCTGCATACTCATTCCCCTCAATAGTAAAAAATGGAACACTTTACCTCAAAATGACCATCATACTTCTGTATGTAGCAGAGGTATAGTGTGCTCTGATCCCATTTCTTGACAGAAAATGTTGAATACAGCGTATTCAGGGGCTACAATTTTATTAAATTCATAACTTTTACCACTTTGTCCACCTCAACTCTCAGATGAGATGGCAAAGACTTAGCAACAATGGCTTCGGGATTTACTATGAATCCTTTCACTGGGACTGTCATAGAAACAGCTCTGTCTATACAAACAGTAACACAATCCTTTCATGTTACTTCATTACGGACCACATATTCATTAGTTGTATGAAATATTTCCTCTCCGGTTACTAACTCAGGTACTTCTTTGAAAAAATTAGAAATTAGTTGCAATTACATCCTCATCAATATATCTTATGTAGGAAAGAAGCTGGACTCGTCGATCCAAAGTGAGAACTTTCGATTGCTGTATATTTTCTTGTTCACAATGTCTTTGATGTCATTGGACATGTCACTAGCTCAGCAGCTAATTATGTCAGCCAAGAGAGGAATTTTTGAAATTTCATTAGTGGCTTCTAAACCGACAACTATTTTTACCATTTCTTTTCACACAAGCATTAACCATGTTTCTGCTATTGTGTGTTGGTTTTTGACCTTTACGATAAGTTTGGCTATCTTATAGCTAGTTTCCTGTACCTTTTGCAAAACATGTACTAATATTTCATCAGCTTCACTTGGTTTTTATTATGTTCCAACAACTGATGAAAATAATTCACATCTTTACTTAACAGAGAGGAATAAGACATTCCTCTGAAAAATGTTGTTTCAATTTTCTGGGAACCATAGCAGCATTATTGAGCTTTTCACCATACCAAAAAAGAGAAAAAAAATCTTATGATAAATATTATCACTCCACTGCTGGTGAACTACTTTGTTTCTTTCGGGCACTATTTACCTTGGAGAACAAACCACTTCGGACAAGGAACTTATCCATATCAAAATATATATATGAGGGTTGTTCGTGAAATAAGCTTCCCAATTTTTTTTCACAATGAAAAACATATATTATTTATTTATGCCAACAAACTTACTGTTGGTGATTTTAAACACACAGGCCGTGTGTGGGCAATGTTTGAGAGGTAGAACTGGAACTTAAAAGTTCAGTGCCACAGCTGGGATTTGAACCACAGACCCTCCGCTTACTAGGTGGGTGCCTTAACCATTAAGCTACTGTGACAACCTGTCAGAATGACATTGAAGTCTCAAATCAGTTCATATTTTTCCCAGTAAACCACAGAGGCAGTCTCACATCAGAGACAATTACCCCAATGGTGACTTACTATTGTAAGTACTTTATGTCCCGGGATTAATTAACCTTCAGATGGTAATTATTATTTATTTATGCCAACAAACCTACTGTTGGTGTTTTTAAACACACAAGCCGTGTGTGGGCAATGTTTGAGAGGTAGACCTGGAACTTAAAAATTCAATGCCACAGCTGGGATTTGAACTACAGACCCTCCGCTTACTAGGTGGGTGCCTTAACCATTAAGCTACTGTGACAACCTGCCAGAATGACATTGAATTCTCAAACCAGTTTGTATTTTTCCCAGTAAACCACAAACGCAGTCTCACATCAGAGACAATTACCCCAATGGTGACTTACTATTGTAAGTACTTTATGTCCCGGGATTAATTAACCTTCAGACAAAGGCATTGAATTTTTAAGTTCCAGTTCTACCTCTCAAAAACATATATATTCACATTGAATAATACATTTTTGAAAAGCTTAGACTTTTTCCTATTTTTCGACATAATCACCATTCTGATCAATGTTTTTTTGCATGTGGTGCACCATCTTTTGTATTCCTGCATTGTACAACTCTCCCACTGCGCAGTGAAGATAGCTTAAAGCAGTTTCTCTCAGTTCCTCTCTGGTTCTGAAATGCGTCCCACCCAGGTGTTTCTTTAAGTCAGGGAAGAGATGGTAGTCACTTAGAGCTAGGTCTGGACTGTAAGGAGGGTGTTTGACAGTATCCCATCCAAATTTGTTGATGAGATTGGTCGTAGGCCTCAAGAAATTCACAGCCCACTTTAACATGCTTTCTTGTGGTCCTTCATAAGCATTCTCGGGACCCACCTTGGTATACCCTAAATGATCTGTCAAAATTTTGTGAATGTAGGTCTTGTTGACATCAGGGATCATCTCGCAGATCTCCCAAACTGCCATCCTTCGATCTTTCAGTATTTCTTCTTCCACTTGTACAATCATTTCATCTAAAACCGATAACCGTCCAGAACGCTGGTTGCCATGGACATCTGTATGTCCATCTTTGAATTCTCTGCACCATTTGCACACGTGTTGTGCACTCATACACTGCTCTCTGTACGCTTAACACAGTTGGAAATGAATGTCCACCGGTGCAGGCTTTTTGCACACGAAAACACATCACGTAGCATAGTTCACACCTGGCTGGAGACTTTTCATTTCGAGAGTAAATGATCTGTATGTTTTGACTTAGATTTATTTAAAAATGGATAGGACTGCACTTCAGAAAGGATTTTTTCAGGAAATTTATTTTTCAACGAAGGAAAGTAGTGCTGGTCAAGTAAATTAGTGGCCAATAAGTGACTGGAGAATTCAAACCTCTGTTGGCTCTGATGTATTATTATGTGACATACTTCCTTTGCTGCTACTTTCCTCCACAAATAGGCAGTTTGCTACACCGCCCCTTTCTTTATCAGGAGCAGATACAAATGCAAGTGGTGATTCGAGACACAGCTTGTTTGCGTGTCTGACAGACAATAACATATGGAACAGAGACTATCAATTAACTCAGGCTGCATCTTGGAAATATTGACTTGTGTAAGCAGCGCTGCAGCATGACGTGGACTTCAGAAATATTCTGCTGTCCTAAAGCGCTCAGTCATCTTTTCCATCATCTATTCTGCAGCTTCATCATGTCCACATAACTCAAGTTCAAACTCAGTGCAGAAGTTAATACAGTCAATTATTTTGGAAAGAATATAGCGATTTTTCCTTATGTTGTCATTGTGTCTTTCTATATTCTGTCTGAAAGCTGAGCTAACTGTTGCATAATTTCTGTTTTTCCAAGGACTGATAAATCCAAATAAGGATTCTTATGTTAAATAGATTCTTCGTGCTTCTTAATCTTTTGTTTTAGATGACTTAGATTTGACATGCCAGTGCATGTACAGCTTGTATATTTACCCTTAGCAAACAGCAAGCACGGAAAACAAAATAGCTTATTTGTGGAAATAAACCACAAATCCAACTATTTCTTTTATTTATATTTACATTAAAAGACCTGCAACATGTCTTACCTCGACTTGTTTGTGCATGTATTAATTTGAGAGGAGGTATCGGCCTATCAAGCTTCTTTATTTCACATTTCCCTTTCAAGCTAAAAGCTCGGAAATCTTTTTCTAAAAGATATTGAAAGCTATTCATTCTTCTTGGAAAATAGCTCTAGGAATAGCAAATAAACACTAAAGCATAAGTAAATAGTTAAACAATTGTTGACAATCACTCCATTATTACAGTGAAAACACACATGCTAATTGTTCTGGTTAGGTTGCTTTTAGTTTTGGTCGATTCGTGCATTTCCACCAGAGTCTGACTTGCAATTGGAGCTGCTACTCTGACCAGCACATATTCACATATACCTAGCGACCTCCCCTCTCGCCTCTCCCTGCGAGCACCCATAAGCTTACACTCGGAGGTTCACAAGAGAAATTTAACCTCGGGAATGCCTGGGCAAACTTGGGCATGTATGTGTGCTATCTGAACGATTTAAAAGTTTTTCATGCAATAAAATACTTTGAAAATGCACATAAAATTACCTAGCACGAGAAAGAAACCAAAAATTATTGTTTAAGTATAATTTCGACAAACAACCTTTTTCCGGGGGTTACTGAACCACTGAACACATAGGGCACACCATCCCTGTGCTAGTGTTGCCAGATCTCCTGTAACAGCGTTCCTCGCAAATGCAGATCCTTGGGAACCTTATTTTACTGACAACCCTCATATAATAGTTTAATAAGATAGTAGGACTGGTGCAGCAAATCACAGAGCAAATGCAGAGCACAACTGATTAGAACTGAACTGAAATACTGTAATAATTGTCTGGCAATGTGTGGGTGCTTCAGCAAAGGAAAAGAAGAATAAAGTATGTGTTTAATAAGCACCAACAAACATGTGCAAAGAAATATCAAAACACTGCATGAAAGCAAAGAAATTTCTGCTAATCCCCTCAATTTTGGTTAAAAGCATGTACAGTTAGGGGTACACAGAAAATATGTTACACAGAACTCTTGACTAGAGTTTAGAACAGGGGGTGGCCCAATCAGAGAGGTCTTAATGGCCTCTACAATTTCATAGTGTTATAGTAGCTACAAAACAAGAATGAACATAGCCAATACAGTGATGTTGCGAGTTGCCCAGCGAATGGACGACAAGAATGGAAGATTTGACTGTCTTTGTCACACCAAAACCACTGTGCACATTAAGCTGGCAACACCGAGAGAGCAACACCACTGTATTGTCTAGACCCATGTTCATTCTTATTTTGTAGCTACTCTAACATCATGTATTTACTCCTAAGCTTTAACTTTATTTCCCTTTGTGCGCAAAAAGCATTCAAGGGCAAGCATGGACAGCATGATAGCAAAAAGTACCTATTTGTACAAATATAAGCTGACTTGCATTTTCTAAAAGCTAATTTTAAAATTTAGTCTTTGTTTGTTTCATCATTTTACTGTTTTCTGGTTAACAGTAGGGAGTTTTCACACTTATAACGTTAAACGTCATCTTGACCGAAGCGATGGCATAATTAAGGTTATTGTGATGATCCATGGAACAGTTTTCACATAATGTAATCACGTTATTTCTTTCGGAAGTGTTTGGAATTGTTCGTTTTTATAGCTTTCATTTGCAGGGTTAACAATATGACAGATTTTCAAGTTGTACGGTGAGCAAATTTCAGTTTCGACAGATTTTTTTATGGGTATTGTGAGAAATTATTAATTAATGTTATATTGGTTTTACACATACACACACAAACTGTTGCATTAAATGCATACATAGGATATAAGCAAAAACTGAATTGGAAAGAACAGCTTTGATTTCCTGGATGTTAAGCAATGTAGACAGCTATCTTTTATTTAGAGCTGTCAATAACATCTCAGATGACTGGACAACTCCACAAACAATAATACTGTGGCATATGGCTCTAATATCTCCTATAAGCAAAGATAAAATATGTGCCTCTAGTCACTAACAATTATTATTACTGTCTATATTGCTCTGGCGTATACATAAATATTATACTGTATATAATGATGTCATACAATGGACATGGCAAAGCAGTTTGTTTTACTTTATGAATCAGTGTGATTCTGCATGCAGTTCTAATTCGGTTATAGTGCTTTTTCATCTTTTTTGTTATTGCTTGATTAAACATGTCATAAAAGAAGACTAAACGGTCTGCATGACATTTTAGAAAATAAGAGCATTTAGTATGTTAAATAATGCAAAAACATCCCTCAGCAATAGACTTCAAACCAATCGCCAGACTTACACGTGTGAAAAAGTGCTGTCATAATTATGTCCTACCAGAAAATGTTTTGATGAAAATTGGTACAATGACTAATGTATCTAGGAGTAGAACAACTCAACACTTCAAACTGCAGAAGAGGCACATTATGTTGTGGATGAATTGTTATTTTAATGAACACTAGTGAGTAAATATATTTAAATTTATTTGTTATTGATATGAAGTAGCTATCTTGTTTTCTATTTTGCGAAATTTGGCTGAGTTTTAAATGTTTGTTCGAGCGAAAACAAAGTCAAGGTAATGGGTGTCGTGTTTAATAGAAGTTTTAATTTTATTTTTATTTTTGAAAGAAAATACAGAACTTGATGGATTTTTGGGTGTTGGTCTGACGGGAAAAATAATCATGTGTTGGCAACACTTCATTTGTTATTCTTTGATGACTCTTATGTCACTCATTGTAAATCGAAGTCTTGTATTAGACATAATAATAGTTGTAGGTGAATAATGAACTTCTGTGATTGCCCATGTTATTCATGCACATATAACCGCACTTGGCCGCTTGGTTAAGTGCTACATTATTCAAGTGGTTAAACATGCTGCCTTCTGATCGGACGTAGAATTAATGGTGTCAGAATAATGTTTAATGTAGATTTCTGTTCGGGTGCAAAAACTCCCTAATATCATATACTATTATGAAGCAACGATGATGTGACAATAATGGATGTGATTTTGTATTTAGATACTGTACAATGTATTATTGTAAACAGTTATGATTCAAAATGTTAAAATTTGAAGCTAGTGACAGTGAACAATAAATACAATCTTCTTAAAAAATGTAAGTGAAGAATTGTCACAAATTATTTACTATGGTATTATAAATTTATAATTCAGATTTGCAGAGAAAAGCATGTGATGGGTGGAGAAGGCCATCAGAAATGAATGTATGGAAATTTCAATCTGCCTTTTACTGTGCAAACATCATACATCAGTACATTATAGTCAGAAAAGAAATTCTCCAATTTCTATTTTAGCCTCTAAAGTAAGCTCCTTGGCAACAGAAAACCTTATAATCCCTCTAGGTGTTTTGGAAACTCATTAACTTCACATTGCAAAATGATACATACAAATTCATATGCCATGACCTTCTTAGCAACCTTTCACATTTTCTGCATGCTTCTCCTCTTGGACATTCATCACTTACCCACGAGATTTGAAATATACTTTTTCTTGCACGCTAATGGGAAAATCTATACTGCACATGCAAGACAGTCTGTAGTTTTCAAAACTAAACTTTGGAAAGAATATTGCATTTGGATCAATTTGGTAACTTCTACCCTACTGTTGTACCTCTTATCTTTGGGCATTCTTTGGAAGACAGGTCATGTTAATTTGTGTGCATGACAAGTAATCATAAAAATCATTGCAGATATTATTCACTTCTTTATGCAAGTAAAAGAGAATGCAAGGTAAACTGTCTCAATAAAACAAACCTTGCTGCACATCCCTTTATTGCTGGTGTAGTTTAATTTCCACTAATGAACAAATCAAGCACCAGAGTATCAGTGGTCCTACTTTTGGTTTTGCAGGTTGAAGAAAAACTAATGAAATTATTTTTATCAAATATGTTTAAAAGTTTTCTTAACGTTGAGTCAGAATTAGCAACACTGACATCACTTATGTTTTACTTATGTTACATGCTTTGGGAAATGGTTGCTTCCATCAGAAAGTGTTTGATGACCTGTGTTGTTGGAGTTTCTATTGTGGCGATGGTCTTTTGTTGTACCATCTTGTGATGGTGAAATGTACTTCCAGAGGGAACTTGGGGACAGCAGATCAAAATTCATAGGTGTTGGATGCATTTTAAAATGAAGATCCCCCATTTATCCAATTCTGCTGTATAACTGGTTGGCTTGCTTAGTGTAATATTCAGTTTGATATTGCGGTTGGTCATCCAGAAATGGTGTGACATTGCAGATTTGTCCATTTGTTTATATTTTAGGCATCTAACGTTCCTTTAGGCCATTTTCCAGATTTCTTTTTGTTTTGCCTATATATACTTTATTACAATCAAAACAGTTGATTTTGTAGATTCCAATCTTTTTATTTTGTAGTATGGGAGTGTTTTAACTTATTGCAAAGTAAATTTTGTATGTTGTGTTTCATGAAAATCTTAAATTTGTAAAATGTTCGTAGGTGGTGTTTAAATTTCTTCAACTTACACTGTTTTTCTTCTCAGATGAGATTTGTGGTGTCTGTAATGAGTTTCTGCCATTTGAATTTTGCAAATGGACAAATCTGCAGTCTCACTCCATTTCTGGATGACCAACTATGACATCAAACTGAATATTACACTAATCAAACCAACCAGTTATGAGTCATTCCATGTCAAATCGCACAAAATTTGACCTTCATGTCTCCGATTTCATTAATATTAAATTTACATGCTCTGTGAATGAAAAAATGATACCCCTATTCTTTTGTTTGTCTGTAAATTAATTATTTTGGTAAATATAAGGCATTAAATTTTCGGATATTTTGCGCACACCGTTCTACTTAAACATAAATGTCTCTGGTATTATTTTTCAGATAAATATGATCTGTAGCTCATTTTGAACATTGCAATGTGTACTTTATTTATATATTAAACAAAAAGCAATTAGTTTTATATTTCCTATTTTTACAAGGCTATTAACATTACAAACATCATTAACAATACCTACTCTTAATTAAAAATTTCCGGGAAAATTTGTAAAACGTAGCTTGATGATGCCATGTAATCATAGAAAAAGTTCAAAATGGGATTCTAAATACATGCAGAGAAATTAAATAACTTACCAAGCCGTGCAGACTGGAGTAACGCGGCTTTCACGGCCAGAAGGTATACACACCGCATGCAGCTGATTGCGTCTCATATGTTGCACTTCCGTTAAGGTCAAACTGTTAGCATAAACACTGAAATGGGTCATTTCACGTCAAATCGAACACTTCTGAAACTTGACATATGTAATATTTTCTCCAATTTGTTTAATCTTATCAATAGATGAGATTAAATAATCCGTATGTTTTCTTTTTGGTGTGACACGCTTATTTTGCGCTTTATTAATATTATTTTTTATGGTACATTCGCATACTCTATTATATAAAATAATCATAATAAAAACCATTATACTGAATATTATTTGAATTTTAGAATTTTCGTGGTTGCAGCAGTCTAAAGTAAAAAAAAATTTGCAGTTTTGCATGCCATTGTTTTAGGTTCACTCAAAATATAAATAGGCCCCTTTTAGGGGGTAGTATTTTTCAAATATAGTTTTTATACTCTTTTGACATCTTTATCACTTTGTTTTCATTTTGGCTTTGTTTTGTATATTTATGTACATTTATTTTCCCTTTTGCTAGTAATTTTATCTTTTATTGAAGTTTATATACTTTTGCCATGAATTGTTTTTTAAGGGTGCTGATGACCATGTAGTTGAGCGCCCTTAAACCTATATTTCCTCTCCCAGCTGACGAGCACCCGGGAAACGAGTAAGTACTAGAGTGATGAGGAACACACATCACCAACCGCTCGAGTGTTACTGTGTGCTTTGTGCTGGAGGATGGACGATAGCCTCATCACAGATGGATGCAGCCATGACCGTGATCCGACCCATGGTGGAATGATAGTAAAGGTGCAGGACAAGCACTGCTTGTTTTCATGTAGTCAGTGCAGTGAAGTCACTCCGATAACAAGTGCAAGGTTCAGCAGTTCATTGCAGTTGCAATAACATATATTTGTATAGTTTAAGCCTGAAAGCTTTATTTATAAAATAAAAAAGAACAAATCTAAACAATACGAGGCACAGATAATATTTAGCTTATATACCAAGAAATCATGATGTATTATAATATAAAGCAAGGCCAGACTCTTACTTTGATGTGATACAAATAGTTGTTTATGCAGAACGCACTATAGAGCAGTGGTATTCAACCTTTTTTCTCCACATACTCCCAAAGACAATTTTTCATTTCTATCTGTGCCCCTAGGCCTAGCCCTAGAGTTATCTTAATTGAAATTACACATAATCATGTCTAAAATGAATTATGTTTATAACTTATTTAATACTTACCAAAGAAGGATTAAATTAAATTTTTATGTACCCCCTAAGAAGAGTTTGTGTACCCAGGTTGAATATCACTGCTATAGAGAACAATTGATTAATTATAATAAATAACAGAGTAATCAGACTATACTACAATTAATTGAAGTTTACTTACAACGTAATAATGGTTTCATTTATAGAACACAAGCATTGGAAGTAATTGGGGAGCATTTTTTCAAAACTCGATAGACGACAAAAAGATGTTTTTACAGAAATTACATTTTTTTATTCTAGTACATAACCTTTCGTTACTCAAACTATTTTTGGCAATACTGAACATTATCATGGAACAATTTCAGACAACAGTGAAACTCCTAGAGGGTAACCACATTTTTCATAGTATTGGCCAGTTAAAAAATGCTTGTTTTTTCAAAACTCGATAGAGGACTGTACAATGAAACAAGTGAATTTGACTGGACCTTAATTTGCTACTAGTTTTATTATTTTAATTACTGTTTTGATTTTATTTTCATTTCTTCATAATTTATTATGTACAGTATACAAATTTAATAAATGGCTAAATCAACATTGTTAATTGTTGCATCTGTGGAAGATGCAGAACTTATAAGGCATGTCTGTAAAATAAGGACAGTTAAGAGCAACCAATGATGTAGAAAAGTTCCTACGAAACTAGTCCTGCATAAAAAGCAGTTTGTGTGAAGCAATTTTGTGTTTATTTAACAATAAAGTTGATTAAAAAGTAATTGATATTGAGCTTCACAGTGCTCTACTTTCAGTTTATAAATTAAATTAACTTATAATAATTGCAGTATCTCTGATAGTTTCTCTGTTCTCATAACACTAGAGCTGTTTTAAATGTTGCAGTACCTGGGCCTTTTCCCCCCTTTTTGTGAAATCTTGTCTTTTGGGAGAAGATACTTATTGAGATAAACTTGAAAAGAAAAACGTTAACTAAATAAAAATTTTTGTCGTAATTGTTAAGTCATTTCTGAGATACAAGAGATATAGAGATACATATAAATATTTCATAAGCACCATCATTTCAACCGTAAAATGTAATACGTTGTATTTCTATTTCAAACATATAGACGGGACGAGCTGTAACAGATAAACTAATATAGCTAGGTCAACTTTTTTACTGCTTGCAGCATTTCAGGGATTGACAATTGCTAGCTTATAACTTTGAAAATCTAAATCAGTTCAGAACAATCAGACAACATTGCAAATGAGTTATGACTGTACTAGGTAGAAGTCAATTTTGAATTGATTCATTCCATAATATAGTTAAAAAAATGCTTAAATTTGAGTTTTGGCACTGTGCAATATCATATAAGGTATATATATCTTTTGAGAAATTTGAAGTTTGACATGTAGTAAGCCTACTCTAGATGAAAATAAATATATTTCTTTCATAGTATCAAGATCCATCTAGGGGATATGTGAATAGCGACCACAAGGTACCCAAGCTGAGCAGAACATTACTTCCACTTACTGGTGTTTTGCTCCTCACTGTAGCTTTTCTATCTGACCTTACCATGGTCATCTCTTGTTCTCTTCCGACCCCGATGCTATTAGGGTTCCTGAGGGCTAGGGAGTCTTTATTTTTCCAACTTCTCCATTTCTCTAAAATATTAACCCCTAACATGCTGACCTGCTGCTGACCCCGATGCTATTAGGGTTCCTGAGGGCTAGGGAGTCTTTATTTTTCCAACTTCTCCATTTCTCTAAAATATTAACCCCTAACATGCTGACCTGTCATGGCATGTAATACGTCCTCTGATTGGTAATCAGAGGATATGGTTGGTGAATTTACTTTGATAACTCTCCCGGTCAGGTCGGTGAGACCCGTAAACCAACGACAGGTGTGGTCCTCCAGACATTCTGGGGGTTGTGAGAGAGTGATGTGACTGCCAAAACATAAAAATATGGTGCTCTCTAAAAAGTGGTTACTATTACAGCTATTGCTCTCTTCAATATCAAATTATGAAATATGACTCGAGAGGTAAAATGTTCCGGAGTTAAAATAGTCCCCCATTCGGATCTCCGGGCGGGGACTACTTCTCGAGAACTAAAACATTATATTAATAGAAGATCTAACATCAGACTTCTACAATGGAATGCAGGTGGTCTCACCCAAACAAAAAGAGTAGAACTCTATAAAATTGTATTTGACTATAACGTAGATATATTTTTCATACAAGAAGCGAATCTAACAAATGATCAACTTAAATACTTCAATTTTACTGGTTTTCTGCTACACCTACTACCCAAAAATAGACAGATAAGTAGTGGAATATTAGTTGGAGTCAAAAAGGATATTAAATCCTCCTTTGAAATTGTTAAAGAAATGGATAACACAGATAAAAGTGAATTAATAAAGCTAAATTTTTGGGATAACTAAACACATCTACATGTCTACAGTATTTACAATCCTCCCAGGAATGAACCAGTTCTCTCACTTAATGACCAATTAAATAAAACAATCGTAATTGGGGATTTCAATGCCCATTCCAAAAGATGGGGTTATGAAAAAGTGGATTCTACAGGGAAGATAGTGGAAGAATTTTTGAATACCACAACTTTTGAACTGATTTATAGTAAAGAAGATCCCACAACCTTCATACATTACTCTGGAGCAGGCAGTAACCCAGACCTCTTGTTAGCTACAACAGATATTGTTTCAAAAATTAAAAAACAAGTTATAGAAGACCCAAGTTCTGGTCACAGAGCAATAATTGCTGATATAAAACTAGAGTATACAAATAACAGTCAAGGTCACACAAATCTGCACTGGAACTTCCAAAAAGCAGATTGGAACAAATATAAAACTGAACTGGAGCATAAATTTAAAGAACAAACAAACTCACAGCTACATGACCAACCAGATTATTTGAACAAAAATTTCTGTAAAGTCATCCTAGAAACCGTAAAGAAAAACATTCCTCGTGGAAGAATTAAAAATTTCAAATCCTTTTGGAACCCCCAGTTAGAAAAACTGAAAAAGCAAAGGGATATAGCTAGAAATACAGCTGAACAAACAAAAAACTAATCGGATACACAAATATGGCGGAAAAAATGTGTCTCACTAATAAAAGAAATTAATACAGCTAAAAAGAATCACTTTAATAATTTCTTAGAAAAAATGGATTATAGGACAGATGGTAACAAAGCCCTTAAGTTCATAAAAAATGTCAAGGATAGGAAAGAAAACAACAGCACACCTATCATACACAACAATAAAATATTAGTAAATGATGCAGTCATAGCCGAAACATTCAATAAATATGCTAATTCACATAAAGTAACAAGAAATAATAAAAAGGAACATAAACAATTTAAGAAAGATTTAAAACAAGAAAGAAAATGTGATCCTAGCACTCAATGCAATATCTCTTTTCAAAACTTTAATATGCAAGAACTGAACATTGCAATAAATAATCTAAAAAACAAAAAGTCTCCTTGACCAGATCACATACATCCAGAGTTCATAAAAAACCTTGGTAAAACAGGCAAAACAACAACTACTAAAACTCTACAATCTATCCTGGAAAACCACTGTACCTGCTGAATGGCGAAAAGCAATAATTGTCCCACTCTTGAAGAAAGACAAAACAGCATCAGAAATAAAAAATTATAGACCAATAGCACTTACTAGCATAATAGCAAAAGTGATGGAAAGAATGGTGTCAAACAGGTTAAATTGGTTTCTAGAATCACAAAATTTAATATCCCCATGTCAAGCTGGATTCAGAGAGTTCCACTCTACAAATGAATAAGTCTTACTCCTCAGTCAAGAAATTAAAGACTCTTTCAATAGGAAAGAAGATAATGTATCAGTTTTTATTGATTTCCAAAGTGCATATAATTCTATATGCAGAACAAAACTGCTAAAGAAAGTAAAAAAAATAGGGATACAAGGTCCATTGTTTTCGTGGCTATGTCATTTCCTAACACAACGCTTTATTGCTACCAGATATGGAAGAAATATATCTAAATACAAACAAGTACACCATGGCTTACCACAAGGCAGTGACGGCTCGTGCCTTACAAAATAGGTGAAGAAGTTCACTTAAGCATGCTGAAAATACAGTGCAAAGCCGATGTACCATGGTCCAACATTTTTTACCAACCTTTTTGTATCCAATGGAGCTATACACAAAAGAAACTGTCACACTATGATTCATTTTGGTCCAATACAAATGACAGTTCGCATAGTAAGCGAGAGAAATAAACATGGCGGATGCAAATATATACAACTTTGTTTTAAAATCAAATTTAAACGGTGAGCCAAGCAATGTACAAAAACTGCCTGAGGAGCATTGTTCTTGATTCTTTTTTGAAGTCCATTCAAATGTCCTGACATAACACTCGCTCCATCGTAACATTGTGCAACTAATTTACGTTCATAATTAAATTATTTAAGAACACCATGCAGCAAAGGGTACAATGTTTCTGCGGACCTGTCAACACTCACATCATGAAATCTGAAAAATCTTTCAACCAATGTGCTCTCTGTATTCACGTATCTGACAACGATAGAGCACTGAGACTGGTGACAAATATCTGTAGTGTCGTCAACTTCAACAGAAAAAAAAATCTGGGACATTAATTTCAGGTCTGTAAGTATTCCAAAATACATCCAATCACCTCATTTTGTATAGATTTAGAATCACCGCTGAATATACTTTTAATTTTATTATAGTGGTTTTGGATTTCTAATGGACTTTCTATACACAAGCTCCTTGAAATTTCCCCGTCTTAGCGAAAGCGCACTCTCATCATGACCTCAGAATGCAAGCTGTTTACCTAAATACAATGTTGGTTTAATGATCAACTACAGGAAAGGCCTATTTAATGTCACGTTTCCATGGAAACGCACATGAAAAAGTCTGCTGTTTTCTTGAAGAGCGTCAGCCATTGTGTTTCTATTTTTTTTATTTTTTTTTTTCAAAAGCGTTTAGTTGTAATTTACATTTTAAATGTCCCGCCGAATCATTGTGCTTGTGAAGGGAACGGGTTATATTAATGAAATCTGTGAATCTCTCTTTGTCCCACACGTTACTTTTGTTGCTAAAAAGTAAACAAGGCCAACAGAATAGCGATTGCAAACTACGGCAAACTATCGAGCCAAGAGCTTTTGAATTTAATGTTATAAGTCTCCCCTATTTTCTTATCCTCTCTTTTAAGGGCTATATCAATGATATCAGTGGGCCGCCCAAAGTTTAAAACATCCTTCTTGTCTTCATCTTTCCACCTGGAAAATGGGGTTTCTAGCAAATTGCAAACTATATCGTTCACTGGATTCATAACAAAATGCTTATATTCCGTAATTTAAATATTGAAAGCACTGGAGTCTAGCAAACTCGTAAATTATACCTACCGTTCACAGTTATCTAAAACACCATGTTTTAAATAAGGAAAAATTGAAGCTATTAACAGTGAAGCAACAAGATTCTAAAGTAAGAGCAAATTAGAAACTAAAAACTTCACTTATCTTATTGTTTTGGTGCTGACCCTGGGGTTTCAAGCTATGTCCAGCTCATTCTCAAAGCCATATAAACAAACTCGTTGCCAAGCTACAATCTTTTATTTTTTCTGAAAAACAATTACTCTTATTCAATTTTTATTTACCAATCTCTGAAAACAAAAATTTATAAATACAATCTATAGATGGTAATTCGAAGTTCATGACACGGTTCCTGTTTTTTAAAATAAAATTTTTTTCCCAAACCATTAAATCTATTGGATTACTTAATTGTTTTAATAATTTAACTTCTGAATTAATTTCATGATTAAATGACCAAAAATGATCTGCCACAGCTGATTTATCAGTTTGTTTATATTTAATATTTCTAAAATGTTCTTTTATTCTGGTTTCTAGATGACGTTTAGTTTTACCAATATAAACTTTATCACAATCTAAACAGCTAAATTGATAAATGCCAGATTTTTTATAATTTGGTATTATCTTTTTTTGAAAAATTAAGTAAACTTTGTATATTAAATTTATTTTGAGGGACCAAATTTATTCCATATTCTTTAAAAATCCTTGTAAATTTTTTATTAGCCCATGGATGGTAAGTAAACTTTTTAAAAATACAATTATCTTTTATTTTTTTAAGGGTTGAAACTTCTTTGACAGCTTTTTGATACTTAAATTCCTCTATCCTTTTATGTATAAAATCTGTATTAAAACCATTAATTACTGCAGTGTTAATAATGTGTTTATATTCTATGTCAAATTCATCTTTATTAAGGGGTATATTTATTAACCTATAAATTAAACTATTAAAAACAGCAAATTTATGTGCAAAAGGATTAAAACTTTTATATTTTATGTAATTATCAGTATGAGTATATTTTCTGTAAATACCAAATTTCAATTTATTGTTATGTCTTTTAATTTTTAAGTCCAGAAATGAAAGGAATCCATTATTCTCAGTTTCCAAAGTGAATTGTATAGCTTTATCTTGTAAATTTAAAAGTTTTAAAGCATCATTTATCTGTTTTTTAGGGACAACAGCAAAAATGTCATCCACATATCTATACCATATTTTAAAAATTAGAGGGAATGATTTTGTAATTTGAGTTTCAAAAAAACTCATGAAAAGATTAGCAAGAAATGGCGAAAGTGGACTACCCATTGCCAAGCCAGAAGTTTGTTGAAAAAAATTACCATTAAAACTAAAGAAATTTTGATCTAAACAAAGATTTGTAAGTTTTACAAAATCATCTATTAAGTCATTGTCTAATTCTAAAGAATTTAACAATTTTTTTAAAAAAATCAAAAGCTTTTTTCTAGGAATGCTAGGAAATAAAGCACTAACATCAAAAGAAACGAGTTTATCATTATCAGACAATACTAGGTTATTAATCTTTTTTACTAGTTCAAAAGAATTTTTAATACTTAAACTCTCAAATGTTTCAAAAGTACTAAATTTTTTAGTTAACCATTTAGCTAAATTATATGTAGGTGAATTTATAGAGTTTATAATGGGTCTCATTTTATTTCCTGGTTTATGTATTTTTGGAAGTGCATACAACCTGGGTAAAACAGGATTATTGACTTTTAAAATACTTTTTTCTTTTTTAGGTATAATTTTCAATTCGTTGAGAGTTTTATTAAAAGTTGAAATGCATGATTTTAAAGGATCATTATCAATTTTTAAATAATCTTTACTTTCAAGCAAAAGTTCTACTCTATTAATATAATCAAATTCATCTAAAATTACAATTTTGTTGCCTTTGTCGGCTTTAGTATAAATTACATCCTTTTCTTTCAATGATTTAATAATCTGATTATTATAATTACTTTTAGGATGATTTTTATTTATATCTTTCAAAATTTTAGAGCATTTCATTTTAATCAAAGATTTATTAATGTCATTTAAATCTTGACTGGCAATTTCAATATCTGCAACAAAATCATCTGTGAAGTTTTTAGTTTCTAATTTGTTCTTACTTTAGCACCATGTTTTAAGTTTACCACCAGCTCTTCCTTGAGGTAAACGAATACTATCTTCTAAGCGCGTGATAACAGAAACTATCCTCTCTACCGTGTTCTGTGCCTCTACCCAAGTGAAAATATTTCTTGTTTGCCTGAAACATGTGCATGCCCGTGTTATTTCCCCGTAGTTCATCGTTTCATGAAGTCATGTTGCTATGGCAACCAAGCTGTTTAGTGCAGCAGTTTCTTCCGTAATCCTGACTGCTGCACTTGTTCTTGTAACCGATCAGAGGGCGCATTCCCACCAATTTTCCCTGCCGGCTGTAAGTTCCAAACAAAAGAAGGGTTGGTCACTGACCCTGCTACAGCTGCTAGCAGTTGAAATTTGTGACTAAACTGTTAGAATGGCAGTAATAATGCCAACATTAACAAAAATAGAATACTGCTATTTTCAGGTGAAAACCTCATCTGCTTCACTTGAACAGCGATGATCTGCCACAACAAATACAAGAATCAGGTGTGAAGTGTGCACTATTTGCTGATGACTTGGTAATGTGGACTTCAAAACCAAAAAGCAAAAGTACAGAACTAGAAAAAACCATACAACAATCCTTAACCAACTTACAAAAGTATACCAAAGAAAATTTAATGACTGTTAATACAACAAACTACCAAGTATTTTCACTAAGAAAAAAACCACTAAAAATAAAACTAAATTTTGAGGGTCAACAATTACCAGAAACAAAGGAAGCAAAGTATTTAGGAGTTACATTTGATACCAAACTTACATGGAGCAACGTCTAACAGGAATGAAGTGGGGATGTTCCAGAGCAACTCTTAACACAACATATAATGTATATATATAAAGCCATTATTTACTTACTGAAGCGAAGTTCTTGTAACAGCAAACACAAAAAAAAATTCAAATCTTTCAAAACCAAAGTCTAAGGCTAATTACAGGTGCTATCAAAACCACACCAATACCAGCTATGGAAATACTAACCAACCAATACCCCATTGAATATGAAATAGAAAAAGCAGCGCTTATTCAACATGAAAAGTTGATCAGACTCCCATTCAATACATGGCACAACAGAAATTTTACACATACAGTAAAGGCTCAGGAGAGCTTTCTTTCCAAAATTCAAGACATCAAGAAGAATGTATACCTTCCTAATTCAAAGGAAAACTTCATATCTAAAGTCTATCCGACACAAACATTAGACATCACATGTTATTTACACCTGACAGAAGAAGTTAAGAAAAGTGATACTCCAACTAGTGTTCTCAAATTATTGGCATTAAAGACAATCCATACCAGATTTCCAGAACACGAATGGCTCCATATTTATACTGATGGATCATTGATATCAAACCGAGATGGAGCAGGGGCTGGAGTCACGTGTCACCTCTTTTCCTATTACAAATCTTTATGGAACTACAAACTACAAACTTTGATGGAGAAATTGAAGCAATTTGAATGGCCCTACAAAATCTTTTGTATAGAATTTCACATTTTCATCAAGCAGTTATTCTCTCAGATTCCAGGGCAGCAATTATAGCAATTACTTCCAAGTTGTCACCAAAAAACCAAACAATTATAGAATGTTGGAAAATCCTTACCCATCTAACAGCACTTCAAAAACACCTAGTCTTCCAATGGATACCAGCTCACTGTGGACTGAGTGGTAATGAGAAAGCTGATTTTCTTGCTAAAAGGGGCACCAGCAATGTGCAGAAATCTATAGTTAATCTACCATTTTATGCAGCTAAAAGATTAGTCAACTCTGAATACAAAAAAGTTATTGCAAAATATTACTATGAAAAATCAAAGAATAAATGATGGGAACTACCAAACATTCAAACAGTAATTCCTGAGTATCCTCGAAAAACAGCAGTTGCAACCTTCAGGTTGATTACAGGACATGATTGTCTGGCAAAACATTTAAACAGAATTGGGATATATTCTTCACCACTCTGTCCTCTATGTGATCTGCAAGAGGAAATGGATCGAGACCGCCTTCAAGTATGCCCGGCCACTTCTAGTACTCCATCCATCAGTGAAAAATATTGGAGAGCAAGGGGATTAATGACTTCATTGTCAGAAATCCAGCATTAGCTAACAACAACAGCAACATTAATGAAATAATAGACATTTATAAAAAGCTGCAAAATTATTAAATTAATAAATTCACAAATTTAAGAATACAAAGTGATTAAACTAGTAAGTAATAATGTGTACACTTATTTTGATATCTTAACAGTTGCTGAGAACATCATAAAATCCTTTTGCTTCTTCTGGAATTTGAAAAAAGTGCATGAGTTTTTTTACATCTTTCTTCTTCTTACTGGACACAATGTTCATCTTCTGTAGAAATGAGAACCTCAGCATTTCTTTGTAGAATGTTTTAATTCCAGATTTAAAAATAGAAACCTCCACAGGTGACACAGTGTAAGTTTTCTGCACAGTTACTGAAACATTACACTCGTTTGTAGAAGTTTTTTGTACAATATGACATGTTGCATTCCTAAGTTAAATGGCAGCTTTGCTTTCACAATCTTCCGAGTAGTCTCCTTCAGTGTTTTGATTTGCCAGTCCCTGTTGAGAACTTTGGTAACTCCATGCGATTGCAGAATTTGATAGTATTCATTGGGTGACAAAATAGCTTCCTTTCTTCTGTACTCCTCAACCCTACCAAATACACGATCAGGAGGCACAGACATAAATTTTGTACTTCTTTCCAAAAAAGGCAGTGAGTGGGGTCATTACTACACTGTTCTTATTTTGACCTGGACATGAATCTGAGAAAAGATGAATAATGGGAGAACACTCCATTTTTTTGTCTAGGTCGAACAGAAAATTTAACAAAGCAGATGCCACTTGATTACATCCCTTAGATGACTCAGTTTCCAACCAGGTGTAGAAATGTATATTCTCCTTCATTTGTGGTTTAGAGTGAATCGTAATGCAAAGATTATAGAACCAAACTTGCCTGGAATAATACACTTCACCTACTGATAATTTAGGTAGTGACTGATTTTGTTGCATATCGAAACAGATTTTGATTACATCAGGATTTTCTTGTTTCATTATAGTATAAAACTTCTTTGCACGAAGTTTATGCAGTCTGTAGTTTGTCCTATATTCATTCTTCTTCTCCAAATCTGTCTCTTGCTTATTTTTTTAATATTTAATTCCAGTGGTAGGTAATTCCTTGAAGAGTTTCAGCTACTGTAATGGCTTTCTCTGCACCTGTAGCTCTTAATATCATTTTTCACAGCAATGATAAGCTCCTTGTCCTTTGCACCAGTTCGATCCCCTCCTTGATTTTTTTTTAGATGAATTCCCAGTAGAATAAAATTTTCTTGCAAGGAGGGACAGTCTATCCTTAGACATGCCTGCTATTCCCTGGAAACTTGCAGCACAGATTGGTAAAACAACTCCATTTTTCTTTCTGATGCTATATTTAATATTCACAGATTGTTTTCTTTTACAATTTTCCTCCTTCACTTTCCTTTGTTTTGGAGAATTAATTGTCATGTATTTAAGCAGGAATTTGTCTTGTTCCACTTTATTTAGATGTTTTACTTTATTATAGAAATCATTAATGTCTTCATATGTCAGATCTCGTACTCTGCATTCCTTACTTTTCCTCTTTATTGACTTCAATGGATAATCTTGAATTCCATAATTACATTTTATGGTGGTTCTTTATTATAGGTTTTGTAGCTTGAACAAGATGTTTTCTTCTATTTTTCCTGCCACCATCAGATTCAGTCATTTGAGAATCAAACCCTGTACTTTCATCCATGACTTAGCTTGTGCTTGTGAGAGACGGGTTCAATCTATTTACATTACACTAGTGACACAGTCATAGAAGTGATTCAGAAAACGTAAAATTCTTTACTGTGTGATAAACAATGGTTTTAAACAACGGCCTGTGTTGCAGTATTGCCGCGCTATCTTGAGTGCGGAACATGTTTGATTGTTAGGTCTTTGAAATGCCACTTTGAGAGAAATGTTGATAAAAGGTTCTGAAACAGTGATAACAGAGTTTGTTGTTGATATAAACCACATGCTAAGTAGTGTTATCATTATCGTCCCTTCGAATCAGAAAAGTGCAGCAATAGTACCAAATGAATCATTCTCTATGTTATTTAGCTGCAGGAAGGCTTTGAAATAATGATACGGTTTTCATATAGCATTTAATTCCAGGAAAGCAAGGTCAGACAAGTGGAATATTGCAAATTATTATCAGGTCAGTGGTGGATCTTGACAGGTGGCAAATATTTTCATTTAGACTGTGCTGCATCAAGTTTTGTAAAATCACTGTGCATGCGTTCTATCGAGTTATGAAAAAACGCTCATGATTCTCCATGCTATACACATGGCAAATATCGAGTTATGCAAAATCTGATTTCACAGACCAATTGATGGCATCGAAAACATACCAATTCCATAATAACTCATTTTCTCAAAATTTGTGCTCTATCGAGTTTTGGAAAAGCGCTTCTCAGTTGTACTGCATTTACCATTCTTATGCTTCTTCCAATCTACCCTTAAGGATACTCATTGGTGAAATGTCACCAAAATGTGTAAAAATGGATTGTAATGTTCTTGAACACTACAAACCCTTTATTTTAGTTCCCTGCAGTTGGCCATATAGTCGTTTAAACAATGGAGAATGTCCATTTAAGTGCCTGTAAGCCCAGACTCCAGTAAAATTATGATCAGAAAGGAAATGTTTTGCATATTGTGACACTGGCCATGGTGCACAACAAAGGACAGTCAGGGTCAAGCTATCTTGGACCACATACCAGGCACAGCGCATATTAAAGATGCTCAAGGTCATGCTGCCCTATACCACTTACCGTGAGCAAACACGTGACAACAATCGAGTGGCAGGACCAAAAGAGGTTTTCTAGATCGTTCCTGAAGCTTCTGGCTGCCGGCAAGTTCCAGAAAAGTTGAAGTTCGAGAAAGATCTAGTTACGTCACTACCGGTATAAAAGCTTGTGGAGTGCGTGAGGGCAGGCATTTCTTTTAGTCAGTCACTTTTTAGTTTTAGTGTGTGTGTGTGTGTCAGCTGCATGTGTACAATCATCACGAGAGATATGTGTCATTGAAAAGAAGATAGCAAAGCAATTAATGAGTGTTTAGTAATTGTATCATCAGTCATCTTTTTTGAGAGGCAGAAAAAGTAAAGAAAAACAAAGGAGTGAGTCAAGGTTATAAGAAGAAAACAGTTGTGACTTGTAATATCACAAAGGACTTTTTTTTATAGTGTTTAATGCCCACTTTTACTACTATGGCACTGCAGGCAGTGACACTGATGATACATGGAATGAAGATGGAACACCGGTGGAATGAGATGGTGAAGGAATCCGGAGGAAACCTGCCCCAGCACTGCTTTGTCCACCATGAATCCCACATGCGGCTGCCTGGAATCGAACCCGGGCCACTTTGGTGGGAAGCAAATGGTCTAACCACTCAACTACAGCACGGCCAGAGAAGGACTGAAGAGTATGTTAACGTCAGTAAAAGAGAATTTTTGCCATGCTTTCAGTCAGAAGAAAAATAAAGTGACCAAAAAAGTAATTAGACTGGACTGTCACATTATCACGGTATATTTAAGTGAACAAACCATTCAAGAGAAGCTGCAAGAATTTTCAAATGACAGGTGCAGAGGAGCAAAAGACAAAATAAACATTTTTAAACAGTTCAAATGTCAGAAGTAATATTATTTTAGCCTCATAATTTCAAACTCCATTTTATTGAGTTTTCATATGTTGGAACATTGTTTTCAAGGTTCCACACAATGTAGTTTTCGATACTCATACATTGGTGAAATTCAGTATACTTCCTTATAAACAGGAACCTCAAGTGTGTGTTGTTAACACAGTTGTGAAATAATTAAGCAATAATAGTATTGTGTAAATGCGATACTATTCCACATTGTATTGCAGTGCATTTATGCAATTCCATGTCTCCAACATGCAGCTGAGTTTATGGATAGTCTCTGTTTCATATGTTATCGTCTGTAGGACACACAAATAGGGTGTGTCCAACAGACAATAACATATGGAACAGAGACTATCAATAAACTCAGCTGTATGTTGGAAAGATTGAGCTGTGTAAACTGCACTGCAACATGTGTGACTTATAAATATTCTGCTCTCCTAATGCACTCAATTATTTTTTCCATGGCTAAATACACATACAGACTGCCAGAACAACAAAAAAGGTAAATTCCATACTGCATAGAGGCATACACATGTATAATAAAATCACAAATAGAATCCACAGTAGCAGTCAAACTAAGTTTAGGAAAGAAGTTAAACATTTTCTAATTGAGCAAACCTTCTACAGTGTCCTGGAGTTCTTTGACTTATTCTCTGAATAATTTTATCTGTGTTTAATCTGTAGCCCCCCCCCCCCTCTCTCTCTCTCTCTCTCTCTCTCTCTCTCTCTCTCTCTCTCTCTCTCTCTCTCTCTCTCTCTCTCTCTCTATCTCTCTCTCTCTCTCTCTCCCCTCCCTCTCCCACCCCCTCCCTCTCTCTCCCTCCCCCTCTCTCTCCTCTCCCGCCCTCTCCCTCTCCCACCCCCTCCCTCTCCCCCTCTCTGTCTCCCTCTCTCTGTCTCTCTCTCTCTCTAACTTATACTCTTATGACTGTAATGCTGTCTCTGTTATTTATTATTTGTATTCATGATATTGTTTAGACCAATATTAATTATTTGTATTCCTTATTTAAAAATCGACAAAGCCATGAATTTGTAAAAAAATTCTTACGGCGAATAAAGACATACATACATATATATTTGGGTTCCTTTGGAGGGTAACTTGGAACCAACCACACTAACAACAAGTTGCAACAGCGGTACTACTGGTTGAGTATACAGCCAGATGCTGAAAGGTGGTGCTGCCGATGTCATGTGTATGCAGCAAGTCACGGCCCACAAACCAGGAGCCAGAGACGCCTGCAGCAGCATAATGTGGGAGCACCCTTTAAGCACATCGCCGTTGATATAACTGTACCGTTCCCTGTTTCCGACAGAGGCAACAAATATCTGCTGGTGGCAATGGACTACTTCACCAAGTGGCGGAGGTGTACGTGGTCCCTAACCTGGAGGCCAAAATGATAGTGGACTGCCATGTGGAAGAATTGTTCCGCAGATTTGGAGTGCCACTAGAACTGCACACTGATCAGGGCAGAAACTTCAAATACAATCTGATGAAAGAAACACTAGAGCAATTAGGAGTGCACAAGACACTCATGACACCTCTCCACCCACAGTCAGGCGGCACAGTCGAGAGGTATATTAAGACCCTCAAAGAACATCTGAGGAAAGGCCAACCACCAGAGGGACTGAGAGGTCAGAGTGCCACTATTTTTGCTGGCCTATTGTTTATCTGCGCATGACATCACCAGGATGATGCCAGCTAGTTTGGTCTTCGGCAGAGAGCTGCACATTCCCTGTGAGCTGAAGACTCCTGGGTCAGGACAGCCAGCAATCGACTACACGGAGAACCTCGTGGACCCTCTTCACAATGTACACAAGTTGACCTGTCAGCACATCCAGGTAGCGAGAAACCAGATGAAGACCCAGTACAACCAGCAAGCCAACAGCCCAGGGTTCCAGCAGGGTGATTTGATGTGGCTGTATTGCCGTATTCAAACCAAGGTGTGCCGCTGCAAACTGCAACAACCATGGCAAGAACTGTACCACATGGTAAAAAGGATCAACGATATAGTCTACCACATCCAGAGGCTGTCCTGTGGGAAGATGCTGGTGGTACACTTAAATCATTTGGCCCACTATGATGGCACTGGTCAAGGTGACCTGTGCCATGGTGAGAGCAGTGGCCTGTTGACACAGAGTACCTAAGTAATGCTAAATGCCAGGCTTCCATGTGGGAAGCATCCCATATATTTTATGTTCTGTGGCTGATGTCATATTGCTAGGAGGCTGAGTAACTTTTAGCAGTTTTAGAGTCATGTTTATAAAGTTTCTGTAATAAAAAGAGTTTTTCAGTGTGTTTGCAATAATTTGTGCATGTGATGCGATCATGGATGTCTTCTTCTTTATCTGATTACCCTCCCCATATGGAGGACTGACAACCCCTGGGACTTACAAGCCTGTGCCTAGAGTCAGATGCCTGTCGGGAAGCAGAGGAACCTATGAAGTGGACAGAGTGAAGACCTGGAAGTGGGTGGTCAGCCCAGCACCAAGTATGAGAATGAGGCATGGTAGATATGAAATACAGGTGAAATGGATGAATAGAAAGGTGATGATGGAGCAGTTGGAATTAGTGGCTGGGGAAACTGGAGAACCTGGAGAAAACCCGCCCAGACACTGTTTTATCCACCACAAATATCACATGTGGGTCCCTGGGTTCGAACCAGGGTCATCTTGATGATAGGCAAATGGTCTAACCACTCTGTGACGGCACTGTCTCATCATGGATGTAAGTATAGAAAATAAAGAATAAAGGAAATAATTGAAAAGATAAGTGAAAGAGTAATCTTTCTACAAAATTTAACTTTTTAATTCTTTATCCCTTAGAGTTAGATACAAAAATGCAATCAATTATTTTTTACCTTTTCATAAGCATATTTTCAAAATGTTCACATTATTTCTCTTTTATCATTCATTTTGTTAAAATATCTATAACATCTGGGTTTATAAGCCTAGATAAAGGAGAAAAGTTATGATTAAACCATTCTTTTGGTTCACTACTGTTTACATTTATAAACATAGTTCAATCCCAAACTCTCCAAGAAAATCAACTGTTGTTTCGTCTTCTCATAGGCCATGATTGTCTCGGTAAACATCTATACAAGATAGGATTAGCAACCTCACCCCTATGCATGTTGTGCACTGAGAAGAGGGTATGGATAAAACCATCAAGCAGCATGTGAAGATCTAAAAGTCCAAGAAGATTTGATCTCCAAATACTGGGAAGCCAGACAGAGAATGATTTTTATTAACTCCAGAGCATTAGGCACAAACACACACACACTTATAAATGTTGATTTGTATAATACTAATACATGAAGGATTACTCTTTTTGTACAGATTCTTGCACTTAAACATATTTGAATATTACATAGATTAAATCATAAATTTGCTATTGCTCAACTATACTGATTTCTTAAACTTAAGTCGTATTCTTAGTACTTAGCAGTCTATTGGACAAATGGGTTAATCTATAAGATGAGTGTAATTGCATACAAATTCATTACTTTCACTGAGTGTCTGAAACTTTTGAATGGCAATTTGAATATTACATAGATTAAATCAGTATAGTTGAGAATACCAAATTTATGATTTAATTTACAAAAAAGTATCAGACTGAGTGTTTTTACCTGCCATCATCCAGGCATGCCGCATCCTCAGTTATTTTATCTGGACCTTGCCCATCCTAAATCACAGGTGTGATAGAGCACCCAATGAGTATAGCCACCAATGGCATATTTCTGGCTGTGAAATAGAGGCTTGTCCTAACAGCAGGGAGCAGTTCGACTTTTACCAAATGAGCCAATAACAATGACAAGAGCATCTGATGTATTTTATCCATGAGTTTGAAGACTGTAATCTTTATAAGGTATTTTTAGTGAGTTTAATTTGTCAACTGTTATCTGTAGTGTTCTGAAATGTTCAGTAAGTAGGGACAAAGATGCTTCATTAAAATTCAGATTGCAAGAGGCAGGAATATTCAAGAATACCATTCAGCACTACTGGAAGCTTAAGCTAGAGAGACTTTATCATATTATACTATGGCTAAGCACATGCATGGATTTTTGTAGAGATAGGGAAGATGTTCATCAAAAACATGGAGCTGGCAGACTGTAGTCAGCAAGTGAATGCTGTTAGAGCACTGCAGGAAGGACACCTCTGTTGGACTTATATTGAACTGGAAGTTGGAACTCCTCCTGGTATGATTCTTTATATACTTAAGAAGAAGTTAAAGACTAGGAAAGTCTACGCTTTTGATGGGTTTCACACAATCTAGAAGAGGAAAACATGTGGCAGAGAATGGAAACAGCAAGATTGCACCTTGAATGGTATGATAATTGATAATGTGCATATGAAATTGGCTTTGTTTAGCCCACTTACAAACTTCAACAAATACATGGAACTGGGAAATTCTGGAGCATTCCCCAACCTAACCCCCTGCGATTTCTGTCTCTGGGGTAACTTAAAACATAAAGTGTACAAGACAGAGGTACAGACCCTGGAATAATTAAACCAAAATATCTGCCAGGAAATTGCCAGCATTTCTTAATGAGAACTGCAGCAAGTGATGGATAGTTTTCTAAAGAGGTGCCAAAAATATATGAACGATGGTGACCAGTTTCAGCATCTTCTTTCATAAAGTTGGTCAATAAAGCCTTTAATAGCAGTTGATGGTATCTAAGTCTTATGGGAAAGGCTGCATGTTGGTTATGATGGATGTCGATGTTTTAGCCCCCTATGTTGGCCTTCTTCAGGCTATATTTTGCGACAGCACCTGCAGGACTGTGACATCGACATCCATCATAACCAAGATGCGGCCTTCCCCGGAAGACTCAGATACCATGGATACTGGTCACCGAAGCTTATGCAATGAATTTAATAGTAGTTTTAAAAATGTATGGTTTCATCATGCCTTTCTTTTATAGTGGCAACGAGCGCTGAGGATGAGAGGCCAAACACTGCACAGCCCATTCAGAGGTTTTCTGCTCTCCCGGTATATGTCTACTTTTGCTGCTATTTTCTTTAAATTACCCACTTACTAACCGGTGTGTCCCAAAACTTTTTGACCACCAGTGTGTGTGTACATATAAGTAGGTATTTACGCACAATATGAGAGAATTTTACAACAATGGTAAATAATGAACTGTAGGAACTTATCAAGTGATAATAATACAGTAGGAACATTTATGAATTGAAGAGCATGCCAGTGGTGGTTCGCAGTGATATTTGCAAGGTAGGCAAATATTCACTATATATAAATTACAGGTCTAGCAGAAACCTAACACTTGCTTATCAACACTTGTAAAGTAGACCAATGTGTCGATTCTTCATGCTGGCACATTGCTTGATAATATTGTACTGTGTTTCCTGTTTTCCCAACAAATGAAGTTCATGCTCAATAGGCAATGTTACTAAAGCTGTCCTGTCCCATGTACTCCTGAGCTAAGACTCTGATTACTCTGTTCAAGCAAGAGGAGCTTCTCTCAACACTAAAATTTGCAGAAGGAATTGTTGCAACTAATGTAAATAGCCTAAGCTTCAGGCAGCACACTTTGAATATCACATTCCACAAACATTTTCCTAATTTCAATTACCCTTTGAGATAAGAACTGTCATTAGAGTAGACAAACTCAACCTTGTTTCTCAATGTTGAAAAGTCAAAATAATGGTGTAATAATTTTGTAATGAAGCTAGCTGCTTGGCAAGAAAACATTTTCTAAAGGTACTGAACTGTGATGAATCCACTAAATGAAAGAATTCCATATTCTTATCGGTCATTGAAAATTTGTCCCTAAATACAGTTAACAGAAATACAAATGCTATATTTCCAAGACTGCTGGATAAGGTCGATTATCTAGGGATTGTAGAAACTTAGTTAAAGGATGAAAACATACAGATAAAGGATTTTGCATATATAGGAATAAAAGAAGAAAAGGCAGCAAAGAAGGGGAGAGTCTTGGGAGGTGTAGGTTTTTTTTGTAAGAAATTCTCTATGGAAAGTAGTAAGATGCATGTGGTCTATGGCAATAAATGTTTTGTGGGTTATAATGGAAGAATAACAAATCAACAAAAATTCCATATTATGTTTAGCTGTAGTGTATGTAAATATAGAGAGTGAGTGAGGTGATTTTTGGAAATGAAACTAGAACTAAAAGCGATTTTGTCAAACATACCAGAGATAAGTGTACAGACACACAAAGTGAAAAATTCATTGAATTTTGTGAAGTGAATGCTCTAGATATTTTAAATGGTAAATATGGTGAAGATGTAGCGGGGGATTTTATCTGTGTGAATATGAATGGGCAAAGTGTCATTGGATATATATTACGGCCAGTTAACATGGGATTCACAATAAGCAATTTTAAGATAATGAACTTTGTTTCAAACAGTAGTCACTTCCCACTAGTGGTGGACATAAAAACTCAATCGGAGAGTGCATCTGAAAGTGCCTGGGAAGGGAATGCTAGGAAGTATAGTGAATTCAAATAGAAGGAGGAACAGAGTAATACACTTAAGTCAACATTAGAATCAGATATGGTCAAATTTGTCAACAGGGAATAAGTATGAAATAGAGAATGCAGGCAATATTTTTAACATATTGTTGCAACGAGCGGCAGATGGGATGAGAAAGAGGAGTGGAGGGAAAAAAAGGGAGGAAGGATGGTTTGATGAGGAATGTGTAGTAGCAAAAAGAGTGGTGAAGCAAACACTAGTTAAATGGAGAGGGGTAGGGGGTGAGGAAGCAAAACAAGATGTTTTAAAGAGTACAAATTTGTATAGCTTATTGTTAGAAGATAAGAAACATGAGTGGAGAAAAAAGAATGAGAATAACCTGATTAGGATTTTAAGTGAAAAAGCTAATATCAAGTCAGCAGAATGGTTAAATTACTTTCAAATGTCATTTGAGGAGAATTGTGACAGCAAGGCAATACCATTGGTGAGTTTTGGAAAGAGTTACACAGATATATTGAATAATGAAGTAAGAGATGAAGTAATTAAACAAGTGCAACTAATGAAAAAGAATAAAGCAACAGGAATAGATGGGATCCCTCCAGAATTTATCAAAGAATGGTGTAGTGATGTAAATAGAGCAAGGCTGCTCACAGCTTTGTTTAACACAATTAAAGCCAAGGAATATGTTCCAGAATATCAAAGGAAAGCAATAATACACCCCATATATAAAGGCAAGGGGAGTGTGGATAAGCCTAATAACTACAGAGGTATAGCGTTGCTGGCGAATGTTGGAACATTTTTGCAGGTATTCAAACAAATAGGTTACAAAAATGGGTAGAGGAATATAACATTCTCTCTGATTTTCACGTGGGTTTTCATAGGGGGAGAAGAACTGCTGATAATTTATTCATAATTAAAACATTAGTGGACAAATACCTAAAAGAAAAAATGGTAAATTGTAATGGCATTTGTAGACCTGAGAAAGCGTACAGCCGCATTGATTTAAAATATGGTATGAACTGTTTAGCAAGGGAGTAAGTCAACACATGGTGAATATTCTTAAAACCCTATATAAGGAAAATACATTCTGTATGAGAGTAGGAGCAGGAATGGTAAAAAAAGAAATAAATCAAAACAAAGGGTTATGACAAGGGTGTAGGCTGAGTCCTGTACTTCTCAATCTGTTCATTGATGAACATACTGAGATAGGAAAAAACAATAACTGTTTGCCAGTGATAAACAATGTCACAATCCCAGGGCTATTATTTGCAGACAATTTAGTTGTAGGATCTATTTCAACAATTGAGTTTAACCAATCCTTGAAGCGAATAGACAAGTTTTGCAATGAATGGAACTTGACAGTAAACCAGAAGAAGACTCAAATTATTGTATTTAAGAAAGGGGAAAAATTGAGCAAGTATGAAAAGTGGAAGAAAGAAGGTAAAGAATATAAAGTGGTTAGAGAATGTATATATTTAGGGGTCAAAATGGATGGGGGAGGAAGATGGGAGAAGCAGAAGAAGTTTGCTTTAGGAAAAGGGAAAGGAACATTGGCAGCAATTAACCATGAGACTGCAAAAAACTATTACTTACGTAGTAAGTGAAGCAATGAGAATATTACAGGTGACTTCCCTTACATCAGATGACCAAAAATCACAAAAGCTTCCACTGTAAAATAACGGTACAGGCTTTCTTTGTCAAACTCACAGATAATACTAATGACTTCTATGAGAACAAGAATGACCGATTTTTGTCAGGTAGCAGCACTCTTCAGGGCAAAAAACATGCAATGACCACTTTTCTCAACCTGGCCACTTTACACCTCCTTCTCCTATATCTTCCATTATCTGTAAATAGCCTTGAAATCCTCTTTATGTTGAATGAACTGTGTTTAAATGACAAGAGATAAGCAAAAATGGATTACACAGAAAATATAGAGCATACTGAAATATGCAGTTTATGTAAAATAATCTTTTCTATTATATTAGCCATTTTTTAAATCTTTTCTCACCTTCAACCTCTCATGCAACATCTTATACAGACATTTGTGCTATATTATGCATTTAGCCGAATTCTGATTGCTTAACTGAAATTCTTTATAGTCAAAAATGTATTGTGATGTAACATAATGTTTAATAAAACTATCAGTTTTTATGTTAATACTAAAGTATGTAAAGAATTACGTGAAGCAATGTGTGGAGAACGATTTTTTTGTTTGCAGCACAAAGATTTATGAAATTAAGTTTGCTATTTTGCACTTGATGCCATTGCATTTCAGACAGACCTAAAGGAGCCATGAAGAGAAAAATTAATTTTAAATATGAAATGGTAATTTCCTTCCAATGCAGTAGTTTCTTTCTTAAAATAAAACTCATTATTGCTTTCCCAACTCTTCCCTAACTCTGCCGGCAACAAGGTACTTTGAATCTCCTTGCAATGTAGGATACAAAGCTAGCACATCTTTGCACTCAGACTTCTATTATCTCTGGACTTCAAGCTTCTTTGTTTCTATCACTGGATTATTTATTCACTGTTGTTATCAAATGCATTAAGGAAAGTTTAAATAATTAAGAACACAGTGGCATCACAATCACTATTCATTCTTGTGATGTTAGAACATTCATTTTTGCCATCTCTACCAAGTATCAAGTAGGCTGAAAGTATTGCATTTTATCTAAAAATGTGGTATCAAAATTTGACCAGAAAGACATGTTTTGAGACTCCCTGAATTAAAAAAAAAATTAAGAAAAGGATGTGCATGTCTGCATGCATGGTAGTGAGTGGTATGACTACAAATCTTATTTAAGTTCAGTATCTCCAAAGGTGCAACGCAAAGATTTTCAAGAAAATTCCCCCACCTCAAAATATGTTTTTTTCTCAAAAATAGCTCTAACAATTTTGATTAAAATGCTATATCTTTAAGATATTTATATGACAAATAAGATGTTTATCTTGAAATTTCTGGGAATAGTCTGAAATCCTATGTATTCATTCAAAAGAAATTTTGTATAATGTATAAAGCACAAGTGATGTACAAAACAACTACACAAAAAATGTGTCAGCACACTCCATATGATGAGCAGCCTTCATGGAAACTTCATTCTCCCAAGCAATAGCTGGATTTATTTATTAACTAGAGGCATCCCGCAGGCAATGATGTAGACTGATAGTGAAGACTACACAAAATATGTAGATCTCTTTAAAACCCAATTTGTTTCAAATACCTTTTTTGTGGCATTAGCCATTGCTGATCTATTTGGTCTGAATTTTTTAATTCTTTGTCGTGGAAAGAATATGGTATTTCAAAACTAGTATGTAGCATGCTTTAATTTCTTGTATGCTCCTTGTACCTATAAGGAAATGTATAATGAAACTACTACTGCAAATGCTTATTTTGATTAATATGAAGCAGTTAGAAAAATAAACTTTTACAGAATAGTTTGCAGAAGTTGTTTAAAAATAATGTTGGGCAGAGAAATTCATATGAATGTAGCTTATTATTTATTTGGATAAGCTTTATGTGTTTATTATTATTAAAGCCACAATTCTTAGTCACCTTACCGTGTGCATGGGGTTGTTTCGTTCAGTGCTGATGGCTGGCCTCTCGGTCCAGGCAGACACACTCACGGCGTAACTGACACTCCAACACATGATGCGGTACTAAGAGTTGTGGTTGTAATTATTATTAATGTAACAATAGTCTAAAATAGTGATAAAATTCTTCCTAGAGTACCTAACTCACAGGGGTTTAAATCAAGGGATCAAGGGAGTATTAAAAGAGAGAGTTTACAAAACAAATCCACTCACTTTGATTTTTCAAGAACTTACTGCCATTTCTGTGAGGGAAATTCAGAGTATAATGAACAATTTCCTGAACAGGTGCCAGAAATGCTTGAACGATGAAGAGAAGCAGTTTCAACATCTTCTTGCTTGCTATACATGAGTAATTGACCTCTCCTTTTAAGTGTTTATGTCATATGTGGGTCAATCCACGTCAAATCGCACACCCGTAAAACACGACTTTTTTGTAGGTGGTTCAAATTTTTTTTATGAATAATAGACATCAAATAAGGAGACCCATATTTTTTTATTTCCGTATTTTAAAATTATTTGCTTAGTTATGGCTATTAGAAATCAAGCAATTTCTGCACACAGCATAATATAAAATCACTTGTTACTCTAAGGCCATATAGAGTTGAGAGTTGGGGTTTGGCACACTGGAAAGGTTAAATACAACACTTTTAACAACTTTGGGCCAATCATTATTACACACAAATTTTGGACTGCTTTTTTATGCTATATTTTGTAATACCAAAAATAGAATTTAAATTGATGTGTTAAAAATCTAAAAAAAACATGTATTCCCTGACATTTTATCTATAAAATAAGACCTTAAAAACTATGGAGTGAGCGTAAGTGCATTTGCTACAATTTTTTTTCTGGAGGCCTGCAAGTGCTCAAGGACAACATGAAGTAGAGATCCGTTTGTACAGCTGGATTCGCCATCTTGGCCCCTGGAGGAAGTAAATGCAAAGCCTGAAAGCGAGTACCAAGCCAGGTGACTGCAGACAGCATACGAATTGCTGTGTCAGCTTCATATGCTACTCACATAACTTCTTACTAAGCCAGTACAGTCCATGCAGAAAAATGTCTCCACAATGCACCTTCTTTCTGATATGGCATCTGATACGCACTTTTGAACTTTTTGAATTTTTTTGAAAAAATCTTCTGATGTAAGCAGTTCTTTGCATTTAGCTTCTTTCTTCATGTACGCTCATACATTTGAAACAATTTCTCTACTCTGACTGTGAAATGTTTTGGTCCCTAATTTAGAACGTACACATGGTATAATTTAGATTTACGCTACGATCAATGTCTCACAAATGCACTATATTTACTGCTTATCGCAAAGATCCAACTATGTCTTCAACTGCACGCTGCACTAAAAAGCACCTGTGAATTAGTAAAGACTGTCTCAGATCATACAGACTTCATTACCTTCCCCCTCCCTCCCCATGTTGTGCATGGTTTCATTCGCAGAATTATACAATATGAGACAAAAGCTATGGGTTCACCTACAGGACTTCCAGTCAAGGTCAGGGGCCAAGATCGATGGGTCTAGCTATGCTTCCAAATTACACTCCTTCATTCCTTTGTCAAAAACTGAAGCTTTAGTGAAACAGTTTTCTTTTGAAGGAGGTAGACGAGTAGAAATGTAAAGTTTTGTGTTGTATGGAAACATGTTTAAAATGCATATTTTAAAACATTTTGAAGATGCTAATAGTGTACACATAATACTGTCAGCTAGCAGTGTTCTCCTTGCTGTTCTTTTGTAATGTTCATGGAACCTCAAGCAGTGAACAGTTGCCGCAATGGAAGGTGCCAATTATTGTGCAAGGTTACGGTAGCCGTCACTGCTGCCACATGAGTCTGTTGCACTGATTTGTAAGTTAATTACAACTGAACTATTAGAGACTCCATTCTGATTTTTTCTGAGAATATTGAATAAATTTCAGTGTATTTTTAGTTTTTTTTTTTTTTTTTTTTTTTCAGATTTTTAAATGGTCGAGTTTATTTTATTATCTAACTTTAAAAACTTAATTGTATAAAATATAATATCAATAATAATTAATAAAATTTTCTAATAAATACCTCACGAAATACTGTGTCTGTGTCTTTAATTTGAGCCAAAGATCAACTAATTTGTTTGATTACAATCGGAGGTATGATTGAATGAAGGGTGAGGAGCACGCAATTTTTGGGACATTCCAAAAATTAATATCCGACAAAATAATCTTTTTTTATAAAACAAAGAAACACGAGTCAAATGTATTTTTTTCCAAAACACAACAAAAAAATTTTTTCAAGAAAATCTGAGATATTAAGGTCAATTTTTACCATATTTTGTGCGATTTGACGTGGAATGACTCATGTTAGAAACAGCTTATACAGCAAATTGTACTATTTTTACTGCAGACTTCCTGTCAACCAGCTGGCCACATACCACAAAACCTGTCCTGCCAAGGCTTGCTTGCCTGATATTATCATAAGGAAAATAGAAACATATGGGATGCATATAAATAGATAGAAGGAGTCACATGTTTTATGCCTCAGCTTTTTCAATCATACTTTTAGTTGTGTGTTTTAGTGTTAAAATAAGGATACAGGTCTAATGATCTTTCAATTCTAATGAAAGCACCTAAATTTTGTGAACAACATAACACTAGCTTTAAAATACATTTGCAAAGCAGTCTTAGTTTCTTAAGATAACATGTAAGTCTTATATCATAATGCTCACATTGGTTTTGTTTCCAGGAGGAAACTTGACTTGGTGAATTCATCAGCTGACATACATTGGTGCTGTAAACTCTTTATACCATACAAAAGAAAACAAACTCAACTACTATTTGTATACATCTTTTTGTTTGTGTGTTTCTCTAGTGTCATTCAAGTTGGGTATTCATCATAATTTTTAGGACAAAATGTTATTGAATAGTAACCATACAATTTTCTATGCACTTACAACAAAGGTCAGAATAAGAAACACTGTAACCCTGACAATGTTATTATCCTTAGAACTATAGCATTTTCTGAAAGTTGGATGCTCTATAGAATTTTAAATCAAGATTAATTTCTCATGTTTTTGACCCGTATCATCTACATTTTAAACTATTCCACTTTGTGTATTGTTTCGTCTCAAAATTCGAAGAATTCCTTGAGCTTGCTGTAGTTCTGCCACTGTTTCAGACCACTTGTTTCTCCTGCCGGCTATCTGCAGAGACTTCTCCATCCTTAGCATCTTGCGGATGTCAGCCAGATCTTGTTGCATTGAATTGATTGTTGCTCCCAAAATTTTTAAATCTTGGGAATCCATTTCATGCATTGAATCATGCTTTCGTTGTCTTGACTGCTGCTTCCTCACCGCTACAAGCATGATGCGTTCAAGCAGACTGAGGCCCATTTCCCTTGTGTGGTTTGAAGGAATGCTGGGTTGCACATCAAGGAATGTATTAATGCTACGTCTTTTATCCAGTACCTTATGCACCCATTGAGACACAAGCCACATCTTAAGCATCCAGTGTGTAGTTAGCTTCTCCAAGTGAGCTACAAAGTCTGCCTGTTTCAAAAGACGTAGCACTAGGCCCTCTGCTTGCAGTGCCTGCAAAATAAATCCAATTATTATATTACTGGAAACTTAAACATTCCTAGGAAAAGTCATCACTGTTATTATTTAATCACATTAATTGAAATTATTAGAACTAAAGAATACTGATACATGAGCACTTAGAAAAATAAGGAGAACAAATTTCTGGAAAACTTATAATTATTTACAATAAATAACTAGACATACAAGAAAAATAATTAAAGAGAAGAAAAATCAACATTATAGTGCCATTATATAATAGAAATGGAGATATAAATACACCAAGCAATTGTAGAAGCAATTATCTCTTACCCATCTTCGGTAAAATATACTTTGGTATATTAAGTTGAAGATAAAATATTAGAATATCAGGAGTGGAAGAGGAATAATAGATAATACAGTGTATTTGTAGATTGGTCAGACTGCCCCATGGTGGCAATGGACCGAGCGAGGACTGGCATGCCCTCTTCCAGAATTACACATAGATGACCGACAAGTCATGAGTGTGGAACACTAACTACAGTACTTACTTAGTACAATAAGCTTACCTGCATCACATCAGATGTTGAATTGATGACATTCAACATGAACACATTCCCTATATCTCCAAAAATAATTCTGGTTTACCCACAAAAGTTCATGTTGACTGACTGCCTGCCTGAATTTCTCTGAATTGTCCTTCAATTTTTGTAACATGTGTGGATTTAATGTGTACACTTCATTCTTTAACATTACCCATAAATAAAAACTGCATGGAGATTCTTGCAGAAAAAAAAATATTTAAAGTAATATTTACACAAACATGTGAGTGAACTGTTGTGTTATAAAATATGGGACCAATAATTTTATGCGCATTCCTGCACACCAAACCCCAACCATTTGTGGCATGGTGAAGAACTTCATGAATATGAGTAATATGGAGATTTTTGGTGAATCAGAATTTTTTTCAGAGATATAAGGGATGTGTTCGCGATGAAGGTCATCAATTTCAACATCTGTTGTGATACAGGTAAGCCTAATGTAAGTTAGTACAGTAGATAGTGTTCCATACCCATGACTTGCCGGTCATTTACGTGTAACTCTAGCAAAGGATGTGCCAGTCCTCACCCAGTCCAGTACCACTGTGAAGCAGTCAGGCCAATCTACGAACATACTGTATAATGATATATTAACTTCTATTGCTATGTGAAGTTCAATTGCAAAATTTTATTACTCAAGTGAATTATGTTATTGTGAAATAAAAGGGGTAGCTTATATACCTTTTTTGCAGACTTTAAAAAGAGTTTTTATAGGGATGTGTTATCATACAAATTGAGGGGTAAGGAAGTCAGTAATCAATTTGGTATATATGACTTCAGAAATTAGATGAGGTAAATAAGTTTTGTATTAGATATGTAAAAAGCAAACTAGCAAGCATCTAAACTAAGCCGAACATTTTGTTTTAGAAGATACTTTAGATAGAATAATGAAAAGTAATAAGCACTGCCCAGTTATTGAGAGAAAGGAGGTATCAGGATTGTTGTATGCTAATTATCTTATAATGAGGCAATAATTAATAGGGTTATTAATGAAATTATTCGATTTTTCAATGAGTGGGCTTTAAGATTGAATCCAAATCTATAATTTTGAGTGGCCAGCACAATAATTTTACTTTTAAAAGTTGGCAACCCTATTACATGTTATTGCTTCAAAGAACTCAATAAAGAATACCTTTGAATACTAATTCACTCTGTTTCAAACAGAAAAACTGTAGAAGAAAATAACACATGTGGCAGATGGTTGCATACTATTTCAGCAGTAACACTCTTGCTAGCATCGCATCAAGTAAGAGTCTCTGACGTGAGTTATCACTTGTGCCCAGCAGTCTATAAATAGATTGCTTGACTTTAGGATCATACTTTCAGCATTAGAGTTGCTTATAATGGCATGTTCTTTATGTGATGCAATAATATGAACCTTTATCAACAGTTTATTGTATTACAGGAAGTTGGGAGGGAAACGTAACAAGGAAAAAAAAAACAATGGTATGCTTTCACAGGCGCTGCAGTAATTTGCAGCTTATTATTGTAAATTAATAATGTGTATGTATTCTAGTTTTTAAGAGACAATAATGTGTTCAAATAATCATATAACATCAATGATGACATACATGGTCAAAATAACTCTTGAGAATTCATGTAAACTAAATAAAAAAGTAATATCTGTAGCAGTCTATAAATATATTACTGGACGTTAATGGGTTAAATACCAAGTGTGTGTTTATCTCACTTTTCACTTTTTAGTTGCAGAGGAACATTTGCACAACTGTTTTTACTTTCTCTACCATGTTCAAGACTTAGTAGGTAAGAAGATATTGCATTCCATCCAAAAAATTTGATACCAGAATTTTGCTGTAAATACACATTTTGAGATCCCTTGAATACAAAAAATCAATTTTAGAAAAAGTTTTGTGTGTGTGTCTGTAAATAGGATAACTCAAAAATGAAAAGTCAGTTAAATACCAAACCAGCTTCTTCCAAGGATGTAACACAATGAATTTTAAGAAAATCCACCATCCTAAACTACCCTTTACATAGAAAAGTTTTTGAAAATTCTGATTAATATACCAATGTTAAAGACATTTTCATGAAAACTAAACTGTAAATCTTGAATTTTCTGGGTATAGCCTCTGAAGTCCTCTTAATTCTGAATGACTTTGGATAACAGATAAACTTTTAGAGATAAACAAAATATTACTACACAAAAATTGTGTTGTTAGCTAATGCTGGATTTCTGACAATAAAGTCATTAATCCCCTTGCTCTCCAATATTTTTCACTGATAGATGGGGTGCTAGAAATGGTCGGGCATATTTGAAGGTGGTCTCGGTCCATTTCCTCTTGTAGTTCACATAGAGGACAGAGTGGTGAAGAATATATCCCAATTCTGTTTAAATGTTTTGCCAGACAATCATGTCCTGTAATCAACCTGAAGGTTGCAACTGCTGTTTTTCGAGGATACTCAGGAATTACTGTTTGAATGTTTGGTAGTTCCCATCGTTTATTCTTTGATTTTTCATAGTAATATTTTGCAATAACTTTTTTGTATTCAGAGTTGACTAATCTTTTAGCTGCATAAAATGGTAGATTAACTATAGATTTCTGCACATTGCTGGTGCCCCTTTTAGCAAGAAAATCAGCTTTCTCATTACCACTCAGTCCACAGTGAGCTGGTATCCATTGGAAGACTAGGTGTTTTTGAAGTGCTGTTAGATGGGTAAGGATTTTCCAACATTCTATAATTATTTGGTTTTTTGGTGACAACTTGGAAGTAATTGCTATAATTGCTGCCCTGGAATCTGAGAGAATAACTGCTTGATGAAAATGTGAAATTCTATACAAAAGATTTTGTAGGGCCATTCAAATTGCTTCAATTTCTCCATCAAAGTTTGTAGTTTGTAGTTCCATAAAGATTTGTAATAGGAAAAGAGGTGACACGTGACTCCAGCCCCTGCTCCATCTCGGTTTGATATCAATGATCCGTCAGTATAAATATGGAGCCATTCGTGTTCTGGAAATCTGGTATGGATTGTCTTTAATGCCAATAATTTGAGAACACTAGTTGGAGTATCACTTTTCTTAACTTCTTCTGTCAGGTGTAAATAACAGGTGATGTCTAATGTTTGTGTCGGATAGACTTTAGATATGAAGTTTTCCTTTGAATTAGGAAGGTATACATTCTTCTTGATGTCTTGAATTTTGGAAAGAAAGCTCTCCTGAGCCTTTACTGTATGTGTAAAATTTCTGTTGTGCCATGTATTGAATGGGAGTCTGATCAACTTTTCATGTTGAATAAGCGCTGCTTTTTCTATTTCATATTCAATGGGGTATTGGTTGGTTAGTATTTCCATAGCTGGTATTGGTGTGGTTTTGATAGCACCTGTAATTAGCCTCAGACTTTGGTTTTGAAAGATTTGAATTTTTTTTTGTGTTTGTTGTTACAAGAACTTCGCTTCAGTAAGTAAATAATGGCTTTATATATACATTATATGTTGTGTTAAGAGTTGCTCTGGAACATCCCCACTTCATTCCTGTTAGACGTTTTAACAGTGAAAGGTGCCTCTCTGCTCTTTGTATTACATTTTCTATTTGTTTGGTCCATGTAAGTTTGGTATCAAATGTAACTCTTAAATACTTTGCTTCCTTTGTTTCTGGTAATTGTTGACCCTCAAAATTTAGTTTTATTCTTAGTTGTTTTTTTCTTAGTAAAAAGATTTGGTAGTTTGATTTTATTGTATTAACAGTCATTAAATTTTCTTTGGTCCACTTTTGACAGTTGGTTAAGGATTGTTGCATGGCTTTTTCTACTTCTGTACTTTTGCTTTTTGGTTTTGAAGTCCACATTACTAAGTCATTAGCAAATAGTGCACACTTCACACTTGATTCTTGTATTTGTTGTGGCAGATCATTAACAAATACATTAAAAAGTGTAGTGCTGAGCATTACGCCTCTTGGTAAGCCATGGTGTACTTGTTCATATTTAGGTATATTTCTTCCATATCTGGTAGCAATAAAGTGTTGTGTTAGGAAATGACATAGTCATGAAAACATTGGACCTTGTATCCCTATTTTTTTTTACTTTCTTTAGCAGTTTTGTTCTGTATATAGAATCATATGCACTTTGGAAATCAATAAAAACTGATACATTATCTTCTTTTCTATTGAAGGAGTCTTTGATTTCTTGACTGAGAAGTAAGACTTGTTCATTTGTAGAGTGGAACTCTCTGAATCCAGCTTGACATGGGGAAATTAAATTTTAGGATTCTAGAAACCAATTTAACCTATTTGACACCATTCTTTCCATCACTTCTGCCATTATGCTGGTAAGAGCTATTGGTCTGTAATTTTTTGTTTATGATGCTCTTTTATCTTTCTTCAAGAGTGGGACAATTATTGCTTTTCGCCATTCAGCAGGTACAGTGGTGTTCCAGGATAGATTGTAGAGTTTTAGTAGTTGTTGTTTTGCTGCTTTTCCAAGGTTTTTTATGAACTCTGGATGTATGTGATCTGATCCAGGAGACTTTTTGTTTTTTTAGATTATTAATTGCAATGTTCAGTTCTTGCATATTAAAATTTTGATAAAAGATATTGTATTGAGTGTTAGGATCACATTCTCTTTCTTGTTTCAAATCTTTCTTAAATTGTTTACGTTCATTTTTATTATTTCTTGTTACTTTATGTAAATTAGCATAATATTTATTGAATGTTTCGGCTATGGCTGCATCATTTGTTAATATTTTATTGTTGTGTATGATAGGTGTGCTGTTACTTTCTTTCCTGTCCTTGACATTTTTTATGAACTTATGGGTTTTGTTGCCATCTGTCCTATAATCCATTTTTTCTAAGAAATTATTAAAGTGATTCTTTTAAGCTGTATTAATTTCTTTTTAGTGAGGCACATTTCTTTCGCAATATTTTTGTATCTGATATGTTACACAAATATGGTGATAGAAATGTGCCTCATTAAATTGTAGATCTTATTAAAGCACACAATTTATGTCAAACAATATTTTTCTTACTTTGTTATTCTTCTTTTTTCTGTTTTGTGTTGGCACAGTTAACCATTTCTGATATGTTCCTTGTTTGGTTCAATATTAAAATACTTACACTTTTCTGAAATGGGAAGCTATTCTTTCTCTCCTGATCAAGCAAGAGAACAGTATTTCAAAGCCCTCCCATAGCAAGCAGTTCTTAAAAGATTTGACTATTGCTTCAGTCTAACCTACTGTATTCCCCAGTTCCCATTGTATGTACAAGGAAATATGTGATCAAAGCATTTCTATCTTTCAAAGTTTGCCTACACACAGTTTGTATGTGTGTTAGAACAATCAGTTATTATTGATTGGCATGATATATGGAAAGCATTTCTAAAAATGTTTATCCCAAGAAATGTGAAGTAGGCGATAAGAGAATAAGCTTTTTTAAGACTAATTTGTTGAAGAATTTATAGAGAAAGTCGTGTGAACATAACACATCAGGTTTCTCTACTTTCTTCACTACAGTAAGTAGAAAACATATTGCATTTCACCCAAAAATTTGATATATCAAGATTTCACCAGAAACATGTTTGGAGGTCCCCTAAATCCAAAAAAGCATTTTTAGAAAATGTCAGTCTGTGAGTGTGTGTGTGTGTGTGCGTGCGTGTGTGCGCACGTGTGCGTGTGTGTGCGTGCATGCATGTGGGTGCGGGTGCACGTGCCTTGGTGTTTGTGAACAGCATAACTCAAAATGAAATGTCACATAAATGCCAAACTGGGTATTTAAGTTCTTTCAAAGATGCAACATGAAAACTTTTTCTTATGGTCATGCAAAGAGAACAGAATTTCAAAGACATCATATAGTGACCAGCTCTTGAAGGATTTTGACTATTACTCAAGCTTACTGCATTCCTTATATCCATTGTGCCTCCAAGAAGGAAATATGTAATAAAATGTTTATCCTGATTAGCATTAAGTATATAGAAGATTAAGCTTTTGTAAGAACAGTTTGTTGAATGGATAGAGAAAGTCATGTGGATGTAACACATTTTTTTTTTTGAAAAAAAAGGTGTTTTTTTATAACATTTAAGGCTCCTCAAACCATGCATTTCCTGTGAAATATCAAATGTTTGGATGGAGTACCATATTTCCTCTATCTGAAGTGGTATAGAACATAAAACTGGCCTGAATTTTGCCCATGCCTCTGCATAAAGAAAAAGCTGGATTTGCACGATTACTATATAGTGGGCCAGCAGAGCAATTCTGACCTAAATGTCTTGAATAGACTGATGTGTTGACTAACTTAAGAATTATAAGGGACTAGTGTACTATTGGATATGAGTAATTGTGTTGTATTCAAAATATGTTAATAAAAATTGTAATATTTTTAGAAAGTAATACAGAATTGCTGATAACAGAATCCAATTGGCAATTAGCACTTCTGCTTCTGAGACTCATGTTTTAACTATAGGACACCATTCCTACATTCTGGATCACTATGTTCTATGTATCAATAAATGTTTTTGGTAACCTTCATCCAAAGCAATCATTTTAAAGAATTGATTATTCTAAAAATCAAACTTGTTAACATTCAAAAAATAAGTATAGAAAATACATTAATCAGCAGTCATCTTAAATACAATGAAAGAACTGAACCTATTGTTAGTGAAGCAATATAAATCAACTGATATAATAAATATTTAGAGACTAAGCTTCACTTATTTTAGGTAAGTTATGAATATTTCAAAAGACGAGACCAGTTTTGAGAGTCAGTTACTCATATCACCAATATCACTTTGCTTATTATGGTTGCAATTGTTACATATGCTAGGTGACATGTTTTATTCTATTGTATTACCAATTCCTGAAAGCAAAACAAATTTGTTGACAGAATCAGTCAGTTCTATTTCAAAAGTTATTACATGATCCTTATTCTTGAAAATGAATATCTTTTTCCAGACCATTAAATCTATGGGTCCATTTAATTGTTTAAATAATTTAACTTCTGAATTTATTTCATGACTTTATTTATTTATTTACTTACTCACTCACTCACTCACTCACTCACTCACTCACTCACTCACTCACTCACTCACTCACTCACTCACTCACTCACTCACTCACTCACTCACTCACTCACTCACTCACTCACTCACTCACTCACTCACTCACTCACTCACTCACTCACTCACTCACTCACTCACTCACTCACTCACTCACTCACTCACTCACTCACTCACTCACTCACTCAATCAATCAATCAATCAATCAATCAATCAATCAATCAATCAATCAATCAATCAATCATTCATTTATTTATTCATTTGTTCATTTGTTCATTCATTCAGTCATTCTTTTTGTTTTTTTTGGTTTGGTTCATTTTGGTTCACTTTGGTTTGCTTTGGTTCGTTTGTTCGTTCGTTTGTTCATTCGTTTGTTCGTTTGTTTGTTTGTTTTTTCATTTTTTTGTTCGCTTGTTTGTTCGTTGGTTGGTTCTTCATTTGTTCATTCATTTGTTCGTTTGTTCATTCATTTGTTTGTTTGTTCATTCATTCATTCTGTTTGTTTTGTTTTGGTTTGTTTGATTATTAATTTAGTTATTGCCTCACGAAATTGGTCTGCCATTTGAAATATGCACAACTTACCAAAGATAAATAAAGCTTGGTCTCTAAATATTTATTATATTTGTTGAGTCACCTTAAAATTTACCTGAATGTCACTGACAGCCATTCCAACCATGAGGTTCATGAGCGCCACAGTTGCCAATATAATAAATGCAAAAAATATCACACGGCTTGTTACAAGCAGATGTAGTCCAGAGTTTGGCTGAAACAGGTCTCCATATTCGTATTCCCCTGTCATCATTACTGTAGTTTTTACAATAGCATACCATGGTTGCGAAAACTGCACATTGTCATGAAACTGGATGAGGAAACTAAAGGCAAAGCCTACTACAAGCCACATGAATGCCATCAGTACCTGAAAATATAAGAAATTGCTTGAGGTAATATTTTGCAGACATGCCTGAATTATTTAGATATACATTAAGGTTACCAGAATAATTGAGTTTAAAGGGAAACATTTATCAGGAAACATTTATCAAGCTCATATGGCATATCATATTGAGGATTTGCCTCTGAAGAACTTGACAGATGTGTTTATGGGTGCTAGAAAACACATCTTAGATAGTATACTTAAGTTTGAAAGGAAATAGAAAGATTATTTACTGAGCCATTTCTCTACATTCTTTGTATCTTAAAAATCATTTATCTCAAAATTAGCTAAATGTCATTTGCATCGCTTTGCTTCAAAGCCTCTCAAATATAAATAAAATTGCTGAAATCATGAGTAATCTAACTACTAAGCCATGGTGTCTTTCACTCCTTGCTGGTGACTAAATATTTTAATACAAGAGGTTGGATGTGATATTTATCTATGGAAAATATCTATGTTGCCACCACACTTTGCCCTCCTGTTGTAACATATTCCTCAAAGCTATTGCTATACAAATATATAAGCAGAACATGGGATAGATTCCTTCTTTTAAAATATGTATACACTTCAAAGAACATCTGCACGGTGCCAAACTGCAGGGAAAGAAAAAAATAGAAGAGATGCATGAAAGATGTTGGAAACTAAATGCAGAGGACTGGAAACGCTGTAAAGATAAAGTTACAAATCTTCTTGCATGAGTTGTTTTTTAAATTTTAAAATGTGTCTCAAAATTTCAGATATGAATGTTATATTTTTTCAACATTTTCATCATATTTTTTTACTCTGTAGCTTGAAATTACCTTAACATTATCTATAACATATGAGTACTAATTATAACAGAATAAAAATAATAGTATTACTATAATGCAACACTTACCTTCACAACATTTTTAAGCACCTCAAGGAACATGAGAGCATAGTAACCCCATGTAGGAAACCTACCCATCAGCAGCATAAGCTCTGCCCAAGCACAGAAAACTGCAATGGACATGAAATGTAAAACCCATTCTCGACCAGGCACTACTTTGAGCGGACTTTTCTCTTCAGCAGTTGAATTTGTGCTGTTAGTTTGATCTGCCATGAGCAGACATCCATTTACTTCACCATCTATGGCAATGACAAATGCCAGTAGAATACAGGCCAAATTAAACCATGCTTCATACTGCTTCAAGTAGTGGCGAGGATAGATAAGAAGTTGTGTGACGGTGTGGCAAAGCAAAACTATTACTGTCACTAGCAGTATATGACGTGATTCTGCAACCTATAAATTAAAAAAAAAAAATGTTTGTTTCAAACAGAATGGACAACACAAGACATCCGGATAAATTTGATGTTTTATCTGACCTATATTCATTCATTTCACATGTCTAAGCGTTTGGAAATGTGTTTTAGAATGGGAACTTTCAATCCAAAACATTTCCCTTTAGTACACTACTACTTCTCTTTGCTATAACATCTTTTAGTCATAACCTTTACTCTTAAGAATATATAAAAAAACAAAAATGCACAGTACAGTTTTCCTATGTATCGGGTTTCAGTTCAATGTGCAATAGATACATCCATTTTCAACCTGGCAGGTTATTTTAAGCTTTTGATGTAGAAAATGTTTTTTCTTGTACTTGGACACAAAGAATCAGTTAAAAATGTTACAACTGTCCTTTCAGGAACTCACGAGTGCAGTTATTTAGTTGGTCTTTATTCCATTTCATGCAGCATACTGTTTTCTAAGAGGCACTTTGAAAAACATAACTTTAAATACATTTATTGTCACCTTGGTGAAGTAAAAGAATTATAAAACCATGTATATTTTACAAAATAATCAGATTTATTTCCTTACATTTCTCTCATCAATACACTCCTATGGTGAAACAGAAAACTGGTTCTATTATGCTGTGATTAATAAATTTAATCCACACATTGTGAGATGAAGCACAAGATCATAAAAACATGCTACCTACTTAATTTATTTGATTACTTAACTGTAAAGGGACATTCACATTGAAAACTAATGAGACAGTTGAAGGGGAAGATTCAAGCTTCCACTGTCTCAAAAGACTCTGAACAAAGTTTAGATGCACTAGCATGGAATATTAAGGTAGAATTAAGCATACCATGTACATTCACAATGACAGAGGTCAATTAGAAACTAAAACAAGTGAAATGCACCATGTAAGTGAACAGCAAACTAAACTCGCTGCCAGTGACAAGACTGTGGCAGCATTTGTGCATATGGAAACTAAAGAAGCCAATTTGCTTGGTGTTTTATGTTTTAAAGAATGGTCAACTCATCATAGACGATGGACTCATCCCCTAATCAAAGACTGAAGAAATTTTCATAACCTTATAAGTAAAATGAGAGAGAATTCACTACAATTCAGAAAGTGCATGAGAATTACCCTACGCAATTTGATAACACATTATCCCTAGTTGTACCTCTCCTAAAATTCATTTAGCAACCAAACCACATTACATGAAGCTCTATACCTCAGTGTGATATTACAAAGTCAGTGTATATTAGGTTAACTAATATATATATATATATATATATATATATGCATATATGCAGTGCTACAGTGAAAGAAATGTGCCTCACTAAAAAAATTAATACTGCTAAAAAGAATCACTTTAATAATTTCTTAGAAAAATGGATTAATAGGACAGATGGTAATAGAGCCTATAAGTTCACAAAAAATGTAAAGGACAGGAAAGAAATTAGTAGTGTGCCTATCATACACAACAATAAAATATTAAAAAATGATACAGTCATAGCCAAAACCTTCAATAAATATTAAGCTAACTCACATAAACTAACAAGAAATAATAAAAAGTAACGTAAGCAATTTAAGAAAGATTAGAAACAAATCAGAGAATGTGATCCCAACACTCAACACAATATCTTTTTTTCAAAATTTTAATATGCAAGAACTGAACATTGCAATTAATAATCTAAAAAACAAAAAGTCTCCTGGACCAGATCACATACATCCAGAGTTCATGAAAAACCTTGGAAAAACAGCAAAACAACAACTACTAAAACTCTACAAATGAACAAGTCTTACTTCTCAGTCAAGAAATAAAATACTCCTTCAATAGAAAAGAAGATATTGATTATTGATTTCCAAAGTGCATATGATTCTATATGCAGAGCAAAACTACTAAAGAAAGCAAAAATACAGGGATACAAGGTCCAATGTTTTCATGGCTATGTCATTTCCTAACTCAACACTTTATTACTACCAGTAATGGAAGTAATATATCTAAATATAAACAAGTACCAGAAGATGCAGTGCTCAGCACAACACTTTTTAACATATTTATTAATGATCTACCACAAGAAATACAAGAATCAGGCATAAAGTGTGCACTATTTGCCAATAACTTAGCAATGTGAACTCAAAACCAAAAATAAAATCACATAACTAGAAAAAATCATGCAACAATCCTTAACCAACGCACAAAAGTGGACCAAAGAAAATTTAATGACTGTTAATACAACAAAATCAAACTACCAAATCCTTTCACTATGGAAAAAACCATTAAAAATAAAACTGAATGTTGAGGGTCCACAATTACCAGAAACAAAGGAAACCAGATATTTGGGAGTTATATTTCATACCAAACTTACATGGACCAAATAAATAGAAAATCTAACACAAAGAGCAGAAAGGAATCTTTTACTGTTAAAACTTCAATAGAAATAAAGTGGGGATGTTCCAAAGCAACTTTTAACATGACATACAATGTATATATAAAGCCATTATTTACTTACTGCAGTAAAGTTCTTGTAACAGCAAATACTAAGAAAAAAAAATCAAATCTTTTAAAACCAAACTCTGAGACTAACTACAGGTGCTATCAAAACCACACCAATACTAGCTATGGAAATACTAACCAATCAATATCCCATTGAATGGTTAGTATTTCCATAGCTAGTATTGGTGTGGTTTTGATAGCACCTGTAGTTAGTCTCAGAGTTTGGTTTTAAAAGATTTGATTTTTTTTTTTTTTTCCTGACCTTCTGATGGTGTCATCTGACATAATTGACAATACAAAAAGAGAAATAATAGAAGACCCAGGTTCAGGCCACAGAATCACCATAAACTCCATAAGAGGTCTAATAAATAAAAGTAACAAACCAAAAATTAAAACCTCTTGGAATTTTAAAAAAGCAGATTGGGCCAGTTTCCAAAATGAGATAGAAGGGAAGTGTAATATACTGTTACAATCAGAGTTCAAGTCAACAGATGAAATGAATAAAAAAATTTGTGAAATATTATTGACAGCAGCCAAAACACATATCCCCAAAGGAAAGTTAAAGAAATATAGCTACTTTTGGTCTCCGTCTTTATCTAAGTTAAAACACGAAAGAAATATAGCAAGAGTCAAAGCCGAAAGAACCAAGTGTCCAGAAGATGTACAAAACTGGAGAAGAAAAGCAGCCATTTTTAAGAAAGAATTAATTACAGCAAAGAGGGCCAGTTTCACAAATTTTGTAGAACATATGGACTATAGGAAAGATGGAAATAAAATATACAAAATTATCAAAAAATACAACTGAACCATTAAAACATAATAACAAAAGCTTAACTACAGATAGGGAAATAGCAGAATCCCTTAACAAGTTTTATGCTCAGTCACAAAGAATACCCCAAGCATATAAAAAACAAGATAAGGCTATCCAAAAAACTATCAGAGAAACCAGTAAGCCAAAAGGTATACGAAATGATATTTTTATTCAGGATTTTAATGAAACAGAACTGGATTTAGCAATAGAACAATTACAGAATAAAAAATCTCCTGGACCTGACAAGATCCACCCAGAGTTTATTAAACACCTTGGCAGGAAAGGAAAAGAAATCCTACTTAAACTGTATAACACGTGTTGGAGAATGACTGTACCTTCCGACTGGAAAAAAGCCATTATCATCCCGATTTTAAAGAAAAACAAACCCTCAAACAATATTAATAGTTTCAGACCAATATCTTTGACCAGTGTTATTGCAAAAGTGATGGAAAGAATGGTGGCATCTAGACTTAACTGGTTCCTAGAATATTAGAATTTAATTAATAGTTCACAGACCGGCTTCAGACAGAATCATAGTACAAGTGAAAATGTACTCCTACTAAGCCAAGACATCAAGGAAGCTTTCAATAGATACCTTGGCAGTATTCATTGATTTTAAATCAGCATATGACTCAGTCTGGAGAAATAAATTAATTGAGAAGTTGCAATCAATAGGTGTGAAAAGTAACATGCTTAAGTGGATAACTCAGTTTATTTCACAAAGATTTTGTGCCACAAAATATAATACATACATTTCCAAATATAAACAAACACACCGAGGACTTCCACAAGGTGCTGTTCTGAGCACAACACTCTTTAACATATATATAAATGACCTTCCATCAATAATAAAAACTTTAGAAACCAAAATTGCTTTATTTGCTGACGATGTAGTCATTTGGACTTCAGGCTCTCCAAAAAAAACCTGAATTAATTAAAGACAGAATAGAAACAGCCCTAAACAAAGTACATGAATGGAGCTCCAAAAACCTCATGACTATCAATGTGGAAAAAACAAATTATGAATTATTTACACTAAAATACAAACCAGTTAATATTAACATAAATTATAATGGTAAACCACTCAAAGCAGTTGATGATGCCAAATACTTAGGCATCACTTTCGACAGAAAGCTAAGTTGGAAAAAACATATAACAAACATCTCAGAAAAGGTTAAAAAGAAACTGCAAATCCTGAAAAGGTTAGCTGGTGCTAAATGGGGCTGCTCAAGGAGAGTCCTTAACACAACATACAAAATGTGCGTTAAACCAAACCTCTTGTACTGTTCTGAAGCTTTAATAACAGCAGCAAATGCTAACATCAATAAACTTGAACAAATACAAAATCAGGCTCTTCGCCTAATCACTGGAGCAGTTAAATCCACACCTATTGATGCCATGCTTGCCTTAACACAGACCCCATCAATAACAACAAAAATATAAGAACAAGCATTGCTCCAACACGAGAAAATGTTACGGCTGCCAAACTCTAAATGGACAGAAGAGAACCTCCCCCCTTCAATCCTTAAAACTCATAGTAGTTTCCTAGAAAAGGTAACACAGATTAAATCCAAATTGAACATTCCTAACACCAGAGAAAATCTACTTACAAGAGAAAATCCATTGGAATTATTGCAACCTACCTTCAATTTGGAATTAATAGAGGAAATAAGTAAATCAGACACACCAAAAGAAATACAAAAACTTCTAGCTCTGGAAACAATCAATACTAGGTATCCCACAGAAGAATGGCTGCACATATATACTGATGGATCCTCCAAGGAAAATCTTACTGGAGCTGGAGTTACATGTTCACATTTTTCCTTTTATCATTCTGTTGGCAGAGACACAACAAATTATGATGGAGAAATAGAGGCTATATACATTGCTCTCCGACAATTATTAAATCTTCCCTTAAATAAATTTAACAAGGCAGTAATTCTTTCAGATTCTAAAGCTGCAATTCAGGGAATATGTTCAAATACTACAAAGAAGTCAACAAAAATTAGAGAATGCTACAAAATGTTAACACAACTCCAAAAAGTTAATAAGACTGTTCATCTCCAATGGATTCCAGCACACTGTGGAGTCATGGGGAACGAAGCTGCAGACTCACTTGCAAAGAAAGGCACAACAATAAAACAAAAGTCTAAATTCAATTTCTCATATTCCTCAATAAAACACTTGATCATTAAAAATTTTTCTCATTCATACTTACAAGAAATAGAAACAAATGCCAAAGATAAAAAATGGATTACACTACTTTCCAATCCAGATATAATCCCCCAGAGACCAAGGAAAACAGCTGTTGCAGCCTTCCGACTATTGACAAATCACGACTGCTTAGCAAGTCATCTCTACAGAATAGGTATCTCAGCCTCACCAATATGTGTCCTGTGTAACGATCCAGCAGAAATGAATGAAGACCACTTGAAGACCTGTGAAGCATTAAGATCAGAAGAAACTACAGTTCAAAAGTATTGGAAAGCACGAATGCTAATGGCTTCATTGCCAGATGCAAGGCACTAGAAAACAACAACATGTCCCATTGAATATGAAATAGAAAAAACAGCTCTTGTTCATCACAAAAAGTTGATCAGACAGCCATCTGGTACATTTTACACATACACTAAAGACTCAGGAGAGCTTTCTTTCCAAAATCCAAGACATCAAGAAGAACCTTCCTAATTCAAAGGAAAACCTCATGTATAAAGTCAATCCAACAGGAACATTAGACATCACATATTATTTACTCCTGACAGAAGAAGTTAAGGAAAGTGGTACTCCAACTAATGTTCTAAAATTATTAGCATTAGAGACAATCCATACTAGATTTTCAGAACATGAATGGCTCCATATTTATGATAACTGATGTCAAACCAAGATGGAGCAAGGGCTGGAGTCACGTGTCACCTCTTTTCCTATTACAAATCGTTAGGTTATGGAACTACAGACTTTGATGGAAAAATTGAAGCAATTCGAATAGCCCTCCAAAATCTTCTGTATAGAATCTCACATTTTCATCAAGCAGTTATTCTCTCAGATTTCAGGGTGGAAATTTAGCAATTACTTCCAAGTTGTCACCAAAAAACCAAACAATTATAGAATGTTGGAAAATCCTTGCCCACCTAACAGCACTTCAAAAGCACCTAGTCTTCCAATAGATACCAGCTCATTGTGAACTGAGTGGTAATGACAAAGCTGATTTTCTTACAAAAAAGGTTTACCAGCATTGTACAGAAATCTATATTTAATCTACAATTTTATGCAGCTAAAAGATTAGTCAACTCTGAATTCAAAAGAATTATTACATAATATTACTATGAAAAATCAAAAAACAAAAGGTGGGAACCACCAAACGTTCAAACAGTAATTCCTGAGTATGCTCAAAAAATGGCAGTTGCAACCTTCAGGTTTATTATGAGACATGATTGTCTGGCAAACATATGAACAGAATTGGGATGTATTCTTCACCACTCTATCCTCTAGGTGAGATAACAAACCGCAAATCAGATATTAAACTAACCCTAGAAGGTGAAAGCATATTTAACATGAATTGTACAAAATTTCTCAGAATGATAATCGATAAAAATTTAAACTGGAAATCCCACATAGTACATATTACTAAAAAAATTAATAAAGGCATCTATGTTATGAAACTGATCAAAAGGATAATGGACAACAAAACAATGACACAGGTTTACTATGCATTTATATACTCGCATATAAGCTATGGTATCATGTTATGGGAGAATATTACCCAAAGAGAAATGGAAAAAATTGTTTAAATTGCAGAAAAAGGCCATTAGAATAATAGGTAAAATAAACAATAGACAAACATGCAGAAGCCTATTTAAAAACTTAAATATATGCATATATATGTATGAAAGTATAAAGACTATTGTACATGGAAAACATGAAAAGAATTGTAATATACATACCTATAGCTTAAGAAATAATAATGATTACTACAGAAGAACACTAAGGGGAACACTGAACAATTGTGCAGTAGAAATTATAGGAAGGGAACTATTTAATAAGCTACCAAATTAAATAAAAAACATAACTCAAACCAAAGAAATGATGAAAACTATTAAAAAATATGTAATTGAGAATGTATTCTATAGTATAGAGGAATTAAAATATGGAATAATAAGCTACCAAATGAAATAAAAAATGTAACCTTAAAAAAAAAAAGGAAACAACCTTCCCTGAAAATGTATTTTGCAGTAGTGAGGAATTTCAATATGGGAAACGTATGCAGTAATTTATTTGTGTACCATGAATTGAAGAAATGAAAAGATGTGTACCATGAAAAAGATGTGCAATACTTGATATATGCATCATGCAAATATACATTGATATACATGTGTACACAGTTCTTCTGAACTTGTGATATTTGTGCAATACTTTATTTATTAAGCCCCGGCACTACAGCCCATGAAGAGCCAAACCCTACCACCCAGTTGCTGCGCCTCCCACCTTGGCCCACTACAGGCATCATTGGTGGGGTGCAGTACTGGAGGGTGGTACGTGGTCAGTGTCCCAATCCCTCCCGGCCAGTTATGCGGTCTTCACGACCAGGGGCCGCTACACTTTATTTATGCATCACGTAAATATAGGTACATTGTTATACACATTTACAGAGTTCTTCTGAACTCTTGATATTTGTGCAATACTTTATTTATGCATCATGTAAATATAGTATATTGTTATACACATTTACAGAGTTCTTCTGAACTCTTGATATATCCTGTGTAATTGAAACATATGGAGGTATTAAATATTCAAATCTGCAAGAGGAAATGGACCAAGATCACCTTCAAATATGTCTGGCCACTTTTAGGACCCCACCCACCAGTGAAAAATATTGGAGAACAAGAGGACTAATGACTTCATTGTCAGAAATCCAGCATTAGCCAACAACAACAACAACTTTTATGTCGCATCAAAGAGAACTATGACTAAATTGAGTTTTGTTATACCTCTACAGATTCTTAGCAATTAGTGACTCATCCCTATCCTGGCATGGAGTTATAGAATATGACATAACTTACTGTCAAATTTTCAGCGAAACGTGTCAAGTTATTTGAATTTCAGATTCTTTCCCTCGGTTATAGAATACCCCAAACTGTGTAGGCTGCACAGATGCAAACATTGATTCAAGCACCAAGTAATTGAGGATCATAATTCTTTAACTAAATACAAAAAGACCCATAGTGTAATATTAATGGCAGTATGTTTTGCACAATATTACTTCACACATGTAGATATAGGTACATATTCATCACAAAGTGATGAAATATTCAGAAACTCAGTTAGTAAGAGGTTAACAAATGATTTACTTCCATTGCCACCGTCAGCACTCCTTTCTCAGTCACAGACATGCATACCATACATTTTATGGATGATAAGTAAAGCCACAATGTTTAGTACCGCATCGTGTGTAGGAGTGTCAGTTATGCCATGAGTGTGTTCACCCAGTTCGAGAGGCCAGCCATCAGCACCAGCCATCACGCTGTTTCTTTCAGCACTGAAAGAAACAACCCCATGCACACAGTAAGGTGACTAAGAATTGTGGCTTTAGTGATAAGGCTCTCCTGCTAACAAAAAAAAAAAAGATATACTTGATGAGACAGTTCTTGAACACTTCCCTCATTAACTTGAAAAGAAAGATAAATAACTTCCACCATACTCGAGGGAGGCATGTAATTGAGTATACCTTTGGCATTTGGGTTGTTTGCTGGAAAATTTTGTACAGAATAATAAATGCTAAACCAGAAAATGTGGACAATATTGTGAAAGCTACTGTTTGCCTACACAATTTTCTTATGTTCTATGAATTAGATGCTGCAGAAAAAATACACTGTATACCTACATTAGTAAATAGAGAAGTGAATGAGGAAATGCTAGAAGGAGAATGGAGGAGGTACTCCCAGAAAATTATGCACTTCAGCACATTTGTACAAACAGTTAAGACTTGAAATAAGAAATGCTCCTTCAGAAGCAATGGAGATAAAAAGAGTAACTTGCTACTTATTTTGTGACACCTGTAGGTGCATTTGCTGCACAAACTGATGATGATGATGGTGGTGGTGGCGGTGGTGGTGGTGGCGGCGCTAATAATAATAGTAATAATAATAACAATAACAACAGTAATAATACTAATGCTACTAATAATACTACTAATGCTACTAGTAATACTAATACTACTAATATTAATAGTAATAATATTATTTATTTAGCCTATAGACATAATACAAGTATGTTTCAGACATCGTCAAGTTTAAATATTACAAGTTTCAATACAATACAGTAAGTTTCAAGGAAAAATACATTTACAATTATTTACAATTCATCTAGTCTATATAAACATTTATTTACAAAATACTTTTAGCTCCCTTTTGAAATTTTCTCCATGCTTATCTTTTAAGGTACTTGGTAATCTATTATATAGCTTAGCACCACTCAGAAGTGGGTTGTGTTCAGTTGTGCTCTTATTTATGCTGGTCTGTTGTATGTTGTTCTTGCTACGTGTGTTATAGTCATAATATTGTTTGTTACAGTGTGTTGTATACAAATTCTTTTTTATAATATACAGTATAACCTTATATACATACAATGAAATAACAGTAAATAGCTTATTTTCTATAAAAGTATTGTGACATGAAGTTTTATACCCTAATCCATACATTGCTCTTATACATTTCTTTTGTAATACCAAGAGTTTATTTAAATTATATACACTGGTGCTTCCCCATACTTCAATACCATATTGAAGATAAGGATATATTATACCAAAATATGTTATTTTTAATGAAGCAGTATCCTAATATTTTGAGAGATTCCTCAACAGATATAACCCTGTACTTACTTTGTTACACACATGGTCTATATGGGGATTAAATGAGAGGTTTTTATCCAAAATTATACCTAGGAAATTAATTTGCTGTACTAGTTCAATGATACTGTTCCCTACTTTTGCCACCAAAGGACTTTCTGAATTCAATCTTCCATACTGAAAATTTAATAACTTTGTTTTATCTATATTCATTTTTAAATTATTATGTTCCAGATATTTAAGTAGGTCATTAAGAGAATCTGTAATAGAATTCTCCAGGAGATTCATGGTTTTGTGCCAATAAAGTAAAGTGGTGTCGTCAGCATAGGATACATTTTTGCAGTTTTCATAGCGAGATAAGTCGTTTATATATAGTAGAAATAAGATTGGCCTGAGTACCGATCCCTGTAGCATGCAATACTAAACTGTGTCATATGGTGACATATAACGCCTAATTGATCCATTGTTGTTACAGGTTATTGCATGGGTGGAGATATAGTTGAAAATATTATGGGGAGCAGTAAAATACATACCGGGTGTCTAGCCTACTAAAACAAAACATTTCAAATTAGTATTTAGCTGGTGTTACATATCATGAATCAAGTTTTGGCAAAAATCTGGTTTTCAAAGAATGCTTTGGCTCTGAACTGTGTTAAGTAGAATACAACTATTATGAAACAAGTAGGTAATTATAATAATAATGATAATGATAATGATAATGATAATGACAATGACAATGATAATGATAATGATAATGATAATGATAATGATAATGATAATGATAATGATAATGATAATGATAATGATAATGATAATGATAATGATAATGATAATGATAATGATAATGATAATGATAATGATAATGATAATGATAATGATAATGATAATGATAATGATAATGATAATGATAATGATAATGATAATGATAATGATAATGATAATGATAATGATAATGATAATGATAATGATAATGATAATAATAATAATAATAATAATAATAATAATAATAATAATAATAATAATAATAATAATAATAATAATAATAATAATAATAATAATAATAATAATAATAATAATAATAATAATAATAATAATAATAATAGTTATGATTTAGTTATGATTTATTCATCCATATGTTTCTGTTACATAGGATATATCAAGAGTTCAGAAGAACTTACCTAATATGTACATATAAAGTTTAATTACAACGTTTATTTACAAATCTGTTTCAATTTCACGTACCTGTAAAATACATCTACACTCATTTACACATTTTGATTACATTTAGTGTTGTACTTAAATTCTTCAGTATTGTAGAAAGAATTTTCTAGTAAATAGTTCTTAATGGTTTTTATTTGTATCTCTCTTTGTTTTAAGTCTTTTATTTCCTTGGGCAAAGCATTATAATGTTCTTTTCCTATACTTTTTATTGAACGATTATTTAATGTTCCCCTGAGCGCAGTTCTGTAATAATCATGTTTATTTCTAACATTATAGCTATGCATGTGATTGTTTTTAGCAATTTTTCCATTTAGAAGAACATGCTTGATGCTTTCATAAATGTAGATACATGGAACTGTTAGGATTTTGTATTTTTTGAAACAGTCCCTACAACTGTGTCTTTTTTCTATTTTCCCAATTATTCTAATTGCCCTTTTTTGTAATTTGAATATTTTTAGTACTTCCTTAGCTGTAGTATTCCCCCATAGTGTTATGCCGTATTTTATATATGAATAAATGAATGCATAGTACACCTGCTTCAGCGTTTTATTATTCATGTTATCCTTAACTTGTTTCATAATGTATAATCCCTTATTTATCTTTTTTGTTATGTACATTATATGTGGTTGCCAATTAAGATTTCTGTCTATAAGCACTCCTAGGAAATTAGTAGTAGTAGTAATAATAATAATAATAATAATAATAATAATAATAATAATAATAATAATAATAATAATAATAATAATAATAATAATAATAATAATAATAATAATAACAATAACAATAACAATAAAAATAACAATAACAATAACAATAACAACAATAATAATAATAACAACAACAACAATAACAACAATAAGAATAACAATAAGAACAACAACAACAATAATAATAATAATAATAATAATAATAATAATAATAATAATAATAATAATAATAATAATAATAATAATAATAATAATAATAATAATAATAATAATAATAATAATAATAATAATGAGAAGGAGAAGAAGGAGGAAGAAGAAGAAGAAGGAGGAAGAGGAAGAGGAAGAAGAAGAAGAAGAAGAAGAAGAAGAAGAAGAAGAAGAAGAAGAAGAAGAAGAAGATGAAGACGACGACGGAATATGGCAGTGACAATAATAATAATAATAATAATAATAATGGTAATAATAGTAATAGTAATAATAGTAATAGTAATAATACTAATGATGGTGGTGGTGGTGATGTGGTGGCAGTGGCAGTGGCGATGGCGACAGTGACGATGATGATTTATAATACACAATAACATTTTATGCCACTGCATATGCAGATGTACAAAGTGATACAGGAAATAAGCTACTCAATAATACTTATTTTCGCTAAAGGTGCTATTATTTCCATTTTGGTACTGTCTTTTAAATCTTCAGGAAGTGTTGAGAACTCTGAATAATGTACTCTGCAAAAGGAGCACTGCCACATGCGGAAGAATGTCTCTGTTAATATTGTTCAGAGAATCTGTTTGTTGCATCTGCAACCATTTTCAGATGTTCAGTTACAGTTGTATCACTCATTATTGCTTGTTGTGATCTCCTCTTCATAGGCATCAGCAGACTTTTTTCCAGGGGAGAGGAAAGTTTGCAATCAGATAATATTAATTCATCATTTTTTTGTAAAAAGTTATAGTATTTCTTGCGGATAATCATTTTAATTTGTGCTAAATAAAAATTGTTCTTTACATAAAAATTGAAATAACAGTTTAATAGTAATTGATTGCACATTAAACTCATTAACATCCAAGGGGGGTCACGGTCCTCCCCTGCCCCCCCTCCCCCTTTGCAACGCCCATGCTCCTATTTACCTCTCTTGGTGTTGGTTGGTCAGTATTACCAATCATATTCTGATCTCTCAGAAAACTTGAACTTTCCAATTCATCACCAAATACACTGTAAATAAAGATGCATTTCTTTTAAATTTGCATTTCATCTAATAATAAGAGATATCAAGGTTGCATAAGTGTAGTAACAACACTACAATATATTTGTACTGGACCTGTTATGTAAACACACTTCTAAAGAGTAGATTGAGTGTATTGGCTACTTGTATTGAGAGGTAATTATAATGTAGGTACCCTGGATTCCATATATGCCATCCCTACTGCTTCATGGGGCATTTTACCAAGCTTCTCAGCTGGTGCATACTTAGCGTGGAGAGGGGTGTGTGGAGCATTCTGCCTTTGTTGTTCAACCAAGCAGTGGCATGTAGCTCACTCACATGATATATGCAAATATTTCAGAGATGCATCGGGGAAGAATTGTGGGTATGTGGAAAGCCAATGTGCTGTTTGGGGACATTACTAGGGCAATTCCATTCAGCATTCACATGGTTCAAAGGTAGATGAATACCTAGCAAGCAGAAGAGGCAGAGGGTCTTAAGGATCACAGAGAAAGAAACCAACAGCCAAATAAAACCATGCCCAAAGAAGATGGCATCCTGGTAGCAGCAATAAGAGACCAGCCTTTTCAAACCATGAAAGACACTGTTGTACAATTAAAACTGCAAGTTAGTATTCAAACAACATCCTGGAGGTTCCACTTGGCATGCAATCATTCATGAATTGCTGCACGGAGAGAGTTCCTCATCACCCACCATCGAGAGCTGTGTGTAGGATTTGCTCTGATGTAATGTCAGTAATAGCTTTTCCCTCTTTATAATATTGTTGATGTAATATAACAATGAATAATGTTAATGAATAAATAAATAAATAAATAAATAAATAAATAAATAAATAAATAAATAAATAAATAAATAAATAAATAAATAAATAAATAAATAAATAAATAAATACTTTCATTTGAGCCTAACACATATCAACTGTAAAATAAAAAATGCAGAGTGTTGTTATTAAATGCTGAGTGCATGCCATGATAGTAAACATATGCAAGGCAACAGTGAAATTATACAGATATTTTTTTGACTAGGAGATATTACAAACACTTAATGAAAATTGTTAATGAAACCACAAAACAAAATAGTACATAAGCTATGATTTATCAAACTAAACAGCTCATATATTCATATGTAAGCAAAACTTACCTTTGAAATTAATTTCAAGAGCAATTGATGCCATCTTTCAGCCAAGAATTTTTAAATGATTCATCCTTTTTATCTTGTAAACAAGGGTGTGACTGGCATAATGAAGTAAATGCCCATCAAGCGAAGCCATTTTACAACACATAGTGTAGTGGGTTCTCATTGGTTGACTCCTACATTTCATGTTACCTTTGATGCAAAAGCTTGAACTTTGCAAGTTTCGATGTCAATGCACTACACTTTTGTCTACATTAATATAAATTTAACCATCGTGAATGAACCCATTCATATCTTGACTGCAAGCTTCTATGTCTATGTCATGTCTACAGTTAATTTTCAATGTGAATGGCCCTTTATACTCTACATTTCTCCTTCAGTTCCCTCTCTCTAACAAATGAGAATAGTGTTCTTCATTTACCTTTTCTTGTATCTTAAGGGATGTAGTTATGTGAGCTCAGACACTCAGAAACAATTACCTAATAACTGGCTTAGAATATAAACTATAAACACTTCAGCACAATAATAGTAATGCTGAATCTTTCCAAAACTGCCTTGGACCAGTAGAGACATATAGATTTATCATTTCCATATATCAGGCCAATCAATAATAGATGGTTCTGACACACATAAACCATGTGTAGGTAAACTTTGTATGGTAGAATCAGAAATAAAACATTCAATGGTTCAAATCCTGGCCATGGCATTGAATTCTTCATGTCTGATTCTACCTCATAAAGTTTACCTAACATGGTTTGTGTGGGTCAGAACAATCAATTATCATTGATTAGCCTGATATATGGAAACTATTCATTCAAAATTATGTATATTATGAGAAACTGAGGCTATTAACAGTGAAGCAATACAATTCTACAAATTATAACAAATATCTTAGAGACTATAAGCCTCTCTAATCTTAGTATTTGCTGAAAGTTTTTGAAAAGATAAGTGGTCTTTAACACGTTTGTTATAATTTGTAGTATTAATTAAAAATCTTAAAATCTGGGACTTAAGTACTTATGATTGTGAGCTGTCATTGGGGTAAGTATCTTGAATGAAAGATTCCCTAGTGGTCTACCAGGAAAATATGAATTAGATGACGAATTTAAGGCTGACATCATGTTGCCATGTTAGCTCAGTGGTTAAGAGCACCTGACATAGAGCAGAAGATCTGTGATTAAAATCTTGGCTATGGCATATAATTTTTTCTTTATGATTCTACCTTATAAAGTTGTAATTACATATCGACAGGAAATATGCCCAAGGTTGAGCATAACCCCTTATCATTGATATGTTGTAATTGATAACTATAAGTAACCAATAAGCCACAGTTGCTATGTCCATATCTAGAGATATCTAGAGAAATAAACAATTACCCCAATAGGGTACTCTTGAATCATTACTAATGATATATGTGTCGTTCAAGATGAATGCATACTCATGCTGCTGAATAAGATATTTTGTTGGTAACCAACAACATTGGATTGTATTGCCGCAGGATGTCTAATTGAATACTGTGTGTAGATAATTCATTACGTGTAATTACATTTATGAAAAAAAATGAGATTTAACTCATACGAAACCATGAAAGGACCTAAAAGTATTAATCTTCATGAAAGAGTGTAGGCGATTTGTTACACTGTTGCAAGTTCATCACAATAAAATTGAATTAGTGGAAAATTTGAATATTTACTGGAAATAAAAATAATATCTCACTCTTATTTATCCACTTGACCCAAGTACGCCGTGAAGATAATATATCATCACAGCATCACACTAATTTTAAAAACTGCTACTGCTCTAATGGACGGGCTTGGATAATTAAGCAAACCATTTACATAGTATGGGCCCAAAAATGTATTTTTCAATGCTATAGTTTTATTGTTACATTTCCCGTTAACAGTGTAATAGAAATCCGGCTTGCAGTAACTAACAGTTTGTGGTTCTATGTTCACAAAACAAATTTAGTAAAATGCACTGTTTGGGAGCATCTCTCAGTTTCTTATCATCCTGTGGGTGTCTTAAAGGGTATGAAGCATAACTGCTGACCAATGTGACCAATGAACTGTTGAGTAGTTGCAACATGTGGCTAGAGGCATGGTTCAGTAAAATGAGGACAAGGAAAGGTGGTGGTGGGGGAAGGGTAGATACACCTGGGCTGGTGTGAAAAGCTTTAGTATAGCATTTTCTTTAGGTTTATCTGCAAATTCTTAATGCCTGTTATGCAAAATGTAACTATTACTTGAAATAAGCAACATTTATTGAATTAAACACTTCTGCACTATAAGAAAACTAACTGTTCTTAAAATTAAAAAACAATTAGTTAAATTTCGTAACAAGATAGCTCTAAACATGTTTATCTATTACATTATATCATAATACTGTTTCTGCTTTCAAATGAAAGGTTTTCTTGTAATACATATGCATTAAACATCCTCTCTTGGGTGGCATTAAAATTTAATTACCCTTCTGTGAATTTGTACAGTTTCTGAAATTTGTCTGACTGTGTTACCAGCTTACCATAGACCAATAATCTGGCCACGTCTAATGTATATGACATGCTGTGAATCAAACAAGAGTCAAGCTAATGAGTAACAATTTAAGTGAGCCACCAGAAATAATCAATACTTCTCTTTCAGGCCAACTTGTCGTTGGTTATAATTATGTCCAACCAGTATCATGAATACTGTTGTCATTGGAGAGGGATAAACAGAGGGAAAGAAGGGGAAGCTACGAAGGCCTTATTAAATAATCGTGATACCCTTGCATTTTACTAAATTTGTTTTCTGTACCATTATTTAGTCAGCATAAAAAATTTAGTTTCTCTTTCTGTACAAGCAGGAATTTTGTGGCATTATTAGTGGAAAATCAATACATACAATAAAATCTGTAAAGAAAATATTTCTATTCTTTCTGTTATTTCTATTTTTATTAATATTATGACAAAATGACAAGTCCAGTTGCTTTTTCTCTGTCACTTTATTTTCTCTGCTAAAACTAAAGCACAAAAACACAGTTCTTTTTTACTGTTTACACTATTTACAGCTCACCATGACCTTTTAACTCACAGTTGTTCTATCTTAACATAACCGTGACACATACTTCACAGGCTTTCAGTTCTACTATCTCTGTCTCACAAACTGCTAGCTTAGATGCTCACACTCACTAAAGCTGCTTCATACAACAATAACTCTGACACGATGTATCAGTGTTTCAAACTGTCTCTGTCCACACATTCAGTTCTCTCAAAGATGACTGTACACACATGCAGACACGTACACACACACACACACACACACACACACACACACACACACACACACACACACACACACACACACATACACACACACACACACACATGCACGCACGCACGCATGCACACACACACACGTACAGCTAACCGCTGTCTTGTTCAGCACTCCCGATCTCATCACAAAACAGTCACTCTTGCTTCTCTCATTGTCTTACCCCCTTATATAGGCTAGAATGATGTAGCAACATTTTTTTCAAAATTCATCTTTTCTTGAACCTCTCACAAATGAACTGGCAGCCAGAAGTCTCGCAAACACTCTGAAAACCCTTTGTTCTGCAACACTCATTGTTGTCAGTTGTGTATTCACAAGCAGTGGTGTGAGGTAGCTTGACCTTGGCTCTTTCGATGTGCTGCTGCTGCCAGCCAGCATCATAATATTTTTAAATTTGGCATAGATGATCAATAGCAACACATAAAAGGGACTACCTTGAGGCCAAAAATCAAATTTTAATCATATTTGTTTTTATGAACATGTTTTATGTGTTCATTCAAGAACTGCCAAACTGTTAAATTATGAAACTTGGTGTATAACCTAGGTACCTTAGGACCAGTTAAAGGACAAGCTATGTGGCATCTTAACTGCAATAAGTTATAGCATGGAAGATACTCTTATCAGTTTGTTTTAGTTGTTCTCTTAGATTATGGAAATACAGGTAAACTAGCTTTACCAAGGGGGGTACTTTATGCCTACCTTCTGTAATTTTTTAAATTATTTTTTCTAATCTTTTGATTAAAGGCATACAATTAATAGTTACTGTCAATATTGTTTCTACTACTGAATCGCATAATTGTTTCAAAGTTTTCATTGTTAGTCCTTTTGAGAAACAATTGAATGTCAAGGTGGTCATAAAGTACTGTCCTGTCAGTATAATGTGATTCATATAAAAAAGTAAAAAAGAAATAGTTAAACAATGTTAAATATTAGCTTTATAAACATGAAAAGATATAATACCCAATTTTAAAAGAAATTTGTTTTAAAAATTGCTCAGATATTTTATTACCAGTGGCGGTCACAAAGTGGTGGTCACGGGGTTTGGTAGTATAAGTTATGGAATAAGGCTTGACATTGCTAGGGTTAAAGCTCAAGTGTCTCTACTGGCAGAGGGGGCAAAGTTCTATATGAAAATGACTCAACCACTATTTTTGTGATGCATTATTTAAACAGCATGTTTTCAAAAGTCTATGTGAGTAACCTAAAATCCAGAGTAACATAATGTATATTAAACTGAAGTAATACATACAGAAGAGCTACATTATACACCTTAAAACTAATGAGTAAGATAAAAACACTCTAGCTTTACTTACAGAAAGCTAATAAGTTATTCCAAAAGCCCAAATATAAAATACTAGGGTAATACCAAAAGTAAGGTCTCCAAAGTGCTGGGACCGCAGGGAAACTGTTTACATGGCCATTAGGCATACTGCTGTGTTTTTTGCTTTCCCCTCTCTCTACAGAAACCATCATACAGCCAATGGGGCATTCAGTCTTGGCTTGGTAGCCAGTTGTAATGGATTTCCTGTTTGCCGCTACCACCAGGTGCAAAGTTTGTGCAGTTATTCAGTTTTTGAATGCAACAGCATTAAACCAATCAAAATTCATCAACAGTTGATTGTAGTGTATGGAAAGTCATGTATATATATATATCAGAAATGTCCACAAGAAGTGTAGAGACCAAACAACAATCATGTGAGTGGCTGCATTCCAATTCATTCAGGCCACAAAAATACAGAACACAGTTTGCTGGTAAAGTCAAGGCAACTGTATTTTGGAATCAAAGGAGGACATCGTTGGTCAACTTCAGGACTCCTGGGACAACAATAAATGCCAACAGGTATTAAGAGACACTAAAAAGACTCAGACAAATGATTCAGAACCAAAGAAGAGAATGTTCAGCAAGTGCATAAACCTTCTCCCCTACAATGCACACCACCCATCAAACCGTGAATCTTTTACAACAGTTTGGATGGGACACCATTACCCATCAATCCTATAGTCTGCACTTAGCACCCAGTGACTATCACTTATTTCCCAAGTTGAAAGAACACTTGGCTGGAAAGCGCTTCAGTGATGACGATGAGGTGAAGGATGATATCCACAGCTTCCTCAATAACACAGTGGTGAGGTGGTGCAACATGGACATACAAAAACTGTCATAACACTTACAAAAATGCATTGATCAAAATGATGTTTATGTGGAGAAGTAGAAGAATGTTCAAGCTTCAAAACTATGTACCATGTATTGAACATAAACAGTGATTTATATTTTTTAAAAATTGTAAAACCTTACTTTTGGAATTAGCCTCATATTAACAAACTATCCTTTGAAAAGTCATGCACTTACAGCTCAAAAAAGAATCTCAGAGAGTAACATAATTCCAAATCAAGTAAAAATAACAGTAGTAAGCAACCTTATTTTGCTTAAGCTATATTGATTTTCTAAACTACATAAAAATTATGGAACTATGCATCTGCTATTATACACTTACAATTTTGCTAAATAGTTGGTCAAAAAATGCAATTTTTTGAAAAATTATAAAACTCCTTCAAACTGGTCACTAAAATCAAGGATATTATTATAGTAATTCTATTCAATTTTCACACTCACTTCATTAAGTCCTACTGTCACCTCAATAATGTAATGTAGTTAATTTTCCCTGTCTTTTCACTTTCCTTCATGACAGAGCCACTTGATGAACTATGCACAAAACAGCTTCCTCTTTGGAGATTCACTCAGTCAGAAACTGAGCACAAGACATCTCTAATCTCTTGTGGAAGCAGCACTCACTATCGTCACAAACTCACTTGTAGAATTGCATTTGATGTTGCACAGAAATGCACTTACCAATTCTCATTAGATTACATTTCTTTTCCATGTACATATTTTATGTATTTATTTTTTGCTTAAATCTAAGCACAAATAAGAGCCTTTGCTGTCCCTTTCCTGTTTGACCTCTCTTTTACTGGTGTCCTGGCCTTCCGCCTTCTCGAGAGGTCTCCTCCTTATCTTGCAATCTCTTAGTTTCCCTATTTTCTTTTTCTTTCCTCCCTTTTTTTACTTTTCTATTCCAATTTTCTTTTGCTTTACTTAGGAAATCTCCCATACTTTTATTCTTCTTTTCCTTATTTTCTGTTAGCATTCTTTTTGCTACTATTTTTTACTGATGTTTTTCCCATTTTCTTTTCTCCATTTATCTAACTCCTTACAGTCTGTTACATAACACTCTGTACATTCTTCTTTCCTGAATAATTAATATATATATATTTTTTTTTTTTTGCTGCTCTTAGACCCATTAAGTATATTGCACCTGTCCATGCTATTCCCTCCCTCTCTCTTTTATTGCAATGGTCTATATATTTCTCCCTACCCCACTCCCTTTTAATTTCTCTGTAAAATGTGAAACTACTCCATATCCCTTATTTACTTATATCCTCCACTCTAGTTCTCACCTTCTTTCAGAAATCTTCTTTGTTTCCTTCCCCTTTTCTCCATATATCTTCCATCTCTATTTTTCCATTTTTGTTTCCACCCCTACGCACCATCTGTTTTTATTTTTTATATCCCTTTGTTGTATCATGCATCAGTTTAATATTTCCTCATCCATTTTTGTGCACCTGTACCAGAATTTTAGCAGCCTTTCCATTACTACCCCCTTTCTCCTTGTTCTTCCCAGTTCCATCATTGCCACTTCCTTGGTGCTGATTGGGGTAGCCCCAACACTTCCTTGCAAAATGATCTAAATCTCTGTTCTACCAACTCTCACTAATGGCTCACTCTCAAAAATGCTCACTTATACTATTGCGTTCCAGTGCAACTTTGAGTCTGGGGCCCACAACTTTCTGTGTAGAAGTTGCATTGTTGACACCACTCCATGTCACTTTGAAGATGTATCCAGTAAAATAGGTGATGTGGTTTCTCCAAGATCTTATTTATATCCAGGTGCCCTTTGTGTAGTGTCAACATGGATCTCCTTAAGGACTTCTTTCAAGTTGCTCCTCTCTCTCTCTCTCTCTCTCTCTCTCTCTCTCTCTCTCTCTCTCTTTGTCCCTGTCCCTCAGTTCCTCTGTCTATCTCTATATTTTTTTTTTTTTATATCAACATCCTCCAACGTAATGTCATATCGGACAACAAATGAAATTAGTGAAATAGTGCTCAAATGGGCCTGAGGTCCATAGAGATTAAAGTTACCCAACATTCGTCTTCTCAGCATAAGGGAAAACCTCTGGGAAGAGGGAGAACCTTATCTGGATAACTCACACTAACTGAGATTCAAATTTGGGACCTCTTGAATGTGAGGCAGACACACTACCACCACACCACAGAGGTGGGTAGTTGCTCCTCAGGAGCACTAGGTGTTCTTTCCTGGTTTTTCTACTTGCAGTCACCTATACTCTCTTTAAAGCACTATTCTTGACCACTGAGGGGTCTCACTGCACCCATTAGCTCTTATAAATCAAACCCCATGGAGCAACTGTCCATGCAGGTCATTCGCTATAAGGTCTCTTCATCCTAACCAACTGCACGTTGCATCCAATTGGACATAAGGCTACAACACTCTCTTTTGTCTCAGTCTTCACACAGTAGTTGCAGTTTTCATGGTATGGTTTTCATGAAAGAGCATCTCTGCTCAGCTATCAAGCCATCCTCACTATTACTAGCCATGGTGCTCAAAGTGAAGCAAGGGGAAGGTAATGATGATGCCGACATGCCTCTCTTCAACCCGGCCCTTAGTAGCTTTCTGGATTGTTGGGCAGGGTATGCCTAGAGCGTACCCTTAGGTGTTGGGCTCTATGCAATTCCAGTGCATAGGTCTTCCACCCACAGTCCCATAAGGTAGGGCTGTGTGGTTGGCGCTGGTAATCGTCATTCTCAGCTGCCACACCTCTGGGCAGCACCAGGGTGACTCTTGTGGCTTTAAATAAGGAAGGCAGTCGCCAGTGTGTTGTTTACATTATGGTGTTCCTCCAGGAGAAGCAGCTGTTTCACCTCTCAGTCCCTTACCCATTGATGGATGTGTGGGCTGCCTCTCCAGAGAGCTGTGCTGTGTTCTCTGTGAGCTGCAATTGCCTCAAACTCTCACTTAAACGCTGTCCAAGCTGAAGTGACATCAAATTTCAGAGGCTCCACTGTTTTTGAATTAGTTGAACTAGCTATCATGGGCTTCAGCACTGATCTTGGCTTCTAGGTCATGGCACATCTTCACTGAGGCAACCATCATAATCTTGTTTTCCTTTATCTTTTGACCTGATCATTTTTTTTGCCGATGTAGATGCTTTCATTGCAGCCTCTATCATTGTCAGATGTTTCTGTGTCTGCTGATCCAGATGTTCTTGCACTACAGCTTCTATCATCACCATCACCACCACCGCCGCCGCCACCACCACCACCACCACCACCACCACCACCACCACCACCACCACCACCACCACCACCACCACCACCGCCACTGCCACCACCACCACCATATTTTTCTTCATCTGCTGGAGTAGTTGCTCTTCCACTTAATTTTTTCTTCCATGCCAGATTTGATTTCTTCTAGCTCTGTTGTAATGTTGTCTTTCATGTGTTTTACTATTGCATTTATATCCATTTTTAAAGAGTAGATGTCAAATTGTAGTCTGGATTTCATTTTTTACATTTGGTTCTTCATTTCTTCCTTAACATTCTTCATTTCCATTTCCACCATACCAGATTTCATTTCTGTTTCCATATGCCAGATTCTATTTTCATCTTCATCTTCTCCATTCCGGATTTCATGTTCTTCACTTCTCTTAATCATTTTAAAAGAATTTCCTCCATCATGCCATTTAAATGACAGGCCATAAACATGTTAGCTAAACATCAAAATAAAAGTGGGATACTTTCATCATAATTTTATCCAGTGTGTGATCTTCAAAATGATATGTTTGAAGATCATTTTCACTAATATCCAGCCACTTCCATCCAATCCTCCTTAAGCAAGAAGTACTGGAGAGAGAGAGAATTGAAGGTTTCATTGTCAACAACTCAGCATTAGCCAACAAACAGTACTAAACATGACAGCAAGCTGCTAAGAGGCACCAAGAAACCTCTAAATCTCAGCATCTGTGAAAACATTTTTATTCAATGAATGAGTAATGAATAGTATTATGAATTTCAAAATCCTTGCAGCAGATGATGTCACCAAATTCATGAGTAAGAAGGCAGAGGGTAAAACACCACCAAAGAATGAAACAGCCAGCCTTATGATAATAAAGAAGATGTTTGCCTAAAACTTGTTGTTTAAATAATATTGTAACTGCACAAAAAGTGTTTTTATATAACTCATTACTTTTAAAGTGTATATATGTATTCCTTTCCTCTTATCAGCTTGCTCATGATATTTTGAGAATATAATTTAATAAAATTATACTCTAGAAAGAAGTCTTAAGAATATGCAAATGAAGCAAGAAATTATTTGCTACTCTCTTACTGATTTCAAACTTGCAACTGAACATCAACACTAATGACTGACCTGACAACTATTTAGAGTAATAAGTTGGCATATGTAGAGCGTAAGTGAGCAAACAAAACAAACATGCACAGCTAGCAATATGAAGAAGAATGGACGTAGTCGATTCCATTTAATTTGAAGGAAACTTTCCACCAGTGGATGCTGCATGATTTGCATTTGATTAGCATTACTTCGTCCTGAAGTTAATGCTTGGAGAACAGCCATTTGGTTTTCTGGACCTTTGGGACAGAGTATTCTGAAGTCTAGTCTTACCTAGCAAAAGAAATGGCACATTGGTATTAAACTAATTATTCTGTGTCAAACATTGATTATCATACATTAGCTAGTAAATAAAGTTTCTTCATGCAGTTAATTCTTTATAATGGCAATTTATACTGCTAGCAATTACAGTACAATAACTTTTATAACTTAAAAATTGTTCTTAAATGTTGGCTTGATATAAAAGATAATTAAAAGCTGTAATTTGTGCAACAAATATTGATAATGAATACATAAATAAACTCTATTATGGCTAAGTTAATCTATTTTGCTAGCTGGACAGGTTTATTTTCATTTGTAAATGGCTTGGTTAATAGAACAATAGCATGCATTCAAATGAGCAGATAATGCTGTAGTTCAGTTGTATAAAATTGAAGTATACTAAATAAGTTAATCTCAACATTCATGTCATACCAATTTTACTATATGAGAAAGATTGGAAAGTAATGCACAATGTAATTCTTTTCTTTCTTAGTTTCCTTTGTGATTGTCTATGCTACTGCACCAAACATGGTGCAGTTTTTGAAGAGGTTGTGGATTCTGAGACATTTGTGGCATACTCTTGGTGAAGTTTCTTCCAAATGGGACCGCTGTGAATGTGAAAACCCATGCTAAAATACTGACAAGGTTACTTTATGTCCTTAAAGACATGCCCAAAAACACTCAGAATATCAGACTTCTTCAAGACAATGCTTTCTCGTATCTTCTGGCTTCTGTTTACACAACAGTGTGAAGTCTGGCTGAAAGGTACCCAATCATTCACCATACAGTCCAGCCTAGGCCTAGCAATGTCTGGTTTTTACCTCTTTAGACAATTGAAAAAATTCTTAAGAAGTCAAGGTTCAGATAAAGAAATGTAGGTAATCAGTTTAGTGCAGACAGTTTCTCTAAGTGAAAATACTTCTATAAAGAAGGCATAATTTAAGTTGCTGTGATAATGGAGAGGGGGGGGGGGGAGAGGGGATGTCTCAAGAGATTTGGTTTATACATTGAAAAATAGGCAAAAGCTGTAGTGTTTTGTGTATAATTTTGTGTTTTTCTTGCTCATTAAATGTTTCATGCATGAATGAATATATTTATCTTCAACAAGTATATATGGTTGAGGGATGTGTGTCTGATTCTGGTGTGTTCTGTTTTCAGCGAAAGTGCACATTCCCAAACACTGTGTTGGTTTCTGCTTCACCTAAATGGGAGGCTAGAGGCTAACCCACCCCTAGTCAATCAGCTATTTAATCAAACTTCAGAATATGTGGGACGGCAAGCCTGCTATGTCCCTTGTGTAGCCCTGTCCTCACAGTGAGATGACCACTCGGGTGTATGTGCACATAGGGCCAGACTACAACTTACTAGCAAATTCATTGTCTCCCAGTATTCTGTGATTACAGGAAACTAAACTTCACCAAAAGGACCCTTTTACATTTTGTGGTTTCATTCCAATATGCTTTGAACTCCCACCGAAACCTGGTACTGCTGCACATGGAGGTGTCATCCTACTCATTAGTGATGTTTTTTATCAGCTTCTCATGCTTACCATTACCCTAAGAGCTGTTGCTGTTATCCTGCATTTTCCTAGCTTTTCTTTTACACTTTATTCTGTGTATCTAGCACCTTGTTCTTCCTTTGTAGTTGCAGACTTTGTAGATTTAGTGTCCCAGAGTGTTACCTTCTGTTAGGAGTTGTCAATGCTCGCCACCCTCTTTGGGGATCACCTCGGGGTTGCATAATGGGGAACACCTTGCTGAGTTTTTTGCACAGAAACATCTTTCTCTTCTTAACAGTAGTGAACTTACTTTTGTTTCTGATTCTACTAGGCTCTCTCTCGCCTGGACTTATCTGTTTGCTCAACACAAATTGCACATCATTTTGTGTGGAATGTCGCCTCTGACACCTCCAGTGACAATTTTCCTTGCCTTATCAACTTGCTTTCACACTATGTTCCATCATCACATGTATCTTTCAGGCAAATCAGCATAGTGAATTGGACTCTCTTAGCTGTCTTCTACAACCGCCTGTTCGAGGAAGCTGCTACTTTTGCAGCTGCCGAATGAGCTATCTCCCAGTTACCTTCCCAGGTGCTCACCGCTCCCTTGGTGGACCGAGGAATGTCAGGTGTCACCCGTGCACAGAAGGCTGCACTTCGGCTGTTTTGGCACCACCCTACACTTGACAATCTGGTCACTTTCAAGCAACTGTGCCCTAGAGCTCGCTGCATCATACATGCCAGTAAGATACGGTGTGAATCTGTTTTGTGGGGTCCTTTAATAATTTCACACCATTGTCTGCCATTTGAGACAAGCTTCGTCTTGTAGCTGGCCAAGTTTCACAGCTTACTCTACCTGGTTTTAGGATTAATAGTGACATCATAGTTTTCCCTAGAGATGTTGCTGATATGCTGAGCAATGCTTTTGCTGGTATTTCCAACTCCTCACATTACCACAGTGCTTTACGTCTATCAAGAACCGGATTGAGTCATATGAACTTTCCTTTAACTCTTCTAACTGTGAGTGTATTAACGTCCTTTTCATCATGCTGGGGCTGAAGCGGGGCCTGGCCTCTTCCAGGTCATGCACTCCTGGGCCAGATGGTGTTCACGTCTTAATGCTATGGCACTTTCCTTCGGCTGATTAACCCTTTCCCTTATGGGTCTAAAAACATATCTGGTGCATTGCTATTTTTCCATTAGTTTGACACAAGGCCAGTCATCCTAATTTTAAAACCTGGCAAGGATTGCCATTTACTTTCCAGTTACCGTCCGATCTCTTTCACCAGTTGTGTCTGCAAGGAGATGGAGCACATAACCAACAGACAATTGACTTGGTGACTTGAACTCACAATGTGCTGTCCGACATCCAGTGAGGTTTTTATCACTTCCACTCAACAGTCAATTACATGGTCTCGTTATTTATGCACATCATGGATGCCTCCCTCAGGAAGAGTCAAACGGTTGCTGTCTTTTTTAATTCAAAGAAGGTATGTGATACTTGCTGGAGGTTTAGTATTCTTCGTAGGTACCCTCCATAAATGGGGCATTTGTGGTCGTCTGCTCCTATTTATTTGGGTGTTTATGAGGGATAATATTTCACATAGGTATGGGTTTGGTGTTATCCCATGTTTTTACACAGTAGAATGGACTGTAGGGCTCTGTACTCAGTATCACATTATTTGCTGTTGCCATCAATTCCATAGCGGATGTGCTCCTCCTCAAGTTTTGTCTTCATTGCTCATAGATGATTTCACAATTTACAATAGCTCTCAGCAAACTAGCCATTTAGAATGCCACCTCCAACTCTGTCTTGACTTCCCCTTCACTTGGAGTGTTGAAAAGGCTTCTGACGAGAAAACTGTCTGTGTTAACTTCTGGCACTGTAAGGCATTTCCACTGTCTTTCCTACATCTTGGTCCAGATGTTGTTCCTTTCGCAGATGAGGTGAAAGCTGGGCTTCTCAGTTCTCCTTTTTGAAGGCAAAAGGTGTGAACTTTCTCTTAGTGCTTTACTTGTTTTAAGTAACACCTCTTGGGGAGCAGATCAGACTGCTCTTTTAAGAGAGTATTGCTCATTGATCCAATTGAAACTTGATTACAGTTGTATTGCATATTCCTCAGGTCAACAGTCGATTTTAAATCATCTCAATCCTAAATGTCACCATGGCATCAGTTTGAGTATTGATGTGTTTCCAACGAGCCCAGTTCTAGCCTGTGTTTGGAAGCTACTGAACCTCTGCTCTCTTATCAGTGGGATGTTCTTTGTAGTTACACTTGCACACTCTCTAGTCTGTCAGGACATCCGTCTTTTACTTTGTTTTTTTAAGGATTCCTTGGACCGTCAGTACTCAATGGGCTTCCTGAGTGTACTCCCTGCTGGTGTTTGGTTTTGCTCACTCCCTCGACTGTTGAACGTCATTATACCAGCAACATTTTCCAGAGGAGAAACCAGCTTTCCACCATGTGTTTCCGTTCAAAGACTCATGTCGATCTAAGGTTGCTCTCCATGCTGAAGTTGACAATGCCCAGTTCATCTATTCTTTTCGCCTTTTTACCCCTTAGAGTGCAGTTGTATGGACTGAAGGACGATCATTATCATCAGAGTTTAAGATTTCATCTTTTACTGCAATGCTTGATTTTTACAATTGAGCTTTTTTATATATTCATTGGCAAGCCTTCCAGCCTTGTTTGGATTCCGTGAGTGCCCTTCAGAGCCTTCAGTCGCTATACAATTACCATCCACTAATGCAGCATATCCAGGATAGCCTTCACTCACTCAGTAGTGGTGTGTTCATAAAGACGGGTGTCTGAACAAATAGGCCAAAAGGAAATAAGGCTGTTGATGCTGCTGCAAAGATAGCAGTTTTAGCTTCCAGGTGTTTTAGTTCTTGTGTTACTTCTGACCACTTTAACCCTCCTTCAGGCGCAATACCTATTGTTACATGTTCGGGCGCAATATATCTGAGAGATACCATGTACATATATGCCTCTGTGCTGTCTGAAATTCCTCCTAAATGTTAAATATTTGTATTTTATTGTGTTTTAATTATGTTATTTTTATACACCAAATTTTATTTTCAAAGTATTGCAATACATACTACTACATTTCAAAAACATGAGTTATGTAAGCTGCAGAAAATAAACTAATACTGCAAATGTACAAAATGTGAAAGGGTAATTATTCTTATATTTGAACATAATAAACATCATCAGTTTTTATGAAATTATAAACATTATTACAATTAATCAGTTATTTGAACTAAATAATTGTATGTGCGTGTGTCTGTAATATACTTGAGAGTTTTCACTGCAAATTCTCAGCACACTTCTTGCAAACCTGTCCGGCATGCTCTAAACAATAGTACATTTCACATTTCTTGCAGCAATATCTTGAAAGTCGCTTCCTTCTGGAGTCTACAAGGCAAGTCTTCCAAACTTTGCGCTTATTTTCAGCAGAAGGACCTGAAGAATCTTCACCATGGAGTTCTGTCGCAGCTTTGCAATCTATGTCACTTTCATAATCAACAAAATCTTCATTATCATCTTCATTTTCATCCCAGGGTATTGTCAGGGCTTTCTGTAGGTCGTTAAGTTTACACAGACTGAACACTTCTTGCTTCTTAGACATTATGGGACGTAAAAACGTGACCAGCAGAAAAAAAGACCACAGAAACAATGAGGTACATGAGTGGGTGCAATGTATCTCACAGATACTTTGGCTTGATAATCGAACGAAACAACAAGCAGCTGGCCAATAATGAACTAGGAAGTGCTACAGTGTGTTTTAGGAAGCTACAATGACTTACATTAATTTAGCATAAACAGTTACGTCATATTGTTTAAAAAAGCGGGAGAGGTATCTCTCAGATATATTGCGCCCGACGGAGGGTTAACACAGTTTTAGGTTGTCTTAGGCTTTCATGGTGGAGTGATGACTGAGGTGGTCTTCAAGGGAACAAACTTCGGGAGATGAAGCCCATCCCTGTTACTTGGAGTACTTGCTTCTGGGCTTATTGTCACGAGAAAGTTATTTTAGCTTGATTGCGTAGTTGGGCACAGTTGTTTTAACCATGATCACCTATTACACTAGCCTGCAACATTTTCCCAGTTTTGATGAACATTGGGTATTTATATGGAAAATAATGCACTGATTTCGAAAATGATAACAGTTTTTCCATAACACCTACCATTTTCATGCAATTCGAAATTTTATTAATTCAGCTAGACACTAGACCTACACAGTAATACGTGTGTATGAAACTATAATTATGACTATTATAGGTCTATAATTTTATAACTTAAAATGAATAACACTCATTGTGGATCTTCAGAGCATACATACTGTTTATTTACAAAATAAGCCACCTCTTATGTTCTTCCGTGATTTGCTGATAACTAGCATAAACAGTTTGAGTGCAAGCGGCTAGTATTTATTAATTTCTGCGCGACTCTGTGCAGGCAATAAAGCTTTCAACCATTGAATCTTAGACAAACATCCATTAATTACTCACCCTTATAGGAACACATTTGTCTTAAGATATATCTGAACTTTAGTTGCTTCTTATAACTTGCGGTGATCGGTAGTACGATTTCCGGAAAAGGTTTATCATTTATATTTCCTTATTTTTAGTTTGTATTGTGTTGTGGTACATGTTTAACAATGGCTTCAACCTCTTCTAGGAGAACATGTGTGAACAATCCTAGTAACTTCTGTTACATGCATGGTTCTTTCTTGCTACAGAAGCAGAAAACTAACATTACATCATTTATTAAAAAGGTGTATTTTGCATGTTTTAATGTTAAGCTAGGAGATCAAAATCAAACATGGGCTCTACATACTACATATTTGCAAAACATGTAGTGAAGGACTAAGGCAGTGGTACAACGGAAAACAGAAATAAATGAAGTTCAGGATTCCTATGATATGGCGTTAACCAAAAAAAAGTCATTATGATGATTGTTATTTCTGCATGTTTAACGTATCTGGGTACAATAAAAAAAAATAAAAAAAAATATCCTGATGGTCTTGCATCAGCTCTAAGACCTGTGCCACATGGAGTAGATCTCCCTATTCCTGTTCCACCAACTCAACTAGAGGATACTGAGAGTTCAGTCTCTGGGTCAACAGAAAATTCCAATGTTGATGAGTATTTCCCAGCACACAGTGTTGAAGACAAGTCACAGCATTTTAGTCAAGAAGATTGAATGACTTAGTAAGAGACTTAAGTCTTACCAAGTACAAGAGCGAATTACTAGGATCGAGATTAAAAGAGAAAAATATGCTGGGCCCAGACACCACCTTTTCCTGGTATAGGAATAGAGATCTAGAATTTACTAAGTGCTTTAAGATGGAAAATCAGCTTGTTTATATTAGAGGAATATCGTGTATTTAGACAAAACATATATAAATGCTTGTCATACCGTAGTTATTGTTGGCAGTCTGCAAATGAGTTAGGGGTTACAAAGCCTATGGGTAAAGGACCCAGACTGATAATTGCCCATGCGAGAGGAGAAAACGGGTTTGTGCACAATGCTTTGCTAATGTTCAAATCTAAACAAAAAAGGACAAGTATCACAACAATATGAATGCTGTAAATTTTACAAAATGGTTAAAAATGCAGGTTATTCCTAATTTGCCCAGTAACTCTGTTGTCATCATGGACAATGCTAGCTATCACAGTGTTCAGATAAACAAAAGGCCAACAATGACAAAGCTGAAAAAGGATGTAATGCAGTGGTTAAGGGACAACAATGTGTCATTCAGCAGCAATATGCATAAACCAGAGTTATTGAAGTTAGTGAAGTCAGTGCCCAAAGAAAAGATGTACGTAATTGATCAGATCCTCAATGCACATCGCCATGAGGTATTGCGTCTTCCACCATATCACGCTGATCTAAATCCAATAGAGTTGGTATGGGGAGAAATAACACCAGCTTGGAACAATACGATTGTCAACACAATGAGCAGGACTAAACGCATCACCAGCATTTCCATATTTCACTCTCAATATTAAGGGTACATAAGTAGCCCGTACACTCGTCGAAACACGTATTACCGACAGACGCAGACTAGGCAGTCGCGGATAGCCGTGGCGATGTGTTGTCATCCCTCCCCTATCACAGGGAGGGGTAGCGCTAAGTAGGTCATGTTCCAACTTAGACCAGACGGACTGTAGTAGGAGTACATTTTCACTTGTAGTACGATTCTGTCTGAAACCGGTCTGTGAACTATTAAGTAAGTTGTAATATTCTAGGAACCAGTTAAGTCTAGATGCCACCATTCTTTCCATCACTTTTGCAATAGCACTGGTCAAAGATATTGGTCTGAAACTATTAATATTGTTTGAAGGTTTGTTTTTCTTTAAAATCGGGATGATAATGGCTTTTTTCCAGTTGGAAGGTACAGCCATTCTCCAACACGTGTTATACAGTTTTAAGTAGGATTTCTTTTCCTTTCCTGCCAAGGTGTTTAATAAACTCTGGGTGGATCTTGTCAGGTCCTGGAGATTTTTTGTTCTGTAATTGTTCTTTTGCTAAATCTAGTTCTGTTTCGTTAAAATCCTGAATAAAAATATCATTTCGTATATCTTTTGGCTTATTAGTTTCTCTGATAGTTTTTTGGATAGCTTTATCTTGTTTTTTACACGCTTGGGGTATTCTTTGTGACTGAGCATAAAACTTGTTAAGGGATTCTGCTATTTCCCTATCTGTAGTTAAGCTTTTGTTATTATGTTTTAATGGTTCAATTGTATTTTTTGATAATTTTGTTTTATTAAGGAATTTGTATATTTTATTTCCATCTTTCCTATAGTCCATATGTTCTACAAAATTTGTGAAACTGGCCCTGTTTGCTGTAATTAATTCTTTCTTAAAAATGGCTGCTTTTCTTCTCCAGTTTTGTACATCTTCTGGACACTTGGTTCTTTCGGCTTTGACTCTTGCTATATTTCTTTCGTGTTTTAACTTAGATAAAGTAGCTATATTTCTTTAGCTTTCCTTTGGGGATATGTGTTTTGGCTGCTGTCAATAATATTTCACAAATTTTTTTATTCATTTCATCTGTTGACTTGAACTCTGATTCTAACAGTATATTACACTTCCCTTCTATCTCATTTTGGAAACTGGACCAATCTGCTTTTTTAAAATTCCAAGAAGTTTTAATTTTTGGTTTGTTACTTTTATTTATTAGACCTCTTATGGAGTTTATGGTGATTCTGTGGCCTGAACCTGGGTCTTCTATTATTTCTCTTTTTGTATTGTCAATTATGTCAGATGACACCATCAGATGGTCAGGATTTGTACCCGAACCATTATAATGAAGGTAAGTGAGTGGATCATTTGGATTAAATATTAATTCCATTGTTGATGAGTTTAATAGGTCTTCTATGACTCTTCCTGCTGAATTTATATCTCTGTAGCCCCACCTAGGGGAGTGTGCATTAAAATCACCTATTAAAATACTTTTGGGTTCTATGGGAATAGAATTTAGATCTAGTGTATTGTCTGGAGGATTGTAGATACTGTAAATTCTATAGTGGTAGTTACTTTTCCATACTTCAATTTTAACTATTTCTGATTTATCTTGTTCTTCCATTGTTTTTTGGATTTGAATAGTAGCTTTCATATTTCTTTTAATTCCTGTAAGAATACCATTTGCTATTTGACGAGCTTTTGGAAGTATATGTGTAGTGTACTGATCCATTTCAAAGTATATTTCCTGTTCTTCTGATATATTGGCTTCTTGTACTGTGAAGACATCTATATCTTGGTCTTTTAATATTTTCATTAGCTCTTGTTTTTTAGACTGGGACATGCCTCCTGCATTCCATTGTAGAATTCTTAAAGTATTGGAATTGTTGTGATGAAATTTGCCTAAAGATGTCCCCACCCGGAGATCCAATTGGGGGACAGTTTTAACTCCGGAATGTTTATCTTTAGGACTCATACGCATGTATGTGGCTTTCATGTAACTGTTTTCTTAACGGGCACCAGTTTTACAATGTGGCAGTTACATCACCCGACTTAAACCTCCATTTTGCAAGGAGGACCACCCCTATCGTTGGTCAACGGGTCCATCGGACCTAGCCGGGAGGACTAAATAGGTGGTATTTAGATCCACCGACCTTCCCCTTATGTGCCGCTGAGGGACGCTGTTGTGCTGTGACAGGCCAGCACACATGTAAATGGCATTTCCTCCATTTTAGATGAAACAGTTATACCACTGTGATTCGGTCCCCAGAGCCTCATCTGTTAAAAGCAGGGTGCACCACGGGCAGGATGAGGATGGGAATTGGGTAGGAGAGGCTATAGGAGGCGCATCACTACCCCTTACACCCCTGTATTCAAAAAGTGCATTACCTATTTTTAATGCATGTTATTTACATAAATAAATTAATTGGTGACCATTATCATTTTCTATTTCTTCTCCATATTTGCCAACTACTAGATGTTGATCTCTTCTTCCAATTCAACATTCAGGTCTCCCATTATTATAGTTTCTCTACATCTAAATACAAAATTTTGATATAAACAACAATAGTGTTTTACACAAACCCATAATTCCAAGTTTACATATTTACTACACAATTCCCTCTCTTTTCGCCTCATGGAGTTACTGTGACCCAAAAGACGTGGTTGTCAAGTTTAAAGGCTATTTCCTCTTTTACCACCTTTCTTACTAATTATTGCTAATTTTTCTCAGCCACTTGGCTCTTACTCTGCCTAAAAAGGTTCCCTATTTCTATTATGTTTCTTGATTTTGCAATCAAAAGCTTTTTCCCTTGAATTTCTTTTAGTAGTTTTACCACTCCTTTTTACCAATTTTCTTTCTGAGAACCTTTGTTTGCCCACATTCCAAAATGACATGTCACATATCATCTTTCTTATTACATAAAGGGCATTAATTTCCCTGAATCTCCCTGATCCCGGTCAATTCACCATCCCTATTCTAGCCCATGCCAAGCCTTCTCTCACTGCTTTGTCAATCTATCAATATACTTTTCCCTGATAGAGTCCCTTTAATTTCTCTACATATTCCCGTTGAACTTTTAATATTAAAACTTGCAAATATTTCTTGTTTTTCAATTCCTTCCAGCCTTAACTTAATTACTTTCCAGAAATCAATCTCTAATGATTCTTTCCCCCTCCATATGTCACCAAAACCTACCTTCACCATTACTTCCTTTTCCTGCCCAACCAGGTGTCATTTTGGCTGTCTTTCTTGTAGTGACAAACAATGTTGTAAAACATTCTGTTCATATATCTTCCTAAATCTGGTCCAATATTTCAACACTCTTTCTACAATTTTTTATCAAATTCCAATACTTCCTAGTTCCACTTGTGCTACACCATTTAGTGAGGCTCAGTTCCTCTCTATGTATTCCTATTTTTAAGAGAATTTCTTCACATCTTTGAGAAATTCTTCTGGTTTACTTAACAGTTTATCAGCGTGGATACCCAAAAATTTCCAACAGTTAATTTATTCCCATAAATATTTAAGTTGGCCTGAATTATATGTTTATTTGAATCATTATTGAGGTGGGTAGAAATAAAGAGAGCCGGAAGAAAATAATGAAACAGCAAATAAAAAAGTAAGAAAATCTGGAGAGGAAGTTTCACAATTTGAGCATCATACAACACGGGAAGCTGAGGTGATAGCGTCCCTACAACTAGTTGTGGATCTATTAAATAAAGATCTGAAAAAAGCACAAGAAGAAATAACATCATTAAAGAGAGAAAATGAAAATTTGAAACAGTTGAAACAATGTAAAGTAGGTAATGAAACGTACTGCTAGGTTACGAAAAAGAACACTCCACATGGAAACATGACTAATAATTACAATGGCAAAATATACCTGAAAACGAGCCGACTGTGTGGCAAACGATAAAACCAAAAAACCAAGCAAAACATCGTTGGAGTCCTAGTCCAAGTAGTGGTATTCCTATCAGCATAAATCGGTACAGTATACTGCAAGAAGAAAACTATGAAATTTTGCACCAATGCGTTGTGGAGCATACAAAGCAAACAAATAAGTGGAAAGTGAAAAGAAGCCCAAACATGTAACGATCTTCTCCGATAGTCATGGAAGAGGATTAGCAAGCTATGCAAATAACCAGACTGTTTCCCCTACAGGTGTAGTGAAACCAAATGCATGTGTTAGAGACATAATGCAGAATGTGAGAACCAATCATCACACCTTTTCCTCTAGTGATTTTGTTGTGCTTTTTGGAGGATCAAATGATGTGTACAAAAACGAAAGTGCAAATGTGAAGAAAGAACTTAGACAAACTCTTGGAGCTTTAACTCATGCTAATGAGATAGTATGCAACATCCCAAATAGATATGATTTAGACTTAAATTCATGTGTAAACGCCAAAATCAAACTAGTGAATAAGCAAATAGCTTCTGTGTGTAAATGCTTTAGGAATGTAGAATTAATTGATATTAGTAATCTTCCAATGAACTTTCACACTCAGCATGGACAACCATCTAAATGGACTAGGAAAAGGCCATAGGAAAGGACTAGGAAAAAAGGGCTCAAAAATACATCTATCCCATTAGGACTAGCATCAATTAGTGATTGACTGCAGGATAATTTGGTACATAATGTGAAGCTAAGTGATCAAGCAAGTAAAAATGTTCTTGGTAAAATTACTAGTAATCAATTGAAAGTGCTACATCATAATGTGCAGTCTTTATCAAATAAAATTGATGAAATTGAGGTTAAGTTAAATGAGGATATGCTAGATGTTTCTGTAATGTGTTTCACAGAACATTGGCTAAAGGGAAACTGTATTGGAAACAACAGTTTGACTAATTTCTACCTCACACATCATTACTGCAGGACTTTGGGGGAAGTTGCATTTATGTAAGGAAAAATATTAAGTATACAAATTTGCCACATATAAAAGAAAATTCCAAAGAAAAAGATTTAGAAATCTCTGCTATAAAATTATTTGATTGTAATACAGTATTGATTTGTCTATATCTATCTCCTGAGGGTAACTTTGGCACATTTCTTAAAAAACTAGAAAGAACTTTGGAATCAACTAAAATTTATGAATAAAATATGCATATGTGGTGATTTTAATATTGACTTTGGAAGGTATAGTCAACAAAAAGCAGATTTAGAGTCCCTTTTGTCATCCTATGGTTTAAAAACTACTGTGAATGATCCAACTTGCATGATGGTAAAGAGTAGCTCTATTATAGATCAAATTATAATAAATGATGGCCAAAATTGTATTATAGAATCAAAGAATATGGGTTTAGTGACCACTTGGCACAAATTTTAATCCTGAAAGGGTCCAACAGCTGTACTAAATTCTCAGAAATAAAGAAAATGAAAAGAGGTTTTGATGATGCCAGTTTTGAATTTTTTGTACATCTTTTAAAACAAGAAACTTAGGAAGATATGTATGACTGTAGAGACATAAACGACAAATATGATATCTTTTTAAAAACCTTTCAGTATTATTTTAATATGGCATTTCCACTCAAGTATATCACAGAATCTCTCGTAGTAAACAAAAAGCCCTGGATTACAAAAGGAATGCAAATTTCATATAGAAGGAAGAGACTATTACATAAAATACAACAAACTCATATTGTCTTGACAGAATTTATGACTTATTTTAAAAAATACAAGAATATTTTGCGTAAAGTAATTGTAAAATCCAAATATATGGTATATGATATGCAATACAGTCTTCAGTTAATAAAATGAAAGCTATCTGGAAAATAGTGAATACCAATATAAAAACAGACATACCTACTAATAATATAACATTGAAACATAAAAATAGTCTGGAAACAGACCCCAAAGCTATTGCAGATATTTTTAATGACTATTTTGTTAATGTAGCAAATAGGCAACATCTTTGAAGTCACAATTATAGTAATAGTAATTCATATTTAATTACTTCAACCATGTATTTGAAACCTATATGCCAAAATCAAGTTTTTAAAGTAATAAGCATGCTCAAAACAAAGTTTTCCTGTGGCATTGACAATATCCCTGATGCTGTCATAAAAAAATCTGCTTATTATATAGTCTCACCTCTGGCTGATATATGCAACACATCCTTTGAACAAGCAGAATTCCCTTGTGCACTAAAGAGTATTGAGTATTGTTTAAGGGCCCATAGACAGCTAGGTCATTTGGGTCGTGCACTAAAGACTGCAAGAGTAAAACCTCTATATAAAAAGGGTGAAAAAGGGAAACTGAAAAATTATAGGCCAATCTCTTTACTATCTGGCTTTGGTATGGTGCTTGAAAAAATATTCTATAGAAGATTGCTTAGTTTCCTTGAGTAAAATTACATATTATCTGACACACAACATGGTTTTAGGAAAAATAAGTCTACAGAAACAGCTCTCTTTACTTTTGTGAACAATGCATTAAAGAATTTGGATAAAAAAAATATATATGTGGAGTATTTTTTTATCTTTGTAAGGCATTTGATGTTTTAAATCACCACATATTGTTTAGTAAATTGGAGAGAACGGGTATTAGGGGACATGCACTTAAATGGGTTCAATCATATCTCAAGGATAGAAAGCAGTTAGTAGAAATTTTAAATGAAAATGGAAGTTATATACATCAACATTACTCAAATGAGCAAGTCATAAAGAGTGGAGTACCTCAGGGATCTATCCTAGCACCAATCTTATTCTTACTTTTTGTGAATGATTTGAAATAAAATGATTCATCGGGTAGTATTATTCAGTATGCTGATGATACGAATATATTATTAGTAAGTAACTCTTTAGCCAATTTGAAAACTGTAGCAGAAGAAAAAATACACAATATTTCCTGCTGGTTTGATACCGAAATTTAGATTTCAAATCGAATGGGCTTGATAAAGACATGTTTTAATTTAATTGCCGGATGTGAGATTTGCGATAAGTGCTGAGTAATAACATAAATAGATAATAGAGTAGGAAGTGTTGTAAGGTGAGCAAGATATGAGTAAATAATAGTCGTTAAATTTGTAGGATAAACGCATTATTGGTTTGAAATTAACGAGTCATGACGTCATACTACATAGTTTAAATTCATGTTTGAAATTCAGGTCTGCCAACCTTAAAAGTCGCGCGATATATTTAATAAAATATAAAGAAAACATCGTTTAATCATAAAAAGGTAACTAGATATTCGGAATTCAAAAAAGAACATGTTATAATAGAAAGGGACATTTCTAAATTGCGGGAAAAGGAAGTAGCATTTTGGATACGAGGCTTTCTTTTGGATGACGTCATGACATTTAAAATTGGAGAGAACGTTTTCCTAGCGTGGGTAAGCCAGAAAGCGTCACTACTCACCCCAGACCAGCACCGCACGTTGTGGAGTGCAGACGTGAGTGTGATTCCTCTGCGTATAGAAAATCGGCATAACTCCCGAAAGTATATAAGAAGTAATAAACAATATACAAAAGTTTTTCTTGGGTAATCTATAACACCTACGCATACCCGAGATAAAGAAAGAGATCTCATCCTGAACTAGCCGGAACGAACCAAATCAAAGGGCGACACAACGTGACCAACAACATTTACGCATCAAATGGCGATCCAACGAGAACCCAACGACATCCGCCACAAATGGCGACCCAATGTGTGGCGTCGAGAGAATAGACCAACCCCAAGACGACCAAGCCAGCATCGAACCAGCAAACAAGAAGGTGCCCAGCGTGTCAACATCTGTGAAACGTGTAGTGAACAAGTTTAAGTGCAGTTAAAAAAAAAAAAATATATATATAATACTAGTGAAAATTGTGAAATATTGGTGAGTAGAAAAACACATGTAAATAGCTTAGAAATGGAAGACAGTGATAGCGATTTTCTAGGTTTTGAGACTCCGGAAATTGAGAAAAGTGTAGTTAGGATGGAAGAATATAATCAAAATATAATCAGTAGCAGAATATGCCAAGAAGTAGAAGATCAGAACGTTAGAGAAACACATAGAGGTAGTTCAGAAATGTTTAGTAGTAATTCAGAAAGGCCAGCAGTTATGTCAGAAATAGAGAATATGTTTCAAAAGATAATGAAAAAGATGAGTACAGAGTTAAGTCAAAAGATAGATGAAACTAGTAAAGAATTAAGAACAGAGTTAGGACAGAAATTAGAGAAGGGACAACAGGAATTGGGAATGCAATTGGAAAATCAGAAGAGAGCTTTAGAAACCTTTAGGGAAGAAGTTAGGGAGGAAATTAATAAAGTCAGTAGTGAAGTAAAAGAAAATAGAGAACAGGTTAAGGGAGAATTAGAGACAATAAGGCAAGAAGTAAAGAATTCTGAAAAGAAATTAGGTCAACAAGTTTGATACCGAAATTTAGATTTCCGATCGAATGGGCTTTTGAAAAAGACACGTTTTAATTTAATTGCCGGATGTGAGATTTGCGATAAGTGTTAAGTAATAACATAAATAGATAATAGAGCAGAAAGTGTTGTAAGGTGAGCAAGATATGAGTAAATAATAGTCGTTAAAGTTGTAGGATAAACACATTATTGGTTTGAAATTAACGAGTCATGACGTCATACCACATAGTTTAAATACACGTTCGAAAGTCAGTTCTACAAACCTTAAAAGTCGCGCGATATATCTAATAAAATATAAAGTAAACATCGTTTAATCCTAAAAAGGTAATTATATATTTGAAATTCATAAAAGAACATGTTATAATAGAAAGGGACATTTCTAAATTGCGGGAAAAGGAAATAGCATTTTGGATACGAGGCTTTCTTGGATGACGTCATGACATTCAAATGGAGCGAACGGCTTCTTAGCGTGGGTAAGAGAGAAAGCGTCGGGTCACTACTCAACCAGAGACCAGTACGGCAGGTCGTGCTGCGCGGATGTGGGTGTGATTCCTCTACATATACAAATATTTTCGGCATAGCTCCCGAAAATACTTAATATAAATAAACAATATATAAAGTTGTTCTTGGGTTGTCCATTACACTTACGCAAACCCGAGATAAAGAGATCTCTTGCAGAACTAGCCGGAGCGAGCTACATCAAAGGGCAACACCACGTCACCAACGACTTCAGCTTCAAATGGCGATCCAATAACTAGGACACAACGACTTTTACAGCTTCAAATTGGCATCCCAACGTGTGGCTTCGAAAGAATGGACCAACCCCAAGACGACCGAGCCAGCATCGAACCAGCAGACAAGAAGGTGCCCAGCGTGTCAACATCTGTGAAACGTGTAGTGAACAAGTTTAAGTGCAGTTAAAGTGAAATAGTGAAAATATTGAAAATTTTGGTGAGTAGAAAAACACATGTAAATAGCTTAGAAATGGAAGACAGTGATACCGATTTTCTAGGTTTTGAAAGTCCGGAAATTGAGAAAAGTGTAAGTAGGATGGAAGAATTTAGTCAGAATGTAATTGGTAGCAGAATATGCCAAGAATTAGAAGATCAGAACGTTAGAGAAACACCTAGAGGTAGCTCAGAAATGTTTAGTAATTCAGAAAGGCCAGCGATTATGTCAGGAATAGAGAATATGTTTCAAAAGATAATGGAAAAGATAGATGAAACTAGTAAAGAATTAAGAACAGAGTTAGGAAAGAAATTAGAGAAGGGACAACAGGAATTGGGAATGCAATTGGAAAATCAGAAGAGAGCTTTCGAAACCTTTAGGGAAGAAGTTAGGGAGGAAATTAATAAAGTCAGTAGTGAAGTAAAAGAAAATAGAGAACAGGTTAAGGGAGAATTAGAGACAATAAGGCAAGAAGTAAAGAATTCTGAAAAGAAATTAGGTCAACAAGTGAGTGAAAAATTAGATAAAGAAAGGGAAAAAGTAACATATAGATTAGACAAACAAAGGGAAGAAATTAGAGAAGAGTTACAGGGGTGTAAAGTTAGAATAGAAAGATCTGATGTAGAAAGTGAAAGGCAGGCTAGAAATTTGGAGGATGTTACAGACCAAATAAAAGGAGTAGTAACAGAAATTACTCAGGTAAAAGAGGCCTTAGAAAATTTGAAATTAAATGAAAATGCATGTAATCACAACAATCTTAGTAATGAAGTTGCAAGAAACGAGGCAATACCAGGTGTATCAGCTGACATTTCGATGCAAAATAGGGGTAACAGTAATTCCCATTCTGATCTCGGAAATAGCTCAGGGATAGGTGACAATTCAAATTTACATTGGCCTAACCATGTCTTAAATGAAATGACAGCTCCAGTTTTTGAAAATGAAGATTCAGATGATCCTAAAGCCTTTTTAGAAGGGTTACAAGAGTACTTCACGGTGAAACGTATACCAGAGGAGTACAAGATGGTGATAGTAAGAAAATGTCTAAAGGGTAATGCTGCTAATTGGCTAGGCCTTTCTATGGGTAACAATAATGATTACAGGACCTTTAGGAACATCTTTTTAACCAGATATTGGGGAGCTAGTAGGCAGGCTAATATTAGAGTTGAATTAAGCAATGGAAAGTTTAATCCTAGATCGGAGGAATCGATGGTAAACTATTTTATGAGAATAGCGAGAAAATCGAAGATGTTGGACCCTCCTTTAGATGAAAAAGATCTAATAAATATAGTTACTCCACATTTTCCGGAAACGCTTCAACACTACCTAATCATAGCCCGACCCGATAGCATTGCAGCTATGATCGAATTATTATCAGCCTTAGAAGTCAATAAGCCAAAACACGCATTTGGAAATACATATGAAGGAAAAGAAACTGTCAATTCTTTCGGGCAAGGGGCACAGTATTATCAGAATAGAAGTGAGATTAGGGAAAGATATAAAGGACCAGTACCAAGGATGGAATCATTCCGGTGGGAAAATCAAGGTAGATATAACCAGGAAGGGCGTCACCAAAATAGAAATGGTAATCAAAGGGGAAGAAATATAAGGGTGAATTATATGAATACAAATAGATTTGATCGAGGTCGACGGGGACGTTATTTTGGACATAGTAGAAATTCAAATGATGGGTATTGGACAAACGGAGATAATGAGTTTAGACCGAGGTCACCAAGACAGGAAGAAAGGTATTCTAATGGACGAAATTCCCCCGAAAATGCGGAAATGGTCGAGGCCATTAACACGGTCAAAAACATGGTAGGAAGTAACCCCGATTTAATGCAGGAAAACAGAAGTAACAATTTGGGAAATAGTACAGGAGCAATACATAAAAATCAGGGAAACGCCAGACCCGGTCAAACGCGCCTTCAGTGAGAACTGGGTATCCTAGTAATGATTGTGATAAGTACTCGGAAATAAATAGTCCTGGAAGGCAAATGATGATACAAAAGAAAAGAGAATGGAAAAATAGAATCGACGAAAACGAAAAAGTAGGAGATCCACCTAAAATCAAAATTGGAGTAAATGGAAAACAGTACAATGCAATTATAGATACGGGATCAAATAGCACAGTATGCTCACAAAATTTTTATGATAATTTACAAAGTAGTGGTTTTAAAGTAATGTCTTTACCAGTTAATGGGATATATTGCTCGCTAGCTGTGGGAAAACGAAAAGAGAGAGTAAAATTTCAAGCAATGATAAATATTGAAATAAATGGGAGAATACTAGGAATTTTATTTCTGATTGTAGGAAGACTTGTGACAGATATTATAATAGGTTGTGATTGTCTTTATGCCTGGGAAGCTGTGGTGAATTTTAAAAACATGATTGTAGAAATGAAAGTTGAAGATGAGACCATTATAGTGCCTTTTGTGGAAGATAGTAGTTCAGAAACTATTGTACGAGAAAAAGAGGAAGAAGAAATCCAAGGGGATACATTCTTTGTAGAATATGTTAAAGTAGGAGCTATGGAATTAACTGAAGTAAATGTCAAAGAGTACAGTGTCGATAATAAAGAAAATGTAGAATGGGATAAAAATGATTTCATAGACAATTTGAGGGTTTCTGATGCAACTAGGTACTATGATAGGGAGAGTAGTGAAGACTTAGAAGAATTGTTGAGGGAAAAGGTAACTCAGGCTGATCAACTAAATGAACAACAGAGGGATAAACTGTTTGAAATATTAATCCGAAATAAAGAAGTATTCTCTGAGAAACCTGGTAAATGTAATATTTATACTCATTCGTTTGAGATGATACCCATCAAACCTTTTACACATAAAGCGAGAGCTATCCCTAGTACAATAAGAGAAGAGGTAGATGCAGTTATAAAGTCAATGTTAGAAGATGAGGTTATTGAAATTTCGAATTCAGAATTTGTGAATCCCCTATGTATTGTAAATAAGGCCAATGGAAAGATTAGGGTGACATTAGACGCGAGAAAACTAAATCAACATTGTAAACCTGATAGATTTAGACCAGAAAGTGTAGAGGTAATATTGAACAAATTGCAGAAGGGCAAAATTTTTTCTACTCTAGATCTTACAGCATCTTTTTGGCAGATCCCACTTAGAGAAGATTTAAGAAAATATACAGCGTTTTTACATTCAGGAATATTATATCAGTTTCGAGTTTGCGCCTTTGGTATGAATACCAGTGGTAGTGCACTATTAAGAGCTTTGTATGAAATTTTTGGAGAAACCATAAAGAAATTTGTAGCTCAGTATGTGGATGATTTTGTAATTTTTTCAGAAAATATAGAGGATCATTTAAATCATATCAATTATGTGCTTAGTCAGTTAAAGAAAGCAAACATGACAATAAAGCCAAGTAAAACTGCATTCTTTGTGAAACAGACAGAATTTTTAGGTTATGTTATTTCAAATGGGGGAATCAGGCCTAATCCCGACAGAATTGAAAGCATAAATAAAATACCAGCTCCTAAAAATATAAAACAATTGAGAAGATTTCTTGGTATTCTAAATTATCAGTCAAGATTTATCCTGGAATATGCAACCGTAGTAGCCCCATTAAGACAACTTTTGAGAAAAGATGTAAAATGGCAATGGTCATCAGTAGAACAAGAATCTTTCGAAAAGGTAAAAACGTTGTTTGCAGCGTCAATTTTATTGGAAAAACCTAGGGAAGATCTCCCCTACATAATTTATACAGATGCTTCAGGACTTGGTTATGGTAGTGTCATATTACAAAAAGATGAGGAAGGAAAAGATCACCTCATTGCTGTAGCTTCAAGGGGGCTTTCAAGGACTGAATCACAGGCTTGCACTACAGAAAAAGAAATAGCAGCTATTTACTTTGCACTTGTAAAATTTAAGCAATATGTATATAACAACCCAGTAATAGTTTACACAGATCATGTTAGTTTGGCATTTATGAACTCTTGCAAACTCACAAGCACACGTATTTCTAGATATATACATGAGATCACATCCCATAACATAGAAATCAAACACATAGCAGGAAGTCAAAATATTTTTAGTGATTTGTTATCAAGGATGAAAACCAATTATACAATACCAGATACAATTAGTGACAACAAACATGATGTAACCATACTATATTTGAAAACCTTAGAAGGGACTCAATTAGCTAAAGAATTTCGAAATTTGGAACAATTACAGACAGAGGACGATGAACTTAAGAAATTGAGAGAAAAGGCACAACCAATCACAGAAAATCTAAAAGATAATATAGGTATTTATGAGGGAAAAATCTATAAATTTCATGGAAGAATTGAACCTAAATGGAAAGTAATGATACCTAAAGCTTTACAAGAGAAACTTATACTTGCTTATCACAAAACACTAGCTCATACAGGTAGTGAAAAGCTAATCATGGTAATTAGTGACCATTTTTATATAAAACATTTGGCAAAGAAAGTGAGAAAAATATGTTCAAGCTGTGATTTATGTCAAAGGGCCAAACCATTTAATATCAAATTTGATATAGAACCTCAGACAATCATAAGAGAAGGGAAAAATGTACTAGTTACTGCTGATGCACATGGGGAACTACCAGTAGGACAATTTGGATGTAGATATATGTTTGTTCTTCATGATGTTTTTAGTAAATTTATTAAAATTTATCCTGTTAGGAATATCAGCAGCAAAACATGTGTAGGAAAGATAATAAAAGATTATGTGCCTAAATATGGCAAGATTCAGGCAATCTTAACAGATAATGCTACAGTTCATCGGAGCAAAATCTTTAAAGAAACCCTAGAAAATCATGAGATAAAGTTATATCATTGTTCCTCATACTTTCCATCAGGGAATCCAACAGAACGTGTCCTCCGAGATATAGGAATTTATTTACGTGTACTTACACATCATAATCACAAGGATTGGGTGAAATATTGTCCATTGATAGAAAAGATTATCAATCACACCATTAATGTAACTACTGGGTTTGCACCAATAAAATTATTGTTAGGAATTGAACCAGAACCAATATTGATCGGGGTACCAAAAACACTGAAAATTAATGACATTCAGTTAAGTGAGGAAGAAAGAGCGAAAATTGCTTTTGAACGAATCAAGAAAAAGGCAGAGAAGCGAAAATTAAAGAAAAAGAGTAGAAAACATAAATGGGAACCTAAGATAGGCGATTGGGTACTAGTTAAAAAACATAAGTTATCAAGTGCATTGCGAGGTAGGAACAAAAGGATGGAATTGTTATATAAAGGTCCTGCAGAAATTATATCAAAATTTGGTTATCATACCTATGAATTAAAAGATGTTAAAAATGAAAAATGTCTGGGAAGATGGCATAAACAACTCCTTCGACCATACAAGAAACCGTGTGGTGCCTTGGAACCTTGATTTAATGTAAAAGAAAAAAAATTGGAAGTGTCATTTGTCTATTGGCGCCCAATCAGCTTTGAGATAAAATGTAAATGTTAGCTTACTTGAAAATCATATATTGGTCAGGTACTTACATATTCATGAAAAATGCAGAATGTGAATTGCTATATACTACAAAGAGCTTAAAAATATATTGTATAGAGCTCACAATAACAGCTTCAGAAAGATTGTTAAAATGTTCATCTCTGCATAGAGAGAAAACAGAATATTTACTTTGTAAAACATTTGTTAAAATATTTAGATGTATAGATAGTTATCACAGCAAGACAAAGAAAGAACTTGTCTGAAGAGTGTAATGGATTTATATAAATATATGTACATTTTAGTGCTTAAAGGATCTAGTAAAGATATGTGTTACAATAACAAAAGTGAAAAAAAAAAAAAAAAAATCACAGTGCAAGTGATAGTGAGAGCAAAGTGAGCAAACATGAACTAAAAGAAGGAAGTATAAAGAAAGACTCTTGAAATTTAACCTTTATATAAAAGCTTCACAGAAGAAACCATAACATATTGTAATTAGTATTTAAGGATTAATGTTTAGTCAAGTGTACAATTGTTTGTCATGTTAAAAAGATTAATGAGAAAATATGTTAATCACCAATTTCAAAACAGTGTAATTGAAAATTGTATATAATGGGAGTGTTGCCGATTATTCAAAATACAGGAGTAATTTTTAATTTTTCTTTCGGGCAAGACATTTACATTATTTTATTATAAAATAATAAAATAACATAAATGGGGGCATTTGATACCGAAATTTAGATTTCCGATCGAATGGGCTTTTGAAAAAGACACGTTTTAATTTAATTGCCGGATGTGAGATTTGCGATAAGTGTTAAGTAATAACATAAATAGATAATAGAGCAGAAAGTGTTGTAAGGTGAGCAAGATATGAGTAAATAATAGTCGTTAAAGTTGTAGGATAAACACATTATTGGTTTGAAATTAACGAGTCATGACGTCATACCACATAGTTTAAATACACGTTCGAAAGTCAGTTCTACAAACCTTAAAAGTCGCGCGATATATCTAATAAAATATAAAGTAAACATCGTTTAATCCTAAAAAGGTAATTATATATTTGAAATTCATAAAAGAACATGTTATAATAGAAAGGGACATTTCTAAATTGCGGGAAAAGGAAATAGCATTTTGGATACGAGGCTTTCTTGGATGACGTTATGACATTCAAATGGAGCGAACGGCTTCTTAGCGTGGGTAAGAGAGAAAGCGTCGGGTCACTACTCAACCAGAGACCAGTACGGCAGGTCGTGCTGCGCGGATGTGGGTGTGATTCCTCTACATATACAAATATTTTCGGCATAGCTCCCGAAAATACTTAATATAAATAAACAATATATAAAGTTGTTCTTGGGTTGTCCATTACACTTACGCAAACCCGAGATAAAGAGATCTCTTGCAGAACTAGCCGGAGCGAGCTACATCAAAGGGCAACACCACGTCACCAACGACTTCAGCTTCAAATGGCGATCCAATAACTAGGACACAACGACATTAAACAGCTTCAAGTTAGTGAAAAATTAGATAAAGAAAGGGAAAGAGTAACATATAAATTAGACAAACAAAGGGAAGAGGTAGTACAAAGGTTAGATAAAGACAGGGAAGAAATTAGAGAAGAGTTACAGGGGTGTAAAGTTAGAATAGAAAGATCTGATGTAGAAAGTGAAAGACAGGCTAGAAATTTGGAGGATGTTACAGACCAAATAAAAGGGGTAGTAACAGAAATTACTCAGGTAAAAGAGGCCTTAGAAAATTTGAAATTAAATGAAAATGCATGTAATCACAACAATCTTAGTAATGAAGTTGCAAGAAACGAGGCAATACCAGGTGTATCAGCTGACATTTCGATGCAAAATAGAGGTAACGGTAATTCCCATTCTGATCTCAGAAATAGTTCAGGGACAGGTGACAATTCAAATTTACATTGGCCTAACCATGTCTTAAATGAAATGACACCTCCAGTTTTTGAAAATGAAGATTCAGATGATCCTAAAGCCTTTTTAGAAGGGTTACAAGAGTACTTCACAGTGAAACGTATACCGGAGGAGTACAAGATGGTGATAGTAAGAAAATGCCTAAAGGGTAATGCTGCCAATTGGCTAGGCCTTTCTATGGGTAACAATAATGATTACAGGACCTTTAGGAACATCTTTTTAACCAGATATTGGGGAGCTAGTAGGCAGGCTAATATTAGAGTTGAATTAAGCAATGGAAAGTTTAATCCTAGATCGGAGGAATCGATGGTCAACTATTTTATGAGAATAGCAAGAAAATCGAAGATGTTGGATCCTCCCTTAGATGAAAAAGATTTAATAAATATAGTTACTCCACATTTTCCGGAAACGCTTCAACACTACCTAATCATAGCCCGACCCGGTAGCATTGCAGCTATGATCGAATTATTATCAGCCTTAGAAGTCAATAAGCCAAAACACGCATTTGGAAATAAATATGAAGAAAAAGAAACTGTCAATTCTTTCGGGCAAGGGGCACAGTATTATCAGAATAGAAGTGAGATTAGGAAAAGATATAAAGGACCAGTACCAAGGATGGAATCATTCCGGTGGGAAAATCAAGGTAGATATAACCAGGAAGGGCATCACCAAAATAGAAATGGTAATCTAAGGGGAAGAAATATAAGGGTGAATTATATGAATACAAATAGATTTGATCGAGGTAGACGGGGACATTATTTTGGACATAGTAGAAATTCAAATGATGGGTATTGGACAAACAGAGATAATGAGTTTAGACCGAGGTCACCAAGACAGGGAGAAAGGTATTCTAATGGACGAGATTCCCCCGAAAATGCGGAAATGGTTGAGGCCATTAACACGGTCAAAAACATGGTAGGAAGTAACCCCGATTTAATGCAGGAAAACAGAAGTAACAATTTGGGAAATAGTACAGGAGCCATACATAAAAATCAGGGAAACGCCAGACCCGGTCAAACGCGCCTTCAGTGAGAACTGGGTATCCTAGTAATGATTGTGATAAGTACTCGGAAATAAATAGTCCTGGAAGGCAAATGATGATACAAAAGAAAAGAGAATGGAAAAATAGAATCGACGAAAACGAAAAAGTAGGAGATCCACCTAAAATCAAAATTGGAGTAAATGGAAAACAATACAATGCAATTATAGATACGGGATCAAATAGTACAGTATGCTCACAAAATTTTTATGATAATTTACAAAGTAGTGGTTTTAAAGTAATGTCTTTACCAGTTAATGGGATATATTGGTCGCTAGCTGTGGGAAAACGAAAAGAGAGAGTAAAATTTCAAGCAATGATAAATATTGAAATAAATGGGAGAATACTAGGAATTTTATTTCTGATTGTAGGAAGACTTGTGACAGATATTATAATAGGTTGTGATTGTCTTTATGCCTGGGAAGCTGTGGTGAATTTTAAAAACATGATTCTAGAAATGAAAGTTGAAGATGAGACCATTATAGTGCCATTTGTGGAAGATAGTAGTTCAGAAACTATTGTAAGAGAAAAAGAGGAAGAAGAAATCCAAGGGGATACATTCTTTGTAGAATATGTTAAAGTAGGAGCTATGGAATTAACTGAAGTAAATGTCAAAGAGTACAGTGTCGATAATAAAGAAAATGTAGAATGGGATAAAAATGATTTCATAGACAATTTGAGGTTTTCTGACGCAACTAGGTACTATGATAGGGAGAGTAGTGAAGACTTAGAAGAATTGTTGAGGGAAAAAAGTAACTCAGGCTGATCAACTAAATGAACAACAGAGGGATAAACTGTTTGAAATATTAATCCGAAATAAAGAAGTATTCCCTGAGAAACCTGGTAAATGTAATATTTATACTCATTCGTTTGAGATGATACCCATCAAACCTTTTACACATAAAGCGAGAGCTATCCCTAGTACAATAAGAGAAGAGGTAGATGCAGTTATAAAGTCAATGTTAGAAGATGAGGTTATTGAGATTTCGAATTCAGAATTTGTGAATCCCCTATGTATTGTAAATAAGGCCAATGGAAAGATTAGGGTGACATTAGACGCGAGAAAACTAAATTATTGTTCCTCATACTTTCCATCAGGGAATCCAACAGAACGTGTCCTCCGAGATATAGGAATTTATTTACGTGTACTTACACATCATAATCACAAGGATTGGGTGAAATATTGTCCATTGATAGAAAAGATTATCAATCACACCATTAATGTAACTACTGGGTTTGCACCAATAAAATTAATGTTAGGAATTGAACCAGAACCAATATTGATCGGGGTACCAAAAATACTCAAAATTAATGACATTCAGTTAAGTGAAGAAGAAAGAGCGAAAATTGCTTTTGAACGAATCAAGAAAAAGGCAGAGAAGCGAAAATTAAAGAAAAAGAGTAGAAAACATAAATGGGAACCTAAGATAGGCGATTGGGTACTAGTTAAAGACCATAAGTTATCAAGTGCCTTGCGAGGTAGGAACAAAAGGATGGAATTGTTATATAAAGGTCCTGCAGAAATTATATCCAAATTTGGTTATCATACCTATGAATTAAAAGATGTTAAAAATGAAAAATGTCTGGGAAGATGGCATAAACAACTCCTTCGACCATACAAGAAACCGTGTGGTACCTTGGAGCCTTGACTTCATGTAAAATTCGAAGTGTCATTTGTATATTGGCGCCCAATCAGCTTTGAGATGTAATTTAAATGTTAGCTTACTTGAAAACCATATATTGGTCAGGTTCATCATGAAAAATGCAGAATGTGAATTGCTATATACTACAAAGAGCTTAAGAATACATTGTATAGAGCTCACAATAACAGCTTCAGAAAGATTGTTAAAATGTTCATCTCCGCATAGAGAGAAAACAGAATATTTACTTTGTAAACATTTGTTAAAATATTTAGATGTATAGATAGTTATCACAGCAAGACAAAGAAAGAACTTGTCTGAAGAGTGTAATGGATTTATATAAATATATGTACATTTTAGTGCTTAAAGGATCTAGTAAAGATATGTGTTACAATAACAAAAGTGCAAAATCACAGTGCAAGTGATAGTGAGAGCGAAGTGAGCAAACATGAACTAAAAGAAGGAAGTATAAAGAAAGACTTTTGAAATTTAACCTTTATATAAAAGTTTCACAGAAGAAACCATAACATCTTGTAATTAGTATTTAAGGATTAATGTTTAGTCAAGTGTATAATTGTTTGTCATGTTATAAAGATTAATGAGAAGATGTGTTAATAACCAGTTTCAAAACAGTGTAATTGAAAATTGTATATAATGGGAGTGTTGCCGATTATTCAAAATACAGGAGTAATTTTTAATTTTTCTTTCGGGCAAGACATTTACATTATTTTATTATGAAATAATAAAATAACATAAATGGGGGCATTTGATACCGAAATTTAGATTTCAAATCGAATGGGCTTGATAAAGACACGTTTTAATTTAATTGCCGGATGTGAGATTTGCGATAAGTGCTGAGTAATAACATAAATAGATAATAGAGTAGGAAGTGTTGTAAGGTGAGCAAGATATGAGTAAATAATAGTCGTTAAATTTGTAGGATAAACGCATTATTGGTTTGAAATTAACGAGTCATGACGTCATACTACATAGTTTAAATTCACGTTTGAAATTCAGGTCTGCCAACCTTAAAAGTCGCGCGATATATTTAATAAAATATAAAGAAAACATCGTTTAATCATAAAAAGGTAACTAGATATTCGGAATTCAAAAAAGAACATGTTATAATAGAAAGGGACATTTCTAAATTGCGGGAAAAGGAAGTAGCATTTTGGATACGAGGCTTTCTTTTGGATGACGTCATGACATTTAAAATTGGAGAGAACGTTTTCCTAGCGTGGGTAAGCCAGAAAGCGTCACTACTCACCCCAGACCAGCACCGCACGTTGTGGAGTGCAGACGTGAGTGCAATTCCTCTGCGTATAGAAAATCGGCATAACTCCCGAAAGTATATAAGAAGTAATAAACAATATACAAAATACCCGAGATAAAGAAAGAGATCTCATCCTGAACTAGCCGGAACGAACCAAATCAAAGGGCGACACAACGTGACCAACAACATTTACGCATCAAATGGCGATCCAACGAGAACCCAACGACAATCCGCCACAGGTTCGAAAACAATAAGCTCATAGTAAATACAGAGAAAACAGCAGCAATGCATTTTATCCTTCACCCTTCAAAACTATCTAGCACCCATGATTTCAACATAACACTTTCTGTTAAAACCCTTTTAAATGAAAGTGCAACAAAGTTTTTAGGTGTTTGGTTACAAAATGATCTTGAATGGGATAAGTATGTTGAAATGTTAATAGGAAAATTGTGCTCCCTTTGTTATTATTTTAGGCACTTAGTACAATTGGGGTCAATAGAAATGCTGAGGAGAGTATGTTTCGCATGTGTACATTCAATCTTAAGGTATGGTATTTTAGTTTGGGGAAATTCACCACCTTGTAAACAACTATTTGTTATGCAAAAACAAATATTAAGAATTATTACAAAAATGCAATAAAGATCTTCCTGTAAACCCATTTTCAAACAGATCAAATTCTTCCTTTATGTTGCATATATATAAACGAATCACTGATATTTATCAAACAAAATCTAGCAGAAAACAGAAACCTTACTCTCATCAACTCAGATATACATGGTTATAATATTACAAGGCAAAATAGCAACCTGCACATAACTAGAACTAGTACAATAACTTTTCAAAAAATATGATTCATATGGGTGTAACACTTTATAATAAATTACCAAATTGTATTAAATCGATAAAAAATCCAAGAGTATTCACATCAGAAATAAAAAAAATACTTGCTTGAACACAATTTTTATACCATTGAAGAGTATCTAGCTTAATTAAGAAAATTGAAGCTATTATATTGCACCAAAGAACTTGTAATATTACCAAGATAAGTGAAGTTTTTAGGTTCTAATTTTGTTCTTACTTTAGTACCTAGCTTATTCACATTGAAGTTCAAATCAAACAAAAGACACCTAATTTTACTATGACTAATTTTACATAAACTATATGTTGTTTATATTGATCTTAGTAAAATATATGTACAACATTACTGTATTTTTTTCTCACTTTTCAATGTATGTATTTTATGTAACCTGTTATATCCAATGACATGTATATATTCTAAAAGGATGAATAAAGGAAATAAAGAAATAAAGGGTCTTCATTTGTAGAGGTAACAACCCAATTAGGAAAAGGAATTCTGAAATAACACCCAGATCCTCCAAGTTGGGGATTGTAGCCATAGACCAGCTCCCTGTCATATGGAAAAAGAACTCTTTCTTCTTCACCTTTCTTTTCTTTACCTGATTACCCTCCCCTTATGCAGAACTACTGGCTAAAAATCTGAACACCATTAATTATTGTTTAATCTTTTTAAAAATAATGCTTACAAATGTCTACTTTTTTTCTACTGCCCTCAGTTTCTTTTGATTAATTTATACAAATTAAAGGAAATTTTGTCCTCAAACATAGTCCAAATCTCTTGTTTCCGTATTTCTGCCATCCACTGCCTCACTTCTTTCCAGAAGCCACCACTATTGTTCTCACCAAATAGCCAAATATGCTCCACACCATTCTCTTCTAACAGTTTTCTGACATCCCAAAACTGGCTCTCTCTTTCCATTAAATCTCACAAGCATTCTTTTAGCTTATTGCAGTCTTCTAATTTTAAACATCTATACCAATATTTCAAAATGCTCTCCGTTGTTGTTGTAGTGTTTAACGCCTGCTTTTACTACTACGGCACCGCAGGCGGTGACACTGATGATATATGAAGATGGAGCACCGGTGGAATGAGATGGCGGGGGAAACCGGAGTACCCAGAGAAAACCCGCCCTGACGCCGCTTCGTCCACCACGAATACCACATGCGGGTCCCTGGGATCGAACCCGGGCCGCCTAGGTGGTAGGCGAGCGTGCTAACCGCTCGGCCACGGCGCCACCAAATGCTCTCCACTAACATACTTTCTCTTCCCATTCTTCATAATTCTGCCAGTCCTACTCCTCTCACTGAATTCTGGGGTCTGGTCAGAAATCCTTCAGTAAACATTTTTACAACCTGTGATCAATAAAGATTGATTTTATGGTTTATTTGCAGGCATGGCAGCGCATGTATGCAGAAATACAGCTTGTTGTCCTTTAAAATAATCATCTCACATGATTATGTACTTCTGACAACATATGTAAAGGTCTCCCATACTTTGGTTGAAGGCAGCCTGTGGGATGCAGTTGAGTTCAGTGTTCACATTGTGTTGGACGTTGGCAGTATCCAAAAACTGTTGTCCTTTTAAGTGTTTCTTCAAGTGGTGAAAAAGGGAAATAATTGGCAGAAGCCAGATATGGTGATTAAAGGGGGTAATAGAGCACAAAAGCCTCCTTGTATGCACAAGTATGGCAGTATGGGGGAATTCATTTTTGTGCAGCAGATAGCAGAATCTATTTTCAATATGCTGGGAGCACAGTCGCCTTTATCCCTTTCAAGAGGCAATCCAAGATGTTCATGTAGGTGGTCACATTCAATGTTGTGCCTTCTGGTAGTTATTCCTTATGAATGATCTCCCCAGCTTCAAAAAAAGTTATTCAGAATTGTCTTGATGCATGAATGCTCACACCTCACTTCTTTGGATTTTGGTGACACTGGGCTGCACTACTCCATGCTTTGCCTCTTCAATTTTGTGTCATGCTTCAAGCATCATGACCCTTTGCCCATGACAATCTGTTCAGGAAAGATAGTCACCAAGTCAATTAGGTCTCCACACTCCTCCATCCTGCCTTGTTTTTGATCAACAGTCACATTGTGAGGGCATTGTATACAATTTACGCTTACTCAACTTATTGGTTAAAGTTGCATAAGCATTCCCATACAACACTCCTGTAGCCTCTGTCAACATTCTAACCATCAGTTGACAATCTTTGGTCAAGAACTGGTGAATTTTCTCCTGTTTTTGTTGGTGCAAGATGTCATGGGCCCAGCTGGTCTTTACATGTCTTTCACACTGTCCCAACCAACATGGAACCACTTGTCCCACTTGTACATATACTTTTTTGATAAAGTATTGTTTCCATACACTTGGTGCAGCATGTCATAACATTCTCTTGTTGTTTCCCAAGCTTGAAGCAGAATATTATATTGGTACAGTACTCCATTTTACCCACAGTGTCACTGCATTACATCTTACTTCCACAATGCACACACAAAAACTGCACATCTGAGCAACCACACAGCTTCACAAATGATGACTGACTGACTGGGTTCCAATGACCTGATCATTAACCAGTATGACTAACTATATGATATGGTGGCAATTCATTCATCGTATTTATTGATCACAGTTTTTATGTAAATATTTCATTTAAAAAAAATTGTGCATCACTTTTCAATTCTTGCTCTTATATAGTAACCTCCTTGTCACAAAATGTACATTCATCTTACCTTAAATGCTGTATCATTAACAGAGGCATTGTTTGGAACAATACTGTTATCAAGCAAATCAAGGATAAAGTGCATAGCACGAGGAATGTGAGAGAAAATGGCATCAACAACTGATACATTGGATTTAGTTTGTGCAGACAGATCTCCTCCATGTTGCACTAGTAAAGAGAGACATTCACGTGAAGCAGCATATGCTGCACAATGAAGTGGTGTACATCCAACCTGAAAATATAATAGCAACAGTTGGTTTAATTATTTGGAGTTATGATAGAGGAATATTGTACTACAGACTGCAAATAATACAAACTACAGGTTAGCTGCCTAAGATATGTTTGAGGTACCTTTAAGTAACAAGGCATAGAAATGTATTAAATATTACATATATAGTTATTATTTGCTTTTGCATTAACTATTAAATCTTATAATGATCTTAGTAGTGGAGATATGCTATTTTAAATCACTTTTGCTCAGTTATGCATCCTTTTTTATGATCTAGATTATAACATACTTAAACTTGCTATTAACAAGTAATCAATTTCATATTGAATGGTTTATATGTACATTCGTGGACAAAAAAAAAAGTCATCTCCAGATTCTAAGTGTCAATCGTAAAGCTTCATGTATCTTTGTAAAAGTGGTGTTCACAATGCACATGAAAGAACTGTATAATAGTCTGTGACTGATAGCGCAATGGTTAACTTATGAGTACTGAAAACAAAACAAAGAATACAGTTATGGTGGCTGAGAGGCTAAGAAGGCATTGCTTCCACACATAAGTTCCTAGGTTCAAATCCCAGGTCACTTGTCTGAAGCTGTAATATAGCTTCCTAGTTATTGCCTCGCCATTTGAAGCTGAAGTCGTTGGTGACGTGATGTTGTTGGTCACGTTGATGTGGTTTGGTGTGTTGTCTCCGGCTAGCTGAGCATGATCTCTTTATCTCGGGTTTGCGTGAGTGTAAAGGACAACCCAAGAACAACTTTGCACATCAATTTATTTTATATAAAATATTTTCGGGAGATATGCCGATTCTATATGTGTATCTGTAGAAGCATCGCAATCACATCTGCGCAGCACGAACTGCACGAACTCCCGTACTGTTCTCTGGTTGAGTACTGACTAGACGCTTCTCTCTTACCCACGCCAAGAAGACCGTTCGCTTCCAATTTGAATGTCATGACGTCATCCAAGAAAGCCTCGTATCCAAAATGTTATTTTCTTTTCCCGCAATTTGGAAATGTCCCTTTCTATTATAACATGTTCTTTTATGAATTTTGAATATATAATTACCTTTTTAGGATTAAACGATGTTTACTTTATATTTTATTAAATATATCGCGCGACTTTTAAGGTTGGTAGAACTGACTTTCGAACGTGTATTTTAAACTATGTGGTATGACGTCATGACTCGTTAATTTCAAACCAATAATGCGTTTATACTACAAATTTAACGACTATCATTTACTCATATCTTGCTCACCTTACAACACTTGCTACTCTATTATCTATTTATGTTATTACTCAATATGTATCGCAAATCTCATATCCGGCAATTAAATTAAAACGTATCTTTTTCAAAAGCCCATTCGATCGGAAATCTAAATTTCGGTATCAAATGCCCCCATTTATGTTATTTTATTATTTCATAATAAAATAATGTAAATGTCTTGCCCGAAAGAAAAATTAAAAATTACTCCTGTATTTTGAAGAATCGGCAACACTCCCATTATATACAATTTTCAATTACACTGTTTTTGAAATTGGTTATTAACACATTTTCTCATTAATCTTTTTAACATGACAAACAATTGTACACTTGACTAAACATTAATCCTTAAATACTAATTACAATATGTTATGGTTTCTTCTGTGAAGCTTTTATATAAAGGTTAAATTTCAAGAGTCTTTCTTTATACTTCCTTCTTTTAGTTCATGTTTGCTCACTTCGCTCTCACTATCACTTGCACTGTGATTTTTCACTTTTGTTATTGTAACACATATCTGTACTATATCCTTTAAGCACTAAAATGTACATATATTTTTATATAAATCCATTGCACTCTTTAGACAAGTTCTTTCTTTGTCTTTCTGTGATAACTATCTATACACCTAAATATTTTAACAAATGTTTTACAAAGTAAATATTCTGTTTTCTCTCTATGCGGAGATGAACATTTTAACAATCTTTCTGAAGCTGTTTTTGTGAGCTCTATACAATATATTTTTAAGCTCTTGGTGGTAGATAGCAATTCACATTCTGCATTTTTCATGAATATGTAAGTACCTGACCAATGTATGGTTTTCAAGTAAGCTAACATTTACATTTTATCTCCAAGCTGATTAGGCGCCAATAGACAAATGACACTTCCAATTTTTCTTTTACATGAAATCAAGGTTCCAATGCACCCCACGGTTTCTTGTATGGTCGAAGGAGTTGTTTATGCCATCTTCCCAGACATTTTTCATTTTTAACATCTTTTAATTCATAGGTATGATGACCAAATTTGGATATAATTTCTGCAGGACCTTTATATAACAATTCCATCCTTTTGTTCCTACCTCTCAAGGCACTTGATAACTTATGGTCTTTAACTAGTACCCAATCGCCTATCTTAGGTTCCCATTTATGTTTTCTACTCTTTTTCTTTAATTTTCGCTTCTCTGCCTTTTTCTTGATTCGTTCAAAAGCAATTTTCGCTCTTTCTTCCTCACTTAACTGAATGTCATTAATTTTCAGTGTTTTTGGTTCCCCTATCAATATTGGTTCTGGTTCAATTCCTAACATTAATTTTATTGGTGCAAACCCAGTAGTTACATTAATGGTGTGATTGATAATCTTTTCTATCAATGGACAATATTTCACCCAATCCTTGTGATTATGATGTGTAAGTACACGTAAATAAATTCCTATATCTCGGAGGACACGTTCTGTTGGATTCCCTGATGGAAAGTATGAGGAACAATGATATAATTTTATCTCATGATTTTCTAGGGTTTCTTTAAAGATTTTGCTCCGATGAACTGTAGCATTGTCTGTTAAGATTGCCTGAATCTTGCCATATTTAGGCACATAATCTTTTATTATCTTTCCTACACATGTTTTGCTGCTGATATTCCTAACAGGATAAATTTTAATAAATTTACTAAAAACATCATGAAGAACAAACATATATCTACATCCAAATTGTCCTACTGGTAGCTCCCCATGTGCATCAGCAGTAACTAGTACATTTTTCCCTTCTCTTATAATTGTCTGAGGTTCTATATCAAATTTGATATTAAATGGTTTGGCCCTTTGACATAAATCACAGCTTGAACATATTTTTCTCACTTTCTTTGCCAAATGTTTTATATAAAAATGGTCACTAATTACCATGATTAGCTTTTCACTACCTGTATGAGCTAGTGTTTTGTGATAAGCAAGTATAAGTTTCTCTTGTAAAGCTTTTGGTACCATTATTTTCCATTTAGGTTCAATTCTTCCATGAAATTTATAGATTTTTCCCTCATAAATACCTATATTATCTTTTAGATTTTCTGTGATTGGTTGTGCCTTTTCTTTCAATTTTCTAAGTTCATCGTCCTCTGTCTGTAATTGTTCCAAATTTCGAAATTCTTTAGCTAATTGTGTCCCTTCTAAGGTTTTCAAATATAGTATGGTTACATCATGTTTGTTGTCACTAATTGTATCTGGTATTGTATAATTGGTTTTCATCCTTGATAACAAATCACTAAAAATATTTTGACTTCCTGCTATGTGTCTGATTTCTATGTTATGGGATGTGATCTCATGGATATATCTAGAAATACGTGTGCTTGTGAGTTTGCAAGAGTTCATAAATGCCAAACTAACATGATCTGTGTAAACTATTACTGGGTTGTTATATACATATTGCTTAAATTTTACAAGTGCAAAGTAAATAGCTGCTATTTCTTTTTCTGTAGTGCAAGCCTGTGATTCAGTCCTTGAAAGCCCCCTTGAAGCTACAGCGATGAGGTGATCTTTTCCTTCCTCATCTTTTTGTAATATGACACTACCATAACCTAGTCCTGAAGCATCTGTATAAATTATGTAGGGGAGATCTTCCCTAGGTTTTTCCAATAAAATTGACGCTGCAAACAATGTTTTTACCTTTTCAAAAGATTCTTGTTCTACTGATGACCATTGCCATTTTACATCTTTTCTCAAAAGTTGTCTTAATGGGGCTACTACGGTTGCATATTCTAGGATAAATCTTGACTGATAATTTAGAATACCAAGAAATCTTCTCAATTGTTTTATATTTTTAGGAGCTGGTATTTTATTTATGCTTTCAATTCTGTCGGGATTAGGCCTGATTCCCTCATTTGAAATAACATAACCTAAAAATTCTGTCTGTTTCACAAAGAATGCAGTTTTACTTGGCTTTATTGTCATGTTTGCTTTCTTTAACTGACTAAGCACATAATTGATATGATTTAAATGATCCTCTATATTTTCTGAAAAAATCACAAAATCATCCACATACTGAGCTACAAATTTCTTTATGGTTTCTCCAAAAATTTCATACAAAGCTCTTAATAGTGCACTACCACTGGTATTCATACCAAAGGCGCAAACTCGAAACTGATATAATATTCCTGAATGTAAAAACGCTGTATATTTTCTTAAATCTTCTCTAAGTGGGATCTGCCAAAAAGATGCTGTAAGATCTAGAGTAGAAAAAATTTTGCCCTTCTGCAATTTGTTCAATATTACCTCTACACTTTCTGGTCTAAATCTATCAGGTTTACAATGTTGATTTAGTTTTCTCGCGTCTAATGTCACCCTAATCTTTCCATTGGCCTTATTTACAATACATAGGGGATTCACAAACTCTGAATTCGAAATCTCAATAACCTCATCTTCTAACATTGACTTTATAACTGCATCTACCTCTTCTCTTATTGTACTAGGGATAGCTCTCGCTTTATGTGTAAAAGGTTTGATGGGTATCATCTCAAACGAATGAGTATAAATATTACATTTACCAGGTTTCTCAGAGAATACTTCTTTATTTCGGATTAATATTTCAAACAGTTTATCCCTCTGTTGTTCATTTAGTTGATCAGCCTGAGTTACTTTTTCCCTCAACAATTCTTCTAAGTCTTCACTACTCTCCCTATCATAGTACCTAGTTGCATCAGAAACCCTCAAATTGTCAATGAAATCATTTTTATCCCATTCTACATTTTCTTTATTATCGACACTGTACTCTTTGACATTTACTTCAGTTAATTCCATAGCTCCTACTTTAACATATTCTACAAAGAATGTATCCCCTTGGATTTCTTCTTCCTCTTTTTCTCTTACAATAGTTTCTGAACTATTATCTTCCACAAAAGGCACTATAATGATCTCATCTTCAACTTTCATTTCTAGAATCATGTTTTTAAAATTCACCACAGCTTCCCAGGCATAAAGACAATCACAACCTATTATAATATCTGTCACAAGTCTTCCTACAATCAGAAATAAAATTCCTAGTATTCTCCCATTTATTTCAATATTTATCATTGCTTGAAATTTTACTCTTTCTTTTCGTTTTCCCACAGCTAGCGAGCAATATATCCCATTAACTGGTAAAGACATTACTTTAAAACCACTACTTTGTAAATTATCATAAAAATTTTGTGAGCATACTGTGCTATTTGATCCCGTATCTATAATTGCATTGTATTGTTTTCCATTTACTCCAATTTTGATTTTAGGTGGATCTCCTACTTTTTCGTTTTCGTCGATTCTATTTTTACATTCTCTTTTCTTTTGTATCATCATTTGCCTTCCAGGACTATTTATTTCCGAGTACTTATCACAATCATTACTATGATACCCAGTTCTCACTGAAGGCGCGTTTGACCGGGTCTGGCGTTTCCCTGATTTTTAGGTATTGCTCCTGTACTATTTCCCGAATTGTTACTTCTGTTTTCCTGCATTAAATCGGGGTTACTTCCTACCATGTTTTTGACCGTGTTAATGGCCTCAACCATTTCTGCATTTTCGGGGGAATTTCGTCCATTAGAATACCTTTCTTCCTGTCTTGGTGACCTCGGTCTAAACTCATTATCTCCGTTTGTCCAATACCCATCATTTGAATTTCTACTATGTCCAAAATAACGGCCCCGTCTACCTCGATCAAATCTATTTGTATTCATATAATTCACCCTTATATTTCTTCCCCTTAGATTACCATTTCTATTTTGGTGATGCCCTTCCTGGTTATATCTACCTTGATTTTCCCACCGGAATGATTCCATCCTTGGTACTGGTCCTTTATATCTTTCCCTAATCTCACTTCTATTCTGATAATACTGTGCCCCTTGCCCGAAAGAATTGACAGTTTCTTTTCCTTCATATGTATTTCCAAATGCGTGTTTTGGCTTATTGACTTCTAAGGCGGATAATAATTCTATCATAGCTGCAATGCTATCGGGTCGGGCTATGATTAGATAATGTTGAAGTGTTTCCGGAAAATGTGGAGTAACTATATTTATTAGATCTTTTTCATCCAAGGGAGGATCCAACATCTTCGATTTTCTCGCTATTCTCATAAAATAGTTTACCATGGATTCCTCCGATCTAGGATTAAATTTTCCATTGCTTAATTCAACTCTTATATTAGCCTGCCTACTAGCTCCCCAATATCTGGTTAAAAAGATGTTCCTAAAGGTCCTGTAGTCATTATTGTTACCCATAGAAAGGCCTAGCCAATTAGCAGCATTACCCTTTAGGCATTTTCTTACTATCACCATCTTGTACTCCTCTGGTATACGTTTCACCGTGAAGTACTCTTTTAACCCTTCTAAAAAGGCTTTAGGATCATCTGAATCTTCATTTTCAAAAACTGGAGGTGTCATTTCATTTAAGACATGGTTAGGCCAATGTAAATTTGAATTGTCACCTATCCCTGAGCTATTTCCGAGATCAGAATGGGAATTACTGTTACCCCTATTTTGCATCGAAATGTCAGCTGATACACCTGGTATTGCCTCGTTTCTTGCAACTTCATTACTAAGATTGTGGTGATTACATGCATTTTCATTTAATTTCAAATTTTCTAAGGCCTCTTTTACCTGAGTAATTTCTGTCACTACTCCTTTTATTTGGTCTGTTACATCCTCCAAATTTCTAGCCTGCCTTTCACTTTCTACATCAGATCTTTCCATTCTAACTTTACACCCCTGTAACTCTTCTCTAATTTCTTCCCTTTCTTTATCTAATTTTTCACTCACTTGTTGACCTAATTTCTTTTCAGAATTCTTTACTTCTTGCCTTATTGTCTCTAATTCTCCCTTAACCTGTTCTACCTGTTCTCTATTTTCTTTTACTTCACTACTAACTTTATTAATTTCCTCCCTAACTTCTTCCCTAAAGGTTTCGAAAGCTCTCTTCTGATTTTCCAATTGCATTCCCAATTCCTGTTGTCCCTTCTCTACTTTCTGTCCTAACTCTATACTAGTTTCATCTATCTTCTGACTTAACTCTGTACTCATCTTTTGACTTAACTCTGTACTCATCTCTTTCACTGTTCTTAATTCTTTACTAGTTTCATCTATTATCTTTTGACTTAACTCTGTTCTTAATTCTTTACTATTTTCATCTATCTTTTGACTTAAATCTGTACTCATCTTTTTCATTATCGTTTGAAACATATTCTCTATTTCTGACATAAATGCTGGCCTTTCTGAATTACTACTAAACATTTCTGCACTACCTCTAGGTGTTTCTCTAACGTTCTGATCTTCTAATTCTTGGCATATTCTGCTACCAATTACATTCCGATTAAATTCTTCCATCCTACTTATACTTTCCTGAATTTCCGGACTATCAAAACCTCTAAACTCACTATCACTGTCTTCCATTTCTAAGCTATTTACATGTGTTTTTCTACTCACCAAAATTTTCAATATTTTCACTATTTCACTTTAACTGCACTTAAACTTGTTCACTACACGTTTCACAGATGTTGACGCGCTGGGCACCTTCTTGTCTGCTGGTTCGATGCTGGCTCGGTCGTCTTGGGGTTTGGTCCATTCTTTCGAAGCCACACGTTGGGAAGCCAATTTGAAGCTGTAATATAGCTTCCTAGTTATTGCCTCGCCATTTGAAGCTGAAGTCGTTGGTGACGTGATGTTGTTGGTCACGTTGATGTGGTTTGGTGTGTTGTCTCCGGCTAGCTGAGCATGATCTCTTTATCTCGGGTTTGCGTGAGTGTAAAGGACAACCCAAGAACAACTTTGCACATCAATTTATTTTATATAAAATATTTTCGGGAGATATGCCGATTCTATATGTGTATCTGTAGAAGCATCGCAATCACATCTGCGCAGCACGAACTGCACGAACTCCCGTACTGTTCTCTGGTTGAGTACTGACTAGACGCTTCTCTCTTACCCACGCCAAGAAGACCGTTCGCTTCCAATTTGAATGTCATGACGTCATCCAAGAAAGCCTCGTATCCAAAATGTTATTTTCTTTTCCCGCAATTTGGAAATGTCCCTTTCTATTATAACATGTTCTTTTATGAATTTTGAATATATAATTACCTTTTTAGGATTAAACGATGTTTACTTTATATTTTATTAAATATATCGCGCGACTTTTAAGGTTGGTAGAACTGACTTTCGAACGTGTATTTTAAACTATGTGGTATGACGTCATGACTCGTTAATTTCAAACCAATAATGCGTTTATACTACAAATTTAACGACTATCATTTACTCATATCTTGCTCACCTTACAACACTTGCTACTCTATTATCTATTTATGTTATTACTCAATATGTATCGCAAATCTCATATCCGGCAATTAAATTAAAACGTATCTTTTTCAAAAGCCCATTCGATCGGAAATCTAAATTTCGGTATCATGTCATTATTTTGTTTGTTAATTTTATGACTGGATATGTAGAACATAATATTGCATTAATATAACTTACTATAACATTAATATAACTTTAAAGTTATGGGCTTATCTATGCACACAAAAACATTAATTAGTCTACTAACACTCCTGTTAAATAAATAAAGTATATGTAAATATACTATCATTTTCTAAAACAAAAACACCAAAAATAAATATAATGAATATCGGGCGTATGAACCCTCAGCACATATAACTGACCTCAACCTTCGGGGCGTAGACAAAATTAAATGCCTGCAGTAATGTGGACGAGAAGCTACAATGTCTCAGGCTTCTTGAATTTGTGCCCAGAGGCTATATTTTGTTCTTTGCTCAGCTACAGGGAAATTGGAGCACAGCTCCCTTTTCACCTCAGCCCACACATTCTCAATAGGGTTCAAATCCGGTGAACAGGGAGGCCAGTCTACCGCTTTGATATCCTGCCTCTCTGAGAACCAATTTGAAGCCTTTTGAGATGTGCGGACAGGATGATTATCCTGTACAAATTTAATAATTCCATCAGGACATCCCATCCTCATAGAGGGAACCAAAATATTCTCAAGTGTTACTGTGCACTGTGCACTGTTCAGCATATCATCAAGCTGCCACAGTACACCTAGACCATCCCTTGATATCCAGCACCAACACAATACAGATATGTGATCATGATGAAATTGTGAAGCCATGTATTTTGCATCGTATTGGGATCCCTTTGGATGGTAGACCTTTCCCTTACATGTGGAAGAAAATGTCACCTCGTCTGAGAGTATCACATTATTCCAGTTGTGGTTGGCATTTTCCTCTGTGAACACAAGGTGAAATAATCTGGGATCATCAGTCAGATGTTTTTAGCTGCTATTCGCACAAGAAATCCTGTGTCATTTACACGTCACAGAGCTGTTTGAGCTGATCCAAGGAAATCCAAATTTGCCTTCATTTCAGAAGCAGTTTGGAAAGGGTTTCTCTCTGTTTCTATGATTAAAGCTGCATCCATTTCTGGAACTGACACACATCTTCTTACTGAACCAGGGCATTGGTGTTCAACCCCTCCTCTGGATAATCTCACCCGCCTGTGCGCTGTAGATCAGGGACTCCAATATGAGCTGCAGCTTCACAAGCAGAAAAACCTCCTACCTGACTGCTGCAAGGAGTGACTTCCTTGTGCCTACGTCTTTGTGTGCACGTTATGCCATTGTCAAGTGTAGTATGATTCATTGAGAGAGAACTGTGCCTTCCTGATGTGTTTGTGCACCATTCGGCACACCACGTGCTTTCGTGTGCAGCATATTGCTGTTTGGGAGAATAAACCATTAATGAAGCATCATAATAGCTATCATATTATTAACTTCAACAAATGTCATATAAGAAAGAAGTGTATTTAAAATAACTAGCCACTATGCATTGTTTCAACATCCTTAAGAGAAGGAACAAAAAATTTGCTACATGCGAGAAGTGAACTTACGACCCTTACCACAAGAGTAGCCTACATTTTGTCACAGTGCTACAGTAAACACACATGGAAGGTGGCAGGTTTAGTAATGCCATGGAATCCAAACTGTATCCTGTTTTGTGTCATTAATATTTATAGTTCATATTGACAGTTTGTAGTTAAAGAAACTAAAGCTATGTATTTGGTTCTGATTATTGATCATATGGGTTAGTAATATTAAAGTTTGGAATTTTTGACAACCTGTTGCTGCTGCTACACAACTGTATAGCTGATTGTATAAACAAGGTGCTGTGCCGAGTAGGACTCAGACGAATTTGGCGTTCCAGACATGAATAATTTTTTTTGTTCATGGGTGTACAAAGCTAGCATGGATGAATGTAAAAAAAATATTTTGACCATAAAGTTCTATCTATTTTTGCATTCTCCATGCCTTAGCTATAGTAGGTAGAGGAAGTATTGTATTCCACCCAAAAATGTTATATGATGATTTCCCAGAAATAAATTAAATTGAATTAAATTTATTTATAAGCCATTAAGTAATTACAAATATTACAGTAGACTTTATCAATAGATACTATACATACACAATTCAAGGAAAACCTACAATACAACATAATCTTCCTAATTACAATATAAAAATTTAGCAATTTAATAAACTTATCATGTATACAATACAATATCACGTTACATATAATTCTTATTTAACTTTTAAAATTTCTGCATATCATATACAAGATTTTACAGTATCCATTTCAACAGTCTGTTCTAGAAATGCTGGAGATTTAAGAGATATTCTATCAGGAACTGTATCGAAAAGGTCTTCTCCAATTACTTTATTTTGTTAAACTTCTTTTACGAAAGAAATAATGTAAAAGATTTTTACAAAACCTTGGTTTGTGATTCATTTTCAACAACTTACACCAAATACAAAATATAAGTGAAACCTAGTCTCTAAATATTCATGGGCAGCCCCCCCCCCCCCGCCCCCCTCTGGAAGTTGGTGAACTTAATGTGCAATCAATTACTGAGTATTAAACTATTATTTTAATTTTGATGTAAAGAACAATTTTTATTTATCACAAATTAATACTATTATCTACAACAAATATTATAAACTTTGACAATAAAATAATTAATTAATATTGTCTGATTGCAAACTTCCAACATGTGGTCCCTCCCTGGAAAACAGCCTGCTGATGCTCATGTAAATATTTGTTATATTTGTTTCTTATATTTGTTGCAGGTTCATTACAACTGTTGAAGATAGTTCTACAAAAGTAGTCAATACTTCATGGTGCTCTATGTCATACATCAGGTTATGTGATCTATTTACACTTGCAGTCTTGTCAGATCTGCATTTTATATTTTCTCTCAGTAAATTATTCCTTTTTGGGGAAGCATGGAAAAAGTTTATAGCTCTTCAATAATACCAATGCAATTTTAACACATGATTTCATAATGAATATAAGCAGTCTGTGGGTAAACCTTTAACCCGGTTTGAACTCCTCTGAACCCTACTCATATTAGTCACACTGTGATACCCTTGTTAATGAACATGATTTAAATATACATCCGAGGCTGAGAAGTAAGTGATAATAGTGTGTGCTAAAACTGAACCTGTTGTGTTTGTAACTGAAAGAAAGTTTAATAAATCTTCATGAACATTAAAATCTCCCACTTATCCTGCGACATAATGAACACACAAAGAAAACAGTTTGTGTCTCTCAGTTGGTTAGGCACTGGCCTACTAATCCCAAGGACATGAGTTCAAATCTAGTCCAGACCAATGGTTTTTAACTGTGCTTAACAGGGACAGCCCCATGTCAGTATATTTACCGGCATGTAAAAGAATTCCTACAGAACAAAATTCCAGCACGCCATTGGCACTGATATGATCCTAGAAATTGACAGCATTGTTAATAAAAGCACAACAAACAAAAACCACAAAGAGAACTGTTCAATACTCCCAACATCAAATGTTTTATTGCCTATAATCTTCTCAACAAGTAAATTGCCACAATTCTCAATTAATTCATTTGAATTTGGTGGCTAATATGAGGATCACCAGATATCTATTGAGACAAGAGAAAATGAATATTCATAGAAACATGTGGTTTATTCCAGATTGTCAAAAATATTCTCCTTGGCACCGTATGCAGTGTTCCATTGTCTACAATCACTTCTGGGAGTATCTACACCACTCAGTTTCTGACACTGTAGATAACTCCTCTTTGTGTGCAGAAATTGCATCTTCAGGACTAGAACATTGATAACTTTAAAGTTTCTTCTTCACAGAATGGAACAGGAAGAAATTGGATGGTGCTAGGTCAGGACTGTAGGGTGGATGATTCAATAATTTTGCCTCAGTTCCATGTAGAAACTCCATTATTACATTAACAATGTGAGCTGATGCATTGTCATGATGCAACAACATGCCCCTTAGTGTCCTTGGGTGCTTTTCTTGAATAACACTTTTGGAAGGCAAACTTCCATGTACCATTTTGCAGTAACAGTTCTCTGATATTTGAGCCCAATAGTTACCACGTCACCACTTGGGCAGAACAAGGAAGTAACCATTTTCTTTCCCTACTTGATCTCTTGACTTTAATGGGTGATTGGTCATCAGGCATGGGCATCACGAAGGGGGAGGGGGGCAGCAAAGGGGGGCTGTGCCCCCCCCCCCCGGAAGTTGGTCAACTTAATGTGCAATCAATTACTGACTATTAAACTACTATTTTAATTTTAATGTAAAGATCAATTTTTATTTAGCACAAATTAATATGGTTATCTGCAACAAATATAAATTTTGGCAATAAAATAATGAATTAATATTATCTGATTGCAAATTTCCAACATGTGGCCCCCCCTGGAAAAATGTTTGCTGATGCTCATGCCATCAGGTAACACCCAAATTGCAAGACTGGTGCTTTGTTTCAGGGTAAAATTGATATATCCATGTTTTGTCACCCATAAAAATATCTGAAACATGGCAAGACATTCCGCAGTTAAACCTTTGCAGCATTTCTTGGAACCATTCTAACCTATGGAGCTTCTGCACTTCAGACAAATTATGAGGCACTCATTTTGAAGAAAATTGTTTTTTACATGAAAGTGCTCTTGAGGGATGGTTAAAGCACTTGGCAAACTAATGCCACCTCAGTATCCTTGTAGATTAGTCTAGGATCTTCCCTAATCATTGTTTCCACAGCGGTGAGTATTTCTCACTCACTACTGTTGTTGGTCTACCACCTTTCTCTTCATCTTTAAGAGATTATGTACCAACCCCTCTCAAATTCTCCAAACCAGCAGAACATGTAGTATGTGAAGGAGAAAGTTGCCCAAAAGCCCTCAAATGCTGAAGTGACCATGTTTTATTTAAGCCACATTTTAAGTCACACAAACTCACCATAAGAAAATTCTCTTTGAATCTCCATTACACTTGCTAGAATGTTCACACTTTCAAGGCTTTAAACATAAAATGATAGGAATGGCTGACATTCTATGTCTCAATACAACTAGTAACCCTCATATACTGAGCATTCAGTGAAGATGATTTTAAATGTTCCTTCAGAACATCATCCCCTCTAGCAGCCCTAAATCTTATTAATACACACAAATGTCCCTCAACTTGCTTGCATCAATAATTTGGTTCCGAGTCCAGGTATCCTCTTAGGAAAATGTTTTGGCACCCATAATACATAACAGTTTCTGTAACTGAAGTAAGTTTTTGTCTGTTTTCTAATACTTGCCTCTTGTGCATGCTGTCAAGACTTTCCAAAATGCTCAGAATTTTGTTATTATTTACAGTTAAAAAAATAGTCTGCTGCTGTACTACAATGCTTTGGGTATTTAATTTGTTTATGAGAACAGATACATTCAAGAGTATCTTTCCAATTTGTGAAGGATTTTGATACCAAATTTCCCAGCTTTTAATTTGCCTGCCTCACTCACTGGAAGAAAACAAAACACATACAACAAAGAACCCAAAAAAAAAACTTTGCCAAAACTTCATGATCATTTCTTTCAGGACTCCTATTCCTAACACACACTCCTATGTACAACTTGAGTAGGGATAAGATTGACTTGGAGTACCAATCATGAGAGAAGTAGATGCAATGATATCTGTCACAGATAAGTTTGCTTTAATAGCATTTGAAGAATCACAAATAACTGAGGTATGCTATTGTTTAGATTAGTGGCTCTCTGTATTTTGTGCTAACTTGCAGTTTTTCACAAAAACAAGTAGAAATCTATCTTTGACTCATTTTGTGTTTACTACAAAACTGAACTGATAGGCACAAAAACCTATACCTCACTTAGAAACATTTTCAACTTAATTGAACCCTATTCAATGAAAAAATGAAGCTATTAACAGTGAAAGAATATGAATCTACTGATATAACAAATATTTTAAAGATTAGGCTTCATTTACCTTATGCACTCGTATATGGTGTAAGCTATTGAAATGAATCACATAATTCAAGTTTCTCAAGGTTTTCCTTGCTTAGTCTCTAAACTATTTGTTATATTAGTAGATTAGTTGAACCGCTTGTGCACTGACAAAGATGGTACAACACTCACCATCATTCATAACTTTTGCTACAATAATCCTTTGTGCACAGAATATGATCCCACATCCTTGAGAGCTAGTAAATAGCTTGGGGCTGAGAAGCATTATTACAATAATGCGAAGCGCAATGTCAATGTATAAACAATTCAAAAATACTTCAGTGAAATAAACAGTAAGTAAAATTAGAAATAACTGTGCTAGTGCCAAATGTAAACATATCAACTGCATTAAACTTTTGTGTTACATTGGTGATTTCACACAGGTTAGAAAATGATAGCATGACTCTCCAGAATGGTTTAGCTATTCCCCTTGAAGTGACTTAAAGATTCAAGGCCAATGATAACTTATAACCTAGTGTGGGCATTGTTGGTACCAATCCAAAAATGTTTATTTTTAGCACCAGAGATGGTTTGCTTTTCATGCTTTAAAACATTAAAATTTGGAGAACGAAAAAAAAATTCTGAAAAATTGGGTGGAGAGCTTCAGCCAGATGAATCCCCCTTGTCTATGCCACTGAATTAATCTATGGTAAGGCATGTTAAATGTATTTATATATCTAGTATTGTGGGTGCATACTTCTTTTCTTGTAAGTATGAAAATTTTCTTTTAAATGTGTTAGGGATATTATAGATATGAGGCTACTTAAACCCCCAATAAAAGCATTTTCAGAAAAAGGTCTGTGTGTGTGTGTATGTGTGTGCACGCGCGTGTGCGTGTGTGGGTGTGTGTCTGTGTGTGTGTGTGTGTGTGTGTGTGTGTGTGTGTGTGTGTGTGTGTGTGTGTGTTTGAGATAGACAGAGGGGGGGAGGAAGAGAGAGAAAGAGAAAGAGAGTAGCATAACTCAAAGACAAAGGTCAAACACCAATTTCATACTTGAGCTAGACGTTGTTTAAACATTCCAGACAAAGATTCATAGCAAATCCCGCCAACCTCAATTACTCTTTCATTATGAAATTCTTCATTTAAAATTCTTCACTGTCAACCACTTCTACACTCTTCCTTGCAATTACTATGTCTCAGATTTTTATGACATGTCATATGTTTATCTTGGCTTATTTTTCCATGCCTAAGTTAAGTATGTTTCCAATATTTGTGAACACTATGAATCAGGTTTTATTGGTCATATAAAAGAATATTTGACCATATTTTAGTGTTAGGTCATATTTTAACCAAATATACAAACAAGAGCATACTTCTAGTCACCTATGATGTAGTGTTTAATACTTCAGATACTTTTGTAAACATCATTTCATAAACTTTGCCTTTTCCCTCTCAGACCATTGTAACATATTGGGTTGATGCTGCAAACTACTATTGCATAAACTACAGTGAGATTGTGAAGATTTTCAATAACTTTGATGAAGGTGATTCTACCTCAATAAAAAAAATGTACAGCACTTGTTTCAATCACCATATAAAGAAACTTAGTGTACATAAAATCAATATTCTTTGCAACGTTAGAATCCATCACTCACTTTGAAACTGTAGACATGAAATTATGTGGTGAGTTAGAATTGTAAAGGAAATTGAAAGTGAGTTACCAAGTGCACAAGGCAAAGTATCTGACTAGGTTATGAAAAAATTGGAAGTCGTCCGCTTGAAAGAAATCTTGTATATACAACATTGTGTAACATTCTTTGTGACAAATAAACATAAGTTGAAAATGAACCAGAGCTTTCTGCTAATTATTTCCCTTATTTCAACTTTGCTCCCATTACATCGTGTGATATAGAAAGACGTTTCTCAAGTCTACTTGCAGGCAACTGAAGATACTTCAAGTATGACTATCTGAAACTGCATGTTGTTATCCAATACAACTGCTAAAAATATAGGTTAACAGAGGTATGAATTATTTCATCAGTGACTATTAAAAGTGAATACATTCTTTCATTCTTTGCTTTAACTTCTAGGTCATATTTTGGTAATTTTTACAGCATAAATGCATGCATATCTCAAGAGTTTTTAGGTCATAAAAATCCTAGCTCTAGTAATTACTCTTTCATTACTTTTCATTTCCTCCAAAGCAGCTGTAATGATATTTATTAAAATAGATATATGTGAGTTATTAATGAGTCGCATAAAATGTATATACTAAATTTTCTGTGAATAACTAGTAAAGTCCTCTTCTTGCTGACTGAGGACTTGTCAGTAAAACAAGTACAACTGGAAATTATAAGAGATATATGAAAATTTACTTCAGGAATTATATAGAGCTCACTGAAATATAATTTGTATAACTGTTTTATAGCTTAAGCCTTTTTTTTAATATTTCATGCTGCATGTTCATCTCCAAAATGTAAATGCATCATTTGATGGAATGCTTGGAAGTTTGCAGTTATTTGCTTTATTTTGATTGTAAGAGCTTATCATCACAACTTAACATTTAATTACTGTTTCTTCTTGTTGTATGCAGCTAAGCAAGTGCTTAATTTCAAATCACTTCTGGGTAACAATACATTGTGAATAACATAACTTGCATAGAAGAATCACTTTTTATGGGAATGCTTTACTATATAAAGTTTGTATGTATAGAGAAAGTCATATGATTGTACCACATCACACTCACTTATGGCCAGCTTATACTTATAGATTCAAAAATCAAGCATGTTGTTTGCACTTACTAAAATAACTACATCTCCAATTCCTACTTGTTTTGTAAGTTTTTATTTTTGCACAAATAAAGGCAAAGTAAGATTGAAAAATCATATTTAAAATAAAATTAAAAAACTACAGCTTACCTTGGTAGTATCATTCACCATCTTGGACGCACCAGCCTCTAACAGTATAGTCACCATCTTCACATTTCCTGAAACTGCTGCCTTGTGTAGTGCTGTAACACCACTCATATCTGTGCTCTGGATAGCACCAGATTTCAACAGCATTTCTACTGCTGATAAGGAGTTCAAAAGAACTGCATGATGCAAAGCTGTTGTGCCTGTATCAGCATTGATTATGTTTACATGTGCCCCTGCATCAACCAGCAACTTCACTACTTTTTCATACCTGCAGCATGCAGAATGAGATTTTACAGAATAAATAGGATTGTGTACCTCTGGATATAATGGCTCTTAAAATTCTCATGGTAAAAGGTAGGGATAACATTTCAAGATAGGTAATCACATTGTATTTGAATTAATTGCAAACAATGTAATAGCGGAGGTATGATAGCATATAAGAGGTGGAATCAGGAACTGAACAAATTCAATGCCATTGCCAGGATTTGAACCATGGAGTAAGCTTGTTGGTATAAATAAATAATATGATAGCATTATTGAAAATGACAAACAAGAAGCAACAAATCAAAAAGTTAGGGGAATATCCATACAAAATTAAAGTGAAATGGTTTTGGACAGTGGAAGAGAGGAGCTAGAGGATAACAGCCGAAAGTATTACTATGTATATTAATTAAAATTGTAACCAAGGAAAAGGAGATAACTGTGAATGATCAAGACCAAAAGCAGGCATCCCCAAATTTATTTTTCATAGTTATCTTAACACTCAAAATATTTACATAGGCAGTTATTTGAGATACTGTCCAGAAATAAATTAGAGCAGGGAAATTCCTGCGTAGTACTAAACAGGGTGCTTAGGATATGTGCTGGTTTCTTTACTGTAGCTTTCCCAATTCCAAGTAAAGCAGGAAATTGTGATAATGGACTGTTAAGACTTGAGGGGGAGTTCCAATTTATTGTATTTACTATTGCTTAGTTAGTTAAATAACTTATGAAGATAGTGTTGGAAATCCTCCCAAAAATTTGAGTGTTTTGCTGTAAGACTTGCCATCTAGTGGCTACAGGTTAAACAATATTAATTTTATAAATTAAAAACCATCAAAATCATATCTATCATTAGGTAAGATGATATTTTTAAAAAAAACTTGAGAGTCAACAATAAATAAGTTAAAATATAGGCAACTTCAGATGATGATGGCAGATGGCTCACAAGTCATGTACTTTATAAAATGTGTTATTTATGTTTCCATTGCCAACTCCTCTCTAAAGTCAGAAATAAATAAAAGCTTTATATCTCAGAGAAGATGTAGTATGTTCATGTTAGAAACTTACAGATAAGTAAACTTTAGAAACCTATACATTCCAATGTTGTTTTATAAATTCTTTACGACCTTAGAAATTAATTTTGTTAATTTAGTTTTGTTCTTATATGTAATTATTGTGTTCATATATAGTACACATACTTCCTAAGATTATTAATAAAAAATAGGTATGTAAATGCTATTGTTGTTATTTTATTAGTAGTAGTATTAGTAGTACTGACAGTATTCCCAAGTTTAAGTAGTTTATTCTCAAGTAGGCTACCTTGTCTGAACAAATCAACAGGACTTGTAACAAAATATGTGTTACATTTAAGTATGTATTTATTTAGACTAATGAGAAGATACAGAGGCCGACAGAAGTATTCGAATAATATAACATGTAACATTGCACGTACTATAGATACTGTAATATTTATTTGGCAGCGTTGAATTATTGCACATGTAAACATTAACCTTTTGTGTATTCGGAAACAATATATAAAATATCACTTTGCATGTATTTATTACACAATCTGTACTGTATTTATTCTATTGTCCCTCTTATTGGAGGACATAAGTATTCGAACGTAACCAGAATGTAACCAATCGAACAGAGAGAAAGGTGGTTGGACGTACCCTACACGCCCCTACCACATAGCAGTTGTGTTTATGCTGTGCCACGAGACAGTGTGCTCAAGTTATTCAGCCGATTGTGAACTCACAGGTAATATGGGGCGTAAAGGTAAGGAGACAACGGTGGCAGAAAGGAATATCGTGATCAATATGTACAAACAGAAGAAATCTCTCTCTGAAATTGCCAACACCATTAACAGAAGCAAAACTACAGTGTTCTACATAATCCAATGCTTCAAACAGACAAATACTGTAGTAAATAAACCTAGAAATGGCGCTCCTTCTAAACTCACCACCAGAGACAGGAGGCAAATAATAAAAATGGTGAAGCAGAATCCGAGAGTCACTGCATCTGAGATTAGAGGATGCCTTGAGCAATATTCTGGCACTGTGGTTCACACCAGAACAGTTGAACGGGTTTTAAATAGTGCTGGGTACAATGCCCGCGTTCCTAGGAAGAAACCATATGTTAATAAGGTGAATAAGAAAAAGCGTATAGAATTTGCTAAACAGTATGTGGTGAAAGCAACAGAATTCTGGGATAAGGTTCTCTGGTCAGACGAGAGCAAATTATGCATATACAAGAGTGATGGACGACTTAAAGTGTGGAGACAGCCAAATACAGAATGGGAACCTAAGAACATGGTAGCTACAGTGAAACATGGTGGTAGTAGTGTGATGGTATGGGGTTGCATAGCTTATCTGGCTTTGGGGAACTGGTGTTCATAGATGGTATCATGGACAAATTTGCATACAAGAGGATTCTTGAAAACAATCTTAAAAAGAGTGCAGAGAAGCTGGGATTAGGGCAGGATTATTACTTCCAGCAGGACAATGATCCGAAGCATACTACTGAAATTGTAAGGCTTTGGATAGTATACAACACTCCTCACACTTTGAAGACACCGCCCCAATCTCCAGATTTAAATCCTATAGAGAACATCTGGAAGGAGCTCGAGGAGCGCGTGAGGAAGCATCACATCAGGAGCAAGGACCATCTAAAAGAACTTCTTCAAACAGAGTGGAGAAATATGCACTCACAGTCACTAAACAACACATACAGACAATGCCCAAACGATTATCTGCTGTAATTCAAAGAAAGGGGATGATAACTAAATACTAGCTGTTCTCTGTTCTAATACTTATGTCCAGATGTAAAGTAACCGTTTTATTTCTTCTTGTAGTGCAAATTAGTTTCAGTTGCTATTTATGAGTGTATATGTTTAATGGAAGACTCAAGTTTATTTTGTACCAGTTGTATTTATGTATGCGTAGCTTTAAAATAATAAAAGTGATAAATATGTGATAAAAAAGTGATAAATATGTTTACGTTCGAATACTTCTGTCGGCCTCTGTATGTAGATGGTCATGCAATGAAACACATGTATTATGGACTTATGTATCTTTCTGTATCTGAGTAATTGTTTGGAAGTTTAGGAAGGGTGATGTACATATACTTATAAACAGGCTACTTATCTTACAGAAGAAATGTATTTACTTTAATTTAGTTTATTGATAGGCTAATGTTACATATTGTATTACACATTATGTGTTTGTCTGGTATTGGCCCTAGCCATTCACCAGACAATATACAAATCCATAAAAACTTAAAATCAACTTTTTTTAAACCATGAAAGTCCTCATCCTTCCACTGTCCTGTTCACTGACCTCTTCCATTTATTTCTTAGAAGAAATGTATTAGAATTATGTTCAATATCCATAGGCAAGAAACCTGCAGAAATGTGTTTATTAAGGAAAACATTCTATGTGTATCAAATAATACTGTTAATTATGTGTACTTCTAAATGTATACTGACAAAACTTAGTTGTAATGTACATCAATATAACACTAGACATAATATAATTTTCACAGTTTCAGTGAATAAAAAGAAAAGCAATATTGATCCCTACATATTAAGCAGGATATTATATAATAAGGTTCTATTCAAAATTAAGCTCTACAAAGAACTGTGGTACAAAAAAAAAAGGGTAAAGAAAAGAAAGAAGAGAAGAAAAAACGAAACTAAAGAAGCATCTCATCCACAAAAGCCTGTGTAAAATTGATGAACTGTAAATTGTTTTGTTTGTAAACAGCATAAAAATTGTATAGTATCAGATGCTCTTGCACAGATCACTTAATACCAGAATGTAAGCTTTCAAATGAACCTGCCAGAGTTTACTTTCACAATAAGAATTACAGCTACCATAGATGAGTAGGATTAATAGGTATTATTTTCTATCACACTGTAAACCTAGTTTCCAATTTCAGTTGGTAAGCTAGGCTTAGCTTAAATAAGGAAAAATTGAAGCTATTAACAGTGAAGCAACAAGATTCTAAAGTAAGAACAAATTAGAAACTAAAAACTTCACTTATCTTAGTATTATTTGCTGACCCTGGGTTTCAAGCTGTGTCCAGCTCATTCTCAAAGCCATATAAACAAATTCGTTACCAAGCTACAATCTTTTATTTTTTTCCTGAAAAACAAATACTCTTATTCAATTTTTATTTACCAATCTCTGATAAGTGAAGTTTTTAGTTTCTAATTTGTTCTTACGTTAGGCTTAGCTTTCTATTCAGGATTTTTCCTTAGCAATTAAGATTTAATATCACCAGTTTATTTGGCATTTTATTCTCCAAGCTTAATTACATGTGCATTTCAAACTTTCATTCATTGTTCAATGTGATTCCTCTGGTTATGTTAGCTTATAAAAAAATCCACTACTAACTTCATAAACCATTTGCTTATATTCATTGCATGCAGGATGATTTGATAATTAGAATAATAATGGATGGGTAATATAACTGATACCGAAACAAACTATGTGCATGTTACTGAGCGGAATGGCTCAGGTGAGCTCTGTGGCCCACATTTGGTAGGTTGTGGGTTTGATTCTTGTGGCCAAATTCCTGATCCATGGGATTTTTCAGGGGCTTCTCCAAGTCACCAGGTAACTGCTGAGATTAATACTTACATCCCCACGAATTTCCTGTCCCTCCATTTTACCTTGCTTCTTATTTCACTTCACCTTTCATCCTGGTTGGTAGTTTCAGGGTCCTAAGTATTGGCAGGTGTTTTGGTATATGTATAGCAGGGAATTTGCTCTCTGTAAATCCATGTCCTCCAGATTGGGATAGATCTCTGAATCCTGGGTCCTCAAGAGGCTGTGTAAAGGGGAGGGGGAGCCAGTTATATAAACTGCCACTGGGGAGTTTAAATTGGTAGCTGTTAGGGACCCTGATCTCTTCTATTGTTTCTCCACAACACCGGCCACCTTTCATACCCTCTCATCCTATCCCTCCCTCCTGGAAGTGCGCTGTCAGGACACAACAGATCTTCTATAGGTCAAGGTGCTAAGGTCCCTCCTCCAAAGGTAGTCATAAAGTAAATATGTTTGATATGTGAAGTGTCATTGAAAACTGTATTATGTCTGAAAAAAAATTACAGAGGAGGCCAACAATGAATTACAACTAAAGTATAGGAGATATTTCAAACTTAAAAGTTATAAATCTTGATAAATGTAACCCCGTGCGACTCCCACGAAGGGCCAAGGCCTACCACCCAGCTGCTGCGTCCCCCACCTCTGCCCACTACAGGCATCATTGGTGAGGTGCAGTACTGGAGGGTGGGACGTGGTCAGCGCCCCGAGCCCTCCCGGCGAGTTGTGCGGTTTTCTAGACCTGGGGCCGCTACTTCTTCATCAAGTAGCTCCTCAATTAGTCCCCCCGGGACCTAACGAGGCTGAGTGCACCCCGTGCCAGACCTCCCAGAGGGGATAAGATCCCCCTGCTGGTACCGGGGATTGAACTCGGGTCCTCCGCGCCAGAGGCAAGCGCACTACCAACTGCGCTACGGAGGCGGTCGTTATAAATCTTACCTTCATATAATATAAATTAAATAGTGTGGCAAACAAAATATTTTTTCAAAATTAAAGCCTTCAAAATTGAAGATTTGTATTGGATTTAATACAGATTGTTAACATCACCAACAGATTTGTAAATAAAAAATAGTAATTTCAAAATGAAATGTTTTTTTAGGATTATAATTATATACTTAAACTCCTTATTGAATAAAATGAGATGCATTAATGCTGTTCTAACAACATGTTTACCCAATGAAAAATTTGCGTGTTTCTTAAAAAAAGTCTGGTTACTTGCAATAACTATAAAAAGCAGATTTGTTTAATGAATAAACAAAGAGCTAATATATAATTATAATTTATTTATGCCAACAAACTTACTGCTGGTGTTTATAAACACACAAGCCATGTGTGAGAATGTTTAAGAGGTGGAATCAGGACTGAAAAATTCAATGCCATAGCTGGATTTGAACCATGGATCTTCTGCGGAAGATTAAATTAAAGAACTAATATTTTAAAGTTATTTACAAGATTTTATTATTATTAATGGTGGGCTGGCAGTGGTGGGAGGGGGGAGGAGGAGGACAATGACAAAGTAATTTGGATTAAGTTTACAAGAACATAAATCTTTGTCAGCAGTTTTTACATATGACCTATGACTCTCTTCCAAACAATCACACAATTCTGCGTTTTCAATCTCACAACTTATTGGTTTTAATGCAATTAATGTTTTTGTAAAATAATGCAACTTTTCCTCTTTATTCCAATTACTGCCAACCCATTTTATTAACAAAAACCTTTTGAAACAGATTCAAAACATCACATTCTTTAGCTTGATATCATGCTGGTTGACTGAATGAGTAGTGGTTCTGAGATATGAACTATGGACTTTCCTTTCTTTTGAATGAGGGTGAATAGTTTGAGGTCTATGCCATTTTATGCATCAAAGACTATATATACTTTTAGTTAATCTTTTGTTTTTCTATTGTTATTCCTGAACTTGTTTACTTGGTTTATAATAAATACGTTGCGTAGTATTGCTATTGAATTTATTGAATGCATTCTGAGTCACAAATTGGTGACGCCGACCTGATACTGTAGTAGGCATTCAATATATTTTTATGTTGAACGAATCACGATATCTACACAATATATACTAACTCTACCTCTCCATTGTGATTATAGTTTGTGTACTTAACCAAAATCTCATGGCGACTGACGATCAAGCAGTGATAAACTCTATTTCAGTCAAGCCACCACCCTTTTGGTCAGAAAATCCGGTGCTTTGATTCGCTCAACTTGAGAGCCAACTTATTCTCGCCAACATAACTGCCGATAATACAAAATATAGTTATGTGGTGGCTAGTTTAATGGAAAAAGTAGCCACAGAGGTACAGGACATTTTATCGTCACCGCCAGCCACAAATATGGCATGATTAAAAAAGCATTAATCGAACGCTTGTCACAATCTGAGGCAAAAAGACTCGAAAAACTGCTTCGAACTGAAGAACTTGGTGACCGTACTACATCCCAATTACTCTGCCGTCTGAAAACATTAGCCGGTACGACAATGGCAGAAGACATGTTAAAAAGTATCTGGATGTCCCGCCTACCGTCTGATGTTCAGAAAATTCTAACCGTTTCAGAAGGCAACCTCGATGCATTGGCCACAATTGCCGATAGATTGATAGAGCTATACCCGTCAACACCAAAGTCCTCGATAATAGCAACAGCGCCTGAGACCGCAACTATTGCGTCATTACAACTCCAAATCAATGAGCTGACAAAGTTGGTAACCAAAATGGTGACACAAAATTCTCACTCCAGCCGTTCGTCTTCCCGGCATCGTTCTTCACATCGCCATCGTTCTCCAAGACCGAATTCAACTAGTACAGATATTTGTTGGTATCACAGAAAATTCGGACCTAAGGCTCAGAAATGTCGTCTGCCATGCAACCAGGGAAACAATTCCGGGGGTCAGTAGCGACGGCAACTGACCCCATCCATGTGAACCGCCGTCTTTTCATGACCGACAAAACATCTAAAGTGGAATATATGTGTTTAGGCTTTCACGGCCGGTGTCTTGATGATTCCAAATGTTTAGTTCTTCCGGGCTTGTAGGCCGTGGTCTAGAAGGCATGGTAGATACCAACGTTTCGCCAAGTACTGCGCTTGGCATCATCAGGGTAACACGATCCTCCATCTGTACTGGTCAGAGTTAGAATGTGGAAGCAGAGAAGTAATGTAAGAAATGACCGTTAATGTCCGTTACGTTTATTTATATGGGTGGGGGGAGGGGCATTGTTGCGCCGTCTAGATAGACTTTCAGACACACACAACAGTTGTAATAAAACCCCACCTACAACCGGCCAATCACTACCGTAGACGGCGCAACAATGCCCCGCCCACCCCCACCCATATAAATAAACGTAACTGACATTAACGGTCATTTCTTCCACTACTTCTCTGCTTCCACATTCTAACTCTGACCAGTGCAGATGGAGGATCGTGTTACCCTGATGATGCCAAGCGCAGTACTTGGCGAAACGTTGGTATCTACCATGCCTTCTAGACCACGGCCTACAAGCCCGGAAGAACTAAACATTTGGAATAATCTAAAGTGGACTTCCTCATAGACACAGGAGCCGATATTTGTGTCTTTCCTGTAGTCCGCCTTCCTCGTCACCGCGCAGAAGAGTATCAATTTTTCGCAGCAAACGGAACAGCTATTAAAACTTACGGCCATACAATCCTAAAACTCGATCTTTCTCTACGTCGTGAATTCACGTGGCGTTTCATTGTAGCTGATGTGATTCACCCTATCATCGGAGCTGATTTTGAGGCTAACTATGGAATCCTTCCGGACCTACGTCACAAACGTCTGATTGACTCAAACACTAACTTGACAAGCAACGGGCATATTCGCTGCGTCACTTGTCCGTCGATTCGCACTATATTTGCCGATTCACCTTATCATCAGCTTCTTAAGGAATTCATCGAGATAACACGTCCAACTTCAAGTGCCATGCCGACTGTGCATTCTACGGTACATGATATTGTTACCACTCCTGGCCCACCAATCCGATCGAGACCACGGCGGTTACCAACTGACTAGCTCATAATAGCCAAACGAGAATTTGAATTTATGATGACCCACGGAATATATCAACCATCTACGAGCTGTTGGTCATCCCCACTCCATATCGTTCCTAAGAAAAACAATCAGTGGAGACCTTGTGGTGATTACCGTCAGCTAAATGCTCGAACAGTTCCAGATCGTTATCCGGTCCCACACATTGAAGACTTCGCCGTGAATCTCCACGGACGTCACATATTCTCAACTATTGATCTTGTTCGTGCCTTCCATCAGATACCTATTGCGGAAGAAGACGTTCCGAAGACAGCCGTCACAATCCCATTCGGACTATTCGAGATCACTGGCATGCCATTTGGGATTTGTAATGCTGCTCAAACTTTACAACGCTTCATGAATGAAGTAATACGCAATCTTGATTTCTGCCATGTCTTCATTGACGATATACTGATCGCATCTCTAGACGAAACCGAACATCTGGACCACTTGCGTCAACTATTCAGTCGACTCCGTATTTACGGAGTGATGATTAACACTGCAAAGAGTGTGTTTACAGCCAAAAAAGTGCAATTCTTGGGTTACTCAGTCAATTCAAGCGAAATACGACCACTTACAAACAGTGTTGAAGCAATCGAAAATTTTCCAAAACCATCATCTATCCGAGACCTGCGTAGATATTTGGGACTTGTTAATTTTTATCGACGCTTATTCCCTCATACTGCCAGCATCGCTGCACCATTGAACAGCTGTTTGCAAGGAAATCCGAAACCTACCAGCGAACTCACCTGGAATGAAGAAACTGAACAAGCTTTCCATAACATGAAGAACACTGTTGCAAATGCTGCACTCCTTGCACATCCCTGCTCAGATGCACCTCTTTCTTTAATGGTAGATGCATCGACAGCAATTGGAGCTTCAGTTCAGCAACTTGTAGACGGTAACTGGCAACCATTGGCATTTTACAGCCAGAAACTCTCTCCATCACAACAGCAGTGGTCTGCCTATGATCGTGAACTCCTAGCCGCTTATGCCTCCGTTAAGAAGTTCAGGCACGTGCTTGAAGGAAGACAGTTCATCCTATTTACGGATTCCAAACCTCTGACGTTCACTTTGAAGCAGAAGCCAGATAAAGCGTCACCTCTCCAGTCACATCATCTGGATTACATTGCCCAGTTCACGACCGACATTCGCCATATCCAAGGCGAAAGCAATATCCCAGCTGATGCACTATCTCGAATTGCATCGATTGCTGAAGAAATCGACTTTCAAGCCTTGGCATATTCACAGGAAACTGACGAAGAAATTCAAACTCTCATTCAATCCAGCACTAGCATGGTTCTGAAGAAAATACTAATTCCAAATTCTACAGTTCAACTCACATGTGATGTCTCAACATCTCACGCTCGCCTATTCGTGACTAAGAATTTCCGACAGCAAGCTATTGTATCTCTTCATAGTTTGTGGCACCTCGGTGTGAAAGCTACGATCCACCTGGTTAAGAAATCCTTTGTTTGGCCTGAGATCGATCGTGACTGTAGAGTATTTGTACGTAACTGTTTAGCCTACCAGCATAACAAAGTTACAAGGCATGTCACTCCTCCACTTGGATCCTTCACTCCACCTAATCAACGATTCGAGCATGTACATATTGACATTGTTGGTCCACTGCCTCCGTCCAATGACTTCACATATTGCCTAACGGCCATCGACCGTTTTTCACGGCCTGAAGCATATCCAATTGCGGATATCACAGCAGCAACAGTGGCAAGAGTTTTCTTTAGTGGGTGGATTGCTCATTTCGGCGTTCCTCAACGACTCACATCTGATCAAGGTCATCAATTTGAGTCTCACCTTTTCAAAGCTCTAACCATGCTCACAGGAACATGTCATATCCGAGCAAGTCTTCCATCCAGCCACCAACAGAATAGTGGAACGATTTCATCGCCAGCTTAAAACTGCTATCAAGTGTCACGCTTCAGACTAATGGACCAAAGATTTGCATATAGTTCTCTTGAGCATACGCACTGCATACAGAGAAGACATCTGTGCAACTGCTGCAGAGTTAGTATATGGTCAGACAGTGCGATTGCCAAGTGAATTCTTTACAGATACTGCCAGTGACACCATTAAGGCACCAGACTTTGTCGGGGATCTACGAAACAGGCTCAGGCAACTCTGTCCTATTTCACCAAGGCCTCACAGTACCCGAAAGACTTTTGTTTTTGTGACCTTGAAAATTGTTCAAATATGTTTCTATGACACAATGCAGTTTGTAGGCCTCTACAATCTCCATATAATGGCCCCTTCAAAGTAATTAATCGTCATAACAAGACCTTTGACATTGAAATCCGTGGCATGCGAACAACTGTTTCTCTAGATTGGCTGAAACCTGCCTTCGTTGCTGACCCTGACGACTCCACAACACTGACCACCCCAACAACTCCTACTGCACTACAACCAAAAGTACAGACCCTATTCACTAGAATACATCACCTCCATCTGTGGTAACTCGCTCTGGACGGCATGTTCGTTTCAACAAGAAATACTCTAGTTGAACACTCGTGGGGGAGTACTGAGGTCTATGCCATTTTATGCATCAAAGACTCTATATATACTTTTAGTTAATCTTTTGTTTTTCTATTGTTATTCCTGAACCTGTTTACTTGGTTTATAATAAATATGTTGTGTAGTATTGCTATTGAATTTATTGAATGCATCCTGAGCCACAAGTTCTTAGAAATCATCTGCCAATGTTCCACAGTGCATTTTCCATCTTTTAGACACTTTATGAGTATCACTTCCTTTATTTCACTAATTCCTTCACATTTTTTGAAGAAATTAATAATTGATTTGAAGTCTTGCACATTCCAACCAGTACTGTGAATATGAAGAGAGCCTACTGATCTGTAAATTGTTGTATTCTTCAGGTGTTACTAACTCAGTATATTTTCAAAGTTTTTGATCCACAATTCCTAAAACTGTCTGCTGGAAGGAAAGAATGGCCTCTCACAAGGAAGAATAATATTATTTCTTTTAGAGCTTGAAGCACTCTTTTCAAAAGGTTATGTGGTAAAGCAAGAACAACATGCCCATTCATGTTTTGGCCCCCATACCAATCTGCAAAGAGCCTCCATTGTGAGAAAAGTAACTGTGGACATAATATAATTCGCAACAATTGTTAGCATGGACATAATATGGTTTGCACCAACACCCACTTTTCACTTACCAGTTACACAGGGACAAAATACGATTTCATGCAAACAGAATTCTGTATTGAAAGAGCATGCTAAAGACTATATGAATTCATGTAAAACACGATTTTGTCCAAGGGTGTACATAATGCACTTTGCAATGATAATCCTCATATATGTGCAAGCTTTCAAGTTAATGTCCATAGCCTTATGTTCTAAGATTTCATCCCTGTTTTGCTGTGGTTTAAGTGCTTCTTCCTGCTAGTCTATACTCTCTGTCATATTTATATTCACCTTAGAGTGAAATTATAATTAGTGCTTCATTGTGTTGAAGTCCAATTAATGTCTCCACAATTAGGATATACTGCTTGCATTTAACATTGTATTGAATCAATTTAACAACAGGAAAATTCAAGCATATTAAAAATTAATGTCTGTATGTTTTGGTAGTGAAATAAGCAACTGCAAGATTAGGTAAGGTTACTGAAAAAATGGGTAGTACTATTACTTTATGGAAAAGTATGCACAAACTACCTGCTCACACCATCTTTATCATCTCGATTCACTCCAGCACCTGCCACAAGTAGTGGTGTAGTACCTCTGTCATCTTTTGAGTTAGGATTTGCCCCAGCCTGGAGAAGTAACTTTACACAGGCAGGGTCACCAGCTTTCACAGCTTGATGTAATGGTGTTCGTCCCCAGCCATCAGGCAGAGGTAAAGGAAACTGTAAAAGATATGGAATTTCTTTGCAGCCAAACTGAGCCTGGAATCTCTGTGATCTGGAAGCTAGCTATTGACTATCAGACTGCACTAGCAGTCAATGCCCACTTCATTCCTCACCCATGCCTGTGTTGAATATTTTAGTGTCTTTTCACTAGCTTATTTTAAGCTTTCAATAAGCATGTGAGTTATACTCTGTTGCCAAAGTTAATAGCGGCTGGTTCAACACAAAATCCAATTATAGGCTTGCCACGCCTTGCAGTATTGTGTAGTTAAACATGCTGGGAAATTAGACTGTACAGCCGGTGATATAAATGTCATTTGCACCCACAAAATGTATTTTATAACAGGATAAAGAATAGTAATAGTCAACCATCAGCCGCCATTAAATTTTGCAGCTACCATAACATGGCCATTTCCTCTGTTCTAATTAAATACACAGTGCATTTGATGTATTCAGTTACTCTCTCTAAAGTAACACCTTTTAAACTTGCACATAAAGTAACAATGAAAAAACTGTTATTCAAAGTATAACAAAAGTTGTTTACTTTTGTGTATAATATCAAAATCTGTTAAAAAGAAACTGGAGTTCCCATATAAAAAAATGAAATGACCACAAAATTACCTTGAAAATATGCACTAAATAAACTGTAACTAATATCACTGTTTTCCCCCTCAAACAAAGATATACTTACCATAAATTATTTTCTTAAAAATTTCTTACTTTCAAGATAATCATCTGAAAAGTTAAAAGAAAAGCATCCTGTATGTATGAATTATACACTAGATGTTGGTTGTGACTAACAAACTGCACAATCTATAGGGTTATTGAGAAGTTGCTCTCGTGTAACCAAGATTCCCCTCGAGATGGGAACTCCAGTGGTAGCACTGACTGCCATGATCGTATGGTTGTAATGTTCTGCGAAATAAAAAATCGGATAGATTTACATATGTAATTCACGAACGGCAGGCACAGTTCCTCAGGGTAGGCAGGGTAGGTATTGCCTGCCCTACCGTAATAAATCAACAAATATTGTTTAGTTATGATTCTGCATTTTATCATTTGAACCGTCATTTTCCCTAAATTGCAGTTCAAGAAAAGTTTTCTCGGTTATAATGACCAGCGCATGGTCAAATCCTTGAATCTCAATTCCGATTCATCAAAACTGCGCTGCGTGTTTGAAACGCGCGGTAGAAATGATACGCATGGAACCTGGATAGTGGAGAGCCAGCTAGCTTAACCTCTGCTGGCCCGGCCCCCTTTCTACAGTACGAGGCCCTTGAACATGGATAAGGAAATGTCACGTCTGTATACGCACTTCGAGCATGCATAGATGTGTCTGCCAGCAGTTAGAACACTTTGCCTGCCCAAATCCGAATTTGTGCGACTTTTTCCGAACAGGCATACTGCACGAACGAAGATATCAGAGATCCGAATCATGTCACTATCACTCTGTGTAATACTAGTGTGTTGTAATACCAGTATGACCGACTTAATTAGTGAACTATTACAAAGTCCGCTTTCGCGGCGCACTGACAATGAAAAGAGCAGCGTTTTAGCTGTTTAACACAATGCTACAGTGTGCTACAATTTCTTCATTCATTTTAGTTTTGGCTGTAATTCGTCCGTAAGTCACGCTCATTCACTCTGCACTTGTTCAACAACCAAACAATATATTGTTTGCGTTATCCGCAATGACTTCGCCCCCTTTATTTCAGATAAACGGGGTTCTATTATATTTATTATTATTATTATTATTATTATTATTATTATTATTATTATTATTATTATTATTATTATTATTATTATTATTATTATTATTATTATTATTATTATTATTATTATTATTATTATTATTATTATTATTATTATTATTATTATTATTATTATTATTATTATTATTATTATTATTATTATTATTATTATTATTATTATTATTATTATTATTATTATTATTATTATTATTATTATTATTATTATTATTATTATTATTATTATTATTATTATTATTATTATTATTATTATTATTATTATTATTATTATTATTATTATTATTATTATTATTATTATTATTATTATTATTATTATTATTATTATTATTATTATTATTATTATTATTATTATTATTATTGTTGTTGTTGTTGTTGTTGTTACACTTTGCCTACCCTAAAATTTTGACTGCGAGCCGCCACTGACAAACGGTAATGCAGATCAACAGCAGTACCAGCATTATTTCAAGCGGTAGGCGCCGGCATGGTGTGGAGGAACTTATTGATAACCCTTTATAATGCAAACTATATTTTATAGTAATGGTGCTCTTAAAGATAACCAAACTGAATATCTTTATAATATATTTTTTCCATGAATAAGCAATTTATTTGTTTTTAGAATATAGATATTGTGACACCGGGCCAGGAGCAGCTGTTAGAGAGATGCTCAAGATCAAACAACCTCACACCATTCAGCAACCTCGCACCTCCAAGAAGCATGGGTTAGCTACCTCACACCACTGCTTGTGAATATGTGACTGATGATAATGAGCACAGCAGAACAAAGCATTTTCAGGTAGTTTAAGAGACTTCCAACTGCTGGCTTATTTATGTGAGGTTTGAGAAAAATCTGTTCTTTGTCATTCTGACCTATATAAGCAAGGCAAGATGGTGACAGAAGTGAGCTTTTGTGATGGAGTTGTAAGTGTTGAATGACAGAGCTGTTAACTGTGTGTGTGTGTGCATGCGTATGCATGTGTACGTGCATGTGTGTGTGTATGTGTGCTGCGTGCGCCTGTGCATACAGTTGTTGAGAGAAATGTGAGTGTGGGTCAACAGAGACAGTTTTGGGACATTTAATCATTGCATTAGAGTTGCTTATTAAGTGAAGTAGTTCTAGTGAGTGTGATCATCAAAATCAGCAGTCAGAGCCTAAAACTGAAAGACTGTGAAGTATGATGTCAAGGTTATGATCACAGAACAGCTGTGAGCTGCAAGATCACGACGAGTTGTAGACTGTGTTAACAATAAAAGAGAACTGAGGTGACAGTTATGTCCATCTCGGAGAACGAAGGTGTATGTCATGATGCAGACAAAGAGCCAGCTCAGGGACGTCTGCAAGAACCCTAGAGGAAAGTGCTGCAGATGTAGCCAACCAGGACATGTCATGAAGAACTGTCAACTCAAAAGCCTCAAATAAACGAGGAACGAGTAAGGGCCGACATGGCATAGTACACTGTCAGAGCCATCCCATCAGTGTTGATGCAGTATTATTAGTTATGGTAGGTGTTGTGTTGGAGTGTTTTGTTTCCCATTGTTTGATTGTTTGCATTATATCGTTTGCAGTTGGCCTAGTGCGATTATCTTTTGTCTTCATTGTAAATGTTATATATATTAACGAATAAAATTGTGATAATAAATACACTAATATTATTTCAATTGTGGCCTCCAGAGCAAAGAAGACTATCTCATTAGAAAGACTAAAAGTTAATACATCGACGTAACATATAATTTTCACGGGGGTCGCGTCTCAAGGAAAATTAACAGCTGTAAATTGTGAACATACTTCATACCCGTACCACGACCGAGATAGGAGAGAAAGAGTCATCGCAGTTCATCGAAAGAGTTAGCCGGATCTTTTATACGAGAAAAGAATTCATCATACCGACCCTTCAAAGTGACGACGAGCAGAAGATTCCCTTCATACTGGTGACGGGAGATACCAGCCGGAAGAGACTCCTTCATACTGGCGCCCAGACGCGCGACGGCTCGAATACAGGCGTATAGAGTAAAAATATGTACCTGGACAAAGAGTGAAAAGAAGACATTTTGACGGAGTATCCTTTTTCTTGTGCTCCAGAATTCAAGTAAGACTAGTACTAATTTATGATACTACGCAATAAGAAAATTGTACAGAAGATGGAAAAAGTTGAGAAAGATAATGATAGTGTAGAGAGGGAAGTGAGTGATAAGTTATCAGTAGAAGGTAGAAAGAATGTAGTATGTAAGGAATCTGAAATAGGATTGAAAGAAATATTGGAAGCGATGAACAAAAATACAGCAGATATAAAAGCAGATTTTGTTAGAAATGTAACAGAACTAAAAGCAGATGTAGCAAAACTAAGAGAGGATAGTGTTAGAAATGTAGCAGATTTGAAGGAGGATAATGCCAGAAATATAAATAAATTGTCACAAGAAATTGAATTATGTAAGAAGGAATGTACAGAAAGAATTGAATCAAGTAACAATGATATAGCTAAATTAGGTGAGTTAGTAAGCGTGATAAAATTAGGACAGGAATCAAACACAGTAGAAATAGCTAGGCTAGGAGCATTGATAAATGATGTTAAGTTAGGACAGGAGAAGACAGTGGTAGAAATGAAAGCTGAATTAAGTAAAGAATTTGATGAAAAACTAGCAGAACAGAATGCAAAAATTGCAAAGGTAGGAGATGAATTGAGAACAGAGATAGTCGTGGTAGAACAGAGTTGTAAAATGTATCAAGATGGAATTAGGTCAAAACAAAATGACATTGATGTAAAAATTGATAGTTTAGAAAATGTTGTAAAGGGTATAAGCGCTGAGATGCAGTCACAGCGAGAAGAATTGAATAAAGTAAAGGAGGAAGCCAATGTAAATGTAAATAGAATAAATGAAACGGTTACAAAGGAAAAAGAATTTACAGGAAGGCTTTCCCAAGTTGTGATTGCTCTACAGGCTGATAGAGTTAATGACAATCATGATCAATTTGTGAGTGAATGCAAAAATATGACCAATACTGATGCACTTGACAATAACAGTAATATGGCGGACTTTCAGGAGAATGATTTAGCTATGCCAATGCACTCCCCTAGTCAAAACCATAATTGTCACGCTAGTCACTTGTTCCATGACCTAACCCCTCCGTCATTTGACGAAGAAGCCGGTGACAATCCAAAAATTTTCATAAAAGAACTGGAGGATTATTTTAGGATCAAACGAATTCCGAACGAGATACGAAGGATGGTGGTTAAACGCTGTCTTAAGAAAAACGCATTGGAATGGTTAAGACTAACTTTGGCGTCTCACGAAACATATAGTATGTTTCGAAACCTTTTTATAAATAGATTTTGGGGACCGGGACGTCAAAACCAGATTAAAGTCGAACTGGCTACCGGACATTATGACAGTAAACGTGGTATTTCAATGATGGAGTATTTTTTGAAACTGGCGAACAAATCGAAACTACTCCAACCTCAGTTGAGTGAACAGGAGGTTATTGAAGCACTTATTCGCCATTATCCACCGCACATAAGAAATAATCTGATCGTGGCGAAACCGGTTGATTTTTCGGACGTAATTGAATTATTGGCAGAGTTCGAGGCACAGAATAATTACCAAGAGACTAACTCCAGTCAGCGATATGAAAATGGACAGCGCGCTGTAGGTGGCCAAGGTAGGAATCAAGGAACGCAATTAGAACGTCTTAGAAATAATTTTCCAACAACGAATGAGAACCAGGGAAATGGTGTGAGAGATGAAACACACCAAAATAATGGTGAAAACTACAGAACAAATAGACGTCCTGATGTAAGATCGAATTACAGAGGTCCTATACCGCGAGACAGACAAAATCCGCGATACGAGAGACGTAATCATGATTATGGTGGCGATACCAGAGGGTGTGGAAGAACCAGTCAAATTAATCACATCCGGTTTTACAGAAATTACAATCGTAGGTGGAATGGAAGCTACGATCCGAGAAATCATAGTACAAATTATCAGGAAAATGTAACCCAAGTGCCTAGGTTCGAGGAGGAAAGCGTCGAACGCAGGAATGATCGCGACTTTCCTAGAACACAGAATCAAGAAACAAATACTGGCACGATATTAACAAGTAACAATCAAACGAATGAGAATCAGGGAAATTAATTCCGAAATCATTTTATGCCTTGGAAAATGATTTGATGGTGCAGGCACAGGGCAAAATTCACGTAAATTTAATCACCGACAACAAAATTAACCCAGTAAAGTCCAATAAAGAGTTAGTCAATCCACCTCAAATTGAGTTAAATATATGGGATCGTAGCTTCACTGTGTTAATAGATACTGGGGCAAGCTCATCGGTAATTTCAGAGGAATTATTCCAGGAATTATTATCCTCAAACAAGATAGAGTACTTGCACGTAAACAATGTGTATTGTAGTACAGCGATCGGTAAAAAGAGAGATCGGGTGAAATATCAAATGTTAGTTAAAGCACATGTAAATGGTTGGAAATTTGATTTTGTCGCATTAGTTATTCAGCGTTTGGCAAGAGAAATTATTATTGGAAACGACTTACTTTATCACTGGCAAGCAATCATCGAGTTCGAAGAGCATGAACTACGCGTTAAAGATGGTGAAAACACGCGAATAGTGAGACTGTTAGAAGGTGAAAATATTGAAGCGAACGAGGATTTCGACGATGTTAATAATGGAAGATTTTTTGTAGAGAATGTTATATTGTACGACGACGAAAAAGTAAGTGCAAATGAAGAAGACGACTGCGATGATATACAAAAATACGTCGAAATTGATTTGTTTAATAATAATGTTCGCGGAGTTCGAGGAGAGAATCACCATCTGCGAGATGATTGCGGAGTATACAGATTGGATGTCGTCAGAGATGATAAAAAGAAAGAAGAAAAATCTTTTATGGCTACGCTGAACGAAAAAGTGAATAATGCGCACAATATAAATGAAGAACAAAAGAATCAACTGAGAGCGTGCTTAATCAAGAACCGAGAAGTATTCAGTTCGAAATCCGGTCTGTGCAACAAGTACACCCACATCTTTAAAGTGGAAAACGCTACCCCTTACTCCCATAAAAGCCGGCCCATTCCAAACTCAATAAAGGACAAAGCAAAAGAGGTAATAAATAAAATGTTAGAAGATTATATTATAGAAATATCTGATACACCCTACCTCCATCCACTATGTTGGGTTCATAAATCCGATGGTTCATTAAGAATGACGATTGATGCCAGAAAGATTAACTCTTTAACGCAACCGGACCATTTCAGACCGCGAGGCGTAGATGAAGTTTTAGCTAGCCTTAAACGCGGGAAGTATTTTTCAAAATTGGACTTGGTGTCGTCTTACTGGCAAATTCCATTGGATGAAACTGTGCGAAAGTACACTGGGTTCTGTTTTAATGGAAAAATTTATCAATTCAAAACCTGCGGTTTCGGTTTGTCTACCAGTGGTAGTGCCCTGCTTCGTGCTATTCATAACATATTCAATGATACTATAGAAGGCTTCGCAATTCAATACATAGACGACTTTTTGATCTATGATAATGATTATAATGAGCATATAAAACACTTGCAGTATATTTTTTCGAAATTTTATGAGAGCGGTATGACCATAAACTTTAATAAATCGCAATTTCTGACTAAAGAGATAGAGTTCCTTGGTTACGTGGTGACTGAAGCGGGAATAACTCCGAATATGGACCGCATTAGAGCTGTTCAGGCAATCCCTCCACCAAAGAATACCAAACAACTGAGAAGATTATTAGGAATCTTCCAATACGAGAGCAAATTTATAATAAATTATGCTAAAGAACTCAGTCCGTTGAGGGGATTACTGAAAAAGAATAATAAATGGAAATGGACCGAAGAACATCAGCAGGCATTTATGAAGGTTAAAGACTTGTTTAACAACACAATTCTATTGGAAAGGCCAATACCTGACGCTCCTTATCACTTATACACGGACGCGAGCATACAGGCTTACGCAGGTGTCTTAACACAGGTCGATGGAGACGGCAATAGCCATGTCATCGCTACAGCTTCCCGATCGCTGAACCAAGTCGAGGCAAATGCTTGTATTACTGAGCAAGAAATCGGAGCAATATACTTTGCACTACAGAAGTTCCGTCAGTACGTGTACAATGCTAAAATCATTGTGTACACAGGTCATATTAGCTTGTCATTCATAAAGAAATGCAAGCTGACTAGCTCAAAGATTTCCAGATATATACACGAAATTACATCGCATGATATTGACATCCATCATATACCTGGGAAGGAGAATGTTTTTAGTGATTTGCTCTCCAGACAGTCGTTGGAAAAACAGATTCCCGAAACATTGTCGCACCCACAGAATGAGGTTAAACTCATGGTGTTGAATTTGGGATATAGCCGAAAACTTTCCAGCAAGTTTGAGAACGTAACCGAGTGGCAACGACGAGATCCGTTGTTAAGGGATCTTTGGGAAACGGCTCCAGGTATATACGACAACAGGGGAACGGTCGCTAAACATGATGGTGTTTTATATAAACTCCATGGGCGATTTGAGAAAAGATGGAAGGTCATAGTGCCTCAGGAGTTGGAGCGTGAAGTGATAGAGACATTTCACAATAATCTCGCGCATCCAGGATGTGAGAAGACAGCCACAGCTATCAAAGAACACCTATACTTCAAACGAATCGACCGGAAGGTGAGAAAATTCGTTGTGGCCTGTGAGCTATGTCAAAAAGCAAAGCCCTTAAATATTAAATATGACTGTGCTCCACAATCAGTAATAAGGAGTGAAAGGAACGCTTTGGTTGCTATTGATGCACATGGTGAAATGCCTGCTACCCAGTATAACTGTAGGTACATCTTCGTTATGTTTGATATTTTCTCGAAGTTTGTCCGATTATACCCAGTTAGAAACATCAAAAGTCAGACTTGCGTGAACAGAATCCTAAAGGATTGGATTCCAAAATATGGTCATATAAAAGCTATCTTATCCGATAATGCTACCGTTCACAAAAGCAAGGTGTTTACTACAGCCCTTCGAAGCAATAATATAAGAATTTATAACTCTTCGGCATACTATCCCCAAGGTAACCCATGTGAGAGGGTTATGCGTGATTTAGGAATATATTTCAGGATACTGTGTCATGCCAATCACCGAGGATGGTACAAATACTGTCAGGTGATAGAAGATATATTGAACCATACGATTAATACCACCACTGGATTTGCTCCTTACGAACTAATGACGAGCAAACCACCCAAACCTTTAGTACTTAAAGCCATTACAACTATCAAGAGGGAAGCTAATGTACCTCGGGAAGAAGAAAAATGTATCGAAGCCTTCAACAGGATAAGGAAGAAAGCCGAGAAAAGGGCATCTCAAGTCAAGAGGTATGAAGCAAAATGGAATCCCGAAGTCGGTGATAAAGTCCTCATTAGACAGTTTAATTTGTCAAGAGCCTCCAAGAAGATATATAGGCGAATGAATCTATTATACAAAGGACCATTCAGGATATCGGAGAAATTTGGAGATCATACATATGGACTTGAGGGTAGTAACGGCAAAAAGGTAGGCAAGTACCACAAGACTATGCTTAAGCCCTACCGAGATGCCGAAATAGATACGGCAAAGTGACGTGACAATCAATTATAAGAAAAATCATAAAACAAATTTTAGTGGGGAGGGGCATAGAACCCCTGAAAGTTGCCAAAAAATCGAAACATTGTCAAGAGAAAATATTTTTGTATTCAATGATGACATGTTTTTCAACACAGTTGTTATATTGTTGTACAATTACATTGTTGTGGGGAGATCATCACAGTACATGCAACATTGTATGGCTGAAAACAATTTTCCCAAAATAGAATTAGTTGCATATACTGTGATGAGGGGCATTTGATGCAGTATTATTAGTTATGGTAGGTGTTGTGTTGGAGTGTTTTGTTTCCCATTGTTTGATTGTTTGCATTATATCGTTTGCAGTTGGCCTAGTGCGATTATCTTTTGTCTTCATTGTAAATGTTATATATATTAACGAATAAAATTGTGATAATAAATACACTAATATTATTTCAATTGTGGCCTCCAGAGCAAAGAAGACTATCTCATTAGAAAGACTAAAAGTTAATACATCGACGTAACATATAATTTTCACGGGGGTCGCGTCTCAAGGAAAATTAACAGCTGTAAATTGTGAACATACTTCATACCCGTACCACGACCGAGATAGGAGAGAAAGAGTCATCGCAGTTCATCGAAAGAGTTAGCCGGATCTTTTATACGAGAAAAAGAATTCATCATACCGACCCTTCAAAGTGACGACGAGCAGAAGATTCCCTTCATACTGGTGACGGGAGATACCAGCCGGAAGAGACTCCTTCAGTGTCTTAGAACAATGAAGGACTTCGCGGATGGCAGGATACTAGTGGACTTGAGTGCAGCCATAACCATGATCCAACCTAAGGTGGTAGAGGACATGCAAACGAGGAAACTAAATGAACCCTAAGAGATGGTGGCGGCATCGGGTGACACCTTGATAGAAATAACACTCTGCAGCCCCAGCGAACATCTTGTGGTCAGGAGGGTAACATGGCAAAGGTTGCAGTAGGGCTCGTCAGGAGCAAAGTGGATGTGAAGGTGCGTCAGGAAGGTCGACGGTCATAGAACTCCTTGGGCCATTTTCATGTTGTGCACAGGATAGCCCATCAACACATCTGAGTGAAGAGCAACCAGATGGAGACCCGTCACTACCGGCGAGCCTGCCACAGAGGTTTCAAACAGAATGGCATGCACGTACCAAGGGGCGCTAACAATGATGCCAAGGATTGTGCCACATGAAGAAGAGGTTCGATGGTCAACTATAACGGTGCTGGTCAGGACGACTATCTCTGAGGAGGGAGCAGTGTGACGCCGGCCAGCAGCAGCCATCAGAGATTCTCAAGGTCAAAATACCTCACACCAGTGCTTGTGAATATGTGACCGATGACAACATTGCAGAACAAGGTGTTTCCAGACTTCCAACTGCCGACTTATTTACGAGAGCTTCGAGAAGAGATAAATTTAAAAAAGAATCCATGCTACGTCTTTCAGGCCTATATAATTGAGTCGCGAGTGTTGAATGAGACAGCTGTTAGTAGTCTGTGTGTGTTCATGTGTGCGTGTGTGCGTATGTGTGTGGTCATCGTTGAGAGAAGTGTGAGTGTGCGTCAAGAGAAACAGTTTTTGGACATTTAATTGTCAGGTCGAGTGGTTTGTTGTGTGAAGCAGTTTTAGTATGTGTGATCATCAGTCAGCAGTCAAAGAGAGTAGAACTGAAAGACTGTGAAGTATGTCATGGTTGTGATCACACAGTACAGCTGTGAGTTACAAGGTCACAACAAATTGTGCACTGAATTAACGATAAAAGAGAACTGTGTTTTTGTGCTTCAGTATTCGAAGAGAAATAAAGCAAAAGGAAAAAGTAATCGGACTTCTCATTTGTGACAATATATTAGGCAACAGTAATTTTACATAAATGGGTCATTATTGGACTAGAAGTACCCTCTTAGACACAATATCGGTGGCACATATTACATTAATTTTATTCCTGCATACTATTCATACAATACATTGGGACAACAACATGAAAAACCACATATTGCCTGTTACAAGATGTAACAATTTTGATGTTTTAAAGTACTCTGTATTTGTAAAATTCATTTCAGCAGGTCATGTGGCTCTTGAGTACCACTCCTTTAGACCCATGATACTGTTTTAAAAATTCTCAGTATATTTAAATCCAAATGACCTAGCTGTTGACAGGCCCTTAAACTCCACTGCACTCACTATATTTAAATGTAAATATCTCAGTTTAGGCAAAATTGTCTCTATATGTACATAAAGGTGTCCTAAAAAAACAGTGACAGTGCTTAGTATGCTGTGTGGGATAGCAAAGTGACTGGTTTTCAAGAAGGAACCTCTGTCCGGAAATGCACAGTTTTGATGCTGTAACACATTGAAGTATGAGATGAGTGTGCATTCACACTTTGTCAATAAGCCCAACATGAATGGCACATCAAGCTGTCTACATTACAAACAAGCTTCGAACTGTGTACCTTTTATGTAATTGCAGAGCTTATATCGGCGGTGCTGAGCCTCATGCGCATGACCTAATTTCTGCAGTTGTCTTTGAAGATTTTCAATTGCTCCATGGACTCGAGCAGTCAGATCCTTCACTGATGTTTCAGGAGTATCATACACCATACTCTTCATACAACTCCACAGAAAATAGCCGAGAGGTGTTAGATATGACAACCATGGAACTGGTATACTTCTACCAATCCATCAATTTGGATATGTGACATTGAGCTGATTCCGGACATTTACGTCAAAGTGTACTGGAGCTCATGTCAGCCATTTCTACAGCTGTGTGCTGGTATGTCTTGCACTGCTGTTAAAAAGTTATTGTACTGGAAACTACACAAGTAACACAGTAGGATGCGCATCAAGGACTCTATGGAGGAATGTAGCATATCACAGGAATGTTATTAGGCTCAGATTGTTCATCTGAAGTATGCAGATGGTTAAAGATTGCCTACCTACTCTATTAAGATATAAAAATGAATCTTAACAAATTGTTACAAGTTGTTCTCAAACTTTGATGCTCTCCAGCACTCAAACCATATATTTCCAGACAGGGGTTCCTTCTTCAAAACCGATCAGTTTGCCCTCCCACATAATATACTAAGTGTTGTTTGTGTCTTTTTGGAACACCTTGTGTATATATATATATATATATATGAAACCGAAAGTATATGAGAAGCCTCAAGATCACTCACAGAGACTGAAAGTGCATTAACTGTAATCTTATACTAAGTTAAACAGTCTGTCATACTTACCTTCAAAACAGAATCAAGGTCACTAAAACTCAAGTTGTCAAGTTGATCCTGAGAGCTTTTCTTCATCACAGAGAAGCAACTGTCCACTTGAGCCCCAGCTTTAAGCAGGGCCTCTACTGCTTCTTTACAGCCTAGTAGACTTGCATAGTGCAGCGCTGTCCTTCCAAGTTTATCAGCTGTGTTAACATTTGTCCCATGTGCAAGTAACAAATTCAGCATTGCTATTCCTTTCTCTCCTGTTGCACAAATTTCACATTACCAAGCAACAATATTAATTTAATTACATTAATGTGATGAACTGATAAATTTATACAATAAAATTGTGTTCAATAGTAGCAACAGTAGCAGCATTAGCTTCATTATCTCCTTTACCACCACCACCGCCACCGCCACCGCCACCGCTACCGCCACCGTCACCACCACCGCCACCGCCACCGCCACCGCCACTGCCACCGCCACTGCCACTGCCACCGCCACCACCACAGACCAAGATGTCTCTGCAGTAATGCAAAAAGCTTGCATTTGGGATGTCCTGTGTTTGATTATTGGTGGCTGCCCTCCCTGACCATGGTTCTCCCTGCTTAGCAAGGTTAATGTTGGGGTGGTGTCTTCTATGGCTCTCCTCTCTCCCATTCACTCATATTTCATCTCCCTCTTTCATATTCCAGTATGCCTATAGGGCTGTGTATTGGTCGACAGTGGACAGGTGGCAAAGAGACTTCAGAGTTGGAATTTGTTTTCAGTTCCACCAGTGGGTACTCATCCGAACCTCCACTGCCAAGTTGAGCTTTCTCCCATTCCTGCTGGAGGAGTCCCAGAGCCATCCTACAGCTGCTTGGGCAAGTCACCACAACTGCCTCCATTTGGGCAGTCAAGCCAATAAATGTTAGGGAACTTGGCATGCCTTTGCTGCCTGTGTTGTCTACTCCTGCAGACCATCTCTCCCACAGTTCTCTCATCTTATTTGTTCTTCCCAGGGGTGTATGCACAATAGATCCAATTGCAAGTTGACATGCTAGGTGTCCCCGCCATTACCTAATCTACCTACCTGCCTGCCTACCTGACTGCCTGCCTGCCTGCCTGCGTGCCTGCCTGCCCGCCTGCCCACCTGCCTGCCCGCCTGCCCGCCTGCCCGCCCACTCACCCACCCACCCACCTACCTACCTACCCACCCACCTACCTACTCACCCACTCACCCACCCATCCACCCACCTATCTACCTATCCACTCACCCACCTACCTAGCCACCCACCTACCTAACTACCCACCAGCCCACCCACCTAGCTACCCACTACCCACCTAGCTACCCACTACCCACCTACCTACACACCCATTACCCACCTACCTACCTACCTACCCACCCACCCACCTACCTACCTACCCACCTACCTACTCACCCACTCACCCACCCATCCACCCACCTATCTACCTATCCACTCACCCACCTACCTAACTACCTACCAGCCCACCCACCTAGCTACCCACTCACCCACCTACCTACCTACACACCCATTACCCACCTACCTACCTACCTATCCTCCTACCCACCTACCTACTCACCCACTCACCAACCCACCTACCTACCCACGGAGCCACCAACCCACCTACCTACCCACCAACCCAACTTGCCTACTTACAAACCCACCTACCTACCCACCCACCAACCCACTTGCCTACCTACCTACCCACCCACCCACCCACCCACCTAGCTACCCACTCACCCACCTACCTACCTACCTACCTACCTACACACCCACCAACCTACCAACCTACCTATGCACCAACACACCCACCCAGTTACCTACCCACCCACCCACCAACTCACCCACCTACCTGCCCACTCACCCACCCACCTACCTAACTACCCACTCACTCATCCACCCACCTACCTACTCACCCACTCACCCACCCATCCACCCACCTATCTACCTATCCACTCACCCACCTACCTAACTACCCACCAACCCACCCACCTAGCTACCCACTCACCCACCTACCTACACACCCATTACCCACCAACCTACCAACCTAGCTACCCACTCAGCTACCTACCTTCCCACTTACCCACTCAGCCATTCACCCACCTACCTACCCACCCACCCACCTACCCACTCACTCACCCACCCACCCACCTACCTATCCACTGACCCACCCACCTACCTACCTACCCACCAACCTATCCACCCACCCACTCACCCACCCATCCATCCACCCACCTACCTACCTGCCCACCCACCAGTCCACCTACCTACCCACCAACCCCCCTATCCACCTACCCACCCATCTACCTGCCTACCTACCTACCTACCTATCCCCTACTTATCCCCTACCTACCTAACAACCCACCTACCTACCCACCAACCCACCTACCTACCTACCAACCCACCTACCTACCTACTTACCTACCCACCCACCAACCCACTTGCCTACCTACCAACCACCTACCTACCTACCCACCCACTCACCAACCCACCTACCTACCCACAGAGCCACCAACTCACCTACCTACCCACCAACCCAACTTGCCTACCTACAAGCCCACCTACCTACCCACCCACCTACCTACCCACCCACCAACCCACTGGCCTACCTACCTACCAACCCACCTACCCACCTACCAACCCACCTATCTACCTACCCAACCACCAACCCACCTACCTACCCACCAATCCACCCACCCACCAACCCACCTACCTACCTACCTACCTACCTACCTACCTACCCACCCTCCCACCAACCCACCTACCTATCCACCTACCCATCAATCCACCTACCTACCTACCCACCAACCTACCTACGCACCAACACACCTACCTACCTAAGCACCCACCCACCAACCCACCTACCTACCCACCAACCTACCTACACACCAACACCCCCACCCAGCTACCTACCCACCCACCAACTCACCCACCTACCTACCCACTCACCCACCCACCCAGCTACCCACCCACTCACCCACACATCCACTCACCTATCTACCTATCCATTTACCCACCTACCTAACTAACCACCAACCCATCCACTTAGCTACCCACTCACCCACCTACCTACCCACACACCTACCTACCTACTTACCCACCCATTACCCACCTACCTACCTAGCTACCTATCCACCCACCAACCTACCAACCTAGCTACCCACTCACCCACCTACCTACCTACCTTCCCACCTACCCAGTCACCCACCTACCTACCCACCCACCTACCTACCTACCTACTCACTCACCCGCCTACCCACCTGCTCACCCACCTACCTACCCACCCACCCACCATTCTACCCACCTATCCACCCACCTACCCACTCACTCACCCACCTACCTACCCACTCACTCATCCACCCACCTACCTACCGATTCACCCACCCACCTACCTACCTATTCACCCACCCACCTACCTACCCACTCAACCACCCACCTACCTACCTACTCACCCACCCACCTACCTATCCACCTACCCATACACCCACCCACCTACCTACCCAGCCACAAACCCACCCACCCACCCACACAACTACCTACTTACCTACCCATCTACCCACCCACCTAACTACCTACCCACCCACCAACCCACCTACCTAAAACTGCCACCACTGCCACCCCCACCACCATCACCACTGCCTCTACTGCTACTGCTGCCACCACTGCCACCACCACCACTATTGTGGCTGACTAACATTGAACATTCATATTTTTGGAAAGATGAATCATATCACTTTATGTTATTGTCTGGTTTTAAAACACGGATCTTTGGCTTACAATGCTTGCCATCTTTGTTGTCAACATTGTTGAGCACCCAAGATTACTTCTTGGTATATCATGAACCAGAGTAGAAAAGCTAAGTGCATTTCTTAAGACTTTAATCACTACAACTATTTAGTAGAGCATTGGCATAATAATTTGGCAATACATTTTTGAAATCTAACTCATCTTACCACCTTTAATATATACCTATATATGCCCAGTGAAATAGAGCAATCAATGGATATTCATTATAGTTGTTCACATTTTAATGCTATCATCAAAGCCTGAATTTTTAGATATTTATGACAACCAAAATAAACAGGCATTTTTATTTTAACATCTTCCTGTCACAGTTACAGGCTGCCAAAAAGACAAAGAATACTAATACAAAAGGAATAAAATAGTTAGCAAAAGATAATGAATATAAAATATAAAAGCTAAAAGTTGAAAATGATAAGGAAAGTGTTACTTCTTAAAACAATAAGAAAACAATAAATAAATAAAATAAAAAAAAATCATGGTCCATACACATGATTTCTAACAATAGCTATAGAGCCTTTGAGGATCAAGGAAAAGGTAAAACAAAAGCATAGCAAATTGAATAAAAAGACAGTAAATTTTAGAAAGTCATGGTCATAAAAAATTTAATAATAAATATTTGGTTAAAAAATCAAATAAATTAACCTTTTTATTGTTAATAATAATAGCTTTTTCCGGGGAAGGCAGCGTCTTGGTTGTGTTGTTGTTGGCAACATTTTACCCTACTATGTTGAGCTTCTTCAGGGCTAATGCTTCCTTTGGCAGCACTGCAGGAACTGTGCTGTCTCTTCAACTTCTCGCTTATTTATATCTTGGCCGTAGAGGTTAGAGCCGGCCCTCTCGTTCTCATTGGCTGATGGTCCGCTAATGTTGCTTATTACACAAGATATTGCTGCAAATGTTCTTTTCTTTGACTCTGCCAGCATCAACTAATGATTCACAGAAATTTAATAAAAAATCTGACCATTTGCTAGCTGTGGCAACGGCAGTTGGATATAACTTTCTTGGATCTATCCAAGGCGTTTGATAGTGTAGCACATGATAAACTACTGGATAAGATTCAGAAAGTGGGTATCAGGGGAAAATTATTAGAAATTATAAAATCGTACTTGTTAAACCGTAAGCAATGCACAGAAATCTATTACCAACAGCATCACATGACAAAATGTGCAAGATCAAATTATGAAATAATGAAGGTGGGTGTACCTCAAGGATCTGTATTTGGACCAACCCTGTTCATATTATGTGTAAATCACATTCCTAAATCTTCAGAATATAAAATAATATCATACGCAGATGACACTTCAGTTATATTGACAAGTAAAAATATACATAGTCTAGAGAAGTTAGTAACCACAAAAACACAGGATATATGCGAGTACCTAAAATATTGCAACTTAAAGGTAAATTTACAAAAAACAAATATGATCATGTTCCAGCACCGAAATAACGGATCTATTCAAAGATTACGTGTAACACTAAACGATGAGTATATAGAGCAAATACAGAGAATAAAATTTTTAGGGGTAATGATAGATGAGAATATGACATTCAGAAATCACATTGACCTTGTATGTAATAAAATTAGTACTGGCTTATATCTGTTAAGAAATTTGAAAAAATATTTAAATTTTGATTATTTGAAGTTAGTATACTATGGGGTAATTCACCCCATCTTCAATATGGGATTGAAGTCTGGGGCAGCGCAGGTAGCACAAGTATGAATAGAGTACTGTTAATGCAGAAAAGGTGTTTAAGATGTATCTATGGTCGAAATAGTAGAGAATCATGTAGACAAATATATGTAGAGGCTAATGTTTTAACAGTTGTATCACTATATGTATATAAAGTAATTATGTTTGTAGTAAGTAAGTCACACTCTGTAAAATAAAAGATAGTCATATATATATAATACTAGAACACAAAATAATTACTGCAGAGATAATGTAAATAAAAAGACCACTGGAAAGGATCCACTTACGTTGGGTAGGATACTCTATAACAAATTACCCAATAACATTAAAAGTTTAAGGGGCAAAGAATTTCAAAGGAGGTTAAAAAGATTCTTAATTCAGAAATGCTTGTACATGTAATTGGATGAATTGTAAATATTGTATATACATGTAATTTTGTTTAGTAACTTTTTATTATTATTATTATTATTATTATTATTATTATTATTATTATTATTATTATTATTATTATTATTATTATTATTATTATTATTATTATTATTATTATTATTATTATTATTATTATTATTATTATTATTATTATTATTATTATTATTATTATTATTATTATTATTATTATTATTATTATTATTATTATTATTATTATTATTATTATTATTATTATTATTATTATTATTATTATTATTATTATTATTATTATTATTATTATTATTATTATTATTATTATTATTATTATTATTATTATTATTATTATTATTATTATTATCATTATTATCATTATTATCATTATTATCATTATTATCATTATTATCATTATTATCATTATTATCATTATTATCATTATTATCATTATTATCATTATTATCATTATTATCATTATTATCATTATTATCATTATTATCATTATTATCATTATTATCATTATTATCATTATTATCATTATTATCATTATTATCATTATTATCATTATTATCATTATTATCATTATTATCATTATTATCATTATTATCATTATTATCATTATTATCATTATTATCATTATTATCATTATTATCATTATTATCATTATTATCATTATTATCATTATTATCATTATTATCATTATTATCATTATTATCATTATTATCATTATTATCATTATTATCATTATTATCATTATTATCATTATTATCATTATTATCATTATTATCATTATTATCATTATCATTAGTATTAGTATTAGTATTAGTATTAGTATTAGTATTAGTATTAGTATTAGTATTATTATTATTATTATTATTATTATTATTATTATTATTATTATTATTATTATTATTATTATTATTATTAGTATTAGTATTATTATTAGTATTATTATTAGTATTATTATTATTATTATTATTATTATTATTATTATTATTATTATTATTATTATTATTATTATTATTATTATTATTATTATTATTATTATTATTATTATTATTATTATTATTATTATTATTATTATTATTATTATTATTATTATTATTATTATTATTATTCGTATTCCTATTCCAATTCCTATTCCTATTCCTATTCCTATTCCTATTTCTATTCCTATTCCTATTGCTATTGCTATTATACTATGACTATGACTATGACTATCATTATCATTATCATTATTATTACCACTCTTAATGAGTGGAATGGCTCAGTAGTAACACCTGTGGTCCACACTCAGGAGGTTCAGGTTCGATCCTCATTGACCTACCACGCTAACCTGGGTTTTCCCATGATTTTCCTTTGTTGCTAGGCAAATGCTGGATTGAAATCATAAAAGGCAAATATTGACATATACAATTGAAATAAGGAGCTAGGCCTTAATACGGCAAAACTGGCAAAATAAAAGAAGTTTTAACTTCTAAATAAATCAAAACAAGATTATATTTACATAACTTTTGATTCATTACCACCCAGTAAAAAACTCCACGTTCCCTAACATTTGGGTCTATCACATCTGCATTATTTTAGAGGATTTTAAGGTATTAGTGATAGTGTTGTCATGTCAACCACTGAAAACATGTGAATAATCCTAGAAAACAACTATCCAATGGTTAGAGACAAAATGCTATACATGACATTTTATTTTCCTTTAAAGATTTTAATAATTTGCAAAAGTGGAGAAAATATGAACTTATCATTTCATATTGTAATTATTTTTGGTGGTTTTAAATTCATTAAAACTGAGTCATAAAACCAGTAAACATTTGTTAATGTATGGAACACTTATTTTAACTCAAAAATAAAAGAATCCCCAATCTTCAGACTTTCATGATATAGTAAACATAACTTAATGAGAGGTAGAATTGGAACTTAAAAATTCAGTGCCATAGCTGGGATTTGAACCACAGACCTTCCGCTTGCCCACACATGGCTTGCGTGTTTAAAAACACCAACAGTAAGTTTGTTGGCTTAAATAAATAATAACAGCTTAACGTTTAATTTTTACCAGTGTTAATTAATTAATTAATATGTACTATATTGAGCATGAAAATTAAAAAAAAAAACTCAATTGACTGTCTATAAAAAGAAAGAATGGGGTGAAGGAAAGTAAATTGCAAGAGAAAGACAGAAAATTTATAATTTCAGCGTTAGAGAAAATTCTTTTACATAAACTGAAGTGCTATGGGAAGAATGTCTTATGATACTTTCAGTAGAATTTTAAATGCAAAATTTGTTATAAACCAACATGCCACTAGCTTTTGTAATGAATTCAGTTTTGATCTGCAGTCATTATATGACAAATACAGAGTATATCAGCAGATGATTGTTTTTCTTCTCTACCAAACTTAGTAGGGTTTTGGTTGCTACTTCTTTTATGTAGCTGAAAAATAACATAGCAGTTTTGCTAAATATAGAGAAATAGTCCAGGAATTATTGTGTAAGTTACAATATTGGTTAGATAGTGGTTAAGTAGAATTAAACTAAAAAGGCATTTTGCACTTGGTATGTGACACATCAATTTAAATGGATTCTTGGGTGTAGGATGATCTAGTAGCCAGGCACTATTATGCATAAAGAACATTTACTACTGTGTCAAGCAATTACGAAAATAGGAGATATTCAAACTCAACTAACATCCTATTATTGGGATGCCAGAAGGACAATGGATGATGTCCAAGATACAGAGCATTACAAAATAGGAACCAACAACAGAATAATCTGGCTTTGGAAATACTTTGACACCTAAGTAAGGCTTTCATTTAATTTCAATTTTACTCCCTCTACTACTTAGCTGTAGTAAGTAGAATAAGTATTATATTCTACACCTGAATCGCTTTCCTCCTGGCAATAAAATAAGCATTTTGCATTTCTAGAAAAGGGGTGGGTGGGTCTGGGTGTGTGTATGTGTGTGGGCATATGCTCATGTGCATGTGTGTGGGTGTGCTTGCCCACATGCACTGTCTGGATCCATACATTACAAAAAAACAAAATACCATAAATATCAAAGTTCCTATTTCAGTTCATCAGCTTCTGAATGCTGATGAACACAAAGGTTTTCAAGAAAAGTCTCCCACAGCAAAATCACCTTTATCCTGAAAATTTTTCACTACTTTTTTACTTCCTCTACTGCTGCATTCCACACAAAAATTTGATGTAGAGATTTCACTGGAAATGTATGTTTTAAGACCTCCGGATTCCAAAAAAAACATTTTTAGGAAAAGGTCCATGTGTGTGTGTGTGTGTGTGTGTGTGTGTGTGTGTGTGTGCGTGCGTGTGCACGTGCGTGCGTGCGTGCGTGCGTGCGTGCGTGTGGGTGTGTGGGTGTGTGTGTGTGTGTGTGCGTGTGTGTTATTGAGAAACTATGAACAACATTATAAAAGCTATACATTTATATTGCTTATTTATACAGTAAGACTCTAAATGCTTAAGTACATGTGTGTAACCATGGGTGAATATGTGATTACAATATCGGATTACAAAAAAGAGAAAAATACAATTCAACTAATCAATAATGAGTTTGTTTATAAAATGAGTTCATCTTTATTAATAATCAACACATCACTGTTTCTAATACTTCTACTTAACTCCAATTACTTTATTGTTAACCCCTGTGCATTACACAAACACACTTATCAACAAATATGCTTTCATCATTCAAACTCTGTCCATGACTCAATTTCACTAATCATAATTCTTCTTTGAGTTTAGGTTGTATTTTTCAAATTATGTCACTCTTCTCTACTTCTGCAGTTCTTCAATCGCTAGAAAAATGAAGTGTGTGTTCAAGTTATCACTTCCTTTTTTCTTAAAAAATTAACTTCAAATAAACCTTCAGAAACTTCTTCAAAACTACCAATAAAATATCTATTTTTCTTTTTTGTTGGGAATCTTATGACAACAAACTCTTCTCTTAAAATGCCTTCATTTTCAACTTCACTTTCCTCAGTTGCTTTTGATATTTCACCATTAGTAGGGCCAGGATCAACACCTCTCTTTTCTGGCATATCTATATAGGTCCCTTCACCTGTAAAGTTGTCCAGAGTAAATATGACTACAGGGACTATAGCCAGAAAATTCAAGGTATTCATTTTATTTATCATAAAAATATCTCAGACATATGACATTTTAGTCAAAATCATTAGAACCATTTTCAAGAAAATCAAAATTTTCCATGTAAAGGGTAGTTTAGCATGGGGCTATTTTCTTCAAAATATTTGTGTTGCATCCTTGAAAGACATTAAACTTAAATACCAACTTTGGTTTTTAACCTACTTTACGTTTTTGAGTTATGCTGTCCACAGACTGACAGACACACAGACACACACACGCACACACACACACACACACACACACACACACACACACATACACATGGACCTTTTTCTAAAAATGCTTTTTTTAGATTCAGGGGTCTCAAAACATATATTTCTGGTGAAATCTCGACATCAAATTTTTGGGTGGAATACAATACTTCCCCTACTTACCAGTAGAGAAAGTAAAAATGTATATTTATTATTCATTGATAATTAATTATGCATATAAACTATTTCTCTGGGTGAACAAATATTCAACCAAAATAAGTGTGCCATAAAAATTACTGACAACCTATGGTATAGTTACACTTAACCTGTTTCACCTGTGTCCAAGTTTCACTGCCTGGTTATTACATACCAACGTTGTATAACATTATTTGTATTAGGGGATTATTGAGCAAGCAATGAGAGAGTAAAAACGTGTCGGGAATGCTCCTGAGAGTAAGAGGAAAAAGGAAACAAATGACATGGCAGGCAAAGATACTACAGACAAAGCAAAGCTGGAGGAAATTAGGAAGAATACCGGCAATGGAAGAGAGAACAGAAAGAAATAAAAAAGAGAACTAGTTGATAAAGAAGAGGAAATACTTAAAAATATAGATATGATAAAGGAAGAATTACAAATATTAAAGAAAAAATGGAAAAATGTGACGACAGAAGTAACAAATATAACTTAGTGAGTGTAGGAATAGAAGAAACAACAAGAATTGATCCAAGATGAGAGGTAAAGGAAGTTCAGGAGAAGAGGTTACAGATGAGCATAAGTAACAATGAAATTCATGAAGCATTTAGACTTAAAAGAAGCAATGGAAGAAGAAACATTCTAGCAAAGTTTACAAACACATATACGACTTAGAATATACTGAAACAGACAAAAAAAAAACTGAAAAGAACAAATATCGTTATCAATAAAGGCCTATCTTATGACTAAAGCCACAATTCTTAGTCACCTTACCGTGTGCATGGGGCTGTTTTGTTCAGCACTGACGGCTGCCCTGTCGGTCTGGGTGAACACACTCATGGCATAACTGACACTCCTACACATGATGCAGTACTAAAAATTGTGGCTTTACTTATGACCAAGGGCAACAAATGAAAAAAATAATAGAACAGAGAAGATGAGCAAAAAGTATGGGGAAATAGGCATACATCTAAGGTTTAAAATTATGGACAGATGGACAAATTACAGAGGAAACTAATGACCTAATAGACACAGTAACAGAAATTCAAGATGTGACAAGTCAGGAAACACAAAAAATTAATGTCATTTCAGATTCTGAAGAATCGCTGAGATGGGGAAGACATGACTATACCTCAAGAATAGCCATGAGAGACAAAAGAGGAGAAGGCAGTATGTGACAAGATGACAGAGAAGGGAGGGAAGAAAGAAGTCATAGTTGGTGTATGGAGAGGAGAGAAGGATGGCCATGGTAATTTGTCAGAGAATGAAGACAGCAGTGGGAAAAAGCAGAAGAAATCTAACGATGAGGAATCACTGAGTGGTCTTGAAGAAGAAGATACTATTGCAGATCGCTCAAACAGCGGAGCAGTTTCAAAGATAAGTGGAAATAAACTGAGTAAATAGAGAACATGGTGTATGATGTGGAATGGCTGGAGAGGGATTCAAGCATTACATGTACAGGTACATTGGGATGGAAGAAGGGTGAACAGAAAATACATGTGCATATTTGGAAAGATGATATTTCTTGTAAGTTGGTATCAGATAGTAAAAATGTTAATATATAGGAAACCAAAGAAAAGAGAGAAAAATATTGCCCCATGCCATGTGATAATGAAGAACAAGTGATTAAGATAACCATAGTCAGGGGTACTAGGAAGGATAGAAGCAAAAGTTTAGGGATAAAGTCAAGTAGGAATTATAAAAGTGGAAGTTAACTGAGGAAATGATGTGGCAGTGATAAAGAAATAAGAAGAAAAGAAATCAATGAGTATAGGAAATTATTGGCAAATTGTAAGTTGGTATCAGATAGTAAAAATGTTAATATATAGGAAACCAAGGAAAAGAGAGGAAAATGTTGCCCCATGCCATGTGATAATGAAGAACAAGTGATTAAGATAACCATAGTCAGGGGTACTAGGAAGGATGGAAGCAAAAGTTTAGGGATAAAGTCAAGTAGGAATTATAAAAGTGGAAGTTAACTGAGGAAATGATGTGGCAGTGATAAAGAAATAAGAAGAAAAGAAATCAATGAGTATAGGAAATTATTGGCAAATGGGAAGTAAGTCTAGAATGAAATGGATAATATAAAATAATAAACAAACTAGGGAAATGGAAAGCATAATGGAAGTTGGCGAGAAAACTGAATCAAAAGACAAAAGTGAAAAGAAAAGACACATTTGAAGAAGGTTAAAAACAGTTAAAGAATAAACAGCACACATCAAAATATTGTATGTAGGAAGCTTCAGAAGACTGTCCAATGACAGAGGGGCAAGGGCCCAAGTTCATGGGCAGCCCAAGGTGTATATGCTTTAGTATTCAATAAATTTATCATTATCATTATTTGTATTAGCGGTAGGTATGTATCTAAGAAATATGATAAAAATAATATGAATTTTTCACTGAATTCAGTATCCTAGCATTTGATAAACTCACACATTTGTAAACTGGATAAAAAAGAAAAGAAAAAGATATTGATTAGTGTTAATGTAAATGGGCTGAAAGCTTCAGACTTAGTTTACTCAGAATCATTTCATATAGCATATCAAGTTCTTCCACATCCTATGTTATGATGGTGGTGACAAGTGTGGTTAAACAAAAATGTTCAATTTTATGCTTTTACAATGGAATGTCCTATATCAATATACATGTACTATTATATCCACTTAATCACTGTTGGTTGTCTTCACATATGAAACTTTTAGAACAGTAACAATGCGTATGTTTTATCACTTTGCTGTAAACCTTTGTTTTTTTATTTGTGTGTATCAATGGTTAACACATCTGCAAGTGGATTGAATTATTGCAAGAATACAAGATAAGTAATGTTGGACCTTCAGAATATACCTAGTCATAAAAGTTAGAAGAACTTCTAGTGCATTTATTTTGAAACACCTTGGCATACACTGTTGATATCCTAGATGACCCATTTTTCAATACCTAAATAATGCACCACTGTTAAAGGTACCGAAGCAGAAAAACCAAAAGAAACCACAGATGTAAATTATATTTATAGGTATATGGATTATTTTCTTTGTATCTGGTTTGTAATTTCTGTTACATTATAATTTTATATAGAGTTTGCATAGGTACCAGTAATTTCAAAATGTATCAAAGCAAACAAGCTCCTGTTTTACATGTTAACAACAAAATTGTTCTTGTTTACTTAATGCAGCATTAAGTTTACCTTTAGAAGCAGCAAGCTGTAAAGCTGTTATCCCAAGGGGTCCATAAGGCAGATTAATAATATCTGAAGGGCTGTCTTTCAATAACTTCTCAGCTGTGTTGAGAGATCCTTCATCAATGGCTGCCAAAAGTAGTGTATTTTTATAATGCACATCACTTGATTCTGTGGTGATCATCATTAGTGTCAAGGCTCACAAGTGGTTATAAAAGATGAAGTTTCAAATGCTACTTGATTTCTGTTATTTAACATAAAGACAAAGCACTTTGTAAATGGATGCCAAGTTTTCCTAACAGGAAGCTTCAAGAAAACGTTGATAACTGATAGACTAGAAAAAGCTACAACTTCTGCATAAACTACTTTAAGTTTGCTTTATCAAGGAAGTGGTCAATATAAGAATGCTAAAGGAAGTAGCCAATATATGTAGGTTATCTATGGAAGTGGGAGAGGCTGGGTGCTACAAGGTGTCAAGGGCATGTAGGAAAATCCTGTTTCCTGTTGCTGATCATAAGTTTAATGTTTTAGAGTCTGAACACTTTATCATTGTCAGATGCAAAATAGTGGTTATTATGTGTAATCAACGATTATTACCTAAAGATAAAAAAAGACTCAGAAGCATACTTTTGGGGTGATAAGATTAATAGCTAATAACTCACAAAGTGTTAAACTTCTTGAATTTAATTTAGACTACAAACTCATATAGAAGCACCAAATTGAAAATATATGTATAACACTGACTAGGGTAAAGGGTAACCTCATAAGTGTAACTAAAGTGTAATCATCTTAGTCATTAATTTCAACATATCTAACTAGAGTAATGTTTGTTATGCAGAAACTGAGAACATCATTTATATTCTTTTAAATATATACTTTGCCCTATTCCAGTCACATATTAATTACACTGAACAACAAAATTGATTCTAAAAATATTTTTGCTCACAATATATAATTTTTTATGTATTTTGATGTGCTGAATTTGAATATGGCATTTGTTTTCATTTAGCATGCTCAGTTTTTAGTAAATTGCATACTTTCACTTTTAGGTATTTAAAAATAAAACAGTCATTGTAACATGCAGTAGTACACTTCATAATGAAATAACCTTATTTTGTAAAACTAACCAATTTACATGACTGAAAATATTGCCTGCTAATTTTTGGGTCCATCCTCTGCTGCCAGTTGAATTTCTTCCATTTGATGCCTGCTTCTGTAATTTCTTGTGGTTTCTCTTCGAAGGTTCCAGCCAGTGGTGTAAATAACGGCCCCGCAGACCACACGGTATGGGGGGGCCCCCGACCTTCAGGGACCCCTAACTGCCTTTAACAGTTTTCTTAAAAAGGACATATTACATTCAATTCAACAATGGAAAATCACTAGGAAGAAGCGCTGGAAGAGATGCAGTTCACTGATGACATACTGACAACAGAAGTTTATCATGAAAGCATTTCCTACATTTATTTAGGAAAAATAACCATTAGTATTGGTAATCAGAGTATTATTTTAACAGTTCGCTAGATGCGTACTGCCTCATGTAATAGAGAGCGCAGAATAACAAGAATGCTTACACCAGGTATTCTTGTTGCTTGCATTGCGTATTTATGCAATTGCATTTGTTTGCTGCTTAACTAAGCTGTACATGCATTAGCATGTTTTTTTATTTTTTATTTTATTTATTTGTTTTTTGGTTGGTGGGCTGGGCAGGCTGGGCGGGCTGGGCGGGCTGGGCGGGCTGGGCGGGCTGGGCGGGCTGGGCGGGTTGGGTGGCTTATTTGTCCATCCATCCATCCATCCATCCATCCATCCATCCATCCATCCATCCATCCATCCATCCATCCATCCATCCATCCATCCATCCATCCATCCATCCATCCATCCATCCATCCATCCGTCCATCCGTCCGTCCGTCCGTCCGTCCGTCCGTCCGTCCGTCCGTCCGTCCGTCCGTCCGTCCGTCCGTCCGTCCGTCCGTCCGTCCGTCCGTCCGTCCGTCCGCCCGCCCGCCCGTCCATCCATGTGTCTATGTGTCTATGTGTCTGTGTGTCTGTGAGTCTGTGTATTTGCTTGTTTGTTTGTTTTTTATTTTTTTTACCGTTTGCCGGTTATAGCCTTCATTCAGACTACGTTTAAAAGTCTGCAAGATTAGAACTACAGTGTTGAGAAATAGGTCATATTTAAGTGGTTATCAAAAGAGAAAATTAAAAGCCTGCTGAGATGAAGAAGTTAAAAGGTAATAAAAATGGATACAATGTTCCAGCGGCAAGCTACCCACCCAGAACAGATGTACAATAATACGGATTGCGAAAATGAAATGGGGGGAACAATCTGGTGATACAGAAGCAGAACATAGACATGCTAGCACTACTATTTCTAAAAACGAAACGGGAGAAGAATTTAGCAATTTACAAGTTCACAGTGGACAAGAAACTAGTTCTAAAATGAATCAGGAGAAAATTCTGGAGATCTACTCTCTTAACGCGGACTGTCAACAATGGATACTAATTCATCACCATTACCACCACTAACATCAGTAACAGGCAGTTCTTCTCAACTTGAAAATAATCAGCAAAATACACTGTTTAGCACCAACCGAGGATTATTCCAAGGTAAGCTAAATTATGAAATTTAGCTAAAAATTATAAACAGCCCGCCATGCAAACCTCAGGGTCCTTTCTCTAGAGATGCTAAGACTAAAAGATCTTTCAGCTGTGATTAATATTATAATTACACTAAAACAAGTCAGAATTGATTCTGGTTGTGCTATTCTCCTACTTAAGATTCAGTATACTGTAAAGCATGCTGGTTGTTCGGAGATGGAGAAAATGCTTGGCGTGATGGACAGATTCATGATTGGCAAGGTCTAAGCAAGAAAATAAAAGTACCAGAAACTTGTGCTTCACATTTAAATGCATCTATTACTTCAAGCATGTGGAAACATGGCAAAACCCTAATTACATTTAAGGATGAAGGGCATGAACAAATGAAGGCTATTATTTCTAGAATACTGGATGTAGCGAGGATACCAGCTTACTGTCAGTTTGCTTTCGGGGGCCATCATGAATGTGAAAGAGGGGAGCAGAGTGGCAATTTTTGTAACATCTCATAATACACCTCCTTGCCAGATATGATCCTCTTTTGAAAGCACATCTTTCTAATGAAAAAAGTAAAACAAAATATTTGAGCCCACAAATTCAAAATGAGATAGTGCAACTGTTGAATGATTATGTTTTAGAGCAGATCATTAGTGAAATTAAACAACAGGCATTCTTCTCAATTATTGTAGACACAACTCCCCATATATCATGAAAGGACCAGCTTAGTGTTGTCATAAGACATTTGCATTTAAATCTAAGCAAATCAAACATTAAGGAAATTGAAATTAAAGAATCTCTTTTAGGATTCTTTGAGATAGACTGCCATGATGCACATGATAGACATGGCGATAGAACTACTCTGAAGAAACTGTGTCCAACTAGATGGTCTTCCAGATTTGATTCCTTGTTATCAATCAAACAAGATTTCATACACATTTTACAGTATTTATCCTACATAAGTTTCAAGAGTAAGAAGAACGCAGAGAGGGATGAAGCTTCAAATTTGAGGAAAACTATGGAAAGCTTTGATTTTTTCCTGCTGCTCATATTTCAAAGTAAGGTTTTGAAAAATATTAACCTAATTTCCAAACTGCTGCAATCCCCTAACTCTGATCTAGATACAGCCTCTGAACTTCAGACTTCAAGAGACAATTTAGTCTCCTTAAGAAGAAAGTTTGAAATTTTAGTAAAGGAAGCTAAATTTCTAGTGAAAGCTTGGGGCATTGATCCAAAATTAACCTCAAAGCACCCTCAAAAAGTGAAGAAACATTTTGATGAGTTTTCTTCGAATCACAGAATTGTGGATTCACTAGAGTATTTTCAAATTACAATTTTCAATGCTTCTCTTGATATTTTCATTCAACAGTTAAGCAAACATTTTACCAGCAAATATTTTACCAGCCTACAAAATATTAATGATTACTTTTCTTTCTTACAACCCATTCATCTCTTCAAGTTGGAAAATGAGAATATCCAGGAAAGAGCAGAAAAGCTGGTTAGAAAATACGAATCAGACTTAACTATGAATCTTTCAAATGAACTCATTAGTCTCAAAGCGCTCTTGTGGAAAGACATTGGGAAAAAGGAAACCATATTGTCAATCAAGGACCTTGCAAGATTTTTGTTTGTTGAAAATACTTTTCTTGCAAGCAGTCTTCCAGATGTATGCACAGCTCTTCCATTATATTTGACTCTGTCAGTTACTTCTGCTATGGCAGAAAGATCATTTTCTAGATTGAAACTAATTAAAACATTTCTGAGAAACAATGTCCTAGACCAGATTAAGTGCTTTAGTAGCTCTGAGTATTGAAAATAAAACATGTAGCTCCCTTGACTTGAATGAAGTTGTTGAAAGGTTTCTGAGTGCCAAGCGCAGGAGAACTGGACTTCATAAAACTGAAGGCGTTGTTTGTTACAAAAAGAGTCAATTTTAGATGAGTTTACTTAATTTTCGTTGTATTCCATGTGAGTAAATATGTAATATTTCAATATCTCCATTTTTAAGCTTGGAGCAGTTTAAATATTAAGTATAAAGTTTTGGCGTCTTATCTTACCCCATGTTGTGGAGCCATTTGGTGCAGTTTAAAAGCGTGTTGGGGGATGAGCAATGAGTAATCTCTTGATCTCGGGTTGTGGTGACGGAATAAAGCATATACTGAACTTCTCCAATTAAATGTATGAAGTTATTATATTGCACATTTTTTATTAACACAATTACTATGTTGTTATGATGTAATGCTTTCTTCAACATTTCCTGATAATTGACATGTCCAAAATCATATAATTTTCAGTTTTTCGGATAATTACCATAAAATGGCTGCTATCTTAAGCGAATGTGTTGACCAAGAAGTATTTGGAAAAAAAATATATATATACGTAACCGTGGCAATATCGCTTGGCTGTTGTCTTCCTTAGCAATACCCTCTTCTACTTCATCAGAACCATCCATGGCTATTGAAAAATACACTAAAAGACCCCCTAAATTTATTTGCAGGGGGGCTCCCAAAACCTTAGCTATGCCACTGGTTCCAGCAGTGATCTGCAGGCATATTGGGTTTCCATCTTACTTGATGCCTTTTTTCCATCTCAGAAGTATCTTAGTAGAACCTTTCCCCATGTTCACCACTAGCTTGTCCAAGCTTTGCAGGGAAAAAGCCCAAATGGGAATGCAGGAAGTGAATTTTAGAGACAGATTGCAACTCAGATTTCTATATGCTTATAGTCATTTGTCAATTAATTGTTTGTAATTGTGTGTAGTATTGTCTAAGAGCTCTTCACAAATGTTTTGAATGATATCCATGCCCCAAGTTTAACATGATTCAATTGGTTTTTAAATAGCTAATATTTCATTAGTTCTCTGATCTGCAGCCCAAAATAAAAAATGCCTCCCTTCAACTTAGAAGCACTAACAAAAAAAGAACCATAATACAACAGCCCGTACAGGCCAAGGCTTACCACCCAGCTGCTGTGTTCCCCATCTCTGTCCACTACAGGAGTCATGAATGGGGTGCAGTATTGGAGGGTGGGGCATGGTCAGCACCTTGATCCCTCCCAGTCAGTTACGCAGCCTTCGCAACCTGGGGTTACTACTTCATCAAGTAGCTCCTCAATTGGCCCCTCTGAGACCTAACGTGGCTGAGTACACTCCATGCCAGACCTTCTAGGGATTGAACCCCGGTCCTTCGTGCCAGAGGCAGGTGCACTACCACTGCACTATAAAGGCAGTCAACTTAGAAGCATTGGTGCTTGGAAATTTTTCTTCTAGGTACTTGAAACCTGCTCAACATTGTTCTAATGGCTTGACAAATTTCATTAGGTATAATTTTATATGAAGTGGAGGCCAAAAACAAACACAAAATTGATCTATCAACCTTTGGTTCAGCTGAGACAGTCTTTTCTCCAGATTCAAAATTATTCTGAGGAGTACATTATTTAGTGTCATAATTTTTGGATTAGTGTGGTTATCCCATTCACACAAAAATCAACAATAGCCATTATTCAATTCTAATCATTCTAATCCAATCATTTTGAACTTTCCGCAGATAAACCAGTTGTACTTGTCATATTGCAATATTTATAATAGTAATTATTTAATAATTTACGTTCTCCTTGAACTACTGCTTTATCCCTTCTTGGGGAATCTTTTTTTTTTATTAACGTCCTCCAACCTAATGTCATATCGGACGGTGAATGAATGAAATGAGTGAAATGATGCTCAGAGCCCAAGGTCCATGGAGCTTTAAGTTACCTGACATTCGTCTCTCAGGATAAGGGAAAACCTAAAAAAAAACCTTACCCGGATAACTTACCCTAAGCGAGATTTGAACTCTGACCTCTTGAACGTGAGGCAGACACGCTAATCATCACACTACCGAGGTGGGCTTGGAGAATTGTCTTTTAATGTCCAAGATTTGGGAGAATAGGTATATTATTACTGTGAGCAACAGGTTTAATGGCTGATGGAATGTTTGGATATTCCACTTTCCCCTTATACCCTGTTATTTTAGTCATACAAAATAGCCATCATTAATATTGTTTGTTGGCTCCTCCATAACATCAGAATTCGAAAAGGAAATTTCCATTTATTTTTTAACTACCTTCTTAACTGGCCGGCACAATTCCACAAACAATATGGGGTACCCAATATCAGCCTTGATCACCAAGTTTAACATTAAAATATAATTCATAAGTTTTCTATTAGTCCCATTATTTTCTGTCTATTAGACTTAACTGTAGGTTCACCGCACACATAGCAAAAGTTATTCAGATGATTAGTATACATTTGCAAGATATTTACTGCTATGTTAGTACTCTATATGCACCAACTTATAGCCGGTACTAAATCAGAAAACATACTTTGTTTTTTAAACTGAGGGTGCCAGAGAAAAACTTTTTATACCACTGAATTCAGTGCCAAAATCCACTTAATAAGCACCAGACTTCATACAAAAATGTTCTGGCTGTTCAGTGTTATGGAATACATTTATGGGATCATGACTCACATGCCTGGGACATCCTTGTATGTCAAAAACCATGTATAACCCTAGTTCCAGTTAACAAGCATCGCTTAAATCACTTACTCAGAACAATGAGAAAATTCCAGTGGGAAAAACTTCTGGCATTTATTAAATTAGGTGTAAGAATTTCAAAAATTATACATAGGGGAGACAAAGAGATGCATTGATACAAGATTTAAAAAACACATGAGAAACGTAAAATATAAACAAAGGAAAAAAGCAGCAACTGCAGAACATTTTTGGTCTACACATCATCAGCTGAAAGCACAAAATAACGTTTTAAAGGCCCTTAGAGAACCAGAAAAACTCTTGGAAAAAATTATGCATATACAAAAATAAACATAATTTGTTAAACTTTAATGTTTTGTACCAAGGGAATCTCATTGTGCAGCATGTTTGGCCAAAACGCCATCCAGATGTCACAGGAGGAAGTGGCAGTGAATCAAGGCTGAGGCTGGAGACATCATCGTCATCATCATCGTCAACGTCATCGTCATCGTCATCGTCATCGTCATCGTCATCGTCATCGTCATCGTCATCGTCACCGTCACCGTCACCGTCACCGTCACCGTCACCGCCACTGCCACCGCCACGGCCACCACCACCGCCACCGCCACGGCCACCACCACAGCCACGGCCACCGCCACCGCCAACGCCACCACCATGGCCACCGCCATCGTCGTCGTCATCATCATCATCTTCATCATCATCATCATCAGCAGCATCATCATCATCATCATTATTCACCACTAGCATGCCTGTCTCTGGCACAGTGGACCCGTGTTTGATCCCTGGTACCAGTGTGGGGATTTTTCCCTTGCTGGGAGTTCTCGCATGGGGTGCATTCAGCCTTGTTGGGTCCCAGATGGGCCAATTGAGGAGCTACTTGATAAAGAAGTAACGAGCCCAGGTCACAAAGGCCACATAACTGACTGAGAAGACTGAGGTCATGGTGCCTGTAGTGGGCAGAGATGGGGACGCAGCAGCTGAGCTGTAAGCCTTGGCCCTCGAAGGGCTGTTGCACTAGAGGAATCATCATCACCATCATCGTTGTCGTCATTGTCATCATCATTGTTACCATCATCTCCATGGGTATTATTACGTTCCAGGAAGTACTGGCATAGAAGGTGAATAGAGTAAAAATTTCCAAAATTTCATTGTGTTTCCCAAATAAAAAGAGTTAAAATTAAGATACCTATAGCTGCAATGACTGCCTCCATAGTGCAGTTGGTAGTGTGCTTGCCTCTGGCATGGAGGACTCGGGTTCGATCCCTACTTGGGGATTTTATCCCCTCTGGGGGTCTGGCACAGTGTGCACTCAGCCTCGTTAGGTCCCAGGGGGACCAATTGAGGAGCTACTTGATGAAAAAGTAGTGGCCCCAGGTCGTGAAGTCCGCATAACTGGCCGGGAGGGATTGGGATGCTGACCACGTACCACCCTCCAGTACTGTATCCCACCAATGATGCCTGTAGTGGGCCTAGGTGGGGAATGCAGAGGCTGGGCGGTAAGGCTTGGCCCTTCATGGGCTGTTGTGCTGGGGCTTAGTTTATAAGCTACAATATTAGTAATGAATAGTCATAAATACAGCAGTCAAGTTGAAAACTCCATTGCATCATTCTTTGAACATCTTCATATGCTTTAACCTAAACTAAATTCTGTGGCACAACGGCCTGATGTCAAGCCATGGTCTACCACCCAACTGCTGTGCCCCCATCTCTGCCCACAATGGGTGTCATGAATGTAGTGCAGTATTGGAGGATGGGATGTGGTAGCAATCTTAGTGCCTCCAGCTGGTGAATGTGGTCTTTGCAACCTGGTTCATATGCTGTAGTCAGTACATAAAGGGAGCAAGGGATAGGCTGGTAAGTATAATGAAACTGTTGTAAGTTCAGTTGTGAAGTTGATTGTGACATATGGTAAGTCAATTGGACACCTAGAAGAGCAAGTGTCACCTTGTAACCATTAGTACTTAAGTTACCTGTAGAATGCTTCAGGGATTACGTGGCATGGTCTTCAGTTTGAATCCCTGAGGCTAAATGTCGTACTTCACTTCTCGTGTCGCCATTGATGCTTAAATGTTGTTGGTCTCGTGGTCGCCATTTGAAGCTGGAGTCGTTGTTCGGTTCTAGTTGTTGCCCGTTGATTTGGTTTGTTCCCGCTAGCTCAGCTTGAGATCTCTTTATTTTATCTCGGGTCTGCGTAGGTGTGTAATAGACAACCCAAGAAAATCTTTGCATACTATTTATTGCATCTTCGATACTTGCGGGAGCTATGCCGATCTGCTACACGCAGAAGAATCGTACTCACGTCTGCACACCTCAACGTACCGTACTGGTCTGGGCAGTGACCAGACGCTTTTTCGCGTACCCACGCTAAGAAAACCGTTCACTTCAATTTTGAATGTCATGACGTCATCCAAGAAAGCCTCGTATCCAAAATGCTATTTCCTTTTCCCACAATTTAGAAATGTCCCTTTCTATTATAACATGTTCTTTTATGAATTTCGAATATATAATTACCTTTTTAGGATTAAACGATGTTTACTTTATATTATATTAAATATATTGCACGACTTTTAAGGTTGGCAGACTTGACTTTCTAACGTGTATTTAAACTATGTAGTATGACGTCATGACTCGTTAATTTCAAACCAATAATGTGTTTATCCTACAAATTTAACGACTATTATTTACTCATATCTTGCCCACCTTACAACACTTCCTGCTCTATTATCTATGTATGTTATTACTCAACACTTATCGCAAATCTCACATCCGGCACTTAAATTAAAACGTGTCTTTATCAAGCCCATTCGATTGGAAATCTAAATTTCGGTATCAAATGCCCCCATTTATGTTATTTTATTATTTCATAATAAAATAATGTAAATGTCTTGCCCGAAAGAAAAATTAAAAATTACTCCTGTATTTTGAATAATCGGCAACACTCCCATTATATACAATTTTCAATTACACTGTTTTGAAATTGGTTATTAACACATTTTCTCATTAATCTTTTTAACATGACAAACAATTGTACACTTGACTAAACATTAATCCTTAAATACTAATTACAATATGTTATGGTTTCTTCTGTGAAGCTTTTATATAAAGGTTAAATTTCAAGAGTCTTTCTTTATACTTCCTTCTTTTAGTTCATGTTTGCTCACTTCGCTCTCACTATCACTTGCACTGTGATTTTTCACTTTTTTTATTGTAACACATATCTGTACTAGATCCTTTAAGCACTAAAATGTACATATATTTATATAAATCCATTACACTCTTCAGACAAGTTCTTTCTTTGTCTTTCTGTGATAACTATCTATACATCTAAATATTTTAACAAATGTTTACAAAGTAAATATTCTGTTTTCTCTCTATGCGGAGATGAATATTTTAACAATCTTTCTGAAGCTGTTATTGTGAGCTCTATACAATATATTTTTAAGCTCTTTGTAGTATATAGCAATTCACATTCTGCATTTTTCATGAATATGTAAGTACCTGACCAATATATGGTTTTCAAGTAAGCTAACATTTAAATTTTATCTCGAAGCTGATTGGGCGCCAATAGACAATGACACTTCGAATTTTACATGAAGTCAAGGTTCCAAGGTACCACACGGTTTCTTGTATGGTCGAAGGAGTTGTTTATGCCATCTTCCCAGACATTTTTCATTTTTAACATCTTTTAATTCATAGGTATGATAACCAAATTTTGATATAATTTCTGCAGGACCTTTATATAACAATTCCATCCTTTTGGTTCCTACCTCGCAAGGCACTTGATAACTTATGGTCTTTAACTAGTACCCAATCGCCTATCTTAGGTTCCCATTTATGTTTTCTACTCTTTTTCTTTAATTTTTGCTTCTCTGCCTTTTTCTTGATTCGTTCAAAAGCAATTTTCGCTCTTTCTTCTTCACTTAACTGAATGTCATTAATTTTCAGTGTTTTTGGTACCCCGATCAATATTGGTTCTGGTTCAATTCCTAACATTAATTTTATTGGTGCAAACCCAGTAGTTACATTAATGGTGTGATTGATAATCTTTTCTATCAATGGACAATATTTCACCCAATCCTTGTGATTATGATGTGTAAGTACACGTAAATAAATTCCTATATCTCGGAGGACACGTTCTATTGGATTCCCTGATGGAAAGTATGAGGAACAATGATATAACTTTATCTCATGATTTTCTAGGGTTTCTTTAAAGATTTTGCTCCGATGAACTGTAGCATTATCTGTTAAGATTGCCTGAATCTTGCCATATTTAGGCACATAATCTTTTATTATCTTTCCTACACATGTTTTGCTGCTGATATTCCTAACAGGATAAATTTTAATAAATTTACTAAAAACATCATGAAGAACAAACATATATCTACATCCAAATTGTCCTACTGGTAGCTCCCCATGGGCATCAGCAGTAACTAGTACATTTTTCCCTTCTCTTATGATTGTCTGAGGTTCTATATCAAATTTGATATTAAATGGTTTGGCCCTTTGACATAAATCACAGCTTGAACATATTTTTCTCACTTTCTTTGCCAAATGTTTTATATAAAAGTGGTCACTAATTACCATGATTAGCTTTTCACTACCTGTATGAGCTAGTGTTTTGTGATAAGCAAGTATAAGTTTCTCTTGTAAAGCTTTTGGTACCATTACTTTCCATTTAGGTTCAATTCTTCCATGAAATTTATAGATTTTTCCCTCATAAATACCTATATTATCTTTTAGATTTTCTGTGATTGGTTGTGCCTTTTCTCTCAATTTCTTAAGTTCATCGTCCTCTGTCTGTAATTGTTCCAAATTTCGAAATTCTTTAGCTAATTGAGTCCCTTCTAAGGTTTTCAAATATAGTATGGTTACATCATGTTTGTTGTCCCTAATTGTATCTGGTATTGTGTAATTGGTTTTCATCCTTGATAACAAATCACTAAAAATATTTTGACTTCCTGCTATGTGTTTGATTTCTATGTTATGGGATGTGATCTCATGTATATATCTAGAAATACGTGTACTTGTGAGTTTGCAAGAGTTCATAAATGCCAAACTAACATGATCTGTGTAAACTATTACTGGGTTGTTATATACATATTGCTTAAATTTTACAAGTGCAAAGTAAATAGCTGCTATCTCTTTTTCTGTAGTGCAAGCCTGTGATTCAGTCCTTGAAAGCCCCCTTGAAGCTACAGCAATGAGGTGATCTTTTCCTTCCTCATCTTTTTGTAATATGACACTACCATAACCAAGTCCTGAAGCATCCGTATAAATTATGTAGGGGAGATCTTCCCTAGGTTTTTCCAATAAAATTGACGCTGCAAACAATGTTTTTACCTTTTCGAAAGATTCTTGTTCTACTGATGACCATTGCCATTTTACATCTTTTCTCAAAAGTTGTCTTAATGGGGCTACTACGGTTGCATATTCCAGGATAAATCTTGACTGATAATTTAGAATACCAAGAAATCTTCTCAATTGTTTTATATTTTTAGGAGCTGGTATTTTATTTATGCTTTCAATTCTGTCGGGATTAGGCCTGATTCCCTCATTTGAAATAACATAACCTAAAAATTCTGTCTGTTTCACAAAGAATGCAGTTTTACTGGGCTTTATTGTCATGTTTGCTTTCTTTAACTGACTAAGCACATAATTGATATGATTTAAATGATCCTCTATATTTTCTGAAAAAATTACAAAATCATCCACATACTGAGCTACAAATTTCTTTATGGTTTCTCCAAAAATTTCATACAAAGCTCTTAATAGTGCACTACCACTGGTATTCATACCAAAGGCGCAAACTCGAAACTGATATAGTATCCCAGAATGTAAAAACGCTGTATATTTTCTTAAATCTTCTCTAAGTGGGATCTGCCAAAAAGATGCTGTAAGATCTAGAGTAGAAAAAATTTTGCCCTTCTGCAATTTGTTCAATATTACCTCTACACTTTCTGGTCTAAATCTATCAGGTTTACAATGTTGATTTAGTTTTCTCGCGTCTAATGTCACCCTAATCTTTCCATTGGCCTTATTTACAATACATAGGGGATTCACAAATTCTGAATTCGAAATCTCAATAACCTCATCTTCTAACATTGACTTTATAACTGCATCTACCTCTTCTCTTATTGTACTAGGGATAGCTCTCGCTTTATGTGTAAAAGGTTTGATGGGTATCATCTCAAACGAATGAGTATAAATATTACATTTACCAGGTTTCTCAGAGAATACTTCTTTATTTCGGATTAATATTTCAAACAGTTTATCCCTCTGTTGTTCATTTAGTTGATCAGCCTGAGTTACTTTTTTTCTCAACAATTCTTCTAAGTCTTCACTACTCTCCCTATCATAGTACCTAGTTGCATCAGAAAATCTCAAATTGTCTATGAAATCATTTTTATCCCATTCTACATTTTCTTTATTATCGACACTGTACTCTTTGACATTTACTTCAGTTAATTCCATAGCTCCTACTTTAACATATTCTACAAAGAATGTATCCCCTTGGATTTCTTCTTCCTCTTTTTCTCGTACAATAGTTTCTGAACTACTATCTTCCACAAAAGGCACTATAATGGTCTCATCTTCAACTTTCATTTCTACAATCATGTTTTTAAAATTCACCACAGCTTCCCAGGCATAAAGACAATCACAACCTATTATAATATCTGTCACAAGTCTTCCTACAATCAGAAATAAAATTCCTAGTATTCTCCCATTTATTTCAATATTTATCATTGCTTGAAATTTTACTCTCTCTTTTCGTTTTCCCACAGCTAGCGAGCAATATATCCCATTAACTGGTAAAGACATTACTTTAAAACCACTACTTTGTAAATTATCATAAAAATTTTGTGAGCATACTGTGCTATTTGATCCCGTATCTATAATTGCATTGTATTGTTTTCCATTTACTCCAATTTTGATTTTAGGTGGATCTCCTACTTTTTCGTTTTCGTCGATTCTATTTTTCCATTCTCTTTTCTTTTGTATCATCATTTGCCTTCCAGGACTATTTATTTCCGAGTACTTATCACAATCATTACTAGGATACCCAGTTCTCACTGAAGGCGCGTTTGACCGGGTCTGGCGTTTCCCTGATTTTTATGTATTGCTCCTGTACTATTTCCCGAATTGTTACTTCTGTTTTCCTGCATTAAATCGGGGTTACTTCCTACCATGTTTTTGACCGTGTTAATGGCCTCAACCATTTCATCATTTTCGGGGGAATTTCGTCCATTAGAATACCTTTCTCCCTGTCTTGGTGACCTCGGTCTAAACTCATTATCTCCATTTGTCCAATACCCATCATTTGAATTTCTACTATGTCCAAAATAACGTCCCCGTCTACCTCGATCAAATCTATTTGTATTCATATAATTCACCCTTATATTTCTTCCCCTTTGATTACCATTTCTATTTTGGTGATGCCCTTCCTGGTTATATCTACCTTGATTTTCCCACCGGAATGATTCCATCCTTGGTACTGGTCCTTTATATCTTTCCCTAATCTCACTTCTATTCTGATAATACTGTGCCCCTTGCCCAAAAGAATTGACAGTTTCTTTTCCTTCATATTTATTTCCAAATGCGTGTTTTGGCTTATTGACTTCTAAGGCTGATAATAATTCGATCATAGCTGCAATGCTATCGGGTCGGGCTATGATTAGGTAATGTTGAAGTGTTTCCGGAAAATGTGGAGTAACTATATTTATTAGATCTTTTTCGTCTAAGGGAGGATCCAACATCTTCGATTTTCTCGCTATTCTCATAAAATAGTTGACCATCGATTCCTCCGATCTAGGATTAAATTTTCCATTGCTTAATTCAACTCTAATATTAGCCTGCCTACTAGCTCCCCAATATCTGGTTAAAAAGATGTTCCTAAAGGTCCTGTAATCATTATTGTTACCCATAGAAAGGCCTAGCCAATTAGCAGCATTACCCTTTAGGCATTTTCTTACTATCACCATCTTGTACTCCTCTGGTATACGTTTCACCGTGAAGTACTCTTGTAACCCTTCTAAAAAGGCTTTAGGATCTTCTGAATCTTCATTCTCAAAAACTGGAGGTGTCATTTCATTTAAGACATGGTTAGGCCAATGTAAATTTGAATTGTCACCTATCCCTGAGCTATTTCTGAGATCAGAATGGGAATTACTGTTACCTCTATTTTGCATCGAAATGTCAGCTGATACACCTGGTATTGCCTCGTTTCTTGCAACTTCATTACTAAGATTGTTGTGATTACATGCATTTTCATTTAATTTCAAATTTTTAAGGCCTCTTTTACCTGGGTAATTTCTGTTACTACCCCTTTTATTTGGTCTGTAACATCCTCCAAATTTCTAGCCTGCCTTTCACTTTCTACATCAGATCTTTCCATTCTAACTTTACACCCCTGTAACTCTTCTCTAATTTCTTCCCTGTCTTTATCTAACCTTTGTACTACCTCTTCCCTTTGTTTGTCTAATTTATATGTTACTCTTTCCCTTTCTTTCTCTAATTTTTCACTAACTTGTTGACCTAATTTCTTTTCAGAATTCTTTACTTCTTGTCTTATTGTCTCTAATTCTCCCTTAACCTGTTCTCTATTTTCTTTTACTTCACTACTGACTTTATTAATTTCCTCCCTAACTTCTTCCCTAAAGGTTTCGAAAGCTCTCTTCTGATTTTCCAATTGCATTCCCAATTCCTGTTGTCCCTTCTCTAATTTCTGTCCTAACTCTGTTCTTAATTCTTTACTAGTTTCATCTATCTTTTGACTTAACTCTGTACTCATCTTTTTCATTATCTTTTGAAACATATTCTCTATTTCTGACATAACTGCTGGCCTTTCTGAATTACTACTAAACATTTCTGAACTACCTCTAGGTGTTTCTCTAACGTTCTGATCTTCTACTTCTTGGCATATTCTGCTACCAATTACATTCTGATTATATTCTTCCATCCTAACTACACTTTTCTCAATTTCCGGACTCTCAAAACCTAGAAAATCGCTATCACTGTCTTCCATTTCTAAACTATTTACACGTGTTTTTCTACTCACCAATATTTCATTTTTTTTTTTTTTAACTGCACTTAAACTTGTTCACTACACGTTTCACAGATGTTCACACGCTGGGCACCTTCTTGTTTGCTGGTTCGATGCTGGCTTGGTCGTCTTGGAGTTGGTCTATTTTCTCGACGCCACACGTTGGGTCACCTTCTTGTTTGCTGGTTCTATGCTGGCTTGGTCGTCTTGGGGTTGGTCTATTCTTTCGACGCCCCACGTTGGGCGCCATTTGAGGCTAAATGTCGTACTTCACTTCTCGTGTCGCCATTGATGCTTAAATGTTGTTGGTCTCGTGGTCGCCATTTGAAGCTGGAGTCGTTGTTCGGTTCTAGTTGTTGCCCGTTGATTTGGTTTGTTCCCGCTAGCTCAGCTTGAGATCTCTTTATTTTATCTCGGGTCTGCGTAGGTGTGTAATAGACAACCCAAGAAAATCTTTGCATACTATTTATTGCATCTTCGATACTTGCGGGAGCTATGCCGATCTGCTACACGCAGAAGAATCGTACTCACGTCTGCACACCTCAACGTACCGTACTGGTCTGGGCAGTGACCAGACGCTTTTTCGCGTACCCACACTAAGAAAACCGTTCACTTCAATTTTGAATGTCATGACGTCATCCAAGAAAGCCTCGTATCCAAAATGCTATTTCCTTTTCCCGCAATTTAGAAATGTCCCTTTCTATTATAACATGTTCTTTTATGAATTTCGAATATATAATTACCTTTTTAGGATTAAACGATGTTTACTTTATATTATATTAAATATATTGCACGACTTTTAAGGTTGGCAGACTTGACTTTCTAACGTGTATTTAAACTATGTAGTATGACGTCATGACTCGTTAATTTCAAACCAATAATGTGTTTATCCTACAAATTTAACGACTATTATTTACTCATATCTTGCCCACCTTACAACACTTCCTGCTCTATTATCTATGTATGTTATTACTCAACACTTATCGCAAATCTCACATCCGGCACTTAAATTAAAACGTGTCTTTATCAAGCCCATTCGATTGGAAATCTAAATTTCGGTATCATCCCACAATCACTACTATCAAAGGTGTCAATGATTTTTTTTTCAATCTTTATGCTCTTGCAGTAGTATTTGCATGCTTCTATCCAGATCTCCCATCTGGTCACAGGTGAAGAAACATTAGAGTTGTCAGATTTGATTGCTGCAACTTGAGATGGTGCCTTCAAGAAGATTCTCTTGATGCATCCTATTAACTGGTCAACTTCAACAACTCCTCTGCAACTTTGTGTAAAACATGTGCTAGGCACATTACATGCATCATCTTCGGGTAAAGAGCTTTAAGAGAATTAGCAGCTTTTACCATGTATGGTGCAATGCCGCTCAACAAAAGTATGTTGTCATGTTGAATGCCATTGGGATATATAAAACCCATAGACCTGTGTCAAACATTTTGCTGTTTGTTGAAAAATGTATTTTTTTCTAACTGCTCACAGTTGATTAGGACTTGTTCTCCTGAATCATTTTCTTCCATTGTGTGTACCACAATATTTGTTACATAATGGCCTAGTGAGTCTGTACTTTCATAATACATACCCAAATTTTTTTTTTCCTGTACTTACAGCAATACATAGCCAATTTTTTTCCCTGACACTTTTTGCCTAATCTCCTGCATTATTCTTTGGTAGCATCTACTAATGTAATTCTTTCTTAAAGTTGAAGAATCTGGTAAATTCTTTCCTATATGTTTCTCTAGGAAGGCACATAACTTAGAATTATTCACCTAATTCATTGGAATATCTGCATACATGAATGCTTCACAGAGTTCTTCAAAGAAAAAAGTGAACCTGAAAAAGAGTAACATTTGCTGTGCTATGTTTTTACCTCCAAGCAGTTGCAGACCTCAAATATGTTTATCTCTCTTCACATTTTGGTCTATAGTAAACTTCTTTTTGGTTACCGCTTTTACTTTGCAAACTTACAGAAAAGTCTGTTTCCATCTGTGGAGAAAACTTTTTTGCCATAACACAAAACAAAATTCTTTAACTTATGCGCCACACTTTGCTTTTCTTTAGACATAATGAACTCCACACCTCAATTCCTCATACTATGTATACGACACCTAATCTGCACCTACTAGTCAGAAGGCATTAGCAAACACAATGAGTCATCTACTAAGGCATGCTCCTATCTGCTGTGTGTAAAGTGTAACTTACAACTGGGGACTGGGCAAGTTCATTGTCGATCCATAGAAGGGAAGGAAAGTGTCTTTGTCTAGTTTCCTGAAACTCAAGTGCAATTTTAATCTAGTACTGCTGAGAACCAAGCAATATAATTTTCTAAGAAATGAAATGTAAAGAACGGAAATGGTCCTTTGCTCTTGAAAACAAAAAATCTGATGTGTTGCACTCACATGGCTTTCTCTACTCTTGTAGGTACTAACCATTCTTACAAACTCTTATTCCTATATCTTCTTCATGTTAGTTGAGATAAACATTTGCAGAAATTATCTTTTTGTTTATCTTCTTGTAGGTACAAGGAGATCATGGGAATACAGTAGGCTATGAGTGATAGTCAAATCTTTTAAAGCTTTCAAATTCCATTCTCTTTGCATGGTTAGCTTATAAAAAATATGATGTGTTGCACTCACATGACTTTCTCTACTCTTGTGCTAACCATTCTTACAAACTCTTATCCCTGTATCTTCTTCGTGTTAGTTGAGATAAACATTTGTACAAATTACCTTATTGCTTATTTCCTTGTAGGTGCAAGGGGAATATTAGAATACAATAGGCTTTGAGCAATAGTCAAATCTTTTAAAGCTTTGAGATCCCGGTCTCTTTGCACACTAAACATATAAAAAATGAACAACAATGTTCCATTTCACCAGTTTTAAGTTTTCCTGAAACTGACACAAATAACAAGGAATATCTCTGCAATGGTGCACTCTACAAAAACATTTATTTGGACATAAATTGTGTGTTTTAGTAAGATCTACATATTTTGTACAATAAGATTTTATCTATCTCTTACGGTTTACGAGTTATTCAAAAGTTATCCAGAGAAAACAGGGCTACATAGGCTATAGGCAGAAAATTCAAAATATACAGTTCATTTGTTATACAAATATCTTAAACATACAGCATTTTAATCAAAATTGTTAGAGCTATTTTCAAGAAGCTCAAAATTTTTGAAAAATTTTCCATATAAAGGGTAGTTTAGGGTGGGGCTATTTTCTTCAAAATCTTCATGTCGCATCCTTGAAAGACATTTAACTTAAATACCAACTTTGGTTTTTAACCGACTTTTCGTTTTTGAGTTATGCTAGGCACACACACACACACACACACACACACACACACACACACACACACACACACACACTCACACATACACACCCACACACAGAGACCTTTTTCTAAAACTGCCTTTTTTGGATTCAGGGGACCTCAAAACATATATTTCCAGTGAAATCTCGACATCAAATTTTTGGGTGGAATATAATACTTCTACCTTACTAAACATAGTAGAGAAAGTAAAAAGGGCAAAATGTACCTAAGAATGCATAAAATACAATAATACTGCCTGAAGTGTATAAAAATGCACAATAATGTGATAAAAATTCTAAAAAAATGCCCTATACCACAAGATTAGTGAAAAATGCAACAAAAAAAATTCCCTAACAGATATGGTTAGTTTAACTTCTTTTACTCTGAAACAGATTTATACACAACTCACTAATGAATTAGACTTACCAAAATAAAGATGCAAAGTCATCAAAATGCTAACCCTACTAATTACATGTTCTTTTGCAGCTGTCACATTAAGATATATGTGATGTACAGCCAAACTCGCCCAAATTTGAGAAGCATGTAGATTTCAAAAGACCAAAATTGGAAAGTGAAAGAAAACACTTGTTATGTGGTTAAAGTTTTATTTCTTGGCAAATCTATTTTATAGCATGTGTAATTAAACTGATCCAGATAGACTGCCTCATAATGAGCATTTTATATGAAATAGTTTCAGGTTTTTTCTAAAGACACATTTAGAAGCCAATGAAAATATATGTATAAAACTAAACAAGACTTCTTGATGTAGATATGGGATGTAAGAAATTAAAATGCCTGGTTATATATTTCAAGTATGTGATTCCTGAGTATCCTCGAAAAACAGCAGTTGCAATCTTCAGGTTGATTACAGGACATGATTGTCTGGCAAAACATTTAAACAGAATTGGGATATATTCTTCACCACTCTGTCCTCTATGTGATCTGCAAGAGGAAATGGATCGAGACCACCTTCAAATATGCCCGGCCACTTCTAGTGCCCCATCCATCAGTGAAAAATATTGGAGAGCAAGAGGATTAATGACTTCATTGTCAGAAATCCAGCATTAGCTAACAACAACATATTTCAAGTATTGGAGAATTCACTAATCAGTTCCCAAAAGTGGCTGATTTCTATTAGCAAACATTTTAAAAACCATTTGGATTTTCTTTAACCTTTTATTTCTTTTTATTTGAATAAATATTATTTTAATTTGGAATTATCTCTATTTCCATCATTTATGGAGCATGCATTAACTGAGTAAAGTGTCAGTCTGCTGGCAAATTAGAACACTTCGTCCACATCACTGTCACTGAAGATGCAGTACGTGAAATGTCTGGGGAGATGGAGCCCAATAGACCACAGCCTACAAGCCCAGAAATTTAACTAGTACTAATGTGGGCTGCCTAGAACACCACTAGTTATACAGGGTTGTTCAGAATTCTGTGAAACATTTTAAAAATTAATAACTACTAAACTACACAATGAATAACAAAACATCTTAAACCAAAAGAAAAAGGAAATGTCCAAGTTCTGTTGCTTGTTTGTTACATCTTACAAATGTTCAATGTGTCCACCCTTGCTTCTACGGTAAGTATTAGTGCAGTAATCCATCTCCTCCCATATACACTGCAGCATGTGGTTCACTATAGCCAAGGCAGCTGTAATCTGGCTAATCTAAGATTAACAGGTAGCGGAGGCACATAGACAATGTCCTTCACAAAACCCCACAGGAAAAAGTCATATGGAGTTATCTTCCGGTGATCATGGTGGCCACGTCATCTTCATGTCCAGTGTGTCCAATTAAACAGAGGGTTGCTATTGATAATTGCTGCCACGTAGCAATAAATCATGGCAACTCAGCATGGACTTTTGTTATAAAAAAACTTGAACAGCTTCTCTTTTTATTGTCACAACAATTACCATGATCTGTCATGCACTTAACTTGTTGTTAAACATTAAAATGTTTCACAGACTTATGAATAACCCTGTATTTGAATATGCAGAATATTATATTCACCATAATTATTTTTCATTATTCTTTTCATTGTACCCTTCTTTACTTTTCATTTGTGCAACTCCATAAACTGACTCTTGGCCCAAGCAAAACTAATCAGCTATAATATCATTAAAGATGTTATTCCCAAGCAACATGGCGTTCACACCATGGCATGGCGTGAGGTGTGGAGCATGCGCAGAAGGGTTTTCATATTCATGCCTCTACATCGCATGACATTACAGTGCAACTGGTCAGAACACTAGTATAGTCGCTAAGCGTTGGTGTGTGTATAGAAAAATGTCATTCACTAGTGCAGAAGAAAGTGAATATTTTTTATTCATTTTGTGTTTCTTGGTCAACTTAGTGTGGTGTAACCTAGTCCTTATAACCTCAGATGTGATAATTACAAAAATCACACCAGGGAGAACGCTTGGACAGAGATATCAGAACTAGTGAATGGTAAAGGCATCCAATTGATATAACATATTTAATAAAAATTCCAAATTTTCACATGTCCTTGAAGTGTAACATTTTAGCAAAATAATCATATCTATCCATCCGTCTGTCCATCCTTCTATCTGTCTGTTTGTTCGTTTGTCTGCTCACCCACCCACCCACTCACCCACCCACCTGCCCGTCCATCCGTCTGTCCATCCGTCAGTCGATCCATCAACGTATGTCTGTCCATCTGCCATCTCTATCTATCTATTTGTCTGTCTATTTGTTTATCTACCAATTTACTTTTTTACTTATCCTATTGGAGTCCTCTCTGTGGCTATTGTAAACATGAAAAACACATCAATACAATAATATATAATAAAGTTAGTCAACCTCGTAAAACATAATATAGTAGCTATTGTCCAGGACTATTGGGAAATTATGTCACTGAATCAACCCCTAGTTAATGTGTGAGCTATCATTTTATTGCCTAGTTAATGTGTTTATTATTAACAAAAGTAATATAAAATCTAACTTATCATAGACTAACATTTCATATTGGACTCTGAATCATGTAGAATTATATTACTTTTAGTGGCAAATAAAACAATGCCTACCAACATGGCATTACATGTACTTACTGCTGCTGTATTTGCACTGCTTGTGCCTTCTCCTCATAGACTACTCCATCAGTGTTTGCCCGTTCATTTGTCATAAGTCCGATACTTGCTGACCCCTGTTCTAGAGAATCCAACACCCCAAGGAAAAACATGGAAAACTTTCCATAATATTTTTTGATGTTTTTATAAATGGTAAGAATGAAATTGAGTAAAGTAACATGTAATTAAGATATTTACCTACAAATAAAATGCATACCTTAAATTTTCTGGGAATGCACTTTGGAGTTCTCTTCATTCGGAAATAATTTTCTATAGATGGTAAATCAAGAGAGAACAAAGCCTACGCACAGAATGTGTCTCTTTAAAATATATAATGCACTTCAAAGAAATCTTTTGTGGCATCAGCCCTTTCTGACATATCCATTGCTATTGGTTTGCATTTTTCAATACCTGGTCATGTTTTGAAGTGCCATCAAATTGAGTTGTTTCTCACAGCGTTATGGAAAAAAGTTCAGTATTGCACAGACAGCACATAACAACCCTTTTAAAACATTTAATAAACATTTTGGTTTCCTTTATTCCTCTTGTATGCACAATGAAATATTTCATGAAATTATTTTTGCAAATGTTTACCTCAATTAACATAAAGCATATAGAAAAATAAGTTTTTGTAAGAATAGTTTTAGAAGATAATTAAAAAGAAACAGCACCGGAAAGAGAATGTAATCTGAATGCAACTTATTAGAATTTTATTTTTTCATAATTATTTTCTTAGATAGCTAAACACGTAGGAGCATGCAAAAGAATTTTAAGCTATAATGAAGATGAAAAAGTATATTACAAAAGTTTCAGTGCAATTGGTTGAAACTTGTAAAAATTAACAACTTAAGTACTGAGTACCCTTAAGAAATACAAGTAATCAGTGGCATATCAATATTTATTTGCTCTTTCTTCTTTCTACATTATGGAAACGATTCATGATAAACACTTATGAATTTTGCACATTCTAGAATAATAACTCAAATGGGCCACTTAATAGGTTTAATTATGTTGAATGTAATGAAACTAAGTAATGAATACTACAACTCCAGATTAATTGAAATAGCTGGAAACAAGTATCTCAAAGAACTCATAGAATGTCCTTCTGTAATCCCAAACTTACCATAAAAAAACTGCAGTTGAGGCTTACTACAGGACATGATTATTTAGGGAAGCATCACTGCAAAATTGGTATATTATCATCACCGAACTGTATGTTGTGTTCTCAAGATGTAGAAATGGACGGAGAACATCTACTACCCTGTAAAGAACTCCAAGATTATCAAGATATGACATCCAAATATTGCGAAGCAAGAGGGAAAATTACTTTCTTAACTCCAGATAATTAATTACCTATTTACCTCATCTTGAATGTTGATGGCAATTATTGATTTATATAACCCCATGTGTATTGAGCACATGTTGCTATTCTTTCATGATTTTCATTATATTATTAATTTCATTCATTAAATCCAATTCTGGACATAACCCTCTTTTAAGAAGTCACTCTATTTCATCAAGTTGTAGTACAATAATTCTTCTCAAGTAATTAATAGTTCAACTCAGTAGTGCTATAAACAAGATAAGTTTTCTCAAGAGGAGCCTTTGAATGTGTTTATTTGCTTTTTTTAATTCTTAACAGGTATCTACAACAGATTTGGTGTCCATAGCTGATAAAGTTTTACAAACCTTGACTTTGCCTTTAAAATTATACCATTAAATGAGACAAAGAGAAAGTTTTCTCAGCTTCTTGATAGCTGGTCCAATTTCAGATGTATGATTTCCCAGTTATTCACTTCAGTTTGTCCTGTACTGTTTATGAGATGTCTTCAGGTGTCTTAGGACCAGGTTCTTGTTTGAAGGAAATAGGCACTCATTTATTTCACTACTCACCAGTGTGAGTGCAATTCATCCTCACTCCAATAGACAAGAGAAATTTACTTGAGCAAGTGTGATATTAGTAGGAGATGAGTGGCTTCTGCGACTGTTCTGCTGATTTTATGTGCACTTGCTGGCAGTCACATCCTCCTCTTTCCTGCAGTTCTTCTACATTAGATGCATACATATGGGCACATTTGGAGCAATCTCCTGTTTTCTATTCCACATTGTGTGGAATATACCTCAGCTATCTATTATGGGGTAGGGATGTACACAGAGGGAAGCTGTAGCTCTTTCCCCCCAGATAAACAAAATTATAATATCAAATCATTGTAGTCTCATTTTTGTCTTCTGTAAGTCTTGTAAAAGGTATTGGGATTTGACAGAAACTTAAGTCCATTTTTGAAAAATAAGCATTCCAATGGTCACTATCATCTAATGCTGGCAACACAATTAAATGGCTTGCTCTGCTAGTTTTACTATCTGTACACATTTAGTCAAGAGATAGCTAGTACTAGATGTTACATTGCACTGAAACACTGTAGCGCTTCTGACTGGATTTCCATAGTTAACTTACCTGAATGGGTATGAGCCCTGGCTAGAGAGTTTGGTCTCTATGTACCTTAGTTTATCAGTTGGTCCTATAAGTACCAACTTAAAAAGTTGGCTGCTGACTCATGCTGACTAATCAAATCCTTTATTTAAGTTGTATACCCTGTTCACTGATCCAGTTGACACCCCGCACTTAGGGAGCAAAATCCTGGGGGGATGGGTAGGATTTCCCCTCTACCAATGATTTTATACCCAGAATTCCCCCCCCCCCACTAAAATATCCAACAAACAGCAAAATATACACTACTAAAATGCTTCACCTCCCCCCCTGCCAACTTTAAACAATTTTGCACCCTGTCCCCACTTCATAAATCTCTAAAAGTGACCATCGAATGAAAGTGTGCCTTATGCTTTTCAGCCCCCCCCCCACAAAAAGGCATTCTCCATGTAGGCCCCTATTAGTGGGTTTCAGCTAGGGAATTTTTGTGGAGCAAGAACTAGGTGTGTCCTAGAATGAATAATAATTTATATTCAATGGTTGTGATATGGAATGGCAGACAGATAAGTCTGAGTTCATGTGCTATATAATTTATTACTTCTTTAACAACCTATTGATGCACTGGAAAATATTCTCAGATATAAAGTTAAATTTAAACATGCAGAAGTTAATTTATTAGTGAACACAGGTCTCATTTATTTATGCCAACAAACTTAATGCTGGCATAAATAAGCAATATAATTACCATCTAAAGGTTATTTTATCCTGGGACATAAAGTACTTACGACAGCAAGTCGCCCTTGGGGTATTTATCTCTAACGTGAGATTCCCTTTGTGGTCTACTGGGAAAAATACAAATCAGGAGAATTCAATGTCATGCTGGCAGGTTGTCACAGTAGCTTAATGCTTAGAGCAGCCACACATTAAGTGGAAAGTCTGTGGTTCAAATCCTGGCTGTAGCATTGAAATTTTCAATTCCCATTCTACCTCTCATACTCATGCTGGTATTCGGTGATGTTACTCATAACTCCTAACTCTTAAAGTTCTGTGCATGGCTTAATTCTGTGTTTGTGCAACCACCAGCATTTCTTATATACTATAATTTCCTATTTTAAGGCCTATAATGCATAAATATCTCATCTGGGTGCTGTAAACATGAAACTAAACATGTGAATGTGAATACCCAATAGCCTTATGCATATTAACAATTCTTTTTCTCATTCTAGAAGATGAGGAGACAACAGATTTGTCCTTTTCTTATGCTAAAGATTTCAGATTCTCATTATACCTATAGCTACACAAAATGCAGGGTCCTGTACATTTGTATATTATGAAGAAATTTACTGGACCTCCAGTAGAGATAAATGCAGCTTCTTGCTCCATCTCCTCCACACAGCAGGACCTTTTTCCAATAGAAAATTTCTGATCAAGAACCTGAAACCAATTGGAAATGAAGATTGATGAAGATGAATATCGCCTATCTAAGTCCACCTCAGAAGATTCCTCAGAAGAGGATCTTCAAGAAAAAGTTTACTGGTAGCAGAATTTTTACTTTCCTTCAGGAACTTAGTTCTATCGTAGTTGCTCTTGAACTTTATTGGTGATGCGTAATATTTTACAGGCTTGCTAGTCTTAGTTAAGCTCCACACCTTTGGTGGTGACTTCGCAGAGGTGTTCTTTTCAATTACAGACTTGAACATGTTGATACAGATGTGCATGTTGATGTTGGAGGCTTTGGAATTGACCTGGCTATGAGAATGTTTTCTGCTACTTCAGCCACATTTATATTACTGGTTTGAGTTCCCATTTCCCAACTTGGTACTAGTTTAGCTACAACTGAGCTATAGGAACCAAATTTTGGGACAAGGTTGGTACAAACACAGGACTTTTTGGGCTTCTGAGAAGGACACCTTCATAAATTGGATCTCTTAGATCACTTTTTCCTCTATAAAACATGTACATTCTTGGGAACTTGATGGATGTTCACTGCTGCAGTTAACACAAGTTGGAACTGATGTGCCTACACCATCATGCAAGATGTCTCCACAGTTAATGCATGTAGTCTCTCCTTTACAGAAATCACTAGTATATCAAAGCACTGACACTACATCTAAGCGGTTTTAGGATGAATGGACTAACTTCAATGGTGTTATACCCTGTCTTAATCCTTTGAAGGAAATCTACCTGACAAAGATAAGGAACAGGTACAGATGGGCACAAATTTACATCTTTCTTTTCTCTGAACCCAATACACAGACACCACACCTTAATCTTCAAGCTTTTCTTGCATCTCTTCATTGGACATACCATCCAATGCACAGGTGCTCACCACATTATGTGAGGAGTTCAACATCCTCTGTAACTCAACTCTCATAGAATAGCTGGCTAACATATCTGCTCACAGTATTCTGGCTGCCTGGGTTGCTGTATGTGCTTCAACCAGGAGTGAGCCATTGCGTATTCCAAGACATGACTTTACGGGACCAGCAATTTTATCCAGACACTTTTGTAAAATAAATTCCCTGGTAAAAGTCTTTCTTTCCTCTGTTCTATTAATGATTAAGTAGTGAGGATCATTAGACTCGACTACTTCTTTTCCACTAAGCTTAGGTGATTTGTGGGATGATTTTTTTAAATTGTGCCATGACAATTAAATCCTCTACCATTTCAAATGTTTCTGATGGCATGCTCACACCCTGGCTTAGGTGAGAGCACTGGCCTGGAGCTTGTTCATTGTAGTATATGAACAGAAAGCCCCAATCGCATTCAGGAGTGCATCAGCTCATGCAATGGCTCCTCCTCAGAACTGACCTCTATCAGTGAATACAAATACAGTCCTACATGATAACCAGGTGCTGGGAATTACTCATCAGTCATTACCCACTTGTTACTGCCTGCGACTCCCCCTCTACTGACCTGAGCAATGGTATCCCTCAGACGGTTTTCAGGGAGTTATTTGGTAGCAGGTCACATGCACTTGTGAACCAAAGGTGATTGGGCATTTGAAACAGGCTCTCTCACCACTTAGAGGAACCCAATCCCATTCCTGCAGTAATAGAGCCTGAGAGGACAGGCACCAATATAATTTAAAATCATTGGGTAGTTAAAGGCTAAATTTAGTTGCTTAATTTTAGCATCTTACTATAAAGAGAGTCTGATTCTTGTACATTAGGGCAGATAATGTTTGAGATAAGTTACTGGATCCCAAGGATAATGTAAAACATTAGTATTTTTGTGACATAAATTAAGTCACTAAACGAATTGGCAGGACACTGAGGCAGGACACTGTTATTGTAGGCTCAAAATTATTAATATTATTTTCCATCATTTTGAGCCCAAATATTGTTCCAAAAATTGATTAAAAGAATAAATACTTTTAGTTTTAGTGAGAATGTCCTTATATACAATATATATCAAAAACTTTAGCTGTAATTATTCTTAAAAACCCTAAATTTTTGTTATTCTAATGCTGCCTATCACACTGAAAAGTTTAGCAAAGCTGTAATGTAGCAGAGTAGATTGAAGGCACATGCTAAAGCATGTTTCAGCAAAATAACTGTCACAACATTCAAAGTTGAGCAATGGAATAAAGAAATAGAATACAGCAGGTTCAACAGGTGTTCTTATTCTGCAATGTGTTGTAGAATGTGAATGTAATTAGTCTTAAGACATGGCTCCCTATAATTAAATATATCTATACATATATAATGTATTGAAAAAATTTTGTACAAATCCTCAAAATTCCTGCTCGAGGTCTATAATTGTGTTTGGGTTGACAGTATAGTTCCAGAAAATTGGCGGGAGGCCACCTTTATTCCCATTTTGAAGGCTGGAAAGGAGTGTTATCTCCCCTCCAGCTACCGTCCTGTTTCCCTCACCAGTTGCGTTTGCAAGATGATAGAACGCATGATCAATGGACGATTGGTATGGTGGTTAGAAAGTTGCAACCTACTGACTAACATCTAGTGTGGTTATCGACGACGCCGTTCAACTCTAGTCCATCTTGTGTCGATATCGACACAGATAATGAACGGATTTATGAAGAACTGTCAAACCGTTGGCATGTTTTCGATCTCGAGAATGCTTATGATAGGTGCTGGCGAGCAGGGATTCTACGTTCCCGGTAAACGTGCAACATACGTGGACGCCTACAGCTGTTCATTCAGGAGTTTATGAAACACCGCTTTTTCCGAGTAAGGGTCTCTCGGTTTTTTCTAATTCTTTTTTTCAGGAGGAGGGAGTACTCAGGGTTCGGTACTATGTGTCACGCTTTTTGCTATAGCGATTAACTCCATCTGGAAATGTGTTCCACCTGCAGTTTCGTCAAGCCTATTCGTGGAGGACTTCGCTGTCTATTGTACTTATCAGCGCACGGCGTTCTTACAACAGCGCCTGCAGCAATGTTTCCACAACCTTCGGGAGTGGTGTTCCAAAGACGGCTCGATTCTCGACTGTGAGGTCAATCGGCGTTAATTTCTGGCACCATAGGAGACAAATACCACCTTCGCTCCGTTTCGGTCAAGTTTTACTTCTCTTTGCAGAAGAGACGCGTTTCCTGGGGTTGATCTTGGATAGGAAGTCTAGTTGGTCATCGCATATAGCACAGCTAAGAGCACGATGTGACCGTTCCCTGAAATCTTGCGGGTACGAAATGGCAAATCGTGGGGAGCGGATCGGACAATTTTGTTGTGAATGTATCGCGCAATGGTCCGATCCAAACTAGACTATGAGTGTATTGTTTATTCGTCAGCACGACCATTTGTGCTGAGAAGATTAGACGGGGTCCATAATAGGGGCATCCGCATGGCAATAGGACCTATTCCAACAGGCACAGTCGTGAGCCTTTACGTCGAATCTGCAGAACCTCCTCTGCAATATCGGCGTGAGATTCTCTTAGCAAATTGTGGTTGTGCTCTTAGATGTATGCCTAAGCACCCAACGTTCGCTTCTTTTTTCACCATCACGCTAAGAGAACGATATAGGAGAAGCATAATTAGTTCTAAACCAGCGGGTTCTCGTTTCCAGGAGCTTCTAAGAAACCTTTCAATTGAAATGCCTACCTCGTTTCCAAGGGCGAGAAGCCCTACTCCCCTTGTTTACCCGGCACGCCCCATGTAGATCTTAGGATGACCGTGCACCGAAGTCCACGACGCCTATTTGTAGTATCCGCACTTGCTTTTTGAGAATTTTTGTCGGGCTACACTGACCGACGTTTTATTTACTCCGATGGATCAAAGAGCACCAGCGGTTTTGGATGTGCTTATGTTTATGGAATTGAACCACATACATTTGGTTTCCATATTAGCACTTCCATTTATACTGCAGAGCTGTATGCAATATACCGAGCTGTTTTGTATGTGCGCCGTCGTAAATTAGGTGACTGCCTGTGATTCCCTTAGCGCACTTCAGAGCCTTCGTGGGATGTACAACTACCATGATAGTGTGCAACGTATTCAGGATGCCCTCCATGTTTTACACTTCTGGCAGTAACATGGTGTATGCATGGATTTCTGGTCACGTAGGTTTTCCGGGGAATGAAATGGCGGACTTGGCAACAAAGGCGGCAACCACAGAACTCGTTATCACCATCTCTCGTGTTACTTCGGAAGACTTTGGGCTTGAAGGGCGGAGAGCGGTGCTGTCGTGCTGGCACGAAGAGTGGTTAGCTCTGCGGTAATAAGCTCAGAGGAGTGAAAGAACTTCCGATAAACTGGATTACTTCTTCTCGCATATCTCGTCGCAAGGAGGTTAACTTGACTCGTTTGCGAATTGGCCACTGATATTTTTCGCATGTTTACCTATTTAAACGGGACCCTGCTCTTCTTTGTCCGCTATGCGAGAAGTTTTCGTCAGTCCGTCACGTGCTACTAGAGTGTTCCTCTCTAGCAAACTTTCAAAACTCTCTGCAGCTGCCTATGAGGTCTTGGCGAACGAAAAAACAGCGGTTTTTAGTTTTTAGCTAAGTGCAACATGAGTTTGGGAATTTAGATCTCTAGATGCCTAGCTTTTATGCTTTTTTTAAGAGCTTTATCAACTTGTTTTAATTCTAGCCTTTGCCCCTCTTATATATACAGAGTGTAAATAAATAACACGCTGGCGAATTCCGAAGTCTACCTGTTTAGCGTAATCGTTACGGTGCCAGGACGCGATGGTACACAATTAATGAAAGCGCAGGTTTGAATACCCACAAACCGTATTTTTTATATTCTTTTTTCTTTCCTTCTTCATAAGCGCATGCTTAATCTAATTTGATTTACACGAAACATTTGTGTCGTAATTCTTCGTTTAACTAATGTTTAAACCTTTTGTTTCAAGTTTGTTTAACTATTATTTACACTTGCATGGCCTAAATAGTAGGTACACACTGAGAATTTCGTTTTCACTTAAATGAGATGGTTCAAGCCTAACACAATGTTATTGTGTGCTGAAGGAAATAGGAAATGAGACGTGGGTGATTCGAGTAGGAAACAGTCACCACATGGTGTTGTTAGTGTCTTTCAGTGTTATTAAGATCACCTACCGACAGTATTAGACATTTGTCATGCTAACAGATAGGCGTTCAGCGTCTCTTTAGGTGTTGTAGTACTTTGTGCTATTACTTGGTTCAACGTTTTGTGAACTGTTTACAGCAGGTCAGCTCCATCCATCCATCCATCCATCCATCCATCCATCCATCCATCCATCCATCCATCCATCCATCCATCCATCCATCCATCCATCCATCCATCCATCCATCCATCCATCCATCCATCCATCCATCCATCCATCCATCCATCCATCCATCCATCCATCCATCCATCCATCCATCCATCCATCCATCCATCCATCCATCCATCCATCCATCCATCCATCCATCCATCCATCCATCCATCCATCCATCCATCCATCCATCCATCCATCCATCCATCCATCCATCCATCCATCCATCCATCCATCCATCCATCCATCCATCCATCCATCCATCCATCCATCCATCCATCCATCCATCCATCCATCCATCCATCCATCCATCCATCCATCCATCCATCCATCCATCCATCCATCCATCCATCCATCCATCCATCCATCCATCCATCCATCCATCCATCCATCCATCCATCCATCCATCCATCCATCCATCCATCCATCCATCCATCCATCCATCCATCCATCCATCCATCCATCCATCCATCCATCCATCCATCCATCCATCCATCCATCCATCCATCCATCCATCCATCCATCCATCCATCCATCCATCCATCCATCCATCCATCCATCCATCCATCCATCCATCCATCCATCCATCCATCCATCCATCCATCCATCCATCCATCCATCCATCCATCCATCCATCCATCCATCCATCCATCCATCCATCCATCCATCCATCCATCCATCCATCCATCCATCCATCCATCCATCCATCCATCCATCCATCCATCCATCCATCCATCCATCCATCCATCCATCCATCCATCCATCCATCCATCCATCCATCCATCCATCCATCCATCCATCCATCCATCCATCCATCCATCCATCCATCCATCCATCCATCCATCCATCCATCCATCCATCCATCCATCCATCCATCCATCCATCCATCCATCCATCCATCCATCCATCCATCCATCCATCCATCCATCCATCCATCCATCCATCCATCCATCCATCCATCCATCCATCCATCCATCCATCCATCCATCCATCCATCCATCCATCCATCCATCCATCCATCCATCCATCCATCCATCCATCCATCCATCCATCCATCCATCCATCCATCCATCCATCCATCCATCCATCCATCCATCCATCCATCCATCCATCCATCCATCCATCCATCCATCCATCCATCCATCCATCCATCCATCCATCGATCCATCGATCCATCGATCCATCGATCCATCGATCCATCGATCCATCGATCCATCGATCCATCGATCCATCGATCCATCGATCCATCGATCCATCGATCCATCCGTCCGTCCGTCCGTCCGTCCGTCCACCCATCCATCCGTCCATCCGTCCATCCGTCCATCCGTCCATCCGTCCTTCCGTCCGTCCGTCCGTCCACCCATCCATCCGTCATCCGTCCATCCGTCCATCCGTCCATCCGTCCATCCGTCCTTCCGTCCGTCGGTCCGTCCGTCCGTCCGTCCATCCGTCCGTCCCTCCGTCCATCCGTCCGTCCGTCCATCCGTCCGGCCGTCCATCCATCCACCCAACCATCCACCAACCACCCCCCACCCATCCACCCATCCACCCACCCATCCACCCATTCACCCACCCAAACACCCATCCACCCATCCACCCATCCATCCATCCACCCACCCACCCACCCATCCATCCATCCATCCATCCATCCATCCATCCATCCATCCATCCATCCATCCATCCATCCATCCATCCATCCATCCATCCATCCATCCATCCATCCATCCATCCATCCATCCATCCATCCATCCATCCATCCATCCATCCATCCATCCATCCATCCATCCATCCATCCATCCATCCATCCATCCACCCATCCAGCCATCCACCCAACCACCCACCCAACCACCCGCCCACTAACCCTCCCGCCCACCCACCCATCCGCCCAACCGCCCACTCGCCCATCCGCCCATCCGCCCATCCGTCCATCCGTCCATCCGTCCATCCGTCCATCCGTCCATCCGTCCATCCATCCATCCGTCCATCCGTCCATCCGTCCATCCGTCCACCCATCCATCCGCCCAACCGTCCATCAGTCCCTCCGTCCGTCCGTCCCTCCGTCCTTCCGTCCGTCCCTCAGTCCTTCCGTACGTCCCTCCGTCCGTCCATCCACCAATCCACCCACCCATCCACCCATCCACACATCCACCCATCCATCCACCCACCCATCCACACACCCACCCACCCATCCACCCATCCACCCAACCACCCACCCAACTACCCGCCCACCCGCCCAACCGCCCAACCGCCCATCGGTCCATCCGTCCATCCGTCCATCCGTCCATCCGTCCCTCCGTCCCTCCGTCCCTCCGTCCCTCCGTCCCTCCGTCCGTCCGTCCGTCCACCCACTCGTCCGTCCACCCACCCGTCCGTCCACCCATCCACCCACCCGTCCATCCAACCACCCGCCCACCCGCCTATCCGTCCATCCGTCCATCCGTCCATCCGTCCATCCTTCCATCCGTCCATCCGTCCATCCGTCCATCCGTCCATCCGTCCATCCGTCCATCCGTCCATCCGTCCATCCGTCCATCCGTCCATCCGTCCCTCCGTCCATCCATCCATCCGTCCATCCATCCATCCGTCCATCCGTCCCTCCGTCCATCCGTCCGATCGTCCGTCCGTCCATCCGTCCACCAGACCCTCCTTCCATCCGTGCATCCGTCCATTCGTCCGTCCGTCCATCCGTCCATCCGTCCATCCGTCCATCCGTCCCTCCGTCCCTCCGTCCATCCGTCCCTCCGTCCATCCGTCTTCCAGACCCTCCTTCCATCCGTGCATCCGTCCATCCGTCCGTCCGTCCGTCCGTCCGTCCGTCCGCCCGTCCGTCCATCCATCCGTCCATTCGTCCGTCCATCCGTCTATTCGTCCGTCTTTTCCGTCCGTCCATTCGTCCATCTATCATCTGTTTCTTTGTTCGTTTCTTCGTTAATTCACTTACCTATTTACCTACCTAGCTACTTACCTACCTACAAACGCACCTACTTACCTGCCTACCTATCCGCCTTCCCGCCTACCTATCTGCCTGCCTAACTGCCTGTCTACCTGCCTCCTGCCTCCTGCCTCCGTACCTACCCACGTACATACTTACTTATTTATATTGTTTAGAAGCCGAAGGAAACAACATGTGTACATGTGTAAAGAATGGATGAATACGCTTCCCTAAGCTGTTATGTATACCAGCCGATTGGAAGAAGCGTTGGAAGAACCATGAGGAGGTGGGGGGAAACATGAGGCCGGAACAGGAGAAATTTCTAATCCGTGATGAGATGATGATGAGGATGATGATGATGATGCGAATGATGATGATGATGATAATAATAAAAATAATAATGATAATGATAATAATAATGATAATAATAGTAATAGTAATAGTAATAGTAGATAATAGTAATAGTAATGGTAATGGTAATGATAATGATAATGATAATGATAATAATAATAATAGTAATAGTAGATAATAGTAATAGTAATAATAGTAATAATGATAATAATAATGACAATAATGATAATAATGATGATGATGATAATGATGATGATAATGATGATGATGATGATAATGATGATGATAATGATGATAATAATGATGATAATAATGATGATAATAATGATGATAATGATGATAATGATGATGATAATGATGATAATAATGATGATAATAATGATGATAATGATGATAATAATGACGATAATAATGATGATAATAATGATGATAATAATGATGATAATAATGATAATAATAATAATAACAACAATAGCAACAATAACAACACTAACAGCAATAACAATAATAACAATAATAACAATAACAACAATAACAGCAATAACAACAATAACAACAATAACAACAATAACAACAATAATAATAACAATAACAACAATAATAACAATAACAACAATAACAACAATAACAACAATAATAACAACAATAACAACAAC